>CM061137.1:152460701-153824219 GCA_030789695.1 Scilla litardierei | reverse complement strand
GTGGAAAATACGGTGGAAATATGTATTTGAGCGCCACGTGGCGGAATCTCGAGCGCACCCGCTCGAATCTAACGGCATTGTGATGCAGATGACGCGGCCAAGCGTCAGCCGCACGATCACGATCCAGCGGCCCTCGTTCGAGATCAAACGGAGCGCGTACACGGGCGACATGGCTTCATCGTGGCCGTTGCCTCAGGATCCAGCGGTTGCGATTGAATACGATGCAGACTCAGACGCGGAGCGACGTGGACGAACTTGAGCCATCCGATCGAGATCTAACGGCGGAGATCACTCCAGAGTTGGATTCAAACTCGTACGCGGATGCGGGCACGGATCCGTTAAGGCTGGACACGTGGCGCTCTCCAGTTAAATCCTGCGTGGATCAACGGTCGAAAATTGCGGTGCCCGTGGGTTTGGATTTTTAGCGCTATTAGGCGCGGTTTTCGAACCCGTTAGCAACTTAAACCTGCAATGCCTATTATATAAGCGTATTTTAGGGTGTATTGTGTATTCGGGTGTATTACGGCTCTAGGAGCCATATTTTGGCGTGAAACTTGGAGGCCCTAGGGACAGAGGTCATATCTATCATCTAAAAGAGATTTGGGGCTATTTGGAGAGATTTGGTGATATTTTTCCTAACTTTTGCCTTGTATTTTGCGTATTTGGCTTGTATTTGAAGTATTATTCACATATTTTGAGCGTTTGGTGATGTATTTGTCTACGAATACTGAATATATTCTCTTCATGCATGGTTAATCTTCATATGTATTGGTATTGATGTAGTTAGGGTGTCGTAATCATTGATTTCAATATCTTTTCGTCCTATTTGCATTGTATAACCACGTATTTTGTCGATTTCTACATATATCTTGTTTGGGTATGTTATACGGAGACGTGGGCATGCTTGAATCGAATATGATTTTTGCAGACTTATTCGTGATGCGATCCAAGAGGATGTATCATGACCCGAGAGGGCACTTGTGTGTATTTTCCTTATGAAATCGACGTTATACGTGATTACCTTTTCGGCACTATTTCATGCTCTTTATCGCCATACTTTCCGACGTTCTCGTGCCC
Source organism: Scilla litardierei (assembly GCA_030789695.1). Taxonomy (NCBI): domain Eukaryota; kingdom Viridiplantae; phylum Streptophyta; class Magnoliopsida; order Asparagales; family Asparagaceae; genus Scilla; species Scilla litardierei. The sequence goes on along the minus strand of CM061137.1, from coordinate 153,823,142 downwards.
TAGCTGGACGAAACGTTGAGTTATAGAAAAGATATTAATAATCATTGATTGCACACACTGTAACAAAATCATACCCAACACATACTCTCCATATTAGTACCCCAATATCGAATTCACCGTAACTATCGTAGGATTTTCTTTTGTTATTTTAAACTCTTGATACCATACTTTTATATCTGAAAGGTGGATAGTTATTATCGTATTATTACTCTTTATAAACTGAAATTTGTGGTTTTGCAGGTCAGTTGTCCTGTGGATACGATACCTGGACTCACCAGGATTATTACTTGTTCGATCTCCTACACTTGGGAGTAGCGCTCACACTATTTTGAGACATGCAGGCGTGCACAATCCAAGAAGGATGCACACGCTCGCATCTCAAGGGTAGGAGTGTCTAATGTAATATAATCCCGTGAGTACGGGGTCGAATCCATAGAGACAACTCGTTTCACAATCACAATCTCAATTGGTTAAGGAAAGCTAAGAGTGTTGGTACAACCAACTAAACTTACAAGTATGGTGAGTGGAAGTGTGGGGTGATACGATCGAGCCAAACCCAAGGTAGGTAGGGTGGAGACCAAAGTGTGGAGCTAGATAAGCAAGGAAAAGTGTGTGGAATAGGGTGTCATTAGGGTTGTGAGTTGATTAGCTATGTGTTCACTCTAAATAAATCAACCCTCGCATCCATTTCAAGATATGTGGGGTTGTGCACGTAGATAATGCCCTTAAGGCATACCGCCGTTCTACGGCCCCTCCAAGGGTAATGCACGATTCATTCGTGTGTTGATTAGTGGGTTGGAATCCCTAACTTAAGCTCATGAGCTGATCCTTGCATCCGTGTCAATAGGATGCATAGATCGTGCACGTAGGTGTGACCCCTAAGGTACACCACCGTTCTACGGCTCCGCCAAGAGTGGTGCACGACTCAATTAAACCTAGGGTACAACCCATCAATCAACACTCCTAGTATCCATTTCAAGGCATGCTAATCCAATTAAGTGCAAGATATGAATCATCACTAATCAAGCTCACAAACCTTAGCTAATCACAATTCCACACACTATTGGTTTTAGGCCTTCATAATGAAAATGGGGTTATAATCTTGCAAAATAAATACACCAATCTTCATTACAAGCTATTAATCAAAAGATTATCAAATGGGTCTCACTCTCATTCAACAATCATTCAAATGTATTCATACAAAGCATTAGAACTAATAGTTACAAAAGAGGGGAAGAAATCACCAAGAGAAACCATAGAAATCCATGCTCTTCCCTCTCTTGCTCCTCCTCCTAGCTCTCTTAGCCTCCAATGGCCTCCAAGCCATTTTCCTAGCACTTGGGGAAGAAGAGAGGGTCTAAAACCCCTAATGGAACAGTAAAACCGAAGGGAATGCCCTCTGGAATTCGAATATCAGAATAAAACCCCAAATTCGCACATTGGGTCGCTATAGGGCTTGCGGGTCGGGTTTCTTGCGCCCGACCCGCCAGCTAAAGAACCGTGCACGCCTGCTGTAACAAAGCGGAGCGGGCCGGGTCGGAACCCGGCCTGCGCGAGCTGGGAAAAGCTCGCTTACAAATTGTGGGCGGCTTTGTGCTTTTGCCCAAGCCCGCGGGCTCTTCTGCCCGCATGAAACACGGGCTTTGGGCGCCCAGATTTAATCTCTTCACTCCCCACTCTCAAATGCGGGTGGCTTGATTTGCACCGCGTGGCGCCATGAGATTGTGCCACGTGGCGCCCATTAAAATCCTTTCCCCCCTATTTTAATGCATTCCTCATCCATACAATTCACCAAAAATACCTAGAAATCCTAGAAAAATCCCAGAAAATTCTGAAAAATCCCTAAGACCCCCAGGAGTACCTGAAAAGTAGGAGAAGGAGAAATTAGTCCATATGAAGATAAAATAAATATAATGGCTATTATAAAACAATATTGACCTCCAATAATCCATATAAATTATTCACATGCTCAAATAATTCCCAAAAAATGGCGATATGATCACAATGATGGCAGGAGCATATGAAAAATGCTAGGAAGCCAATATGGACGCTAAAATCTATAATTTGTGCAAAGAATGAGAATAAGCCCTAAATGTGATACACAAAGTGAACATACACTTAAGAGGGCAAGATTAAGCCTAATCTTTTGCACAAAATAGGGGTAGTTATGGGGTATTAATATACACTTTTCATCACGAATCAGAAGGTCCAAAGGAGAAGCCAAGAGCAAACATCGTTTTGGTGGAAGACGCCACAAACTTCACAACACCATCGCCTCGACCAATGGAGGAAACACAGGAGCCCGGGGTAACTCGAAGAGAATTTAACCAATTCACCGATCTGGTCGATAGGAGCTTAGGCACATTGTCGGCTTTAGTACGCCAGAACATGGAAATCCCATCCCATGTAAATGAGTCGCCGCTACATCCGAACCTGTACCTGACGCCAACGAGGGGCTCAGCATAGCTTCGAGATCTGGGGGACCCAAGGGCAGAGATTAACCTCGACGGTTCTGTTGGATCCTGTGGATGGCAAACAACACTAGAAGGGGGGGTTGAATAGTGTTGTATAAAGATAAAACTTTTTCGTTCTTTAATCAATCAACACAAAACAAAACCTTCTAATGTTGCCTAAGAAACCAAGTAGAGTGATCTACGCTTGGTTCTTAATCAACTTAATTAATCTTATAAAAATATAAAAGATAAACAATTATGATTATAATCAGATAAGAGATCTTTACACACAGATAGATCTTTACACAGCAGAATTAAATGTACAATATTTGTAATATGCAAATGAACAAAGAATTACAAAGATATAATAATAAGAATTGCTTGCAGAGATAAATAATCAAACACAGAGAGAATCAAACACAAACACAAGGATTTTTATCCTGGTTCCCCACAACCCTGGGTACGTCCAGTCCCCGACCAATCCGGTACGAGATTTCCACTATTGCCTTAGCAATACAAACACCTAGCCTTCACTAGGATTTCCAACCACCTAGACTTGTCTAGGATTTTACCCTTGCCTCACAACCCGAGGACTTTACCTTGCCTCACAATCCGAGGACTTTACCTTGCCTCACAATCCGAGGACTTTTCACAAACACCTTGCCTACAACAAGGATTTACAATTACCCTTATCACCAAGGGACTACAAGTAAAATCAAATCCAATACACCACAATGAATTAGTGGAGATTGGTTTATACACCCAATAATTCTATAGCCAAGATTAAATTTGCAATTGTGCTTAACGTGGCTAAAAGAATTTAGATCGTTCGTAGATCACACAAAGAATATGAGTTTATTCACTGTGATCTAGAATCTAGATGTGTTCTTAGATCACACAAAGAATATGAAATTATTCGATGTGATCTAGAATCTAGATGTTTCAAAAATCCTTTGAGAATATAAAAAATCAAAGATAAGGATTTTGAAAACCAATTTGCAATAGCCAAATAATAATAATGATCCTAAAAAGAATTATAAAAGAATATAAGCAATAAGATCAGAAATTGAAAAACCGATTTGGCTATGAAGAACTTTGAGAGCGATGAGAACGATGAGATCTTTTGAGAGAATAAGAATTTTTCTCAAGAGTAAATTGGTGAGGAAAATGTTCTCATGAGGTCTCTATTTATAGAGCCAAAGGAGAATTCAAAATAATTCAAATCAAGTTTGACTTCAGACCAAAAATCAAGCAATGAATAAATGAGAGAGTGAATCAAGGAATTCTGGTCGCACAGCTGGTAGTCGACTCCCTGACTTTGGTAGTCGACTCCCAGAGTGTCTCAGAGAAAATCTGCTACTACTGGTAGTCGACTCCCTAACTTAGGTAGTCGACTACCAGACTATCTTTTCTGGTAGAAGACAGAAATCAGTGTAGTGAACTACAGGGTGTTTGTAGTTGACTACAAATTGAAACTTAGCTTCTATGAAAAGAATACTCTCAAATAAGTTTAAAATGAGTTTTAAAAACATTTTAGAAAATCATTTTGTGTGTGTGCAAATTCTTCTTGGCTTTGACATAATCCTAAGAAAATGAAAACCAACTCACACACTAGACTCTATGAAGAACTTGAATCCATGAATGAGCTTGAGCTAGTTGCATATGCTTCGCTTGAATTTAAGCTCCTCTTTAGCTTTAGCTTGGGCACATTCTTTGAGCTTCATCTTTGAACACTTCTTGTGCTTGAGCTTTGAAGTTGCGAGCTAAATTCATCTTCATCTTCTATGTGTGTGGTTGAAGTTCTTCTTCTCGGAGTATGTTTCGAGCTTCAATTAGCTTATTGCACAACCTACACACTTAAGTTGTATGATTAGTAATTTAATAACATTTGGTGTGATCATCAACAAAACAAACCACTTGGGGTGGGACTAGATTCCCATCACTCTCCCCCTTTTTGATGATGACACCCAAATGAAAAACATATGAATAATATGAAATAAAAACAATGAGTAAGTGTACTTACTCCCCCTGCTTAGATGCAGTTTATTATTCATTCATGTTTTTGCTTGCTTCACTTTTTCTCCCCCTTGTCATCACAAAAAAAACATAATCGTATACATACCAAGTGAAGAAAAAATTTCATAGGCTCCCCCTTAAAGTTTGCATCATTGCAGTTGGGTCTCCCCCTTAATGTATGCATGGATTTAGAGATTCATTGGGAGCTCTTATACTAATCCCTTCAAATGTGGGAGTACCTACAAAAATCAAGATTTGGTACTCTTTTCTTTCGAGTCTATGGGGTTAACGATATTATCAATTAAATCAATTAAATGATATTCAATAAGCTTTAAATTTGAGTATCCTAAAAATATACAATAAGCATAGATACTCAACATTATTGGGTTCATGCAAGATCATCCAATAGGAACCCAAACCCATTTAGGATTTGTTTTCCTAGCATACATAGAATTTCTAGAATTATGCATATTCATCACAATATTATTGATATATGCATTTCTATCAATCAAACTCAAATTCTTTGGAACCCAACACATATTATCATGTAATCTACGCTTGGTCATAGAATTATTCTTAGCAAATGGATGCATAGTCACATGATTAGTAGAATCCAACTTATGAATGGAACTATTAGAAACATTGGATTTCATCAATTTATTGCATGCAATCTTACCATACATGAAAGCATATTTCTTTCTAACAACATTAGCATGCATATTCTGTCTAACATGATTCTTTTTGTCTCTAACAACATTATTAATCATGGAATCATGTTTGCATGAAGAAAAAGTATTCAAACTGGCATTGCGCTTGAAATTATCAAATTTAGAAACAAGCTCTTCATGCATACTTTTACGCATAGATAAATCATTAAACAATAAATCAATTCTACCTTTAATGCTATTGCATTCATTCATAAGCAAAGAATTTTCTACTACTAGTCTATCATTATCAATTCTCAATTGTTCAATAATAGACTTAGCATTATTCAATCTTTCAAGAGATTCATCATGCACAAGATTTAAACATTCATAATCATTCAATAAAGCATTATGCTCACTTTTCAACTTATTATGATCAATAAGAAGTGAATTATGATCTTTCTTTAAACTCTTATGATCATGCTTTAAAGAGCTAAATTTACTTTTCAATGATTTGTAATCTTTAACTAAATCATTGTAAGCATGGAGTAAATCATTGTTTTCATCTTCATCACTAGAGGTAGAGTTTACCTCATCGTTTGTTTGTGCCATGTAGCAATCATAAGAACCTTCTTTATCTTTATTGGAGGATGAAACTTTAGAGGTAGTCTCCTCAAACTTCTCTACCATGTGCCATAGTTGATACGCTGTAGTAGCTCCTGACACAAGACTAAAAATTTTGTTACTCAAAAAACATTGAATATATCCAATTACCTCTCCATCTTTCACTTCCATTTCTTCTTCCTCTTTTGTCCATTGTGACTCGGGTGTGGTAGGTGGGTGATAGGGCTTCTCCACAAATCTCCACAAGTTGTTGTCTTTGGATTGAATGTAGACTTTCATCATTCTTTTCCAATCATCATAATTTGAGCCATCGAAGATATGTGGAAGTTGTCTTCTTGTTGATGCCATCTATTTGACCTTGCTTTGATACCAAGTGTTGGATCCTGTGGATGGCAAACAACACTAGAAGGGGGGGTTGAATAGTGTTGTATAAAGATAAAACTTTTTCGTTCTTTAATCAATCAACACAAAACAAAACCTTCTAATGTTGCCTAAGAAACCAAGTAGAGTGATCTACGCTTGGTTCTTAATCAACTTAATTAATCTTATAAAAATATAAAAGATAAACAATTATGATTATAATCAGATAAGAGATCTTTACACACAGATAGATCTTTACACAGCGGAATTAAATGTACAATATTTGTAATATGCAAATGAACAAAGAATTACAAAGATATAATAATAAGAATTGCTTGCAGAGATAAATAATCAAACACAGAGAGAATCAAACAAAAACACAAGGATTTTTATCCTGGTTCCCCACAACCCTGGGTACGTCCAGTCCCCGACCAATCCGGTACGAGATTTCCACTATTGCCTTAGCAATACAAACACCTAGCCTTCACTAGGATTTCCAACCACCTAGACTTGTCTAGGATTTTACCCTTGCCTCACAACCCGAGGACTTTACCTTGCCTCACAATCCGAGGACTTTACCTTGCCTCACAATCCGAGGACTTTTCACAAACACCTTGCCTACAATAAGGATTTACAATTACCCTTATCACCAAGGGACTACAAGTAAAATCAAATCCAATACACCACAATGAATTAGTGGAGATTGGTTTATACACCCAATAATTCTATAGCCAAGATTAAATTTGCAATTGTGCTTAACGTGGCTAAAAGAATTTAGATCGTTCGTAGATCACACAAAGAATATGAGTTTATTCACTGTGATCTAGAATCTAGATGTGTTCTTAGATCACACAAAGAATATGAAATTATTCGATGTGATCTAGAATCTAGATGTTTCAAAAATCCTTTGAGAATATAAAAAATCAAAGATAAGGATTTTGAAAACCAATTTGCAATAGCCAAATAATAATAATGATCTTAAAAAGAATTATAAAAGAATATAAGTAATAAGATCAGAAATTGAAAAACCGATTTGGCTATGAAGAACTTTGAGAGCGATGAGAACGATGAGATCTTTTGAGAGAATAAGAATTTTGCTCAAGAGTAAATTGGTGAGGAAAATGTTCTCATGAGGTCTCTATTTATAGAGCCAAAGGAGAATTCAAAATAATTCAAATCAAGTTTGACTTCAGCCCAAAAATCAAGCAATGAATAAATGAGAGAGTGAATCAAGGAATTCTGGTCGCACAGCTGGTAGTCGACTCCCTGACTTTGGTAGTCGACTCCCAGAGTGTCTCAGAGAAAATCTGCTACTACTGGTAGTCGACTCCCTAACTTAGGTAGTCGACTACCAGACTATCTTTTCTGGTAGAAGACAGAAATCAGTGTAGTGAACTACAGGGTGTTTGTAGTTGACTACAAATTGAAACTTAGCTTCTATGAAAAGAATACTCTCAAATAAGTTTAAAATGAGTTTTAAAAACATTTTAGAAAATCATTTTGTGTGTGTGCAAATTCTTCTTGGCTTTGACATAATCCTAAGAAAATGAAAACCAACTCACACACTAGACTCTATGAAGAACTTGAATCCATGAATGAGCTTGAGCTAGTTGCATATGCTTCGCTTGAATTTAAGCTCCTCTTTAGCTTTAGCTTGGGCACATTCTTTGAGCTTCATCTTTGAACACTTCTTGTGCTTGAGCTTTGAAGTTGCGAGCTAAATTCATCTTCATCTTCTATGTGTGTGGTTGAAGTTCTTCTTCTCGGAGTATGTTTCGAGCTTCAATTAGCTTATTGCACAACCTACACACTTAAGTTGTATGATTAGTAATTTAATAACATTTGGTGTGATCATCAACAAAACAAACCACTTGGGGTGGGACTAGATTCCCATCAGGTTCGACCCTCCGCTCACCAATACAACGGAGCCGGAGTCGATAATCGAGCTTTCGTGCTCTAGCAAGAACTCAACATGGCCAATAGACCGGGCCGGCCCGGCCTCGGCCCAGGCCTGCCCGGGCTTGGACCGGGTAGGGACCCGGGCTGGCCCAGGTTGCCCACAAAGCCGGGCCGGGCCGGCCCGGCCCCGGGGGCTGCCCCCCCCCCCCCCCAAACCGGCCCGCGCCCCGCGGACCGACCAGTCCCGGGCTTAGCGGACTGGGCCCGGGCCGGCCCGGTTTAAAGATAAATAAAAAAACAAAAAATTAAAAAAACCCTAAAAAATCAGAAATAAAATCTAAAAAATTCTTAAAAATATAAAAAATTCTAAGTAAATTATAAAAAAAATTTATAATGATATTAAAAATTGTTGTAAACACTTGTTAAAAAATATAAAGGATAATGTGTTTCATATAATAAGTGTTAAAAAGAATATGAACACTTGGTAAAATTTTATAAAATAGCTAGACTTCGAAAATTAAAATTTAAAAAAAATAGTTAGTCTATGAAAAAATAGTTAATCCTGAAATTCACGAAGGTCCCGGGTTGAACCTTTAAATTTATTGAATTGAAATTTTTTTGAGGGGGACATAAATTGGCAAGCCTTACCCCTCATACAAAGGTCAAAATAGAGGAAAGTACAAGTAAGATAACGGTGATACCCAGAATGCAAATCAAGACTCGTCTGTATCTTCTTCTGCTGAGTCTTCAGAAAAGTTAGTTATACCTTGAGTGCAGTTTTCAGGCCGGAACCAATCCTTCCCACAAATCGCTGCTTCGACTATGTCTTCCTTCATCCTTGACCTCGTGTTGCTCAGAACGCGACTACCTGCACTAAAAGTAGACTTCGAAGCAACAGATGATATATGGACCGCTAGGAAATCACGAGCCATCATAACAAGAATTGGATACCGTTCGTCATACCCTTTCCACCAATTCAGAATATCAAAAGTTTCATCATTTAATTCTGCATCAGTAAAGGGGGCACTCATTACCTAAATACTTAGCCAGTTCAGTGGACGAACTATTTATCTCTGATGTTCTTTATTTCTTCTTTCATATAATCTGGCGGAGCTTACTAGTAGTAGTAGAAGAACTTGCATGAACAACAGAAGTATGACTAGACCTGCCAAATCTTGTCACATATGATGAAAAAAGTTCCCTTAAGATAGTCTTAAACATGGCTATATGATCCGTTGAAACAACCTTCAAATTTTCATAATATGCTTCTAATATATCAATCACACCAGCCTCTTTAACCCGAGGATCAAAAACCTTAGCTATAGCGTAAAGAATAGGAACATGAATCCAATACTTAGCTAGGTTTGACTCCATGTATTCTAGCATAATCTGAAGTTCATGATAAATCTACATATTTCCTTTATGTCTTGCTAAGACATCCGAAATTAAAAGTAATTGCTCTAATCCTAGAACCGATATTGAGTAGTACACACCGGCAAGTTTCATTATAGCTACAAAGAAAGTTTCGAAAAATTCATGCAGCTGAACTATAACACGCCATTCATAATCACTTATGTCATACTGTGGGTCATTTGCAAGGTATGTATTTGCAATCGGTAAGTTGATTTTTATTAGTAAGCATTGATTCCATCATTATATATGTTGAATTCCACCTAGTTGGAATATTAAATTTAAACTTAAGAAACCGTCTACCAGAACTACGACATAAATTGCTATATTGCTTTCTTCTACTTCCAGAAGTAGATATTAGTAACATTATGCCTTTTGCTTTGTTAAGAAATTCAGTGGCAGTCTTAAGGCCGTCTTGAACCATTAAGTTTATGACATGGCAAACACAACGTTGAAGAAATAACATCCCTTCTAGATCAGGGTTCAATTGTCTTTTCAAATATGTAATTGCAACGTTATTGTTTGAAGCATTGTCTAACGTAAATGTAAAAAATTTTGTCTGCAATATCATAGTCACGAATAATGGACATAAGCACGGAAGCAATAAAACCACCTGTATGAGCATGCTCTAACAGTTTAAATCCTATTATTCTCTGCTGAACAATAAATTCATGATCTACGTAATGCGAAGTAAGGCATATATATGATGCGCCCCATTTCGTTGTCCATATGTCAGAAGTTAAAGAGATTTTTGAGGTTAATGTTAGAAAAGTTTGGTGCATAACTGCTTTTCCCTCATGAAAAGCTGCCATAGCATCTCTTCTAAGAGTGTTTCTGGGCACTCTTCTAAATGCAGGGTTCAAAGCCATCTGGTTAAACCTCTCTAATTCGGGGCTTTCCCCATAGCTAAATGGTAATTCATGGCTCAACACTAACCTAGCCATCTCTTTTCTCATTGTCTCAGAAGATATGAGAAAGCCGTTAAAGATGACGATGATGCAGTCAGGTTTAAAGTGCTCTGCTAGAATCAATTTTTTGGTGTGATTTAATGTGTCTCAGGAGATGTGATGTGCCGGCAGTATGTTTGGTATTAAAATCTTTCCTGCAAATATTGCATATTGCCCGTAGGCTTTCTTTGCCATCTTTGTCAGTTTTAGTGCTCTTGGTAAAGTGCGACCAAACATCAGAGGCGTGTCATCTAGTTTGGTCTTCATGTGTTGCAATGTTTTCAGCAGGTGTAGAAATTTGTGCGGAAGAACTAGAGTAATTGTGTGCAGAAGGAACATGTGGAGTAGGCCCGAATTCTACCGGGCTGTGATTATTACTACCTAAGATATCTAGATTTTCTTGGGTTTCAGCTTCTTACATGTTAGGATAGTAGGGTGTTCCATCTTGTAGCAGACACATATAATGACCCATAACATAGGTGCTATCATAATTCACGTTAACATTATAATTCCTAGATGGTCAGGCCATTATGCTAATTTAGTGATAAAAGAACCTGATTGCAGAATCGCAGATAGAGTTTGAGAGAGCCCGGAGCTTGAAGAGCCCAATTGATGAATGCCGTGAGAAGCAGGAGCGATCAGAGCTTGCCGGTTGATGATTGTCGCACGAAGTTGGAGCGATCGAAGCTTGAAGAGCCCGGTCGAAGTTGGAACGATCAGAGCTTGAAGAGCCCGGTCGAAGTGGGAGTGATCGGAGCTTGAAGAGTGTATGAGAGTACTAATAGTATGAGAGTGAGATTGTTGTGAAGAAAATTAGTTAGGGAGGGAGTTGAATTTATAGGAATTTTTTGGGCCCAAAAGACCAAAAGACCCCTCCCAAATGGCCGTTTATAGCCGTTGGGAGTTGCTTTAAGGTCTTTTTATGTAAAAAGACCAAACCCCCCCTTAATATCAGCCAAAGCCCAAAGGGCTGTTTAAAAATAATAAAAAAACAAGCCAACGGTCTTATGACCGTTGCCTTGCTACAATTGCAGCAAGCCGGGCCCGGGCTGGTACCCTAGTACCAGCCCGCCTCGGTCCCGGGCCGGTCAACGGCCTGGTCAACGGGCCGGCCGGCGATCCGGGCCGGGCTGCCGGCAGGCCTTTTGGCCTCCATGAGCAAGAACCCACCTACTCATGTTACCAGGTGGCGACCCGTAACATCCTGGATCAGGTAATATACGGGGCACCTCCAGTTTATAACCCACTAAACCCTGCAGGTGGATTCGCTAGAAGGGAGGAGATCATGAATCGATCCTCAGGAGCCAACTTCCCGCAACCCGAAGCGGGAGGATCCATGCTGGTCCAATCCACTATTCGGAAGACTCCCCTGAAGAAGAATATCCTCTCTGCTCATATTCTTCCCAAATTCAAGCTCCCTACCCTACCAACTAATGACGGCAGAGGCGACCCATAGTTGCACGTTCAGAAGTATCTGAATGTCATGCTACTCCACGGAGCCGACGAGCCGTAACCGTGTAGAGCTTTCAATGCCAACCTGACCAAGAGGGCAGAAAGCTGGTATGAAGGGCTACCCCGCTGTTGCATTAGCTCATTCGACGAGCTGACGGAAATATTCTGTAAGCAATTTGTCGTCGGGCGATGACCCAAGAAGAGGTCGTCACACCTTTTCTCACTCAAACAAAAAGAGAACGAGACATTCTGAGCCTTCGTTTAGAGATTCAACGACGAGAGGCTCGATGTAGAAGAAACACCAGACGCAACCATCATAGCGGCGCTCACCCAGGCGGACAGGAACAAGCACTTGAGGAGGGCCCTTCACCAGTTCACCCTAATACCGTCGCAGAGATGATCAACATAACAGATCGATTCACTACCTCTGTGGAGGCAGAAGAACCAGCTGAAGCCAATGCGAAGAGCACTCCCTCCCGTCGCGGAGACGCAAGGCGGGAGAAACCAAACTCGGAAACTCCCTGTCAGGAGTCCCGGGATAAGAGGTCTAGGGAGAGAAGCCCTCGAAGCAAGAAGCGTCCTACCTATCGCAGGCCGGTCATTCCTAAGACAGAAGTCCTCGCCTACGCCCCACGAGAAGAGCTGATCCAAGAGGCTGCAAAGAGGGCAAATACGAGAAGAGGGATGACCTCAAATTCTGCAATTACCACAATGACTATGGGCACGACACCAAAGACTGTTGGACTCTCAAAAAGGAGATCGACGCTCTAGTCAAACGGGAACACCCCAAAGGCCCGGCCGATGATCCACCCAGCAAGGAAGGATCCTCAAAACAGAAGGGCAAGATGACGGGATCGCCCGTCACTATGGTGGTCGACTGATGAGCCATCCAAAACCCTTGACGAATAAAAATGAACGGCAACAGCTCTGACGTCGATTGAAAAACACATGTATGCTTTTTTCGTTTTTTATTTCTATCAATAAAGCATATTTCCTTTATCGAACAAAACTTCGTTTCTTTGAGCCTTCTTAAAGTTTTGTAGAGATTATCCCATCAAAAATTCCCTCGAAAAAGGACCTGATCCTGAAGAGGTGTTGGGAAACCCGAACTTACGTGGATGCGAATGATTCTCGAATGAGCGTCAGCCGTAAGTCGAAGGGGCCACCCCTTCGCAACTGAACGACTCTCACGAACGAGCGTCAGCCGTAAGTTGAAGGGCCCCCCTTCACTACTAAATGACTCTCTAGAGCGTCAGCCGTACGTCGAAGGGGCCACCCCTTTGCTACTGAACGACTCTCTAAAGCGTCAGCCGTAAGGTGAAGGGGCCACCCCTTTGCTACTGAACGACTCTCTAAAGCATCAGCTGTAAGTCGAAGGGTCGACCCCTTCGCTACTGAACGACTCTCACAAACGAGCGTTAGCCGTAAGTCGAAGGGTCGACCCCTTCGCTACTGAACGACTCTCACAAACGAGCGTTAGCCGTAAGTCGAAGAGTCCACCCCTTCGCTACTGAATGGCTCTCTCTCTCGAGCGTCAACCGTAAGTCGAAGGGGCCACCCCTTTGCTACCGAATGACTCTTTCTCTCGAGCGTTAGCCATAATTCGAAGGATCAACCCTTTCGCTACTGAACGACTCTCTCACTCGAGCATCAGCCGTAAGTCGTAGGGGCCGCCCCTTCGCTACTGAATGACACATACTCTCTCTCGAGCGTCAGTCGTACGTCGAAGGGGCCACCCCTTTGCTACTGAACGACTCTCCTAAACGGTCGTCAACTGTAAGTCGAAGGGTCCACCACTTCGCTACTGAACGGCTCTCTCTCGAGCGTCAACCGTACGTCGAATGGGCCACCCCTTCGCTACTGAAAGACTCTCCTAAGCGGTCGTCAGCCGTAAGTCAAAGGGGCCACCCTTCGCTACTGAACGACTCTCCTAAACGGTCGTCAGCCGTAAGTCGAAGGGTCCACTCCTTTGCTACTGAACGACACAAGTCCTCATACCGTCAGACCATGAGTTGGGTAGATCTCACCCTCTCTACATAACATGGTGGTCAAATTCTAAATGTGGTTCGCTGGTTTATCCTCGATCATCCCGAAGCAGTGCCTAACCCATCAAAAGGGACCATCAGGCATTGAGACCACCACGGGGCGTGAGCGACAACAAACAAAGAGAGTCAATGGCATACGCGAATACACAAGTCAATTCTCTTGTCAATCTTCATTACAAAATGTTGGTCTCATTTACATTATCCCCCCTATACATTCAAATTGTTTTCCATCAGGCAGGCCAGATATTACAACGGCCGCTCAGGACCCTGATCTTCCTCCAATGCGGCCGTAGGTTCCGGCTCCTCCGTAGAAACCACTCTTTCTTCCTCGCTAGCCATTATGGTAGCCTCACCTGCAGGAGTTGCCTTCTCTATGCCTCGGCTTGACTCATCGTCACCTTGGCTAGACTCATCCTCGCCGAGGTCCGAAAAAATCACATGGATCTCATCGATCTCTGTGGCGAGGTCAGGGAACCGGTTCTTCATCTCCAACCGGCATCGCTCGTAACCCTGTTTATATAACTCGTCAAAGTCTGAAAACTCATCCGTGAAATCCCGGATCGCCTTCTCCGCAATGACATCGGCCCCGACTCTCTCCTCTAGCAGAGCATCTTCCGCTCGCTCTCTCAAGGAAATTTGCTCAGCCTCCCTCTTACGAGACTCGCTTAGCTTGTGCTCGAGTTTCTGAACGACTAGCGACCTCGTCTCGGAGAGTTGGATAATCCTTTCTAGCTCAGCCTGGGACTTCTCCACCCTCGACCTGACAGCCTCCAGGGTGACACCATGATTGGCCACCGCTGAAGCTCAGTGACTCAATGTCGCGGTCGCCACAAGAGCATGCATGCAACATTCGTTGGTCAGCTTGTGCACTGATATTAACATCGATAGAGGACCAGACGATAATTACCTAGACGCTGGCATGGACGGCTATTGACACAAGCCGCTCATAATTGACCCTTTCCAAGACAGCCATGTCCTATGGAATGGTCGCATTCTAAGCGAGGCAGGAAGCGGCCCCGCAATCGAGAAAAGCGGAATCTTCAAGCCTTAATGGGAATCTCGCCCTGACGAGCTCCTCCTCGGAACAGTCGAAGGGAGCATGAGGAGATCGACCCTCTAACAATATCGGTCTGTACTCCTCAAGGATGTCTTCGGGCAACCCTTAACTTCTATTAATTTCAATTATCCACAAAGGCTAATTAAAATTGCATATAAGCTCCTCAATCATATAATATGTACGTTTTAACCCCTCAGCTAAAACCTCGTCATTGGTGTACTCAATTCCAACAATAATTAATACTAAAATAATTTAATGGATCGGTGAGTCAAATAACCAATACGAATAAGATCACCCATTTAGGTTTTTGTTAATAATTCTAAAATTATAATTAATCAAAAAAATTAACTAATGTTATGAACGGGCTTTTGGTGGGCCTACCCGTTAGTGGGTATCCACCCATTATGTAACCCTACCACTATAAATACAGGGCTATGGATTCCATAGCCACCACGTTTACAACACGTTATCAGCACGCTCGAAGCTGAGCCGAACCCCTGCCGACGGACGAACGTGACGCGAACGGGCTTCCTTCACCGAACGTCGCTAGATCCGGCAGGTAGGATCTAGAGGTAATCCTGAAACCCTAGATCTAAATTCGTATGCGCATATGTCTAGATCCAAGATCCTTGGATCGATTGTTTAATGAAAATCAACGTTTTTATTGATTAAAAATCAACTTTTTACAATATTTTTTCAAACGACTTTTTGGAGATTAAAAAATGATTTTTTCTACTAAAAATGGGATTTTTATCCCCAAAAACCATCAAACCCTAGGGGATCTTTTCGCCGGAATGCGAAACCCCCCCAATCTCGCGCCGCCGCCGCTGCCCCCCTTCGGCTTGCGGCAAAACCGCCCCCCCACCGCCCGCCGCCCGCCGCCCGAAGCGGCGGGCAACCCCACCCCGCCGCTGCAAACGGCGGGCTCGCCCCGCCACTAGCAGCGGCGGGCGACCCCGCCGCTGCAAGCGGCGGGCCAAACCCCGCCGCCAGCAGCGGCGGGCGACGCACGCGGCGGGCGACGCACGCGGCGGGCGACGCACGCGGCGGGCCAAACCCGCCGCCTGCGACGGCGGGAGCCCCTCCCCGCCGCCTGCGACGGCGGGGCCCCCTCCGCCGCCCGCGGCGGCGGTCTCCCCGCTGCCTGCAGCGGCGGGCCCCGCCGCCCGCAGTGGCGGGCCCCCCCAGCGACCGCTAGTATCGGGCCCCACGGTGCGCGCTCATGTCCTGAACCCCTAGCCGCCTGAAGCGGCAATCCGCGCGACCAAAAACCCAAACTAGGGTTTAACCCCAAAGATTCACTATTTTCAAACGATTTTTAGATTTAATTCGATTTTCCTTTGCTATAATCTGGTCAAATTACATGTGATTTAATTCAATGCTTTTTATTCAGAATATATGATTTTTACACGTTTAAAAATTAAGAAGATCCTGCGACCGCTCTGCCGTTAGTCAACTAACCTAACGGTGTATGACGTTGCCTAGTGGTCCAATAATTTTTAAACGGAAGATCTTAAATTTCCACTATAAACTGCCTGAGATGATTAAATTACCTGTAATGTATAAACTGCCTGTGATGATGCCTGCTGCATTTTAACTGCCGGCGACGAATGCTAAATATTTGCTGTGGTTTTGGATCGGCTAGTTATCACCGTTTTCTTTTTCATGCATTATTTCCTTTTTGAGAGAAAAATGTAGTGAGGATAATTTTGTAATATTACAAGCCCGGCGGACGCCTCTAGAAGATGAAGGACCATTCCCGAAGAATAGGGGCCCCACGGGGGTTCCCGAGTTGTACTTTCATTTCTTTTTGGGACTGTATGGACTGTAATTAATTTGGTGATTAGCCGATCCACGCAGCAAATATCTGTGTCTGAAGTGCTTAATTATTTATTTCTCTGTGAAAATATCTAATTCTTGCCTATCTTTTAACATGCTAGAGTGATAAATGGCCAAAATTGCGAGCGTCGATTTCGACGTTTTGGATGCTTCAGGCAAGAACTAATTAAGCTGTCAGTTGGACATAAAAATCCATCTGCGAGCGCAGGGATTGAGCCACGCCATCGCAGTAGGCGATAAGGTTTCTGATATTGATAAAGCGAAAGCAATTATCTATATCAGACGCCATATCGATCGGACCCTGAAGGCCGAGTACCTCACGGTGGAAGACTCGTATGAGTTATGGACCGCCCTCGAGGATAGGTATAAACATCAAAGAGATGTTATACTTCCCCGAGCGCGATATGAATGGGAAAACCTCCGTCTCCAAGACTTTAAGTCTATTGCCGAGTACAACTCGGCACTCTTAAGCATCACCTCACGCTTGAAGTTGTGTGGTGAAAAGGTGACGGAGGAGCGCATGTTAGAGAAGACGTATACATCCTTCCACGAGAAGGATGTCATACTAATGCAACAGTATCGTGAACGCAAGTTCATGAAATACTCAGAGCTTCTCTCATGCCTTCTGATGGCAGAGCAGAATCGTGACCTTCTTCTGGCCACCCATAACTCACGCCTTACCGGCACTGCTCCTGCGCCTGAAGCGCATCACAGCTCCTCCCAGAAGAAGAGGAGCAACTTCAAAGGCAAACCCCAGAAGGGTAAAGCGATGAAGAAGCAGGCTAGAGGACCCCCTCCCAGAAGCAATAATGAGGGGAAGAAGAAGAATAATGTGTGGAAAAGAAAGGATGACGGCTAGACATCTGCCCCCAGAAAGGACTGGGAAGATAAGTACCACAGGTGTGGCATGACTGGACACTGGTCCAGGAATTGTCGGACTCCACGCCACCTGCATGACTTGTACAAAGCGAGCCAGAAGCAAGCTGAGACAAACCTGGTGGTTCAAGAAGACCTGGCACCAATCAGGTTCATCGCTGAGGACTTCTCAAACGATGACCTGCTCGACTGAGGACATTATCCATTTTCTATGCATTGTAGCTTTTCTTTTGAGAAACTATTTATCTGCTTGTTTTTCTTCTCTAGCATGTTGAAGTACTTTTTCAGACATTAATTGATTATCCGTAGTATATCTTTTTGTGTGTGCCTTATACTGCGATATTTTTCTCTTAAAAATAGATGGACTTTAAATGCCTAGTGGACAGTGCCTCTACGCACACGATCCTCTAAGACATCTGCTTTTTTCAAAGCATTAATAAATACGATGGCACCGTAAATACAATTTCCGGTCCATCAGGTATCATTGAAGGATCAGGGGAAGCACAATTTATGCTCCCCAACAAAACAAAACTACTTATAAAAGATGCGCTTCTCTCCCCTAGCTCGCATAGAAACCTGTTAAGCTTTAAACATATCCGCTTAAACGGATACCACCTTGAAACGATGAGCAAACAAAACAGAGAATACCTACATGTAACGTCTCATAAAAACGGTGCTAAAAACACCGTCAAGCGTTTTGAGGGACTCCCGTCGGGTCTCTACCACACAAGGATCAGAGCAATGGAAGCAAACACACTAGAGCACCAGAAGTGCCATAATCAACCAGAATTCAAACTCTGCCACGATAGACTAGGACACCCTGGAAGGAATATGATGCGTCGCATCATATCCTAATCCCGTGGAATTAACCCGAAAAGCCTGACGCTACTTCGGAAGGGTGCACATCCTTGTCCCCCTTGTTACAAAGGGAAATTGATTACGAGACCATCCACCCTGAAGGTGGACTCTGAGTCTCCAAGCTTCCTAGAGAGAATACATGGAGACATTTGCGGGCCTATTCACCTTACAAGTGGACCATTTCGGTACTACATGGTACTGATCGACGCATCTTCGAAATGGTCGTATGTGTGCCTCCTGTCCACCCGCAACGTAGCCTTTGCAAAGCTACTGGCACAAATTATAAAGTTGCGGGCACATTTCCCAGACAACCAGATCAAGAAATTGCGTCTGGACAATGCTGGGGAATTCACATCACAAGTCTTCCTAGACTACTGCCAAGCAACCGGCATAGAAGTTGAACATCCTGTAGCTCATGTTCACACCCGGAACGGGTTAGCCGAATCTCTTATAAAGAGACTACAATGGATCGCTCGACCATTGTTGATGCAATGCCAGTTGCCGGTAAGTGCATGGGGACATGCCATATTGCACGCTGCATCGCTGATAAGATTACGACCGTCAGGTAGTCAATCTTATTCCCCGATGCAACTTGCATATGGGAACCCGCCCGATATCTCTCACTTGAGGATATTCGGATGTGCTGTCTATGTCCCCATAGCACCACCGCAGAGAACCAAGATGGGTCCTCAACGGCGTCTTGGTATCTATATTGGTTTCGACTCACCATCGATCATTAGATACCTCGAACCCCTTACGGGAGACGCCTTCAAAGCACGTCTAGCAGATTGTGAGTTTGATGAAAGCATTTTCCCCAAACTAGGCATCAACACACAGAAGCCAGAAGCTTCAAAGACCATTTCATGGGACACAAAGACTCTATCCCATTTTGATCCGCGTACAAATCAATGTGAAGACGAGATCCTGAAGATCCTTCAAATTCAAAACACAGTTCACATTTTACCGGACAAATTCACTGACAACCAGAAGATTGTCAGATCACACGTCCCTGCTGCAAATACGCCAGCTAGGATTGACATACCCAAAGATGGATGCAATCCACCTGCAGCAGAGCGACCGTACCTCAACAAAAAAGAGGACGACCCCCAGGCTCCAAAGATAAGAACCCTCGAAAGAGGAAAAATCCTGGAGCAATAATAACGATACCACCACAGGATGCTGAGCTCAGCCCAGCTACCTCTCCCCTCCTAACATCCACTGAAGAGGAAAATATAAGAGAAATATCATTAAATTATGTACGTACTGGGGAGGTACTGGACAGAAAAAGCACAATCATCGATGATAACTTCGCGCTCATTATTGCCACTCACGTCACCAAATACGACGATGAAACCGATCCACGCTCTCTAGCAGAATGTAAACGCAGAGAGGATTGGCCAAAGTGGAACGAGGCAATAGGAGTAGAGCTGGACTCACTCTCGAAGCGCAAAGTTTTTGGACCTGTAGTCCTAACACCAAAGGGTGTTAAACCTGTGGGATATAAATGTGTATTCGTAAGAAAAAGAAACAAGAATAATGAGATCGTGCGTTATAAAGCACGCCTTGTTGCACAAGGTTTTTCCCAACGACCAGGAATAGACTATGACGATACCTATTCCCCGGTCAGGGATGCGATCACTTTCCGTTTCATTATTGGCCTATCCACAAAGGAAGGCTTGGATATGCAGCTCATGGACGTTGTGACTGCATACATATATGGAAATATAGATAAAGACATCTATATGAAAATCCCAGACGGATACAAACTACCGACAAAAATGACAGAAAGATCTCGGGACGTCTACTCTGTCAAACTCCAGAGATCACTGTATGGTCTAAAACAGGCAGGTAAAATGTAGTACAACAGACTTAGTGAATTCCTAGTGCAACAAGAATTCACAACAAATGAAGTCTGCCCTTGCATCTTTATAAGAGCAAAGGGAACATGATTCGTGATTATTGTCGTCTACGTAGACGACCTGAACATCATCGGATCTCCTGAAGAGATAGGTGGGATATCCAAAAGTCTCACACAGACTTTTGAGATGAAGGACCTTGGCAAAACGAAGTTCTGCCTAGGCCTACAAATTGAACACTTAAGCGGAGAAATCCTGTTACACCAATCGACATACACAAAGAAAGTGCTGAAAAACTTCCTTATGGACAAATGTCATCCGCTTAGCACACCAATGGTCGTTCGATCATTGGAGGTTGACACAGACCCCTTCCGACCGCTGGAAGAGGGGGAGGAAACACTTGGTCCTGAAGTACCCTACTTAAGTGCAATTGGAGCACTCCTATACCTGGCAAACTGCACGCGTCTCGATATAGCGTTCACAGTTAACTTACTAGCCAGATACAGTTCTGCGCCCTCAAAGCACCACTGAAACGGAGTTAAGCAACTTCTGCGCTACCTCCAAGGGTCTGTGGACATGTGACTATACTTCAAGAAAGGTGTATCCTCCGACTTGGTCGGTTATGCAGATGCAGGATACAGGTCCGACCCACATACCGCAGTCCCAGACCGGTTTTGTGTTCACATACGGTGGGACAGCCATCTCATGGAGATCCATGAAGCAGACATCGACAGCAACCTCATCCAACCACTCCGAGCTCATTGCGATCCACGAAGCTAGCAGAGAATGCTTTTGGCTTCTATCAGTCATCAACCATATCCTTAAGACCACCGGCCTGAAGACGGGAGATCTTGGACCTACCACCATGTATGAAGACAATGCTGCCTGCATCGCTCAACTCCGAGGTGGCTACATCAAAGGTGACGGGATGAAGCACATTTCCCCCAAGCTCTTCTGGACACATGAACAGCAAGTGGACAACCAGATCGACATCCAGCAGATCCAGTCTTGCGACAACCTGGCAGACCTGTTCACTAAAGCTTTGCCTCGCAGCACCTTTAGAAAACTTGTACTCGGAATTGGGATGAGACAGTTGAGAGATTTACAAGCCTGAAGCTTGTACTTATCAGGGAGAGTTAATGTTGTGATGTACTCTTTTTCCTTGGCTACTGGTTTTTTCCACTGGGTTTTCCATAGCCAAAGGTTTTAACGAGGCAGCCACATCAACTCTGGATCCAGAAGTATCCACCTCTGATGTTATCCATCGATCAGGGGAAGTTACAGAGACTTGTACTCTTTTCCCTTAGCCACTGGTTTTTTCCACTAGGTTTTCCTTGGCAAAGGTTTTAACGAGGCAAGTACTCTTAAACTTAGGGATACAGAAGTATCCATAGACCCATGATCAGATAAGCTCTATGAACCTTGAAGCGTTCATCACGGCTTACAACAATGGATGTATAAGGGGAAGTGTTATGAACGGGTTTTTGGTGGGCCTACCCGTTAGTGGGTATCCACCCATTATGTAACCCTACCACTATAAATACATGGTTATGGATTCCATAGCCACCACGTTTACAACAACTAAAATAATTATAACCATACCTCAAAGAGATTATTTAAAGAATTAATATACCTTTGAAGATAGCGCGTTTTGCACTACCCTAAATGGATGCCGGCCGATCCCCGTGTGATCAACCTAGGTATGTATTCCCTAATGGTACGATATCCTTTCTACCGATAAACCAACGAGTGCACGATCTCGATTGTTTCGCTGATGATGGACATCGAGTTGTTAGGATGCACAATAACAGTCTGAATTTGATTGAAAATAGATGAGATTGAAAGTGGGATTTTGTAATGGTTTCCGGAAAGAGGAGAAAGGTGAGATACTTCTCTCTTCTTACATGTGCGCATGCGCTTAGATT
Source organism: Scilla litardierei (assembly GCA_030789695.1). Classification (NCBI taxonomy): domain Eukaryota; kingdom Viridiplantae; phylum Streptophyta; class Magnoliopsida; order Asparagales; family Asparagaceae; genus Scilla; species Scilla litardierei. Next base: position 153,800,881 of record CM061137.1, on the reverse strand, counting down.
AATACCCATCAAAAACCCCCAATTTGATCAAGCCAATGCATAAAACCATCAAATAAATAGATAAAATAGTTTTTATTGAAATTTATTTTTAAATAAAATATCCAACATTTCTATACATGATCCTTTGTGATACTAAACTATTCTATATACAACTACTAGCCATACCCCATGCCAATAGATCACATGACATTCAAAATATATCTTTATATAACTTTCAAACTCAATCAAAATCTATCCTTCTCCCAAAAAATTCAACCACATTCAAATTCTTACTTCCCAAACAATTTAAACCTCTACATTCACAAAAATTTTAATCGTCCCCAAAAAGTTGCCTGAGTGTTCTCCCCAAAAGGTTACACAACATTTAATTCTAACCTTTCATTTCTTCGGAATGAATCTGAGATGTTCTTTTACATATCATTTGTGCTAGTCAGCAAACCCATTTCAAAAATATCCATTACATTACATTACATGTGACTTTCACTCTCATCAGGCTTCGCATAGTTAAGCAGGTCCTACATACATCACCAGGAACTTATACCAAATGCAACGTTTATGGAGACTAAATGGCACATGATAGTCAAGTCACTCCTCCATTAACCATGACTTCCAACCCTAGCTTAAGCTTTAGACCCCCTAGACCTCCCTCTCGTGCATGCAGTATTTCTCTCCCTGCCAAAATCCAGTCGCATTCACAACATTCTCAAAGTCTACTCATAACCCATTCGTGCATCACCTAACATACTGTAACCATGACTTGTGTGGCCTTCTCTTTCTAATAATTTTATTTCTAGACTGACGAAGCTTGACGCGAGAACTTGATTCACACACAAACCCTTGTTTAAAGTGAAGATGACGTCCATCTGGAAACCTAAAACCACGGCCTTGATATTGCAGGTCACGGCATCTCAAATTGTCAAGGGTTTTAGATGGTTAAGTCCCTCTCAGATCTAGTCAATACACTCAACCTTGCTACTGTTACTTTGATGGGCACGCATCATGAACATTGCTTAGTTGCACGTTAGTTGGTCAAGTTCAAGCTGAGCACAGTATATACGATGAGGTGCCATATTCTCTTCGCATAACACAAGAAGTAGCATGGAATTAAGACATCTGTGGAGGAAAACGAGACACGTTATCGCATGTGTGAGAGATCTCTCGTATGTCATATGATGCACCCATTATTCTTCGCTATAAATGAAGAATATATGGGCGAGAGAGTTGTTTGCAAGAAGAGAAGGTTTCCACTTTTGGGGGGGTTAGGTTCTCATGCATGCATCAACAAACGCGTGGAGATAAAAAAGTCAGAGAGTTTGTTCATCGTTCAAATTGTTGCACGGTCTACTTTCTCATGACTTAGCTTTTGGAACCTACAAATGCCTACCTCCTCCTTTTTATCCTCCCATTTGTTGAAATTTTTGATTTGCGTGATTGAGACCACATCCACGTGCAACTTGACCCTGTAACTAATGCTCATGCCAATCTGACTGCGTCCTAATATTCATCGTCTACAGGAGAGTTCTTACATGCGAGTGCAAATGGTTACTCTCTAATTAGTGTGAACAGTTCATTTGAGGGTGAGTTCGGCGTCTAGACGCATCGACACATGCAATTCAAAATATTTTTTAGTGTCTGAGCGATCGTAGTACACCACCCCTCAAAGCAAATGACCAACATGTTTCAAATCAACAAAAGGGGTTGAAAAAGAAAATAAAAAATGGGAGGGGTGTTTGAGTTAATAAACCCGTTTAATTAATTAAAAGCTTTCCATATCACTCCCTAACCCTAACTGACCTGGGTCTTCGGGATTACTAATACCTAGGACACGTAAGCGCCCGTGCGGCCTTCCCAACTTTTTACCGGGCCCACACTTTGTTGTGGCCCGGGCCCCTCCACCTCCAAACCCCCATCCGTCATCCTGTGCGTCATCATCCCGTTGCCAGCTCACCCTTCCTTGTTCAAACCTTTCTCCAACACCAAAGAAACCCAAGTCCCTCATCGTGACAGTACCCCCCAAAACCCTAGCTCCTTCGGTTCTTTTTTGGCCCTTTTATGTTTTTGTTTTTCACCAAGGCAGTAAAAATCAAATTAACCAACACAAAAAGCAAATAAAGAGAGCAAAAAAGCCACACCACTCACAGCTCATCATGCGGATGCGAGCGTGACAGCTCCCCATTTTTTGTTATGGATGTGATTTCCCCCCCACAAATTTTGCATGGGCATTTCCCATTTCCACTACCATCCAAAAGGCCTCCCCCTCCTGCTAGCTGTAATCTATCTTGATTGATTGCACCTTAATCATCTTTATCTCCATCCTAATTCTGATCCTAATCGCCACCCTCCCTCGCTGTCCGTAACGGGCTCGTGCCGATCGAAGACTCGTGCGGTGGGGGCCACCGAGAGGAGGGCCAATGGCCTTGGGACTGCATTTGTTGGCCCCGTATTGCTCGAAGCATCGTATTCACCGTACTCGGAAAGTCTCACGCACACGAGTAGCTGGTCTTTGGATTAGGTTACGAAGAACATTTTGTTAGGTAGATCTTGAAACTTTATCACCCTGAAGCTCACCTCCACACGTGACCCCCTTGCTGCGAGAATCCAAACACCAACCACCCCGCAAAATCCATCCGGCGCCTGACACCCGTTCCAAAGCGAGCACCCTTGGACGCTTGTCCGCCGTTGGTTTGTTCACGAGGCTGTTGTGTGCACGTCAACTTGACCGGAACAGTCGGGCATTCATTCGGAGTTGTTAATCTCCCGACCCTAAAAACACGAGACTCGCACGCGTGCAGGCTTAGAAAATTTCAATGTCAACAGTGAAAATTCTTGTGACCAGTACAACTAACCCGTTTGTCCTTATGCTGAAAGACTTTGCCAATTATTGTTTCTTTCAAGTGTAATTCATATACTGCATTTTTTCAATTTCTACTCAACTAAAAACAAACTAAACAGAGATTATGGAGCACAAATGACTGCAAATAGAACCCGTGTTAAAAGAAAACTACAGCATTGACAACTCGACACGTGTCTCAAGGCGATGACGTCAGCCGAACAGCATCACCCCAAAAGTTTTCCTTCCTCCGGTCTCTCCCCCACGCTAGACGTGAAGAAGTTTGTGATAAACACAACGCCCGAGTGAAATACCAGAAGTGCCCCCGTCCTCCCCCGCTACACGACAAGAAACCCGCAACAATAAAAACCGCGCCCATCCTCCAGCCGTGAAAATTTCAACCCTCTCCCCTCCCTCCCCCCTCTTCACACCAAAACGCCCCTCTGATCATTCCAAGGAAAGAAAAAAAAAACCATGGCAAATCAGACCCCATCACTGCCGCCGGGATTCCGATTCCACCCGACCGACGAAGAGCTCCTCCTCTACTACCTCAAGAACCGCGCCGCCTCCACCCCTTGCCCCGTTCCCATCATCGCGGAGGTCGACATATACAAGTTCGACCCCTGGGAACTTCCTGGTCAGCTTCATTCTCTCTTTGCTATTGCTTGGGTCGTGTCTCGCGTCTGGCTACATGTTTAACGTTGCTCTGCTTTTTTTTTTTTGCAGAACAAGCGAAGTTTGGAGACAAGGAGTGGTACTTCTTCACCCCAAGAGACCGGAAATACCCCAACGGCGTACGGCCGAACCGGGCCGCGGCGTCCGGGTACTGGAAGGCGACGGGGACCGACAAGCCGATCGTGACCAGCAAGGGGAACGAGAACATTGGGGTCAAGAAGGCCTTGGTTTTTTACAAAGGGAAGCCGCCCCGAGGGATCAAGACTAACTGGATCATGCACGAGTATCGCCTTACCGAATCCAAGAACAAGACCGCCGTCAGGCCCATGAAGCTCAGAGACTCTTCAATGAGGGTACGCTCGCTCGAATACACTGGAAACCCTTGAAGTGCTCTGTTTTTTTTATTACCATTCTCATCTCCCCTGTTATTGTTCTTGATTTTTCAGTTGGACGATTGGGTCCTCTGCCGAATCTATCAGAAGTGCAGCCATCAAGCAGAGGACTCTGCTGGGACCGACAGCCCCGTTTCCAACCTGCAGGTCCCTGAACCGGAGACCGAGCTCAAGATGCACAAATCTTTCTCCCTGTCCGAGCTCCTCAACGAGGCCGACTTCTCTCTGCTGTCCCGATTGCTCGAGGCTCCGGTCGAGACCGAGATGCCGGTTTTCGACAACGGATCGTTCTGCTACACGAATTTGAACCAGCCCTTCATTAACATGAACCAGTTTCCAGGAACAGGGCCATCGGCATGCGTTGGCGAGGCCAGTTTGAAGAGGCAGAGGATCCCCGAGGACCAGGGTCCAAACTTTTTGCACCCGTCTAAGAAACAGAACACCAACTCATGGGTTTATGCAAGCTTTGCCAATCAATTTGACAGCCAGAGTTTTTACAACCAGCAGTTGCTGCTCAACTCTCAATTGGGGATGCCGTGAGCAGGGCAGCAGCTAGCGAAGAGGAATAAGTTCTGATTTGAGTAGCGATAGCACCTCCCTTTTTTTGTACAGAAGTTGTGTGGTTTAGATTAAGTTTGGGATTTGATGGTGTTAAAAAAAGCACACCACAGTAGAAGGAATTTGGAAGGATTTATTGTTAAACAACAAGAAACTGCAGGAAAAAAATCAAAGGGCAATGAATGAAGAAAGCATGGTGTAATATGGTTTATATCAACTTGAATTCAAAATCTCTCTCATTGCATCCAATGGGATGAGAGATGGGTCTTTTGTCTTACTGTGATGTAGGTGATCATTTTGTACTGGGTACAAAGCAAGTACTACAACAGCTTGAGGCAATCCTTATCTCAACGAGCACCCACTCTCTGTATCAGGAGAACTTTCTCATTTGGAATCTTCTGAAGCGAAGGGATTGCCACCATACTCAGCAGCAGCTGAAAGAGAGAAAGGAGAAAGAAAAGGTTTTTGTCATCGAATCAAGAAGATTCCCTTTGGATTTGGAATATTCTATGGCCAGTTTAATTTAGTCCAAGCTAAGCTGCTGTTATAATTCATTAATGATCAATGACATCTTTACTGTCTAGCTTTCAAATTGGCGTAAAATTGCAGAGGTCTAGCAGGAAGAGTTCTTGTAATTTTGATGTGTGTTTTGGACGAAGAGTGTTTTGGATATTTGTTCTTAATTCTTAAGCATGAGTGAGCAGATGAAATTATATAATCATATCAATCATGTGTTAATTCTCACTCCCCCTCCCCATTATCTTAGTAATGAAGGATGAAAACCCCAACGTTTGAATATAAAATACTTGAAACTGTGTTATAACTTGGGCCTAATTGGCAAAATATTTGCATTAAAAGAAAAAAAAGAAAAAGATGTTGACAAACATATATAATCAGAATAGTACTCTAATACCATCTGAAATTCCAAGAGAAAACTCTTCCATTGATTTGTTGTACTTCATATACCCAATCTGTAGGCTATTCTAGAAAGCCCAATGAAATATAGCTATATTACGATATTGCAAATCAATTGTTACCCTCACAGCACCAGATACCTTTTTAAAAACAGTAAATTGGCCCACTTGGCTCTTGTTAATGCTAAAAATGACCGAGACAGTTGTCAAGCTGACGTGGACCCACCCTTCGTGCTGAGTCGGATCCTCATCAGCGAGTGAGGTGGGACCCTTGCTTGATAGAACTAGGGTCGGATGATGGAAGTTGGTTGGGATGCAGTGCTCGATCGACCCTCGGGCAGTTTATACGTCGATCGTTCGAGGTTTGGAAGCTCGGAAGCGATCCTCACGAAAGATGAAGACTCGTCGATCTACACCACAAAGACACGTTTGGAGGGGGGGGGGGTCCGATCTGGGTCCCAACCCAAATCCCTCCGATGCTTAAGTTAGTCTGGGACTTAAGGATGAGAGGGAGCTTAGAGCAGCTGAGATCGACCCACAGAGGTTCGTTTCAGATCTGACGTCGCAAGCACTATAATGTAAGAAATATCAGCTGAAAGAGTGGAGTCTATTTATTAGATCGCGTACCTTAGTGGTTGGAACCTTATTGTATTTATGGACCTCTTGGGTCTCTTCCCCGACGTTGGGGAGATAACGGTCACCCTTTATGGTGCCATGATCTTTTCCCTTTAATAGGAGTGAATGTTGCCCACGTTCCCGCTAATTACGGGCTTATCCTTTAATCACACGTTCGAGTGAGGGGAATGCAATGGTCGACTGGCTAGTGGGATTTGACCGAGTCGATCTTGGGCTTCTCTCGTGGGCCCCGTGGGCCTTAGTCACTCGTTGGTCAAGTCATCTCGGGTGCCGGCACAATGACTCAACAATGCCCCCCCTCGCACGACCTCAAAGGGTTTGTCTACTGAACTCAAGCGACGTTACATCACATTAATGAGGCACGACAGTCGAGAAATTAGCACACAAGTTTCAGGCGCCAAAATGTCCGCCTCGTCGATTCAGATGATTTGCTGGTTCGAAATCTAAGATGCTCAGAGTCTTTGGATCTTCGACGCGTGTTTTATCATGCGGTTGTTTCCTTGCCGATATAAGACGGTTCCCTCGACAAAATGCGAAGGTATCTTCTTCATTCTTCTTGATTTAGATTTTCCTTCCTTCGAAAGAAATGGCTTCGTCTTCCGTCCATGTCTCTGAGAGGAGCTTGGTCACCGTCATGCAGAAGAACAAGGAAGGGGTTATGGAGCCGGTTTTGCTTGCGATTCTGAGGTCCAAAGTCGGAGCTGACCAGATCTCCGAGATTTAGAAGAATTACGTCCGCCTCGATTACCAAATCTGCGTGCCATGGAGGGACGAGAGGATCCATCGTCCCGACAACCGGGAAGTGGGGATATATGTCAAAGCCTTTCAACGAGGCCTTCGATTTCCCATGCATCCCTTCATGTGGTACTTCTTGTGCACCCTGAATATTTCCCTCTATCAGTTGATGCCGAACGTCATTGGAATGCTGATGGGCTTTATATCTCTGTGTATGATGAAGGGAATTGAACTGTCTCTGAGGCTATTGAATTACTTTTGTTCGATCCCTCCCCTCTAGACCCCGGGCTGGTATATGATAACGGCCAGTCGAGGCAGGAAGCTGTTTGACAACTTCCCCTCCTCTAATCCCAAATGGAAAGAGGAGTTCGTGTTTGTGCTCTTCCAAGGAGAGGCAAGCTTCTGCACCGGCTGGGGTGCACCTGACTTAAGTCCTACTGAGGATAAGCCTCTGACTAGAGAGGAGAAAGAAACCCCGACACATTAACGAGTCTGCCAGAGAACATGCAGAAGACAAAGTGGTTGTGGTCCGACAACGTGTTGCGTCGGACCGTGTGGACGAAAGGTTGGTTCGATCGTGCCTGCCTACTGTTCGATCCTCGTTCTTTGACTTAACTCGTTTGTTGCTTCTGTAGGCATGGCCGGTGTGGATTATCAGGTGGATCCCGCATTGAGGGAGGCAGTTGAGGCTTCCATCCGAGAGGCGGAGATGAGCATGTTGTCTCCTCGGGTGCCGACTGTGGGGGAAAGGATGGCCCAATCGTCGGAGGATCGACCCGTTGTTGTTGAGAGGGATGCTCAGGTGGCCCGTCTTCAGCGGAAGAAAAAGAAAAAGTCCGACTCCGAATTTGAAGTGGTTGCGCTTGAGGGGAGTAAGAGAAGGCTGCAACTTATTCTCAGCAACTTGGAGCCGTCTGGGTCGAATGAAGCTGCGGAACAGGTCTCCTAGCAGGAGGGGGATATTCCTCTAGAGGGAGACTCGGGAAAGACATAGGTCCCTCCAGAGCTCCTTCTACACGAGAATTCTTGGCCTTGGGGAGGCCTGTTCCCTCATGTACAATTGTCTGAAGACATCCCCGATGAGTTCATGCCGATTTTGATGGAGAATCGATCTCCTCAGACTCCATTTGACTGCTCTGCGGAGGAGCTCGTTCGAGCAGAGTGTCCGATGAGACGAAAAGATTCTGCTCTCCTTGATTGCGGGACCACCTCCCGCATTGCTAAAAATGCGACCCTTAGGACATGGCTGTCGTGGAAAGGGTCGAAAACGAACGGCTTGCGTCGATAGCCGTCCACGCCAGCTTTCAGGTAATTATCGCACCATCCTCCATTGTAGGTGAGGCGAGCACAAATGTTGACTATCGTGCGTTGTTTGCAGGCTCTCATGGCCACCACTGCATTGCGTCGACGCGTCCCGGTGGTCGCTAATCATGAGGTCACCCTGGAGTCCGTCAAGTTGGCCGTGAAGAAGTCTTAGACTGAGCTGGCTAATATTGGGCTTCTGTAAAAATTGAGACTGAATTACATTCAGCAACTCAAGCATGACTTACGAGAGTCTCGTTAGAGAGAAACCGAGCAATCTGCCTTGAGGAAGCAAGCAGAGAAGGCTCTGCTGGAGGAGAAAGCCAGCACCAAGGTCGCAGCGGAGAGGGTGGTTAACGAATTCAAGGATTCGTTTCCCGATTTCGACGAGCTATGCACCGAAGGCTACGAGCGATGTCGATCGAAAATGAAGAACCGAATCCATGGCCTCTCCGCTGAGATCGGCCGTATCCTGGTGATGTTTTCAGACCTTGGTGACGACAAATCGAGCCAAGGCACAGAGGAGGCTGCTCCCACCGACAAAGTTGTCCTCACGACTAGTGACGATGCAGGAGCGGATGCTTCGGGAGACCCAGAGTCTGCGGCCGTGCTGGAGGGAGACCAAGGGCCTAGTCAATCGTTATAGAATCTCGGCGCTCCCTGTACTCCTGCTTTAGTAATTTTTGAATGTATAGGGCTAATTTAGATGTAAATGAAAATTATTTTTACAATAGAATTGCCAGAAGAGTTGGCTTTTATACCTTTGTTTGTCGTTGCATAATCTTTGTTTGGTGCCGCTTTGCCGCTTAAGCTATGTGGTGGTCGCAATACCTGATGGCCCCTATCGATGGGTTAGACCCTGCTTCAAGATGACCGATGGTAAGCCATCGAACCATGTTAGAGATAGACCACTACGTTTCGTGGTGAGGGAGCAATTTTCTTGACTTACGGCTGACGACATGGGAGGCGTTCAGTGGCAAGGGGATGGTCCATTGACTTACGGCTGACGACGGGAGGGTTTTGTTCAGTGGCGAAGGGGTGGCCCCTTCGGCTTACTACTGAGGCTCATCAGGAGAGTCGTTCAGTGTCGAAAGGGTGGTCTCTTCGACTTACGACTGACGACACGTCAGTGGGTCGTTCAGTGGCAAAGTGGTGGTCCCTTCGACTTATGGCTGACGACACATCAGTGAGTCGTTCAGTGGCGAAGGGGTGGGCCCCTTCGACTTATGTCTGACGACACTTCAGTGAGTCGTTCAGTGGCGGAGGGATGGCCCATTCGACTTACGGTTGACAACACTTCATGAGCCGTTCAGTGGTGAAGGGGTGGCCCCTTCGACTTACGGCCCCTTCGACTTACGGCTGACGACACGTCAGGAGAGTCATTCAACAACGAGGGGTGGCCTCTTTGACTTACGGCTGATGACATACCAGTGAGTCGTTCAGTGGCGAAGGGGTGGCCCATTCGACTTACGGCTGACGACACATCAGTGAGTCGTTCAGTGGCAAAGGGGTGGCCCCTTTGGCTTACAGCTGATGACACGTCTGGAGGTCGTTCAGTAGCGAAGGGATGTCCCCTTCGACTTATGGATGACGACACATTAGCGAGTCATTCTGTGGCGAAGGGATGGCCCCTTCGACTTACGGCCGACGACACATCAGTGAGTCGTTCAGTAGCGAAGGGGTGGCCCCTTCGACTTATGGCTGATGACAAGTCAGTGAGTTGTTCAGTGGCAAATGGGTGGTCCCTTCTACTTACGGCTGACGACACGTCAGGAGAGTCGTTCAGCAGCGAGGGGGTGGCCTTCGACTTACGTCTGACGACACGCCAGTGAGGTGTTCAGTGGTGAAGGGGTGGCCCCTTCGACTTACGGCTGACGACACATCAATGAGTTGTTCAGTGGCGAAGGGTGGCCCCTTCGACTTACGGCCGACGACACGTCAGGAGAGTCGTTTAGCCGGGGGTTTCCCCTTCGACTTACGGCTGACGACATGCCAGTTAGTCGTTCAGTGACAAAGGGGTGGCCCCTTCGGCTTACGGCTGACGACACGTCAGGAGAGTCGTTCAGTGGCAAAGGGGTTGCCCATTCGACTTACGGCTGACGACACCTCAGGGGGTCGTTCAGTGGCAAAGGGGTGGCCCCTTCGGCTTACGGCTGACGACACGCCATGAGAGTCGTTCAGTTGCGAAGGGGTGGCCCCTTTGACTTACGGTTGACGACACATCAGGGAGTCGTTCAGTGGCAAAGGGGTGGCCCCTTCGACTTATGGCTGACGACACATCAGTGAGTCGTTCAGTGACAAAGGGGTGGCCCCTTCAACTTAAGACTGCCGACGCGTCAGTGAGTCGTTCAGTGGTGAAGGGGTGGCCTCTTCGAGTTACGGCTGATGACACGTCAGGAGTGTCGTTCGGTAGCGAGGGGGTGGCCCCTTCGACTTATGACTGACGATACGCCAGTGTAACTTGGACGGGTTTCATCAAATATGAATTCAGCTTATCCATGCATCCCAAGGATCGGATCCTTTAAGTGGGGAGTTTAATGGGATAGCTTTTGTAAAATTCATGAAGGCTTAATCTCGAAAAGGAAGTGAAACTTCATTTGATGAAAATACATGCTTTATTAAAATGAATGATTGAAATAAAAGGCGTACATGTGTTTCTGAACTTCGTCGAAGGATGCTTTTGCCTCATGCCTTTTAATTTGACCCTGAGCTCAGATGTCTTGCTAGTCGACCACCTTGGTGACAAGTGACCCTGTCATCTTGCCCTTCTACTTCGAGGATCCCTCCTTACGAGGTGGATCGTTAGTCGTGTTTTTGGGGTTTCCTCGCTTGACTAGTGCATCGATCTATTTTTTAAGAGTCCAACAGTCATTGGTATCGTGCCCATAGTCATTGTGGTTATTGCAGAATTTGAGGTCGTCCCTCTTCTCGTATTTGCCTTTCTTGGCAGATTCTTGTACCAGTTTTTTCCGTGGGGCATAAGCGAGGACATCCATCTTGGGGGCGCTTGTCTTTGCATAGGTATGGCACTCCTTGCTCCGAGGGCTCCGCTCTCTTGGTCTTTTGTTCCGAGACTCTTGGCGAGGGGTCACTTGAGTCGGTTTCTCCTGCATGTTGTCTCCACGAAGATTGGGGGTACCTTTCCCTGCAGTTCGGTTGGTTCTTCCGCTTCTTCGGAGATGGTGAACCGATCCGTGATATTGAACATCTCTGTAAGGTTATTAGGGGAAACTATTGGAGTACCTTCTACAAATGTTTGTTCCGTACCGCTAGAGTGAGCGCCGCTATGACAGTCACATCCAGTGTCTCCTCTAGCCAAGCCTCTCGTCGTTGAATCTTAGGACGAAAGCTTGGATCGACTCATTCTCATTTTGTTTGAGCGAGAAGAGGTGTGAGGACTTCTTTTTTTGGATGACGACCTGCGACAAACTGTTTGCTGAACATATCAGCGAGTTCGTCGAATGACCCGATGCTGCCGTCGGGTAATCCTTCGTACCAGCCTTCCGCCATCTTAAATAAGGTGGCGTGGTGGGAGGCTCGACACAGGAATGGCTCGTTGGCCCCATGAAGCAGCATCACGTTCAAGTATTTGTAGATGTGCGACCATGGGTCGCCTCTCCTATCGTACGCTGGCAATGCGGGGAGCTTGTACTTCGGAAGAGAAGGTGAGAAGATGATGCTTTCCTTCAATGGGGTAGGTCGAAGTGTAGATCGGATGAGCAAGGATTTTCCCTCTCCGCCTTGTCCGTATGTTGCTCCCAATGATTGGTTTGGGATCTCATCTCTCCTCCCATAACCACCTGCAAGATTGAGAGGGTTATTACCCTGGGGAGTGTAAGGACCGTCTACCTTGCAATACTAACAACAAACACTCTAGGGGAGGAGGGTGAATAGAGTAATGACAATAAATTGTGAAATTAAAATTAAACTTGCAAATGCGGAATTATAAGTGCAAGAGGAATTAATCAACACAATCAATCCAAACGCAAACACAAGAATTACCCTGGTTCCCCAAACTTGGATACGTCCAGCCACACCAATTTCACTATAATTCTCACACAGAGAAGTGAATATAATCTCAACAGAGATATCTCACACAGAGGATTTGGATTCTTACACAGAGAAATCATTGCTCTTACACAGAGAGACCTCTCACAGAAGATTTAGGATTCCCACAAAAGGATATCCTTGCTTTTACACAGAAAGACTTAAGCTCTCACACACAGAGACTCAACCAACCCTCATATAGAAGGTTATACTCTCACACAGAGAGTAACTTGCTCTCACACAGAAAGCTAGGGTTTCAATGAAATAACAAAGTAAAACAAATACTCTTACCTATGCCTTGAGATGAACTTACTCACAAATGAATGCAAGGCATGGAAGAGGATCTCCAAGTGATGAGATTAGCTTGAAAGCACTTGGATGATTTCCCTTGAGCTTGAACTCAATGCATGAAGGAGATTTAGAGCTCAAAGAGGGAAATGAGAGAGTTTGAGAGTGGCTTATTTAATCTCTAAGGATTTTCAATAGCATCAAGAAGTTCCAATGAACTCAGTCCTCTCATATATATAGGAACCCTATATCAACTCTCAAAACCCAAGGAAATAGCCAAAAACAAAAAGCTTTAATGGTTAGTTTCTGGGCTGTAATGTCACTGACAGTCGACTGATGAACAAATGACAGTCGACTGTCCAACGGCTAAATAAATCCAAACGGCTATAATCAGTGCCTCGACAGTCGACTGATGAAGTCGATACAGTCGACTGTAAACAGGACAGGCGCCTGTTAAACCTTCAGCAGGCGACTGCTGCAGGGGATGGAATAAAACAGAGAGTTGCACTCTTTCTCCCAATAAGCATACAAGCGACTGATGGCAAGAATACACTTGACTGTAAAATAGACAGGCGACTATAAATCTTTCATCAGTCGACTGCTGCAGGAGATGAAGAAAATCAGAGAGATGCAATATTCGCACTTACGCCTTTCAGACGACTGTTGACCATTTCACAGGCGACTGTAAATATACAGGCGACTGTAAATACTTCATCAGTCGACTGATGCGAAAAGTTCAAGTAGAGTCAATAAAAGGTTGACTTGAGCAGTGCACCACAGTCGACTGAAAATCACACAGTCGACTGTAAAACATTCAAAAGACGACTGTAGAAGAATCAGAGACTCCAAATGAGTCTTTGGACAAGATGAGCCGATTGGGTTGGATTCTATGAAAACCCTAAGGCTATTTAAGATGGTTAAATGCATATGAATGAATGAGTAGACCATCTACCAATGCATTACATTAAACCTAGACTCAAAAAGAGAGAAAGTAGTAAAGGAAATATTGCATGGATTGCATTGCTTTCCATAAAGTCTATGGCTTCAATCTTGATACCTTGATGCTCCCTATCATCTCCAAGCTTTGGCACCCCTTGAGTCCAAGCTTTGGCCCTTCTCCACTTAATGTCCATCCTTACACCAAGTGTTTAGTCTCTAAAAATGATATTCTTGAAATGTTAACTATGAGACTAAAACAAGAGAGTCATTAGTAACAACATAATGTTGTGATCATCATCAAAATAACATTGGTATGAAACACCAATACTCAACAGGGAGCCCCGTATATTAATTGGTCCAAGATATGGCCGGTTGCTTTCTTGTAGTTGGAGGGACCTGACTCTCCTTGGATACTGAAAGAACGATAATCAATCCCCCCTTCACCGTTTAGGTAAGTTGGGGGGGTCACAAAGTACAGGCTGATCTCTTGTCGATCCGCTCTCGGATCTCCTTGATCCCTCAGCGTGGATACGCCTCTAGTTGGCATCAGGGTCGGAGGCGATATCTGCCTGCTTACAGGTGGCGGATCTCCCATGCTTTGGCGTATCAGGGTCGCCAATACACCGAGACTCTTGTCGACCTGCTCTAAAAGCTAGTTGAACTGCTTCTGGGTCACCTTAGGCTCTTTGGGGCCTTTCCAAGTCGCTTTGATGGTGAGGTGGAATCCGTGGCATCCTCCACCTAGACTCTATTTGCCTTTTGCTTCTCCTTTGGACTTTCGATCGGTCCGGTATTGATGGGTCCAGCTGGCATAGCTTTTTGTTCGCTTCGGGATGTCAAGCTGGTTAACTTTTCCACAGATGACGCCAAACTGTTAAGGTCAAAAATGACCAAGATAGTTGTCAAGCTAATGTGGACCCTTCGTGCTGAGTCGGAGCCTCGTCAACAAGTGAGGTGGGACCCTTGCTTGATAGAACTAGGGTCAGATGATGGAAGTTGGTTGGGATGCAGTGCTAGATTGACCCTCGGGCAGCTTATACGTCTATCATTCGAGGTTGGAAAGCTCGAAAGCGACCCTCGCAGAAGATGAAGACTCGTCGATATACACCACAAAGACACGTTAGGGGGTCGGATATGGGTCCCGACCCAAATCCCCTGTGATTCTTAAGTTAGTGTGAGAACTTAAGGATGAGAGAGATCTTGGAGCAGCTGGGATCACCACACGGAGGTTTGTCTCAGATCTGATGTCGCAAGCTATATAATGTAAGAAATATCAGCTGAAAGAGTATATATTAGATCTCGTGCCTTAGGGGTTGGAACCTTACAGTATTTATAGACCTCTTGGGTCTCTTCCCTGACGTTGGGGAGATAACGGTCACCCTTTATGGTGCTACGATCCTCTCCCTTTAATAGGATATCCCTTTAATAGGAGTGAATGATGTCCAAGTTCTTGCTAATTACAGGCTTATCCTTTAACCCCATGTTTGAGTAAGTGGAATGCAACGGTCGACTGGCCAGTGGGCTTTGACCGAGTCGATCTTGGGCTTCTCTCGTGGGCCCCATGGGCCTTAGTCACCTGTCGGTTGAGTCATCTCGAGTGCCGGCCCAATGACTCAACACCGCTTGAATAACAAACATATGAAATGTGACATTTTTTTTTAAAACTTAACGCTAATAGATACCAAACATATGCCACACCCTTTTTAACCCCATCTGCCACACCCTTTGGCCGCATGAAATCGAACCTTTTACCCACATATGCCACACACTGTTTAAGAAGAGTGGGGGGGATTCTAATACTGTACAAACATGCATTGCGATACTTTTTTAAAACCCTTCCATTGATTTGTTGTACATGATGATACTTCATATATATATATATAATCTGTAGACTATATATTCTAGAAAGCCCAATAAAATATAGCTATATTACGATATTGCAAATCAACTGTTACCTTCATAGCACCAGATACTTTTTTAAACACAGTAAATTGGCCCAATTGGTGTTTGAATAACAACATATGAAATATGACATTTTTTATAATATACCGCTCATAGATACCAAACATATGCCACACCCTTTTTAACCCAATTTGCCACACCCTTTGGCAGCATGAAACTAGCACCTTTTACCCACATATGCCACACTCTTTTAAAGAAGAGTTGGGGGGGTCTAATACAATACAAACATGCGTTGCGATATTTGAGTTGTCATACAACCTCATCCATGAACACGGTATTAGAAGAAGGCGTGTTTTCTTATCCAATTAGGATTCTTGATTTATATCCAAATAAAATCCTAAAATATGGTGGTTTTATCAAACTAAAACTCACATGAATATCCTAGCACTTAGAAACTGATGTTACAGTCAAACTTTATTAGATCTGGTCAGTTTTGGATCCAACAATTGAATCAAACCCACACCCAAACGCTGAACCAAAGTCCCTTATGCATCTAGGCCAATTAGGCAATAGTCGACTGGTGCTTATGCACGAGTCGACTAGTGCTTATGCACGAGTCGACTAGTGCCCAGTTAGTCGACCAGTGCTAAAGCACTCGTCGAATAATAAATTCTCTATTTTTCTTACATGCTGATTAGTCGAATACTGAAATATCATTAGTAGACTAATCACATGTTCGGGTTTTGGTTTGTATTTTATGCCGCCTTCTTTTGCTTAGATCTTTCATAACACCTTACGAATATTTCCAATATGCACTCACAACTCCTTGCGATGTGCTTTCTCTCTCTAATAAGCTTGATCACAACACTTGTGATCGGTCCCATACATCACATGTACATAAAGCTCATTTCTTTGTTTTTTGTGAGAGGTCGTCACTTGTGTGTGACTCTCATAGCCCGATTCCAATGAACACGATCATATCGTGTTCAAGGTACAACAGATTCGCTAGCTACGCATACCACCACCATCGTTAAGGAATCATTATTGTTTGATTAGCATAGAGACTAGAATCTATATGAACCAAATAATGGGCCTTACAGTGACATATTCTGTGTAGGCCGGTCCCTTCGTTATCACTATGTCGCTAAGTTGTTTAGGGTATGGCTTCATATCAAATCCCACTACACTTTATAGCTAGAGTGAATTGTGATCACATAGCAAGATGTTTAGATATAACTTGTTAATCTAACAATTTTTTCTATTTGCTTTGGCCAAGGACTTAACTGTGAATCATATTTGAGTATGTGCGACACTAACCTCCCATACCAGAGGAAACGAATCCCATATTGATGCCTACTCCCTTCGTACACTTCCAACTATACCCAGCGAGTGCCTACATATCGGGTATAATACCAATGTCCGGTAAAAGTCTAATTATAGTCATCCACGTACAAGGTCCTTTGCACATCTCAAGTCATAATGACTATGAAGCACATACGGTCACTTGAGAGCTTTCTGTTAATAGTCAGAGTGTGAATAGTACAGAAGCATCTCAACGAATTATTCCTGTGAACTTGTCAAACAAGTACATGACGTTGTCTCACGATGTCTCCACATCAAGCAGCTATGAGGCCAGTCACTACAATCCAATGATTGAGCTCAACACACAATGGTCTATCTGGAATACCGATATCCCTTTCTTGTTATTCCAACAACCAGGAACATTTTAGAAGATACCATTGGGCCTCATTATCATGATCTCATTAAGATTCTAATGTGTTGGATATTGAGTCTCCACCCCGTGGTTATTTTGATGATGAGCAACGTCATATTATGCTACTACTATTTTTATTGAGTTTGTGTGCAGGAAATGTATTTTTAATATAGTTTATGAAGCAAAGATGCATATTGCACAAATGAGAGCCATGAATGAAGGGCGCTCAAATTAAGGGAGCTCAAATGTGATGAAGCAAACAAATCAAAGAAGGCTAGGAGCAAATGTGCAATGAACAAATCAAGTCAAGTTCAAATGAAGACAACAAGAAGAATTGCAGGCTAAAATATAATATTTAATTTTGACTTTTGTTTGAGTCTTAGGGATGTGCTAAGGCCTTTTGATTAAGCACACACACTTAAGATTATGACAAAAAGGATTTAAAATGTTTTGATTATTTCTTCCTAAGTTTTCGAGCCCAAAGCCCATAATAGGAAGTCTCTGCCTTTCTGTGGTAGTCGACTACCAACAGACAGCTTGGCATCTAGGTCAAACGGCTAGATTTTCAAAATCATTTTAATTATTGCATATAGCTATTGGAGAAATATTTTGAAAATATATTTGAAATGAATGACACGGTTTTCAAAAGTCTCCTTGATTAATGTAAACATATTTTGGAAATATTTTTGAAATGAATTTGAAATTATTTTCAAAAATCTCATTTTTTAAATACATATAAATGTTGGAAAAGTCTTTTGGAAATAATTTTAATTTCAAATTTCAAATCTCCTTGATTGATGCATTTTTGAAGTAGTTTTTTTGAAATGATTTTCATCTTTATAAATAGAGGGATTGAGCTTGAGTTTCATATAAAAAGATTTTTCATCTAAAATTATTGTTTCAAAAGTGTTTTCAAAGTTCTTTCACAAGCTCTCAAAATCTTCGCTTGGCCATATTTTAAATTGCTTTTCAAATATTTTTTGGCCTTATTTTCTTGATCTCCTAAAGCTTCAAATTTTCTTTTCTTTGAGATCAAGATCATCCTATAGCTATACTTCAACACTTGTGCTTCAAATTGAAAAGGCTATAGGTAATCCTACAAAAGCGTTGTAAGTATTTTTCTCACTTGGGTGTAGTGAGTTGTGAAAGTCTTCGGATTGTGAGGCAAGGAAAAGTCCTCAGTTTGTGAGGCAAGGGAAAATCCTCGGCTTATGAGGCAAGGGAAAATCCTTGTTGTAGACAAGATGGTTGTAAATTCTTTTAGCGGGAGGTGGTTTGTACTATTTACCGAAAATAGTGGATTAAAGCCCGACAAGAGTTTCGGAGACTGGACTACCCGGGAGTGGGGAACCATGATACATCGTGGTCTTTGCAATTGTTATTTACTTGCACTTAATTTCCGCTTCTTAACTTTATTATTGCAAGTATTATTTTGTGTTGAATGAGATTAGTACTAGATAACTTTTTATTAATTCTAGGGAGATTTCTAGAGGAATTTTAATTTTTAAAAACACTATTCACCACACTCTAGTGTTCTCTTTGCCATCTCAGGTCCCAACATAATGTACGTCACATGCATCTCCAAGGACTTTATTCATATAATCATATTGTAACCTTATAGATGCATGCTCAAAGACATAAGGTTTAAATTGATAAAGAGGACCAAATAGCTTACTTTCACTTTGAATGAGATGTGTCAATTTCACTAATTGATGTAAGGACATATATTTCCCAACACCAAGAAGCTGTATCTCACATAAATAAAGAAAGCTGGCTGTAAAATATGCAGGATGAGATGGAATTTATACAGAAGAGTCATATTTATGAGTTGGTCAAGCTTCTACAAAGACGGAAGGCACCGAAGAACAAATGGTTGTTCAAGCTCAAGAAACATGTCAGTGGAAATACAGTGAAACAGAAAGCCCGGCTGGTGGTCAAAAGATTCCTTCAGAAGAAAGGTATTGATTTTGACGAAGATTTTTCACCTGTTGTGAAGATGGCTTCAATCCATGTCATCCTCTAATTGGTAGACAGATTGAATTTAGAGCTTGGGTAGATTGATGTCAAGATGACATTTCTTTATGGTGATCTACCAGCCAAAAGATTTCAAGGTTTTAAGTAAAGAAAATCTCGTATGCAAGCTGAAGAAGAGTCTTTACCGCCTTAAGAAAGCACCATGACAGTGGTACAAGAAGTTTGACACATTAATGGTGAGCCATGTTAGTTCTTGGGTTCAAGACTAACGTTGTTTTGATGATGATCAATACATTATGTTAGTGTGCTAATCAATCTTATGTTTTAGTTTCAGTTTACCTTAATGAGTATATGTTGATGAGACAAAGTATAATGTTTGGAGGATGATGCAATGGATATATTAAAGACATCCAAGACTGATGGTGTGCTCAAGTTTGGATGAAGTCATGAAGATCATCTAATGAAGCCAAAGCTTGGAGCTTGATGAAGGAAAGCTCATCAAAGGAGTGCCAAAGCTTGGAGATGATTGGGAGCATCAATGTATCGTGAGCATCAATGTATCATGAGCTTGAAGACTTAGACTCTAGGAGATGAAATATGTAATTCATGTAATTTCTATTACTTGCATTTATCTTTTTGAGTCTAGGATTATTGTAATGCCTTGATAGATGGTCATACTCTCATGCATATGCATTTAACCATCTTAGTTAGCCTTAGGATTATCATAGATAACATCCCATTGGGTTCACTATGCCTTAAACTCTTACTAGAGTTTTTGGCTCTCCCACAGTCGACTGATGAAGGTACGACAGACGACTGGATGACTTCCAGGTGTCTGCCCGGCCTTCTACAGCCGACTGGTATGCACAGCTCAAGTCAACATTTTTATTGACTCTTTTTGAGCTTTTCGCCTCAGTCGACTGATGTTCAATTTACAGTCGCCTGTTTTTCTACAGTCGCTTGTGAATTGATCTATAGTCGTCTGTGCGGAACTTGTATGTTCTGGGCTTCCTCCCAATTTGTAAGTCAGTCGGCTGATGAAGTATTTACAGTCGCCTGTATATTTACAGTCGCCTGAGAAATGGTCATCAGTCATCTGAAAGGCGTAAGTGCGAAAGTTACATCTTTCTGTTTATTTCCATCCCCTGCAGTAGTCGCCTGCTGCAAGATATACAGTCGCATGTGTAGTCTTCTACAATCGACTGTCCTGGCTCAGATTATAGCCGTTGAGATTTTTCTAGCCGTTGAACATTCGACTGTCATTTGTTCATCAGTCGACTGTCTGTGCCGTAAACTGTCAAAATCTAGCCGTTGCAGATTTCTTCCCTTTGGGTTTTTGGTTGGTTTTATGGGCTCTTCTTGGCTTCCTATATATTGGAGATGACTTAGTTCATTTAGAACTCTTGGTTGATATTGAATATCTTTGAGAATCAATAGCCACTCCTAATCTCTCCTATTTCCCACTCATGAGCAAATTCCTCTTCATGCATTGAAGCTAGCTCATAATGAAATTCTTCAAGGGATCTAATTCTCATTCATTTCTTGAAGATCATCTTTCTTCTCTTCATTTCATACACTCAGGTGAGAAGTGTTAGGGTTTATTTCTAGAAAGAGAAAGATCATTAAGTGCAATCAAAGCCTCATCTCAAGCACTTGAGTTTCACTTGCATGCCTTCTTCTTCACATTGGTAAGATCATATCAAGACATATGTAAGTGTTATTTCATTTCGCCTTTGTGATACCTCTAATTCTCTTTGTGGAAATTAGTTACTCTCTTTGTGGGAGTTACTCTCTTTGTGAGAGTTTGGTTCTTTCTGTGTGAGAGAACAAATCCTTTGTGTGAGGTCTCTCTGTGTGAGAGTAAGGATTTCTCTGTGTGAGAATCCAAATCCTCTGGGTGAGGTATCTCTGTGTGAGATTGTATTCACTTTTCTTCTTGGGAATTATAGTGAATATTGGTTTGGCTGGACGTACCCAAGTTTTGGGGAACCAGGGTAAAATCCTTGTGTTTGCGTTTGTTGTTGTTGAGCATACACTTTAATTTCCGCTGCTTCTTGTGCTTTAATCTCAGTAACTTTTAATTAAGCACTTTGCTTGCTATTACACTATTAACCCACCCTAGTGTGTGTAGCCCCGGAGGGTCCCTTACAAGTTATGGATACAAAAGGACCGCTATAGACTAGTATGTTTTCACTCAGAGATATCCAGATTATTACTTTGTTGCATTGCTATTATATGTAGATGATATGATGATTGTTTGACAAAAATGCATCAAAAATCAGCCAGTTGAAGAAGGAGCTCTCTAAGTCTCTTGATATGAAAGATTTAGGTTCAACTCAATAAATTGTGAGAATGCATATCCGAAAAAGAAAAAAACAAAAGGTTATGGCTATCTCAAGAGAAATACATTGAACGCATGATCAAGAGATTCAAGATGGATCATGCCAAACTAGTTAGCATTCCATTGGGCAATCACTTCAAGTTGAGCAAGAGGTCATGACCTTCATCCAAGAAATAGATGGAGGAGATGTCGTCAATACCATCCTCTTTAGCGGTTGAAAGTTTGATGTATGCAATGGCGTGTACAAGACCTAACATTGCACATGCAGTGGGAATGGTGAGCCAATTCCTTTCTAATCCAAGAAAGAAACATTGGGAGGCAGTCATATGGATTCTTAGATACCTTATAGGTTATTCAAAGGTATGTCTGTGCTATGAAGAAGCTGATCTAATCTTGAAGGGGTACACAGATTTAGATATGCTTGGAGATCTTGATAGTAGAAAATATACTTCAGGTTTTCTCTACACTTTTGTCTGGAGAGCTGTGTCTTGAAAGTCAAGATTGCAGAAGTGTGTTGTCTTATCCACAACATAGGTGAAATATCTTGCAATCACAAAAGCTGGTAAGGAAATATTGTGGTTAAAGCATTTTCTTCAAGAACTATGGATGATGCAAAAAAATGTACAAGATACATTACAATAATCAAAGTGCTTTGGATTTGAGTAAGATGTATCATGTTCAAACAAAAAATATCGATTTTCGCTATCATTAGATATGCAATGTGATTGATCAACAGCTGTTGAGACTAGTAAAGATCCATATAAAGGAAAATCCAGCAGACATGTTTAAGAAGGCAGTGATAAGAGAAAAGCTGGAGCTGTGCAGAGAAATAACTGGTTTGGTTGTTAAATAACAACTACTTTGGATGCAGCCGGATGTGGAGAACTGATAGTGCAGCTGGCCAAATACTCTCTTGTCCTCTGATCTGTTTGTTTTGTTTTTTCCGAAACTTCATAGCTGATGTTTTCCTTCTCAAATCACTTTCTTTGAAAACGTCACTAGTGACGTTTTTATAAGCTCTAAACAATATATATATATATATATATATATATATATATATATATATATATATATATATATATATATATATACGGTAAAGTGTTCCTAGGGTGACTCCTTAGATGAAATCTAAGGAGTGGGTTTGTTGTTCACATCATGGATGATCAACATACCAAAAATCAAGTCATTCCAATACTTTTAGGGGCCCCATCAATCCCTTACAACTTCAACGGTCCGAAAAGATGCTAAAAACCCCATGAAGTTGCAAGGGGTAGATGGGGGCCCTAAAAGTATTGGAATGTCTTGATTTTTGGTATGTTGATCATCCATGATGTGAACAACAAACCCATGAAAAATAAAATCCAAAAAAATTATGGGATATGGGGGAAAATGGGGGCGACTCCTTAGATTTCATCTAGGGAGTCACCCTAGGAACACTTTACCCATATATATATATATATATATATATATATATATATATATATATATATATATATATATATATATATATATGGGTAAAGTGTTCCTAGGGTGACTCCCTAGATTAAATCTAAGGAGTCGCCCCCATTTTCTCCCATCTTCCACATTTTTTTGGGATTTTATTTTTCATAGGAATGTTGGTCATATCATGGATGATCAACATACCAAAAATCAAGTCATTCTAATACTTTTAGAGCCCTCATCTACCGCTTACAACTTCAACGGTCTTAAAACGTGCTGAAAACCCCATAAAGTTGCAAGGGGTAGATGTGGGCTCTAAAAGTATTGGAATGACTTGATTTTTGATATGTTGATCATCCATGAGGTGAACAACAATTCCAAGAAAATAAATTTCAAAAAAAATGTGGGAGATGGGAGAAAATGGGGGCGACTCCTTAGATTTAATCTAAGGAGTCACCCTAGGAACACTTTACCCTATATATATATATATATACACACACACACACACACACACACATACATATATATACTAGTCATAACCCATGCCCGCGGGCACGGTTCATTTAACATTTCCCCCGCGAAATATTTTTTCCCCAAAAAATTATTTCCACAGCCAAAATTTAAAAGAACAACAAATTAGCGTAAAAATATTTAGCGGCGCGGCGCATTCGGCGCGGAACAACAAATTCGGCGCAGGCCCCTTCGACGCGGAATAACAAATTCGGCGTCGAAGAACAAATTTGGCGCCCGCGGCTTTGGCACGGAACAACAAATTAGTGTAAAAAAATTTAGCCGCTTTGGCGCGGAACAACAAATTAGCGTAAAAAATTTAAGCGCGGGCGCTTTCGACGCGGAACAACAAACCTCAGGGTATTTTTACACTAACTTGTTGTTCCGCTAAATTGTTTTACGCTAAATTTTTTATTTTGTTTAATTTAATGGATAATGCTTCTCCACAATCTTTCCCAATACACTTTTAATTTCAAAGTTTAGGTTCCCAAGGCACTTTCCCCCAAATTTAATCTCCACAATTTTCCCAAGGCACTTCTAATTTCAAAGTTAAGGTTCCCAAGGTACTTTCACCCCCCAATTTAATCTCCACAATCTTTCCCAAGACATTTCTAATTTCAAAGTTTTGGTTTACAAGACATTTTTCCCAACAAAAATTAAGTTTTCCCACTAAAATTTTCATAAAATCCAATCTCAACCATTGATTTATCAAGATCAAATCTCAGCCACTCTTTATCTTGTCCTAGTCAGCCCTAGAATTCAAAAACAGTTGTCAAATGTATAATAGATAGAATAATAGGTATCATACGCCATATGAGAGGGTCTCTCATATTCCCTCTCACATAAAGGGGGCAAGTACAAGCCCACATGGGCTTGTACTTGTTGTACTTGCCCCCTTTATGTGAGAGGGAATATGAGAGACCCTCTCATATGGCGTATGATACCTATTATTCTATATATATATATATATATATATATATATATATATATATATATATATATATAACATTTGACAGAGTTTTTTGAATCCTAGGGCTGACTAGGACAAAGGGGGTAGATAAAAGACGGTCAGGATTTAATCTTGGAGAATCAACGGTTTGGATGATGTTTTGAGGGAAAAAATGAGGGAAAACTTGGGGGAAAACTTTGCATTTGGCGTGGAAAATTCAAAACCACCATCAATCTCCGAGCCAGCATTTATTCTCTGACACAGGTTCCCAACCGTCACTCCCCATTTCATGAAGAGGCCTAATTTTTAAGAATAGAATGCCAAACGACCCGGTGAGCACACGCTTCCATGAAGCAGCCACAAGGAATGCGAGACTGAGCGAGCGGGTGAGCGAGATCTCTCCGATAGCTCAAATCCGACAATGAATAAGCTCAAGCAGAAATGTCGAGATCTCTCCTCCGTCGCGTCCAAGTAAGTACCTTTCCCGTTTAAAATCCCTTTCTACTCCCAACTTTTCCACAATAAATTTCAATTTACTTCTTGAACTTATTCATTGTCCAAGTAAGTCTGTCATTCTCTTTTATCTTCTTCTTCTTCTTTCTTAAGCTCAAGAGAGAGAAATATGAGAGAGCTCCTTCACTTTCAAGGGACAAATGCGGACCAAGTTCTGGGAGGTGGTGTGCAAATACTCCTTAACTTTCAAGGGACAAAAAACTAGGGATTTTGCTGCTCTCTGTAAGAAGATGAAGAACGATAAGTCCTACCCCTTAACATTCTGTCACAAATGTTTTCTCATTATATTTTCTTGACTTTATTTTGATTTTTGGCATCTAGGTATGGGGAACAGGCGAATGAGGTGGAATTTTCTGAATTTGGTGTGGTTGTACATTTTCTGAATTCATATTGGTTTGGAATTTCACAGGAAAAGACTAAATCTATACCTAGCTATGTCAGTAAAGACTAAATAGTAAAGGATATCAAAAAATAACATCAAAGGCAAAATATATGTGAACTTACTATGTCCTCATTTACAGGGTTTCCAGTCTACTGACATATACTTTTTTGATCAAAGGGGTGCATATCTTTAAATTCTGAAGTTTAGGTATGCAAGAAAAAGAATATTTTCTCTCCGAATCTTCGGAAGTCAATTTTTTTGGGTTTATATAGATCAAGAATTTGTTATTTAAGAGAATGAAAGGTGTTTTCACATCTCTACCTCCTCACTGTCATGTGTTTGTGTGTGTGATATTTAGTTATGCAATATGGATCGAAATGGTAGAAGCACAAAAAATGTTGAGGCTCAATATGCACAGAATTGCAATAATTCATATACCTGTTGGCTGGTACCCTATTCTTTTCCTGGACTTTTGATACATTAGGAATTGGCAATTAAAGAACCAAGAAAAGAAATTGTTTTTTGCATTTTCCATGCTCCTGACTCTCTCTTAATTGTTTGATTGGCTAATTTGTGTACTCTTCTTTTTTGCACATATCATGCCCATGCATTATTGTTGTATATGTTTTGATCCTCAAAGTAGTGGTACAATTATGGTTAGTACTATGCCCCTGCATTATTGCATTTATATTTTTGGTTGCGGAGGGCAAAGGTGCTGATGGTGGTGGCCAACAAGATTAGCTGTGAGCTTTCCCTAGCCTTCTCCATGTTCCTGGATATTCACATAATGAGAAGCTTTGACTTATTAAATTTTTCTGTCTCTTTTAAAAATTTTGTAGGGTTTTCATTGAAAATGGGTTTTCTTTTGTTTTTCTTTTTCCACCTATGGAAAAGTCTGTATTTGCTATCCTTTTCTTAAATATTGTGGATAATAGGGCATTAAAGTTAATAACTTTTGATGGAAATTTGGTTGTTTTGAGGTCCAACTGAACTTTTACACATTATTACTTTTAAGGTTTTTGATTTCACTTATGTGCAATGCGACATGTTTCTTTTCACCAAATTTAATCTTTTCGGTCATTGAGTACACTCGACAAGTAAGGGGTGTTTATTTGACAATTTGGTATGGGTTTGTTTGAGAATTTGGAATCGGTTGGCTAAATTTGAACTCTTTGGGTGAGCTCTTTTATTGATTCTTCAGGTTTTGAGAATGTTGGTAGGTGATATGTATGTTATTGGGATTTATTTGTGGGCATCGGATTCTTTTACAAATTTTGTTTATGCAAATATTGCTTTTTCATCAAATTTAATCTTTTGGGTTGACGAGCACACTCGAAAAATAAATGGATGTTTATTTAAGAAAATAGTGGGTTTTTGTTGGTTTCATTAGCAAATTTATGAACACAAATGTGAATTCATTCGCAAATTTAGAATATTTCATAAAATGTCCTGGTTTCGTGCATATCTTAAAATCTTTCGAGATATTAATCATCAGCATGTACAAAGTTTAATTATAAGCAAGTCTGGAGAATACCCGATTAGGAGTTGTACCGTCAAAGAATGTATAACACATTCTGAGGTGAAGAATTTATCATCTGAAGCATACCATACATTCTGAAGCTTAACCCTAAAATCTAATCTAATGATACGATTTTTGGATAATAAACTGTGGATAATAACCTGAAGGATAATAATCTAATTCAATGATACATTCTGATGATAAAAACCTGAAGCATACCATACATTCAGAATGTAATTTTTGTATCCGAGTGGATGGTATTCTGAGGTGATGTTACAAAAATTAGAATGTATGGACTGAGCCGATATTACTTTGGACTGATATTACAAAATGGATGGTAAATTTATCATGTACGGTCTTTAATTTTGGACTGAGGTGAGAACAAATAAGAGAATGTATGTTCTCTAATTGAACCGAGTGGAAGAAAGATAATGTAGCCCACCCCCAGAATTTCGGATAAAAGCTTTGATGTTCTTTATCATTTGGGTATGGATGTACTGAAAGCTTGCTGGCATATATGCACGAGTTTTGTATGTAGATTATGTATGCATATCACTTTTGTATTGTTTACTTGAAATATGCTTAATATGATGGTGCACATCTAAATGATCATTAATTTCTTGAGACCAGGTTTTGTTAATCTCTTGGGATAATGTTTATTCGGTGAGAGCACCACTTCTCTGTAGTAGGGTGTTCATTTTTGTTGCGTATTGTAAATGGTCACACAAATGACACAGAAAACTGCACACAAATGTGCATATTAAACTAGGTAGGACTTTGTTAGGATTGTTAATTTGAATTGTTAAACTGTGTGTTCTAAATGTGTGCAGTTTGTGTGCAGTTTAACAATTTTATGTGTTTTAAATGGCCACACAAATGACACAGAATTGTTAAATTGCAAAATTTGTGTGCAGTTTAACAATTTTGGGGGTATATAAAACATGAACACAAAACAAACGACATAAGATTTTGCCTATGTAGTATCTTGGATAACACAAACGATTTTATTTTTAACAGACTACATGCCAACAGAGAACATATTTTTTTCAGTAGACATGAATAAAATTGGGATGCATTTTGATTTGTTGTTGTTGTTCCAATTACAAATGATATGGATCAAGTCCGACGCAGATTTCGAACCACTTGAAAAATTCCCGAAGAACATAAAACTACTTGAGGAATCAAGTTATTATTTGTTATTGATGTATCGATTATATTTTAACTGTGATATATATGGATACTGTGAGATTAGTGACCCGGTTTAATAAACTCAAACATTATCGTGGCTAGCATTTTTGTCATCTATAGAGTGCGTATTATGATTTCATCTCCGGAGAGTACATTTTGATTTATGCTCTTCATAGCAAAATCTATGTGTCCAGAGATCATTCAATCAATGCTCTTCATAACAATAAGACATCTGCTATTGCACATTAGCACTTATGTCAGATCAATGTAATCCATCTTTTTAATTGGATTCAAGAGTGTAAAAAGGTAGACACAAAGCAATTTTCCCGAGATCGGCACGACATGCTTTAAAAAATTGTCCATGATATAGGCTGTATCCAACAATCTATCGATGAACGCTATGAAGGTTATATGTTTAATTTTTATTCATAAACATAAGAAGTGTTGTATTTGTGAGGCATTTAAGGGGATATAATGTTTTCCTAGATTATGGTTGCTTTAAAGTGACTAATTGGGTCAGTTACATGCTTTATTGTGCTAGATGGACATATTTATGTACTTATGTTTATGAGCAATTTGTAGGTTATGCAACAAAATTTTGGATTCATGTAAGATATCTGGTTATGCTAAACACTGATGGAGTCATGAATTATCTCAGTGTTTGATGGTGATTGTATGTGCTTGGAGCTGAGTTCTGCGTAAAAGACGTGCTCGGATTGATCTTATCTGGCAGGGTAAGATTGATCCCATTTCTTAATTTTCTGATATCGCTATAAAAGACGTGCTCGGAGCTGAGTTCTGCGTTCAGACAGCTGAGCGAGAAGTCCAGATGACACTTTCAAAGAGGAAGATCTGATGCTATGTAATCTGAAAATTTTGAGCTTCTTTGTTATCTTCACCTATGGAGGATGTTTTGTATCTTTTGATCTTTGAGAGTACATGGAGTTGTGTAAGATGAGATTTACTGGCAGATTAATTTAGTAGTCTAGCACTTGGTTATTTCGAAATGATCTATTGTATTGTTAATGTCGGTATGCCTTATTTCGTTGGTGAAGTTGTACTATTCTAGGATAACAAGTAGGGGTGCTAATGTATCAAATACGGAGCGATATTGGTATTATTGTATTCTTATATGTTTTTATAGCGGACATGAATATAGACACGTACATGTTAATTTAATTGCTTTATATCTCTAAATCAATTTAGTTTCATCCTGGGATGTTTGACAACACCGGCAATCCATCTTATTTGGTAGATTATGGAGCAATATATAGCAAGATAGAGATTTGCATATGGTCTTTATTGACATGAAGAAATCCTAGGATAGAATCATAGGGAGGTTTTGTGATGGGATAAAAATCTCATTTCTTCGTGCGTTTTCTGTGATACAAGGGAAGTTTCTATGATCCCATCCCTCACTGGATCAAGAAAAAGCTCGCGAAGAAGATGAGGCAGAATATGCCCATCCCTCACTGGATCCGCATGAGGACTGACAATAACATCAGGTTCATTTCGTGATTTGGTTTTTTGTTTTCTTTTTTTGTTGTTGGTGTTTTGATCTCTTATTTTGGGGTTTATCTTTTTTTTTCAAGGTACAACGAGCGCATGGCTGTTTTTCTTTTGCAGAAGAGAAATGATAAATAGCTAAGCGAGGTGATAGCCTCTGCTAACCCTTTTGAAAGGCAGAATGACAGCCGATTTAATGGTTGTTAGAGGATAATAGCCATGCCATAGCACGCTCAAAAGGAAACAGTTAAGGCCCAGAAAGGACTTATCTCCTGCAAAGCGGTGAATCGTTGTGTATATATTTATTTTTTCTTTGGTTGCAACTTTCCAATTATATGTTCAAATCTTAGCAGTGAATCGTGGAACGTTGTGTGTATATCACCTCGCGTAAAAAAAATTAGCTAGGGTTTTGAGCGCAGCCTTAGTTGTTGTTTCCTACCTTCAATCTAGAAGAAAATGGGAGTTTTATCATGAATGTAACCGCAAAACTTCTTATCGATAATTTTCATGCTTTAAGTAGGTAATAAACTAATATTCTTTGTCGAAGGCATTCACGTCGAAGCATAAGAATATTCTTTGTCGAAGGCATTCACGTCGAAGGTGCTTATGCTGAATGTGCCTGCTGTGTCGACGGCGCCCGACTTTAACGCGGTGCCTAAAATATTTTATGTTAATTAGTTATTCCACGCCGAAGTTATCTGCGTCGAATTTGTTGTTCCGCGCCGAAGGCGTTCATGTAAAGTTACACAGCAACCCTCACTATAATTAAGATATTGTAACTCTGCACTGTATATGTGCATTTATAAAAGCAAAAAAAGGTCAGCAGGTTGATATGCTTCCCAAATCCAATCAATATCGCACAGTTTGACAGCCTATCAGAATTATTCATGTAATAAACAAAGCATTACAAGTAATAAGCCTTTTGTCTTCAAAAGCAATTTCAACCAATATTGTTCCATTTGAGAAGCCAAATCCAACCAACTTCCAAGCAGACAAGCAATGCCGAGCAATGACAAGTCCTGGAAAACAAATCAGGTCAAACAAGGTTAGTTGTATGATCGATCAGTTACTGGAAACTCAGTCGTCCGCTAAATTTTTTTACGATAATTTATTTTGCGTCGAAAGCGCGGGTACCGAATTTGTTGTTTGACGTCGAATTTGTTGTTACGTGCCAAAGGTTTGTTGTTCCGCGCCGAAGACGCCCGCGCTAAAGGTGCACGTGCCGTTAAATATTTTTACGCTAATTTATTGTTCTGTTATATTTTGGCTGTGAAATTTTTTTTCCTGGGAACAAAGATTTCGCGGGGGAAATCTTAAATTAACCGTGCCCTCGGGCACGGGTTATGACTAGTATATATATATATATATATATATATATATATATATATAGTAATGCTAGTATGAGATGGTGAGCTCAAATCCGTATCGTGAGCTAGCACAATCGGCAACACCAATTAACGATCGGCACCGTTCATCTTCAAGAGCATGTCGATAGATCTATACCCTAAAAAAATTAGAGATTATAAACCCCAAAATCCTATGGATCAACCCGTTCCAATTTTGTTACATTTACAGGCAGCTTGTAAACCGTTCATCTTGCAAACACTTGATGGATCTGATAGAAATGTCCAAATGACACAAAAAATTATACATAAAGATCACTTGATAGATAGAAGAAGATGGACGGTTCCGATTGATGATTTGGCAAATAGTTTTGGCTAGTTCGAGATATGAATATCTCATCTCACCATCTCACCATCTCATATTAGCATCTTTCTATATATATATATATATATATATATATATATATATATATATATATATATATATATATATATATATATATATGGATTAATGGGTATCATACGCCATATGAGAGCCTCTCTCATACGCCCTCTCACATAAATCACCCAAGTACAACCAAGTACAAGCCCATGTGGGCTTGTACTTGGGTGCTTTATGTGAGAGGGCGTATGAGAGAGGCTCTCATATGGCGTATGATACCCATTATTCTCATATATATATATATATATATATATATATATATATATATATATATATATATATATATATATATATATATATATATATATATATATATATATATATATATATGGGCTTGAGGGAGGTGAGCATTCGGTGTAGGAAATTTCCTACACCGTCCATCAAAAACATCACATTCCACTTATGTTTTTGAAATTTTTTTTGCTTAGAATTATTGTACACATTCTAAAACCCCAAAACCCCAAATATGGGTGAACCCTAGGGGAATTTGACCCTCGATCGGCTCGTGACAAAAAGTTCTATTGTTCTGAAAACGTTGAATTTGTAACAATCGGATCGAGGGTAAAATAGCGTTGGATTCACTTGATCTTTGGTATGTTCATCATCCATGATAAGTACATCAAAATGAACGGTGGTGATTATTGGAAAAAAGATTGGAAATTGAAGTTTTATGAGGACGGTGTAGGAAATTTCCTACACGGAATGCTCATATCCCTTTATATATATATATATATATATATATATATATATATATATATATATATATATATATATATATATATAGCTGTGCGTACACCAAATTAACCCAATAGACAGAAAAGAAAAATAGTGAAAGAAAAGAAAGGAGTGGTTTTCTTCTGTGAGAGAAGAATTGTGTACAATTCCAGAGAGAATCGTAAGTGTGTTCTTCAGTGAGAGAAAGTTACACCAGAGAGGGAAGTTACATTAGAGAGGTAAAGTTGTAGTGAATTATTTTTGCATAGTGATGTTAACCTTAGGATATAATTATTTCCTAGTGAGAAATAGTAAAAAATTTTAGGGTGTGTTTGGTTAGTGGGAAAAGGAAAGAAAGAAAAATGAAATGAAAAGGAAAAAGAAAAAGAAAGAAAAGGAAAATGAAATGAGATTCCTTCTCATGTTTGGTTATCAAGGAAAATTGGGAAGAAAGTTAAATGGAAAATATAGAAATTGGGAAGAAAGTCGAATTTTTTTTTGAAAAATGCACGAATTATTCATGATTTTTTGATACAAACTTAAGAATAATTCGTGGATTCATTAAAAATAACAACTAATTATGTTTGCTAAAAAAATATAAATACATGAAAGTGTGAGAAATTAGTTTACATCTCTTTTCCCTCATTTTCCTTGGGTCAAAAAGAGGAAAATCGCAAAGAAAAGTTTTAATAAAAATTTTCCTTTGTTTTCTTTCATTTTCATTTTCCTTTGTTTTTTCTTTCCAACCAAACAATGGAAATACTTTTCCTTCTAACTTTCTTTCCTTTTCTTTCATTTTCCTTCAAACCAAACTTAATGTTCAAATTTCATTGTTTATCATGATCAGTAATTTTTACTCTTTGCCGTGACCAGTGAATCGCAACAAAACGGTCGGGTCCTTTAAGGAGAAAAGCTAAACATGTTGATAGCCTGCCTTAAACAAGCAACAAAAACCAATGCTCACTACTTTTCCAAATAATACGAGTTCCTCCTGCGGAAACTAATTTGCTAGGAAATCCAGCAAAGATACAGCGTTGGGGCAATTAGTTTATCCCAATGTGAACGAGCCAAGTCTACAAGGATTTAACCGCCGGCCCTCGGGCGCGGTTTACGGATTTCCGAAGAACCAAAAAAAAAAAAAAAGTCTACAAGGATTTAGAGGAGATAAGCTTTAAGATAATGATTTAATGAGCTATGGATATCAGTCATGCTGACGGCCTTTACAGCAGTTCCCTTGTTGGAAGCACAAATCTTGTGCTTATATCTTAATCCCCCACGAAACCCCCTACTCGTAAATTTATTCATTGAACCATCATCATCGTCCCATAAGAGAGAGTGGCTTTCTCATACAATCAAAGTACGCATGATGTCACATGCTAATAGATCCTGGACTGTAACGGGCAACACTAATTATTATAATCATCAAGCTTAACTACATGTATAAAAAGAGATTGCGTTTGTCATCACTAAGCTTAGAATACATTATCTCTCAATCCCTCCTGATTCCTAATCAGCAATGCCATATTTCTTAATCAGGCACGCGTCACCGATAACTTTTGCGATTAACTTTGACCGGCAATCTAATCACTACAATTAGCACACACAATCATGGTTATATTTTAACTTCAAAGAACACCAATGTGATTGGTGCTCTTCTTCTTTGCATGTGAAGGGAAGATTAGAGGGTGGGGGTGAATCAGCTGGGGGGTTTTGTGCGGCATATGATATGTGGAATATGCTTGCTATCGGATAAGATCGCTTTCAAGAATGAGAAAAAGTAGAGGATCATGCTACTATGATTTCATCAGCCAAACACTATAGAGTAATAAGGGCTCATTTTCCACTTTTGACAGAATTGCCATACTTGTCTCTGTGCCAGTGGAAGAGGAGGAGGCTGGCCATTTGTAGAAAGGACGGCGTGTCGCATGGCAATGGGCCATGAGCATCACAATTATGGAGTGCTCACTGTGGTGTTCTTTATCATAAATGATCAATGAACCGTTGCTGTTAGGGCATTGCTGATTGATCATGGAGCCAGCCCAAAATTTCAAAGAAGATTCTATCGCCTTACATCTCTAATTATTTCAAACTTTTATTGGAGACAAATTGCGGTTTCAAACTTATCCTGAAGGGTTTTTTTTGCTTGTCTCCATGATCCTAGGTAGGGGTGTGCACGGGTACATGGTACCCAGATACCCGATCGGAACCTACCCTTACGGGTAGGTTCTGGGTTAGGGTGTGAAAACGGCCCGGCCGGGCCGGCCGGGCCCAAACAAAATCCGGCCCGGGCCGGCCCGGCCCAGCGGGGCAAACCCCGGCCCAGCCTGGGCCCAGCCGGGCCGGGCCGGCTGCCTCCCCCCCTTTTAAGCCTCTGTGAGGGCTTTTTTTAACAAAACCCCGGGCCGGGCCAGGCACCTCAGCCCAGCCAGGCCCCTGGGGCCGGGCCCGGGCCGCAGCCCGGCCCGGGAATGGGGTCCCGGGCCCGGGCCGGCCGGCGGGCCGGCGGGCCACCGGGCCATTTTTCCACCCTGAGTTCTGGGTAGATAGTTATCGGTTCCGGGTAGGAAAATTTGGAACCGATGGGTATCGGGTCCGGTTCCGGTTCCCGTCTATAGAAAATGGGTACCCAGAACCGGAACCGATATTATATATATATATATATATATAATTTTATATATTATAATATTAAGGATCAAAATATATAAGAGTGATCCACCCTGGCTGTATCTAATTTGAACTTATAATATTAGTGAGTACAACTTGCATCCTGAAGTTTTGAACAACGTGTAAGTTCATTAAACAGTGCATTTGAATCAAAGATCATATTGTTCTCTTATGCGTTTAAAAGAGCAGTAGAGGTAAACGTGAATCATTCTTCCATATGTCTAGTTTTATCTAGTAGAAATGACTGGTCAGTATGCTCACTGAAGAAAGAGACTAGAGACAATATTTTACTTCCAGATTGATTTTTATTCATGCATATTTGAGGTAATTGTTATGCATAGATCATTTGGAAATCATTGTTCGTAATGCCTCACAAATTAGATTTTTTTTACAGGGTACCCGGAACCTACCCGGAACCGTAGGGTCCGGGTAGGGTCCGGGTATATGGTTCAACTGGGTAGGTTCCGAGTCCAAATTTTAGGAACCGGTCCCTTACCGGGTAGGGTCCGGGTAACATGAAAAAAAACAGGGTACCCGGACCCGCACACCCCTAATCCTACGGGTGGCAAAATGAGCCCGACCCGACCCCAGGCCTTAATCGGGTATAGGTAGGGGCCAATCCGGGTAAAGTAGGATGTAGGTTGACCCGACCCGACCCGGATAAAATTAGGGTCGGGTATGGGTTTGGCATGTCAACCCGGATGACCTGAATTCGACCCGGTTTACTTTCTTTATATATAAAAAAATTATATAATAACTTCAACACAGTTGCAATGGGAGTTATACTTATACGATTTGAATTGTTTTCCTCTTCTTTAAGAGGTCTTAATTCCCTTTACATAATACTTTTTAGTTAATTTTATTACTTTCGTTAATAAAATGGTAACGTTAAATATACTTCTTTGCTGTCATCAGAATGGTTTAAGCGACGAGCCAGTGGCGGAGCCAAGAAATTGTCATTTAGGGGGCAAATTATAAGCTAATAAAAAATTAATTCTACGTACAATAAAAACCAATAAGAAAAAGTCAGCAATTACATACACACATTAAATTTATTAAGTACGTCACAATATAATATATTCTATAAATAAAAGAGCTAGAACAGAATAAAATACCCATTGTTAACTTCATGTCCACTTTTTTCATAATTACTATAGTTTTGCAAAATGTAAATCCATGTCATCATATATCTCCAGAAAAGAAAGCCATCATTATGCAAATAGCCCAACAAAATGAACATCATGTAAAAATATAGAAAGCAAAAGAAGGAAACTCACATTACAATTGTTCTCTTCGAGTTTTCATATTTTGAAACCGCTTCATAATGACTTCATTATCGATCTCATTGAAAATATCTTTATCAATGTATACAACCAAACTGTCATTCATCCACTTATCTCAGATCCTATTCCGTAATTTGCTTTAAACAATATTCATAGCAGAAAAAACTCTCTCCACTGTAGCAGTTGCAACTGGTAAAACTAATGACAATTTGATAAGCCTATATAAGTCATTTGTGCATTTGTGTCTAAGTCAAATCTTAACCCGACGGGTTAACCCGAACCCGAACCAGAAATTTTCCAGGTCACCCGAACCCGAACCGGATTCAATCCGGGTCGGGTTAGGGTTTGCCCCGATCCGGGTCGGGTCAAATATGACCCGAACCGAACCCGAACCCATCCGATCCGATTGCTACCCCTACATGAAAGGATTGTTTAAAGACAATGACATAATAATACATGAGTGTTGTAAACTTGGCGGCTATGGAGACCATAGCCCTATATTTATAGTGGTAGGGTTACATAATGGGTGGATACCCACTAACGGGTAGGCCCACCAAGAAGCCCGTTTATAACACTTCCCCTTATCCATCCATTGTTGTAAGCCATGGTGAACGCTTCAGGGTTCATGAAGCTTATTTGATCATGGGGTTGGAGATACTTCTGGATCTCTAAGTTTAAGAGTGCTTGCCTCATTAAAACCTTTGCCAAGGAAAACCCAGTGGGAAAAACCAGTGGCTAAGGGAAAAGAGTACAAGTCTCTGTAACTTCCCCTGATCGATGGATAACATCAGTGGTGGATACTTCTGGATCCTGAGTTAATGTGGCTGCCTCGTTAAAACCTTTGACTGTGGAAAACCCAGTGGGAAAAACCAACAGCCAAGGAAAAAGAGTACAGCACTACGTTAACTCCCCCTGATAAGTACAAGCTTCAGGCTTGTACATCTCTCAGCTGTCTCATCCCAATTCCTAGTACAAGTTTTCTAAAGGTACTGCGAGGCAAAGCTTTAGTGAATAGGTCAGCCAGGTTGTTGCAGGACTGGATCTGCTGG
Source organism: Scilla litardierei (assembly GCA_030789695.1). Taxonomy (NCBI): domain Eukaryota; kingdom Viridiplantae; phylum Streptophyta; class Magnoliopsida; order Asparagales; family Asparagaceae; genus Scilla; species Scilla litardierei. Next base: position 153,764,132 of record CM061137.1, on the reverse strand, counting down.
ATGTCGATCTGGTTGTCCACTTGCTGTTCATGCGTCCAGAAGAGCTTGGGGGAAATGTGCTTCGTCCTGTCACCTTTGATGTAGCCACCTCGTAGTTGAGCGATGCAGGCAGCATTGTCTTCGTACATGGTGGTAGGCCCAAGATCTCCCGTCTTCAGGCCGGTGGTCTTGAGGATGTGGTTGATGACTGATCGAAGCCAGAAGCATTCTCTGCTAGCTTCGTGGATCGCGATGAGCTCGGAGTGGTTGGATGAGGTCGCTGTGGATGTCTGCTTCACGGATCTCCATGAGATGGCCGTCCCACCGTATGTGAATACGAAACCGGTCTGGGACTTTGCGGTATGTGGGTCGGACCTGTATCCCGCATCTGCGTAACCGACCAGGTCGGTGGATACACCTTTCTTGAAGTATAGTCCCATGTCTACAGATCCTTGGAGGTAGCGCAGAAGTTGTTTCACTCCGTTCCAGTGGCGCTTTGAGGGCGCTGAACTGTATCTGGCTAGTAGATTTACTGCGAACGCTATATCGGGACGCGTGCAGTTTGCCAGGTATAGGAGTGCTCCAATTGCACTTAAGTAGGGTACTTCAGGACCCAGTGTTTCCTCCCCCTCTTCCAGCGGTCGGAAGGGGTCTGTCTCAACGTCCAATGATCTGACGACCATTGGTGTGCTAAGCGGATGACATTTGTCCATAAGAAAGTTCTTCAGCACTTTCTTTGTATATGTCGATTGGTGCAACAGGATTCCTCCGCTTAAATGTTCAATTTGTAGTCCTAGGCAAAACTTTGTTTTGACGAGGTCTTTCATCTCAAAAGTCTGTGTGAGACTTGTGGATATCTCATCTATCTCTGCGGGAGATCCGATGATGTTTAAGTCGTCTACGTAGACGGCGATAATTACGAATCCTGTTCCCTTTGCTCTTATGAAGATGCAAGGGCAGACTTCATTTGTTGTGAATCCTTGTTGCACTAGGAATTCACTCAGTCTGTTGTACCACATTCTACCTGACTGTTTGAGACCATACAGTGATCTCTGGAGTTTGACGGAATAGACGTCCCGAGGTCTTTCTGTCATTTTTGTCGGTAGTTTGTATCCGTCTGGGATTTTCATATAGATGTCCTTATCTATATTTCCGTATAGGTATGCAGTCACAACGTCCATGAGCTGCATATCCAGACCTTCCTTCGTGGATAGGCCGATAATGAAACGAAAAGTGATCGCGTCCATGACCGGGGAATAGGTATCGTCATAGTCTATTCCTGGTCGTTGGGAAAAACCTTGTGCAACAAGGCGCGCTTTATAGCGCACGATCTCATTATTCTCGTTTCTTTTTCTCACGAATACCCATTTATATCCCACAGGTTTAACACCTTTTGGTGTTAGGACTACAGGTCCAAAAACTTTGCGCTTCGAGAGTGAGTCCAGCTCTACTCATATTGCCTCGTTCCACTTTGGCCAATCCTCTCTGCGTTTACATTCTGCTAGAGAGCGTGGATCGGTCTCATCGTCGTATTCAGTGACGTGAGTGGCAATAATGAGCGCGAAGTTATCATCGATGATTGTGCTTTTTCTGTCCAGTACCTCCCCGGTACGTACATAGTTTAATGAAATTTCTCCTATATTTTCCTCTTCAGGGGTTGTTAGGAGTGGAGAGGTATCTGGGCTGAGCTCAGCATCTGTCACGCCCCGCTTCCCAAAAATATGGAGGCGAAGCGTGAGAAGGTCCGCTCAGACTTGAAGCTACAAAGCTGCAAGTCCGATAAGCGTTAATCAAATTTAAAACTGCAGGTCCTTGCAACGCGAGCGAAACAAGATAATAATAATGAAATGAGACAAAAGAATATTCTCAGAATATCCATAAAATAAGTTTCAACATCACAGAAAAAGCCACCAGGCTGAAAGAAAAAGAGACTAAAGGTCCAAACATGGCCAACAAAAGTACAAAGTACAAAACAACGGTGCTACGCACCAATAACTAACAAAAGGCCTAAAACAAAATAAAGCTCAACAAAGACTCAAAGAATGGTCACCGGTGTCCACCAAAATCCTCCTGTGCAATCATGGACTCAGTCTCAGCGTCAGCAACACATCACGTACACAGCAACGGTCTCTGGCTCAAGATCTAACATGTGACACCCAACAGAGCAAGGGGCACATGTCAGCAAGTCTACAAGAGACTTGTGCAAGGAAACTGAAACTGAAAGTAAAGCAACCTAGCAGTTCTAGCATGATGCAATGACATGGCAGTTAAAGTATGAGTGCAGCAGGTAAAGAAAAGAAGTAACCTAGCATTGCATGGCAAGTGTGGCAAGACTATAAACATTTACAAGGATTTCTCTAGTCGTGTTTTCATGTCATGTGCAGAGTTTACGCCTTACAGCTGAAATGACTTTCTTTCACACTGATTGGTCGCTTAACTCCGCCCCACCCAGAGTTTACGCCTTACAGCTGCAGTTGCTGATCAGGCAGACTCCGAGCTGATTGGCCGCTTAACTCTTACCCCTCCCACGTGTATCGAGCCAGGGCCTTACCCCCGAACGGTAATGCTCGCTTCTGGAACACGAGCCAGGAAGTATTTTTCATGATGGCATAGGGGTGCACCTAGCCAGGACAAGCAAGTACAAGTATGTAGCGTGTGCTACGAATGCAATATTCAACTTGGATGACATGTAGAATGCAATGCATGACAGTTAAAAGTGCGTACAGATAAGGAAAGTAAACGTGACAGTTTAGTATGCATGAACAACAAGTTTAAGGGTTGGATCTAGCTTCGTTGTCAAGCTAGATCAATTAGGTGACAAATCTAGTTTCGTTGTCAAACTAGATCAAGTAGGCGTCTAGCCAGCTATCATTTCACTGACTAGTCTCTTTTACGCTAGGAACAAGGAAGTGGCCTAAAAACATGGCCCTACACAAGATTTGGCAAGTTTCACTTGCCTGTAAGCACGACGTCTGAGCACACCGTCCAATGAGTCCAAAAATCACAATTATCCTACGTGCACAAGTCCACCGGCCTAAGGTCCATATTATTAATCTTGATTAGTGAATTTAAAACATTTAAAATACTTTAAAAATACTGATTTTAGTCTTGATTAGCATGCAATTGGGTTGGGGGTCCTAGGGGTGCAAAGCGTTACCTCAACACGACGCGAAAGCTACACCGGCATCGGGTAGCGACACCGGGGGTTAGAATAAAAGATCGCGCTCCAAGTCCAGATTCCAATTAGATTCCTCGCTGGAAATTTCAGAGCAATCAACCCGGGTGACGATTCCAGATTCCAAAGCTCGCACGTGCGACGACGGGCTACGACGTGCGACGACGTCGTACGCGGCAAGTCGTCGAAGAGAACGCACCTAGGTGGGGCCCACAGTAGTCCTAGGGACCTTTGGAGGACCCACAATACCTCTGGAGAACTTGGGGGGCCCACGGAGGCAAGTGGTGCGACGGATGCGGGGTTGCGACGTTTGCTCTCGGTCGTACTCAGCCAAATGCGGGGATCTCTATCGGTCGCTGCGGGGGAACGGGCTTGGTGCATTGCTTGGGGTCGGTGCGGGCCTTGGTGCGGAGGGGTTTGTCGGTCGGGCGCTTGGGGCGGCTCGGTCACAGCGCCAGGCGGGTCGTTGCAACGTTGCAACCGTTGCAACGTTGCAGCCTTCAGTCGGTGCGGGGGACAGCGTCGGTCGTGCGGGGTGCGGAGCGGGGCGACAAGCGGGCGACGATGCGGAGCGCTGTGCGGGCTGATGCGGAGCGGGATGCGGGCCAATCCCTCGGTCAGACCGAGGGAACGGAGCGGTGCGGAGCGATGCGCTGTGCTGCGATGCGGAGCGGCTAGGATGCGGGGAGGGGCTTCGGTCGGAGCGGGGGAACGGGGGCTGTTCTCTCGGTCGGTGCGGTGGCAGAACGTCGCAACGTCCAATTTGGATTTTGGAAGAGGCTAGGGCTAATTTCTTGCGAAAATGGGTCTTTCTAGGGGTTGTTTATATAGTGTAGATGGGTTGACTTGGTCTAGGGCTAAATCTAATAGGATTAGAAGTTTAAAATAATTTAAAATTTGAATCTCAACTTCTCCAACTCACCCAAGGATTTGACTTGGTCCAAATGAGCTGGAAATTGGCTCAAAAATTCTTTAAAACGTTTTAAACTCAAATAAATTTTATTTGGCCGAAAATAATTTATAGATTAATTATTAAAAATAATATAAAACTTGTTAAAAATATAAAAGTGGTCAAATAAATTCCAAAAATTATAAAATAAATATCGGGGTGATCGTGATGACGAATGTGAGCTAACTAAGAAGACGGATCCCAATTTTGACGTCGGACGACTAAACTAAAAATAGAAACGTCTCCCGTCAAAAGTGAAAATCGTCACGTCTCATCGAATAAGTTTAAATTGTGGAAAAACGACTCAAGAAACGTCGTTCCAAATTAGTGCCACTATTTAATACTCTCAGAGACGTTCACAACGGCATATCACACAAAAGTGTTCACAAGCAAATAAAATCTAAAATAAACACGTGCACGGACAAAAGCACGTGCACGAACTACGTACCACGAAAAGTGGTCGTTACATCCTCCCCACCTTAGAATAAAGTCCGTCCTCGGAATTTCTAATATATCTAGTCGCTCTAGTAACTACCCCAATCAAGTCATATAATAATTCAAGCAGGTATAGTCATTACAAGTGCTTATATATGCACTAGGTAGTCAAACATTAATACTACCAACACGTATATACATTTATATATATTCACGTACATTATACACTTATACCTATTATAGTCAGTCAAATTCATACATGTATTTCAATCAAATATATATAAACATACATCCCTTATATACTACTACTCACAAAACAATAGTTCAGATACTCATATAAGGATAGTCTCACACTTAGCCAATACAATCATTGCTCTACCTATATGTAGCTACCTATGCACAAACATCAAGGGTATACTACCCTCTAATATTTCCTAGTATACATCCAATACTAAGCACATCCACATAAGCAGTCACACCATACCATTTTTAAGTCAAATTTTACTATATCTAATATATATTCACTACTACCATATTTCACTCATTATATAGTCATTCAATGCATGCAAATAGTTCACCATATATTCTCATCGCATACGGTCCTATAACTGTATTTACGACACGCCACATATATCATAGTCATCAAAACCTATAACTAAGCACATATTTACCCGTGCATGGTGCACACCCATACACGCTAGCATTTCATTTACGCATACCATTCATACCTTTATATTACTGGCACATCTATGCACCTAGTTTAGTTAGCACAAGCAAGTCCTTAGTAAATAACTATACCACAAGACCAACACCTATAACTATATACTGGTGTAGCGACCCACAGTCATGTGCGTAACTCAACCAGGCACAAACACTTCTATCACTATACATACATCAACATCGCTATATTCAAACTTCAGGCATACATTCAATATACTTAGAGTATACCCACTCAAGCTTGAGTGAGACTCAATACATACATCAGAATATTCTATATGCGTAACACGACATTTATACCTATACCAATACCACTCCCCTATATATACATCTACCAATACAACCGTATACATTCCATAAGTCAATCACACTTAATATTTAGTCCGGTAATACTTACATAATTAAATCAATTTATATACCGTAATAATAACACTACAGACATCAGTACCCACATATTTTTAATACCCTCCCTAGTACAAACATTCACCGAATAGTCACACCTAAGTAATGTATATATTCATACCATAGCCTACTACCTATAATTAGTATACTAACACATTCACACATACATAATTAAGATGTGCAATAGTCGTGTATACCTCACGGTATGCACGCATGCAACATCCCGAAAAGCAAGCAATACCAATCAAAATTATACTCCTACTACCATATGCATATCACCTATATACTCAGGCAACAAAACATGACTACTTACATATAAGCACATTTCATATCCACGTACGAGCACACACTCATACGTGCTAACATATAGATCACATAATAGGCCCACCCTCTTAACCATACGTACTCTTATTATTATCACTACTAACATACACATAGCTTTACTAATCATTTATTTCAACCATTATAAGTATCTCTAACTACATACACAACTTAGATATTTCAACGCTAACTCTTATATACACAGGCATCCCTAGTATAGTATAGCTATCCACACAAAAATCTACAACTACTAACACACAACAACTTCATACTATCACGAATAACTCCGAGTATATATATATATATCACTCAATAGGCAAACATCAATATAATATGGGAATTCTCATTCAAGCCCACGTACACAACTTAGGTACGTGCACCACGACAACCTCACAAGGGCCCAAGGGTCTACTAACAACTAAGAGTTGACACAGACATTGAAGGACCCTAAGGCCTAAGCAATAAAGAGAGATCGAGAGCGTGACGAGGGAAGGATCGATAAGCACGAGTTCAGATAGGACGAATACAAGGAGACAGCTTGGTTAGGGAAAACATTGGCTCAATGGTGATGTTTAGGTTGAAGGAAAATGAGATGTAGTGATACTTATATAGGAGGGGAAAAAGAAAATGTGGTAAGTAGCACAAGCTAAAATACGTGAAATCTGAAAACTGTTGTTCTTCAAAATTAAAATCCTCGTCTGAAAAGAAATATTTGGGGATCGATAAAACGAGTTGTTCAAAATAAGTTTGAGTCGAACATTCATAATAAGAGAAAATGGTCTATTGGTTTTAAAAATCATCATAAAGGAAGTACAATCATTTACACGAATATTAAGGACGTGGTTTAGAAAATTTATACGTCAGTAATTTAATATAATGTTGTCAAAAAGTTTTGGAAAGTCGAAGAATGAAATCAAGTAACGGAAGAATTTAAACTCATGCTTTCAAAACTTTTAGGCTATGGAGAAATTTAAAATGATCGGTTTGAAACTACTTTTAAAGAACCAGGGTTTGCCAAAAATGAAAAAAAAACTGATTTACGCAAGGTTCTTAATATACGAGCTCAACAAGTCTGGCACGGATATAGAAATAATTGAAATTCAATTTGGTTTAGAAATTTTTCTAAAAGCGTGTATGGTGAGCGGAAAGAAAATAATAGTAACTTAGCATAAGAATTATCAAGATCGAATAGCAAATCTTTAAAATCAAATCAGGGAGGGTCTAAAGCAGGAAGAGGCTATGAAAATAGTACTTTGCAAAAATCTGAAGTAGCGAAAACGACGAGCAAAGTCCAACTTGCTGAAAGCTGAAATTCCATGTGTCTTGAAAGTATATTAAAGTAAACACGACGCATCATTCGAATAACACAAATAAGAAGGAAAATTATAAATCGATTTGGGCAAGGCTAAAGTATAGTTCAGAAAGAAATTAATATATGAAAGGAAATATGTATTTTCATAGGTACAAAAGTGTAGGCTGAAGAAGTATTATAAACTATTATTCAAAAATTTCGACAAAAGTTTTTTTTTAAAATTTAAATCAACGAGGAGCATGAAGTATAAGTATGTATACATATTAAAATTTGAACACATTTAAAACTTAGGGGAAAAGGAAATCAAAAAGAAAATGCTTTCAGAAGGTTCAAGATTTGCAATGGCGATGTTTGAAAATTGACGATGATCGTCACATGGCGATCTCGTGAATCGAGGCAAGGAAATTGGTCGATTGATCAAAACATTCATACGCCTAGGTTATGAATCAGGAGAATCTACGGGGAAACTCCTACGGTCGACCAACTTGAAGACTAAGGACTAGGCGCTAAGACTTCTAAAGGTTAGACGGTAAGGGAATGCGTTCAGCTTGGTCCGAAATCGATGAACCCAAAAGCGAACGACCGAAGGAAATCCTAGAAGTCTAATATGGTCAGGGGTAGACATGAACCACTAAGGTAACTCCTATGGCGATCAAATCAATTGCTAAAAGGGAGTCTAACTACAATCAGGGGCCTCTAAATAGCAAGCACAGACGTCTAACTGAGTCTTCTTATTACCTAGTGTCCTAAGAAAACGACTAGACTCGGGCTTATGACTCGGATGTTGTAATTTATTTAATGGACATTCCGTTATTATCGTTGTTTCGTTAATTCGCAATTGCAAGCCTGGACCTGCATGGGCCACCAACAAAACCTGTCACGCCCCGCTTCCCAAAAATATGGAGGCGAAGCGTGAGAAGGTCCGCTCAGACTTGAAGCTACAAAGCTGCAAGTCCGATAAGCGTTAATCAAATTTAAAACTGTAGGTCCTTGCAACGCGAGCGAAACAAGATAATAATAATGAAATGAGACAAAAGAATATTCTCAGAATATCCATAAAATAAGTTTCAACATCACAGAAAAAGCCACCAGGCTGAAAGAAAAAGAGACTAAAGGCCCAAACATGGCCAACAAAAGTACAAAGTACAAAACAACGGTGCTACGCACCAACAACTAACAAAAGGCCTAAAACAAAATAAAGCTCAACAAAGACTCAAAGAATGGTCACCGATGTCCACCAAAATCCTCCTGTGCAATCATGGACTCAGTCTCAGCGTCAGCAACACATCACGTACACAGCAACGGTCTCTGGCTCAAGATCTAACATGTGACACCCAACAGAGCAAGGGGCACATGTCAGCAAGTCTACAAGAGACTTGTGCAAGGAAACTGAAACTGAAAGTAAAGCAACCTAGCAGTTCTAGCATGATGCAATGACATGTCAGTTAAAGTATGAGTGCAACAGGTAAAGAAAAGAAGTAACCTAGCATGGCATGTCAAGTGTGGCAAGACTATAAACATTTACAAGGATTTCTCTAGTCATGTTTTCATGTCATGTGCAGAGTTTACGCCTTACAGCTGAAATGACTTTCTTTCACACTGATTGGTCGCTTAACTCCACCCCACCCAGAGTTTACGCCTTACAGCTGCAGTTGCTGATCAGGCAGACTCCCAGCTGATTGGCCGCTTAACTCTTACCCCTCCCACGTGTATCGAGCCAGGGCCTTACCCCCAAACGGTAATGCTCGCTTCTGGAACATGAGCCAGGAAGTGTTTTTCATGATGGCATAGGGGTGCACCTAGCCAGGACAAGCAAGTACAAGTATGTAGCGTGTGCTACGAATGCAATATTCAACTTGGATGACATGTAGAATGCAATGCATGACAGTTAAAAGTGCGTACAGATAAGGAAAGTAAACGTGACAGTTTAGTATGCATGAACAACAAGTTTAAGGGTTGGATCTAGCTTCGTTGTCAAGCTAGATCAATTAGGTGACAGATCTAGTTTCGTTGTCAAACTAGATCAAGTAGGCGTCTAGCCAGCTATCATTTCACTGACTAGTCTCTTTTACGCTAGGAACAAGGAAGTGGCCTAAAAACATGGCCCTACACAAGATTTGGCAAGTTTCACTTGCCTGTAAGCACGACGTCTGAGCACACCGTCCAATGAGTCCAAAAATCACAATTATCCTACGTGCACAAGTCCACCGGCCTAAAGTCCATATTATTAATCTTGATTAGTGAATTTAAAACATTTAAAATACTTTAAAAATACTGATTTTAGTCTTGATTAGCATGCAATTGGGTTGGGGGTCCTAGGGGTGCAAAGCGTTACCTCAACACGACGCGAAAGCTACACCGGCATCGGGTAGCGACACCGGGGGTTGGAATAAAAGATCGCGCTCCAAGTCCAGATTCCAATTAGATTCCTCGCTGGAAATTTCAGAGCAATCAACCCGGGCGACGATTCCAGATTCCAAAGCTCGCACGTGCGACGACGGGCTACGACGTGCGACGACGTCGTACGCGGCAAGTCATCGAAGAGAATGCACCTAGGTGGGGCCCACAGTAGTCCTAGGGACCTTTGGGGGACCCACAATACCTCTGGAGAACTTGGGGGGCCCACGGAGGCAAGTGGTGCGACGGATGCGGGGTTGCGACGTTTGCTCTCGGTCGTACTCAGCCAAATTCGGGGATCTCTATCGGTCGCTGCGGGGGAACGGGCTTGGTGCAGCGCTTGGGGTCGGTGCGGGCCTTGGTGCGGAGGGGTTTGTCGGTCGGGCGCTTGGGGCGGCTTGGTCACAGCGCCAGGCGGGTCGTTGCAACGTTGCAACCGTTGCAACGTTGCAGCCTTCGGTCGGTGCGGGGGACAGCGTCGGTCGTGCGGGGTGCGGAGCGGGGCGACAAGCGGGCGACGATGCGGAGCGCTGTGCGGGCTGATGCGGAGCGGGATGCGGGCCAATCCCTCGGTCAGACCGAGGGAACGGAGCGGTGCGGAGCGATGCGCTATGCTGCGATGCGGAGCGGCTAGGATGCGGGGAGGGGCTTCGGTCGGAGCGGGGGAACGGGGGCTGTTCTCTCGGTCGGTGCGGTGGCAGAACGTCACAACGTTGCGACGAATCGTCGCAACGTCCAATTTGGATTTTGGAAGAGGCTATGGCTAATTTATTGCGAAAATGGGTCTTCCTAGGGGTTGTTTATATAGTGCAGATGGGTTGACTTGGTCTAGGGCTAAATCTAATAGGATTAGAAGTTTAAAATAATTTAAAATTTGAATCTCAACTTCTCCAACTCACCCAAGGATTTGACTTGGTCCAAATGAGCTGGAAATTGGCTCAAAAATTCTTTAAAACGTTTTAAACTCAAATAAATTTTATTTGGCCGAAAATAATTTATAGATTAATTATTAAAAATAATATAAAACTTGTTAAAAATATAAAAGTGGTCAAATAAATTCTAAAAATTATAAAATAAATATCGGGGTGATCGTGATGACGAATGTGAGCTAACTAAGAAGACGGATCCCAATTTTGACGTCGGACGACGAAACTAAAAATAGAAACGTCTCCCGTCAAAAGTGAAAATCGTCACGTCTCATCGAATAAGTTTAAATTGTGGAAAAACGACTCGAGAAACGTCATTCCAAATTAGTGCCACTATTTAATACTCTCAGAGACGTTCACAACGGCATATCACACAAAAGTGTTCACAAGCAAATAAAATCTAAAATAAACACGTGCACGGACAAAAGCACGTGCACGAACTACGTACCACGAAAAGTGGTCATTACAGCATCCTGTGGTGGTATCGTTATTGTTGCTCCAGGATTTTTCCTCTTTCGAGGATTCTTATCTTTGGAGCCTGGGGGTCGTCCTCTTTTTTGTTGAGGTACGGCCCCTTCTGCTGCAGGTGGATTGCATCCATCTTTGGGTATGTCAATCCTAGCTGGCGTATTTGCAGCAGGGACGTGTGATCTGACAATCTTCTGGTTGTCAGTGAATTTATCCGGTAAAATGTGAACTGTGTTCTGAATTTGAAGGATCTTCAGGATCTCTTCTTCACATTGATTTGTGCGCGGATCAAAATGGGATAAGGTCTTTGTGTCCCATGTAATGGTCTTTGAAGCTTCTGGCTTCTGTGTGTTAATGCCTAGTTTTGGAAAAATGCTTTCATCAAACTCACAATCTGCTAGACGCGCTTTAAAGGCATCCCATGTAAGGGGTTCGAGGTATCTAATGATCGATGGTGATTCGAAACCAATATAGATACCAAGACGCCGTTGAGGACCCATCTTGGTTCTCTGCGGTGGTGCTATGGGGACATAGACAGCACATCCGAATATCCTCAAGTGAGAGATATCGGGCGGGTTCCCATATGCAAGTTGCATCGGAGAATAAGATTGACTACCTGACGGTCGTCATCTTATCAGCGATGCAGCGTGCAGTATGGCATGTCCCCATGCACATACCGGCAACTGGCATTGCATTAACAATGGTCTAGCGATCCATTGTAGTCTCTTTATGAGAGATTCGGCTAACCCGTTCTGGGTGTGAACATGAGCTACAGGATGTTCAACTTCTATGCCGGTTGCTTGGCAGTAGTCTAGGAAGACTTGTGAGGTGAATTCCCCAGCATTGTCCAGACGCAATTTCTTGATCTGGTTGTCTGGGAAATGTGCCCGCAATTTTATAATTTGTGCAAGTAGCTTTGCAAAGGCTACGTTGCGGGTGGACAAGAGGCACACATATGACCATTTTGAAGATGCGTCGATTAGTACCATGTAGTACCGAAATGGTCCACTTGCGGGGTGAATAGGCCCGCAAATGTCACCATGTATTCTCTCTAGGAAGCTTGGAGACTCAGAGTCCACCTTCAGGGTGGATGGTCTCGTAATCAATTTCCCTTTGTAACAAGGGGGACAAGGATTTGCACCCTTCCGAAGTAGCGTCAGGCTTTTCGGATTAATTCCATGGGATTGGAATATGATGCAACGCATCATATTCCTTCCAGGGTGCCCTAGTCTATCGTGCCAGAGTTTGAATTCTGGTTGGTTTTGGCACTTATGGTGCTCCAGTGTGTTTGCTTCCATTGCTCTGATCCTTGTGTGGTAGAGACCCGACGGGAGTCCCTCAAAACGTTCGACGGTGTTTTTAGCACTGTTTTTATGAAACGTTACATCAAGGTATTCACTGTTTCCTTTGCTCACCGTTTCTAGGTGGTATCCGTTTAAGCGGATATCTTTAAGGCTTAACAGGTTTCTATGCGAGCTAGGGGAGAGAAGGGCATCTTTTATAAGTAGTTTTGTACTATTGGGGAGCATAAAATGTGCTTCCCCTGATCCTTCAATGATACTTGATGGACCGGAAATCGTATTTACGGTGCCATCGTATTTATTAATGCTTTGAAAAAAGCAGATGTCTTGGAGGATCGTGTGCGTAGAGGCACTGTCCACTAGGCATTTAAAGTCCATCTATTTTAAAAGAAAAATGTCGCAGTATAAGGCAAAAACACAAAGGAATATACTACGAAAATTAAGTTGATGTCTGAAAAGTACTTAAACATGCCAGAGATAAGCAGATAAATTGTTTCTCAAAATGAAAAACTACAATGCATATGAAGTAGATAAATGTCCTCAGTCGAGCAGGTCATCGTTGGAGAAGTCCTCAGCGATGAACCTGATTGGTGCCAGGTTTTCTTGAACCGCCAGGTTTGTCTCAGCTTGCTTCTGGCTTGCTTTGTACAACTCCTGAAGGTGGCGTGGAGTACGACAATTTCTGGACCAGTGTCCAGTCATGCCACACCTGTGGCATTATCTTCCCAGTCCTTTCTGGGGGCAGAAGTCTGGCCGTCGTCTTTTCTTTTCCACACATTTTTCTTCTTTCCCTCTTGGTTCTTTCTTGGAGGGGGTCCTCGAGCCTGCTTCTTCATGGTCTTGCCCTTCTGGGGTTTGCCTTTGAAGTTGCCCCTTTTCTTCTGGCAGGAGCTGTGGTGCGCTTCAGGCGCAGGAGCAGTGCCGGTAGGGCGTGAGTTGTGGGTGGCCAGAAGGAGGTCACGATTCTGCTCTGTCATCAGAAGGCATGAGAGAAGCTCAGAGTATTTTGTGAACTTTCGTTCACGATACTGTTGCATCAGTATGACATCCTTCTCATGGAATGATGTATACGTCTTCTCTAACATGCGTTCCTCCGTCACCTTTTCACCACACAACTTCAGGCGTGAGGTGATGCTGAAAAGTGCCGAGTTGTACTCGGCAATAGACTTGAAGTCTTGGAGACGGAGGTTCTCCCATTCATATCGCGCTCGAGGTAGGATAACATCCCTTTGATGTTTATACCTGTCCTCGAGGGCGGTCCACAGCTCATACGAGTCTTCCACCGTTAGGTACTCGGCCTTCAGGGTCCGATCGATATGGCGTCTGATATAGATAATTGCTTTCGCTTTATCTATATCAGAAACCTTATCGCCTAAGGCGATGTCATGACTCAAACCCTGTGCTCGCAGATGGAATTTTATATCCAGCTGCCAGCTTAAGTAATTCTTTCCTGAAGCATCCAAAATGTCGAAATCGACGCTCGTAATTTTGGCCATTTATCACTCTAGCATGTAAAAAGATAGCATTAATTAGATATTTTGTAGAAAAATAAAATAATCAAGCACATCAGACATAAATATTTGCTGCGTGGATCGGCTAATCACCATAATTAATTACAGTCCATTACAGTCCCAAAAAGAAAGAAAGTACAACTCGGGAACCCCCGTGGGGCCCATATTCTTCTGGAATAGTCCTTCATCTTCTTGAGGCGTCCGCCGGGCTTGTAATTTTACAAAATTATCCTCACTACATTTTTCTCTCAAAAAGAAAATAATGCATGAAAAGTAAAATGGTGATCACTAGCCGATCCAAAACCACAGCAAATATTAATCATTCATCGCAGGCAGTTATAATGCAGCAGGCATCATCACAGGCAGTTTATACATCACAGGCAATTTATTTATTCATCACAGGCAGTTTATAATGGAAAATGAAATCTAACGTTTAAAAATTATTGGACCACTAGGCAACGTCATGCACCGTTAGGTTCGTTGACTAACGGCAGAGCGGTCGCAGGATCTTCTTAATTTTTAAACGTTTTTTAAAGAAAATCATAAATCCCAATATAATTGTGATGAGTAAAAATTACATGCAATTTGGTCCAGATTTTAACGAAAAAGAATCGCAATGAAATCTGAAATTTTTTTGAAGAATTCGAAAAATTTTCTGGGTCAGAAACCCTAGTTAGGGTTTTGGGGTACGCAAGCCGGGCCCGTACCCGCTACTGGCGGGCGGGCCCGTTTACCGCAGCAGGCGGCGGGGATGGGGGGGCCCGCCGCTGCAGGCGGCGGGGATGGGGGGGCCCCGCCAGCGGCGGCGGGGGTTGCCCGCCGCGGCAGGCGGCGGGGGTGCCCCCGCCTGCGGCGGCGGGGGTTGCCCGCCGCTGCAGGCGGCGGGGGGGCCCCCGCCTGCAGCCGGCGGGGGTTGCCCCCGCCTCTGCAGCCGGCGGGGGTTGCCCGCCGCTGCAGGCGGCGGGGGGTGCCCCCGCCTGCCGCGGCGGGGGTGCCCCGCCGCTGCAGGCGGCGGGGAGCCCCCGCCGGCGGCGGCGGGGAGCCCCCGCCGGCGGCGGCGGGGAGCCCCCGCCGGCGGCGGCGGGGGTTGCCCGCCGCTGCAGGCGGCGGGGAAACCCCCGCCTGCAGTGGCGGGGGGGGGGTCCTGCCGCCGCAGCGACGGCGGGAAGGCCCCGCCGCTGCCGGCGACGGGGGGGGGGGGGGCGTGGGTGAACCCTATTTAGGGTTTGGGTGATTTTTGGAGAAAAACAACGGGTAAAAATCCGATTTTTAGTGGAAAAACCAATTTTTTTCTTCCAAAAATACGTTTTTTTATTGAAAAGGGGTGATTTTTATCAATAAAAACGGTATATTTTTGATCGATTGATCCAAAAAATTGAATCACACATATGCGCATATGCAAAATTTAGATCTAGGGAGAAAGTTACCTCTAGATCCTACCCGCCGGATCTAGCGACGTTCGGTGAAGGAAGCCCGTTCGCATCGTGTCCGTCCGTCGCGTCCGTCTGTCGGCAGGGGTTCGGCTTAGCTTTGAGCGTGCTGATAACGTGTTGTAAACTTGGCGGCTATGGAGACCATAGCCCTATATTTATAGTGGTAGGGTTACATAATGGGTGGATACCCACTAACGGGTAGGCCCACCAAGAAGCCCGTTTATAACAATGAGGCTGTTCTTCTGTCTTGGGGTTGGAGAATAAGTTTAGATTTTTTTAAAGAAAGAAGTGAAGATATATTTTAATTAAAGACGAAAGAATTTCTTTAATATAAACATCATTTCAACTAATTAAAAAAAACATCCGATATTTTAATGTTATTTCTTCTTTACTTCTTTTGTGGATCTAGAAAGAAATACATACGACATGGATACGCAAGTAACGTTCTATATCACATTACAACAGAGGCAACCTACATTAATTACGCCTTTGGATATATTACTTGATCTAATGCAACGCTAAAATAATCTCTTAATTTCTTTGATCCATGATGGAAGGGATATATATGCAAACCAAAGAAGTGCAGGCACGAACATAGAAATTTATCCTGCCTTTTTCTCCTTAATCTACCCTAGTCCCCAAGCTCCCCGCTTGATATTTCCACAACACATTGCACACCAAAAGTGTCACAGCCACGTAACTTGACAAGCACGGTTACCAATTACACATCCTAATCTCAACACCCTGAGATTAGAAACCACTCTCTAAAATATGAGTAAACAACATCAACACTCTCCAACCCCGAGAGCACCAAAACATCTCACAATCGAAGCAACTCTTCACAGAGAAAAATAGATATTTACTCATACATCCTTGAAGAATGGTGTATGTGAATAAAATAGATTCTAAGGAGAGGAATTTGTATTCTATAGGGTGGGTAGAATAGAAATTGGGGCTATTTTAGCTCAAAGAACTTGGAAGTGATCAAGGAAAATTTCGGCCAAACAAAGGGTTTTCCTTTTTCCTTGTTCTCATATAACAATTAAGTGTTGTGAGTTGAGGGAGGCCTTTGGCCTCCCCCCTCAACATCTCACCATTACTCCCCCACTAAGTTAGTGGGGAGTCCCTTGGACTCCAATTCTCTAATTTAATATATAGAGAGCCATGGCTTGTGCCATGGCTACTCCTTATGAGAGATTGTTTACTCTCTTCTCTAAAATCCTTCAACACGTTATCAGCACGTCCGCTCTTCTATTTTGAGCTTTTCTTCCCGTCTCCTTCCAAAAATCAGACCCCTACGCGCGAAGGAATCTGTTGTTGCAGTAATCCGTTGCGACGACGCTTTGAATGGATTTCTCTTTGGAGCGTTTCGGGAGCGGCACTATCTACGGATCTTAATTTTAACGATCGTCCCTAGATTTTTAATCTAGAGATAATCTCTATCAATCCCGTAGATAACTACAAACAAATTTTTAATGTAGCTATGATTTTACAATGCTTCATCTAGATGCATTTCAAATGTGGTAGCGCTAGCTTTGCAACCTTAACATCATATTGTAGCTTTGCGACATTAAAATCTTGTTGTAGTTAGCATTTCATGGGCTCATGCTGGAAATGTGGTAGCGCTCTAGTTAAATGACAAACATACAAAAGATATATAAAAATCAGAAAAATCATGAAAAACAGCATACCAAATATTGATAAATCAAAAAAAAAATTTAATCCCCCCCGAAGGGGGCTCTGTCCGTTTTCCCCCGGCGGCGGGGAATTTCCCGTTGCCACTCCCCCCCGCAGTCGGGGGGCCTCCTCCGGCCCTGTCCCCCCCAGGCGGGGTGGGCTTCTCGTCGCCGCCCCCCCAGACGGGGGGGGGGGGGGCTCCGGCGCCGATCCCCCCCAGTCGGGGGGGATCTCTGTCCAGGCCTTCGACGCCGATCCCCCCGCAGTCGGGGGGCCTCCTCCGGCCCTGTCCCCCCCCAGGCGGGGTGGGCTTCTCGTCACCGCCCCCCCAGTCGGGGGGGGCTCCGGCGTCGATCCCCCCCAGTCGGGGGGGGGATCTCTGTCCAGGCCTTCGACGCCGATCCCCCCCAGTCGGGGGGGGGGGGATCTCTGTCCATGCCTTCGACGCCGATCCCCCCCAGGCGGTGGGATCTCTGTTCAGGCCTCTGGCGCCGATCCCCCCAGGCGGGGGGATCTCTGTCCATCCTCCGGCGCCGATCCCCCCCAGGCGGGGGGGATATCTTTCCAGCGCCCCCCGACGGGGGTTGGCTTCTCGGCATCGCCCCCCCCCAGGCGGGGGGGGGGGGGGGGGGGGTTCTGTCAGCCGCCCCCTGCCGATCACAGAAATAGAGGGGAGAGGGGGTTGATGGGGGCTGGGATATTTTTGGAGTTGAGGGGACATCCTTAGGTTTTGGGAGCTTTTGGCATTCCACAACCCAAAATTGGGTTTAAAGGCTAAATCTGTTTATATTATAATATAACCTTTAGCTTTTATGTTGGGCCTGAAGCCCATCTGTCACAAATACATATACATTCTATGAGACAAAAGCCCAGTAAATTTTGTGTACTTAATATATTTTGCCTACCAAATACGGGCCTGAAGCCCAGTAATTATTATTACAATCTTTAAAGTGTTAATTAAAATTTCAACAATGGGCATGCAGCCCAAATGTTAACAATTCTTTAAATTTGACTTCTTATGGCCAGAAGCCTAGTAGATTTTATTGCAATATTTTGTTGATTTTTGGCAAATGGGCCTGTAGCCCAAATATAAATGAAATATTACACAGATTAATTTTTATGGGCCTGCAGCCCAATTCAAACTATTAATTTATTTTAATTCATTGTCATGGGCCTGTCGTCCAGTCTTTCATATTACTAAAATAATAACACCATTGCATTATTATTAAATTATGGAATATTAGGATTTTTTTCAAAATATAATTATCTTAAGGATCCTGCGACTGCTCTGCCGTTAGTAAACTAATCTAACGGTGTATGACGTCTCCCCGTGGTCCGAGAGATTATTATATTTTATATTCTATTTTTCCATATTTTATATGCCTGTGTTATATACATGCGTGGTTGTTTATTTTGTGCATGTAGCATTTATAAACTGCGTGGATGTTTATGTAAGCTAAAATGTGATTTTTGGGATCAGCCAATTTGATACCCTTTTTAAATTCCTTGCAATTTTATTTTCTTTTTTGAGAGAATTTGTAAGTGAGGATTATATGTATTTTTGCCAAAGACCGGTGTACCGACAAAATGAAGACGGCGTCGTAAATTTGAAAATATATGGACCCATTCTAGGTTTCCAAGTTGTATTTTTCTTTTCTTTATGGACTGTATATTCGGACTTTGGACTTTGTACATTTTTGGGTATCTGGCCGATCCCCACATTTTGCTTACTTTATTTGTTATGCGTGAATTTCAATTTTAATTAATTCATGCTTATTTTAAATTGCGTAGATAAAATGGCAAAATTGGCACGCGTCGATTTCGAAGTCCTTGACTCTGCAGGGAAGAATTACCTGAGTTGGCGAGTGGACCTGAAGTTCTACTTGCGTTCAATGGCCCTCCTTGGGTCCATTTTGGCTCCTTCCTTGGCCCCAGTAGCGGCCGATGCTTCTGCTACATCCAGCAGTGGCACTTCAACCACTGTATCCGATGTAGATAAGGCAAAAGCCATAATCTACATTAGGAAACATATAGATCGGACCTTAAAGGCCGAATACTTAACGGTTGAGGACCCAAAGGACCTGTGGACATTGCTGGAGGCACGGTATAAACATCAAATTGATGTTATATTACCGCGTGCCAGTTATGAGTGGGAAAACCTCAGACTTCAGGACTATAAGTTCGTCGCTGAGTTTAATTCTGCACTTCATAACATCACCTCACGCCTGAAGTTGTGCGGTGAAGAAGTGACAGAACAGCGCATGTTGGAAAAGACATTTGCCTCATTTCACGAGAAAGATGCAATCCTCATGCAGCAGTATCGTGAACACAACTTCACGAAATTCTCTGATCTGATCCCATGCCTACTTAGGGCAGAGCAGAATCGAGACTTACTGCTAGCCACTCATAATTTAAGTCCAGCCGGCACTTCCCCTATCCCTGAAGCCCACCACGTTTCTCCCCAGAAGTGGAAAAACAAGAAGAAGGCTAATAATAACAAAGGGAAAGCTGTGATGAAGAATGGACGAGGAGCAGCACCCCCGTCCAACAACAACAATACATGAAAGAGTAACTTCATATGGAAGCAAAAGAACACTGACCAAGTGTCACTTCCTAAGAAGAACTGGGAGGATAAATGCCATAGATGCGGCATGACTGGCCATTGGTCCAGAATCTGCCGCACTCCTCGCCACCTCCAGGAACTATATCAGGCGAGCCAGAAGTCTCTGCCTGAAACAAACTTGGCGGCTGTTCAGCCACCAATGATGTTCACTGCAAATGACTTCGAGAACGACGAACTGCTCGATTAAGCTTCATCTTTTATCTATGCATTTAAAATTCAATGTTGCTTCATCTTTAATTTGCTTAAGTACGAACTTTTATTTGAATGTCTTTTTCATTGACTTAAATAAAATTTCGTTTTACTTATAGATGAAGTATGGAATATGTGGACAGTGCCTCGTTGCACTGGTGTAGCATTGATATTGCTCCCACATTCAACGAGACTATAAGATGCAAATTCTCCTCTTAAACATATAGGAAATCTCCAATTTTCAAGGATATTTCTTTTAAAAAATAACTTGAAAATTGTGGATAATATATATTGAATATCAATATGTAACTCGTCAAGAAAATGGCCAGAAGACCATCTACTTACGATTTCATTGGACCCCCGTCGGGCCCCTATAATTACAGATATTCATCCTATAGAAAGCCAACTCGACTGAGCACCAGAAGTGCCTTTCTTTGCCATAATTTTTAACTCTGGCAAAATAGACTTGGTCATCCTGGATCAGCGATGATGGACGCATCATCAAATGAATCCATTGGAGAACCTGAAGATTCTTCAAAAGGTTGAGTTTCCTTGTCACCCTTTGTCATAAGGGAAAACTAATAGAGAGACATTCCCTCCTGAAAGTGGGTTTAGAGTCTCCTGGCTTCATTGAGAGAATACATGGTGACCTTTTGCGGGCCTATTCACCCCGCAAATGGCCCATTATCAGTACTTCGTTACTGTACCGATATATGCATATACTAGATGGTCTTATGTGTGCCTTTATATTCACTCGCAACCTAGCTTTCTCAAAAGCTTATAATGTGGGTGAATTTACTACACATATCATTCAAGACTTCTGCCAAGCAACTGGCATTAAAATTGAACATCCTGCAGCATGTTCAAACTCATGAGTCTCTGGTAAAGAGACTCCAATGGATTTCACGTCCATTATAAAATCGCAGTTGCCTGATGATGTTTGGAGACCATCACACTGCATTCCGCATCGCTTATCACGATACGACCCGCTTGTTGCCATATCTTATTGCTGATGCAGCTTGCTTATGGTTTACCACCAAGTATTGATAAATGTGAATTTGATGAGCAAAATCTCATTGAAATAGGCACACAGTCTAAAGAAGCCTGAAGCTTCTGAGACCATATCATGGGACACAAAAGTCCTCATCTCGTTATGATCCGCATACTTTTTCTGTGTGAAGTTGAGATCCAGAAGATCCTTCACATTCAGACTAAAGTACATCAATTGACGGATAAATTTGCAGACAACCAGAAGATTTTTCGTTCACACGTCCCTGTTGCCAACACGCCAGCTAGGATTGACATTCCCATAGATGGATGCAATCCACCGGTAGCAGAATTGGCTGTACCTCAATTGAAAAGAGGACGCCTGCCAGGTTCAAAATATAAAATTCCTCAAAAGAGGAAGATTCCTGGATATATCAAAATGATCCAACCACATGATGCTGAGCTCAGACCAGCAACCTCTCCCCTCCTAATTTCCCCTACAGAGGAAACAACAGGAGAAACATCATTATATTACGTACGTACTTGAGAGGTACTGGACATATATAGTACAGTCGTCGACGACGGTTTTGCTTTCGCTATTGCCGTTCACGTCGCTGAATACGACGATGACGTCTACCCACTTTTCTATAGCGTAAACGCATAGAATGGCCAAAGTGGGACGAGGCAATAAGAGTAGAACTGGACTCACTCTTGAAAAGCAAAGTCTTTGGACCAGTAGTCCATACACCTGAATGTGTAAAAACCTGTGGAATATAATTCGGATTTCATAAAGAAATTGAAATGAAGGAAATGTGATCATTTTCCTACTAAGCCTAAACTTCTCTGGAAAAGCCAATACATGCAGCTCATGGACGTTGTGACTGCATATATATACGGCAATATAGATATAGAGATCTATATAAAACTTCCAGAAGGGTATACTCTACCCCCAGAGATGAAAGAGAGACGTAGAAACGTCTTCTCCATAAAGGCTACAAAGATCATTAGTTGATCTTAGCAATATTCTGCCTGTGTATCTTTTTCGAAAGATCGATGCCAGAATTTGTAATATTCGCCGTATATGTGGTCGACTTAAAGCTAATAGGATCTCATGCAGAGACCATTTAGAAATCAGATAGCTTTAAGCATACCTTGTAAATGAAAAACCTAGGTATAACAAGGTATTATCTCGGCTTATATGTTTAACACCTTCGTGGTGGAATCCTTTAATATCCTTCATACACCTGGAGTTTATGAAGAATGATGTCCACTTGCATCCAATTAAAAATGTATGCTTATTTATGACATCTTCCAGTAGCTGGAAGAGGGGGAGGACATCCTAGGTCCCGAAGAGCCTAGCTTTAGTGTACTTGTTACACTTCTTTATCTGGCCAACTGCACGTGTCTTTGATAGAACGTCTGCAGTAAAGTTGTTAATCAGATAAAGTGTTGCCCTGGAGAGCACCACTAGACCAAGGATAAGCTGCTTCTGCGCAACTTCCAAGGGTCAAGGAATATATATCGCATATGCAGGTTTAAAGATCATTGCGATGACTAAAACACAATAGGCCGGCCACCTCCTAAATATCTACACATCATCCTCCAATGTCTACATCTTCTGAGAAGCTCATCATCCAAGAAGCAAGTATTGAAAACGCTCAGCCAGGTCCAGCAGTATCTCGCAGACACACTGAAGACTGATTCAATGAATACTTTAGTGGCGTCATCTATCAAACTTCGAAGAGCATTCCACTCCAGAACGCCACTGCTTTACTATAGCCGCTAGATGAGTGAAACTTGTATAGATGAGTGATGATTGTATTTTCTTTCAGAACATGATGGATGTATAGATGAACAGGAGATGATTGTATAGATACGTAGGAGATCTGCAAGCCTGAAGCTTGTACAGATCAGGGAGAGTCCCTCGATAGTTGTACTCTTTTCCCTTAAGCTGCTGGTTTTTCCCACTGGGTTTTCCACAGCTAAGGTTTTAACGATGCAACCACAGTGGCTCTGGATCCAGAAGTATCCACCCCATTAGCATACTGAATCCTGAAGTATTCATATGCTTAACCCAAGGTAATGGAGAGATGATGGGGAGTGTTGTGAGTTGAGGGAGGCCTTTGGCCTCCCCCCTCAACATCTCACCATTACCCCCCCCACTAAGTTAGTGGGGAGTCCCTTGGACTCATATTCTCTAATTTAATATATAGAGAGCCATGGCTTGTGCCATGGCTACTCCTTATGAGAGATTGTTTACTCTCTTCTCTAAAATCCTTCAACATTAAGAATTATTTCTTATTTATAGAGGGAAAATTTTAACTCAATGTCACCTTTAGTTGAATAAATTTTAGTTAGTATCATTTATTGACTTAACAGTTTGAAACAAGTTTAACAGTTTGAAACAAGTTTCCAAGATAACATTAACGCCAAAGTTAGTAACACGATATTTTAATGTTTCAATGTGTCACAAAATCATATCTCTATATGTACATGTATATAAGTTGTTGGATCCTGTGAATGACAAATAACACTACATGGGATGAATAGTGTTACCTAAGATAGTAAAAGTTTTACCTTAGAAATCTAAATAAGTTAATATCTTAGATTCTTAATCAACAAATAGTACGGGCCAAGAGCAAATACGCCGCCTCAGCGCAAAAGCCCGGAGATTAGTACGGGCCGTTACTCGCTTATCTAGCCAAAGCAACAGCTCATTTATCTGTTGAGCTCCCGAATATTAAGGGATTGGTTAATAATTGATCTGTTAGTGATGGTGAAGGAAGTGGTGATCAGTCGTCATACTCTTTTGCAGGGACAATCATGCCGTCATAAGGGCAAGCCCGTTCTCCCCTACGACACTGAGGGGGTAACCCTCACCTATAAGTAGTCTAGTGACGACAAAGGCATGTGAAACTCTCAGAGATACTAATTACACATGTACTATAACACTACAACTATCTATTTCTACTTTATATTTCTTTCACCATAGCTCGGCGTGACAGTAATCGGATGACCACCCAACATGTCGGACCTTACTGCACCGAGCTCCTTTTTAGTCATCCACTGATTTAATCATCAGATGGGATGTGGGTCGGAACCCAGATCCGATCCTCCTCACGATTTTTTTATGTTACAGACCTACGAAAGACAGCTCGGAGTTAGGTCGGGCTTCAACCCAGTAGCTCGGACTCAGCTCTCCCTGACTCGGGTTTGCTCTTTCTCGGGACCTACTTTTCTGTCGACGAAGCGCCACGTCATCAGAAGCGTTCTCGTCAGCATCATCTTACCATGTGACGGATTTACCCGTCAACAAAAGTATACGAGAAAATGTAGAGTAATGCCTTTCCTGTCACTTATATGGTCTTCTTCTCGGAAACTGCCATCTTCTTCATTCCATAACTGAGCCAACTTGGCTGGCTCAGTTCTTCTACTGGGTGAAGCCAGAAATATAGTTTGTTGAAGACAACAATATACAGTAAGATGAATTTAATAATAATTGTGCATATTGAGGTTAGGTTGTGATCAGTCAAAGTGATAGCAAACAATACAATAACATGTCCAAAATGTGCACAAATAATCATGGAAAAAATGAAACTGAAGCATCGGGATAGATTATATTTGTTCGGTGCTATCTAATAATAATTGATCGTGGAAAGCATTTGGGATTCTATCAATTACTCTCTCTACAATATTCCTACCGAATTCAATATGCTCCAAAACTCTGAAAGAGAGAGAGAAGGCAAATGCATCAATACTAATATAATTCATTCCACCTAGAGAAATTCAGCAAAAGAAATCTAATGATAATTTGGTCTATAGAGAACTTACACAAGTACGAGCTGTGCCTAATATCCAAATCCATTGTATAGTGTGTTCAGATTTTCCCTTACACGTGAACCGCAATGATTCATTTCAAACATCATCACCCTCAACTGGATGCGCAGTTGATCGTGGTGACGACGATGAACGACGCGGTGTGACAAGCGGTGAACGACGCGGGCCTTGAAGGAATGAAGCGACCTTCTCGTCGCCGAGATCAGCGTCGGCGACGCGTCGCATTGCCGGAATTGAGCGACAATTGAAGGAAGGGGTCAATGGCCGTGTGAACGTGGTGTCGGGATCCAAGTGGATGCAGATGTTGATGGCTCGATTTGGAACCACTGGTCTCTCACTTTGTTCTCAAACCTCAAACACAATGGAACTGTCTAAGAGTAGTTGAGGAAGTTGGAACAAATTATGGGATTCTTGGATAAATTATCGAAGGAATATATGATAGCTCTGACACTCGAACTCATGCAAACAGCGAAGAAGAAAACGAAACACATCACAAAAAACAAGAAGGCACTCGTTGTTTTGGGCTGCTTCAAAGTTGCAGCATACTCATTTTTGTCTACCCTTTTATTAATGCAAAAAAGAAACTGAAATCACGATCGTGCTGCCGAGTATCTCGCAGCAATCTGATCGTGGAGTTTGTTCACCCACGGACTCGGTCTTTGCGCTTGAGACGTTAGCCACGTGCTCCTACATGCACGGCGCATCGATGGCCTTCAAGAGCGCGCCCGTGACGATCAGATCGTCCACGTACACGCCCAGCAGCAGCTTCTCATCGCCGACGCCCCGGGCGTAAACTGTGTGCTCCGTTTTGTTCCTGTGAAACCCAAGTGATAACAGCGTGTCATCCAACTTGGCGTTCCACGCACGAGGAGCTTGACGCAGTCCGTACAAAGCCTTGTGCAGCCGCAATACTTTGTGCTCGTGTCCGTCTCGAACGAATCCGGGCGGCTGCGCTACATACACTTCTTCCTTTAGGTCGCCGTTCAGGAATGTAGACTTGACGTCGAGATGGTGTACTTCCCAGCCGGCGTGTGCCGCGACCGCCAGAAGCACTCTGACGGAGTCCAGTCGAGCCACGGGAGCGAAGACTTCATCGAAGTCGATCCCCGAATGCTGGACATAGCCCTTTGCCACGAGCCTGGCCTTGTGCTTGATCACTTCACCGGCGCTGTGATCTTCTTCAACTTGAAAACCCACTTCAGCCCAATCGGCTTTTTTCCTGCAGGCAACTCCGTTAGCATCCAAGTGTGGTTTTCGACGATCGAGCCCAGCTCGTCGAGCATCGCCTTTCGCCAGCATGCATGCGGCTCAGCCTCCTGGAACGTCACCGGCTCGTCACCGGTCGCGAGCAGGAGATCCTCTGGGTCCATCACGTGCTCACCAGTCATGGCGTACACGTTGTTGACGGTGCGGTAGCGTCATGGCACCTCGTTGTTGCCGATCACGGCCGTAGGTGTTGCATCAGGCGGTGGAGACACAAACTCCACGGCGTTCGGCTCAGGGGTCGGTGAAGCGCGCAATGGCGTGGGCGTGTCCAGCTCCGGTGTCTGTGCACGCGGTGTGGCCGGCTCGGACGCAGGTGGTGTTGCCGCTCCCGCTTGTGTCGACGTGGTGGTTCCCCCGCACGCCGTCGTGAAGGACGGTGTGTACTCCACCATGAACGAGGACGAACCTGCATCGGAGCCAACCCAGTCCCAGCACGCCGCTTCATCGAACACGGCGTCACGTGTCACACACACATGCTTGCTCACCGGGTCATACACACGGTAAGCCTTGGACTCGATGTCATAGCCGATCAACACCATGGGAATGCTACGATCATCCAATTTCTTCAGGTTAGGCCGTGTTACCTTAACATGTGCGATGCAGCCGAATATTCTGAAGAAGTGCACCGCCGGCTTCTTCCCGTGCCAAGCCTCGTACGGAGTCATGCCACGCACACTCTGGGTCGGCGAGCAGTTCAGGATGAACACCGCTGTGCTGACTGCCTCCCCCCAGAATGCACCCGGCATCTTCCTCGCCTTCCACAGACAACGCGCCATGGACATGACGGATTTGTAATGCCCTACCAGCTACTGCACAAGTACTAGAGGGGGGTGAATAGTAATTTAAAATAATAATGAGTATAATTCCAAATTAAATTGCAAACAACTACCAAATCAATTTGCGGAAGCTTAAATTGAATGACAACACAAAATTAACAATGCTAACAAACGAAGTTAATGGGTTTGGATCCACCCAAGTCTCCCCGACTTGTTCCCGGTGATCCTACGTCCCAACCACCCGGATCCCCTCCGGATACTTAGGTTAGCAACCCTAACCTAAGATTTCCACTATGAATATCTTGTGAAAAACCTTCACAAGATCAAATCATACATGCAATGGCAAAGTGAATCCCACAACCCGGGATCACAATCTTCTCTCACAACCGAGAGAACCAATTAGCAATATTAAAGAGTTTAAATGAAATAAACAATCTTACCACAAAATCCTATACCTTGAGTTTTTCTTACCCAAATGGTCAAAATGAAGGATTTGAGGAAGATGAAGTCACCAAGACCTAGCACCAAGGAAATGACCAGCAATCGGTGCCTAGGAATGAGTTGGAGACTTGGATCAAGCAATAGCTTGAAGAGCTCACCAAGAACAAGCTTCTCTCTAGATCTAGAAATGAGAGAGAATGGGTTTCTTGTGAGGAAGAGAGCTTTAGATTAGAGTGAGAATGGCTATCTCTTTAGAACTCAATGAATCTCTTAATGGCAGCTCTAACCTAGATAGAAATGACCTAGGTTCGTATTTATAGGAACCCAAAAACACAAGTTAGGTCATTCACCAACGGATAGAAATCTGTGAGACTTAGTCGGTCAAAGAACAATCACTGACCGACTAGTTCATCAACTAGTCGGTCAGTCAAACAACGTGGACCGACTAAGAGTAGATCTGAGAAGAGATAGAATTTCAGACCTAGAAATCTAGTCGGTCCAAGAAGACTTTCTGACCGACTAGTTTCACAACTAGTCGGTCAGCCAATGAACGTAGACCGACTAAGAGGCAAAATGAACTAGTCTGAATGCAAGTTGACTTAGTCGGTCCAAGAACAAAAGTTGACCGACTAAATTGTCAACTAGTCGGTCACCAAACGTTCTTAGACCGACTAACGATAAACAGTAGCTTATGAGAATTTTAGAGTGAACAGTAAGTCACAACTAGTCGGTCAAAGAAGCATCACTGACCGACTAGTTCACAAACTAGTCGGTCGGTGAGTCAACGTAGACCGACTAACTGTAAACAGTAAAGTCCAAGAAATTAAGGAATCAAACTAGTCGGTCCAAGAGCAGTTGCAGACCGACTAGATCACCATCTAGTCGGTCAGTACTTGTTCTTGTACCAACTAACATGCACATACAAATCCGAATCGAAGCGCGACGCTTCGAGGAAGTTAGAATGAACATGTGCAAGGATCCTAGAGCTACGAAATGAGCGAAATGAAGATAGAAACGTAAGATATACTCAAGGCTTAACATTCTATATATCGAAGCTAAAAGACTATAAGTAAAACCTTAATAAATGGTCTTCGAGAGCTTCGATTGAATCTTCATAACTTCCAAAGCGTCGCAAGAGCTTCAACGAAGCTTTAGGCATGAATATGAGCATTGGGAAGTGTTGAGATGTCGCTTTGAATGTTCTCGTGAAATTGGCAACGATCTCCAATACTGCGCTCACAAATTGTTAGTTCATGGATTATTTATGTTTGCTCATCATCAAAACCAAATCCGGGGAGTCCAATATTCAACATTCTCCCCCTTTTTGGTGATGACAAACCAACATAAATAATAATCAAAAATAATGATTCAAATGTAAAATACTTACTCCCCCTGCA
This sequence comes from Scilla litardierei, assembly GCA_030789695.1. Lineage (NCBI taxonomy): Eukaryota > Viridiplantae > Streptophyta > Magnoliopsida > Asparagales > Asparagaceae > Scilla > Scilla litardierei. Next base: position 153,735,613 of record CM061137.1, on the reverse strand, counting down.
TTGATGACACGTTATTTCCAAAATGAATATATATGAATTGCATCAAGCAGACGAGTAAGATAAATAAAGAGAATCGATTTTCGAAATATCGGATTTTAAAAATCCTTATATATATCTTAACTCCCCCTGAATCTAACATATCAAACTAGATTCTTGGAAATTGAGTTAAATTTTCATTTGCGCTATTTATTATCATTATCTCTCCCCCTTTGGCATTATCCCAAAAATGGGGGGCATACAACGACAACAACTAGGAAATGGAAAATCCAACATCGGGAGTCGTAGACAATGACAATGGACCAACTTGACACCAAGGGAAAAATGTGGAAATCAAAACAAGGTGTGCCAAATTTTCCATTATCAATAAAAATCATAGAGAATCTAAATCATCAAAAATATCAAATGTTTATTCATTTCCTGAATAAAGAAACATACTCTCCAATATTCAATATTCTTGGTTAAATTTGTGCATGGAAAACAATTCTATATAATTATAGAAATATAATCTATTTAACCAAGTTTTTAATCGTCGAGCGACGAATTCACATTTCAAATGCATTCAACGAATATATAAAAAAAATGCACGACGAACAAATGACAAAGTGAATGACGATGAACATATATATATGTAGAGACAACATGAGTACATCCAAAAAGATATCACATCGAATATATGAGGTACATCATATCGAGTGCTACATATCATCAAAAAGAAATACATCATACATCATCAACATCATCAAAGTGTATCAAAATACATCAAAACAACATCATATCACAATATCCAACTCCGACATCCAGAAATCGCAAAAATACATCAAAACATCTCTCAAACCCCATCCTAACCCAAAATACTCTCACTAAGATATATCATCCAAAGCGAAGTGGAGAGTCCTCGAAACAAGCGATCACGAGGAGGTGGCAGGATCTGCAGTCTCCGTGGGTCCAGTCGACGGAGTGGACTCAGGCTCTGCAGGGAGTAGAGGTGTCTCAACAGATGGAATCGTCGGGGCAGGAGTGGAGATCTCAGCAACAGGCTCAACATCGGGAATCTCAACAGCAGCAGGGGTCTCGACAGAAGCAGCAGCAGCAGGAGATACATGAGCAGGCTCGGAAACAGGGTCAGCAGCAGGCTCAGAAGGCTGAAGAGCTGAAGCAGAAGGCTCTGGAACACCGGAAGTGGTGCCAACTCCAGGAGCAGAAGTGGAAGTACCAGCAGCAGCAGCAGTGGCCTCAACGCCACGGGCAAAAGAAGTGACAAGCTCGTCAAGCTCCTCATCGTCCATCTCCTCGGCCTCAGACACTGAAGGAGGAAGATCAATCCCCATCATACGAGCCATACGGCAGACTACCTCCTCAGTACGAGCCAAACGGGAGTCGTGCTGATGAAGTAGGCGTACGACATCGTCCAATGTAGCAGGGGAAGAGGAGGCTGCAGCAGCTGACGGAGTAGACTGGGAAGCAGATGCGGTAGACCTCTGCACGTGACGAAGTGCCGCTAGAGACTTCTTCACGGCCGTCGCGTTCAGAGGAGTACCCAAAGGACGCTCATCGTCAGGAGGGAGAGGGACTCGGAAATGTCGAAACACAAGAGTCAACAGGCAAGGGTATGGAATGTGCGCAGACTTATTGGTCTTGCGTATACACTCAAAAGAATCCATCTTATCGAGTATCACGCGAGCCCAATTAATCTCGCACCCCAAGAAAAGAGCGTAGATCAATTTTAAGAACGGCTGGGATGGGAGTGAAGAGGATCCATACTTAGGGAGGAGACATGACTTCAAAATCAGGTTAAGAACCCACGCATTCGGCTTAAAGGATTTCGAAGGAACACCAATGAATGCAGAGGGGATAACCTGGAAAATCTCAGAAAGAATAGACTGATCCAAGGAAGAAATGTCATCTACGGAAATGTCCGAAGGGAGGAGACCACACGACGAGCAACCAAGAATCTCCCCCAAGATTTCTGCCGTGAGAACTATAGGAGTTCCCAAGACAGTCGTCTCAATGGAGTGGCTGGCATCGTACTGGCCTCGAATACGATTGGCATAGAACAATTTCACGAGGCGAGGATACTGTTTGGGATTGGCCTTGGGGTCGTATCGGAGATAATCTAGAAGACCACTATAGGACAGAAGATCAGCAAGGCCGAGAAAATCAGAGAACTGAACGTAATGCTCTAACAACAGTGGACAGTGCTCTATACGGTTGTACGCTGCGAGACACTGAGGGTCATCGCGGCACAACGATATGTCTACACCGCCGACTGGCATAGGAGCTTTACCCTTAGCCTTACGGGTCTTCGGAGGTGGAGTGGGTTCCCTAGTAGGCTCATCCTCTGGGATAAATTCAGAGTCGGAATCGGGAGGAGTAGCCGGAGACTGAAGAATAGGCTTTTTGGTCTTGGATTTGCGGGGTTTAGCTGTGGCAGTCCTAGGCTTCTTAGGAGGAGGCGAAGATGGAGAGGCTTGGGTTGACTTGGCACGACGCTTAGGCTACGGGGGATTCCTAGGGTCGGAAGGCCCAACGGTCATAGGAGAGGCCCCGGAAGAGGCGATGGGAATTCTTGTCTTAGCCATAGCACTACGAGCACAAGCAATCGATGATAAGATCAAAAACAACCTAGCACAAACCCTAGAAATCAAAAGAAATCCGAACACACAAACCCTAGGTTAAAACTAGAAACCCTAGGAGCTAGATGAGATAGAATCGAACCCTAGGGTAGGAATCGACCAAGGAGAGGGAGGGAGATACCTAGGAGGTGGAGTCGACGGCGGCGGACGGCGGCGATCGACGGAGAGATGGCCGGAAGTCGAAGGGTTTCGAGTGGGGGTTTGGGGTTTTCGGGCTGGAGCAAGAGAGAATACCGACTAAAAATGATTTTAGTCGGATGAATTAGAGTATAAGTCGGTCTGGAATCAAAACGACACAAATGCCCTAACACACTTAGTCGGTCATGGTTCAAGCACTGACCGACTAGATTACGATCTAGTCGGTCGGTCAATGAGCGTGAACCGACTAAGTCGAAACAGAGGCACAGATGAATTTCTAGGGCAAGAATTAGTCGGTCGCAGTATATTCACTGACCGACTAGTTTTCAATCTAGTCGGTCGGTAAGTGTACTGAGACCGACTAACGAAAGAAAATGATAGGAGTTAGATATATGCTTGATCTAGTCGGTCTGAGTTCATTTGCTGACCGACTAGATGAGCATCTAGTCGGTTGACAAGTGAACTTAGACCGACTAGAGGAGTACAAAAATTGATAATTGATTTCTCTTCACAAACCACTTGGATGGAACATCATAACTCACTCATTAGTCATCTAAATTACCCCATAAAACGTCGAAATCTTAAATACGACTTTCAAATACGAATTCGAGCAATAAATTCGAACAAATCACATAAAATTCCCAAAAATTCAATAAATCTAGCATGAATGAAATATCACGAAATCGAATAGCATGCAAGATAATTGAATGAAATATGAATCCTATATCTCGGATTCACCCATAATCCCCAATTCTCGACGCAACCGCACAAAGGAGTCCTCCTTTAGGGGTTTCGTGAAAATATCGGCGATTTGCTTTTGGGTTTCAACGTACACTAATATGATGTCCTTTTTAGCAACATGATCATCTAAGAAATGGTGTCGGACATCTATGTGTTTCGATCAGGAATGGTGCACCGGATTCTTTGAAAGACAAATAGCACTTTGGTTATCCACCATGATAGGGCTAGTATCACAATGAATACCAAAATCCTTCAAAGTGTGTCTCATCCAAAGAACCTGGGCACAAGCGGCACTGGCGGCAATATATTCCGCCTCGGTGGTTGAAAGTGATACCGAATTTTGCTTCTTGGAAAACCAAGAGACAAGAGAATTTCCTAGAAAATGGCAAGTGCCACTAGTACTTTTCCTGTCGGATTTGCATCCCGCATAATCAGCGTCACTATATGAGACTAACTCATATGTGCTAGATTTCGGATAAAGTAATCCAAAATCTAAAGTGTAACTTAGATAACGGAAAATACGCTTTACCGCTACTAAGTGAGAATCCTTAGGTTGAGACTGATAACGAGCACATATACATACGGCAAACATAATATCGGGCCTACTTGCGGTAAGATAAAGTAAACTACCTATCATACCTCGATGTAGACGAATGTCTACATCTTTTCCGCCCGTATCTTTGTCAAGATGCGTAGTCGTGCTCATTGGAGTCTTTTTCCCGGAGGCATTCTCCATTCCAAATCGCTTTAGCAACTCCACCGTGTACTTTGTTTGGTGGATGAAGATTGCATCGTTCAATTGGCGAATTTGGAGACCTAAGAAATATTTGAGTTCGCCCATGTGGCTCATCTCAAATTGTTCCTTCATAACATTAGAAAACTCTTCGCAAAGAGCAAAGTTAGTAGCACCGAAAATGATATCATCAACATAAATTTGAACTAATAAAATATCATTATTCGCATGCTTAATAAAAAGTGTAGAATCGGCTTCGCCCATTTTAAAATTCAAATCCAAAAGAAAATTCTTTAGGCGATCATACCAAGCTCGAGGAGCTTGTCTCAAACCATAAAGAGCTTTCTTTAGTTTAAAAACATGATTTGGAAATTTTTCATTTATGAAGCCCGGAGGTTGAGAAACGTAAACTTCCTCAACGACATCTCCGTTTAAAAATGCACTTTTAACATCCATTTGAAATAATTTAAAATTTTTATGGCATGCATAAGACAATAAAAGTCTAATCGATTCTAATCTAGCTACCGGAGAGAAGGATTCTTCGAAATCGATACCTTCCTCTTGGCGATAGCCTTGAGCTACTAACCGAGCTTTGTTCCGGACGACGACTTGATTTTCGTCGGTTTTGTTCTTGAAGATCCACTTTGTCCCTATGACGGTGTGGTTCTTCGATGGCAAAGGAACAAGCTCCCATACCTCATTCCTCTCGAATTGAATGAGTTCCTCCTCCATGGCTAAGATCCAAGCGCTATCTTCGCAAGCTTCATTAATATTCTTTGGCTCTATCGATGAGGCAAAGGCACAATTTGCGAAGTGGTGGACTTGCGATCTCGTCTTGACACTATCATTAATATTGCCAATAACTTGCTCATTGGGATGGTCGCGAACGGTATGAAGCCGCTTGGGAATACCTTGGTCACGACTTTACCAACACCTATGATGGTTCCGCTCTCGTTGCCTCCAAATACGACGCGGTTTCCATTCGCAATGGGAACCACTCCGGAGAGCAATCGAGCGTCACCCGTCATGTGTTTTGAACACCCGCTATCGAGTATCCAATTTCCTTTGGAGCTAAATTTAAATTTGTTGCTCCTTTTCTTTTTCTTTTCCTTGAGTACCTAAAGATAGAAACTTTCATATCATGGTACCCAAGGTCATTGGGTCCAAGGGATTAGACCTTTGGAAGCCAAGTCCAAGTGGACTTAGACTTCCCCACATAATTCTTACTATGCACAACATCCGAAAAATAAGCATTCATATACATTTGTTTTTCGTCCATGCTTGTGTCCTTTGGGCTCCAAATAGTGAAAATTTTGGGAGCCATCATCCTATTGGGTGCATGCATGCGACGTTGATTTCTACGTGATGCATGTTGTGGATAGGCATACGGGACATGATGGAATGGTGCATGACGAGAATTATTCATATGATGAGGTGGGTGTACATATGCTTGTGTGGGAACACGTGCGTGAGGGTGTCTCACATGGTGTGCACGTGCCCGAGAATGTGTTGCATAAAAATCATCATATGTGTGAGCCGGTGGAGTAGGACGTGTGTTCCTACGTGGCATGTTATTGGTGTACATATAAGCATGCCCCTTCTTTGGAGGTCCACCCAAAGTGGGTTTCTTTCCGAAAGAGGGTGTGGACGAGGTGGAAGCACCATTGGTAGATGAACTACCAATAGAGTGTTTGCTCCCACTCGTTGAGGCTTCGGAAGTTGGCCTAACAAAAGTAGTGACCGACTTGGATGAATTTCCCATCATATACCCCAAGCCAATGTGGTGTTTGGCCGGAAGTAAATCTTTTAGGATATTATCCAAATGGCCTTTACCCTTGTTGAATTTGTTGATTCGGCCCAATGTGTCCTCATATTTCTCTTTGAGAGAACGCAAAGAAGTATCCAAAGTGGATATTTGCGATGTGAGCACATAAACACGAGATTTAAGATTTTCGTTCTCAATACTCAAAGTCGAGTTTTGAGAAGTTAAATCCGCTATCTCATGTTCTTCCGCATCCTCAATGCTAACATGTTCAAGTTTAGATTTGAGATTCACAATCTCATTTCTTAACTCTTCAACAATGGTGTCGTTGTTGGTGATGATATTCTTAGGCGATGTTTGAATGCTAGCTAGGTCATCTTTTACCTTAGTATATCTATTTACTAACTTAGTGTATTTTGACCAAAGTTGAGAGTTAGCATTTCTAAGATCATCCATCGTTACCTCATCGCTTTCGTCATTACTATCATCGGAAGAGGAGGATCCTTGATCGTGCTCCTCTCTTGCCATGAAACACATGTGCGCTTGCTCCACGTGCTCATCGTCCGACTCACCGCTTGAAGAATCATCGGAGTCGGTGAAGGTAGCTCCGACAAGTCCCTTCTTGTAACGACCCGCTCCCGGGGGCCCGTTACTTATTTGGTTTATTCGCAGGTTCCGCAGTTTACCAGTGAAATCAGCATAGCCACAACTCAGAGATGTATCACAATACTCAAACCAGCGTACAGGCGTTATTACAGTCCAAATTAAAGTACAACAACAACCAGCACACTCTCTCACGAATACATAAAGGAAGTACTGAAAGGAAATGCGGAAAAGGAAATACACAGTACAACACACACACCAACAGAAAAGTAACTAAAACTCTGCAGCTTCTGGGTCAATGTAGGCTCCACGAACTCTGGGGCAATCTCCTCGATCAAGTCTTCGTCTGCCGGTGCCATAAATGGAACCGAAGGTAAGTCACAACAATTCTAGCGATAGAAAAAGAGGAGTGCACAAATATGGAGCAGTCTATAGTAAACAAGTGCGGAAAGTAAAGTAGGGACAGACAAGCATGCAAGTGCGATAAGTAAAGTACATCTGTCAAGCATGCAAGGGTGACAAGTAAAGTAAAGGTGACTGAGCAATGACAATAGCAATAACCATGACGATATCAATGACAATAGCAATAGGGAGAGTAATTGTGCCTAGCCTAGTTTGTGACTTATAACGGGAAGTACAGTGAGCAACCAAGAGGCCAACTCTTGCCGCGGGTGCTATCCGGGCGAACTATGCTATGAATACTATGCAATAATCTCTGAGAACTGTGCAATAATCTGTGATCTGTGATGGTTGTCACCGGCACTGTTATGGGTTGCTAGAACCCGCACGGTGACAACAAAGTCTGGACTAGTCGCTCCCGCACTTCCGCAATTATAAGTTACCCCAAAACCCAGTGTCTGTGCAGGTTACCGTTCTTTGCAATTTTACGAGTCATTTACCATTCTCACATTTCCAGTTACAATCTTTTTGTCAAGCAATGTCAATAATCTGTTCAGGTCAATAACTGTTTCGAGACTAGATGTCAAGTCCTATGTTCATACGGGTACACTATCTATATTTCTAAGGATAGAATTTACTGTGACTTACACTATTGGGATTGTCGTAGCAAGACGAGGATGGAGTTAGAGCGCGGGGAGTGGTACCTACAAACACAAGAAGATATCAGCTAATGGCTAACACATTTAAATTAACTTCTAACTTTAATTAACACTTAATTATTAAAATAAGTGGACAACTTTAAACTATCTTTCATAACTTTAAACTAATGCCACCATAACTTACTTACAAGTCAAATTAACAACTTAAACTTAAATTAAAACCTATTTAAATAAATTACTAGCAAGATAACTTTTCACAAATAATTTACTTAGTTTGATAAGTTATAACTTAGGATCTTATAATAATAAAACTAACTTATAACTTTATTATAATTGGTAATAACAAATACTTATAACAACTTAACAACTAATAATAATAATAATAATAAATAAGTATCTTTTTATAATAAAATCACTTATAACATAATAATAATTATTATTATTATAATTAATAACTTAATATCTTAATTAATCTTAAAAAAACTTAAAACTTATATAACTTACTTTATTATAATAATAATGTTATTATTAATAAAGTTTATAACATTTAATCCCCCCACACCTTCTCTTACTCTCCCTCTGCTTCTCTGCTCTTCGTTTCCCCCTTTCTTGCTTTCTTTGTTTTTTTTGATGCAGGGGCAATCGGAGGAAAAAGGGGCGGGCGGCGAGATCCGGCGGTCGAGGGCGGTTCACGGCGAGGCCTGGGCGGCGACGATCGAGGTCGGGACGGCGGCGGCTGCTCGAAGACAACGCGCGGCGGCTCCCCGAAGGCAGACGGCGACGGATCGAGGTGGGCACGGGCGGATCGCGGCGGCGACGTCGCAGATTGGCAGGGGCGCGGGCTGAGCGACGGATCAGGCGGTGATCGAGCTCCGGCGTTGGCGATCTGAGGCTTCATCGACGTCGGGGATCGGCAATGGCGATGGGGCGCTAGGGCACACAGTGGTCTGTGCAGCGGCGTGGCCGGTGGTTCGAAGGCGGAGCGGGGCGCTAGGGCACACGTCGGAGGTCGGAGACGGCGGTGTTGGGGGTTGTCGACGCTGATCGACGGCGGCGGCGGCGGGCACACCGTCGGAGGGGGAGAGCGAGAGGAGTGCGGGTGAAGCGAGCCTGGTTGATTGAAGAGGCTAGGTTGTTTCGAAACGAAGGGGGGTTTCGTTGCCGCGGCCTGGGGATTTCAAATGGGTTTAATTCACGAAGAAGAGAGGAAGGATCGGGGAAGATGAGTCCTTTTAATTTTTTTTGTGGGGGCTTGGGTTGATCCAAACGAAAAATAAAAGAGAGATATATAGTTACTGGGTGTGTGAGAGTTTGTGCTGAGAACAAAATGGTGAAGATGGGTTGAAGATGAACAGGTTAAGCCCGTTATTTATAGGGTTTAAAAAGATGATATTATAAAATGATATTATAATTTGATATTAAATAGGGATGATCAATTTTGGGGGATGGATGTCGGATCTGAACCAACTAGTCGGTGGGGATTAAGGGAGTGGGGTTAGGGTAGTTAGGAAAGTTATTAGGGGTAAAAGTTAATTAGTAAAAGTATTCAGTAAAGATAAAAGATCATTAGTAAATGTAATTAGTCAAACCGGAGGAGCACAAACCCGTTTTCACAAACGACTCCGAAAAATTATCAAAACATATCCACGGGATCGTATCGACGCGAGGATCGCGAATACAAGATCCGTTCAAGGATTTGGGCTACGGAAATACTAGTTTTAGGCCAAAACATTTAGAAGGCGGGTATGCGGGTTCTAGGCTGAAATGATATCCAAAAATTACAAAATTAATGTGGGGAGCCCTAAATGATCATAGGATGCTACTGTAGAAGTTTGAAAACATTTTGAAGACGTTTGGATAAAAAATAAATTCGTCGAGCCAAAACGGTAATTTTGGGAGATGAATTTTAACAGAAATGTTTTGGGCATTTGAGGAAATCTGAAATTGTTGAAATACAATATGATAAGTCTAGTGCTCTAAAATATTTTTATAAGAATTTTTTAAATCAGTTTAAAACTCCTGATCAACCATTACAAATTACCTTTTAAAAGGAAATTACTTTAAATATTTAATTTAAAAGTATTGGAAAAATACAGGCCGTTACATTCTACCCTCCTTAAAATAATTCCGTCCTCGGAATTTCTTAAAACTTTATAGAATAAAATAATTGCTGTTATTAAGAAGCTCAAACAAATAAATGATAAAATGGAAAACTAGGCGAATGATTTAGAAAATAAGTTGTTAATAGCATGAAATATAATGTGATGTCATAGCATCAAGAAAACAAGAGATAAATACATGAATACATACTATTGACATCACCATAGTTTCTGTAACTAGTTCCGAAACCCGGTACCATCACCATAGTCACTTCAGATTCATCAAGTAGCCAAAACATGAGATAATGGCAATACATGAAAATGAGAGCTATTACGATGATGACATCAGGTTCGAACTCGGAACCTGAGGTGATAAGTCAATAGCAAGCTTTATTGAACAACATAACATAAAAATCACAAAGTCTAAAATTACAACTCATGGCATTAATGAATACTGGTACCCAGCCAAGCAAATCATCGCCATAGTATACATAAACGTAAGGCCTAAAGCTAATGCATTCGCGCTGCTACAGCTTAACCAGCCGAACACAAATGACTTCATCTGCCATGCTACCAAATTACAAGTCAATATCCAGATCGACACGTATAGGCAAATGTAAGGCCAATTCTCGCGGGTCAAGACCATTGCTACCACTTCTTCCAGCAGTTTCCATAACATCCAATAAGAAGCCCACATCCTAGCCGTCTCCCAAATCCGAGCACAATACGGACATCCAAAATCAAAACCTAAGGCCAAAAGCAAGCCAATAATCGTCAACAATAATACTAGATGCCAACACCAATGGTCGATATCTACTGCCATCATCATCAGCCCTAAGCAATTTAACGACCAAAAAGTCACGAACCCACAAATACGAAGGAGCGGCCCTAAGAGGAAATCGGAGCTGGGCACCTCAAGGGGGAAGAACCAGAAAAAGGAGCTCCCAAGAATACCAATAGCGGCGGGTTCCCAATATCCCGACCACACGGCAATAGCGAGGGTGACGGTGAGGGCTGTCACGAAGCCCAACAATCCCCAAGGTCGTCGGCGGGCCATCGGAGGCTGGCGATCCGCGACGGCGAGAGCTGCGACTGGCTGTCGATTCATGGCGGGGACTTCGGGATGGAGCGGAGCTACGGGTGAGGCCGGAGGAGCTCGGGCGAGAGGTGGAGGTGAGTTGGGGCGAAGGGGGAGCCATGGGAATGACTTGGTGAGGAAGGAGAGGGGGGTTTAAGAAGGAGAAAAAAAGAGAGGAGGTAAGGGTTTGAAAAAGGCGCGCCGAAAGTAGGCAATAGGGTAGGGTAGGGTTAGGCGGGAACGTGGCTCGAGACGAGGAAGATGACAAAGGCAATAATGAGGGGAGGTGGTAGGCGGGAAAGAATTCAAACACGTGAAAAAATAGGGTACAAGATGAAAGTAGGGTCTAGAAGAGAAACACGAGCTCAAGAAGGATGCAAAAACGCAACAGCCTACATGTTGGGTCTGGCTCGATACTCCACTGGTCCTTCTGATCGGCTTTTGCTGAGGAACACGAACCTTGGATGATTGGGTATATCGATTTCTACCCTCCTTTGACGACAGTCAATGATGGCATGAAATGTCCATAACCAATCCATCCCAAGAACAGCATCGAAGCCGGCATCTTTATCACCATGAAGTCGGCAAAGAGATCTCGTCTATAAATCACAACAGAACATTGGAGGCATCCGCTGGTTACTGGTAGGAAACTGCCAGCGGTCTCGACCTTCCAACGGGAGTCAGAGGTTCAACAGTGATGGCACGTGTTTGGAAGAATCGACTTGCCAAGAAGCAATGTGTAGCTCTTGAGTCGAACAGTGTGAGGGCAGGTTTACCGGCTATTAAGACGGTAGCTACCGTGATTTACAATTTCTAAATAATAGAGTGTATAGCTTGGTGAAAAATCCCATACTTGTGATTACTTGGCCCGTAGCTTCGGCTTCTTCCACTATCATGGTATAAGCTTGGCGTCTCTGGGACACCTGTCGTGGAGTCTGCTGGTACACTTGCTGCTGAGGAGGGAGTAGTTGACGTTGCTGAGCAGATGATGGTGGTCGCTTCCGTTGTGGATCTCGAACTTCTGGTGGTCAAAAATTCGAACGCTACTCTCCATAGCCAGAGTTCAAGCGTAGAAAGATTCTAAGAAGGTCAATCGAAAGGTCACCAATACTAAAAGAAGGGTGATAGTGATGAAGATCGATGGCGTTACATAATCATGATTCACGTCCTTGCGGTCCAGCGGACACGGTCAGGGAAGTGACTAAGCTAGGATCACTTATGCCCAGTCTAGCCAGGTCGATCCACAGACTTTAGCCAAGCACATTGACCGGTATCATGGTCCATTGAAGGAAGATTATCATTCATACGAGTGCCACCGATACAAAAGATTTTTATTAATAACTAATTAAGCCTATCAAAATTTAGGTTTTGTTAATGGCTTTTATTAAGTCCAGCTAGGTCAGCTCTATTGGGCTCTCTGAGGTGTTTCCGTCCATCATTCGAGTGTCAAACCTGCATCCATAGACAAATGTCAGCTTAGTCGAGTATCGTATACGATACATCCTGGTTTCACTATACTGTTCACGAGGTATTTTGCACGGACCTGCGTGGGCCGCCAAACCTGTAACGACCCGCTCTCGGGGGCCCGTTACTTATTTGGTTTATTCGCAGGTTCCGCAGTTTACCAGTGAAATCAGCATAGCCACAACTCAGAGATGTATCACAATAATCAAACCAGCATACAGGCGTTATTACAGTCCAAATTAAAGTACAACAACAACCAGCACACTCTCTCACGAATACATAAAGGAAGTACTGAAAGGAAATGCGGAAAAGGAAATACACAGTACAACACACACACCAACAGAAAAGTAACTAAAACTCTGCAGCTTCTGGGTCAATGTAGGCTCCACGAACTCTGGGGCAATCTCCTCGATCAAGTCTTCGTCTGCCGGTGCCATAAATGGAACCGAAGGTAAGTCACAACAATTCTAGCGATAGAAAAAGAGGAGTGCACAAATATGGAGCAGTCTATAGTAAACAAGTGCGGAAAGTAAAGTAGGGACAGACAAGCATGCAAGTGCGATAAGTAAAGTACATCTGTCAAGCATGCAAGGGTGACAAGTAAAGTAAAGGTGACTGAGCAATGACAATAGCAATAACCATGATGATATCAATGACAATAGCAATAGGGAGAGTAATTGTGCCTAGCCTAGTTTGTGACTTATAACGGGAAGTACAGTGAGCAACCAAGAGGCCAACTCTTGCCGCGGGTGCTACCCGGGCGAACTATGCTATGAATACTATGCAATAATCTCTGAGAACTGTGCAATAATCTGTGATCTGTGATGGTTGTCACCGGCACTGTTATGGGTTGCTAGAACCCGCACGGTGACAACAAAGTCTGGACTAGTCGCTCCCGCACTTCCGCAATTATAAGTTACCCCAAAACCCAGTGTCTGTGCAGGTTACCGTTCTTTGCAATTTTACGAGTCATTTACCATTCTCACATTTCCAGTTACAATCTTTTTGTCAAGCAATGTCAATAATCTGTTCAGGTCAATAACTGTTTCGAGGCTAGATGTCAAGTCCTATGTTCATACGAGTACACTATCTATATTTCTAAGGATAGAATTTACTGTGACTTACACTATTGGGATTGTCGTAGCAAGACGAGGATGGAGTTAGAGCGCGGGGAGTGGTACCTGCAAACACAAGAAGATATCAGCTAATGGCTAACACATTTAAATTAACTTCTAACTTTAATTAACACTTAATTATTAAAATAAGTGGACAACTTTAAACTATCTTTCATAACTTTAAACTAATGCCACCATAACTTACTTACAAGTCAAATTAACAACTTAAACTTAAATTAAAACCTATTTAAATAAATTACTAGCAAGATAACTTTTCACAAATAATTTACTTAGTTTGATAAGTTATAACTTAGGATCTTATAATAATAAAACTAACTTATAACTTTATTATAATTGGTAATAACAAATACTTATAACAACTTAACAACTAATAATAATAATAATAATAAATAAGTATCTTTTTATAATAAAATCACTTATAACATAATAATTATTATTATAATAATAATTAATAACTTAATATCTTAATTAATCTTAAAAAAACTTAAAACTTATATAACTTACTTTATTATAATAATAATGTTATTATTAATAAAGTTTATAACATTTAATCCCCCCACACCTTCTCTTACTCTCCCTCTGCTTCTCTGCTCTTCGTTTCCCCCTTTCTTGCTTTCTTTGTTTTTTTTGATGCAGGGGCAATCGGAGGAAAAAGGGGCGGGCGGCGAGATCCGGCGGTCGAGCGCGGTTCACGGCGAGGCCTGGGCGGCGACGATCGAGGTCGGGACGGCGGCGGCTGCTCGAAGACAACGCGCGGCGGCTCCCCGAAGGCAGACGACGACGGATCGAGGTGGGCACGGGCGGATCGCGGCGGCGACGTCGCAGATTGGCAGGGGCGCGGGCTGAGCGACGGATCAGGCGGTGATCGAGCTCCGGCGTTGGCGATCTGAGGCTTCATCGACGTCGGGGATCGGCAATGGCGATGGGGCGCTAGGGCACACGGTGGTCTGTGCAGCGGCGTGGCCGGTGGTTCGAAGGCGGAGCGGGGCGCTAGGGCACACGTCGGAGGTCGGAGACGGCGGTGTTGGGGGTTGTCGACGCTGATCGACGGCGGCGGCGGCGGGCACACCGTCGGAGGGGGAGAGCGAGAGGAGTGCGGGAGAAGCGAGCCTGGTTGATTGAAGAGGCTAGGTTGTTTCGAAACGAAGGGGGGTTTCGTTGCCGTGGCCTGGGGATTTCAAATGGGTTTAATTCATGAAGAAGAGAGGAGGGATCGGGGAAGATGAGTCCTTTTAATTTTTTTTGTGGGGGCTTGGGTTGATCCAAACGAAAAATAAAAGAGAGATATATAGTTACTGGGTGTGTGAGAGTTTGTGCTGAGAACAAAATGGTGAAGATGGGTTGAAGATGAACAGGTTAAGCCCGTTATTTATAGGGTTTAAAAAGATGATATTATAAAATGATATTATAATTTGATATTAAATAGGGATGATCAATTTTGGGGGATGGATGTCGGATCTGAACCAACTAGTCGGTGGGGATTAAGGGAGTGGGGTTAGGGTAGTTAGGAAAGTTATTAGGGGTAAAAGTTAATTAGTAAAAGTATTCAGTAAAGATAAAAGATCATTAGTAAATGTAATTAGTCAAACCGGAGGAGCACAAACCCGTTTTCACAAACGACTCCGAAAAATTATCAAAACATATCCACGGGATCGTATCGACGCGAGGATCGCGAATACAAGATCCGTTCAAGGATTTGGGCTACGGAAATACTAGTTTTAGGCCAAAACATTTAGAAGGCGGGTATGCGGGTTCTAGGCTGAAATGATATCCAAAAATTACAAAATTAATGTGGGGAGCCCTAAATGATCATAGGATGCTACTGTAGAAGTTTGAAAACATTTTGAAGACGTTTGGATAAAAAATAAATTCGTCGAGCCAAAACGGTAATTTTGGGAGATGAATTTTAACAGAAATGTTTTGGGCATTTGAGGAAATCTGAAATTGTTGAAATACAATATGATAAGTCTAGTGCTCTAAAATATTTTTATAAGAATTTTTTAAATCAGTTTAAAACTCCTGATCAACCATTACAAATTACCTTTTAAAAGGAAATTACTTTAAATATTTAATTTAAAAGTATTGGAAAAATACAGGCCGTTACACTTCTTGTTTCCTTTTGTGTACTTCTTGGACTTGTCATACTTTGGCGCCTTCCACTTCTCCTTTTGCTTATTGAGGGGACACTCCACTTTCATGTGTCCTGGCTTATTGCACTTGAAACACAAAGGAGAGGAAGAGGCGTTAGAAGAACCAAATTTACCTTTGGTCTTGAAGTTACCTTTTCGGAAGAAACGGTTGAACTTCTTGGCCATGAGTGCCATGGACTCCAAGTCCAACTCGTTTTCTGAGTCTTCATCATCGGTTGATGTGGATGTGGATGGAGCGGCTTTGAAGGCAATAGCCTTTTTCTTTGGCTCGTCTTGCTTTAGATAAGACTTCATCTTTTCTTGCAATTTGAGCTTGCTATCCTTGCGTACCTCGTACGACATTAAAGTACCCATTAGTTGAACTACGGTGTACTTATTCATGTCATTACCTTCCTCGATGGCGAAGGTGCGTTTCTCCCAAGAAGAGGGAAGTCCTTCAATAAGCTTTGAGCACTTCTCCTTTTGAGTGTAGGACTTGCCGAGGGCCTCTAACTCGTTTATTATGTCAACGAAGCGAGCGTAATATTCTTTCATCTTCTCGCCCCGTTGCATATGAAACATTTCATAATCTTTGTTTACGACTACGAGTTTAGAGTCTCTTACCCGACTCGTCTCTTCATGTAGTATGAGGAGAGAGTTCCAAATTTGATATGCACTCTTACATGTGCATATCTTATTGAAGTCCTCGGGCTCCAATGCGCATTGCAAGGCGTTCATTGCCTTGGCATTGCTTACCTCCGCGGCGACCTCCGCGGTTGTCCATTTCTCAAAGTCTTCTTCTTCGGGCTCGATGTACTCCTTCATTGTAGTCCTCCATAAAGATGCACTTCGGAGGAAGGTTTCCATCCGACATTTCCAGTACCCGTAGTTGGTACCGTTGAAGAATGGAGGCCTCGTAGAGGAATGTCCTTCCATCACCGAAGATGCTCCTTCACGGTTCCTGAAGGTGTCATAGTTGGAAGGTGGACGCACGGTCTTGTTGTCCTTGGCAGACATAGCTGAGTATCTGGCTCTGATACCAAATGTAATGCCCTACCAGCTACTACACAAGTACTAGAGGGGGGGTGAATAGTACTTTAAAATAATAAGGAGTATAATTCCAAATTAAATTGCAAACAACTACCAAATCAATTTGCGGAAGCTTAAATTGAATGACAACACAAAATTAACAATGCTAACAAACGAAGTTAATGGGTTCGGATCCACCCAAGTCTCCCCGACTTGTTCCCGGTGATCCTACGTCCCAACCACCCGGATCCCCTCCGGATACTTAGGTTAGAAACCCTAACCTAAGATTTCCACTATGAATATCTTGTGAAAAACCTTCACAAGATCAAATCATACATGCAATGGCAAAGTGAATCCCACAACCCGGGATCACAATCTTCTCTCACAACCGAGAGAACCAATTAGCAATATTAAAGAGTTTAAATGAAATAAACAATCTTACCACAAAATCCTATACCTTGAGTTTTTCTTACCCAAATGGTGAAATGAAGGATTTGAGGAAGATGAAGTCACCAAGACCTAGTACCAAGGAAATGACCAGCAATCGGTGCCTAGGAATGAGTTGGAGACTTGGATCAAGCAATAGCTTGAAGAGCTCACCAAGAACAAGCTTCTCTCTAGATCTAGAAATGAGAGAGAATGGGTTTCTTGTGAGGAAGAGAGCTTTAGATTAGAGTGAGAATGGCTATCTCTTTAGAACTCAATGAATCTCTTAATGACAGCTCTAACCTAGATAGAAATGACCTAGGTTCGTATTTATAGGAACCCAAAAACACAAGTTAGGTCATTCACCAACGGATAGAAATCTGTGAGACTTAGTCGGTCAAAGAACAATCACTGACCGACTAGTTCATCAACTAGTCGGTCAGTCAAACAACGTGGACCGACTAAGAGTAGATCTGAGAAGAGATAGAATTTCAGACCTAGAAATCTAGTCGGTCCAAGAAGACTTTCTGACCGACTAGTTTCACAACTAGTCGGTCAGCCAATGAACGTAGACCGACTAAGAGGCAAAATGAACTAGTCTGAATGCAAGTTGACTTAGTCGGTCCAAGAACAAAAGTTGACCGACTAAATTGTCAACTAGTCGGTCACCAAACGTTCTTAGACCGACTAACGATAAACAGTAGCTTATGAGAATTTTAGAGTGAACAGTAAGTCACAACTAGTCGGTCAAAGAAGCATCACTGACCGACTAGTTCACAAACTAGTCGGTCGGTGAGTCAACGTAGACCGACTAACTGTAAACAGTAAAGTCCAAGAAATTAAGGAATCAAACTAGTCGGTCCAAGAGCAGTTGCCGACCGACTAGATCACCATCTAGTCGGTCAGTACTTGTTCTTGTACCAACTAACATGCACATACAAATCCGAATCGAAGCGCGACGCTTCGAGGAAGTTAGAATGAACATGTGCAAGGATCCTAGAGCTACGAAATGAGCGAAATGAAGATAGAAACGTAAGATATACTCAAGGCTTAACATTCTATATATCGAAGCTAAAAGACTATAAGTAAAACCTTAATAAACGGTCTTCGAGAGCTTCGATTGAATCTTCATAACTTCCAAAGCGTCGCAAGAGCTTCAACGAAGCTTTAGGCATGAATATGAGCTTTGGGAAGTGTTGAGATGTCGCTTTGAATGTTCTCGTGAAATTGGCGACGATCTCCAATACTGCGCTCACAAATTGTTAGTTCATGGATTATTTATGTTTGCTCATCATCAAAACCAAATCCGGGGAGTCCAATATTCAACAGGATTGGTTCCGCCGCTCGACGACGCCGTTCTACTGTGGGGAGTACGGTGCCGTCAGATGCCGGTGCATGCCGTGATCGGCACAATAGTCCCCAAACTCCACAGAGGTGAACTAGCCACCACGATCTGTGTGCAGCGTGCGCAGCTTCCTCCCGGTCTTCACCTCGACAGCAGCTTGGTACTTTTTGATCGCGGCCGCCGCCTCATCCTTGTATGTCAGTAAGGCAGCCCACATGTAGCGGGTTTTGTCGTCGACGAGGAGGAGGAAGTACTTCCTCCCTCCGTGCATTGCCGGCATGATGGGCCCGCAAAGATCACCGTGTACGAGGTCGATGTGACCCTCGGCACGATAATTCGCCATCTGCGAGAAGGGTGCGCGCCTCTGCTTGCCGACGAGACTCGCATTACAAAGTTGGTCCACGTGTTCGATGTGAGGAAGTCTGCGCACCATGCCATCGTGCGCAAGCTTGTGCAGCGCCTAGAAGTTCAGATGGCCGAAACGCCCATGCCAAAGCCAAGCATTGTCCCATGTACTAGCTGACATGCACACCGGTTTCGTAACATTAAGGGAAATCACATACAGCCGGTTGCTAGTCCACGTTACCTTGACGAGGAGATGTTGTTGTCGATCTCGCACACGCATGACGCTGCCTCTGATGAGCACCTCGCAGCCCACCTCATCGAGCTGCCCAAGGGAGATGATGTTGCTGCGGAGCTTGGGTATGTAGTAGACGTTGGTGAACATGCGGTGTCGGCGACCATGCGCTGTGAAAAGCATAGTGACGCACCCCCTGATCTCCACCACTGAGCCATCGACGAACCGGACCGACCCAGTCACGCCTGCGTCCAGCTCGGTGAATGCGACGCGGTCGCCTGTCATGTGATTCGACACCCCAGTGTCTAGGTACCACACAGCATCCTTCACGTCATCCTCCTTACCGAGCAGGACCTCGGCACGTTCTTCGTTGAGAAAAGCAGAGCCGCCACCGCCGCCGCGTTCTGACCCGGCGTGTGCCGCGGTGAGCGATGTAACTTCAGCCATGATGAGTGCGGGCTCCTCATCCTCCACCTGTGCGAGGTTGGCGGCCTCGTCGTGTTTCTTATTCCTACAATCACGCGCCCAGTGCCACAGTTTATCACAGTACCGGCACTTGTCCTTGTTGACATCGCGGCCGGCACCGAATGCCCTGCCGCCGCTATCGCACACGACCTCCTTGCCACACGTGTCCTGCGCCTTGCCATGGTGCTTGTTTGGGATGAAGCCGCTACCACCACGGCTGGAGGAGCCATCCTGTTCGCGCCACCGCATACGCGCGAGCCACTCCTCCTCCGACAGCAGGAGCTTCCCACTGCCATCCTCTGCCGACTCCAGCTCGAACCGTTCCTCGGTCGCTTTGAAACGACCGGTCAGGTCCTCCATCGAGAGTGTGTTTAGGTCAAGCAGGCTCTCCACGGACATGACCAGCTACGCGTACTGCTTGGGAATAACGCGTAGGAACTTCTGTGTGACTTGCTTCTCCTTGATCTCGTCACCGAGGTCAGAGAGCTTGCTAATAATGCCGGTTAGACGCAAAGAAAACTCATCGATCGACTCACCAGGTTTATGCTTCAGCTCCTCGAACTCGGTCCTGAGCATCTGAGCTTTGGCGTCATGCACACGTTCATACCCCATGTGCAGGGTCTTGATTGTATCCCACGCCTCCTTTGCCGTGGGCTTTACCGCCAGAGTTGCAATCATCTCCGACGGCACGGCACGGAGGATGGCCTCCATCGCCATGCGGTCGTTGCGGTAGCCGGTGTCATCGGTGACAGCCTCTGCGCCCTCGACTGCCCGCCATAGGCCTCTCGCTTGCAGGATGACCCTCATCAAGAGGACACAGTCGATGTAGTTCGATCGTGTCAGGATGGGGTATGTCATTGTCCCGAACGGCTCCTTCATCACCTGCGGTAGTGCAAGCTCGGGCCCATGGCCGCTTACCGCTTGATTGGTGGGGATCCGTTCCATCGCGAGGTGCCGAAGAACTTGAACCGGGCTCTGATACCACTTGATAGCTCTGGCACTCGAACTCACGCAAGCAGCGAAGAATAAAACGAAACACAGCACACAAAAAAGAAGGCACTCGTTGTTTTGGGCTGCTTCAAAGTTGCAGCTTACTCATTTTTGTCTACCCTTTTATTAATGCAAAAAAGAAACTGAAATCACGATCGTGCTGCCGAGTATCTCGTAGCAATCTGATCATGGAGTTTGTTCACCTACGGATTCGGTCTTTGCGCTTAAGACGTTAGCCACGTGCTCCTACATGCACGGCGCACAACATCATACCCTTGACGAGTTCGCCTCGTGCGTTATTTGAGTTTAAACAAGAAAACAACTAACGAGTAAAAAACATCTAGATTATCTAACAATATATTTGTAGGAGGGCTCAAGGAGGAGATCAGATACGAGGTCCTAGCTACCAGGCCCAAAGATCTCTGGAAAACTTCGCGTGCTTGGAGGAGCCAAGGGGTGATGTCTGCAACGATGACATGGGGGAAATGCCTACTGACGAAGTTGAAGACTAGCGGCCATATCATTGCAAGCAACGAGTGGGAATTCTACGTTGCACTCGTTGAGGTTGGTGGGATGTATCAAAGGACAGACCGTTAATGTCCAAAGTGGATTCGGGGTCAACTCACAATTTCATCAGTGCCAATATGATTTTCCATAGAAGATCGATAAACTCTTTGTCAATCACAACTCTCATTGTGATTCCCAATATGATTTTTGTCCCTAGCCCTTTATGACCTTGACATTCGTCAATAAGCCATAAAGTCTAGTTAAGTCCTTCCTATACATTTTGTATTCAGGAGGATCTTACGTATGTACCCTTGACCTTCGTCAACAAGGCCATATTTCATAAACCCTGAATCCAACTCATGGTACCAAAGATGCATCACTTAGAATTGAATGATGTGACTTGACCTTCATCAATTATAAACACAACACCAATCACTAAGTACTCTACACCTTTTAAATGATGGGAGGCCACGGATAATCCTTAAAAGGATTTTGAATGTAATGAGCTCAATGTAATTAGAAAAACTAGGTCATGTAATTTAATTGGATAAATAAATTCTAACTAATCACTTGGCCAGACGGGTAGTATATGGGGAGAGAGGGTTTTCTGTGGATTCAAAAAGCAAACTCCATGTTCATTAATTTAAGAACCTCGTCCATACATGCCCTTCTTAGTTAAACACCAACGTGAAAAACTGAATTCAAAGCTAATAAAATCTGCATGCCCTTTTGTAGTTCCAACTTAATTTGGGGTTTTCCACTAATTAATCCAATTAATTAGATTTTGCAAAAGCAACTTTCTTATGGGCAGTAGCAATATTTAATCACATTAAATAATTTTATAATAATAACTTGGATCACAATGTAATGTCCTACATTGTCAGGTTAGCTAATAACAGCAGAGCGGTTACATTATCCTTATAATTATTATGCACAAACAAAAATAATCAATTAGCCAATAATCACATTATAACGATAATCAGAAAATTTAAGCAAGCGAAGCGATTTATTTTTGCAACAAATCCCTGCAACAAAACATATTATTGCAAATAAATCATGATCATATCATGAAATAAATGCATCCAAGAATTTTATCCAAGATTTATTTTCCATGAAACCAATTTGTTATTAATAACAAATGTCATGAAAATAAAATCTTAAATTCAAAGGTTATTTTACGAATCTTTAAAATCATCACGTTTATGTAATATCACATAGTCCATATTTAATGCAAATTTTCTAATATTCGGAATGAAAATAATCAACTTATATTCCTTCTCTTGCACAAGATCAACACTTAATCTTTGCAATGCGTTAGAAAATATTTACGTATGCATCTCAAGATCAAATACACCATTTGCATTAATAATTAAAAATCAAAAATTTAACATTCACAATTAGGAAAAAATGCCACAGACAATTACAGCATTAGTCGACTAGACGTCAAACGGTAGTCGACTAATCCACAGTGTGCAAATTACGCAAATCAGCTGACGGTGAACTAGTCGACTAGCCCCACTGGACTAACTAGTTTCCCGATTAGTCGACTAGGGATTACCCTCTAGTAGAAAAATTTAGTGCTTCGACTGATCTACACAATCATGGTATTATGATGATTAAATATCTAATTTTAATTATTCCTAAGTGTATGCATCTTGCATTATAATCTTTGTGCAAAGCATATTTATGCATAGTGCTAATGACTCTCTTGTGATGAATGAAAATCAATTTTTAATCAATTCTAAATTTCAAATATAGCATAATCTCAAAATTTGCAGTATGGCCCTGAGACCACTTTAAGGGAATATGCTAGGTATGATAAACAATTTAGCGATGTAGCAGAAGACAGAAAAATCAAATTATTCTATAACTAGCATATTATAACCAAGATCTACTACAATACATAAAATTAATGCTAAATAAAATTTATACCTTTGTGCAGATATTCTTACGTGATATCTGCGGATTCAAATTTTTTTTGGTGACGTCCAAAGTACCGCCATTCCATCCACCATGTTGCTATAGATGCCACACAACGTTGACTACCCGTCATGATCCACAAGTTCTCCTAGGCCCCAACTCGACTCCTCATCGATGTGGCTAGGGATTAAGAGATGGAGAATGAAGATCTTCAAGATGACGCAATGCTTGTATTGATACATGTGCACACATGACTAAGAATACCCTGTGACTCCCCTTTGAATTTCCATGCATGAAGAAAACATGCATTTGATCAAGAGACTTATGCATGGGATATTGCATTGGTGCATTGCCTTTACGCATTGGGCTTGATATTATCCATGGTATATGCATCACTTTGTGCATTAATTTTCCATGGAATCAAAAAACCTATTGACATATCTAACAACCCTAAGGCCGCACCCTTAGATAGAGAGGAGGAGAAATTCTACTAGATTCCATCCTTATTCAAAAACGCATTTAGAAAAAAGGTACAAAGAATAAGTTTACAAGTGCCCTTAAAGAACTAGTCGACTAACAAACTCTCTGTTTTCCTGGCTGGTTAGTCTACTACCGAAATATCATTAGTCGACTAACCACCTTTTATGGGGTTGGTTTGGAGTTTACTCCTTTTTCTCTTTTGCTTGGACCATTCATAACTCTTTATGAATGTTTCCAATGCACACTCGCAACTCCTTGCAATGCACCATTCTCTCTCTAATAATCTTGATCACAACTCTTGTGATTGGTCCCATACATCATATGTACATGAATCTAATTCCTTCTTTTCTAGTTGGAAGTCATCACATGTGTATGACTCTAATAGATTGATTCCAACAAGAACAATCATATCGTATTCTATGTAGCAAAGGCGTAAGCCACGCATACCATAACCCTCATTAAGGAATCGTCATTGTTTAGTTGGCATAGAGATTGGAATCTCTACGAAACAAATCATGTGCCTTACAATGACAGATTTCATGTAGTACAGTCCCTTCCTCATCACTATGTCGCTAATGTGTCTAAGGTATGGCTTCCTGTCAAACCTCACTACACCTTATAGCCAAAGTGAATGTGATCCCATAGTTAGACGTTTAGATACACCTTGTTACTCTAACAAGTTTATTTATCTGCCTTGGCCAAGGACTTAACTGTGAATTACATTTGAGTCTGTGCGATACTAACCTCCCATATAGGAGGAGATGAATCCCATCTTGATGGCAACTTACTTCACATGCATCCAACTATACCCAATGAGTACCTAAACTACTGGAAGATAGAGCATTAGCCACAGACAAATCCATGGCTAATACTACGAAATCAGTGGCTAATACTTATTAGCCACGGATTTTTAGACATTCCGTGGCTAATAGTCCGTGGCCAACAGTGGCGTGTTAAATGCGAAAAATTCCATCGCTAATGGAAGAATTTCCGTGGCTAATGTCCATTAGCCATGGACTATTTGCCATGGACTGTCGTGGAAATTATTCCGTCGCTAATTACTATTCGCCATGGAATTCCGTGGCAAATAAAAATTTTCACTACGGAAAATCCGTGGCTATTATGTATCGGCCACGAAAACCTTTTCCGTGGCATATCGGTATTAGCCACGGCCTATCCATGGTGAATAAAAACATTTGCCAAGGCAGTACGTGGCTAAAATACTTTAATTACAAAATTGTGACCGTGGCTACTACTTATTAGCCACGGAATTGCCGTGGCTAAAATGAATTAATATTTTTTAAAAAAATTAGAAAATCTTCATATAACATATCTATGCAATCAAATTCCCATATATCATCATCATCATCATCACATTCCAAGAAAAAGTTTCCACACGATATAACATTAATCACAAAACACCAAGTATATTCAACACAAACACCAAGTTTCTGAAAAGTTTCCACATACAACATCACATTCACTCCCCCAATCTCAATATATACAACACCAACTAAAAAACAATTAAACTCTCACTCCATGTAGATCTCCACCCTGTTCTTCGCCTTGCGTATGCAATTCCTAAAACAAAAATTGAAACAAAAATGTTAGGAGAGTTTTATACATTAGTATAAAAGAAACTTGTTATCTGATGAGACTAGTTTTAGTATAAAAGAAATTTGAATGAGTATACATTAGTATAAAACAAAAATTGAACTCAAATAGTTGCCATAAAAGTTGGGAGTCACACTGAGGATTCAAGAGTAGGACATGTTATCGAGACAGCATGGTAACAAATCCTACTCAAACACAAGTCCTTAGTGATTATAGATGTTTCAAGCAGCAAGGATTGGTAATAGACTAAGTTCTACCTATGTTTCAAGAAACATAGTCACTAGTCTTCAACAAAAGAAAACAACACCGAACAGAACATGTTTCAGGGTGTTTTCTCACCACAGATTTGTTGACTGGAGGGCTCGAGGTTAACGCGATCCAAGGGGTGTGCGTGGCCTCTGGTAGACGGGCGCAGCTGGTTCGGCTCGACGAAGAGCGTGCGAGTCCGTGCGTCGGCATGCCGAAGGGGGATCCTCGGCAAGGCGACAGCCTCTGTATGGGTGGAGATGAACGGGCTCGGGGGCGAGCGCATTCGACTCCGGGCTGACTGAGCACCGAAGGGTAGCCTCGACGTGGCTGGATCTACCTGACCTGAACAGACGAGAAAGCTCATCAGGGGGTCAGACCTTGGTTCCGACCAAGCCCCCTCCGATGCCTAAGTCAGAACGGATCTGAAGGATGCTCGGTAGGATCGGTATGGCTCACGGAGAGACCGATACGCGAGTCCTCGGACCGAGCTGTGGTGGAGAATTATAAGGTGGAAGACAAGATCTCTAGAGAGGAATACCTCAGCGTTTTGGGTATCCAGAAAGTGATCATTTGCATGTTGTTCTTCGAGTCACTTTATAGGAGTCTTCCCCGGCCACGTCTCCTTGACGTCCTTCCATCTCGCCCCGATCCTTCGCCACTTTGATGGTGCCTTCATGGGTCATGATGGTTTAAGGAGGCACGTTTTAAGGGGAGCGGTTAACTCCTTCTGGCGTGGTTCAGCGGTTGCGTTCGCTTCGGTCCGAGGCCGGCCCGACTCTGATCCTTCGTGGAGGCCTCGTTCTCCCAGGCCCGTGGGTTTGCGACACAGGTTGGGGCCGTTTGATCTTGGCACATCCTGGGAGGGCAGTATCAATTGCCCCAATCACTCGGGCCGTTCGGATTCTGACGGGTCGGTTCGAATGATGTGATCCGTGTGGATTTGATAGGTGCATCAGTCGAGGCAGTAGTATTGAATGAAGATCATCATGACGCTGCCTGGTTGAACTTCTCCTGCCATTGGGAGCAGAATTCGAAGTGCCGCAGGCTGCTGGATGCTGCCACGCGTCCTTCTTCGATCGGCCTTGATTTTGGGGATTGCCTTTCATATAAAATCGCCACCTAATCAGATTTTCATTTGCGCTTCCTAGTCTGATCTCACTCCTCTGAGTACTAATGAATCCCTCTTCGCCTTTCCTCTTCCAACCCTTTCCAAGGTAATCTCCTTCTTACTTTTCTGCCTATTCGATTCGTCTAATGGCAGCGTTGAGAATGGGAAATTCCGCTCCTGGTTCTGGTGATCCTCCCGCATCTAGGCCTGGCAATCCTCCAGCTCCTGGGTCTGTCAATCCTCCTGCTCCTCGGCCGCCCCTTGACAAAGGGAAG
Organism: Scilla litardierei; assembly: GCA_030789695.1. Lineage (NCBI taxonomy): Eukaryota > Viridiplantae > Streptophyta > Magnoliopsida > Asparagales > Asparagaceae > Scilla > Scilla litardierei. Next base: position 153,709,054 of record CM061137.1, on the reverse strand, counting down.
GGTATACAGTTTAAGGATCCGGCCCGTCGGGATGATGCCCATGCGGCGGAGGAGTTCGATGTTCCTTCGGTGATCCTTGGGTCGTCATCCGCCGTTCCTTACTCCACGGTCGAGGAGATCATGGAGCAAAGCCACATTGCACGAGGCCCTAGAGCAAGCGCTCTGTACCTCACAGGTAGGAACTGGTACCCGTTTGTAAATCGAAAATATGAGAATGTGTTGCATGAAAATATCAACGGATCAATCGTCCTTCCACTTCTTAACATAGGTGAGGAATGTTGGGGTAAAATCCAAATCACCTTGGGATCAATGCAGAAACCAACCATAATAAACTGATCAGGAATACAGAGCTAGCTAAAATCTAATTCCAAAGACCCAACAAAATTCCCAAATGACTTTGCAATAGAAAGTAGCAAACGAATCACATCAACAAATAAATCAATCGCAGACACAAGAGAATTTACCCTGGTTCGGTTGTAAACAACCTACATCCAACAATCCGATCCGAGACGATTCCACTGGTAGAGAGATCCAAACAATTAGGGTTACAAAACTCGCTTTTTCAAATGAGTAAGGCATGAGTAATAACTTATCAAATGGAACAAGCCTCACAAATCCACTCAAGAGGAAGAATTCAATGGAAGAAGAAGAGAAGGAAAAACCAAACTGTTCTCTCAAGAACACAAACCCTAAAACTCTCTCCAATCTCCAATATGGTAGAAAGAGGCTCTCCAAAAGTCTAATAATCCAAAAGGAGGCTTAACCTAATCTAAAACAATATTTAGGTTTAAGTAGAAACCCAAAACAATAGGAAAAACACATCCAGGCCGCTCATTTCCACGCATGGGCCCGAGCTGACTCGGCCCGAGTCGACTGTCAGCTCGGCCTGATCGGTTGAGCTGAAATGCCCTAAAATCTTCGCTGGGTGGAGTCGAGTCGACTCAGTCGAGTAGCCTAGCTACTTGGCCCGAGTGTCAGTATCCCTCTTCAAATGGAATGCCCTCGGGCTGCTCGGGCAAACATAGTCTTCTAGCTGCTCGGTCGAGCAGATTTCTGCTCGATCGAGTAGCCTCCTACTCGACCAAGTAGGAGTCACCCGAGCCAAAGGGAAAACTTTTCCAAACTCTCTGCCTGCTCAGTCTGTTAGAGTCTTCATGCTGCTCGATCGAGTAGCTCGCTGCTCGACCAAGTAGCCTCCTACTCCACCAAGTCACCTGGGAAAATTGCTCCATGGGATTTGAATCACAAAAAACAACACTCTACCTTGATTCAAATCTCATCACCAATGACACCTGCACCTCCACGCTGCGTGCCATGACCCTCTCTCTAGAATCATCATCGTCTCGGAAAACACGCCCTCTGGCGCCACCTAAACCAACAAAGAAATCAGATCCATGCAAACCTAGAGCTTGACAGCGGGAACTGGCTTGGTAAACATGTATGCAGGGTTCAAATCAGTTGGGATCTTCTGAAGCTTTATCTCCTTCTTCTCCAACTCAAGGAAGAAATCGCGCACCTCAATATGCTTCGTCCTCGAACTGTATGCCTGGTTTCTTGCCAGATGAATGGCACTCTGGCTGTCACAATGCACATGTGACGACCTCTGTAGCACCCCCAAATCTCGCAACAGACTCCTCAAATACTTGGCCTCCTTCATAGCTTCCATCGCTGCAATCAACTCAGCATCTGTGGTTGATAAAGCAACCACAGACTGTAAGAGCGACCTCCATGATACCGCAGCAGTGCCCAAACAGAACACATACCCCGTGGTAGATCGTCACCTGTCTCTATCACCTGCGTAGTCGCTATCGTTGTCTCCTCTCCCATAGAGGATCATGACACTCGCTGTGCCTCGCAGATATCTCAGAATCCACTTGACGGCCTGCCAATGCTTCTTGCCAGGATTAGCCATGTATCTGCTAACCACTTCGATGGCCTGTGAAATATCTGGACGTGTGCAAACCATCACATACATCAAACTTCCAACTGCACTTACATATGGCACCTGAGACATGTAAGTCTTCTCCTCATCGGTGCTTGGCGACTGACTCGTCGACAGCTGAAAATGAGCTCTCAAAGGTGTTGTCACGGGTTTCGCACTATCCATCCTAAACCGGGCTAGTACCTTCTGAATATACCCCTTCTGTCACAATCTAAGCTCATGCTTCTTTCGATCTCAAACAATCTCCATTCCGAGAATCTTCTTTGCGGGCCCCAAAACCTTCATGTCAAATTCTTGCCCTAGCTTCTCCTCCAGCTTCTTCACCTCCGACATGCTATTAGAAGCAATTAGCATGTCATTCACATAGAGCAACAAATAAATCTTCAAGCCATTCTCAAGTGTGTGAACATACACACATTGATCCTTGATGCTCCTCTCGAAGCCTACTCCCATCATGAAGCTATCGAATCATTTGTACCACTGCCTAGGTGATTGCTTCAACCCATACAACGATTTCTTCAACCTGCACACCAAATTCTGTTTCCCTTCAAATCTGAACCCTTCAGGCTGCTGCATATAGATTTCCTCATCAAGATCTCCATGCAGAAAAGTGGTCTTCACATCAGGTTGCTCCAACTCCATGTCCATGCTAGCAACTAGCGCCAATAACACACGAATGAACATGTGTCACACAACCGGTGAGAATATCTCGTTGTAGTCTTCACCCTTCCTTTGTGCAAATCCCTTGGCAACCAACCTTGCCTTGTACCTGATATTGTTCCCATCTTGAGTGGTAACGGCACCAAGTCCCAAGTGTCATTTCGGTGAAGAGACTCCATCTTCTCCTCCATAGCTTCTTGCCATTGTGCTGCATCTTCAGAGACAATGTCTCTACCATATGTCACTGGCTCCTCGTGCTCTAGTTGAGTGCATAAGCCGCCATATCATCGAAAGAATATCCCGCATAATCCCATGCTCCAAATATTTCTGGCGCTTTCTTCACCCTCTTCGATCTCCGCGTTCCATCATCACCTGCATAGGTGTTAACGCGTACCTGAGATGTACCGGGTGTCTGCACATGGTCCTCGGTATGGACCTCATCAACTCCCTCAACTGGAGCATCGACCATCAACTCTTTGCTTGGTTGCTGAGTGGGCTGGACCAGAAGATTAACCCTCTCTGATGAAATCTCCTCTGCGGACGTGTCATCTTTTGAGTGAGAATGCTCCACCCTAAGCATTACATCCTCATCAAAAGTGACATGTCGGCTCACTATCGCTTTCTGACCCTCTGGATCCCACAAACGATATCCCTTGACGCCGTGGCCATATTCAAAAAAGATACACTTCTTTGCTCTTGGATCCAACTTGTCGCCCCACTCGTGCACGTATGCCGGACAACCCACAATGCGTAAGCACGAGTAATCTCCAGCTTCACCACTCCACATCTTCTTAGGGATCTTGTAGCCAATCGCTACTGAAGGAACTCTGTTCTCAATGTGCACATCAATCGAGAGTATCTCTCCCCAGAATCCCTTCCCCAAACCGGCTGAGTGCCTCAAACATCGCACTCTCTACAACAATGTCCGATTCGTCCGCTCCACCCCACCATTTGACTGCGGATCACCAGTGTCTGCGGATCCCATGGAGTTTGCAGAAATTTCTAAACTCCCTCGAGGTAAACTTAACTCCATTGTCAGATCTAAGCACCTTCACGTGCCTTTCGGTTTGCTTCTCCACTATGGTCTTCCACTCTCGAAACATATCAAAAGTCTGGTCCTTTGATTTCATTAAGTACATCCAGACTTTGCAAGAGTAGTCATCAATAAACAAGACAAAATACTTAGCTCCTCTTCTTGACATCTCTGGGCACGGTCCCCACACATCTGTGTGTACATATTCAAGTGGTCCTTTGATAGTTTGCTTCCCCGTGTTAAACTGCAGCTTTGTCTTCTTACCGTACACACAGGATTCACAGAATTCTACACTCTCATTCGAGGCTTTAATTAGTTTTCTTCTTCAGAGTACATCAAGCGTTTTGTCATATGGATGACCTAAACGATAATGCCATAACTTGGCCGAATCTCCAGAGACTGCGCTCGTAGTGCTTACGTCTGCTTCACCTTCAATTGTGGTACCTTGAAGGGCATATAAGTTTCCCACTTTCATTCCCTTCATCAAGACCATGGCTCCTTTCGAAACTTGAAGTTGGTCTTTTTCAAAGACCGACTTACATCTGGTATTGTCCAATATGCCTATGGAGATTAGGCTCTTCCGCAAATCTAGGACATGCCTCACATCGACAAGTGTACGCACTATGACGTCATACATCTTTATACGAGCGGTTCCAATACATGCAGTTCTACACACAACATTGTTTCCCATGAGGATTGAGCCTCCATCTTGCTTGGAACGGTATATCGTGAACCAACTCTTATGAGAAGTCATATGATACGAGCATCCAATGTCCATGAGCTATGCCATGTTGGCATCACCTGCAATCCCTGCAGCAAAAATCTCGGTATCTCTACCTTCATCATGAACATGCTCACCATCAATCCCTAACGATGTCGAACCGGAATCCTTCTCGGTTTCCTTTCCTTTCTTCCTATTCTTGATAGAACAATGATTCAAATAATGACCCTTCTTATGGCAATTGTAGCATGTGATGTTCGTAAACCTATCTTGCGAGTGTCTTGACTTGGAGCGGTCATTATTCTTCCCGAAGCCTCCTCTCCTTTCCTGTCGACCCCTCACATGCAATGCCTCGTCGCAGTTACTCACATGATCTCTACCTTAAACCTTGCCACATAGTTGCTCCGTGTGAAGCGCCACCTTCACCTCTTGCACGGTGAGAGTAGTCCGAATGTAAATCATCGACCGAACAAATTGATTGTACTCTTCAGGCAATGAGCACAACAAGATAACAGCTTGCTGCTCATCTTCAATCTTCACATCCATACCACGCAACTCTAGCACAATCCTGTTCAACTCATCCATGTGATCCTTCACCGCTGATCCAGACTTCATCTTGAGAGTATACAGCTGCTGAAGAAAATATAGGCGACTCATGAAGGATTTCTTCATGTATAGTCCCTCAAGCTTCTTCCACATATCAGATGTCGTCGCCTTATCCAGGACTTCACTCAGAACATTACCTGATAACAAAAACTGAATCGCGCTGTACGCCTTCCTCTCCATCTCTGCTCTAGCAGATGCAGTCACCTCCTTTTTTATATTCGAGACATCGAATACGATCTGGTAACACCATGTCTGCATAAGTACATTCTTCACCTTCGTCTGCCATATTTGAAAATCATTTCGGCCGGTGAACTTCTCAATGTTTAATGTTGCTAAAGAAACCATCTTTCCTTCTCCACTAACTTCCTTTGTAATAAAAACCACAAGCTCTGATACCACTTGTTGAGGTAAAATCCAAATCGCCTTGGGATCAATGCAGAAATCAACCCTAATAAACTGATCAGGAATATAGAGCTAGCAAAAATCTAATCCTAAAGACACAACAAAATTCCCAAATGACATTGCAATAGAAAGTAGCAAACGAATCACATCAACAAACGAATCAATCGCAGACACAAAAGAATTTACCATGGTTTGGTTGTAAACAACCTACATCCAGTAATCCGATCCGAGACGATTCCACTAGTAGAGAGATCCAAACAATTAGGGTTACAAAACTCGCTTCCTCACATGTGAGTAATAACTTGTCAAACGGAACAAGCCCTCACGAATCCACTCAAGAGGAAGAAATCAATGGAAGAAGAAGAGAAGGAAAAACCAAACCGTTCTCTCAAGAACACAAACCCTAAAACTCTCTCCAATCTCCAATGGGGTAGCAAGAGGCTCTCCAAAAGTCTAATAATCCAAAAGGAGGCTTAACCTAATCTAAAACAATAGTTAGTTTTAAGTAAAACCTAAAACAATAGGAAAAACACATCCAGGCCGCTCATTTCCACGCATGGGCCCGTGCTGACTCGGCCCGAGTTGACTGTCAGCTTGGCCTGCTCGGTCGAGCTGACATGCCCTAAAATCGTCGTTGGGTGGAGTCGAGTCGACTCGGTCGAGTATCCTAGCTACTCGGCCCGAGTGTCAGTATCCCTCTTCAAACGGCATGCCATCGGGCTGCTCGGGCAAAAATAGTTTTCCAGCTGCTCGGTTGGGCAAACATAGTCTTGCTGCTCGACCGAGGAGCCTCCTACTTGACCGAGTAGGAGTCACCCGAGCCAAATGGAAAACTTCCTTAAACTCTTTGCCTGCTCGATCTGTCAGAGTCTTCATGCTGCTCGACCGAGTAGCCTCCTACTCGACCAAGTCACCTGGGAAAACTGCTCCATGGGATTTGAATCACAAAAAACAACAAGGAATGCCGGTTTCTCCTTTGGCGGGACTCGGACACAGGTAGACCACCTGATATCACTGTCCTCCAATAGGGCCTTTTGGGCAACTTCCTTTCACCTCTTCTGTAGTGCATTGCTGCAAATAACGGAAGAGGGCAGTAAACATGCATGTACATATACTCAATGGACTGATATGCACTATGATCCATTCATATGAACGTGGAAGAAGAAAAACTATGCAAAAAGAGTTTCAAAAAAGGAGTAAAAATTTCCACAAATATAATGATAAAACACATTGCAGACTCACTTGGTGGCATTGGGACACTGGAAGATTGAGGCATGATATAGGTTGAGACCCAATTTGACACAAAATTTTATGCAGATATGCAGATGCCCAAGTTTTCATTACAACAAGATAGAGCCCCACTGGGGAATTAAACTAGTAACGACATAGTATGAGCTGAGACCCAAACTAAACCAGAACCTTAAATTGATATGTAAAGACACAACTTTCAACCTACACCTTCACTTCCATTCATTTTTCTACACCTTCACTTTCATTCATCTTTTTGATGTGGGATGCATATGTAAAGACTACTCTAATCACACGATCTTAACAATTTCTCCTTTCGTGTATGATGCATCCTCAAGATTTACATGTGCCAACGATCCCTCCTATACGGGAAACACGAGTGCTTTTTTGCATGGTTACAACTCATCATTAGGCAACGTTCTCTCAGACAAGTGCACCTAATCTGGACAATTTGTTACTACTATGGTTGTCAATTGATATCCAAAATATCCAATTCTGCTCCGAATCTGCGTTCATTTCGGCGGATTTGGATATGAGCTTATACGATCCACATTTGAATCATATCTCTAAACATATGTGCCTACGTGCAGATGTAGGTGTGTGGGCTATATGGGGATGTGGGTGTAAAGACCTAGATGTATCTCGATATATGTATCTGGCTATGTAGATGTATATATGTATAGAATTATTTGGATGTAAATGATGTTTGGTTATGTCTATACATATGTGGTTGTGTATAGGTATATAGAGATATTTGTATGAATGTGAGATGTATGTTCTAATAAGTGTGTTATGGCTGTGTGTATGTGTGAATGTATGTGTAGCGTGCAATAGGAGCATACGAAGTACACATTGTCTAATGTTAGTGTATATAAGGGTATTACATATGTAATATGTGAATTGTTGTGTATGAGTGTATGGAAGTATAGGGTATCTGCATAAAAGTATGTGATGGTCTATTGGTGCATGACTAATATTGGTATGTCAGTGTGAAATATGGATGTGTGTGTATATATATTCTACTATACTGGTATGTTGTGTATATTTGAACGTGGCATGAGTTGACCTACCATGTTAGGGTGTATGCATATATATGTGTGGAAGCCTATGTGTGAGGATATGTGTATAGACTTGTGTGCGTGGAGGTTGGTATATGGGTCTAGTACCTATTTATGTATTGGCTTAGGTATAGTGATCACTCCTTATTTTACACCTTTTTCCCGCATGTTTGCATGCCATTTTGATCGCCCAAATCGTGTTTTTCACGATATATCGACGATATTGCGATGCTTTTCACGATTTGTTGGTTTTGTCGCATTTCAGGTGATTTGGAGCGATTGGGAGTGATCTCGAGATGCGCTTACTCCAGAGGGTCACCGACGACCTCCCCAAGGGGTATTTTGCTGTTGGAGAGGAGCGGAAGAAGAACGGACGTCGCAGGAGCGACGAGGAGGCCAAAACAAGCTGTTTGGGCATTTTTAGTGTCCCACTCGGCCGAGTGAAGGAGTCACTCGGCCGACCAGCGAGACACCGCTCGGCCGACCAGATCGGATACGATTCATATGTGCACTCGGCCGAGCGACGGAGACCACATCGGCCGAGTGACGAGATCCGGTCCGCCCGAGTGGCGCCCAGACGAAGCCATTCAAAAATCACCAACTTTCTGTTTTTCGGCTGCCTGAGCTTCAGAAGACCCACTCGGCCGAGTGGATAATCCCGACCGCCCGAGTACCAAGAAGCCATCGGCCGAGTGACGACAACTCACTCGGCCGAGCCGCCCCCGAAGTGAAGACCCCTGAAGATCAAGACTTACTGGAAAATTACAGGGTTTCTCACTCGGCCGAGCGACTTTTGTCACTCGGCCGAGTGCGACGCGCTGCCTGTAGCGAAAATTGCGGATTTCAGGCTACGCAGGGGTATTTTGGTCACAGTTTTTGGACGATTTTGGGGGGTATTTAACCCCTGTTTTTACCCTAGTTTTGGAGAGCTTTTCTCTTAGATTTTTGCAGCTTTTTAGATTAACTTTTTAGCTTCATTCTTGTGATTGGAGAGGAGACAAAAGTTGATTTTTGTTGAATTATTTGAAGAACTCAATTGGTTTGTCTCTCTCTTCTCTAAAAATTCTATTTTTATTGCTTATCTCAATATTGTGATGAATTCTCTTGTTTATTTCATTGATTATTTTTGTGTTTGTGCTATGAATTGTGAGTAGTCTCCACGTCTTGGGGCGTGGGGATGAACCCTACGAGCCCAATTTCATATTTGTGATGAATTGGTAGAAATTTTGCTAGAATTGTTATTAGGGATTAGTTTGGGAGCGATTTACTACGGATAGCTAGGAGTTCATATCGATCGGGATTTGCAAGAGATTGGATCCCAATTCGATAGGAAACCCTAGAAATCCGAATTGGGTTGGAATCGAATTTCCGTAGTATCGGTTTGCAAGAGATTGGACCGATACTAGGGTTTCCGGTTGCAATTCCGTGCCGATACCCGTTTGCAAGAGCTTGGACGGGTAGGAACTATCCCAACCTAGGTCGTGGGCCGAGTTTGCAAGAGATTGGGCTCGGTGCGCGATTGAACGATGATGTTGATCCTAATGCTAGCTTCCCTAGGCTAGGGTTTGCAAGAGATTGGACCCGAACCTAGGATAGCTATAGACCGGCAACAGCGCGACAGCGTGAGCTTGGTTCTACATTCAGTTGCAACTAGTTCATCCAAAATCTTATTCTAGCAATTTTGATACCGATGAACCACATTGACGAGATACGGTGAGTAGCGGGAATTCCCCATTCTCTAGACGTTCTTTATTTGATTTGATATTTCCGTACTTTGTCTGACGATTGTGACAGGATCGCCAAAGGCAAATTTCTCTCTTCTTAAATAGCCATGTTGATTAGAACAAGCATGGTCATTCGTCCTCCCTGTGTTCGATAACCCGCTCGCTGCTATACCGTGCGCTTGCGGTAAAACTACAACCGTTCTCCGGGTGTATATCCGGGCTCGACCAAGTTTTTGGCGCCGTTGCCAGGGAGGCGATTGCGTTTGATCTTACCACCCTAGCTATTTCTTTTTATTATTATTATTATTATTATTATTTTATTTCTTTATTTTTAGCTAACCCTTCCACGGTACTAATCATTTCTTTGAAACTATGTTTTCCCTGTGCATGTACACGAGATCTACGGCTGACCCTGAAGCTATATTATTTGATCCCGAGATCGAACGTACCGCGCGGAGACTTAGAGCGGAAAGGAGACAAAATCCGGAAGGGAGGTTTATGACCAACCCGGAAACTGCGGACCAATTAGCGGCAAGAATGGCGAGGAAAATTTCTATTCGCGATAGGCTCCGGCCTAAGACCTCTTCTACGATCTCATCCATTGCCATGCCGGAGTTGGCGGCTGACAAGAACTTTGAGCTGAAGACTGGACTAGTGGTTCTGATGCAGCAGGATCCATTTCATGGGAATGCCCATGAAAATCCTCACTACCACATCCAATTATTCTTGTCGAAGTGCGCCACATTTCAGATGCCGGGGGTCTCCATTGATGCCATCAGACTGCGCCTCTTCCCCTTCACGCTAAAAGACAAGGCACTCTATTGGTTGAGGACGTAAGCTGATGGAGTCTTTACCACTTGGGACGAGTTGGCGAGTGCATTCATCGATAAGTTCTATCCGCCCTCCAAGACGGTGAAGATTCGGAGCGCTCTTATGTCCTTCAAGCAAGGACCCCAAGAGACGCTCTATGAGGCTTGGGAGCGTTTTAAAGATCTGCAGCATCAATGCCCGCACCATAGCATTGAAGATTGGGAGCTAGTTCATAGCTTCTACAACGGTCTCCAACCGGGGACCAAACAAATTATTGATGCCGCGGTGAATGGTGCTATCTTATCAAAGACTCCCGAAGAAGCTACGGCCCTAATTGAGGAGATGGCCTCAAACAATCAACAATGGGGCGATGAGCGAGGACACTCTACGTCCTCCTTGAAGCCGACTAGTATCTATGAGGCGAAGGCCGTAGCGGAGCTTACAAGCAAGTTTGATTCTCTCCACAAGGTAGTGGAGAGACTGGAGAAGTTTATCACGGAGCCCCAAGGAACCCCTTCCACCTCCGCGTCATCGAACCAAATGTGTGATTGGCAAGACCAATCTCAAGCCATGTACTCGGGAGGAGAGCAAGGAGAAGGATCCTTGGAACAAGTACAATATGTCATGGGGAACCAAGGGTATTGGGCCAATCCGGCCACAAGAAATCATCCCGGATTCTTTTACACCAACAATGAAGGAGCTTTGAACCCGCCCCAACAACCACCTCAACAAGCTCGACCACCACCACCCCAACAACAACACTATCCGCCGAGGGGGCCTTCATAACAAAATTTCCAACCAAAGCAACAAGTTCCACCGTATAGGCCGCCCGGATACAATCAAGGGTGGAGGAATCAAAATCAAAACCCTCCACAAGCTCAACAACAATCCGACTTCGAAGCTAGAGTGGAGGCATTTATGGCCGAGCAAAAGAAGGTCAATGCTACCTTGAAGGCGGGGCAAGACTCCCTTACAACCGTTGTAGCTCAAATATCGGAACAATTGGCGTTGCTCAATCGGAACACTCAACATTTACCGGCGCAACCCGAGCAAAACCCACGGGGCAACACCGGCCACATCAATGCCGTAGTTGCCGTCACTACTAGAGGCGGGAAGGACACCACCCCCGCCATGATTCCTACCAAGGAGCCCGTGGAGGAAAGTTTGGAGCCAATTGAACCGGTAGTTGAAGTTGAGAAGGAAAAAGAGCCGCAAGAGAAGGAGAAATCTAGAGCGGAGCAATTGATTGAGGAGAGGCGCTTTATGCCACCGGTCCCGTTCCCCCAAAGGCTTGCTAGAGCGAAAATGGAGAAAAGGCTAGCGAAGTTTCTCGAGTATCTGAGAGGAGTTAGCCTCAACATTCCCTTCCTCGACGCCATCGTGGAAATCCCCACATATGCTAAATTCTTAAAGGATTTGATTTCGGGGAGAAAGAGGAAGGAAAAGATCATGCTAGCCGAGGAGGGCTCTTGGTTCACCAAGAGAGAGAAGGAGCCGGCCAAATTCAAAGATCCGGGGAGTTTTCGAATTCCTTGCACCTTGGGCGACGTCCCTCTTCAAAAGGCATTGGTAGATTTAGGGGCTAGTGTAAGCCTCATGCCTCTCTCCATGTTCCTAAGGCTAAACACCGGGACGAAGTTGAAACCTACCGACATGCGGATACAATTGGCCGACGGGCGAATAACAAGGCCGGTAGGGATCGCCGAAGACATCCCGCTACAAGTCCCGGGGGAATATGCTTGCCATGTGACTTCGTGATCATGGACGTTAAGGAGGAGGGAGATACGTCATTGATACTTGGACGCCCGTTCCTCGCCACCACCGGTGTGATTGTCGACGTGCGAGAAGGTACACTTACTTTGAACGTCGGCAACATCGAGGTGGAGCTTCACATTCCTAAGGCTATGAAACACATGCCTTACCACGAGGAGCTTGACTACATGGACCTCCTTGATGAGGTAATTGAAGAGGCGATCCCCCACTCCATTGGCGCTCTTTTCGATGAGGATTTCGAGGAAGGCCCGGATTTAGGCCAAGATGAGAAGAAAATTGATTCCCCCGACCTCTCCGCTGAAAATGATGAAGGCGACGCTGATGTCGCAAGGATTCGAGAGCTCTGCAAGCTCTCGAAATTGAAGTCTCCGAAGAAAGCTCCGCCGAAACGGAAATCGACGTCACCGGTGAAGCCGTTGACCGGAGCAAACGCTAGCTTGGGGGAGCCTCCCCCCAACACTATTCGAGACGGGAGACCACCGAGGGAGAACACGCCGCCGCAACTTCCGAATCCAAGCGTTCTCCCCGGAAAGTTTGATGGGTGCATCTCATATGCACCAAACATCCCGCATTAATTGAAAATCATAGGGGGTCGAGCTCACGACCTTAAACGAGCGCTTGTCAGGAGGCAACCCGACGGTTATTTCTTTATTTTTGTTTTAGAAATTTTTAGTGTTTTGAGTCGTTCACCCAAAAATTTTGTGATAACGGGTCCTATTTTTCTTGACAGGAGAGGAGATAGGTAAATCCATCATGAGGAGGATGAACGAGGTGATAAGGAGTGCCCCAGGAAGGCGCTCGATGCTTAGGAGGAAGATGAAATCGACTGGAGGAAGAAAGACGGAGTTTAGAGCCAAAACGAAGACAAACAGCAGAACACAATGCTCACTCGGCCGAGTATACTAGTCACTCGGCCGAGTACACAAGTTCGTCCGGCCGAGCCGCTCACGAACGAGGGAAGTCTGCTGTACCCAACTCTCTGTTTAATTTCCTGATTTCAGTATAACTGCTACTCAGCCGAGTATATATTGTCACTCGGCCGAGTAAAACGGATACGCTCCTAGGGCGAGTCTTGACGAGTAGCTTGAGCCACTCGGCCGAATGGACTTACTCCACTCGGCCGAGGCTGGCAAGGCCACTCGACCGAAGCGTAAGCGGGGAGGAATTTTCCATTGATCTCACTCGGCCGAGTGACCCTGTCACTCGGCCGAGTCGTAACTTTTCCTATAAAAGGGGGAGGGGTCGGGCTCGTTTTTCGAAACGACGCAAACCGAATTCGCCCGACTCCTCGCATTCCCCTCGCCCGCTCGCCTCACTCAGCACCCCCACTCGCCCGACCGCCCACCTCGCGCCGCCGCTCGGCCAGCCACCGCCGGCCGAGCACCCGCCGTGCCTAGCCCGAGTCGCCGCCGACGGCCACCTCTCCGGCCACCTCCGGTATCGCCTATTTCGCCTTTTTCTCCTTTTTTGTGTATTTTTCGAGGATCCATGCGTTAAACGAACCCCAAACCCAAATTGATTTCTATATCTATCTATTATACCCCTAATTCTCCTTACTTTTTGAATATTACTCGCTGATATCTCCATTTCATGCGCAGGTTGTTTCTGGGAGCTTAGGGGAGCCCAGGGGAGCTTCTCGGGACTGATTTGGGCTTCGCGGAGGCGCTGTCTTCGCACGCTTCCATTGCTTAGCACTCGCGGCGTGTCGGGGTATACTCTTTCCTTTATTTTGCACACGCCGCACTTTTCACGTTTTTCGGCGCGCGCTCGGGGCCCATATGCCGCCCCGGATACGGCCGCGGTCGAAGAGAGCTTCCGCCAAGCGGAAGCGGTCGGATGACGCCGGCCCCTCCCACGAGTTGGAGGACTCTCCTCCGCCTTCTCCCACACACCCCGTCCCCCCAGCATAGCCTGCAGGCCCCGCACACCCCGCACAGCCTGCAGAGCCCGCACAGCCCGCACACCCCGCACAGCCGCCCCCTGCCGCTCCACAGCCACCACCTCCAGCTCCACTTATCGGGCCGCTGGGGATCACGTTCCGGAACGACGCACACCGCTTCGCTTTCGAGCGTATTTCCCAGCGCTCGATCGTACCCTCCAGGTTTGCACACCTTGCCGACCTAGGATGCCTGGGGGTACTAGAGGGGATGCTCACGTTGTACGACAACGTGGGCTGGCGAGATTTCTTTCAGGTGTCGGTGGACACGTTTATCCGTCCGACACTTGAGGTACTTAGTTCGATAGCCCGGACCAACGAGGGATGCTCGTTTCGGTTCATGGACCGGGAGTGCCAGGTCACTCTCGGTATGATGAGAGCATTTTTCTCGTGGCCCGATGTCCCCGGGGCCGATCGAGGTTACGCCCCCACCCATATCCCCCCACCTTCCTTCGATGCCGGTGCCTTCTGGGCCCGGATTACGGGTCTTCACGATGCCTTTGACCCTAGTAGGGCCAAGGCCTCGGCCATTGTCCATCCCTGCCTCCGTATTGCTCAGCGCCTTATGGCGACGACCTTTTTGGCCAGATATGAGCCGGGCACGATGTCCACGCCAAAGCTCTACATGCTCTACGCGATGACACGGCCCAGAGCTCTATCTAGGGATGGCGATGATCTGGTCCCCGCCGTCGTGATTGATGTCGCGGCTTGGTTTTTGGACCGCATCATTGTATCGGTGGGCGCTCGCTCACCGATATGCTGCGGCGGCCTGATCACCTTGCTTGCCCTTATGACCGGCGATGACTTCCCTGACGACCTGCGACGAGCACCGGGCCCTACTTCTCTGTCGATTGATGTTATGGCCCGGATGAAGATGCTTCGTCCGCACGGTGAGCGACACTGGGTCTGGTTGCACGGCCCTTACGGTGCCGATTATATGATTCTTCCGAGCCCAGCTCGGACTCAGATTGCACCAGCCCATGTGGACTGGCTCCCTGCGATGGATGTTCTCATCCCAGCCGCTTACGTGCTCGAGGCCGAGGAGGCCGAGCAGGCCCACGCTGCCCCCGCAGACCCTGTTGCCCCTGCCGAGCCTGCTGCCCCTGTTGACCCCGTGGCCCCTCAGCCTATCCCCGATGTTTCCGATGCTCCTAACACCTCTGTCCACACCTCTGTCGGTGTCGGGAGTACCTTCGCTGAGCCCACTTCCACTGCTACCACGCCTGTCACCACCACCACTGGCCCTCTGTCTGCTGAGCCCGTTTCTTCTGCCCCACCCGAGCGCCCGCCGACCATAGTTGAGTACGGAGAGCACTCTGTCCCCACTGCTGCTGTATTTTCTGAGAGTGTCGTGGCGTCTGTCCACACTTCTGTGCCACCGACCTCTCCGGCCGCCTCGCTGCCACTTTTGTATTCTTCTTTCGCTGCGGCTGCCTCCACTTCTCACCGTCCTGCCCAGCCTCGCACTGAGGCCAGGCCCCCACTCACGAGCGCAGCCCCTTTTGTTCCCCTACCCGCTGAGCCCGTCACCTACGCCACCAGAGTACGCCAGCCCCGACCTGCACAGCCCCGACCGGTGCGTCCCTCTGCACCACCTCCCCCCGACACTGTACTTCAGAGCATTCGTGCTCTCGAGGGGGCGGTGAGTGGCCTCAGAGGCGACCTTAGGACCCTGTCCTCCACCGTCTCCACGATGGCCGGCCGCTTTGACCTGCTCCCGCACATTCATTACTGCCTTACCCAGGTCCTGGAGCGTCTCCCCCGCGTACCCGTACCCACCCAGCAGGTTCCCACCCACACTTCCACACACACTCAGCCTGCTCCCACTTCCACACCCACCCCTGCTCAGCAGCTACCACCTCCTCCGCCTCCTCCGCCTCAGGACAGAGCCGGCGCAGCCCCACCTTCTTAGGCACTCTTGATGCCATAGCTTCTTTTTGCCGTTGTGCTGCCCGTCTCTGCTGGGTCCTGATGCACTTTTGCCCACCCCCTCCCCTCACTATTTCTCTGATACGCATTTTCTATATATATCTTCATATATCTTTTTTGGGAGAGAGGGAGAGTTTTTGGTTCCACATCTTTATATCTGTATCACTCCTATATCTGCATGCATCATGTCCGCATCATATTTTTCGTTTTAATATTTTTCCTTTTTTCCTCTTTTTCCATTCCATCATGCATGCATCCTCACTTACCCCTCACATTACTTGTCTCTCGGTGCGCCACACTTTGCACATTGAGGACACTGTGCCATTTAGCTTGGGGGAGTGAGTTCTCACGTTCCTTTTCGATTTGCCACCTTTATTTTTAGTTTTTCACACCATTTTTCGCTTTTGCACTTATTTTCATCATTTTTCTTTTTATTTTACCATGCATCACGTTTTTCTTATTTTTTTTCTGTGTGCCGCATTGTAAATAGTTCTATTTTCCCTTTATCTTTATTTCCTTTTTTTTCTTTTCATCTCATGCTAGAGATGACTTTTCTGTGATGATGATGACGTGGAGTTAGCTTACTCTATTTGCATGCTTTATTTGTCATGTCTTGGACTTTATTTCTGATATCATATGATATGACTTGCCTTGCATCTAGAGATAGTAACCCATACTTCTTCCACATGAAAATGGATGAAATTTTATTATTAGCTGAGTCTGAATATTCATATGTATGCTATCACAGAAAACACACCAAGATTCACGCATTGAATGCTTATATCTGGAGTACCGATTTCTTTTCCTATATCACTTCTATATGCATGATTTGTACATTTCACTTCAGGATGATTGAATGATGTTAGCTATGATAAATCTGGATTAGTTAGCTTTTTTGTGATCGAAACTGAGTAGATTAGATTACCCTGCTGAAGTTGTCGTGCATGTCTTATAGAGTGAACTGAGAGATATATTTATTTCTTTCTCCACAAATCTTGAACAACATTTCTCTACTTTTAAAATCATTGGTGAATCTCCCCTTAGCGATTCTATTATATGGCATTTCCCCCGCTATTAATTCCTAGCTCCAAATTTCCCGAAAAAAAAGAGAAAACATTCTTGTATATCATTATCTCTCTTTGAGTTGGGATCGTTGTGTATATATGCTATGACAAAAAAAAGGGAAAATCTTCAATAAAAGATCCCATCTCACTTTCTTTCTTTCTTCTCTCTTTTCGTGTTCATTTTTACTTTTGGAGCTTTATAAAAATGGGGATGTGAATATTTTTTATGCCACCATGCTTTTAGATAAGCTTGGGGGAGGGAATCCATTGATGTGTGAGAGAGTGACTACTTGACGTTGCACGACAACCTAGGCTAAGTAATATTCTATACTCGGTGAGATTATTTCTAGCTTTACGAAATCCAGAAATCTAAGCCTAGCACTCATTTCATGAAATCCATACTTTTCTATTCTCTCTATTTCTATTGTGTGATACTCTTACACTCCTCATAGAAGGCATTCAATTGAAAAGTGTGTGATCTGCGATTTGTATACCGCTTTAAATGATTCAGACGATGTTAATTCTAAGATTATTCCGTTTTTCATGATTATATCGTTGTTCGTGGGTTTTCTATTTCTATTTGCACTACTATACTATGATATCAAAATAAAACTCTTTGACATGTATTTTTCATTCAGTGCATGCTATATGAGTAAGCGGAACCCACGTCCTGAGAAAATGATCTAGCCGCCTACCTCTTCGTTTCTTTCTTTCTTTTTTATTTTTATTTCGTTTTCCATTCTTCTCCGTTTTTCATTTTTTTTTCATTTTTTTTGCCGTTTTCGTTTTCCGAATCCACCGGGTTCGCCTTTTACTTATCTTCCTCGAGGACGAGTAAGAGGTAAGCTTGGGGGATTTTGATCACTCCTTATTTTACACCTTTTTCCCGCATGTTTGCATGCCATTTTGATCGCCCAAATCGTGTTTTTCACGATATATCGACGATATTGCGATGCTTTTCACGATTTGTTGTTTTTGTCGCATTTCAGGTGATTTGGAGCGATTGGGAGTGATCTCGAGATGCGCTTACTCCAGAGGGTCACCGACGACCTCCCCAAGGGGTATTTTACTGTTGGAGAGGAGCGGAAGAAGAACGGACGTCGCAGGAGCGACGAGGAGGCCAAAACAAGCTGTTTGGGCATTTTTAGTGTCCCACTCGGCCGAGTGAAGGAGTCACTCGGCCGACCAGCGAGACACCGCTCGGCCGACCAGATCGGATACGATTCATATGTGCACTCGGCCGAGCGACGGAGACCACATCGGCCGAGTGACGAGATCCCGTCCGCCCGAGTGGCGCCCAGACGAAGCCATTCAAAAATCGCCAACTTTCTGTTTTTCGGCTGCCTGAGCTTCAGAAGACCCACTCGGCCGAGTGGATAATCCCGACCGCCCGAGTACCAAGAAGCCATCGGCCGAGTGACGACAACTCACTCGGCCGAGCCGCCCCCGAAGTGAAGACCCCTGAAGATCAATACTTACTGGAAAATTACAGGGTTTCTCACTCGGCCGAGCGACTTTTGTCACTCGGCCGAGTGCGACGCGCTGCCTGTAGCGAAAATTGCGGATTTCAGGCTGCGCAGGGGTATTTTGGTCACAGTTTTTGGACGATTTTGGGGGGTATTTAACCCCTGTTTTTACCCTAGTTTTGGAGAGCTTTTCTCTTAGATTTTTGCAGCTTTTTAGATTAACTTTTTAGCTTCATTCTTGTGATTGGAGAGGAGACAAAAGTTGATTTTTGTTGAATTATTTGAAGAACTCAATTGGTTTGTCTCTCTCTTCTCTAAAAATTCTATTTTTATTGCTTATCTCAATATTGTGATGAATTCTCTTGTTTATTTCATTGATTATTTTTGTGTTTGTGCTATGAATTGTGAGTAGTCTCCACGTCTTGGGGCGTGGGGATGAACCCTACGAGCCCAATTTCATATTTGTGATGAATTGGTAGAAATTTTGCTAGAATTGTTATTAGGGATTAGTTTGGGAGCGATTTACTACGGATAGCTAGGAGTTCATATCGATCGGGATTTGCAAGAGATTGGATCCCAATTCGATAGGAAACCCTAGAAATCCGAATTGGGTTGGAATCGAATTTCCGTAGTATCGGTTTGCAAGAGATTGGACCGATACTAGGGTTTCCGGTTGCAATTCCGTGCCGATACCCGTTTGCAAGAGCTTGGACGGGTAGGAACTATCCCAACCTAGGTCGTGGGCCGAGTTTGCAAGAGATTGGGCTCGGTGCGCGATTGAACGATGATGTTGATCCTAATGCTAGCTTCCCTAGGCTAGGGTTTGCAAGAGATTGGACCCGAACCTAGGATAGCTATAGACCGGCAACAGCGCGAGAGCGTGAGCTTGGTTCTATATTCAGTTGCAACTAGTTCATCCAAAATCTTATTCTAGCAATTTTGATACCGATGAACCACATTGACGAGATACGGTGAGTAGCGGGAATTCCCCATTCTCTATACGTTCTTTATTTGATTTGATATTTCCGTACTTTGTCTGACGATTGTGACATGATCGCCAAAGGCAAATTTCTCTCTTCTTAAATAGCCATGTTGATTAGAACAAGCACGGTCATTCGTCCTCCCTGTGTTCGATAACCCGCTCGCTGCTATACCGTGCGCTTGCGGTAAAACTACAACCGTTCTCCGGGTGTATATCCGGGCTCGACCATATAGCGGTATGTGTGTAGCTAAGCTATATTTAGTTTTACATAGTGATGCTAGAGTATGGATGTATGGTGGGGTTATGTGTATATCTTTATGTGTGTATAGAAGTGATATTAGTGTGTATAGAGTGTGACTTGTGTATGAGTATTGATATTCCTAGTGATTATTACCCTTGATTATATTCTTATTAGTGTTGTATCTTTGTAGTGAGATATACCATGATACATTGTGATACATGTAGGTATATGGAAGTAGGATGTGTTAGCTAGTGTATGTATGTAGATAAGTATGTGTATGTGTATGTGTATGGACTTCATGTATTGAATTGTACATGTATAACCTGAATATAGTAAATATATAGGTGTAGGTATGAAATGGGTGTATGTATAAGGATGTTGTGTTGTTTGTGTCGTGTGATTATGGGGATGTCTATGTCTTGTAATGGATAAGTATGGCTATATACTAGAGGATGTATAGTATGAATGGATACGTTGTGGATATAAGTGTGAAAAATGGTTGTATACTTGGTATACTTGGGTTATATATGTATTTCTATTGTCATACCATGTGGATCTAGACATGTATGCTCTGAGAGACGTGTGTATATGTGACTTATATATTGTTGTTTACTCTATGTGCCTCCACGCATGGGATACTTGCATGTAGATGTCTATCCATGGATTCTATGTTATGTGCTTTGGTGTTAAGTCTAGGGGTTGGCACATAAAGGAAACCTTGGATGTATATGTGTCTAGTATCTATAAGATGTAGTGTATGTGTATAAGATTTTAGTGTTGTATGTGTATGTATATGTGAGATATATATGTGTGCATATGTGTGCAGTGTGTCTATATAGAGCATGTATGTTGTAATGTATGGATATGTGCATGTCTAGGGGTGATGTAATGTATCCATATGTATAGGCACACTAGCGTATATGTATATATTAGTCTGTATATGTACATGTGTACTTATGTTCATGTAGATACGTGTGAGTGCATAAGTATGTATATGACTGGGTGTAGAATGTCTGATACTATGTGCATGCCATGCCGGGCTGTCTGTGTGAATATATGCGTATATAGTCTATTGTGTAGTATGCATGTATATGAGTGCGCAATGACTGTGTAAAGTTGTTTGTGTTTTGTGGGTAGGGTGACCTTTCGTCGCTAGTCCTATCACACCCCGGTTTGACACTTGACCTAAAAAGTCCGAGGACAGACTTTACTTTTAAGGTGGGTAGGATGTAATACCCCTATGCGTGAAATACGACATGTGTATGATTTTATATATGTAAATTGTATATGTGGGTGTGTAGAGATAATAGGATATATAAACATATATATATGGAGTATGTGTGTGAGGATGGGTGTGTGGGTGTGAATGTATGTAGTGTATGTATGCATGGGTGTGT
This sequence comes from Scilla litardierei, assembly GCA_030789695.1. Lineage (NCBI taxonomy): Eukaryota > Viridiplantae > Streptophyta > Magnoliopsida > Asparagales > Asparagaceae > Scilla > Scilla litardierei. The sequence goes on along the minus strand of CM061137.1, from coordinate 153,688,062 downwards.
AGGAGGGGCAATGAGAAATGTTTAGTATAATGATGGATCTTTGGGTAATTTTCAAGAGGTCTATAAATAAAGTATTAGGGGAAGATGGGTCTTTTGTAAATTTTAGTTTTTAACATATATAATTGGATTATTAAGAGAAAATAAAGGAGAAAAGAAAAAAAAGAGAAATCTAGAAAAAGAAAAGAGAAGACAAGAGAAGAAAAGAAAAGAAAAGAGAAGAAAACCCTAGAACCTCTCTTTTCTTTTTCCATTCTACATCTCATTCCCTCTCCTCTCCTCTCCCCTATGCTGGCCGAAATTCCTCAACAAAAAAAATAAAAGAAGAGAAGAAGAAGAGGAGAAAGAAGAAGAAGAAGAGGAAGAAGAGGGAATGAGAGAAGGAAAAGAGAAGGGGAAGAGCTACCCTTTTCCTCTCATAACCTCAAGGTAGGAAATCCAACTTGTGATGAACTCATCTAGGATTATAATTCACAATTAGTTCCAGCAACTAATCTATATGCAATGCTTTACATCCTAATTTGTTAAACTTCATGCTAAGTTGGTGCAGATTTTATAATCCGAATTTTTCTGTGAATGTTTTTGTGCATATCTCACTCTGTAAATTGATTTAAATTCTGAAAAAATTATGCTGAATGGATCAGTTAGTTATCTACAATTTTCATGTTGGAAGTTTTTCCAAATTCGAAATGCAATTAGTTCAAAACTGCTGTTGTATCTGAAGTAATAGAATCTGTCAGATTTTATACCACTTCATAGAAATGGCAATAACTGATACTGTAGCATCCAAATCCTGCAAATTTAGACATTTTGAGCAACTACACTTCAAGAAATACAATTTTTGCTTCGGGAAAAATTATCAAATTCTGCCTACAATAGGGATAAATTTGTTGTTGAAGTTATGTCAAATTTCTGAATTTGAACAGAATTTCTATCTGTTACTAAACTGAGCACCATAAATCACACATGTCATATTAATTTTTAAAATTTGGTAGGTGTATGTAAAACCACCATATCTACAACTTTGTGGTTGACACTGTTCTCGGATTCTAAATGAAATTTCATGAAAATGGACCTGTTTGAGGACTGAATGCTATTTCCAACAAGCTGATGTGTTTGAATTATGTGTGAAAGTTAACCTTGTCTCCATTAACATTAATTATTGTCACTTGAAGTAGCAACTCTTAGTCTTCTTTTTCCTTCCATGATGCGTGTGGACTTTGCTGGTGGCTAAACGAATGAGGAAATTTGTGAAAGTTGCATGGTACTTCAATAATGTTGCAAATTCTATGAAACCATGGGGTGTGACTTTGAGCAATGAAAGAAATGTGATATGTTGAGAAATGGGTGGAAATGATACATTGAGAAAGAATGGAAAGGCGTGAGATTGAGGATGTATCCAGAGTGATTCAGTCCACGCTAACGTGGGTGACACAGTGTGGGGGAGGCCTGGGTAGTACGTAGGTGTCAGGACTGGGCTTGGGAGGTATACCCAAGTGTGAGTGCTCCACTGGCGGGATTTGATGAGATATGTGATGCCCACATGACAATGTTCTGAGTGATGATGAGTGTGAAGGGTTTTGGCGGACCATCAGAGCTCAGATCTGTGCACGTCCTAAGTCGGACGGATCACAGAGGCATAAAGCGCAGCGGAAAATAAAAACATACTAGCTAAACATTTTAGTTAGGCCCTGAGAGAGCCAGAACCTAGCCCGATCTATGCCAACTTGGGGTGGATATGACCACCCCAAGAGGGATCTATCCTACTGCGACGAAATTAAATTACACTAAAAAGCTTTAAAGAACATACCCGGAATCTCAACCCTAGGACGGGCAAGATGTACCGCACCGGCTTCTCGCACTCCTCGTAGCCGAACCGCCATGACTCGATCAACCCGAGCTGCCTTGCACCTTCGAACCGATCCGCCCGAGCCGACACCTGCCTCCAAGCCGATCACACGCGGTAGAAGGTTTCACTTGAGCAGACCCGCGTCTTAGACGTCTAGATCCGAATCCAAACCCCCTTCGTAATCTTGCTAGGACTAGTCAGGAGAATAGGAAGAAGAGAGAAAGAATAGTTTAAGTCGTAGATCGAGCTTGCTCAAAAATCCAGAGCTACTCGATCGATGACTTGGTGTTTTTTTCAACGAAGAGAGTGCACCCATATTTATATAGGGAGTCGGCACCTCTCTTTTCGTTGCGAGCAATGTGGGACAAAGATTAAAGAAGATAGATTTAATTTGGCTAATTGAAGTTTACTAAGCCTTTCACAAAGACTAACTTCAACGAATTAATTCTCTTCATCCATTAAACTTTAGACACCAAACAAGCTATCATTTCGAAGGGCTTCGAATGGTGAACGCGTAGGAATGAACGGTGACGAATTTCGACTTCGTTTGACCCCTCAAACAATTGCCCAAAGATGGGCAAAAAGTCAATTTTCGTAGCAGTCAAAAGGGGTTTCAAAAAACCATATTAATTTAAGTTGCAGGCGTGCCCGCTAGGCTTAGCGGGAGCGCCCGCCCAAGGTTATGGGCGGGCGGCTGGCCGGCCCGCTGGACAGCAGGCGCGCCCGCTGTTTCCAGCGGGCCGCGCCCGCTGAACACAACAGGTGGCGCCCTCTTCTCCTTGCGGTTTGACCCGTTTACCCAAGTGCATCTAACCCACTTATGCCTTTGACTGTTTTTGCGTTTCCGGGCTCGTTTGAGCTCCGATTTGGACGCGGTTTGAACCTGTGTTTAGACCGAGACGATCCCATCAACCAGGTAACCCTTTCCAATGCTTTTGTTCCTACAAATATTGTTGTAACCAATTTACGACACGTTTAATCTTTGTTTACATCAAATGCAACATTGTCCCTATTGCTTCTATGACTTAGTCTCACAACTAGCTTGTGAACATTAACTATTCCATTTCATCGAATGAATTTCTCTTATTAATCTTCAAATTAATAAGACACGAACGCTACTCGGTGTGAGACCCTACAGCCTGACCTTACTACAGGTTGGGGCTCAAAATCCCTAGACGACGGTCTCCACGAGCAGCAGTTGTCGTCCATGTCTCAGAATCATCATAACGTGATCGACCCACTGACAAAAGTATCGTTGGGTTCACTTTGGATGTGTCAATGATGAATACCATTAGCTATAGTCCCTTCGTCAAGACTGTGTCCCTGTTGGCCTAGGGTATGATTTACTGTCAACCCCATTAGAAAACATTGGTCAGTATACGACGGTCTCCTTTGTATTCACGTTGTACATCTTACAACGTACCCCGGCCGAGGATTAACACAAAGACCGTACTGAGCCTGTGACACTAACTCCTCTTTAATGAAAGAGACGAATCCCATCTTAGTCATCTACTCGCATCGAGAGCTTCAGGTGTAACCCAACCTAAGATCTTTCAACAGGCCTAGCCTCGAAGCTAGATCATAGGTCTAAGAGATATTGTTCACTCACAGGTTCGTACATATGACTTCAGGTCTAAAGGATCAGCTTACCTATCATCACCCTAGAGTTATTATAGACAGTTTAGTTAAAGTTAACCATATAATAACTCTATGTTGGTCGTTCAGTGAACTCATTCACCAATGAGCACCTGTGTCTCGTCTCCGACTTCACCAAGTCGAATGACTATGAGATCATAATTACCCTAAGTTAAGACAAAGACACGGTGGTCTATCCGATGTGTCGATATCCAGTTCTCGACACATCTATGACCACGAACTGTTTAAGACTTACGTTTTTATTCGGTCACTTACTACTCATAATCGAGATCTAATCTGGATACGTAATGACCTAACTATAAGTCTATGTACATTATCTAAGTATATTATTCATCCGAATTCAAACTTAGGATAATGGATACCATATATTATATTAACAAGATGTAAACTTAGGATAAATCGCCTTATGGGCATATATCCTTCTACATCTCCCACTTGCACTTAGGCTATTTATCTCGGTATCTCATACCCTTATAGCATATCAGTCACATTGGACATTCATATGACAAGCCTATGAGTGGATTTACTAACAAGTATCTATAAAGCATTTTAATGGATTTTTATTCATACATCTCTTGATCACACATGGTTGATCCTTGAAAACTGATTTGGATCAATTTTCCTTTATTTGTTTAGCTAACAATTAGCTCACACAATCTTGATGTAGGGTCTAACATTTCTATAAGTCAGTCTCAGCTCATTCCAATTATTTTGTGTCAATATGACAAGTACATAAGTGACACCTTAAGTCTCTATATTTTCGATTAAATCAAAACTATTTTGATTCAATGTCTTATATAGATGATTCAAATAAGTTGGAAACCTTTTTACTTAGTCCGAGAAACCGGGACTAAGTATATGAGCTAGCTCCCACTGACTTTAAGAACTATCTGGTTAAATACTTCTATTTTATATCTAAATCATATTTAGAATATAAATGATAAGCATAACCAATTGAGAAGTGCTTAGATGGAACGTACCAGTGTTAGGTTGGGTTTGACGAATGAGTCATATCAAGATCGGTTTAGGGAATCTTGATATTGACTTACTCCGTCAAACATCCTACTTAGTACTTTTCCCCTAACTACATTTAATAATAACTCTTTAAGAATCAAATGTAGTTTAGTTAAGAATTGATCTTAATATGCGTATAATTGTGATCACACACAATTAATACACTCCTGGAACTTATATTTAACTATCGAATGGCTATAATATTAAGTCAGCTCCAAACAATCAAATTATTCAGAAGCTCTGCATGACAGCTCGAGAATTTATGCAACCAACTCAGATAGCCACATGTACAGAAATTTAAGCCATTCGCAACAAATCGCAATTTCAAAAAGGAAGCACATTTCCTGAGACATTTAATTAAAGCAATGGATTCATAAGAATGAATTATGATTTGTTTATCCAAATAAACTTTGAGTGTTAAACACTCAATCATTGTTTTAACTTAAGGAACGATACATTTTATTCATAAAAGGAAATAAGTATCAGCTCCTCCTTCTTCATGTCTCTTGAAGCTCTCGCACGGCCCCAGCAACAACGATTACTCAGATGCCGAACGTCCTCGGAACTTCTTCCATCCTCTGCTTCATATCAGCCACCTGTATACAGTACACAGATGTCTTAGTATCTCATACTATGTGATAAGGCATTTATGGAATTAATTATGCTTTATTAAATTGAATTTTGTACCTGAGGTATAGGCATCAGTATGCCCCTTCTTCTTTTCTGCAAGGTAAACCTTGCAGTTCCTCTTCCAATGGCCCATCTTATGGCAGTGAAAGAACTCGGACTTCGACGGGGCCCCTTTCGTCTTCTTTTTCCCCTTCTTCACCTTGACTGTTTGTGGGACCTGCCTCTTCTTACCCTTGCCTTCCGGCTGGTCTGAAGAAGCAGAGCCAACAACCAATGCAGTCGGTTTCTTCTCGATTTCCTCAAACTGCCTAAGCATGTTGAGGAGACCAGGAAGATCCGTTTCAATACTGTTCATAATGAAACCAGTAATGAAAGGCTTGAAGGCTGGGGTTCAAGACTTAATGATGATGTCCACGGACATCTCATTGTCCAGGACAAAACCCAACTGGGCGGCGTCTTCCACATATCCGATCATCTTAATGACATGATCTTGTACGGGCTATGTCTCTATCTTAGTGCCCCAGAGGTTGCTCGTGGCTTCAAATTTGGCAACTCTTGACCGCTTGCCATACAACTCCTCTGCATTCAGAAGCATGCTCTGGACATCCATATGTTCATGCTTCCGTTGCAGATCGTTGTTCATTGAAGCTAGAGTAAGGCACCTGGCCTTCTCGGCATCCCTCTGGTACTCCTTGTAGGCTTTCTTCTCCTCAGGCGTTGCATCTTCGTCCTGCTTTTCCAGAGGGTCCTCAAACAGCACGTATCCAATCCCGGCTAGAGAAAGGACTAACTTAATGTTTCTAAGCCAATCCTTATAGTTTGTTCCATCAATCACATTCTTCTCTATCATATACTTTAGACCTGAATCCATTTTGCAATTTAGTAGATACTTAATCAGTATATGTTCGTTGTATAGTTTCAATGGTTTTTTTAAATAAAACTATATCCTCCCACTAAATTTATTAAAGCCATAATAACAAACAGTTTATTATACAATAACATTTGAGGGAGAGGGATCCGACTACCCTGGGTCTGACAACCTTGAGTGTGTCTCAACAAGTTGTCCGACTCTACAGTCGGTAGACGAACTCATCGTCAATCATATTAAATATGTTTCCCTATCGATTTTTACACCGAGTCACTCGTGATCATGAGTGTGCACATCCAAATCACAATGGCTAGCCTAGTCGAACCCTTGTTTTCGGGTCTAGCCTGACTTGCCCCGGCGCTCGGTGTTTGCACGACACGTCGGTTTGGGTCAGGACTTAGACTACATGTTTGGTTAGGCTTACGCCGGCGCTCGGTGTATGCACGAGACAACGGTTTGGGTCAAGTCAAGATGTTATCAAGAAATCGGTTTCTATAAGATTGCCATGTCACAGCTTGAGTGTAGTTCAACAACCGTGAGACGGGTCTTATAGTTGCCAACTCCTAAAACAAGGAGGTCTACGATTTATCTTGAAAAAGATTATTATCGTATTTGACTTAGGTATAGTTGATAGACTTACACAGTCATGATTCCACTCCTTGCGGTCCAGCGGACGCGGCCAGGGAATTGACTAAGCCAGGACCACTTAATCCCCTAGTCTAGCTAGGGTGGTCCAGCAAACTTAGCCAAGCACATTGACCGACATCATGATCCATTGAAGGAGGTTCATCAATTTTATGTTCATCCATCAACTAAATGGCTTTTAATTAATACTAGTTAATCCTTATCAACTAGTGGATCCTAAAATTCAAAATTTTTATGGATTTGTTAAACAACTTTTATTAGATCCTTATCAACTATGAGGTTCGTTTTTTTCATCGTGCTACCCCAATAATTATTAGGATTTAAATAAAACAATTACAATATTTTACAAAATTATTCATTTAATGATAATCATTATTTAAACAATTTATGATAATGATTGTCAATCAAAGGGACTACCCTAATCAGGAATTAGGTTTTGATGTATTTGTTCATTTAAAACGTAGCATGTCACTAGTCATTAAACATTTATCTTATAAACTTTTAATCAATTAATGGCTAACCTAAAGGGTTCATGAATAATTTATTCATCATGTCCATTAAACATAAACCAACTAATTTAATCACATAAATTAAAGGTTCAATAAAGTGACATGTAAAGAGAACATGCAAGTTAAAATTATCTACAACATAAATAAATAACTTGCAAATCTAAAATTTAACATTTAAATTTAAAGATCTAAAATTTTAAAGCTTGAAACATTTTTATCACATAAAATTAGGTTTCAAAAATTATCAAATAATTTTAAATACAAACCTAAGCTTTAAAATTAATGAAAACTATTTAAGATTAAATTATCTCATAAAATAAGCTTCAAAACTTTATGTAACTAAAAGAAATGAATTCATAATTCCATCTCATGAAATTTTTTCTTTATGTTACATATACTACAAAATAATTTTAAAACATTTTTAAAATCATTGAAATCAATTTTTAAAACTTTCAGATAAAGTTAAAAAATCTTTCAATCTTTTATGTAACTAAAAGAAATAAATTTTTAATATCATCTCATGGAATAAAACTTTTTCTTAATGTTACATACACTTCAAAACCTTTTAAATGCTTACTAAAATTATTTTATCTCCTAAAATAAAAATTTTAAAACATTTAAACATAGAAGACTTATTAAATTTATCACATAAAATTTAAAACGTCTCCCAAAACATTTTCATGTTATTAAAACAATTTTTTTAAAACATAAAAAATAGTTAAACCAATTTTAACATAAAGTTAAAACGTATGTTCAAAAACAAGCAATTTATGAATTTAATAACGTCGCAAGTCAAGATCTACAAGCATAACGAGGCTCTGATACCACTGAAGGGTGTTGGCGGACCCTCAGCGCTCAGATCTGTGCATGTCCTAAGTCGGACGGACCACAGAGGCATAAAGTGCAGCGGAAAATAAAAACAAACTAGCTAAACATTTTAGCTAGGCCCTGAGAGAGCCAGAACCTAGCCTGATCAATGCCAACTTGGGGTGAATCTGACCACCCCAAGAGGGATCTATCCTACTGCGACGAAATTAAACTACACTAAAAGCTTTAAAGAACATACACGGAATCTTAACCCTGGGGCGGGCAAGATGTACCGCACCGGCTTCTCGTGCTCCTCGTAGCCGAACCGCCTTGACTCGATCCACCCGATCCGCCTTGCACCTTCGAACCGATCCGCCCGAGCCAACACCCGCCTCAAAGCCGATCACACGCGGTAGAAGGTTTCACTTGAGCAGACCCGCGTCTTAGACGTCTGGATCCAAATCCAAACCCCCTTTGTAGTCTTGCTAGGACTAGTCGGAAGAATAGGAAAGAAGAGAGAAAGAATAGTTTAAGTCGTAGATCGAGCTTGCTCAAAAATCCGGAGATACTCGATCGATGACTTGGTGTTTTTTTTCAATGAAGAAAGTGCACCCCTATTTATATAGGGAGTCGGCACCTCTCTTTTCGTTGCGAGCAATGTGGGACAAAGATTAAAGAAGAGGGATTTAATTTGGCTAATTGAAGTTTAGTAAGCCTTTCACAAAGGCTAACTTCAACGAATTAATTCTCTTCATCCATTAAACTTTAGACACCAAACAAGCTATCATTTCGAAGGGCTTCGAATGGTGAACGCGTAGGAACAAACGGTGACGAATTTCGACTTCGTTTGACCCCTCAAACAATTGCCCAAAGATGTGCAAAAAGTCAATTTTCGTAGCCGTCAAAAGGGGTTTCAAAAAACCCTATTAACTTAAGTTGTGGGCGCGCCCGCTAGGCTTAGCTGGCGCGCCCGCCCAAGGTTATGGGCGGGCGGGTGGCCGGCCCGCTATTACCAGCAGGCCGTTCCTGCTGAGCACAGCGGGTGGCGCCCTCTTCTCCTTGCGGTTTGACCCGTTTGCCCAAGTGGGTCTAACCAACTTATGCCTTTGACTGTTTTTGCATTTTCAGGCTCGTTTGAGCTCTGATTTGGACGCGGTTTGAACCTGTGTTTAGACCGAGACGATCCCGTCAACCAGGTAACCCTATTCAATGCTTTTGTTCCTACAAATATTGTCGTAACCAATTTACGACACGTGTAATCTTTGTTTACATCAAATGCAACATTGTCTCTATTGCTTCTACGACTTAGTCTCACAACTAGCTTAGGAACATTAACTATTCCATTTCATCGAATGAATTTCTCTTATTAATCTTCCAATTACTAAGACACGAACGCTACTCGGTGTGAGACCCTACAGCCTGACCTTACTACAGGTTGGGGCTCGATACCCCTAGACGACGGTCTCCACGATCATCAGTTGTCGTCCCTATTTCAGAATCATCATAACGTGATCGACCCACTGACAAAAGTATCGTTGGGTTTACTTTGGCTGTGTCAGTGATGAATACCGTTAGCTATAGTCCCTTCGTCAAGACTGTGTCCCTGTTGGCCTAGGGTATGGTTTACTGTCAACCCCATTAGACAACATTGGTCAGTATACGTCGGTCTTTGTTGTATTCACGTTGTACATCTTACAACGTACCCCGGCCGATGATTAATACAAAGACTGTACTGAGCCTGTGACACTAACTCCTCTTTAACGGAAGAGACGAATCCCATCTTAGTCATCTACTCGCCTCGAGAGTTTCAGGTGTAACACAACCTAAGATCTTTCAGCTGGCCTAGCCTCGAAGCTAGATCATAAGTCTAAAAGACACTATTCACTCACGGGTTCGTACATATGACTTCAGGTCTAAAGGACCAGCTTACCTATCATCATCCTAGAGTTATTATAGGCAGTTTAGTTAAAGTTAACCATATAATAACTCTATGTTGGTCGTTCAGTGAACTCATTCACCAATGAGCACATGTGTCTCGTCTCCGACTTCACCAAGTCGAATGACTATGAGATCATCATTACCCTATGTTAAGACAAAGACACAGTGGTCTATCCGATGTGTCGATATCCAGTTCTCGACACATCTATGACCACGAACCGTTTAAAACTTAAGTTTCTATTCAGTCACTTACTACTCATAATCGAGATCTAATCTGGATACGTAAGGACCTAACTATAAGTCTATGGACATTATCTAAGTATATTATTCATCCAAATTCATACTTAGGATAATGGATACCATATATTGTATTAACAAGATGTACACTTAGGATAAATCGCCTGATGGGCATATATCCTCCTACAGAGTGTTGATTATGTCACTCCCACTAGAGTGACGGGGGAGTTTGAGAGGCCCCATTAAAATTCATCAGTGCTCGTTTACCGCTTACGGGGTAGTTGAGAGCCACCTACCCGAGGTGAGGTCCAGTCCCTGATACACTACATACTGTTTAGGTTTCCAAATTAATAATAAACATCAAAATGTTGTCTTGTTTCATTCATCTTATTTTACTATATTTGCACTGTTGATTAGTAGTTCTCTTAGTACATTAACAATTTGTAAAACAATAAAATAAAAATGAAATGAAATGTTCCTTTCAAGTTGGGTTTCCTACTGGACACGCTTTGACGTGCGCTCCTCTATTTTCCTCAGGTTGGCATTAGGTAGCAGAGAGTTGGAGATCCTTGGAGACTTGTGAGTATGGAGCTGGGTTGTGGGGGTAGTTTAGTGAGTTGAGTTGTACTCTGGGGTCGTGCAGTTGAGTAGTATCCTTTGGATGTATAGCTGAGTTGAAGAATGTTGTTGTACATTTGTATTAGACATTGTATTGGACTTGTATTAATATCATGGATGAATGGTACCCTTGGTTGTTGTTCTCCTTCTGTTATGATGTCGTGTTGTTTTTCTCTGTGATTGGAGCATTACATGTACTATCTCAGCATGTGCGCAGTAGCCTGCCACTCTTTGGTCCTCTCTCATCTCTTTCTTTCTTTCTCACCCTCGGCTCTTTAGGAGTATCTGGAACAGATTCGTACTTTCCAGACATCCTAGGAAGCGGGGCGTGACATGATGCAATCCACCAGCAGCAGAAGTAGTTATTCCTCAACTGACGCCACCAGACTCTAAGGATAAAATTCCCAAAATGATGAAAACTCCTGGAGGCATTGAGACAATACTACACATGATAATGAGATCTTGGCCATACCATCACCCCTTCCGGAACTCCCAGAAGAGGATAATCCAGGAGGAACTGAAATATCATTAAAGTTTGTACATACTGGGAAGGTGTTGAATAGAAAGAACACAATTGTCGACAATATATTCGCGTATCATAGTGTCACTTACATCGCAAAAGTGATTATAATTATATAATATTAATCCACACTCCATTTCTAAAATGGAAACATAGAGATTGGCCAATGTGGAATGAGGTAATAAAAGATGAGCTGGACTCGGTTAAGAAATGTGATGTGTTCGAACCTTAAGTCCAGACACCAAAAGGTGTCAAACCGGTGGGCATAATGCGTTTTGTATAAATATGAAATAAAATCATATGCTATAAGGTACAACCTACATCTCAAGTTTTTTTGCTGAAACCGTGGAATAAACAAGTACGATGAGCTTAATTCACTTATAAAAATGATGCATCAAACTTCCAGGTTATAGTTGCAAATGCCTTACGATTTGATAACTGAAATTTTGGATATGTTGCTATTAGATGTTGTGAGAGCATATCTCAACAGATATCTTAATAAAGATACCTTTCTCATTTCCTTAAATGCCTAAATAAACTTCAGGATGTCTATTATATTGAAGAGATAATAAAATATTGTACAACCAAGTGAGTCCCTTGACAAAGCAAGGATTCTTATTAAAGGGTGTCTTTGCATCTTTATAAGAGCAAAGTACATGATTTCAGATTATAGTTGTAAATAACTTAAATATCATTGGATCTCCTAAAGAGAAAACCGAAATATCTGTTTTAGCCTGATTATCAAATATGATATGAAAGACATACACAAGATAAAGATATGTCATGGCTCATAAATTTATTATCTAAAAGATGAAATCCTATTACATTAGACTTCATACACTCAGCATGTGTTGAATAATTTACACAAAGACCATTGTCATCCACTGGTTACACCTATGGTAGTACATTCACCTGATGTACAAAAAGACTCATTCCGTTAGCTGAAAGAGGGGGATGATATCCTAGGTTCTGAATCCCTTATCAAGTACTTTTTTACCTGGCTAATAATACGCGTCCCGAAATAGCGTTCACTATAAACTTATTAAGCTAGATACAATACTACGCCTACAAAGATCCACTAGACCAGAGTTAAGTATCTTCTGTGCTACCTTCATATGTCGATAGATTTGGGATTATATTATAAGAAAGGATCATCCTCTCTGATTGGCTATGCAGATGTAGGTTACAGAACCGATACACATAATGAGAAGTCACAAACTGTGTGCGTGTTTCATACGGTGGGACATCCATCTCCTGGTGATCTGTAAAGCAAACCGGGCAGGTGACCCCATCTAATCATTTAGAAATTCTCGCCAACCATGAAGCAAGCAGAGAGTGTATTTGTTTATACTCCGTTGCACATCACATTATGGTGACGACCAGATTGAAGACTGGTGACATAGAGCCAACCACCATATTTGAAAACAATGCCGTGCATATATAGCCCAGCTTCGAGGAGGTTACATCAAAGGCTACATGACTAAGTCTCTTCCTACATCTATTTTTCGAAAATTTGTACAAAAGATTGTATTAGGCACGTTAGAGATCTGCAATTCTAAGAGCTTGTTCAGATCAGGATGAGTTGAAAGAGAATTGTATTCTTTTTACTTAGCTGTGGTCTTTTCCACTGGGGTTTCCATAGCCAAATATTTTAACGAGACAAATCTCATTAACTTTGAATCCCGAAATATCAACCCCTAGTGATATTCACACAATACTCAGAATATTAAAGTATTCGTGAGTATGAGTTTACACTAATGGCAGGATGGGGGGGGGGGGGGGGGACTGTTATGAATAGTCTATCTATCTGAGTATGAATAGTATATCTTGTTACATCATGTATCCTAACTTTGTATAAACTCTTCTCCTATAAATAAAGGCATGCAGTCTCCCCGTAGAAAGCACTTCACAACAGAAGAATGATGATATTGATACATGCGAAGTTTCCCATTTTTCAAACATGGTAATAGCTATGCTGATTATTTGGATCCCTTCTTAATAATGAATTCATTTTATGATTAAAAAGTAAAACAATAAATTAAAAAACCTCTGGAAAGACACAAAATCTAATACTTAATTAACTAGCCATGCAAGGTTACGGAGTAGCGCAAGTTTTTTATATTAAGTTGATAGATTGCCACTGCAATTGATTGGTTGGATAGTTTTAATTGAGTGTTTCTGTGTGCTCTTTTTACGATTGAAAGGTATATTTTGGGATGATCTCTTATTGATGGTTTGGGTTGGATAGCTTTCAGCATGAATTAAGAATGCTTACCCTTTATAAAAATCTTCTCCTCTATATATAGTTTCAGCTAAAAGATTGTGCTCCTTGATATCTTTAGCGCTAAGAAGAAGACATTGATCATATCTTTTAATGACATTCTTGAGTTGAGCTCCTTGTTGTGATAGGCATCCACATTTCACGTGCATATGTACGCTAAATAGTTACATATGGGTTCATCAGTACTTTCTCTAGATCTGAGCGTGAAGCGATCCATGTAGACTAATAACAATCACACGCTACTTGAATTCAACATTACTTCTGAGATGGGAAACTATATGCGACGCCATTAAAGTGACGCGTTACGCTTTCCCATATGCGCGCCCCGCAGTCCGTATTTGATACCCATGCTGGAAAATTGCCCGCAGTCTGTAGAGTTTGCAAGAGCTTTGCCTTTTTCTCGTCACCTCATTGACATATATATATATATTCACCGATCCTGCTTTTTGAAGCTCAATCCTTTTTTGAGGTTGAAACAATGGAGAGGAGCAAGGAGACCAACAAACACACCACCATCGAGGCCCGATCCTGGACAAGGGGACTCCATAGAGTACTATGTATGCAAGGGGGAGACGACGATGGAAGCTACGCGCGGAACTCGGAGGCCCCTGCCTCCGCCATCGCCCTCTCGAAGCCGCTCCTCGTCGAGGCCATCGCCTCGATGAAGCTCTTCGGCAGCGAGCCATCCATAAGGATAGCCGACTTGGGGTGCGCCACGGGCCACAACACACTCTCTACCGTCAAGCTGATTGTCCAAAGCCTTGGCCGGCGGTACGAGGAGGAGTGCGGGCGCGTGCCCGAGTTCGAGGTGTTCTTCTCGGATCTCCCATCGAACGATTTTAACTCGTTGTTCCGGTCACTGTCGTCGGCGTCGTTCGGCGCGTCGAATTGGCCATACTATTTCTCCGGCGTGCCCGGTTCCTTCTACAATCGACTGTTCCCTACTGGGAGGCTCCATTTAGCAGTTAGCTTGAGCGCATTGCACTGGCTCTCTCAGGTTCTATCTCTAGACCAATATTTGTACATTCTACGTGTAATTACTTTCATTCGTAATTGTCTTAAGGCTCGAATTTTGTAGGTTCCGGCGGAGGTTTTGGACGAGAAATCGCCCGCGTGGAACAAGGGGCGGGCGTGGATCGACGGAGCTAAGAAGGAAGCGGTGGAGGCCTACGCCAGGCAGTCGGAGCAGGACTTGGAGGCGTTCTTGAATTGCAGAAAGAGGGAGATTGTCGGGGGAGGCATGTTGTTCATGTTGATGGCGGGCAGGCCGGGCTCGCACCTGCCGGAGAACCAGCTAGGGGATCCCGATTCGAGGGCCAAACACCCATTCACTGGCTCCATGGATCAAGCTTGGCAAGACTTGCTGAACGAGGTGAGTGTGTCAATTGATGCCTTCGTGTGCCGCACGGGGGAATCGGGTTGGCTCCTACGCACACACGTTGGGCCTGTGATTTCGGTAAACACTTTTTCCTTTCTTTGTGGGTCCCATCACCAACTTCTTGTTTTTTTCCAAGAAGTTGGTGGTGGGGCCCACAAAGAAACGCTCAGGTCTCGTTGGACGATCACATGGTCCAACGCACATAGCATGTATGTGCTAATTGCTTTTTACTTTGCCAGCTCCACGCATTCTCTTGTTTATACTCCAATTTGTGCAGGGAATGATCGAGGAGAGGCTGAGAGACACGTTCAACATCCCGGCATACATGAGGAGCACGGGGGAGGTCAGGAGGGCGTTCGATCACTGCGGGGCGTTTGAGATCAGGCGGCTGGAGTTCCACAGGGTCGCCGAGCATTCCAAGGAGAAGCGCGAGGAGTGGATCAGAGACCCGGGCTCCTACGGCCGGGCCAAGGCGAACCTGGTTCGAGCGACGTTGAAGCCGATCGTCGAGGCTCACATCGGTCCACCGCTGTCAGAGGAGCTGTTCAAGAGGTTCGAGAAGCGGGCGTCGCAGGACGCGGAGATGATCCACAAGACTTGTTTCTATGGCATAGTCGTCGTTTGTGCAATCAGGAGATGATGACCTGAAGTGAAATTAATTTACCACAAGATTATATTTTTTGCTGACAAATATTAGTCATTGTATCTAGAATAATAAAGTTCCCCGAGCAACATGCGACTGTTCCTTCAAATTAGGCAGCTACTTTAGACAGACAGCGACTTTTCAAGATGCACGGAGGCCACTAGATGGGAGAGATTCAAGGATAACAGTAAATTAAAGGGGGTCCATTTCAAATTAAACCATAAAGCCAATTCAGTCAGTTTACCTCTAGACCTAATATAACGCTTGTATATCTTCTGGTGCCTGTGAATCTGTGATCCCTTGGGGGAAAACGGCACTATGCCCATTAACATTGGTCTACTCCGTTTACTTGGCCATCAAGTGGTCCTGTCAACTGTACAATCGCAATCTAGCAGCACATGATGATACTAATCATTTTATTAATAGAGATGATTAAAGCCCCAGCGTTAGTCGGTTAGGGCCAGCCCTCGTTGGGCCAGATCCACAATTATGGCAGGCATGGGTGCGGACCGATCCACCTCACCTAATGGTCCAACATGCTCCCACTTCACCGAATCGGCCAAAGGACTGTGGTCCAGCGGTATTTACCTCCGCTTCCCAGTGGGGCCACCAGTGATCGATCCCCTGGTGGATGCGGAACGCACGAATACTGTGGGAAGTGAAGTTGAGTGCCGAATATTTGATTAAGGACTATACTTCATCACTGCTAGGCACACTAAAATTCCACATACAAATCATTAACCTCTTAAATACGTGATAACCTTCCATCTTTACCATGATGTCCTTCTGGTCTCATCAACAGCTTTCCAATTTCCTCCACTTGACTCGAATGTTTCGTAGATCAATAAATAAGAGTAAAAGTAGCTTGCTTTGACTTGAACAATTCTGACACTACGAAGTGTAACTATAAGCGTAGTAAGTCAGTGACTCACACATCAGCATAGTTTGGATTCATTTGCTACACAAATACTAGCGGTCACTCAGATCAAATAAAATTGGTACATGTGACAATGAAGTAAAATTCTCTTTGCGGAGTAAGAACGTTAAGGCTGACCTTGGCACTTAAGGGATCAAAACAAAGTAGCTCTCATAATTTACTAATTGCAATTTGCTACGCTTTAATATTGTGTAACCAATGACATGATCAAGCTTCCTCCTTTTCAGACAATAGTATTCTAATACAGTGCATCTCACTCTTCATGCATGCAATGTCTTTATATGCATGCTAAACGGATACAAAATCCATCGAGTTCAATGGGTATGGGTGCTGTTGCGGGGTATTTTTGGCCCCTCAACATTGAAACATCGTAAAAAGACAATGATGATGGAGATGACGTAGCAATAACTGAGGTCGGCAGATGACGTCGGTTGTAGGAAGACTGGGCGAGCTAGCCCCCGGGTTGGAGAGACTTTGGCCGAGCTATCTTAGTCCGAGTTATCGCCGGCAAGCCCAAGCTATCCTCGAGCCGGACCCGAGCTATCGCCGTGTTCCAACCTCCGAGCTATGGACTCCGACCTATAAGCTATCTGCAACATGAATAACTCTTGGGGGTGGGCCGGATCTGGGGTCCGGCCTAAGCCCCTCAGATGCTTAAGTCAGTAAGAGACTCAAGATGGCTCGTGACAGCTACATCTGATCTGTTGGGAGATCGTCAGTAGTTGTCGCCCAGCTAAGAGAGGAAAGAGTTAGGCCGTAGGAGATCATGTTTAGATAATACCTGATGTCGGATGTGGGATCCGACCTGACTATTGTAGGTGATCGTACGAGGACGATCCAGATGAACCTCAAAGAATGATAAGACACGCGATGTATCAACAAGACGACAGCCACATGATAAGACACGCGTCGAAAATCCAAGGCTCAAAGCATCTTGGGTTTCGATCCGACGAATCATCTGAATCGACGAGGCAGACGTTTTGGCGCCTAGAACTTGAGTGTTAATTCCACAACTGTCGCGTCCCATTAATGTGATGTAACGTCGCTTGATCCCGACAGACAGACTCTCTGAGGTCGTGCGACGGGAGCCATTGTTGAATCATCGGGCCGGTACTCGAGATGATTCGACCAACGAGTGACTAGGGCCCACAGAGCCCACGAGAGAAGCCCGATATCGACTCGGTCAAAGCCATCTAGCCAGTCGCCCGTTTGTAACGTCTCACTCCCCAGGATACTCGGGAATTAAAAAAACTTTTTCCAGATACCCTAAGAAGCGAGTGAGAGAAGTAAAGAAAGACGAGCATGTCCATTACACACTGCTGGGGTAGTACCTGTACTGTTCCCACATCAACAATAACACAAAACATAGAAACACATAGAATCACAGAGAACACTGAAACAAAGAGCACTGAACTTTATATACACTATCATTCATTATAAGTTTTCACAGTTATACATCTTATACAATCACCACAACTCTCCCCAAACAACCCAAAAGTACAAACTCTCATCCTCTCCCCTTACCACCCAACTCACAACTCAAATCCTCAACCAGAACTCCAGCTCTAGCTCATGCAACCAACTCCATAACCTAAAAAGACAATGGTGGGGGCACGTCAATGCGTGACCCAGTAGGATATCCAACTCCACCTCAAATGCCACATCCTAAAATGCAACAACTTGCAAGATATGCAGCGAATATGACATGACAAGATAACAGTAAAAAGAGTACACAGAACCGTAAATGGGTACGATAGAAGGGTTTACAATAATAAAACAAAATAAGAGTAAGCATAATAATGCAATATGGTGCAATGGAAAGGGGTAACAATGCATGTAACAGCAAATGCAAGGAAAAGCAAATAGCACCGCAACATAACGAACACAGACAGTAACAATTGTCATGACTTTAATTGTTTAATATTTGGAAACCTAGGTACCCGATACGACAATAAGGGACTGGAACCTCACCCAGTAAGGTGGGTGGTAAAACTAGGACCCCCGTCGCGCTAGCCTGTCAGGAGCCTACGGTACCACCTCTGCCCACTCCCCGACCCGGTAGTCCGACATGCGTGAGAGTGTACCCAACATAACTAACACAACTCAATTCCATCCCTTATGCCTACCCAATACTTCAGTTTTCCTCACCCCCGTGGCACCCTCCTTTGTGGAGGACTAAGCATTTGAAATAAAGAAACACTTACATATTATCATGAAACGACAACAATAATAACCTCAACACCAACATCAAGTAACAACATCCCAACCACAACAACAACTTCCATAATGTATCCAACACAACATTTTCTTTCACACCCCAACATATGCTTCCTCATCAATGTTCCATTTCAAGGCCAACAACAACTTGAACATCAAGTACAACCTCAACATTAAAGCAACCCCATGCAAGTTCATAATACCATGTGAACTTGAATAAAGAGAAGCAATATTAGCAAGCATGAGGTAAGAATGCCATAAACATAAGCTTAAACATGATTCATTCATAATTTGGGCGGAGGAAGTCATAGAAATCCATAACAATAGCTAACTCCCACACATTTGCAACTCTGGTTTTCTGGAAACAGCAGAATAGTCAGCTTTAGAGGATGTTTTATCCAAACTTTTGAACTAAACATAAATTTTTCTTCCATTGGAAGTTGTAGATATGGTAGTGCTGGATTCACATATAAAATTTCATGCATATATATGAACTAGGTGATTTATGATGAATTGTTTGGTGAGACCTATCAAACTATTTTTCAGACAGATCCTAAGAGCTGTAACGATTGCTAATTTTAGTAATGTTGCTGTTAGAATCTCGAAAATGTGGCCTAGCTGAAAATTGTAGAACAAGTTGTTAACTTTTCAACGAGACCAAGAACACCAATATTTATGGAGTGTGCAGGGACTGAGCTCTGTTTTACCAAACTGTGTCCAGACTGGAAAAAAGCAGACATATTGCAAAGATAGAATTTTTACCCCTAATTACTGAACTGAACATATGTCAAATTATATATGATTCTAGGGTAGAATTTCGTGAATACATGAATATTTGTTTTCAAATTCTAGTTTAATCTAGGTTGGAAGATATGCACATTTTAACAGAGTCTAGAACTGCTGGAAATTTCAGAACAGATTAATAAACATAAAAGATAAATTTTATCCAAGGAAACATGCATGCAAGTGAAATGCAAGGTGGATATGGAAATCCTACCTCCAAGATGATCGCTTTCTAAGCCCTCAAGCTTTCCCCCAAGGTCCCCTAGTTCCAAGTCTTAAGAGACTCCTCCTTAAGCCATGAAACCTCTCATTTCTCTTCAATTCTCTTACTCCTTGTTTCTAGTTTCCTTCCCTCCTCCTCTTCTTTCATTTGTCCATCAAAAGGGAGTACGTTTTATGGTTAGAGGAGGGGGAGGAAGGGGAAAACCTGGCTGGCCTTATGGGGAGAGAGAGGGGAGAAGAAACTTGAGGAAAAAGAAAAGAAAGGAGAAGAGAAAGAGAGAAGGGGAGATAGAGTTCTAGAGTTCTCTCTTAGGAAATATCTCCCATCCTTATCTCTAATTCATCATGATAAACATCAAATGACTAAACCACCCCTACCCACCTACCCCTCAACTTGTAAGTAATTACAAGTTTGCCATTCTTTTTGCACACAACCTCTTTACTTTTGCACACAACCCCCTCTAAACTACAAGTCTGCCATTACTTTGCACACACTCCTCTACTACACACACCCACTCCTAACTAATTACAAAAATGCCACTAACCTTAAACATTTTCACACTAAGCCCCCTTCACTAGCCCATTTCTACGAAATTACAAGAATGCCCCTCATTTCCCTTACACACAGCACCCGCAACTATGCATACCGACACCTACACACGTGCACCACACATGCATACCGACATTACCTAGCCCATACCACACAAATATCGTATCATACCCGTATCGTCTAAAATGGGGCATGACATCCTACCCACCTTAGAATAAAGTTCGTCCTCGAACTTTCTAAGGTAGGTTAGGGATGAACACATCTAGACACTAAAGGTCACAATACCATGTACATACAAATGCTACCTTCACACACACCCCCCTCCCCCCACATAGGTAACCCAGATACATGTTGATTTACATCACTTCACATCCATATACACAATCCACATAGAAGATACCGATTTAGTACATAACTCATAGATATCAATATCCAGACACCAGTTATTCATTCGCTTAACCTCGATGCACTCACATAGCTATGTATGCACACAGATATTCGCAACATATGCTCAACATATATACATCTCTAGTTATATCATTCATAAGTATATAACCATATGTTCATCCATACATACATTTATGTATTCACATCAATACACATATCCATTTAGAAATCTACACACCCACATAGAACATCCATATAATGCACACACACCTACAGTTACAAGCATATGTGTAAATAACAGCGATAAATAACCATTAATTACCTATACACCAAATACAACATTCATCCATTATACCTATCACACAGACTACTAGTATACTACACATATACTAGGCCATATCCAAAAGACACATCAATACAAACACACAAACACAAACACACACACACACACACACACACACACACACACACACACACACACACACACACATACAATATCCGCACACTTATACACTTTATCTATGTATACATACCAATATCCTGATGTATGCTCATGTTTATGCTACATGCACCCTTATGAAGAAGGGTCAACAATATGTATCTCACATAGATAACATATAGCACGACCAATCATAAGAACACGTATCCATGCTATATGTACAGAAACATATAACTAAGAACATACCTACCACGCATGGGCACACTTTCATACACACTAATATATAGGTCATACAATAGATATATACACCTAACCATAAGCACACATATCATTATGTGTATAACACCCAACATGCACTTAACCTTGATAGCACACAATTACAAACATAGATAAGTACATCCAAAATATATACACCCTTAGTAGATATCCATACACTAGTTCTAAAGCACATAGTTATCCATCTAATGATATAGCTATCCACACATGCATATAAGCATAACACTTACAACCATACATATAACTAATATATACCACGTATATCACCACATATGCATATACAACAAAATAGACAAACATAATATACTAATACACGAAGAGCATGCCCTACTCATACATGAGTGGGACACAGAGATCCACACATGGATCTCCACACACTATATATATCACACACTTTATATATGCAATACACTCCACATACATCTCAATGTATACAAAGAAATCTACTACTTACACAACTCATAGTTCAACCACATACTAACACATAAACCTTAAATACCAACATATATACACATAGTCATACAAATAAGTAGATATACATATGTAGCCACAATCACATATACAAGTATACCACACACATAAACTTGCTAATAGACATATAATACTTGTATATCTATGCAAACACATAGCCACACATACAAAGAAATATTTACAACCAATTATTATCCACAGGAATGTAAGGGATCCTGCAGGGCTACACACACACTAGAGGGGGTGAATAGTGTAATGGCAAGCAAAGTGCTTAATTAAAAGTTACTGAAATTAAAGCACAATAAGCAGCGAAATTTAAACAGAGTGCTCAACAATAACAATCGCAAACATAAGGATTTTACCCTGGTTTCCCAAAACGTGGGTACGTCCAGCCACACCAATATTCACTATATTCCCACACAGAGAAAGTGAATACAATCGCACACAGAGATACCTCACACAGAGAATTTAGGATTCCCACAAAGAGATATCCTTACTCTTACACAGATTGACCTCACACAAAGAGAGTAATTCCCACAAAGAGAGTAACTAATTTCCACAAAGAGAATTAGGGTTTCGAACAAAAAACAAAACGAAACAACCCTTACATATGCCTTGATATGATCTTACCAATACGATGAAGAAGGCATGCAAGTAAATGACCAAGTGATTGAGATTAGCTTTGATTACACTTGATAATCTTTCTCTCTTCTAGGAATGAATCCTAACACTTCTCACTTGAGTGTATGAAATGAAGAGAAGAAAGATGATCTCTAAGAAAGGAATGAGAATGAAATCCCTTGGAGAAATTCCCCAGAGCTTAGATGCTATAGCATAAGATTGAAGCTCTAATTAGGGAATGGGGGAGATTAGGAGTGGCTATTGATTCACAAAGATA
The DNA here is from genome assembly GCA_030789695.1 of Scilla litardierei. Classification (NCBI taxonomy): domain Eukaryota; kingdom Viridiplantae; phylum Streptophyta; class Magnoliopsida; order Asparagales; family Asparagaceae; genus Scilla; species Scilla litardierei. The sequence continues at coordinate 153,665,292 of CM061137.1, read as the reverse complement.
TTCAATATTAACCAAGAGTTCTAAATGAACTAAGCCATCTCCTATATTTAGGAAGCCTAAAGGAACCCATAAAACCAGCCAAAAACCCAAAGGGAAGAAATCTGCAACGGCTAGATTTTGGCAGTTTATAGCCCAGACAGTCGACTGATGAACAAGTGACAGTCGACTGTTCAACAGCTAGAAAAATCCCAACGGTTATAATCTGAGCCAGGACAGTCGACTGTAGAAGACTACACAGGCAACTGTAAAACAGACAGTCGACTGTATATCCTTCATCAGGCGACTGCTGCAGGGGATGGAGAAAACAGAGAGTTGCAACTTTCTCCCACTATGCATACAGGCGACTGATGACCAGAGTACAGTCGATTGTAAAATAGACAATCGACTGTATAACCTTTATCAGTCGACTGCTGCAGTGGATGGAGAAAAACAGAGAGAGATGCATTTTTCAGACGACTGATGGCCATTTCACAGGCGACTGTAAATATACAGGCGACTGTAAAAACTTCATCAGGCGACTGTCTTGCAAATTGGGATGAAGCCCAGAAAATGCAAGAAGAACACAGTTGACTGTCGACCAATTCACAGGCGACTGAAGAAACACAGGCGACTGTAAATTGAACATCAATCGACTGATGCGAAAAGCTCAAGAAGAGTCAATAGAAATGTTGACTTGAGCTATGCATCACAGTCAACCGTAGAAGGCTCGACAGGCGACTGTTATCATCTAGTCGACTGTAAAACTTTCATCAGGCGACTGTTGGAGAGCCAGAGACTCCAAATGAGTCTTTGGGCTAGATGAACCTATTGGGTTGAATTCTATGATAATCCTAAGGCTCACTAAGATGGTGAAATGCATATGCATGAGAGTATGACCATTTATCAAGGCATTACAATAATCCTAGACTCAAAAAGAGAAATACAAGTAATTGAAAATACATAGATTACAAATTGCATCTCCTAGAGTCTAAGTCTTCAAGCTCACGATACCTTGATGCTCCCCATCATCTCTAAGCTTTGGCTTCATTAGATGATCTTCATGACTTCATCCAAGCTTGAGCATACCATCACTCTTGGAGGTCTTTAAGATATCCCTTGTAATATCCTCCAAGTATTATTCTTTGTCTCATCAACAGTTAATCATTAAGATAAACTGAGAGTAAAACATAAGATTGATTAGCACACTAACATAATGTATTGATCATCATCAAAACAACGTTAGTCTTGAACCCAAGAACTAACAAGGAACTCAACACCACAGCTTCTAACATCAGAGCTCTATCTTAAGGCAGGACTCCTACCCACCTTAAGACTAAAATACCCTCATAACACTACACGCACTACCCTTATACAACCGTAGTAAGGTGACCTGCATGGGCCACCAAATGTAACGCCCCGCGCCCCAGGATACCCGGGAATTACAAAACTTTTCCCAGATACCCTAAGAAGCGAGTGAGAGAAGTAAAGAAAGACAAGCATGTCCACTGCGCACTGCTGGGGTAGTACATGTACTGTTCCCACATCAACAATAACACAGAACATAGAAACACATAGAATCACATGGCATCGAAGTTGAACATCCAGTAGCACATGTTCACACCCAGAATGGGTTAGCAGAATCTCTGATAAAGAGACTGCAATGGATTGCCTGTCCATTGCTGATGCAATCTCAGTTGCCTGTGGATGCTTGGAGCCATGCCATATTGCATGCCGCATCGCTTATCAGAATACGGCCCTCTGGTGTCCATATTTTATCGCCGATGCAGCTAGCATATGGTGCACCTCCGAATATCTCTCATTTGAGAATGTTTAGTTGTGCAGTCTATGTCCCCATAGCACATCCTTAGAGGACCAAAATGGGTTCACAGTGTCGTTTGGGTATCTATATAGGGTTTGATTCACCCACTATAATTAGATATCTTGAACCACTGACGAGTGACGTATTTAAGGCACGTCTTGATGACTGTGAGTTTAATGAAAATGTTTTTCCAAAACTAGGCACACAGTCTAAGAAGCCAGAAGCTTCTGAGACCATTTCTTGGGACAGAAAGACTTTGTCTCATTATGATCCGCGTACTAGTCAATGTGAAGATGAGATCCTTAAGATCCTTCATCTTCAGAATACAGTACATTTACTACCGGATAATTTTACTGACAACCAGAAGATTATCAGATCACACGTCCATGTTGCCAATACGCCAGCTAGGATTGACATCCCCAAAGATGGATGCAATCTACCGATAGCAAAATCGGATGTACCTCAATTAAAGAGAGGACGACCACCAGGTTCGAAGGACAAAGCTGTAATGCCCTGCTAAGCTACTGCACAAGTACTAGAGGGGGGTAAATAGTACTTTAAAATACTTAAGAGGCTAATTCCTAATTACCTTGCAAACTCTACCAATTAATGCGGAAATGCGGAATAGTAAATAATCGACAACAAATAAACAAGCGCAAACAAAAGATATTACTGGGTTCGGATCCACCCAAGTCTCCCCGACTTGTTCCCGGTGATCCTACGTCTCAAACACCCGGTTCCCCTCCGGATACTCAAGTTAGAAACCCTAACTCAAGATTTTCACTATGAAATACTTGTGAAAAAACCGTCACAAGTCAAATCATACACAAATGAACTTGTGACTCCCACAACCCGGGATCACAATCACAACTCTCACAACCGAGAGTAAAACACTTACAATATGAAAGTAAATGAAATAGAACTTCTTACCAACAAAATACATATGCCTTGAGTATACTTACGAATTATGGCAAGGATGATTTTGAGGAAGAAGAAGTGGCACCAAACCCTAGCTCCAAGATGTAGATCAGCGATGGAGAGCTATGGGGTTGTAGGTGACCTAGGATCAAGCACTTGGCTTGGAAGGCTCACAATCAATGAATCTCTCTTTTGAAATAAGAGTGAGGAGAGATTCAAGATTGGAATGAAAGAGCTTTGAATGAGTTGGAATGAATTCTCTTTGATCTCTAAACTTGTCTTAATCTCAGCCTTTTTGTGCAATGAATGCAGCTCAACAAGTATTTATAGGATAGAGGAAAGAGAGAGAGAAAAACGATTCAATTAAAGCTCCAACGGCTCTATTCTGAACCAAACTAGTCGGTCAAAGAACAACCACCGACCGACTAGTTCATCAACTAGTCGGTCGGTCATTCAACATAGACCGACTAATGAGAGAACAGAGAAAAGGTCGAAGTTCAGACTTAAGGAACTAGTCGGTCCAAGAAGAGTAGCTGACCGACTAGTTTCACAACTAGTCGGTCGGTTACTTAATTGAGACCGACTAAGAGATAAAACACAAAGTCTGAGAACAAATGGAATTAGTCGGTCCAAGAACAAATGTTGACCGACTAGTTCATCAACTAGTCGGTCGCCAAATGTGCATAGACCGACTAACGATAAACAGTAGCTCAGGCTCAAATTTGCATGTACAGGGAAATCTCAACTAGTCGGTCACAGAAGCATCACTGACCGACTAGTTCACAAACTAGTCGGTCGGTGAGTCAACTTAGACCGACTAACTGTAAACAGTAAAGAGCTTGGAATTGACTGATTGAAACTAGTCGGTCCAAGAAGCTTTGCCGATCGACTAGATCACCATCTAGTCAGTCAGTTCTTCTTCTTGAACCAACTAACATGCACAAGAAGTCCCGAATCGAAGCGCGATGCTTCGGGAAAGATTGTATGGACTTCAACTAAGATCCTAGAGCTATGATATGAGCGTTATGAAGATTTAAGACGTAAGACCTACTCAAGGCTTAACATTCTACGAAAGAAGCTTAAAGACTATAAATAAAACTTGACGATACCGTCTTCAAAAGCTTCAATCGAATCTTCATGACTTCTAAAATGGTCCATAAGCTTCAACGAAGCTTTAGGCATACGATCACGTGCTTTGAGAAGTCTTGAGACGTCGCTTGGGATGTTCATATGAATTTGGCGACGATCTCCATAACTGCGCTCACAAAGTGTTAGTTCACGATATATTTATGTTTGTTCATCATCCAAAACCAAATCCGGGGAGTCCAATATCCAACAAAAGCTCCTCGAAAAAGAAAAATTCCTGGAGAAATAACGATGAAACCTACACAGGATGCTGAGCTCAGACCAGCTACCTCTCCTCTCCTACATTCTCCTGAAGAGGAAACTATAGGAGAAACATCATTAAATTTTGTACATACTGGGGAGGTACTTGAAAGAAAAAGCACTGTCGTTGACGATGACTTTGCGTTCAATATTGTCGTGCATGTCGCTGAATACGATGATGATATCAAATCACGATCTATTGCGGAATGTAAACGCAGAGATGATTGGCTAAAGTGGAACGAGGCAGTAGGAGTAAAGCTAGACTCACTCTTGAAACGTGAATTTTTTGGACCAGTTGTCCAAACACCTAAAGGTGTAAAACCTGTGGGTTATAAGTGGGTTTTCGTCAGAAAAAGAAATGAAAATAACAAGATCGTACGCTACAAAGCACAGCTAGTAGCACATGGATTCTCACAACGACCGGGGATAGATTATGAACAAACTTACTCCCCTATTATGGATGCGATCACGTTCCGATTTTTATTAATCCTATCATCTCTGGAAAGCCTAGAAATGCAGCTCATGGACGTTGTGACTGTATATCTATATGGAAATATAGATAAAGAAATCTATATGAAACTCCCTGAAGGATATAAATTACCTCCAGAGATAGCAGAGAGACCTCAGGACGTCTACTCTGTAAGGCTTCAAAAATCATTATATGGTCTTAAGCAATCGGGTAAAATGTGGTATAACAGACTGAGTGATTTCCTTGCACAACAAGGTTTCACCAATAATGAAGTATGCACATGTATCTTTATTAAAAGATCGGGAACATGCTTTGTTATAGTTGCCATTTATGTGGATGACTTAAATCTCATTGGATCTCCTGCAGAGATCGCTGAGATATCTGCAAGCCTAAAGAATACTTTTGAAATGAAAGACCTAGGTAAAACAAAGTATTGTATTGCCTTACAGATCGAACACCTACGTGGTGTTATCATGTTACACCAATCCACATATACAAGGAAATTACTGAAAAATTTTCAAATGGATAAATGTCATCCTATAAGTACTCCAATGGTCGTTAGATCCTTGTATGTACACAAAGATCCCTTTCGTCCGCTGGAAGAGGGGGAGGAAATGTTTGGTCATGAAGTACCTTACCTTAGTGCCATTGGAGCACTTCTATATCTAGCTAACTGTCCGCGTCCCGATATAGCATTATCAGTAAATCTTCTAGCCAGATATAATGCAGCGCCCACAAAGCACCACTGGAACGGAGTTAAACAGCTTCTGCGCTACCTCCAAGGGTCGATTGGCCTGTGATTATATTTCCCTAAAAGTGGATCTCCCATTTTAATTGGTTATGCAGATGGAGGTTACATGTCTGATCCTCACACCGAGAAATCACAAACTGGTTTTGTGTTCACGTACGGTGGTACAACCATCTCCTAGAAATTTGTGACGCAAACCACTACATCTATCTCTTCCAACCATTCCGAGCTCCTCGCAACCCATGAAGCAAGCAATAAATGTGTATGGATTCGTTTAGTGATTCATCACATCTTAGTGACTACCGACCTGAAGACTGGTGACCTTGAGCCAACCACGATATTTGAGGACAATGCAGCCTGCATAGCTCAACTACAGACTGGTTTCATCAAGGGCGACAAGAGGAAGCACATATATCCTAAGTTCTTCTGGACGAACGACCTACAAAAGGAGAAGCAAGTTGAAATACAACAGATTCAGTCTTGTATAATTTAGCTGATTTGTTAACTAAGGCTCTGCCTAGATGTATTTTTGTAAAACTTGTAAAAGGAATCGGGATGAGACAACTGAGAGACCTACAAGCCTGAAGCTTGTACGGATCAGAGGGAGTAACCTGTGGGTTATACTCTTTTTCCTTAAAGACTGTTGGTTTTTCCCACTGGGTTTTACACTGCTAAGGTTTTAACGAGACAAACACGTTTACTCTGGATCCAGCAGTATCCACCTCATTAGCATCATGAATCCTGAAGTAATCATATGCTAAGTCCAAGGTAATGTATGGATAAGGGGGAGTGTTATGAGTAAGGGAGACTTATGGTCTCCTCTCACTCATTATCCACCATAACACCCCACTACATGGTAGTGTGGTGAATTTTTGGTATACTAGAGACTATTGGTCTTCCCTCTTCATATGATGAAATAATAAAATGGGACCATGTGCTATTGGCCATGGTTAATCTCTTCAAACATAATTCGAATTCTTCCAAAAGTAACGATGCTCCAATCCTTGATCGACGAGCCGGTGGTGACGTGGATGAATAGAATCGGGTTTTAAGATTCAGATCCATTTTTTTAACATACTCCTAGATAATCTGAACTAGAGGTCTGCGACCCCTAGTTTGAAAATAATTACTCTTGCTCCAATTCAAGTTTATATATATGGTTTACTATGCCGATAGGGACCAAGGGACAATGCGCTTGAACAAATGGATCTCCCAAGGAGCCATCCCATGAGCTTGCCCCGACCATGTTGACTGATAATGACAAGGCCATATTGATTTGTTTTTTGATTTTTGACATTTCCAAAAGATGTAATGTCTTGCTTCCAGCTATGCCTAACCCCAACCTACGCCATAGCTATGAACATTTGGACCACATCAGCATGCCTCCATCAAATTGTTCAGCCTTGATCCCCACATCGCCAAATATAGTGGAGGGGCAGGGATGCGATCGGCTAGCTCCACTCATAATTGAATGCTGTCCCAAAAGTTATTGACAGCAAGGTGTACTTGTGGCCAATATCATAGCTCAATCGGAGTCAGATGTTTGTTCCAATTCTAGCAAGGGCTCAGTGCCGTTCAGATACCCATACCCAACTTCATCAATACTTTTGAAACTGTTGTTGACTGGTAAATCCGTCACACAGTAAGGTGTGCCGATGAGGACGTCTCGGCTTGCGTGACGCTTCGTCGATGGGAAAGTGGGACTTGCGGGAGGCTGAACCCTGGTCTGGGTGAGCTAAGTCCGAGCTATAGATTTGAAGCCCGATCTAACTCTTGTGTATCCTTGTAGATCTGCAACACAGGAAAATCGTCAGGATGTTTGGTCTGGAGCTCGACCAAATCCTGTCCGATTCTTAAGTCAGTAGATGACTAGTGTTACGAGGTGGAACTCGCGTACAATGAATTTGTATTATGGGGAACCAAGGGCACGATGGTTATATGGAAATGAAGGCTCAGGTAGGCCGTTTTACAGGCGATTAGTAGGGTGAAGAAGTCGGACCCGCTGTCGGTGATGCTCACGGGGTCGAATCTCACCGGATGCAGCTGAGGGAGGTTGGACGGCAGGGGGCTGAAGCTGACTCCGGTCAAGGGGCGAGCTTTCCTGCAACACGAACAACTCGTCAGAAGGGCTGGGTTGGGGTTCAACCCTTAGCCCCTCCGATGCCTAAGTCAGTAATAGGGCTTAAAATGGGGGGCTGGATACGCCGGTCGGACTATCTGTGCGTCCGCCGCGCGTGACGAGCTATAGGTGGGAGAGCAAAGATATGGAAGACCTTCGCTCTCGTGTGTGAATAATAGAAAATGAGAGAGAATTCTCCAACCCCCTCTCCGTAAGAGGAGAGGGGGTATTTGTACCTGACGGGTGATGACTAGGCGTGCTGAGTTGGCTCGGGTGTCAGCGGAAGTTTCGGACAAGGACATCGGGAACAGGAGTTTCTGACCTGCTTCTGTCAGGCGGCGCAACGGCCAAGGGGTGCTTTTGTCGGGATGTCAGGGCCGAAAGCACTAACCGTCGGACGGGTCAGCCGCCTGGGGGTGCTTTGTCAGGCGGTCGGGTGACGTATGTGTCAGTCGTGTCCTTATCCTAGGCTGTTTGTCGTTAGCGTCGAACTAAAGGTCTGGCTGTGTCACTCTAGGCGCCGCGGTTCGCGGGAATCGGACGGGCCGTTCCGATCGGGGGTTCTCCGGCCCGACCGCGCCCGTCAATAGGCCTGGCCTAGCTACCCAAGCGTCCCCAAGCGCGCTACCCCGGTGGGTCGGGCTGCTGCGGTTGTTCGCCTCGGCCGGTTCGGGGAGCGCTGCAAGGCGCGCCTCTCCATGAAGCCCCGGATTTTCGGGGCGGCGGCCCTTTTGTGAAATGGTGAGTTAATGGGGTATGTTAGCGGATCCGGGCGGGAGTCGGACTCCTACGATCTTTAGGTCGTAACAATTGCCCCCGGCCTTCGAGCCTGAGGCGGTAGCCCGGCTCGGCTCGGAGGGCGAACCATATCCAACACTCCGGACCATCGATATGGGCCTTGGGGACCACCGGGTAGTGATGGCGGCGGCTTCAGAACTCCCGCCTTAATGGTCATTATTATGATTTGAAAGGGGGGCAGAGGAAAGCGAAGCGTCTCCGCGATTGATTTTGCGACACGTGGATGAGGTGACCTTTACGCCAGTCGAGGCGTCGGGGGCGTCTCGATGGGCGCCGCGTGGCGAAAGTTTGACGGCCGAGATGGCCCTGGGGCCACCTTTACCGCTAAAAGGGTCTGGGGAGGTGGTCGGCGGGAATTTGTCTTTCTCCGATTCTCCTCCGGCGCTCGATTTTTCTGTTTGGAGCTTGCTGGCTAATCTGTCACTTCCGTCGCCGGCCATCTTCTTCCGATCGCCTTCCAGGTTCGAGGGATCAACAGGTAACAACAATTATTTTCCTTCCTTTCCGATCAATGGCTTCTCGATTCGAGATTGGAGGAAGTAGCCGGGTGGGGGATGAAGAGTTGACGGGCGAGGCGGCGTCGCAGCCGGGGGTGCGGCGGCCCGGGGAAAGACGGTCATGGCGATCCGTTGTACCGAGAGACATTGAGTCCCCCTGACGTAGGTTGGATAGGATCAACATCAGGGAGATTCGCGTGCGGTTTGTGCGGCAACCCTATGAGGTGCGGGTTCCTGGGTCGGAGGAAGCGGTGAGTTCACCGGGGGATAATGAGGTCGGGGTCTATGTCCGGTCCTTTGAGTTGGGGCTCCGCTTTCCGATCCACCCGTGTTTGCTTCACTTGTTGAATTTCCTGGAGCTACCGATATTTGCCTTAGCGCCCCGTTCTTGGGGCTTGTTAGTGGGGTTTGTCGTCTTGTGCCTTGCTTGCTCCTTGAGTCCTTCCTTGGCGTTGTTCCAGCATTTCTTCGTGGTTCGGAAGTGGGGGATGTATCATCGCGTTTGCGCCAGGAGAGGGCGAGAACTCATCCTCGAGGTGCCTGACGACGTCGGCGATTGGATGAGGGAGTTTGTCTTCGTGACGGTGCCAAGTGACGTGGCGCTGATGTCGAATTGGGGGGCGCGGAATCCCTTTGTAAATGAAGGGGTGGAGCTGACCGGGGAGGATATTGCCAAAGCTCAGATTTTGAGGGAGCTGCCCGAGGCGTGCCGTCATTGGGCGAGTCTAACGTTGAGCAGTCGGCTCGCCCAGGACTTTTGGACCCTAGGTATCTTTGAAGTTTTGTAAGCTCTGGGCTAGGCTCGCCCTGATTGTCTCTTTTTTCCTTTTGCAGGCGAAGACGCGATGAGGGAGCCGGAGGGGGTGTCAGGTTCGGCCGGGGCCCCGATCTCGGAGGATTCTGATCCCCGCGGGAAAGGCAAGGGGGTGGCTAGCGAGGCGGGATCCCGGGAACGTGGGGGCGGGGCCCCCCGTGGGGAGAGGTCGCACCTGGGACGGGGGGCAGCCGGGCAAGGTATCTCTGCCGGTGGGCCCGCCGAGGATCTTCGTGATGACGCGCCCGTGCGGGGGGCCGGACCCTCAATTCCTCCGCGGGTACCAGCGACGGCCGCGCCTCGCCGAGCGCCCGTGGCTCAAGGGTGGCCCTACGGGATCCCTTCGTGGGAAATGGGGGTGTCGTCGAGTCCAGCTTGCGAGAGCGCCCTTATTCGTTTTAAGAGGGCCCGAGAAGAGGTCGAGGCATACCCCGATGACCGGCTCCACAAGTTCCCTTTCCGAGTCGGCGGCAACGAGTCGGTATTCGAGGATGCGGGAGTGGCGGCGCGCCTCGCCGAGTATTGCGTGTTACCGCGGGATCGTGAGTCTTTGACTCGTGTGGGGGCGGAACGGTTGGGCGGCTCGGCCATATGGCACGTCGTGCAGGTACGCCGGCTTTCTTTCCCCGTTCGCAGACTTTATTTGTTCGTGTCTCGTTGATTTGAGGTTTATGCAGATGATCGCAAACGTGTTAGCCCTGCGGGGCCGTAAATCTGCGGCCGTCACCCGGGCGTCACTGGACGTGGCGAAGGCGAACCTTGACGAGGTCAAGACGAAGCTGAAGGACACGGAGGCGGAGCTGGAGAGGGTTAGGGCGGCCTACGGGGTGGAGAAGGGGCGGGCTGCGTATTTCGATTCGTCCAAAGCAGTGGTCGAGAAGCAGCTCCAAGAAGTAACGCGAGAGAGGGATGATATCCGGGCGAAGCATACCTCGGAAGTTGTTAGCAAGGAGTCTGTGATCGGGTTACAGAGGCGGCAGATTGAGGAGCTAAAGGCCGCCCTGGAGGCCGAGAAGAGGGAGAAGGGTCTAGCGGTGCGGCGACTGGAGGATAAGCGGGACGCTGAGGGCAAACTGATCGAAGCCGCTATCCGCCGTTATCATGACGAGCATGTTGTGCCGATGCTGCAAGAGGCTAAGGAGGCGGCGATTCGACAAGTGGTTAAGGATGTGAGGGATCGGTCGGTTGAGAGGCGGCGCCGCTAGAAACGTGGGTTTGGGGAGAGCCGTATCATCTTGTGAGAGGGTTATGAACGATGTGTTGTTGTAGTGAGTGGAAAGTCAAATGTCCAATGTACGGTTAGCAGCTTGAGTAAATACATTATGATTGTTTTGTGCCAAACTGTATTCGTACATGGTTTTCTCGTAGAACGTCCGATTTGTGAGGGACGTAATTGCCCCCAACTTCGCTCTGCCGGGGTATCCGGGAGAGGGGAGTTGAGATGACTCAAGGTCTCCGTCGGTTTGCTCGGAAGCCCTTGCCAAGTGTTGGAATTGAGATTCACCTGAGATGGGCGGCGGGTCCCTGTTCCGGCCGGGCCGAAGGAGAGCGGAAAAGTCAACGGTACGAGGGAAGCTCCTGCTTTGGCCGTACTGACAGGGGTCAGACCAAATGTTGGATCCAACGCTGACTTCATGTTTTGGCCGGCCTGACGGAGGCCGGACCAAATCTTGGATCTAGAGCTGATTTCATGTTTTGGCCGGCCTGACGGAGGCCTGACCAAATCTTGGAACTAGCGCTGATTTCATGTTTTGGCCGGCCTGACGGAGGCCGGACCAAATCTTGGAACTAGCGCCGATTTCATGTTTTGGCCGGCCTGACGGAGGCCGGACCAAATTTTGGATCTGGCGCTGCTCATGGGGTAATTTCAAATGAGGGTAATCATTTCGCAGGGATTTGGGCGGGAATTGATGGCGGTCGTCTGACTAGACGTCATCCTGGCGAATCGACGGTGGACGGGAATCGAGGCGGCCCAACCACTGAAGTGTTGACGCGTGGCTGAATTGATGGTTTTGACAGTACGCGAAGCGTCAGAACACGTGGGTGGTGGACAGGGCCCGGATTGGTGACGCGTGTCTTGGGCTCGACGGTCGCGATGCTTTGTGCAGTCGCTTTAAAGAGATCGTAAGGAGGGGGAGGGGAGCAAAGCTGATTGTCGGGCGAAAAAATTTTTTGACAAGCAGCTAGGGCTCGTAGGAGGTTTCAGTGACCTTGCCAGAGTCGACCTCGTGGGAGCGGTCAGCGGAGTAGCGCAAGCGCCCGAGTCGTCGGCACCCGTTAGGTAAGACGCCCGTTTTAGAAATGTCTTCTTCATTGTCTCCGTCTCGGAGTCAGGGTTCGGGGGTAGGTGGGGAAGGAAGCTCCGCCGCGGAGACAGGAGGGGTGCCCGTCGAGATTGCGGGCGTGAAGTCAGAGCTGAAGAAATCCGTTGCGGAGATCTTCACGATGTACGTCAGGCCACCGTATTCGGTTCGCGAACCGGAGCCACAAGAAAGGGTGTGTTTTGCGGGCGACCGGGAGGTGGGAGTATACGTATCTTCGTTTGAGCAAGGTTTGCGCTTCCCCCCCATCCGTTCTTGCTGGAAGTGTTGAACTTCCTGGAACTGCCCCTCTATCGCCTGATGCCCAATGCCATCAGTGCCATTGTGGGGTTCATAGTGCTGTGCGTGAGCAACCAGGTTTGCCCGTCTCTGTCCTTATTTCGCCACTTCTTCTTGGTCAAGAGGTTGCGGTCATGCTATTATCTCTCCGCGAAGAGGACGCATCCGCTCATTAGGGGTTTGCCTGGGAAAATTAAGTTTTGGCGCCAGCAGTATGTGTTTGTGGAGGTGCCGGAGGATGTGCTGATAAGGTCTGATTGGGCGGAGCTGAATCCCAAGGCAAGAGAGGGGGTGAAATTGGGGGATGAGGAGGAAGTGGTGGCCCAGATTTTGATGGCCATACCAGCGGAGGGACGAGATTATCGGATGCTCGCTCGGGCTGAGATGATAACGGCGTACATCTGGCCCGAAGGTATGAGAGATTTTGTTGTTCATGCTTCTGATGTGCTTACGCTAAACTTTCTCTCTTTGGCAGGTGGCACAATGAGTCTGTCCCTCGAGGAAATGATGAGGCGGGCCTCGGAGCAGGCGGGGCGATCGTCGACAAGAGGCGGCCCCAAGAGGTCGCGAGCGGAAGGAGGGGCGGGGAGCTCGACTGGGGTGCCAGCGCCCACGAAGAGGAGGAAGAGGCCGACGAAGTCGGCCGAGCCTGACGCGCAGGGGGGAACCGGTCCGACGGAAGGCGGGGCCGGGGTGGGGGTGGCGAATCCCATCATCGACTTGGAGGGCGGGGACGAAGGGTCGACAGGGGGAGGGGAGGAACTGCCCCGAACGAGGCCGCCTAGCCCTATGGCACCTGCAGGGGGGCAGGGGGCGGAAGCTAGCGGTCAGTCGCATAGGGCCGAAGCGTCGAGTGGCCCGACAGGGTCCGGAGGATGGGACCCTTGGCCTTATGGTTGTCCCGTGTTCGGTCTCGAGAGGGCGCCAACCGACCCCCGCTGTGAGGCCGCCTTGCCTAAGTTTAAGGCCAAGAGGACCGATGTCGAGGGCTATCCCGACGGCGCGCTTCATCGGGCGCCATACAAAGTGGCGAGTGATGAGTCCGTGTTTGAGGATGGAGGTGTGGCGGCGAGGCTGGCGGAGAACATTTTCCTACCCCGCGATAGGGTAGCGCTGGAAGCGGTGGAGCCTGAGGGTCTGTGCGGGACCGCGGTGATGCACGGCGTCCAGGTATGTTCTGTAAGGTGGGCGACGTTTTTTAGCCGGTTTTATAGAGCACCCTAAATGGGTTCACTTTTCTCTCTTTCTTTACTCAGATCATCAACCTGATGCTTGGGATGATGAGGCACGTGCCAGCTATCCACAAGGCAGAGGGCGCCGTGGCTAGGGCGGTCGCCGAGCTCGCTGCTCTTCGTAAGAGTGCTGGCGAGGACCTTGCCAAGGAGAGGGAGAGGGGTGACCGAAACGTGGCGGAGGTAGAGCGCCTGAAGACGGTCGTGTCCGATCATGAGCAGAGGGCGGCCGAGGCTGGAGAGAGAGTGAAGGAGCTGGAGGAGGCCCTTCGGAGGGAGGAGGCTCGTGCGGAGGATCTAGCGGGGCGTGCCAAGGCCGCCGAGCAGGAGTTGGCCCGTAGGGTCGAGGAATTCCGAACGTATCAGGAGACAACCGTCATACCCGCCCTCGCAAATTCGATGGCCGAGGGCATGGAGAAGGGCCGCTCAGAGGGATGGGATGCCTGCCTGGCTCGGATGAAGGAGAAGGTGGCGGGCCTGGTCCCGCCGGTAGAGGTCTATCTTGACGGGCTCGCCGCATGCAGCGACGAGGAGGGGGATGGAGACGGAGGGGAGGGTGATGAGCCAGAGGACGGCGGGGCAGCGGGAGATTCCATGGAGGGAGAGGGCGTCGTGATTGGCGGAAGCGCCAAGTAGTTTTGTGTAGACTCCCCCCCCTTTTTGTAGTCTAAAAATGAAAGAAAGTAAAGACTCACCGGGCTCGTCCCCGCCTTTGTGTTTTTTTTGGATTTTCCGCCCGTGTGTGCGCATAAGTTCCCTTCTTAGATTTACGCCTTGGTGCGGCCGTTTCTATCCCGGCGTAGGGGGAATCGTGTTGAGTCCCTTTATTTCGCGTAGTGCGCCTGAGAGATTTTACAGCGAGGTAGCCTTCCTTTTCGTGGGTTGCTCGGGTCTAGGTGTACCCAAGCTATAGTTATTGGTCAACCGGGATTAGTCTTCGGTCTTTTCATCGGCTATTATTGATAGTTTAATAAAACAGGGTCGCCCCGCAGGCGTAACATTGAATCGGCCCGTAGGCGTAACATTGTATCAGCCCGTTGGCGTAACCGTGTGTCGCTCTAGGTAGGTTGAGGTTCCCATCGCAGCTGATCCGCCTTTCTCTGGTGTCGTGCCCCTGATAAGGGGCGTGGAGTGGATTCAGAGGGTTCCCCCTCGGCGTAGGGGTGGATGGTAGCGTCGGAGCCAGGCAGTGGCTTTGGCCCTCGTTCCCAGAATTGGGGGGAGAGGGAGTCCTTGGTGGTTGTTCTATCCCCTGGAGCCCCGTTGCTCGCCTCGACTGGAGTCTCCGCGTGGTAGGCGGGAAGGGACGCGGGCTGCAGCCCCCCCGTGTGGCCTCCTGGCATAAGCAGTCCGGGGAAGGCCGATGAGTGGAAGGGGGGTGCTACTGGTGTAAGCGGAGTAGCCTGTCGGGGAAGGCCGGCGCTCGGGGATACGTTCCCCTCGGTTGGGGCGACGCGGGCGACTGCCGGGGTGTCCGGTGAGGTTATTTGGCAGGTCTGTCCCCTCCATCGGGTTGTCTGCCAGCCGCGCCTGCGTACGCAGGGCGTCCGTGGAGAGGCATGGTATGCCAGTGGAGCTCCAGTTCCCCTGCCTTAAGTTGTCTAAAGGAAGGAGGGGAGCAGCAGGCTGAGCAACCGTCGTGTAAGGGGAATATCCTGTTGGGGGATCGTTTATTTTGGCGGTCGGCGAAGCTCGCATTTTCCGCGCATTTTGAGGGAGAGAGGGTGGCAAAACGACTAGTCTTTCTGCACATCCTTCCTCTCGCCTTCCTTCCCCCCTCAAGGAAGCGGGGGGGGATTTATAATGGTGAATTTCTGCCCTTATTTACTCTTCATTGAGAGTCGGGGCCGTCTTGGAATTTCGTTCTTAGGGGGGGCGTTCCCGATGGGTGACGGGTGATGTGACCCCACAGGCATGCATGACACTTGTCAGTGGCGTTTGTCCCGAGTGTCCTTTTGGGTTGGACAAGTCATTTCGGGCGTCGACTTTATGGGGGTCAGGCGTTACTCCTCAGGGATGGCTCTGCGTAGGGGTTGCCTTGATTCGCAGTCCTTGAGTAGTTTCCCGAGGTTTGAGGAGAGGGGTGACAGGCCCTTTCGGGGGAGGGAGGGTATTGGTCCGTCGGGTACCCCGCTTAAGGCGCTCCGGTTTGGGTGGCCAAGCTCAGTGAACTTGCCCCGGAGGTCGTCCTGGGGGGGAGCGAGTACGCAGCTCGGCCCGTGCCCCTCTCCGGTTTGGGTGGCGAGGATTGGTCCTGCCCCGGAGTCTTTGAGAGGGCGGGTATTGGGCCGTCGCCTCCCCGCAGCCTCTATAGTCGGACGGGTATTGGGCCGTCGCCTACCCCGCATATGGCGCTCCGGTTTGGGTGGCCAAGCTCAGTGAACTTGCCCTGGAGGTCTTCCTGGGGGGGAGCGAGTACGCAGCTCGGCCCGTGCCCCTCTCTGGTTTGGGTGGCGAGGATTGGTTCTGCCCCGGAGTCTTTGAGAGGGCGGGTATTGGGCCGTCGCCTCCCCGCAGCCTCTATAGTCGGACGGGTATTGGGCCGTCGCCTACCCCGCATATGGCGCTCCGGTTTGGGTGGCCAAGCTCAGTGAACTTGCCCCGGAGGTCTTCCTGGGGGGGAGCGAGTACGCAGCTCGGCCCGTGCCCCTCTCCGGTTTGGGTGGCGAGGATTGGTCCTGCCCCGGAGTCTTTGAGAGGGCGGGTATTGGGCCGTCGCCTCCCCGCAGCCTCTATAGTCGGACGGGTATTGGGCCGTCGCCTACCCCGCATATGGCGCTCCGGTTTGGGTGGCCAAGCTCAGTGAACTTGCCCCGGAGGTCTTCCTGGGGGGGAGCGAGTACGCAGCTCGGCCCGTGCCCCTCTCCGGTTTGGGTGGCGAGGATCGGTCCTGCCCCGGAGTCTTTGAGAGGGCAGGTATTGGGCCGTCGCCTCCCCGCAGCCTCTATAGTCGGACGGGTATTGGGCCGTCGCCTACCCCGCATATGGCGCTCCGGTTTGGGTGGCCAAGCTCAGTGAACTTGCCCCGGAGGTCTTCCTGGGGGGGAGCGAGTACGCAGCTCGGCCCGTGCCCCTCTCCGGTTTGGGTGGCGAGGATTGGTCCTGCCCCGGAGTCTTTGAGAGGGTTGAACTGAAATTGTCATGCAGAAAAGGTGAAATTTGAAGATAAAAAGAAGGGAACAAGGTATTTCGTTCAGGACTTACAGTTCCCGGCTATGCCACGACTGGCGCACCGCGCCCCTTGGAGTGATTAGCCCGTCCATCTCGGGGGGGCGTGGTCGATCCCGTTTCCCTTGGCAGTGGCATCGGCTGGAGCTAACTCCGCTGGTGGGGGTCATAACTCCGCCTGGGGGAGTCGATCTTCAGGTTCACCTCTGGTCCCTTGTGCTTGGTCGATCCTACGTAGCAGCTCCTAGACAGCTTCTGGCTTCCCCGTACGATCCCCACCCCTCGGGGGGTTTGGAACTTGACCATCTGATGGAGAAGGATGGGGAGCGCTCCAATGGCCGACATGTAAGGTCGTCCTATGATCCCGTTGTACGCCGACATAATGTCGACCACAACGAACAGCGTCATTCGAGTGACGACCTGTGGTTCTTCTCCGAGGGTTATCGGCAAGGTGATCACTCCCATGATGGGGGTCGAGTGACCGGTGAAACCGACGAGGGGTCTAGTGCAGGGTCTCAGGTCCGTCGGCCTTAACCCCATCTTCTCGATTGTGGACATGAACAGGATGTCGCAAGAGCTCCCTGTGTCGATCAGGAGACGGCTGACGATGGCCGTCCCAATCTGGGCCTCGATGACGATGGCGTCGTCGTGGGGCTGCTCGATTTCCTCTAGATCCTCGTCGCTGAAAGTAATGGGAGGGTAGGCCATCCTTCTCCCTCTCTGGTCCCCTCCAAGACCCGCCGTCATCACTTGTCTCGCATACGCCTTTTTGCTTGACGACGATGCCCCTCCTGAAGATGGCCCGCCGCATATCGTGTTTATGCGCATGACGGGTTTCGGGGGGCGAAGCTCTTCCCGCTCGTCGTTTGTCGGAGGGTCTGCCCTCCGCGCCCTTCGGTGGTTCTCATCTTCTCGGTCCGGTCTCCGGCCTCCGACGAAGTCCCCCAGGTGGCCCGCCTGGATCAGCCGCTCGATTTCCCTTTTGAGGGTGAAGCAGTTGTTGGTGTCGTGGCCATGGTCCAGGTGGTATCGGCAGTATTTCTTAAAATCTCTCCGGGCTGGGTCCGACTTCATTTCTCGGGACGGCTCCGGCAGCAGTCCGGCCCGTGTAGCCGCGGCCATCACCTCGATCAGGGAGGCATTGAGTTGCGTGTAATGTGCCCGTAGGGGGCCTTCTTGTCTCGGGACGACTCGAGGGAGCCCCTTGGGCCGGAGCGAACTCGCGCGCCGGGCCAGGTCGATCTTGCGGGCGAGGCCCGAGCGGTTCCCTCCTTGGTCGGGCCAGCTGGTCGCGACCACGGTGTCCATCTTCCTGCCTCGGCCGTGGATGTGACCGGGGTTCGCCTTGGGGGGGTTTCGCCGGGGGGAATAAGGCCTTGGCGCCGAGAGTCTCCTCGGCCAACGCGTGTCTCTCCTCCATAGCAACCAATGCCTCATAGTCGGTTGGCGGATCACGGAGCAGGGATTTGTGGAGGCTCCGAGTCCGCAACCCCGTTTTGAAGGCGAGCATAAGCACCTCATCGCCGCATGTCACCACCGCCCGTCTCTCCTCCTGAAAGCGGCGGAGGTATCTACCTGTTGTCTCTCCCTCCCCTTGGACTATCGTGCTAAGATAGTCTAGGGGCTTCTTTTTCGTCCGCCCGGCCCTGAACTCTTGGCAGAACTTATGGGATAGTTCGCCAAAGCTCCCGACGGACCTCGCGGGCAAGCCAAAGTACCAGTCCAATGCGGTGTCCCTCAGGCTTTGGGAGAAATGTCGGCATAGGAACGCCTCATCCACATCCTGCGCCTCCATCGCCCCCCGGTATTGCTGCACGTGCGTGAGGGGGTCGCCTCTCCCGTTGTATGTGGCCAAGTGAGGGGGTTTGAACCTTATGGGCCTTGGGGCGGACGTGATCCACCGTGCAAGTGGCGTGGCCTCCTCCGGGTAGGTTGGGCGATCCGGGGCATCCCCTCTCCGCCATTCGGGGGTCCGGCTTCGGTCGCGCCACGGCCGTCGACGGTCCTCCGCCCCCGGGGAGTAGCCCGACGGTCGTCTGGCGGGTCTCCTTCCTTGGGCCGAGGACTCGACGGGTTGTGGGCTACGGCTCTCCCAGCGTCATCGCCTCCCGGACAGCTCTCCTCGGGCCTCCATCCGTTCCTGATTCTCTCGGAGGAGCCTCTCGTGCTCGGCGGCGAGGAATCGTAGTTGTCGACAAACAGCTTCCTCGTGCAGGGTATCGGAGGGGTGGTGCTGGTGATGCGGGCCGCCTCCTCCGGGCGGGGACCTGTTCAGCAACGGGTCCCGCCCGTTCCCGGGCCGCCGGCCCGTCGCCGTCTCTTCAAGGACTTCTTGGTTGCTCCTGTTTTCTCTCCTTAGCCTCTCGCGCTCCGCGACGATGAAGCGGAGTTGGCGGCGGGCGGCCTTTTCTTCCTGGTAGGCCCTCCGGGCGGTCTCGGCCGCCTCGTCCAAACGCCTTTGCGCGGCGGCCGCCTCCCCCAGGCGCCTCCACCGCTGCGCAACTTCCATCTCCTCTTCCAGGAGCCTTTGCTGGGCCGCAATCTCCTCAGCGAGCCCCCTGTTCTCCCCCTCCTCCTCGAACTGAAGGTGGAGGTTCCGCCTCACGTTCAGGGGCTCTGAGGGGCCGGGCGGAGGCTCCGTTCCAGTCGTCTGATAGCCTCCCCTGGCCTGAGTGACGGCCTCGAAGCTCTTCAGGACGACATGGGCTGAAGTATGTTCAGTTTCGGTGCCCATCCCCAGAAGGGGGTCGGGCGCCGGGGTGATTTGTAGAGAGAGCGGTTCCTGACCCACGGGATCTTTGCCGTGGTCAGGGTTCCGCGAGATCGGCATGGAGTCTAACATGGGTGTGACCCTTCGTTCCCACAGACGGCGCCAATTGTTACGAGGTGGAACTCGCGTACAATGAATTTGTATTATGGGGAACCAAGGGCACGATGGTTATATGGAAATGAAGGCTCAGGTAGGCCGTTTTACAGGCGATTAGTAGGGTGAAGAAGTCGGACCCGCTGTCGGTGATGCTCACGGGGTCGAATCTCACCGGATGCAGCTGAGGGAGGTTGGATGGCAGGGGGCTGAAGCTGACTCCGGTCAAGGGGCGAGCTTTCCTGCAACACGAACAACTCGTCAGAAGGGCTGGGTTGGGGTTCAACCCTTAGCCCCTCCGATGCCTAAGTCAGTAATAGGGCTTAAAATGGGGGGCTGGACACGCCGGTCGGACTATCTGTGCGTCCGCCGCGCGTGACGAGCTATAGGTGGGAGAGCAAAGATATGGAAGACCTTCGCTCTCGTGTGTGAATAATAGAAAATGAGAGAGAATTCTCCAACCCCCTCTCCGTAAGAGGAGAGGGGGTATTTGTACCTGACGGGTGATGACTAGGCGTGCTGAGCTGGCTCGGGTGTCAGCGGAAGCTTCGGACAAGGACATCGGGAACAGGAGTTTCTGACCTGCTTCTGTCAGGCGGCGCAACGGCCAAGGGGTGCTTTTGTCGGGATGTCAGGGCCGAAAGCACTAACCGTCGGACGGGTCAGCCGCCTGGGGGTGCTTTGTCAGGCGGTCGGGTGACGTATGTGTCAGTCGTGTCCTTATCCTAGGCTGTTTGCCGTTAGCGTCGAACTAAAGGTCTGGCTGTGTCACTCTAGGCGCCGCGGTTCGTGGGAATCGGACGGGCCGTTCCGATCGGGGGTTGTCCGGCCCGGCCGCGCCCGTCAATAGGCCTGGCCTAGCTACCCAAGCGTCCCCAAGCGCGCTACCCCGGTGGGTCGGGCTGCTGCGGTTGTTCGCCTCGGCCGGTTCGGGGAGCGCTGCAAGGCGCGCCTCTCCATGAAGCCCCGGATTTTCGGGGCGGCGGCCCTTTTGTGAAATGGTGAGTTAATGGGGTATGTTAGCGGATCCGGGCGGGAGTCGGGCTCCTACGATCTTTAGGTCGTAACAACTAGAAAGGGGCTCGAGCGGATAGCTCCGATCTATTGGGAGGTCGAATCACCGTCACTCCGAGCTATGGAGGAAGAAATATAATTTGGTGGAGAAAATATTGAGGGTGAAGATACCTCAATGCAGGATCTTGTGGTTAGGATCTTGGCCCCCCTTCTCCTATTATCTCCAGGAGTTTATATATCCCCCATTGCATTGTAACATCCAAGCTAAAATGGATTTATTGGAGTAATATCCACCATGAAAGTAGGCCCTAATTACCGAATTAGTGACAATAAAAATAGGCCATGATGAGATGTAACTGCCTGCTATAGGTTGAATAGTTCAGGTAATCACAACTGGAGGTCAGATGGCATATATGGCGCTGGCAGGCCTCAAAAGGCCATGCAAGGCTCTAATAATGCATGCATGAAGACATGCAAGGCTCTAATAATTCATGCATTGCCGTGCTGTCTCTCTCTCTCTCTCTCAAAATGATCACTCACCTTTTAAACCATTGACCACACCTAGACAACATCCAGCTTATGCCACATCTTGAAATCACATCATCAGCATCACCAAGACGAGTACGTTGCCCTCCTCGTACGGGATGTCTTCTTGTGTTTGATATATTTGAGAGAATGAGGATTAATGGAGCTAAGCCCATTAACTAGCTCTTCTAAGTTGTATCACTGGGAGCTAGAGATACTATACAGCACAGCTGGAGGGAGCAGTACTGGAGTATCTAACTGACCAGAGACAAGGACAATGCAGGGTGCTTGCTGCGCTCGGGGGTCAGATCAACTGCTGTATAGTTATCAGATTCCCCTAGCTTAGTGGGTTCCAGACCTTTAAGATCGGCCGTCTCGAGGTCCGGTCTTTGGTTAGGGCCTGTTCTTTTGTAGAAAAGTATAATTGGGAAAGTTGAGAAGTGTGGAATCTGATGAGAGAGAAATTGTGTGTAGTGTGTTTTTTGTTGGAAAGCGTGGCTGGATTGTGGAGTTGGAAAGTTGAGGTGGGTCCCACTCCGTATAGTGTGTTTTTTCGGTTGAAGAAAGTTGGATGAAGAAAGTGGTGTGGGGTCCACTCACAGTTAATTTGTGCTATTTATACCTAAACTAAATACTTAAAAATAAATAAATTAATTAATATAATATATAATGTTATAAATCAACTACTGAGGGGGAGCCCTCAGGTCTTTATTTATAGGCAGAGGGGAGAATACAAGATGGGCTTATACATATATGGGCCTAATACTAGGATGGCCCAATAACTCAACCAACCCAGTAAATAACTGTTCACAACACTCCCCCTTATCCAGCCATAGGTGTGGACACTGCTCATGAATACCTTAGGATTCTGAGTCTGTATGGGTCTCACATGGGGTGTATACTTCAGGATCCTGAGTTGGTGAGATTTGCCTCGTTAAAACCTTTGGCTATGGAAAACCCAGTGGGAAAAACCATAGTTAAGGGAAAAGAGTACAAACTCTGCCAAACTCCCCCTGATCTGTACAAGCTCTCAAGCTTTCAGATCTCTTAGGCGTCTCATTCCAATCCTATGTACAAGTTTTCTAAAAGTAGCAGTAGGAAGAGCTTTAGTGAACAAATCTGCCAGATTGTCACATGATTGCACTTATCTGATGTCGATCTTGCCATCTCTCTGTAGCTCGTGCGTCCAGAAGAACTTTGGTGAAATGTGTTTTGTTCTGTCGCCTTTGATGAAGCCACCTCGTAGTTGAGCTATGCAAGCGGCGTTGTCCTCGAACATGGTAGTTGGCTCGAGGTCTCCAGTCTTCAGTCCGGTCGTAGACAGGATGTGGTGGACAATTGAGCGTAGCCATACGCATTCTCTGCTTGCTTCATGGATGGCAATGATCTCTGAGTAATTGGATGAGGTTGCCGTCAAGGTTTGCTTTATGGATCTCCAGGAAATGTCTGTCCCTCCGTAGGTAAACACGTACCCAGTCTGTGATTTTGCTTTGTGGGGATCAGACAAGTAACCTGCATCAGCATAACCTGCAAGTGTAGAGGATGTTCCATTTTTGTAGAAGAGTCCCAAATCTGTAGACCCTTGGAGGTAGCGCAGAAGGTGCTTTACTCCGGTCCAATGGCGCTGTGTAGGCGCTGCACTGTATCTGGCTAGTAAATTTACTGCAAACGCTATGTCGGGACGCGTGCAGTTTGCCAGATATAGTAGTGCTACGATGGCACTCAGATAAGGAACTTCCGGACCAAGTATGTCCTCCCCCTCTTCCAGCGGCCGGAAGGGGTCTTTATGTGCATCCAACGATCGTACCACCATAGGTGTACTCAATGGATGACAATGGTCCATATGGAATCTTTGCAACATTTTCTTCGTATATGTGATTTGGTGTAATAGGATTCCATCCTTTTGATGTTCAATCTGTAAGCCAAGGCAGAATTTCGTTTTGCCTAGGTCTTTCATTTCAAATTCTTTTGTTAGGCTTACAGATATCTCAGTGATCTCTTCAGGAGATCCTATGAGATTCAGATCGTCTACGTAGACAGCTATTATCACGAATCATTTTCCCTTTGTTCTTATGAAGATACAAGGGCAGACTTCATTGTTTGTGAATCCTTGTTGAACAAGGAACTCACTGAGTCTGTTATACCACATTCTTCCTGATTGTTTGAGACCATACAATGATCTTTGTAGCTTAACAGAATAGACGTCCCGAGGTCTATTTTTCAATTTAGTCGGCATAGAAAAGCCATCAGGAAGTTTCATGTATATCTCCTTGTCGAGATTTCCGTATAGATATGCAGTCACAACATCCATTAGCTGCATATCTAGGCCTTCCTTTGCTGTTAAGCTTATCAGGAATCTGAAAGTGATCGCATCCATGACCGGGGAGTATGTTTCGTCATAGTCTATTCCCGGTCTTTGGGAAAATCCTTGCGCTACAAGTCTAGCTTTGTAGCGTGCGATCTCATTATTTTCGTTTCTTTTTCTGACGAATACCCGTTTATATCCCACAGGTTTGACACCAGTAGGTGTCTGGACTATTTGCCCAAAGACTTTTCGTTTCTGAAGTGAGTCCAGCTCGGCTTCTATTGCCGGATTCCACTTTGGCCAATCATCTCTACGTTTGCATTCAGCAACGGAGTGTGGTTCATAATCATCGTCGCTTCCGGCGACGTGAATGGTAATGTGAAACGCGAAGTCATCGTCGACGGCTGTACTCTTTCTATCCAATACCTCCCATGTACGTACATAATTCAATGATATTTCAGTTTCTCCCGGCAGTTCCTCTGCAGTGGATTCTGGGAGGGGAGAGGGTATGGACACGAGCTCGTTTCTCTGTGGGGGTATCGTCCCAAGGTCTCCGGATATTTTTCTTTTTCTTGGATTTTTATCCTTGGAGCCTGGTGGTCTGCCTCTTTTCTGTTGAGGTGCAGCCACTTCTGCTGCTGGTGGATTGCATCCATCCTTTGGGATGTCAATCCTAGCTGGAGTATTCACAGCAGGGATGTGTAATCTGACAATCTTCTAGTTGTCAGTAAACGAGTCCGGTAATCTATGGACTATGTCCTGGATATGTAAGATCTTCCGGATCTCATCATCGCATTGTTTTGTTACTGGATCGTAGTGGGTCAAGCTTTTTGTATCCCACGTTAACATTTGCTTTGCACTAGACTTATCGATGTCTAGGCCCATTTTGAGAAAATACGTCTCATCAAAATCGCAGTCTTCAAGACGTGCCTTAAAAGCGTCCCCCGTTTGGGGTTCTAGGTATCTTATAATGGAGGGTGAGTCAAATCCTACATAAATACCTAGGCGACGTTGAGGACCCATCTTGGTCCTCTGTGGTGGTGCAATGGGGATATAAACTGCGCAGCCGAAGATCCTCAAGTGAGAGATGTTCGGCGTCGTTCCATATGCAAGTTGCATTGGAGATAGACTCTGACCTCCCAAGGGTCTTATTTTTATTAGTGATGCAGCATGCAGAATTGCATGTCCCCATGCATCCACCGGCAACTGGGATTTCATCAGCAATGGACGTGCGATCCATTGGAGTCTTTTAATTAGCGACTCGGCTAACCCATTCTGGGTGTGAACATGCGGAATTGGATGTTCGATTTCTATTCCCGTTGCCTGGCAATATTCTTGAAATGACTGAGAGGTAAATTCTCCCGCATTATCCAGACGTATTTTCTTAATTTGGTTGTCTGGAAAATGCGCCCGCAACTTTATTATTTGTGCCAAGAGCTTTGGAAAAGCCAAGTTGCGGGTTGAAAGTAGACATACATACGAATATTTTGAAGATGCATCAATCAGTACCATAAAGTACCGAAAGGGCCCACTAGGGGGGTGGATAGGTCCACATATGTCTCCATGTATTCTTTCAAGGAAGCTAGGAGACTCGATGTCCACTTTTAGTGGTGATGGCCTTGTTATTAATTTTCCCTTAAAACAGGGTACACAAGGGAATTCTCCCTTCTGAAGAATCTTCTGGTTCTTCAGGTTATGCCCGTGGGATTGTGATATAATGCGGTGCATCATCACAGATCCTAGGTGGCCAAGTCTATCGTGCCAAAGTAAGAATTTGGTCGATGTCTGACACTTCAGGTGCTCCGTTATGTTTGCTTCCTCTCTTCGAATTTTTGTATGGTAGATGCCTGATGAGAGGCTCTCAAAACGTTCAAGTATGGATTTAACTCTATTGTCTTGAGACGTTACATACAGTAATTCATTTTCTTTAACATTTGCTGTTTCCAAGTGGAATCCGTTAAGACGGATATCTTTGAAACTTAATAAGTTTCTTTTGGAATTTGGAGAGTAAAGTGCATCTTTTATTTTTATTTCTGTTCCATTGGGAAGCAACAAGGTTGCATTCCCAAAACCTTCAATTATGTCCGATGGCCCTGAAATTGTGTTTACAGGGCTCTTATACGGAGTAATGCTATGAAAATAGCATTTGAGCTGAAGGATCGTATGTGTCGATGCGCTGTCTACTAAGCAGTCATGAGAGCATCTCATCTAAAAAGATGAGTAAACATTTGCATTTCAGAAAAAAAACTAAATTTTATTTAACATAATTCAGATTACATAAAAGCTCTCATAAAGTAGATTGTTCATACAATAAAATACTAAGATAAATGAAAACAGGCTAATCAAGCATATCATCTGACTCGAAGTCTTTGGCTGTGAATTTGACTGCATTATTCGCAGCCACCAGGTTTGATTCAGCATTCTTTTTCTTGCTTTGTTTATAAAGCTCCTGGAGATGCACTGGGGTCCTGCACACTCTGGACCAGTGGCCTGTCATGCCACAGCTGTGGCACTGGTCTTCCCAGTTCCTCTTGGGTGGGGGTGCATTATTTTTCTTGTTATCATTCCTGCGCCAGGTGAACTTGCGCTTCCCTTCATTCTTGCGCTGCTGTGGTGGGCCCTTGGCTCTTTTCTGTTGTCCCCCTTTCTGTGGTCTTTCTTTTCTTTTATTATCCCTCTTCTTTTTGAAGGAAGAGGTATGGTGAGCTTCTGGTAGGGGGCAGTGCCGGGAGGGCGCATATTGTGAGTGGCGAGAAGAAGCTTTCTGTTTTGCTCGGCCATGAGAAGACATAACAGCAGCTCTGAATACTTGGTGAACTTACGTTCACGGTATTGCTGTATGAGTATCGCATCCTTTTCATGGAAAGACGTATACGTCTTTTCCAGCATGCGATCTTCTGAGACTTTTTAACCACACAACTTCAGGCGTGAGGTGATGCTAAAAAGTGCTGAGTTGTACTCAGCAATGGACTTAAAGTCATGCAGTCTCAGGTTCTCCCACTCATATCTCGCCCTTGGGAGTATAACATCTCTCTAATGTTTATACCTATCCTCAAGGGCGGTCCATAGCTCAAGTGGATCTTCGACCATAAGGTACTCAGCCTTTAAGGTCTTGTCCACATGGCGGCGAATATAGATGATGGCTTGCGCCTTCTCTATATCGCTAACATTTTCATTTTCAGTCACAGCAGTGATGAGGGACTTGGCCCGCAGGTGAAATTTAACATCTAGCTGCCATCTTAGATAGTTTCTACCTGATGCATCCAGCACTACAAAGTCAACGCTTGCAATTTTAGCCATTTATTTAGCAGAGCACAAACATGCATGAATTAATAATCAATCAGAAAGAGAAACATTTTCATGCGGAGGCAATATTTAATGAAAAGCTAAACGTGTGGATCGGCCAGTCCCACAAGAAAGAGTCCAAAAGTACACAGTCCAAATTATACAAATTTGCATCTTGAATGAAATGAAAATACAACTTTGGAAACCCCGTGGGTTCCATATAATATCTCCGTCTTCAAGCGTGGCCTCCGTCTCCATGGAGGTTGGTCTTCTTTCTTTGACATTTACATGAATTCCTCACTACAATTTCTCTCAAAAATAAAAGAAAAGTGCGGGAAATAAACTGTGGGACTAAACGGCCGATCCAAAAACCATATTTAGCAATTCATGCAGAAATATTGTTCTCATCAACATTTTCATTCACAGACATCACAGGCAGTTTATTCACATGATGATAAAACAATATTTAATCACTTAATAATTATTGGACCACTGGGCAACGTCATACACTGTTAGGTTAGGTAACTAACGGCAGAGCGGTCGCAGGATCTTCCTAATTATTAAGTTTTAAATAAAGTGCACAACCACGCATATAATATCCACATAATTTTGCCAGAGATGAAAAGCATGTAAAAGTAATTACGATGCATGGGTTGTAAAGTAAATGGGTTTAATCAATTAAGTTGATTAAGTGCCCAAAATAAACATTTTCTTTGTCTGAGGAAAAGAGGTTCCCTCATCATCCCAAAAGCCCCCCAAAATCCCCAAAAAGTCCTCGCCTGCCCGATATTTGTCCCGTAATTTACCGTAATTTTTCACGTATATTTTGCCCTTAAATCCCCCTTTTTAAATTAATTTTTAGGCCAAACTGTTGCCTTTTCAGGCTTGTTTTCAGCCTATGCCCCCATTTTTTTTGTAGGAACGGCCTGCGGGCCTGAAGCCCGCAGCCGGCTGTGGGCTTCAGGCCCACAGTTTTTTTAAGAAAAAATTGGCCTATGGGCCTGAAGCCCACAGCCGGCCTGTGGGCTTCAGGCCCACATGCTCCTCTTTTTTAAGGAAAAATTGGCATGTGGGCCTGAAGCCCACAGCCTGCCTGTGGGATTCAGGCCCACAGCCGGCCTGTGGGATTCAGGCCCACAGGCTTTCTGTTGTTTTTTGTTTAGGGTTTGATGGGGGGACGCCGCCGCCGCCGCCCCCCCCCCCCCTACAGGGGGGGGGGCGACGGCGGCCGCCGCCCCCCTGCAGGGGGGGAGCGGCGGGGGCCGCCGCCCCCCTCTGTAGTGGGAGCAGTGGCCACGGGAGGGCCGCCGCCCTCCCTGCAGGGGGGAGCGGCGGGGGCCGCCCCCCCTGCGGGGGGGGGGGTGCGGCCTCGGCGACTGCCGCCCCACCCCCTCTGTAAGGAGGGAGGGGGGAACGGCGCGGGAGGGGGGCCGGCGGCGAAGCCGCCGGGGGTCTAATTTCTAGGGTTTGAAGAAAAAAATCAAAGAACCCTAAAAAAAATTGGTTTTTGGGATAAAACAATTCATCGTTTTCAAGGCGACAATAGATCCCTATAACGATCTTTTGAGATCTAGGGATAGAGCAATCATATGTATGATAAAAATATCGTTTTAGTGTTTTTACCTCTATATCCGTCCTCTGGATATAGCGACGGTTGCTCGAAGCCCTACGCGGATGACGACGCTCGATTGAGGAAGCCTAGCACCGCGCTCGTGGGTCTCCCGTCTCGCCTTCTCCATCGCCTTCGCCCTCGCCTTCGCAAAGAACGAAGAAAATTTTGTGGGAAATAAATTTTTTAGAGTCGTGCTGATAACGTGTTATAATTCAACTACTGAGGGGGGAGCCCTCAGGTCTTTATTTATAGGCAGAGGGGAGAATACAAGGTGGGCTTATACATATATGGGCCCAATACTAGGATGGCCCAATAACTCAACCAACCCAGTAAATAACCGTTCACAACATCTAATTAATACTTAATTTAATTAATCGAGTACAAATAGTTTAATAAAGAGTGCATATAGCGGGGGCCCCACGCGGTTTCACGCGCTGCAGCAAAAAATGAAGCAAAAAAATAAAAAAGGGAAAATTCGCTGATTGGTGGAGGGGAGAGAGGGGCCCACATGGATTGTGAGAATCCTGCGTAATCGGAGCAAATTGCTCCGATTTCAAAAGCCCCCGTGGATTCTTTGTTTTGGCTGCCACGTCAAACTTTCTTCTCCACAATCCGAGAGGCCAAAGGAACACACACACACACAAACCCCCAAGGAATCCAGTAAACTGTCAGAAAATAGTGTGTGAACAGTGTTTTTTACACTTTCTCTCCCTCACTTTCGGAGAAAAGAACATGCCCTTAGTTACTTCTCTTGACACCCCCAAATAACTGCATTTGCATTGTCAGAGTCCCCGCTCAAAAGAAAAGAACGTTGCAAGTCTGACCCACCAGTACAATGGAAATAATAGGCATCTTCTGTCATGTATTGTATTACATGAGTTCTGTTTCGGATACGATGATATGCTACAACTATAACAGAAAAATGCATATGTAATAATATATAGAGAATAATGTATATCATATGGCATATGAGCTCAGGCCTATACAAGACACAAAAAAGTGGCAAGTACAATTCCAACATGGGCTTGTACTTAATGTACTTGACACTTTTTTGTGTCTTAATATATGAGTCATTCCCGTATATGACATATGATAAACATTATTCTCTAATATATATGTGACCATTTGTATTATATAGAGGAAAATTTGTCAAGTCACTACATGTAATGTAATGGAGATTTTTCATATGTCATATGATACATGCCAAAATAATCTTAAGCAGACATGTTCGAAAGTATTTCAAAAAAATGTAACTTTCCTTTTCCCCGTGTCTCCTATTTTTATGATGTAAATTGGTGAATTTTTCAAAAACCTTACTAGTCTACCAAGAGTTAAAGTCCAAACTAAAATAATTGCGTGTATGTTGATGGTTGGATGGTGGATTTTGGAAGATTGCTTATGTGCTTTTCTGCTTCTCAACCTAAGAAAGAGTAAGTGCTTTGATATAAAACAAAATTCAATTATGTTTATTTTATTTTATCACGATTACAATCTAATTTTCTACAAGAAAACCCAACCTAGTCGATTTATCCACTTATATACACTCAGTATATAGCCCTTGTATATGCACTGATTAACAAACACCCTTGGAATGCCTTGAACTACAATTTTCTTGAATGCCACCTATCTTGAAGTCACGCAATAGCAGCAACTTTCCCTAGATGTCGCCTGGTGATATACCACCAAGTAAGGTGGCCTTAAGCCCACTTTTATAAAGGCACACATGCTCTGAAGCTAAAACATATCCAACAAAGACCTGATCTAACTGGAAGACCCGTCAACAAAGTTGAATTTTGAAAATGGTCCTTCATATACTCTATATATCCACACAATTAATTTGAGAGGAGGTTAGCTCATTCTGATTCTCATACTCTATTTCTTCATTTCATTTCATAGATTGTATATTATCTCCCTCAGGTTCTCAATTAAGCATCAAAGAAGTCGAAGCCAGTGCCCTTACGCGGTTTCGACTTGCTAACAATCTTTGCAATTGTGGTATTTGCAAATCAGTGCGATGACCCAAGTCAGATGAAAAGAAGTCATTCGGATCTATTTATGCATGTGTCCACTGGAATGTAGTCAGTCGGATCCATTTGTACATACGACAGGTGAAAGAGAGTCGTTCAGATCCACTTACATATTATAACATCATTGGCATCTTCTGTGTGAACGTGAAAATAACCATATACAACATACGAAACACTCAAGTAAGTGCATAAGATGAGGAGGAGGAGCACGATGGCCATAACCCTACAAGGCAGTAGAATGGTCCACAAGCACCACCACCCCTACCCACAGGGCATGTGATGCTAGAGGCGTTCAAAAAGTTACAAGGGCAATTGCATCAATAGTTTACTACACTGCATGTGCAACTCGCCCTAGCGCTACATCAACGAACCCATCAAAATACTCAGCATAATACCCAGCAACATGGGCATCAAGGTGGGTATGAAAAGGAGGTATATCCTCACTACGTTCTTCTTAGCAACCTTCCCTCTCTTCTCCCAAGTTAGCCCCTGGTTCCCAGTCATCTTCCTACCAACATAGGGGCTTGAGGTTCTCCTAGCATCCACTCACATACTTCAAATCCCTTGACCAGACATTTTGCACCCTTTTAAACATGGAGCATTGTAACGCAGAACTTAAGCTACTCTGGGAGAGACTCGATAAGGTGGAGAGAGACGAATAAGCCAAGAGACCTTGGCATCCACTTTCTTGAAACACCCTTCATAAATGATATAGTGGAAGCCCCCCTTCCAAAGACTTCCACCTTCTAATGATCAAGAAGTACGATGTCATAGATGATCATATGCATCATATTCACTGATACGAAGATTTCATACAGCTCCATGTGCTCAATAACATGATACAATGCCATGCATTCTTCAGCACACTACTGATGGTGATAAATGTTTAGTTCAGAGCCCTCGAGGCTAGAAGCATCGCCAGCTTTCACGAGCTTGTTGAACTATTTACCTTGAAATTCATTATCGTAAGGAAGAGGAAGCGCTCCTGCATTCACTTGATGGGCATACAACTGTAAGTTTACAATGCTAGGATATCTAATCATACTAGAAAAAGGTGGAAACGTATTGTCATCATTGATCAGTAAAACCCAAAGCGTAGCCCTCCCACGCGTAAGGTTCTTTATCACATCTCAGGTCTCCCTCCCCCTCCCTCCCTCCCTCCCTCCACTTGTGAGCTTCTATTCACATTTAGTGTATGTCTACTATGTAAAAGCTTTTCGATGAGTCGTTCCGTGAACTTATTCTCCAACAAGCACATGCGTACTCCTTCACGATGTCTCCACATTGACTGACCATGAGACCAATAATCAATATCTCAATGGTAAAGAGCAATACACACTGGTCGATTCGGAATATCAATGTCCCGTCTTGATATTTCTGTGACAAGTATCATTTTGGATTGTGTTTAAGCGGATCGATTAGATCTCATTATCATGATCTCATCACGATCTTAATTAATGTCCTCATACAATCTAAGAACTTTATACATGCAATCATATATACATATTTTATGACAAAAAATCACAAAAACAAAGCATTTTGACCATCACAGGTTGAGCTGCATCAGCATATTCAAGCTGTTTCCAGGCAGGGTCAGGATGCAGCCTGGGTTAAAGGTCCCAATCATTGAAGCGGCAAAGTGTATACAAGTTTGGACCCCCAATGTTTCATGCTGAACTGTGCACTGTGCTAATCAAACTTCAACACTTTTTATCTCTCCCCCAAGGGGATCAATTCAGAGAGGGTAAATAAAGAGAGGGGAGGGGGGGCCGAGAGTGACCTGTTCGCTCTTATATCGAATAGCTGTCCCTCGCTACAAACCCACGAGGTTTTAGTACGGAGAAGAGTTCGGCAGGCCTAACTGCAGGCCTAAGAACTCCTCCTCTAAAGGCTAACGGGGACCGTCAGTTCTTTCCCATGTGATATACCATGCAAAAAAACAAACTGGATGAGGATGGGGCCGTCATGTCCTTACAGTTTGAGATCGTTGGCGAAAAAATAACTTGCGGACGTAAAGACTGCTCAAACCGTAATGTTCTTGATATCCTGATTATGTATCATGGAAGCCTAATGTTGGGGTAAAGTCCAGGCAGATAGCGGGAGCGATGCCCCTTCGGCGGATAGCTACCCAACAATCGCTACGTCGCGATCTTTTCGAGATACACCATAATAGCACAATATCCAACCAAGGCAAGCAGTACGAAAAGTAACGAAAGCAGGAAAGCAACAAGCCAAGCGACGTCACAGAGTTTACCCTGGTTCGGCATCTAGCTTCCCGATGACGGCGCCTACGTCCAGCTTTCCGATGACGGTTTCCGCTATATGAGAATTACACCGACTCCTTCAATCTTCTTCGACAAAAGAGAGTACCAATAATTCCAGGCTTGGAGTTTAAACTTTTCTCCACAAAACCCAATGGAGATCTCAAATCTCACCAAAAGAGAAGAAAATAAAAGCTCTCACCAAAATCCCTCAACTCTAAAAGAGAGATAACAAGAAGAATATTACAATGAATTTCAAAAAGAAATATCAAGAAATCACTCACCAAAACATGCCCCAAAGCACCAAGACGCGCGAGAAAGAAGAAACTTGATGACATCACGCGCGCTCTGCAAAATAAACCCTATGAAGGGTTTAAATAGTCGCATGGGTCGTGTGAAATCTTAGCCATCCGATTAGATTAGGTTTTAGATCAAAACCCTAACCTAAATCACGTATTTGCGCCGACTACAGGTGATAAGGCCGTGCTAGAAAGTAGCACGATCGTGTTGGGCCAACACGAAATTGCTGCTGACTCTCTGTTTTTGGTGACAAGGCTGTGCGACACGGCCATATCACAGTCTGTCCAGCTCGTGCTGAATGTGGCACTGTCGTGTCAAGACCAAAACACAAATTTGAAGCACATGTCACCAAACTCTACCATGGTTCAAATTTCCTCCAATGAACCTTATCATCAAAGGCAATTCATAGCTCTACACAGATTCCAGACATCTCTATCTGATCAAGAAAACATCAACTTATCATCGGGAACCGCGTCCTTCGACGCATGAACACTCCAAGAGACCATTCGAGCACAAACACCTTTTGAGCTTGAAGAACTGAACCATGCTCGCCACCCTACTTGTGGCGATCTCTCTCTTTGAGATTGATACCGCGACCTCATGCTCCATCACCGACTGTACTAACACCAAACCTGTTTCTCCCAAAGTACACGAAGTCGATTCACGGCCGCACTCCAAAATAGTAACATGAGTTGATCTGTCTCTACCCTATGAGGAAGCACCGGGCACCACCTTCCCCAAATATGAAGTGAGAGCAACATCTTCATCAGGCTTCGACGACCTCAACTCACTGCCTTTGGATTAAACTCTCCAATATGACTTCACCACAGCACCACCACAACCTCTGTGAGATCCACCGCTCCTAGTCATCTCTGAGTCGCTGGGTCTGCACACTTTAGATGATCCTTTGGATGAACCACGTCTCGTCCATCTTGAGTCATGCCACCCACTTCTCCTGCATGAGTGCATATCAATGTGATGCAACTGCTCTACCCAAATACCCAACTCCTTCTTGCACTCAGCAACACATCCTCCTAAGGACTGCAACTCTACCCTGAAGCAATATACTTCCTTGTAGACAATCTGAGCCGCACATGGAGCTGAACTACGATGGGATATAACCTAAACTCCATCACATGAAGATACTGTTGGATCCATGTGGATGACAGACAACACTAAAGTGTGGTTGAATAGTGTTGTACACAAAGTAATAAACTTCTTGCGTAAATTAAAAAACCCTTCTTTTGTTGCCTAAGTCTCGAATGAGGGTGACCTCAATTTGTACTTAATCAACGATAATATATTTGTAAAAATGAGAGTTAGTAACAGCGGAAATAAAAGTGTACAAGCAATAATAAAATGATAAGTCAGAGAGAAATGATCACTGTGCAGACACATCAATTTATCCTGGTTCGGCCCAACCTTGGCATACGTCCAGTCACTGACATCCCACAGGATTTAATTCATTATTGCAATAAGCAATACAAGCACCTAGCTTCACTCGTTAGAAATTTCCAATGCACACACCTAATTACAACCAACTAGAATTAACAACGCCAATTTCCCTTATAACACAAGAATTACAAACTCAAGTCTTCTTCAAAGACTTCACAAAAGATATGGAATTTAGTACAAGATTTCCTATAAACCAATAGTATATAATGTGAAATGTGGCTTAAGAAAATCTGAAACTCTTGATGAAATAAATTATATGAATAATTCACAATTTCATCAAATAGTTATCTTGATAATTGATCTTCAAAAATAATGCACTTGGGCTTTTAGAGATCAACTATTCAAGTTCTTTTAATCTTTGAAGGAATATAATTTAAAAACACAAATATTAAAAAGAATAACTTGATGTTTGAATCTCAAGAATAAATGTTATGAGCTTTGGAGATCAAACCAAGTGTATAAGAGGCTACAATAATCAGAAATATAAACTGAGAATTAAATACAAAGAAATTAAAATTAGTAACATTGAAAATAATGAAGAGCTTTTGCGAATTAGAACACTTTTAAACAAAGTAGAGATTTTGAATGAATAATATTCGATATGTTAAAACCTCTGAAATTCATAGCTATTTATAGAGACTTATTAGCTTAAAATCAGCTTGAAATCTGCTTCAAAAGGTCTCCTCTAATAGCTAGTAAACGGCTAGTTAAATTTCAAATAAAGCTACCAAACTGTCATAGTTGACCCAGATAGTCGGCTATTTTTGAAAATGGTATGTTATTATTTTGACCGAGAGTTTTAAAAAATCCCTGACAGAAATAGTCAGATATCTTACAATAATAGTCGGCTATTATTGGATACTGCCTTTTAAGCTCTAAAATACTTGAAAATATTTTGTAAAAATATTTTGAAGTTCTATATAGTTTAACATATTTAAAAACCATTTTTCAAGAATTTTTGTGTGTGTAAAATATACATTGGCTTTAACATTCTAAATACACAACTTACACAAACACATTTTTCTAGCTCGTGTTCTTCGTTCTTCGTCTTGAGCCTTTTTCCCTTTGATCTTAATTCTTCGTAAGCTTCATAAGTTGGAGCCTTCATATACTTCATTTCATGGCTCAATGGTAGACTTTTGATCTTGGCTCAAAATTCTTATATTTTACTTTACAATGTGCTTAAAAGCTTTTTGGCTATAAAATAATCCTATACACACTTGAAATAAATATATTAGCACTTATATCACTTGTACACATCATCAAAATCTACTAGGGTGGTTCTCAGTTTCCCACCACTCTCCTTCTTTTTGATGATGACAACAAATGATAAAAAATATGAAAATAATATGAAATTCAAAAAAATTACTTACGCTCCTCCTGCAGAGATGCATGATTGATATAGAGAGGTTACTCCCCATGCATCAAAGGTAGTTAGTAATAAGCAATAAGATATGCACAAGTTACATATTATTTTCCATTTCAAGTGTTATTTTCTATTGCATGCATTGTGAGCTTTTCTCCCCCTTTGTCACATTAAAAAAAATTTAATATGAACATGTAGTATGAGTTGTGACAAAAGTAAAAAATTATTACACCAAGTGTTGTAACACCAAGTGTTGTATACATATATATTAATGTTCCAAATGTGCATGTGCAAAATTTGACGTATGAACATCAAAAATATAATCGAACAACTTAATTCAATTCTGTTTCACTTATAATTCTAAATCTCGATGAAGTTTTAAAAAGGGTTCTATCTTCAAGGCTTTCATGAGAATATCTACAACTTGATGTTTTTAAAAACATACTTTAGTTCAACATCCTTTTTAATATAATGATCATCTATGAACCTGTGTTTGATGTCTACATGTTTAGTTCTGGGATGTAGAACGGAATTCTTGGATAAATTAATAGCGCTTTTATTATCACAATAAATTACACATGTATATGGTTTAATACCATAATCTATCGAGACTTGTTTCATCCAGAGAACTTGTGCACATGCAAGTCCGGCAGCCATATACTCTACCTCACTAATCGATAGTGAGACCGAGCTTTGCTTTTTGCTAAACCATGAGACAAGGGAATGTCCAAGGAAGTGACATGTTCCACTTATACTTTTCCTAGTGTCTTTGCAATCGGCATAGTCTGAGTCACTATACGAGATTAGCTTAAAAGTGCTATATTGAGGATAACACATTCCAAAATCAGATGTGGTCTTAAGGTATCTAAATATGTATTGTACTGCTTTAAGATGTGATTCCTTTGGGTCACATTGAAATCGTGCACAAGCACATACACTGAACATTATATCAGGTCTACTAGCAGTAAGGTATAATAAAGAACCAATCATAACTCAGTATGTTTTCTAATCGACGCTTTTACATGCTTCATCTTTGTCCAAAGAGGTGGATGTGGCCATCGGAGTATTCTTTCCCAATGCATTTTCCTTCTCGAATATTTTGAGTAGATCTTTAGCATATTTAGTTTGGGGAATGAAAGTTCCCTCTTTCTACTTCTTGATTTGTAATCATAAGAAGTACATGAGCTCGCCCACGTGGCTCATCTCGAACTCATCCTGCATTAACTTGGCAAACTCTTGACATAAATTTTCATTAGTGAATCCAAAAATAATATCATCTACATAAATTTGAATGAGAATAATGTCATAATGAATTTTCTTAACAAATATTGTAGTGTCTATTATACCTACATTATATCCCGAGTTGATTAAGAATTTTCTTAATCTCTCGTACCAAGCTCTTGGAGCTTGTTTTAGACCAAACAAAACTTTATTCAATTTCTAAACATGGTCTAATTTCTTATCATGTTCAAAGCATGGAGGGTGTTCAACATGGATTTCCTCCTTAATATAACCATACAAAACCTGGAGATTGTTCGGCTCAAGACGCGGTTCGGCTCGGGAGCAGCGGCACAGCCCCAATGCGAGGCATTGGTTCATGGGATTCTGCGCCTCGCTAATGTGCGAGGCAAAGGTTAGTAGTTTAATATTCATGCATTTATAATTGCAGTTAAATATTATAGATCTATTCTTAGGGGTTGGTCAGACCCACCCCGAGATAGTAGAGATTCTGGCAAGGGTTTATTTCTTTAGGGCCTTTCTTAAAACTGTTTTAAGATGTTTTTCTGCTGCTTAATAACTTTCGTCGTCCACCTGACTTAGGTCGGACGTCGATTTTATAGCCATAAGGATCCAGAAAATCCTTCAGACGACCCTCATCATCGGATGTAAGTCGAAGGGACCGTGTCCCTCGCCACTGAATGATCCCCGTCAGCAGCCGTAAGTCGAAGGGGCCACGCCCCTGCCAACGAACGACCCCCGTCGTCGGCCGTACGTCGAAGGGGCCTTGCCCCCGCCACCGAATGACCTCTGTTGTTGGTCGTAAGTCGAAAGGCCCACACTCCCCACCACCGAACGACCCCGTCGTTGGCCGTAGGCAAATTCTCTCGAACTCTTCACGCTCTCGAACTCTTCACCCATGTAGGCGAATCCTACGCTATGCTATTTGGGGTCATTGTGGTTAGATCGGGTAAATCATGTTATGTTCAATGTTCAACGATTAAATTTTAGCAATCTTTCAATGTAAGCTTTAGATCATTGAGGGTGCATATACACGGGAAATAACAGAAGCTTTGAAACAGAGGCTTTGAAAAGAAAATAACATAAACATGGGAGATTTATACAAAACACCATGCTAAAACTTAATTAATATTAAATTTTTACAACTCAATTATGAGGAACCGTCGCCCCTTGGAGCAAGGAAATCCTTTGGGAGAATTTAGCAGGTAGCCCAGTCCTTAGGGTCTCTTCTAAATCCACAACACGAGTTTGTAACTCGGACTTTTCTTCCTTCCATCGAGCCTCAGCAGCTTCACATCGAGCATCAGCGGTTTCCTTTGCACTGGATAAGGAGTTGACATTGTCCATAGACTTAGACAGTTCCCACTCAATTTGTGGTTTGACTTCCATCGCTGTTTTCAAGTCTTCCTCCTGCTCCTTATTTCGAGCTTCTAGTTCTGATGTTCTTTTCTCAGCTGCCTCCACTCTTTGAGGCTCGTAATTAAGTCAGGCCTTCACGCTAGCCGTTTCTGTGGCCCGACAACGAAGTTCCGCCCAAATGCAGATAGTTGAGCAAAACCTGAGTCAGACAAATAGACATCATGAGGAATCAAAGGAAGAATTGGTGACTAACCTAATAGCCACATCACCCCCACAAAATTGGCTAATCTCTCATAATCCATTTCTTGAAGGACCTCACGATCATGAGGAAGGATGGAGTTCTCCACAATACGAGCAGTAGTCTCGTAGTCCAAAAAGGCTGATTCGTCTCCTAATACGATGAATGGAGGTTTGTGACATCTCCTCTAATCTCTTCTTGTGAAGAAAAAGAATTTTGATTTAGAAGTAAAGCTCCCTTGTATTTCGAGGGTATTGGACCCACCAAGGGATTCATCGGCTCAATTCCAGCCCATGGCAACCTATCCTTGGGATGGCTTGGAGGGGCGCGATCAATATTTGAGAGCCTTCATTAGTAGTCGACTATGTCTGATCAATAGAGGATGAGGGTATATCACCCTTGCCCAAAGCGAGGTCAGAGAAGTTACCTCATCGACCATGCTCTTCTTTCCAACATTCTCCTCGCCACCTAAAGGGAGGCTCCTCTTCTTGAATAAGGATTCCACAGGTTTCGGGTCCATGGCAGGCAGAGATATGTTTGGAATGGGGGTGTCTAGGGTCTGGGCCAGAGACGAGGATCGGCTGACGTAAATGATGTTCGGGCCGGTAGTCAATGTCATGAAAATTTGAGACTTCGATCTTTCGGCCATCCCAATTTCTATTCCTTCATCAAATGAGCTCTGGCTAATGACAGATGAAGGTCGAGCAGAGGTGCCACCCACTTTATTTTTCCTTCGTTGCTCTTGACGTAGCTTACGCACCTCTATGGGAAAACTCCCGGAGTTCCTTCCAGCCATCTCTGTAAATGAAAAATACAATTAATGTAATTGGTTGTAAGGGGAACATTGAAGCGGTATATGTTACCTAGACTCCATAAGACGGTCTTCATCAGATTATTGTCTAACAAAAAGGCCATCAACCTTTCCTCCGACGGCCAACTTAATAAAATTTTGGCTGCCTTGACCTCATCAGGAGATAATCTCAAGTATTTGAAAATATGATGATTCGGGGTACTCCAATGGGTGCAGAGAAATTCACGCTTTGAGGGAAAATGAATACAAAGGTATCTTCCCATTTCTTGTCGGAGCTGGGGAGGTCGCAAATAAGTTTTCTTTTCTTATGAGCGACGATGTGATACCATTCCTTGCGAGAGTCAGATTATACTTGAAAAAAGTATCTAAAAATCCGAATAGATAGTTTTATTCCACAAAGCTCATAAAGCATGGTAGAACAGACCATATGGGAAACAGCATGAGTCGCAAGTTAGCAGAGGGGGAGTTCTAAAAATCTCAAAATCTCAAAAATAAAGGGTTGGAGATAAAAATGAAGGCCAAATAGGAAAGATCTCAGATACACTCCAACTTCCTGTTTCCTGGGAAAAAAATTCTTTCATTTAATTCTGGAATCCTAAGGGTATAGGGAGGAGAAAGATAATCTGGCTGAATCTTGGCGGTCAAATCGATATAACTATGGCACCTTGTCCAAAACCTCTTGAGGCATGGTGTACGAGTCATCAAACCGAAGAATATGAAGTCGGGGTTCCATGATGAGTCCCTTCCCCTTCCCTGGGACCATGATATATTGAGAAGGTCAAAGACGTCACAAAATTTCAGACGGAGATGGTTCTCTAATCTTCAAAGGTGGCCAGATGATTGAAAAAACTAATAGGAGCACAAAGGAAAAAAGGGAGACTACCTTAGCAAGGGCAGGTGAGGGTCGCAGGAAGCAAAAACAAGAGCAGGCTTTCCGAAATATGGGAAACGAGAATCTTTGTTTACTTCTTCCCATTTATATCAGATGACCGGAGCCCGAACCAAACTTAGCCGTTCGATAAGAGGCATGTGTACTGATCTGATGATATCAATATTTCAAATCTCAAAACGAGGCGATGATCGAAGCAAAGGGTAACGTTTTTTGGCGGTAGAAATCAAATGTGCCCGCTTTGACTGCCATGCCCATTTAATGTGATTTCACATCATTCAATCTCAATCAACGCCATTCTTGAGTATGAATGATGGGGCCATTGTTGATACATGGGTTTGGCCCACGAAGAGAAAATATATCAATGAAGCTCACTTGAAAGGGTAAGCCTCGACCCAATAACTCAAGAGCTCATCCATGGTGATGAACTCTTACCTAGTCAAAGGGAAACGGTTCATCCACCCGTTGGATCCCACGAATTACGTGGGGATGGTTAATGAGGACTGAGTAAATGTGCAGCCGTTATTGTTGCGGGGTAAATCCGCTTACAATGAATTTATATTGAAGTGAGGAATCAAGGGCACGATGATTACAAGTGTAGGGTTAATGATGAGGCTAATCATGATTTAAGGACTATTTGTAGATAGAATCTCAAGGTCGCCCTTCGATTGAAGTTGGTCACCCGAGGTCGCTTCAACCGTCGACAGCAGAGGCGAGCTACCCGTAAGGAGAACAACTCGTCAGAAAGGCAGGGCTGGTTGCCAGCCCGTAGCCTCTCCGATGCTTGCGGCAGCGGGTGACTATTGGGAGAACGTCGATCATGATCGACGATCAAAAAGGAAGATCGGCACTCGTGTGGCAGACTAGTGTGGGAGGCACAAATATATGGAAGATATTCGAGCCTTGCGTATTGATGGTAGTAATTTAGTCGTATCTTACCAACCCCCTCTCTAATGGTGGAAGGAGGGTATTTATAGGCTGTTGGAGTCAGTTGCTTTTGCTGAGCTGGTGGTGTTAGTGTTGGATCCTGCCAAAACAGAGTTAGGATCGATAATTAAAGTGGAGACTTACGCTTGCGTATGCGGAACGGTAGTCTCGGAACTTTGCCTTCGGGTTCGCCACGACGGATCGAGTCTTCTCACGAACGGAGTAAGGCTACTAATCCACAATCTAAATCTCTATTTTAGATTAAGAACTTGGATAGAGGGAGAGGAAGGATTTCTGCAGAGCTTCGCTATGAAGAAGATGCATGCATGAATTTCATGCAAAAGGTGTAAGAAATGGCTTACCCTTGGGTCTTATTTATAGCCCCCAAGGTAGTTATTTTAGGGTAAGTTGTTCCTTTGGAACAACTTAATTAAGGTGTGCCATGATACATGGCACATTATAAGCTTAAGTTGTACCATATGCATGGTACAACATAAGCTTAAGATATTCCCCCTTTATTAGCCATATGTCGCATGCACTTATGCATATGTAATGCGACTTTCCCACTCATCCAGAGATCCTCTCCACAAGGGAACAGATTCCCTTTGTACACGACTTCGTGTACGCGACGTTCGAGGTCCGTATTCCCTCGTACATCCCCCACAAGGGTGTACAAACGTCTTCCATATCCAACATCTCCCACTCACACTTGAGGGGATTGTAAGAGAACGTCTTTCCCTTAGTTCTTTCATCTATCATACCGAGAAATAGACCGTGCGACCTTCATGCGCGTAGAGTCTGTTGTTGTGCACTTGTTAGAGATACACAACGACCTCGAAGGTGCAAAGTTGAGTAGTTCAACGCATGCTTTACCCTAGATTATTTCTTCACATTTCTTATACTTTATATTCAACAATTGAATCCCATCTGGATTACAATTGGCTGGCCAGCTTTGAATCATTAAAGTCCAAATGCGAATATGAAATCAATCTTCCTCTTCTTGCGAACCTTCTGATCTTGACTTGATTCGCTTTTCTAACGTGCCCCGCCGAGCCGAATTATCATAGCCCATTAGTAACACGCTAAGATAGCGATCAT
Organism: Scilla litardierei; assembly: GCA_030789695.1. NCBI lineage: Eukaryota > Viridiplantae > Streptophyta > Magnoliopsida > Asparagales > Asparagaceae > Scilla > Scilla litardierei. Next base: position 153,623,171 of record CM061137.1, on the reverse strand, counting down.
CTCGTCAAATCTAAAGGAACCAATTGGAGTCCTTGAGGGTAAGAGTTAAGACCCGTATGGCCTTTGAGTCTCACATAATAGCAAACACTATTGCTACTAACTCAGTGGCCGAAATGCATACGTGGTATGAACACGTACTACAACATCACTCCTTTCCCAGGGAGAGTATGTCTTAATGATGTTGTACGGATGAAAGATCAGACACCACAGTGCCTATCTTTTTGAGTCCCCTTACTACTCGTGAAATATTCACGGACTCTCATCCTGCATAAGACAGATAGGATTTAAAAAATCCAATGAGATATTTATATCCTTGTGATACAGATCTCAGACCTTTTGTAAGCATCCGTATGATGCAGATCTTTTATTCGACTATCTTGTTTAAGTCACTACTCTAAATCATTTGTCTAATGATTTTGACTTTCAACTAGTCTCATCTCTATCTTATCCATCTGATAAGATAAGGCGGTTGCTCATGTGAGAGAGCCAACCTTAATCTGTCCGACATACACACAATAAAATAGCTGAGACTCAAACACAAATGTTTAAAATTATTTGTAAGAAACTTGTATGCAATATATAAAAGAACTTCTTTCTTTTATTAAACTTTGATCTTCTATAGACATGTGAAAAATTACAAGATACAGCTCAGCACCTACGCATTCCCATAGATGATAAGTGTTTGTAGAACACATCTCTGGGGATCGCCTTGGTAAGGGGATCCGCTATCATCTCATGCGTGGATATGTATCCTATGTCTACTTCCTTCCGTTTATCATAGTCCTTCGCAAACTTGAATCGAATGTCAATGTGTTTGGTCTTACAATGAAATTTAGGATCTTTGACATAAGCAATCGAAGCTTGACTATCACTGTATATGGGAACAGTGCTTGAGTCAGAGGCATTCGTCAGCCTGTCTAAGAATTTCCTAAGCCAAACAGCTTCTTGGACCGCCATGCTGAATGCTACGAATTCGGCTTCCATGGTTGATAAGGCGATGCAGGTTTGCTTCTTGCTGCTCCAGGATATTGCACCATTCCCGAGCAAGTAAACAAAGCCTGAGGTAGATCTTCGCTCGTCGAGATCACCCGCCCAATCAGCATCGGTATAGCCTTCGAGTCTCAAGGTATTGCCTTGATAGCATAACGCATAGTCCGCAGTCCCTTTGAGGTATCTTAATATCCTCTTCACCGCTTTCCAGTGTGCTTGTCCTGGGTTGGATTGGTAACGGCTTACCATACCAACAGCATAGCAAATGTCCGGTCTGGTACACATCATGGCGTACATCAGACTCCCGACAGCACTGGAGTATGGAACTTTTTCCATAGCTTTCTTTTCTTTTGGATCTTTGGGACACATTTCCAAACATAGACCCTCGCCTTTGCTTATTGGAGTATCAATTGGCTTGCAGTCCTGCATATTAAATCGTTCTAAAACTTTCTTTATATATGTCTCTTGAGAGAGAGAAAGAAGTTTCTTGGAACGGTTCCTTGAGATCTTAACCCCAAGGATATATGCAGCTTCACCCATGTCTTTCATCTCAAAGACGGATGAAAGCCAAGCTTTGATATCCAATATAAGACGCTTATCATTTCCGGCTATAAGTATGTCATCTACATAAAGAGACATAATTACATACTTGTTTTTAATCCTCTTAATATATACGCAGTTGTCTTCGTCGAGCATGGAGAAACCATACGACAAAACGACTTCTTGAAAGCGCATATACCACTGCCTTGAGGATTGTTTAAGACCATATATGGATTTACGAAGTTTACAAACCTTATGTTTGTTTTCTTCTTGTACAAACCCGTTTGGTTGTTCCATGTAGATCTCCTCATCTAGTTCTCCGTTAAGAAAAGCAGTCTTTACATCCATCTGATGTAACTCGAGGTCCAAACAAGCCACCATTGCCAGAATTAAGCGAATGGAGGTAAAACGCACGACAGGAGAGAAAGTCTCTTCGTAGTCTATTCCTTCCTGTTGCGTGAAACCTTTCGCAACAAGGCGAGCTTTATATTTCTCGATGGAGCCATCAGCCTTATGCTTGATTTTGAGAACCCACTTGTTCCCAATGGCTCTACGTCCCTTAGGTAAATCAACCAAGTCCCAGACTTGGTTTGTTTTCATGGATTGAAGTTCTTCTTCCATTGCCGCTATCCATTTATCTTTAGCAGGGCATGTGACGGCCTGTTTGAAATTTGCAGGTTCGTCATCATCTTGTAGTAATGTCATGAATGTTTGAGGAAATTCATCCTCAAATCTCAGAGGTGTTAGCCTCGTTTGATTACTACGTCTTGTTTGAGTTTGATCACTCCCACTTGGAATGACATCACTCCCACTTGGAATAACATCACTCCCACTCGGAATAGGATTGGTATCGTTCGTATCATCCATTGGTGAAGTTTGAAACGTATTTTCTTCTTCACCAAGAATTCTCCCACTCGAACGTTCCGATCCTTCTTGATCCCAAGTCTCAAACAAGGATAAGTCTTGACTTATCTCACCCTGTCTTGGAAACTCGTTTTCCAAGAAGACAACATCCCTCGATTCGAATTCTATTAGACCTCCATTGTCCTCTTGACCGACGAAAGCATATCCTTTGGAGTTTTCAGCGTATCGGATGAAGATACACTTCCTCCCACGTGGCCCAAGTTTGCCATATTTGTGAGAGGATAAATGTGCGTAAGATGCACAACCCCAAGGTTTTAGAATGCTTAAGTCTGGAGTTCTATTGTTCCACAACTCATAAGGAGTAGAACTTACCGACTTCGAGGGTACACGGTTTAAGATGAATGCTGCCGTCAATAATGCGTCACCCCAAAAGGTGATAGGCAAATTTGCCTGAGACATCATTGAACGGACCATTTCCATCAATGTCCTATTTCTTCTTTCCGCAACACCGTTTTGTTGTGGAGTATAAGGCATAGTTATTTGATGAACTATGCCTTTTTCATCACAAAGTTCCTTAAAACTTATTGATTGATATTCACCGCCCCTATCGGTTCGCAAAACCTTAATCTTGCGATCTAATTGATTCTCCACTAAACTCATATAGTTTTTAAAGCAAGCCAAAGCTTCACTTTTGTGGGATATCAAATAGATATGTCCGAAACGGGTGAAGTCATCAATGAATGTGATGAAATAGGACTTCCCGCGTCTTGTCTTAACATTCATTGGACCGCAAATGTCCGAATGGATAAGCTGTAATGGAACTTCGGCCCTTGTGCCAGTTCCAAACGGCTTGCGACAAGTTTTCCCTACAAGACAATGTTCGCAAGTCGACATTTCAACTTTTGAAACATTAGATAGCAAGCCACTTTTGGCAAGTCTATCCATTCTAGTTGGTCCAATATGACCAAGTCTTGCATGCCAACAAATGATCTCAGAATTAGAGTTAGAAGCATTTGTCAAATGAAAACTTTCATTAATGGAAGAAGAATCATCATACATTGTGTTTAATACAATTAATCCATTACAAACATTACCAGAACCAATCAAAGAATTATTACAAACAAGGTCAACAGATTGTTTATAGAACCTCCACTCATAATCTAAAGACATTAACATGACCACAGATACGATATTTCTTCTAATATCTGGAGCAAAGAGGACGTCGTGCAATAATAATGTCCGGCCGTTGTCGAGAACTAGCTTACATGTTCCGACGCCTTTGACTTCAACACGAGTGTTGTTGCCGACGTATATCCACTTTGTTCCTTGAGTTATCCTTCGATACTCTACGAAGAACCTTCTGTCCTTCGCAACGTGGTCTGTGGCCCCTGAATCAATCAACCAAAAATAGTTAGATTCTGCAAGAAACATGGAACTAGAAACACATATGTAACTAGCACTACAAGTTACCTTATCACTTCCATCCGTACACTTACGGGCGAAGTGACCGTACTTGTTGCACTTAAAGCACTTGATCTTCTTCAAGTTTTTCTTCTTTGAGTGCACATTCTTTTGCCACTTTTTGTTCTTAGTCTTCTTTGAGGTTTCCGGTTCTTGCTTTCGTTCGTTCACAAACCTTAAGCGTTTCCGCTTATTTCCTCCATGTGAGGAACTAGCGGCCACGTGCACTTCTGCACTTGGTTTTGCGGCTTGAATCCGCTCTTCCTCGAGTTCGAGGTGTTTCGAAACATCGCTTAAAGTTTTAATGCACTCATTATGAGTGAGGTGCATTTTCATGTTATCCCGGCTATCTGGGAGTGAACGAATGACTGCTTGGATCTGCTGTTCGTCAGACAGCGTAACACCCGCATCCTTTAATTCAGATATTAGATTCGCCATGTGGCGGAGATGCTTTTTCATAGAATGATCTCGCCGCATCTTGTACGAATCAAATTGAATATTCAAGGAGCGGAGTTTGGTAACCGAAGTTCCACCAAACTTTACTTCTAGCTCAGACCATATGTCTTTGGCTAGATCGAATTCCCGAAATAGACGCATTATGTCATTGTCCATCGCGGACAGTAACGTAATGCGTGCTATTTTGTTCTTTCGAGTCCAAGTGTCATAAGCTTCCCGGTCCCTCTTGTGTTGGGCCGTATTGCCCAACTCAGGTTCTACCATTATGTTTTGGAGTGTTTCGAGCACATCTTGCTCCTCCAAAACATATTGGATTTTAATTGACCAAAGTTTATAATTGTCGCCGTTGAGCTTTTCACCTTTGTTAAGCTCTGCGACAATATTCTTAGAAGCGGTAGACATATTCGATTCAAAAAACTGCAAAGAAAATGAAAAAACACGATCAAAATTCAATGCATAAAGTTTCGATTCTTTAAACACTTGATAAGTTCCTTGGATGCGTTGAAATGTTACTCTAGAATCGAGAAGTTCACTACGTTCCCAACTACCATCTAGAAGTAACTTTCAAAGTATCCCTCTTACTTATCTTAAGTAAAAAGAAATCAGAAATAATACCTGTATGGTATTAGCAGCGGAAAAATTACTTTGAAAAACATATCTTTCAAAATAGAATAGGTGAGAATTAGCGCAAAGAATTTTAACGCAACAATTGCCAAGCCACGAGACCTGTTCTACACACCCATGGGTTAGATAACCATGGCCGGATCGTGGTAGGACTTGGAATTCTAAATTGCGCTGTCCCGATTTAAGGACGGGACATAACCTATTTGAAAAACATCTTTTTCCAAAAATTTGAAAGCACGTTGGCTAATCTCCGTAGAGTAGAACACAACGTCACAAGTATATTGGCTAATCTCCGTAGAGTAGAGCACAATGACATGGCTAATCTCGCATGAAGTAGAGCACTATGGCTAATCTTCAAGGAGTAGAGCCCAAAAAACTTCATTAAAACGTTAGTTCCGTATGAACTGTGGTTACTGTGGTTAGCCCCGTATGGGCTAATCGGCACATTCGAGTTTGGCCAATGCCTTTTGTCACCCCGTATGGGTCAGTAGGCAAGTTTGCAGTCGACTCAGACCTTCTGCCAGATTGGTCGACCAAAAACACAAAATTGGTCGACCAATTTTCGAAAGCAACTTCTTCCCGGCCAGGGCCTCTGCCCTTTCCGGGGCTTGGCCAAGGGCCAGCCAGGGCCTCTGCCCTGGCCGGCCAGAGGGCCCTGGCCCCCTCGGCCAGGGCCGGCCAGGCCCTGGCCTCTGCCAGGGCCGGCCGGCCAGGCCACTGGCCGGGGCCAGGGCTCCTGCCCTGGCCTCGGCCAGGCCCTGGCCTCGGCCAGGGCGGCCAGGCCCCTGGCCTGAGGCCAGGGCGCTGCCTTGGCCTCTGCCAGGGCGGCCTGGCCGCTGGCCGGGGCCAGGGCTCCTGCCCTGGCCTCGGCCAGGCCCTGGCCTGAGGCCAGGGCGCCGGCCCTGGCCACTGCCAGGGCCGGCCTGGCCGGCAGGCCTTGGCCAAGGCCGGCCACTGCCGGCCTGGCCTTGGCCGGTCATGGCCAAGGCCATTCGGCGTTGGCCGGCCATGGCCCCTTTGGCCATGGCCGGCCACCCCCTTTGAATGGGGTTGCCGCACTTATTCCTACCCCTTGATGGGGTGGTCGCCGGTGGTTATTGGCCGTAGCCAACCCCCTCCGCTTGAGGAGGGGGGTGCATGGCCTTCATAGCCCATTTGGCCATGGTGCACATGCACCAAATTCCCTCTTACTCGATGGAAGTAACTACCATCATCTTCCTCGATGAAGCACCCGTTCGTCGATGAAGCACCCGTTCGTCGAGAAATTAGTTATTTCCTAATGGCCGTGTGCCAAAAATGAAAAATAACTTACTATGTGAACGGTCGGTTCTTCCCGTCACGGAGAGTTCCTATCATATCTGTAATGATAGGAGACCCTAACGTGAAAAGAACAACCGCTGCGTTCTCTCCGTCACGAAGCGTTCCTACTATATCCGTAATAGTAGGAGACCCATTCGTGAAAAAGACAACGACTCGTTCATAGTTTCGACGGGGTGGTGGTTTGACCGGGGCGAACCCATATGGCTCTGATACCAATGTTGGATCCTTCCACAACAGAGTTAGGATCGATAATTAAAGTGGAGACTTACGCTTGCGTATGCGGAACGGTAGTCTCGGAACTTTGCCTTCGGGTTCGCCACGACGGATCGAGTCTTCTCACGAACGGAGTAAGGCTACTAATCCACAATCTAAATCTCTATTTTAGATTAAGAACTTGGATAGAGGGAGAGGAAGGATTTCTGCAGAGCTTCGCTATGAAGAAGATGCATGCATGAATTTCATGCAAAAGGTGTAAGAAATGGCTTACCCTTGGGTCTTATTTATAGCCCCCAAGGTAGTTATTTTAGGGTAAGTTGTTCCTTTGGAACAACTTAATTAAGGTGTGCCATGATACATGGCACATTATAAGCTTAAGTTGTACCATATGCATGGTACAACATAAGCTTAAGATATTCCTGTAATGCCCTACCAGCTACTGCACAAGTACTAGAGGGGGGGTGAATAGTACTTTAAAATAATAAGGCGTATAATTCCAAATTAAATTGCACACAACTACCAAATCAATTTACGGAAGCTTAAATTGAATGACAACAATGAAATTAACAATGCTAACAAACGAAGTTAATGGGTTCGGATCCACCCAAGTCTCCCCGACTTGTTCCCGGTGATCCTACGTCCCAACCACCCGGATCCCCTCCGGATACTTGAGTTAGAAACCCTAACTCAAGATTTCCACTATGAATATCTTGTGAAAAATCTTCACAAGATCAAATCATACATGCAATGGCAAAGTGAATCCCACAACCCGGGATCACAAACTTCTCTCACAACCGAGAGAGCCAATAAGCAATATAAAGAGTTTATATGAAATAAAATACTCTTACCACAAAATCCTATACCTTGAGTTTTTCTTACCCAAAAGGTGGAATGAAGGATTTGAGGAAGATGAAGTCACCAAGCCCTAGCACCAAGGAAATGAGCAGCAATGTGTGCCTAGGGAAGAGTTGGAGACTTGGATCAAACAATAGCTTGAAGAGCTCACCAAGAACAAGCTTCTCTCTAGATCTAGAAATGAGAGAGAATGGGTTTCTTGTGAGGAAGAGAGCTTTAGATTTGAGGGAGAATAGCTATCTCTTTAGAACTCAATGAATCTCTTAATGGCAGCTCTATTGAAGATAGAAATGACCTAGGTTCGTATTTATAGGAACCCAAAAACATAAGTTAGGTCAATCTCCAACGGAAAGAAATCTGTGAGAATTAGTCGGTCAAAGAACACTCACTGACCGACTAGTTCATCAACTAGTCGGTCAGTCACAAAGCATGGACCGACTAAGAGCAGATCTGAGAAGAGATAGAATTTCAGACCTAGAAAACTAGTCGGTCCAAGAACACTGTCTGACCGACTAGTTTCACAACTAGTCGGTCATCCAATGAACGTAGACCGACTAAGAGGCAAAACAACATAGTTTGAAGGCAAGTTGACTTAGTCGGTCCAAGAACAAAAGTTGACCGACTAGATTGTCAACTAGTCGGTCATCAAACGTTCTTAGACCGACTAACGGTAAACAGTAGCTTAGGAGAAATTTGGCATGTACAGTAAATCACAACTAGTCGGTCAAAGAAGCATCACTGACCGACTAGTTCACAAACTAGTCGGTCGGTGAGTCAACGTAGACCGACTAACTGTAAACAGTAAAGAACAAAGATTTAACTGACTGAAACCAGTCGGTCCAAGAACAGTGGCCGACCGACTAGATCACCATCTAGTCGGTCAGTACTTGTTCTTGTACCAACTAATATGCACACCAAAGTCCGAATCGAAGCGCGACGCTTCGAGGAAGTTAGAGTGAACTTGTGCAAGAATCCTAGAGCTACGAAATGAGCGAAATGAAGATAGAAACGTAAGATATACTCAAGGCTTAACATTCTATCAATCGAAACTAAAAGACTATAAATAAAACCTTAATAAACGGTCTTTGAGAGCTTCGATTGAATCTTCATTACTTCAAAGCGTTGCAAGAGCTTCAACGAAGCTTTAGGCTTGAATACGAGCTTTTGGAAGTGTTGAGATGTCGCTTTGAATATTCTCGTGAAATTGGCGACGATCTCCAATACTGCGCTCACAAATTGTTAGTTCATGAATTATTTATGTTTGCTCATCATCCAAAACCAAATCCGGGGAGTCCAATATTCAACATTCTCCCCCTTTTTGGTGATGACAAACCAACATAAATAATAATCAAAGATAATAATTCAAATGTAAAATACTTACTCCCCCTGCATTGATGACACGTTAATTCCAAAATGAATATAAATGAATTGCATCAAGCAGACGAGTAAGATAAACAAAGTGAATTGATTTTTGAAATATCGGATTTTGAAAATCCTTATATGTATCTTAACTCCCCCTGAATCTAACATATCAAACTAGATTCTTGGAATTTGAGTTAAATTTTCATTTGCGCTATTTATTATCATTATCTCTCCCCCTTTGGCATTATCCCAAAAAAATGGGGGGCATACAACGACAACAATTAGGAAACGTAAAATCCAACATCGGGAGTCGTAGACAAAGACAATGGACCAACTTGACACCAAGGGAAAAATGTGGAAATCAAAACAAGGTGTGTCAAATTTTCCATTATCAATAAAAATCAACGATAATCAAAATCATCAAAAATACCAAATGTTTATTCATTTCTTGAATAAAGAAACATACTCTTCAATATTCAATATTCTTGGTTAAATTTGTGCATGGAAAACAATTCTATACAATTATAGAATTTAAATCTATTTAACCAAGTTTTCATGCGTCGATTCGATATCACAGTTCAAATATATTCATCGAATATTAAAATTTGCACGACGAATAAAAGATAAAGTGAACGATGATGAACATATATATATATAGAGACAACATGAGTACATCAAAAAAATATCACGTCGAATATATGAGATACATCATATCAAGCGCTACATATCATCAAAAAGAAATACATCATCATCATCATCGAAATCAATACTACTACAAAAAGTACATCATCATCAACATATCATAAAATCCAACACCGACAACCAGAAAGCACAAAAAAAATACATCAAAGCATCTCTCAACCCCATCCTAACCCAAAACACTCTCACTAAGAAATATCATCCAAAAGGTATATGGAGAGTCCTCGGAACAACGATCACGAGGAGGAGGCTGGATCTGCAGCGTCCGTGGGTCCAGTCGACGGAGTGGACTCAGGATCTGCAGGGAGTAGAGGCGTCTCAACAGATGGAATCGTCGGGGCAGGAGTCGAGATCTCAGCAACAGGCTCAACAGCAGCATGAGTCTCGACAGAAGCAGCAGCAGCAGATACATGAGCAGGCTCGGAAACTGGGTCAGCAGCAGGCTCAGAAGGCTGAAGAGCTGCAGCAGATGGCTCTGGAACACCGGAAGAGGTGGCAACTCCAGGAGCAGAAGTGGAAGTACCAGCAGCAGCAGTACCAGCAGAAGTGCCCTCGGGGGCACGAGTCGAAGCACGACAGAGCTCCTCAATGTCCTCCTCAGCCATCTCATCAAACTCCTCATCCTCAGACACGGAAGGAGGAAGCTCAACACCCATCTGACGAGCCATACGGTAGACTACCTCCTCGGTACGAGCCAAGCGGGACTCGTGACGACGAAGTATCCGTAGGACTTCATCCAGGGTGGCAGAAGGAGCAGCAGAGGCACTGGCAGAGGCAGGGACAGACGCAGAAGGCGTCGTCCTCTGAACGTGACGAAGCGCCGCCAGAGATTTCTTGACGGCCGTCGCATTCAGGGGAGGACCAAGGGGACGCTCATCGTCACGAGGCAATGTGACACGAAAATGACGAAACACGAGGGTCAACATGCAAGGAAATGGGATATGAGCCGATTTATTGGACTTTCGAATACACTCGAAAGAGTCAATCTTATCGAGTATAATTCGAGCCCAATTAATCGAGCTCCCCATGAAGATCGCATAGATAAGCTTCAAAAATGGCTGGGATGGTAAAGATGAGGAGCCGTACTTGGGAAGCAAGCACGACTTCAGAATCAGATTTAGGACCCATGCATTTGGCTTGAAGGATTTAGATGGCACGCCAATCATGGCAGGAGGAATCTGATGGAAAATCTCTGAAAGGATGGTCTGATCAAGAGAAGAAATATCATCTACCGAGATATCAGAAGGAAGAAGGCCAGACGAAGAGATACCCAAAATCTCTCCTAAGATTTCCGCAGTGAGGACTATAGGAGTCCCCAAAACGGTCGTCTCAACAGAGTGGGTCTCATCATACTGACCCCGGATCCTATTCGCATAGAAAAGCTTCACTAATCTAGGGTAGTGGTAAGGATTCGCCTTCGGGTCATATCGAAGGTAATCGAGAAGACCCGACGACGACAGAAGATCAGCTAACCCTATGAAGTCGCTAAACTGGACGAAATGCTCCAGAAGCAGCGGGCAATGTTCGATACGGTTATACGCCGCGAGACACAAAGGGTCATCGCGACATAAGGAAATATCGACACCGCCCACCGGCAACGGACCCTTTCCCTTAGGCTTACGGGTAGACGTACGAGGGTGGGTGCTAGACTCGGGATGAATAGGAGGAGTGGGTTCCCTATGAGTCTCTGTCTCGGGGTTATACTCCGTATCGGAATCGGTAGGAGTATGGAACGAAGAAGGAGAGGCAAGAGATTTGGCCTTTGGCTTAGGTTTGGGCTTGGGTTTGGGTTGACCTCTAGGTTTAGCGGTTGTCGTCCTCTTCTTCTTGAGAGGAGGCGAAGACGACGAAGGATGGGTGGTCTTGGCTCTACGCTTCGGAGGGGTTGGGTGCTCGGGGTCCGAAGAGATTGGATCAACGGTCATCGGAGAGGGGCCAGAGGAAGTGATCGGAATGCGTGTTCTTGCCATAGTCGAAGCAAGACACGAGATCAAATCAACGAATCCTAGCACAACCCTAGGAAATCCGAAACCCTAGAGGAAGAGATTTAGAACCCTAGGCAGAGAAACCTAACCCTAAACTGAAAAAGGAACCCTAGATAGGAGAGGGAGGAGGGAGGTTTACCCTAGGAGGAAGAACGACGGCCGGCGACGGCGGAGATGATCGGAATGAGGCCGGAAATCGATCGGAAGTGGAAGGGTCGGGGTTTTGAGCTGGAGGAGAAAGAGGGTTTCGATCGACTAGAATGAGAAAGAACCGACTAAAATCATTTTAAGTCGGTCGAGATCGCAATTTACCAAACAGTCCCTGGCACAACTAGTCGGTCACAGTTCAAGCACTGACCGACTAGATCATGATCTAGTCGGTCGGTCAATGAGCTTGAACCGACTAGTTGTAAACAGTGGCTGAAACCAAGATATACTGACAAGATTTAGTCGGTCTGCGTTCATGTACTGACCGACTAGATAACAATCTAGTCGGTCGGTCACTGAACATGAACCGACTAAAGAGTCAAAAATTTGAAAATCAAGTTCTCTCCATAATATGCTTGGACGATAAATCTCAAAACTCTCAATAAACATCCAAACTACCCCATTAATCATCGAAAAACAGAAATTTGACGATTACGCACAAATCGAACGAAAAATCAAGATATCACATAAAATTCCCGAAAAGTCCAATAATTCTAGCATGAATGAGATATTGCCAAATATAATAGCATGCAAAATTATTGAATGAAACATGAATCCTATATCTCGGATTCACCCATAATCCCCAATTCTCGACGCAACCGCACAAAGGAGTCCTCCTTTAGGGGTTTCGTGAAAATATCGGCGATTTGCTTTTGGGTTTCAACGTACACTAGAATGATGTCCTTTTTAGCAACATGATCATCTAAAAAGTGGTGTCGGACATCTATGTGTTTCGAACGGGAATGATGTACCGGGTTCTTGGAAAGACATATTGCACTTTGGTTGTCAACCATGATAGGGCAAGTATCACAATTTATACCAAAGTCTTTAAGTGTGTGTCTCATCCAAAGAACTTGAGCACACGCGGCACCGGCGGCAATATATTCCGCCTCGGTGGTTGAAAGTGATACGGAATTTTGCTTCTTGGAAAACCAAGAGACAAGAGAATTTCCTATAAAATGGCAAGTGCCACTAGTACTTTTCCTGTCGGATTTGCATCCCGCATAATCGGCATCACTATATGAGATTAACTCATATGTGCTAGATTTCGGATAAAGTAATCCAAAATCTAAAGTGTAACTTAGATAGCGAAAAATGCGCTTTACCGCTACTAAGTGAGATTCCTTAGGTTGAGACTGATAACGAGCACATATACATACGGCAAACATAATATCGGGCCTACTTGCGGTAAGATAAAGCAAACTACCTATCATACCTCGATATAGACGAATGTCTACATCCTTACCGCCCGTATCCTTGTCAAGATGCGTAGTCGTGCTCATTGGAGTCTTTTTCCTGGAGGCATTCTCCATTCCAAATCGCTTTAGCAACTCCACCGTGTACTTCGTTTGGTGGATGAAGATTGCATCGTTCATTTGGCGAATTTGGAGACCTAAGAAATATTTGAGTTCGCCCATGTGGCTCATCTCAAATTGTTCCTTCATCACATTAGAAAATTCTTCGCAAAGAGCGAAGTTAGTAGCACCGAAAATGATATCATCAACATAAATTTGAACTAATAAAATATCATTATTCGCATGCTTAATAAAAAGTGTTGAATCGGCTTCGCCCATTTTAAAATTCAAATCCAAAAGAAAATTCTTTAGGCGATCATACCAAGCTCGAGGAGCTTGTCTCAAACCATAAAGAGCTTTCTTTAGTTTAAAAACGTGATTTGGAAATTTTTCATTTACGAAGCCCGGAGGTTGAGAAACGTAAACTTCCTCAACGACATCTCCGTTTAAAAAAGCACTTTTAACATCCATTTGAAATAATTTAAAATTCTTATGGCATGCAAAAGACAAAAGTAATCTAATTGATTCTAATCTAGCTACCGGAGCGAAAGATTCTTCGAAATCGATACCTTCCTCTTGACGATAGCCTTGAGCTACTAACCGAGCTTTGTTCCGGACGACGACTTGGTTTTCGTCGGTTTTGTTCTTGAAGATCCACTTTGTCCCTATGACGGTGTGGTTCTTCGATGGCAATGGAACAAGCTCCCAAACTTCATTTCTCTCGAATTGAATGAGCTCCTCCTCCATGGCTAAGATCCAAGCGCTATCTTCGCATGCTTCATTAATATTCTTTGGCTCTATCGAGGAGGCAAAGGCACAATGAGCGAAGTAGTTCACTTGCGATCTCGTCTTGACACTATCATGGATATTGCCAATGACTTGCTCATGAGGATGGTCACGAACGGTATGAAGCCGTTTGGGAATACCTTGATCACTAGGAACATTCTCAATAACTTCGTTAGTTGGGTTAGTCTCAATAGAATCAATAGAATCATTAGACTTAGAATTATCAAATGAATCACATAAAACATCCATAGAATCATTATCATTTGAAATTCTAGTTGGAACAAATCCTTCATTAAATGAGACATGAAGCGACTCCTCGATCGTTGAGGTTCGTTTGTTGAATATCCGGTAGGCTTTGCTACGCGAAGAATATCCAACAAAAATCCCCTCATCGGATCTCGGATCGAATTTGTCCAAACTACCATATGTGTTCTTAATAAAACATTTCGAACCAAAAACACGAAAATGTTTAACTTGAGGCAACCTACCAAACAACAATTCATAACAAGTTTGTTTAGTGCCGGGCCTCAAAAGTATTCTATTAAACACATAGCAAGCGGTGTGTACCGCTTCCGCCCAAAATTGATGGCCAAGTTGGCTATCATCAAGCATAGTGCGAGCACACTCCACTAGCGTCCTATTCTTTCTCTCAACTACACCATTTTGAGGAGGTGCACGAGGGAAGGAGAAGGTGTGAGTAATACCAACTTCATCACAAAATGTCTCAAAAGACTCATTCTCAAATTCACCTCCATGATCACTACGAATAATGACAATGGTGGTTCCTAAGAGATTTTGTACTTTCTTAACAAAAATTGTGAAGTTTTCAAAAGCTTCATTTTTATTACACAATGAAAATACCCAAGTAAATCTTGAATAGTCATCTACGATGACAAGTCCATACCTTGCATTTCCTAAGGAAGCTACTCTAGTTGGCCCAAATAAATCTAGATGTAATAGTTCTAGTGGCCGTTTAGTAGAGATGCTTTTCTTAGGTTTAAATGAAGATTTAGGAAGCTTGCCACGTTGACAACAATCACAAAAACTTTTCTTTTCAAAAACAAGCTTCGGAAAACCTTTAATAGAATTCAATTTTGAAAGCTTATATAGTGTTCCAAAGTTCACATGTCCAAAGCGTCGATGCCATAAGTGTTGTTCACTTGTGTTGGCAACGAGACATTGTTCATATGACTTAGGAAGATCCAAAATATAAATGTCTTTACGACGAGTTCCGGAAAATAATAATTTTTCATTATCCTTTCTTAAAATATGACACAATCCTTTCGCAAAGCTAACTTTGTAACCTTTGTCACAAAGTTGGCTTATTGAAATAAGATTATGATTTAAACCACTAACAAGATAAACATCACTAATTAATGGTTTAGAAGGGTTACCGACTTTACCAACACCTACGATGGTTCCGCTCTCGTTGCCTCCAAATACGACGCGGTTTCCATTCGCAATGGGAACCACTCCGGAGAGCAAACGAGCGTCACCCGTCATGTGTTTGGAACACCCGCTATCGAGTATCCAATTCCCTTTGGAGCTAAATTTAAATTTGTTGCTCCTTTTCTTTTTCTTTTCCTTGAGTACCTAAAGATAGACAATTTCATATCATGGTACCCAAGGTCATTGGGTCCAAGGGATTAGACCTTTGGAAGCCAAGTCCAAGTGGACTTAGACTTCCCCACATAATTCTTACTATGCACAACATCCGAAAAATAAGCATTCATATACATTTGTTTTTCGTCCATGCTTGTGTCCTTTGGGCTCCAAATAGTGAAAATTTTGGGAGCCATCATCCTATTGGGTGCATGCATACGACGTTGAATTCTACGTGATGCATGTTGTGGATAGGCATATGGGACATGATGGAATGGTGCACGATGAGAATTATTCATATGATGAGATGGGTGTACATATGCATGTGTGGGAACACGTGCGTGAGGGTGTCTCACTTGGTGTGCACGTGCCCGAGAATGTGTTGCATAAAAATCATCATATGTGTGAGCCGGTGGAGTAGGACGTGTGTTCCTACGTGGCATGTTATTAGTGTACATGTAGGCATGCCCCTTCTTTGGAGGTCCACCCAAAGTGGGTTTCTTTCCGAAAGAGGGTGTGGACGAGGTGGAAGCACCATTGGTAGATGAACTACCAATAGAGTGTTTGCTCCCACTCGTTGAGGCTTCGGAAGTTGGCCTAACAAAAGTAGTGACCGACTTGGATGAATTTCCCATCATATACCCCAAGCCAATGTGGTGTTTGGCCGGAAGTAAATCTTTTAGGATATTATCCAAATGGCCCTTACCCTTGTTGAATTTGTTGATTCGGCCCAATGTGTCATCATATTTCTCTTTGAGAGAACGCAAAGAAGTATCCAAAGTGGATATTTGCGATGTGAGCACATAAACACGAGATTTAAGATTCTCGTTCTCAATACTCAAAGTCGAGTTTTGAGAAGTTAAATCCGCTATCTCATGTTCTTCCGCATCCTCAATGCTAACATGTTCAAGTTTAGATTTGAGATTTACAATCTCATTTCTTAACTCTTCAACAACGGTGTCGTTGTTGGTGATGATAGTCTTAGGCGATGTTTGAATGCTAGCTAGGTCATCTTTTACCTTAGTATATCTATTTACTAACTTAGTGTATTTTGACCATAGTTGAGTGTTAGCATCCCTAAGATCATCCATCGTTACCTCATCGCTTTCTTCATCACTATCATCGGAAGAGGAGGATCCTTGATCGTGCTCCTCTCTTGCCATGAAGCACATGTGTGCTTGCTCCACTTGCTCATCATCCGACTCTCCGCTTGAGGAATCATCGGAGTCGGTGAAGGTAGCTCCGACAAGTCCCTTCTTGTTTCCTTTCGTGTACTTCTTGGACTTGTCATACTTTGGCGCCTTCCACTTCTCCTTTTGCTTGTTTTGAGGACAATCCGCTTTGATGTGTCCTGGCTTATTGCATTTAAAGCACAAAGGTGGAGAGGCGTTAGTAGAAGTAAACTTAGATTTTTGTTTGAAGTTACCCTTTCGGAAGAAACGGTTGAACTTCTTGGCCATGAGTGCCATGGACTCCAAGTCCAACTCGTTTTCCGATTCTTCATCATCGGTAAAGGTGGATGAAGCCGCCTTGAATGCAATCGCCTTTTTCTTAGGCGCATCTAGGTTCAAATATGACTTCATCTTTTCTTGTAGCTTCACCTTGCTATCTTTGCGTACCTCGTATGACATCAAGGTACCCATTAGTTGAACTACGGTATATTTGTCCATGTCATTACCTTCCTCGATGGCGAAGGTACGTTTTTCCCAAGAAGAGGGAAGTCCTTCAATAAGCTTTAAGCACTTCTCCTTTTGAGTGTAGATCTTGCCGAGGGCCTCTAACTTGTTTATTATGTCAACGAAGCGAGCGTAATATTCTTTCATCTTCTCGCCCTGTTGCATATGAAACATTTCGTAATCTTTGGTTACGACAACGAGTTTAGAGTCTCTTACCCGACTCGTCCCTTCATGTAGTATGAGGAGAGAGTTCCAAATTTGATATGCACTCTTACATGTGCATATCTTATTGAAGTCCTCGGGCTCCAATGCGCATTGCAAGGCGTTCATTGCCTTGGCATTGCTTACCTCCGCGGCGACCTCCGCGGTAGTCCATTTCTCAAAATCTTCTTCTTCGGGTTCAATATACTCCTTCATTGTAGTTCTCCATAAAGATGCACTTCGGAGGAAGGTTTCCATCCGACACTTCCAGTACCCGTAGTTGGTACCGTTGAAGAATGGAGGCCTCGTAGAGGAATGTCCCTCCATCACCGAAGATGCTCCTTCACGGTTCCTGAAGGTGTCATAGTTGGAAGGTGGACGCACGGTCTTATTGTCGTTGGCAGACATAGCTGAGTATCTGGCTCTGATACCAAATGTAATGCCCTACCAGCTACTGCACAAGTACTAGAGGGGGGGTGAATAGTACTTTAAAATAATAAGGCGTATAATTCCAAATTAAATTGCACACAACTACCAAATCAATTTGCGGAAGCTTAAATTGAATGACAACAATGAAATTAACAATGCTAACAAACGAAGTTAATGGGTTCGGATCCACCCAAGTCTCCCCGACTTGTTCCCGGTGATCCTACGTCCCAACCACCCGGATCCCCTCCGGATACTTGAGTTAGAAACCCTAACTCAAGATTTCCACTATGAATATCTTGTGAAAAACCTTCACAAGATCAAATCATACATGCAATGGCAAAGTGAATCCCACAACCCGGGATCACAAACTTCTCTCACAACCGAGAGAGCCAATAAGCAATATAAAGAGTTTATATGAAATAAAATACTCTTACCACAAAATCCTATACCTTGAGTTTTTCTTACCCAAAAGGTGGAATGAAGGATTTGAGGAAGATGAAGTCACCAAGCCCTAGCACCAAGGAAATGAGCAGCAATGGGTGCCTAGGGAAGAGTTGGAGACTTGGATCAAGCAATAGCTTGAAGAGCTCACCAAGAACAAGCTTCTCTCTAGATCTAGAAATGAGAGAGAATGGGTTTCTTGTGAGGAAGAGAGCTTTAGATTTGAGGGAGAATAGCTATCTCTTTAGAACTCAATGAATCTCTTAATGGCAGCTCTATTGAAGATAGAAATGACCTAGGTTCGTATTTATAGGAACCCAAAAACATAAGTTAGGTCAATCTCCAACGGAAAGAAATCTGTGAGAATTAGTCGGTCAAAGAACACTCACTGACCGACTAGTTCATCAACTAGTCGGTCAGTCACAAAGCATGGACCGACTAAGAGCAGATCTGAGAAGAGATAGAATTTCAGACCTAGAAAACTAGTCGGTCCAAGAACACTGTCTGACCGACTAGTTTAACAACTAGTCGGTCATCCAATGAACGTAGACCGACTAAGAGGCAAAACAACATAGTCTGAAGGCAAGTTGACTTAGTCGGTCCAAGAACAAAAGTTGACCGACTAGATTGTCAACTAGTCGGTCATCAAACGTTCTTAGACCGACTAACGGTAAACAGTAGCTTAGGAGAAATTTGGCATGTACAGTAAATCACAACTAGTCGGTCAAAGAAGCATCACTGACTGACTAGTTCACAAACTAGTCGGTCGGTGAGTCAACGTAGACCGACTAACTGTAAACAGTAAAGAACAAAGATTTAACTGACTGAAACCAGTCGGTCCAAGAACAGTGGCCGACCGACTAGATCACCATCTAGTCGGTCAGTACTTGTTCTTGTACCAACTAACATGCACACCAAAGTCCGAATCGAAGCGCGACGCTTCGAGGAAGTTAGAGTGAACTTGTGCAAGAATCCTAGAGCTACGAAATGAGCGAAATGAAGATAGAAACGTAAGATATACTCAAGGCTTAACATTCTATCAATCGAAACTAAAAGACTATAAATAAAACCTTAATAAACGGTCTTTGAGAGCTTCGATTGAATCTTCATTACTTCAAAGCGTTGCAAGAGCTTCAACGAAGCTTTAGGCTTGAATACGAGCTTTTGGAAGTGTTGAGATGTCGCTTTGAATATTCTCGTGAAATTGGCGACGATCTCCAATACTGCGCTCACAAATTGTTAGTTCATGAATTATTTATGTTTGCTCATCATCCAAAACCAAATCCGGGGAGTCCAATATTCAACAATTCCCCCTTTATTAGCCATATGTCGCATGCACTTATGCATATGTAATGCGACTTTCCCACTCATCCAGAGATCCTCTCCGCAAGGGAACAGATTCCCTTTGTACACGACTTCGTGTACGCAACGTTCGAGGTCCGTATTCCCTCGTACATCCCCCACAAGGGTGTACAAACGTCTTCCATATCCAACAGTTAGGGTGTCAGAAGTTTGACCGAGGACGTTAGGGCTGAAACCGTCGGGCGCGCTTTTGTCAGGCGCAGTTTTGTCAGGTTGTCAAGCGTGAGGCTGTCGGGTGGCAAAACTGCCAGGTGCGCTTTTGTCATGCGCACTTTTGTCAGGCGTGAGACTGTCAGGCGAAGAAACTATCAGTGATATTTAAGACAGTTTGCCTCCCTCTTGAAGTCTCAAGTCCTTCTTTAGGCTGACTTCTTTGGGTGGAGAGTTAGGCGGACTGCCTCTTAAGCAAGCGTCACCTCGCCGAACTGGCGTGGTTTGTGTGCGGTCAGTCGGAGGGATCTGCACTTAGAATCGGTTAACGAGCTTGGCGGTCTGCACGGGTGCACTGCACTGAGCCTCGGCTAGGGCCTCTTGGCCTTGGTGAACTGGTCCTTATTGATGCAGATTGTTGAGTGGGTTTTATTCAAGTGGGCCTTTATCAACTAGGCTGGCATTTAGGGCGTAACAATTGCCCCCGTCGTTCGAGCTTGGGCTGGGAAGCTTGGCCCAGTTTGAATGACATATTATTTCTTCGTACCTTTTGTTTGGCAGCGAGCTTCTAACCCTCGGGGTCTGAGCTCGTAAGTCTACCCAGAATTTCTTAGGATATGGGGTGCCTCGGAGGCAATCCACAAACCCTCGGTGACCTATCCCTTTGGAGCATATCGAGGGCACAGATCGTAAGCTTGCCCCGAATTTTGAGGGATGGGAGGGCGTGCGAACGACCTATCGGGGGAGGATGACCTTCTTCGAGGACAACCTTCACCTGAGGATGCCCTTTCGGGGGTGCAGCTCGAAGTCTGCACTAGGTCTCTGACAGAGAAGGGTCGAGTTACGCAGCCTTTCTCAAGCCCTTGGTGACCTTTCGAGGGTGCATCTCGAAAGCCTGCCTCGGATCTTTGCTGGCAGCAAGGTAGCTCACTGTTTGCGATTAGGCTGACCCTGACCTGAGGCTTATTCTCCCAGGAAAAGTTTGAAGTGGACGTGAGTCGAAACATATTAACATATGTCAGAGGTAGAGTGAAGACCTGTTTGGATGGTGGCGCAGTCCGAAAACCTGCTCCGGACCTGTTTCAGAGTGTTTTCTCACTACAAAATCGTTGACCGTGGACTGCCCGGTCAACGTGGTCAAGGGGCCGATTTGGGTCCCTTGGGTGCGTCGAGCACGTGTAGACGCGACGCGAATCGGAGATGCAGTCGACGCAGAGCACAACAGCTGGGCCGGGTCTGGATCCTTGGCCTCTGGGGGACTGAGGGGAAGCCTCGGCCCGGTGTGAGGTGCTCGGCCTCGGACGGTCGGGCGGCGAGGGGAAGCCTCGGCGCCTTGGCTTGGCGTGCGACCGACGCGGAGCTGAGGGGAAGCCTCGGCCCGGTGTGAGGTGCTCGGCCTCGGACGGTCGAGCGACGAGGGGAAGCCTCGGCGCCTTGGCTTGGCGTGCGACCAACGTGGAGCTGAGGGGAAGCCTCGGCTCGGATGGGCGCGCTCGGCCTCGGTCGGTCGGACGACGAGGGGTAGCCTCGGTCGCCTCGCTTGATGCGCGACCGGCGTGGAGCCGAGGGGAAGCCTCGGCACTTGGATCTAACGTCTTCCTGAACAGACGAGAACAATCGTCAGGGGGGCCGGACCTTGGTTCCGGCCAAATCCCCCCCGATGCCTAAGTCAGATGATGATCTGAAAGAGGAGGCTCGGCGGGGACGGTTCGACTCGAGAGGAGATCGAAATGACGTCCTCCGGCGTGAGTGGGGGGAAGGAGATGAAGTGGGGGAACTAGGTCGTTGACGGAGTACCTTAGGTTTTTGTTACCTGAGATGCGGTCCCTTCTCTAGTCATCCTCCTAGCCCTTTTATAGGACTCTCGTCGCGACCACCCATGACTCACGTCCCTCGTCCGCCCCCAATCGTGCCCCCTCAATCTGCCTCCCCATCGCCGCTCCCCGCGCCATGCCAGCACCTCCCCATAACGGCCATTAAGTGGTAGCGGGCCTGGGGGAACGGTTACCGCTGGTGTGGGCGAGTGACTCACGCGTTTCTGGGGTCGGGCCGGATCGATGTTCGGGGTCCTCTCATGGGCTTCGTTGGGTGGGCTTGGACCCCTCGTGATTTCGCGTAGTAGGCTGCGCCTTTGGGCCCATGCTGTTGGGCCTCCGCAAAATAGACGTATCAATTGCCCCCATCGGTGGGGCCGATCGGCCTTGGCCGGCTCGGTTCGACCGATGTGACT
Source organism: Scilla litardierei (assembly GCA_030789695.1). Taxonomy (NCBI): domain Eukaryota; kingdom Viridiplantae; phylum Streptophyta; class Magnoliopsida; order Asparagales; family Asparagaceae; genus Scilla; species Scilla litardierei. The sequence goes on along the minus strand of CM061137.1, from coordinate 153,601,420 downwards.
CCTGGGGTTCCGATTGGTGCGTCAATCGAGGCGCGGTCATAAATGAAGGTTATGATGAGGCGGATCGATAGGACTTCCCTTGGCGCCGATTTTGAAACGCCGCCGGCTCTTTGAGGCTTGCCACGTGTTCCTGTCAGGCATTTTGAATTCGCGTCTGGGTCTTGTATATAAGTGCCCCGGCTGCTTTGATCCCAACTTCTTCCTCGCTCTTCTCTCTGTTCCGGGATTTCCACAAACTCGGAGTCTTCCGCCGCCTTCGTTCCCTTGCCTTCTCCAAATAAACAAAAAGGTAAATCCTTTCCCATCATCATATTATGGCTGCTCTTAGGATAGGTGGCTCTGGCCAAGGGACGAGGGATCCTCCTGAGTCCAGGCGTGGCGGGCCCCGATCTGTGGGATCCGGTTCCTCCTTGGGGAGCCGTTCCCTCCGAGATAAAGGGAAGGGGAAGCTCTTCCCAAACTATGCTGGCGGTGATGTGGCGTCGGCTGCCGTGCGGCTTAATGTACCTCCGGTTGTCCTCAGAACGCCGTCGAGGACTCCTTTTCTGGCGGCTGCGGAGATTCGGGGAAAGTACCTCTGTGACACGTATGATGTTCGAGTCCCCTTCATCGACGAGCGGATCTGTCTTCCGAGGAGCAACGAAGTCGGCGTTTACGTCGAGATGTTCCGTCTGGGTCTTCGTTTCCCGCTCAATCCCTTTTTTATCCAAGTCATGGAGTACCTCATGGTGCCCCTTTGCCAGTTTACCCCCTGTTCGGTTGCGGTTCTGACAGGCTTTGTGATGCTCTGCTGCACTCGCGGTCTGGAGCCATCTCTCCCCCTCCTCTTATATTTTTATCAGATCCAGACGGTCGGTCTAGGGTCATGGCTGCACCTCCGAGCCCGCGCGGGGAGGGAATGCCTGATCGGGCTACCCCACTGGGCGGGGGATTGGAGCTCAGATTATGTCTTCGTGGTCTTCCTTGAGGATGCTCAGATTTTGACAGGTTGGGGTGGGTCAGGTCGGCCTTGCCCAACGCTAACCCTCTCCGAGGCTGATCAGGCAGCCGTCGCGCTGCTGTCGGCCCTCCCCTTGGAGGCGAAGTCTATCTGGCCTTTGCTGGACGACCTACTCCTGAAGGCCGTCTTGTGGTCTCCGGGTAGGTCGCTTTTTCAGTCCTGGATTGCCCCGTGGCTTACCCTGATTTCGGTTTCGCTTGCAGGAATGGCTGGTCGCGAGTTCACCCGCAACGTTGATGAGCTGATTCGGCATGGAGCCGCTCGGAGCCGAGGCAGCACCTCGGGAAGGGCACCTCGGTGGACCGTTGAGGAGGAGGTGCACCGAGTCGAGCCCACCGTGGGCAAGGTGGTGGCCGCGCCTCCTGCCTCTTCTTCTGGTAGTCTCCTCCCCGGGGGGTCGCAAGGGCCGGATCCGTCCCACCGGCCCAAGTGGCGGGGGGTAACGATGGGTCCGGTGCAGCTCCTCTTGCGCTTGGCGTGCCCCCTCTTGTCCCCGAGGGTGGAGGTGGTACGAGGCGGAGGCGCTCCCCATCGGCGCCTGCCGAGCCTCACGGAGGGAAGAAGAGGAAGGAAGGCGTGGATCCCTCCAGTCCGGTGTGCTCCGTGCCCCCGGCGGTGGCCGCCGAGGATCTTCCAGTGACCCTGACGACCACCCCCGTCGCCGCGTCTCCGCCTCCATTATCGGGAATCGGTGCCCTGTTGGCGAGCAGCTCGGCCTCCCTCGAGGTCACCCCCGGGGATTTGGTGTTTGTCGACCGAGCCTTGGCTCAGCAGTTGGCCGAGGGCTCCGTCCTCCCCCGGGACCGTAGTCTCCTTGAGAGGGCCCCCGCCGACAAGGTGTCGGACACCTTGGTCTGGATCCTTCAGCAGGTCTGGCTATCCCGCTGTCCCTTTCTTTCCTTCGCTCTCTTCTTGGCTCATGTCTTGTCGTTCAGGGTTCAACACTCGCTGTCGAGTCGCAGCGTCGAGCTGTCCGTTTGAGGGAGCTGGAGGAGTCCTCTGCGAAGGACCACGAGCGGGCTGGGGCGGTGGAGGTAGCTGCGGTGGCGGCCCAGATGGAGTCTCGGCAACTCAAGCTCCGGGTGGCCGAGCTAGAGGGACGAGTGGCCGATCTCTAGGGAGAGTTAGAGGACGCTCGGCGTTCGACCGGGGAAGCGGCAGAGTCGTTCCGCCTGGAGAGGGAGGAGCTCCAGAGGGAACTGTCGGATCGGCGTCAGGTGGCGCGGTTCGCGGATGAGGTGGAGAGGGGCGTCGTCGGGACTCTGGGGGAGAGGATCTTCGATGTCCTCAGGGAGGCCTTCGGCAAGTATGAAGACCTTATTGGCCCCCGGATCGTCGAAGTCATCCAGTCCTCCTTCTGAGATTGTGCGGAGCGCGTCTTGCAAGCCCTTCCGTCTGCCGATCCCCTTCGCTCCGAGGAGGGGGAGGCGCCTGAGGATGCGTCCTCCCGAGCCCGGGTCCCCTAGGTCGTCCTTCCCGGCCTATCACCCTTGTTTTTATCCTCAAATTTTTCAGCATCCGCTTTCGCTTTGGCCCAGCCTACTTGAAATGGATCCCTGACCTCGCAATCTCCATTGGCATCTTTACCGGTTCTCTGCTTCCAGGCGAACAATTGCTGATTGCAAGGATGTTCATTTAAGCCAGCAATTTTGTGTTCTTGGTCGACAAATTTTGCTCTGCCGGCGTCACCCTAGCTTTCGTGGGTGACGAGTTTTGCCGAGAGTGAATTATTTGTTAGGTGGTTCCTCCACTTCAAATTTCCTGTAAAAAGACACACTTTTGTACCTCGGTTAACTATTGGAAATGGAATTGACCTACCTGAATTCTCCGCGCATTTTGCTTTGTTGCTGTGACTTCGGCTCCTCTGCTGATGGTGGTCGCTCGCCTCCTTCCTCCGGGGGGTCACCCCTAGTCCCTCGAGTGGACAAGTCGGGTGATGTCCTTATTGGCTGGGGGGGTTGCTCTTAGTCTTATGAGCAATGGAGTAGGTCAGCGAGGGGGAAGCCCCTCGGCTTAGGACCAGTCGGCGTCTGCGCCGGCTGGGGGAATTGCCCCGAGACTTACGAGCGATGGTGTCGGTCAGCGAGGGTGAAGCTCCTCGGCTTTGGACCGGTCGGTGTCTGCGCTGGCTGGGGGAATTGCCCCCAGACTTACGAGCGATTTGGTCGGTGAGGGTGAGGCTCCTCGGCTTAGGACCGTTCGGCGTCCATGCTGGCTGGGGGAATCGCCCCCAGACTTACGAGCGATTTGGTCGGCGAGGGTGAAGCTCCTCGGCTTAGGACCGGTCGGTGTCTGCGCTGGCTGGGGGAATTGCCCCCAGACTTACGAGCGATTTGGTCGGCGAGGGTGAGGCTCCTCGGCTTAGGACCGGTCGGCGTCTGCGCTGGCTGGGGGAATTGCCCCCAGACTTACGAGCGATTTGGTCGGCGAGGGTGAAGCTCCTCGGCTTAGGACCGGTCAGTGTCTACGCTGGCTGGGGGAATTGCCCCCAGACTTACGAGCGATTTGTTTGGCGAGGGTGAGGCTCCTCGGCTTAGGACCGGTCGGCGTCTGCGCTGGTTGGGGGAATTGCCCCCAGAATTACGAGCGATTTGGTCGGCGAGGGTGAAGCTCATCGGCTCATGACCAGTTTTGATTGACCCCCCGTCCGGTGAGGTGGCGGTCTTCACTCTTATGCAGCCTTAGCGAAATGTTGACTCCGTAGGAGATGAAGAAAAGGAAAAAGGAGTGCATTTATACTCTTGAAGGTCCTATTGGACTAGTACATTTGGAGGAAAAAAGGAAATAAGGCTAGACGGGGGGATGTGAACCTAGATAATCTCCTCCCGACTAGGCGGTGACTGGGGGGCCTCGCCTACTCACTCTATGATGCGGAGGGGTCCTTGGACGGCGTTGACCTTCTTTCCTTTGTCCGGCTGTTTGGATGTTCCTTCTCCGTGGGCCGGGTCGTCGGTAAAGTTCCTTGCGTGCCCTCGGCTCATCAGCTTCTCGATGTCCTTCTTTAGGTGCCAGCAGTCTTCAGTGTCGTGGCCGTTGTCTTTGTGGTACTGGCAATACTTTCCCCAATTTTACCCCCTCTCTTTGTCTTCGGCGGGGGGCGATCAGCGCGCTCTTCCTTCTGCACTTGAGTGAGGACGGCGTCCGGGGTGGCGTCCCTCGTATCCTCCCTCCGCTGCTTGTTTCTTGCCCTCTTCTCTGCCCGATACCCTTCGGGGCTGCGGCGTTCGCTATCGCCGCGCTTGGTCCCTCGTCTGGTCTTTCGTTCCTCGATGGCCAAGGTCTCCTCGGTCAACATGAAGCGCTCTGCCCTCGCCATGATCCCAGCGAGATCTTTCGGGGGATCATTGTGTAGAGATTTCTTCAAGCCTCTATGACGCAGCCCTTTCTTTAGGGCCGTTTGGACAACGAGGTCGGGAGGGCTGTTTACGTTCAGCCGCTCAGCGTTGAAGCGGCGCATAAATTGTCGGAGCGGCTCGGTCGGGCCCTGCACTATGTTAAACAAATGTTCAGCATCAGGCATTACCTGTCGCCCTGCCATGAACTGTTTGCAGAACAGCTGGGTGAGTTCCTCGAAGCTGTCAATGGAGCGGCTGGGCAGGCTGCGGTACCAAGTTCTCGCTGCTCCCCTGAGGGTCGAATAAAAGCCCCTGCAGAGCAGGGTATCATCGGCTCCCTGGAAGGACATGTCCCCCTCGTAGTCCATCACATGGTTCCCTGGATCCCCTATCCCGTCGTATTTCCCCAGCGTCGGGATCTTGAATCGAGAGGAGACCCGCGCGTCGGTTATTCTCCGCGACAGGGGGCACCGGTCTCCGTGGATGCCTCCAGGGGTCTGACATCCGCCTACCTCAGGCTCGTTCGGTTGCGGAGGTGGCACAGGCGCTGGTTGGGCTGGCTCAACGGCCCTCGCCACACTGGGAGTGGGGCTGGTCCGGCGTTCCCGGCTCCTCCGGCGGGAGCTTCCGCTTAGCCGTGATCGGTCCCTCGAGTGGTGCCGACCACTTCTTCTACGGTGAGTTGACCGTGGCCAACGAGACGACGCGGTCACCGATTCGTCCCCCGTGTATTCGGTACCCCTCATACTCCTTTCGCGATGAGAGGAGGAGGCGCGCGATCTCGCCTGGTGGAGGCCGGGTAGTGTGAACCGACGCTCCGTGTTCGGTCTTTGGTTTCTGTGGTCAGTGACCACAGCGGACCGCAGGAGCGGTGGGCCCCCCTCCCAGCGATGGCCGTCGCCCAACACGTCTCCGTTGGCTGGCGCGGTGCCGATGAGCTACTGTACCGTCGCGACCAGCGTCTGAATGTTCACGTTGGTCTCTTGGGCCAGGGCACGGAGTTGCTCCTGCGTGGCCAGCTCGGTCTCGCCAGTCTCTTCGGCTGAGGGGGCATGGTGATTGCCGTTGGGTGCACCCTCAAGGTTGCTGTTGGGTGCGCCATTTCCCTCCTCCGGGATGGGGGCATGCGTCTCTTCCCGTTGCAGGTGCGTGCCATTGCAAGTGTGGTTTGTTTTTTCATGGGATAGTTCATTTCCCACAGACGGTGCCAGATGTTTCAGAGTGTTTTCTCACTACAAAATCGTTGACCGTGGACTGCCCGGTCAACGTGGTCAAGGGGCCGATTTGGGTCCCTTGGGTGCGTCGAGCACGTGTAGACGTGACGCGAATCGGAGATGCAGTCGACGCAAAGCACGTCAGCTGGGCCGGGTCTGGATCCTTGGCCTTTGGGGGACTGAGGGGAAGCCTCGGCCCGGTGTGAGGTGCTCGGCCTCGGACGGTCGGGCGGTGAGGGGAAGCCTCGGTGCCTTGGCTTGGCGTGCGACTGACGCGGAGCTGAGGGTAAGCCTCGGCCCGGTGTGAGGTGCTCGGCCTCAGACGGTCGGGCGACGAGGGGAAGCCTCGGCGCCTTGGCTTGGCATGCGACCGACGCGGAGCTGAGGGGAAGCCTCGGGTCGGATGGGCGCGCTCGGCCTCGGTCGGTCGGACGACGAGGGGTAGCCTCGGTCGCCTTGCTTGATGCGCGGCTGGCGTGGAGCCGAGGGGAAGCCTCGGCACTTGGATCTAACGTCTTCCTGAACAGACGAGAACACTCGTCAGGGGGGCCGGACCTTGGTTCCGGCCAAATCCCCTCTGATGCCTAAGTCAGATGATGATCTGAAAGAGGAGGCTCGGCGGGGACGGTTCGACTCGAGAGGAGATCGGAACGACGTCCTCCGGCGCGAGCGAGGGGAAGGAGATGAAGTGGGGGAAATAGGTCGTTGACAGAGTACCTTAGGTTTTTGTTACCTGAGATGTGGTCCCTTCTCCAGTCGTCCTCCTAGCCCTTTTATAGGTCTCTCGTCGCGACCACCCATGACTCACGTCCCTCGTCCGCCCCCAATCGTGCCCCCTCAATCCGCCTCCCCATCGCCGCTCCCCGCTCCATGCCAGCACCTCCCCATAACGGCCATTAAGTGGTAGCGGGCCTGGGGGAACAGTTATCGCTGGTGTGGGCGAGTGACTCGCGCGTTTCCGGGGTCGGGCCGGATCGATGTTCGGGGTCCTCTCATGGGCTTCGTTGGGTGGGCTTGGACCCTCCATGATTTCGCGTAGTAGGCTGCGTCTTTGGGCCCATGCTGTTGGGCCTCCGCAAAATAGACGTATCAGGACCCATGAGCGATCTGTCGGGGGTGCGGTCCGTAGACCGGCCCCTGAACTCTGTTCGCCCCAGCTTCGGGTAGCCTATCAGGAGAGGATAACCTTCGCCGAGGACAACCTTCACCTGAGGACACCCTTTCAGGGGCGCAGCTCCAAAGCCTGCCCTAGGTCTCTGATAGGAAAGGGTCTGTCATGGCATGTTTAGCCCTATACGGCGACTGATACGGTAGTCCCCTATACACGAGTAGAGGAAGTATAATGAGTTGATAAAAGGTGACATGGCGTGTATGTGGCTGGTGGCAGTTATGTAATTTCGTGAAGAATGTAGGGGCATTTTGGTCATTTGGCCATATGGATGGAAGTGTGTGTAGAGTGAAGGTGGGTGTGTAAAGTAGTGTCATACTTGAAAATTGTGAAGGAATGGGTTAGTGTGAGAGGGGCTAGTGTGAAAAGGGATAGGTTTAGTGGCACACCCGTAAATTTTTAGAAAGGCTAGGGGCAAAACGGTCTTTTTGATTAAAACTGTTGTGCGTACATACTAATGTTGTATGTGCATAAAGTAATGGCAAACTTGTAAATACTTGAAACTTGAGGGGTAATCTTGGAAGGGTATTAGAGTCATTTTAGCATGTTCATGCTTATCCTAGAGTAGGTTCTAGAGATAGATATTTTTAGGGATTTATAAACTCTTCTTTAATCTTCTCTTTCTTTTCCGTTTTCAATCATATCTCCCTATCCCCCCTCCTAAACCTGGCCGAAAATCCTCCTCCCTCTTTCCCCCTTCATCCAAGCTCAAAACCCCTAATTTTACTTCCAAAAAATTCAATAAAACCCTACTTCTTCAAGGAGGAAGAAAAGTGGAAGGAATAGAAAGGAAAGAGAAGAGGAAAGGGGATTTCTTCAGGTAGGATTCTAACTTTGGTTATGGGATTTTATTTAGAGATTATGAGAGTATTAGGATGTTAATTAGACTGCTCATATTCTTGAATTTATGTGTTATTGTGCAACATATCAAAAAGATTCTATTTTTCCTTGTTTTTCCTAGCAAATCACCCTCTCCTGAAAAACAGAATTTTGTATGTGTGTTTATACAACAATTCTGATTTCTGTATTTGGATTACTTTTTGAAAAAAAATATGTAGTTGTAGATCTTGAAGTCCTACCCCAAATTCATGTAACATTTGTCATATGTTGAGTTCAATAAGTAGGAGAAATAATTCCATGTTTGCAAGATGCCTGAAATTCTCTCAAGCTATACATAGTTTAGTAAAATGAGGATTATTACCTGCACACTATATGGATTTTTCTGATCTTGGTCTTGTTGGAAAGTTAAGAAGTTTATCTATAAATTCTTAAGAGTGCTTATATTTCGAAACTCTGGCTCCAACATGCCTAAAATTGGATTTTAATACAGGCCCAGAATTCTGTCTGAAAAACAGTTTGGACATGCTGCACCAAATAAATCACCATAAATTGCCTACTTCACATTTCTGCATGAAAGTTTATGGGTGAATCCACGACTATTATATCTTCCACCTTCATTCAGTGAGTTTTGTCCAATTCACAACAGAAATTGATTAAATGAGCTGATTCTGTAGCTGTGCTTGCAATTTCAGCGAGCTGGACTATTTTGAATGAAGTTGAAACTTGGGTAATTGCTAATTTTCCATACCAATCTATATGAATGATGTTGATATCTATAAGAAAGTTCATACATGCTATTGTTGCTAAGTTTTGATGTTGCGACAATGTTAATTTTATGACGCACGCCACATGTTTGTTAAAATGCCCAAATGAATTTGAAATTGAAGAAACTTGAGAAGTAGCTATGAGAATGTTGTGCCATGTATTACTTTATGAAATTGCATTTGACGGTTGAAGAATATGACACATGATTTGTTAACTGGGATGTCACGATCTGCTCTAAGGAGGGTGAACATCCTAGTATTGGGATGGGGGAAGTTTGGGTATAACTTAACTATAAGGGGCTGGACTGAGAAGTTGGGGAAAGAGATACGTGATATGTGATGTTTATTTTCCACTCGCCTTTACCGGGAGTGGAGGGGACATACAGAGGTTGTGTTATCATGTGGAGAGCCTCACTCCTGCCTAGGACGGTGGGGCTGAGAGGCCCGGCGTACAGTGCCCGTGTCCACTACGTCGTGTGCTATGTTCACCCCAAATTTGGGGTGAAGTCCAGGCCCTTATCTTTAGGTGATACCCAGACTTCCAAAGAGTCACTAGCATCTGCTAACTAATAAACTTTACATGTGTTGTTGCATATCTGTGTGTTGCAGTTTTCACTTTGGTTGCTTGTACTCCTATTGCCTTTACACTCATAACCCCTAAATGATTTTTCCTACCCAAGTTAGTCTCTTACTTGGCACGTTTTGACGTGCTCAATTTACTTTTCAGGTCTTGAGCAGGTGACCCCAGAGAAGAATCTCCCTCAGGAGATTCCTTAGACGTGAGTTGACTTAGGGAGACCACTCTTTTAGGTTGTGTTGCGTAGTGTGAGTTGAGTCGAGTGGTGAGGAAGTTGTCTTTTGTAGCTGTGATATATGTTGTTGGCTTGTAGTACTACTCGTGTATATTTAAGATAGTTCCACTTGTACTTGACGCCGGTGTGTAGTTTTCTCTTTGACTATGTAGTTCTGTGGTTATGTACCTTCTGTGATGACAGTATGTTTTGCTTCCTTTTACATATACGTGATGTATGATCCCAGCATTTGTAGTGGCCTACTTTTTATGTGTTTTCTTTTCATGCTTGGTGTAACACCGTGGCTTTTCAGGCTCCATCCTCCCTCTCCCCAGTATGGTACGTCATATAAGGTATATATGAGAATGGGGCGTGACAGGTTTTGTGGTGGTCCATACTGGTCAGTCTCACTGCGACATGCGAAGGGATGATACATCTAACACATTTTAATGCCATCACATATGGTACTAATTCCACTTGTGCTGTCCTTTTCTCTGCAGAATGGATAGTGGAAATGGGACATCTTCGTCAGAGATGGGACACGCTGAGCCCTCTTTGATGGAGAAGATTTTGCTGGGTTTTCAGGCGAGTCTGGGTCAGGAGGCTGAGATGCTTGCCAAGATGCAGGGTCAAAAGACCCCAGGCTTCAAGCAGTTCAGGGCAATGAAGTCGAGGACTTTCTCTGGCAAGAAGACTGCATTGGAGGTCGATGAGTGGTTACGGCGCACAGAGGATGATCTCACAGCTGCTGGATTTCCACCGGAGAGTTGGGTTGATGCAGCAAAAAGGCAGTTGACCCATCAGGCTAGAGACTGGTGGGATGCCCAGGAGCAGCATCTGAAAGGTCATATCTCTTTGAAGACCTTCAAGGAGCGCTTTGAGTCCAAGCTCCTTCCAGAGACTGCAAAGGACAATCTCAGATAGCATTTTGAGCAGTTGACTCAGGGCCGGCAGAGTGTGGATGAGTATGACGCCGAGTTTTCTTTGCTGAGCAAGTTTACCCTGGAGCTTGTTGCGACTGATGCCACCGAGCTCGACGCTTCCGTATAGGACTAAATCAGGAGTATAAAGGGGCGATGTCTACACAGAAACTCGCCACACAGGAGGATGTGCTCAAGGCAGCAAGATTATATGAGATCCATTTGCGAAGCATAGGGAAGATGCCTGTAGGCGACAGACGACCCTCCGGATCACAGAAGGCTTTATCTCGGCCAGTACAGACGGCCCCGTTCAAGAGGCCAGGAGCCCCTGCAGTGACCCAGAGACATTTGACATGTCAACTCTGTGGCAAACCTGGTCATGAGCAGAAGGAGTGTAGGACTTGGGCTAGACAGTGCTTTGCTTGTGGTGGCCGATGACACATTAGCAGGTTCTGCCCGCAGCAGGGTGCTTACCTGGCCCCAGTAGCACCTGTGGCTGTTAGACCGATGCATCAGCGAGCTATTCCACCTGGTCTGTAGCGGCCTTTACTTCTGGCACCAACTGGACCAGGCACACCAGCCCCTAGAGGACCTTCTTTGCCTCCTCAGCGGAAGGCCTACAAGAAGACAAACTCTGCTCCAAAGTACCAGGCTTTCACCATGACAAGAGTAGAGGCAGAAAACTCAGGCTAGGTTATCACTGGTATGGTCCTAGCCCTCTCTTTACTTTATATTATATCACGTGTTGCTCAGTTATGATAGACGTTGGTTTGATTTCCTCGTTGGCTTTTAGGTATGGTTAAAGTAGCATCTTTTCCTGCCTTAGCACTTTTTGATTCTGGAGCTTCACATTGTTTTCTGTCTCGACAATTTGTGGACAAAAATGCAATACCAATTGACTCCTTCACTGTTAGTTGGAATATTCACACAGGAAATGGTGTGATCAGAAGTACTTTAGGACTCCGTTGTTGTCCAGTGGAAATTTGTGGTCGGGAGTTATATGCTGATTTCCTAGTGGTTGAGATGCCCACCTTTGAAGCGGTGTTCGGGATGGACTGGTTAGCGATGTTTTGTGCCACTATTGATTACAAATTAAGGAGGGTAGTCTTCCAGATTCCTGATCATCCAGAGTTTGAGTTCAGAAGTGGTAGTTGCACATTAGAACCCGTAAGATTTAGAGCAACACCAGTAGAAGCAGAAGTGTTGGCGATGGCCATGGAGGCGGAGCCAGTCTTACCCAGGGTTGTGCGAGACTTTCCTGATGTCTTTCCCGATGACATTTATGGACTTCCTCCTGATCGATCATTGGAGTTCACCATTGATTTGATACCAGGCACGCAACCCATTGTGAAGGCTCCTTATCAGATGGCGCCACTGAGATGGCTGAGCTTCGTATTCAGTTAAAAGACTTATCAGACCGAGGGTTGATACAGTCAAGCGTGTCACCTTGGGGAGCACCAGTGCTTTTGGTAAATAAGAAAGATGGATCCCGGAGGATGTGTATCGACTATAGGGAATTGAACAAGGTGACAATAAAGGACAAGTACCCACTTCCTCGCATCGATGACCTCTTTGATCAGCTTGGTGGATCCCGAGTCTACTCAAAGTTTGACTTACGGAGCAGTTATCATCAGATAAAAGTTCGGGGGTCTAATGTTCCGAAAACATCTTTTCAAACCCGTTATGGACATTATGAATTCCTAGTGATGCCCTTCGGTGTGACTAATGCTCCAGCTACCTTCATGAGGTTAATGAATCAGGTATTCTTTGAATATTTGGACAAGTTCGTGGTAGTCTTTATTGATGATATCCTGATATATTCCAAGGATGAGGAAGAGCATGCGGAGCACCTGAGGATTGTTCTAGAGACTTTAAGGCACCATCAGTTATATGCCAAATATAGAAAGTGCCAGTTTTGGTTGTCTAAAGTGGCATTTTGGGGCACATAGTTTCAGGAGAAGGCATATCAGTTGATCCAGAAAAGGTGGTTGTAGTGGAGAAATGGCATGTTCCCAAGACGGTTTCATAGATTCGGAGTTTCTTGGGATTGGCTGGATATTACAGAAAGTACATCAAGGATTTCTCTAAGATTGCGACACCCCTTACTTACCTGACTAAGAAGGATGTTGCTTATATCTGGTCTAAGGAATGTCAGCATGCATTTGAGGAGCTGAAGAGAAGTCTGACTACTGTGCCAGTTTTAATAATTCCAGATCATTCTGGAGGATTTGAGATTTTCTGTGATGCCTCTGGTAAAGGGCTTGGATGTGTCCTACATCAGCATGGACGTGTGGTAGCTTATGCCTCTAGACTTCTGAAGGTGCATGAGCTAAACTACCCTACACATGACTTGGAGATGGCAGCTGTGATTTTTGCCCTAAAGTTGTGGAGACACTTTTCGCTAGGGGAGCCTGTCAAGGTGTACACCGATCACAAGAGTTTGAAGTATGTATTCACTCAGAAGGAGCTCAACATGAGACAACGTCGGTGGCTTGAGATGATGGTCTTGATCTCCAATATCACCCTGGAAAGGTGAATGTGGTCCCTGATGCACTCAGTAGATATCCAGCTGTGATGATGTTGACCTCTCAGCCTCAGCTCCAGTGGGCCCTGCGACAGATGGAGATAGAGGCCGTTCTTTTGGGCACCCAAGTAACCATGTTGAACTTGCAGGTTCAGTCCGATCTGGTGGACCGGATCAAGGCCGCGTAGTCTGGAGATGAAATGCTAAAGAGGATCCGAGAATAGGTAGAGGCCGGACTTCGGACCGACTTCCACATTCACGAAAATGGCTCTCTTAGATTCGGTTCTCGGCTATGTGTTCCGGCTGGGACTATTCGAGAGGAATTGCTTAAAGAGGCTCATAGATCCCCCTATTCCATTCATCCAGGAGGGACAAAGATGTACCGCGACCTGCGACAACATTACTGGTGGCATGTGATGAAGCGAAGTATAGCCAGAAGTGTGTCCTCGTGCTTGGTCTGTCAGCAGGTGAAGGCCGAACATCAAAGAGTGGCAGGTCTGTTGCAGCCTCTCCACATTCCTGAATGGAAATGACAACATGTGACGATGGATTTTGTGACTGTGCTACCTCGCACACCCAAGGGAAATGATGCAATTTGGGTAGTCGTTGACCGCTTGACCAAATCTGCACATTTCATTCCCTTTCGGATTGGATAGTCTACCGAGCATTTAGCTCAAAGATACATGGAGGTAAACCCCCTTTGACACCCTTACATCCTCTATACTTGGTAGTGTGAGGTGTTTGACACAATCTTCCTTGCAGGAGATCGTGAGACTTCATGGAGTTCCTGTTTGTATTATCTCTGATCGGGACACCAGATTCACCTCACATTTTTGGAGAAGTTTGCAGTCTAGTTTGAGGACTCATCTCAAGTTTAGTACCGCATATCATCCTCAGACCGATGGGCAGTCCGAGCGAGTTATCCAGATCCTCGAGGACATGTTGAGGGCGTGCATGTTGGACTTTAAGGGATCCTGGGAAGATCACTTGCACTTGGTGGAGTTTGCTTACAATAATAGTTATCAAGCAAGCATTGGAATGGCACCGTTTGCTGCTCTATATGGAAGGAAGTGCAGATCGCCTCTAAGCTGGGATGATGTTGGGGACCGTGAACTCTTAGGACCTGATTAGGTGGTGAAAGCGATCGATGTAGTTCGGACAATCAAGGGGAATCTTCGTATTGCTCAGGACCGCTATAAGCATTGGGCAGATACAAAGAGGCGTCCATTGGAGTTTTTTTCCAGGTGATTATGTGTTCTTGAAGATCTCCCCAACACGTGGCATAATTCGATTTGGTAGACGAGGGAAGCTGAGCCCGAGGTTCATTGGTCCATTCGAGATCTGGGCTCGTGTTGGTGAGGTTGCCTATCGCCTTGCCTTGCCACCCTCACTTGAAGGCGTCCATGATGTGTTCCACGTATCTCAGCTTTGGAAATATGTGGGAGACCCTAGTCACCTCGTGGACTTCTCAGAGATTGAAGTGCGTCCCGACCTGACTTATGAACAGCAACCAGTAGCCATCATGGATCGGAGACAGAAGATATTAAAGAAGAAGGCCATTAATCTAGTAAGAGTTATGTGGCAATAAGAATCCCCTGGTGAGTCCACCTGGGAGCGCGAGGACGAGATGAGAGACAGATACCCTCACATGTTTATGTAAGTACCTTATCCCTGTATCAATGTCTCTTTTGTTAATCTTGAGTGCAAGATTTTGTTGAGACAATAGTGTAGATTAAAACATATAGAGAGACCTATGTGAATTAGAAGTATTTTCTTTCTAGACTAGAACCCTTGGACTTGGAAAGTTCGAGGACGAATCTTAGTTTAAGGAGGGTAGGATGTCATGGCCTGTTTAGCCCTATACGGGGACTGATACGGTAGTCCCCTATACACGAGTAGAGGGAGTATAATGAGTTGATAAGAGGTGACATGGCGTGTATGTGGCTGGTGGCCGTTATGTAATTTCGTGAAGAGTGTAGGGGCATTTTGGTCATTTGGCCATATGGGTAGAAGTGTGTGTAGAGTGAAGGTGGGTGTGTAAAGTAGTGTCATACTTGTAAATTGTGAAGGAGTGGGTTAGTGTGAGAGGGGCTAGTGTGAAAAGGGATAGGTTTAGTGGCACACCCGTAAATTTTTAGAAAGGCTAGGGGCAAAACGGTCTTTTTGATTAAAACTGTTGTGCGTACATACTAATGTTGTATGTGCATAAAGTAATGACAAACTTGTAAATACTTGGAACTTGAGGGGTAATCTTGGAAGGGTATTAGAGTCATTTAAGCATGCTCATGCTTATCCTAAAGTAGGTTCTAGAGATAGATATTTTTAGGGATTTCTAAACTCTTCTTTAATCTTCTCTTTCTTTTTATTTTTCAATTATATCTCCCTCTCCCCCCTCCTAAACCTGGCCGAAAATCCTCCCACTCTTTCCGCCTTCATCCAAGCTCAAAACCCCTAATTTTACTTCCAAAAAATTCAATAAAACCTTAGTTCTTCAAGGAGGAAGAAAGGTGGAAGGAATAGAAAGGAAAGAGAAGAGGAAAGGGGATTTCTTCAGGTAGGATTCTAACTTTGGTTAGGGGATTTTATTTAGAGATTATGAGAGTATTAGGATGTTAATTAGGCTGCTCATATTCTTGAATTTATGTGTTATGTGTGCAACATATCAAAAAGATTCTATTTTTCCTTGTTTTTCCTAGCAAATCACCCTCTCCTGAAAAACAGAATTCTGTATGTGTGTTTATACAACAATTCTGATTTCTGTAGTTTGAAAAACTTTCTAAAAAAATATGTAGTTGTAGATCTTAAAGTTCTACCCCAAATTCTTATAAAATTTGTCATATGTTGAGTTCAATAAGTAGGAGAAATAATTCCATGTTTGCAAGATGTCTGAAATTCTGTCAAGCTATACACGGTTTAGCAAAATGAGGATTATTATCTGCACACTCTATGGATTTTGCTGATCTTGGTCTTGTTGGAAAGTTAAGAAGTTTATCTATAAATTCTTAAGAGTGCTTATATTTCGAAATTCTGGCTCCAACATGCCTAAAATTGGATTTTAATACAGGCCCAGAATTCTGTCTGAAAAACAGTTTGGACATGCTGCACCAAATAAATCACCATAAATTGCCTACTTCACATTTCTGCATGAAAGTTTATGGGTGAATCCACGACTATTATATCTTCCACCTTCATTCAGTGAGTTTTGTCCAATTCACAACAGAAATTGATTAAATGAGCTGATTCTGTAGCTGTGCTTGCAATTTCAGCGAGCTGGACTATTTTGAATGAAGTTGAAACTTGGGTAATTGCTAATTTTCCATACCAATCTATATGAATGATGTTGATATCTATAAGAAAGTTCATACATGCTATTGTTGCTAAGTTTTGATGTTGCGACAATGTTAATTTTATGACGCACGTCACATGTTTGTTAAAATGCCCAAATGAATTTGAAATTGAAGAAACTTGAGAAGTAGCTATGAGAATGTTGTGCCATGTATTACTTTATGAAATTGCATTTGACGGTTGAAGAATATGACACATGATTTGTTAACTGGGATGTCTCGATCTGCTCTAAGGCGGGTGAACATCCTAGTATTGGGATGTGGAAAGTTTGGGTATAACTTAACTATAAGGGGCTGGACTGAGAAGTTGGGGAAAGAGATACGGGATATGTGATATTTATTTCCCACTCGCCTTTACCGGGAGTGGAGGGGACATACGGAGGTTGTGTTATCATGTGGAGAGCCTCACTCCTACCAGGGACGTGGGAGCTGAGAGGCCCAACGTACAGTGCACGTGTCCACTGCGTCGTGTGCTATGTTCACTCCAAATTTGGGGTGAAGTCCAGGCCCTTATCTTTAGGTGATACCCAGGCTTCCAAGGAGTCACTAACATCTGCTAACTAATAAACTTTACATATGTTGTTGCATATCTGTGTGTTGCAGTTTTCACTTTGGTTGCTTGTACTCCTATTGCCTTTACACTCATAACCCCTAAATGATTTTTCCTACCCTAGTTAGTCTCCTACTAGGCACGTTTTGACGTGCTCAATTTACTTTTCAGGTCTTGAGCAGGTGACCCCAGAGGAGAATCTCCCTCAGGAGATTCCTTAGACGTGAGTTGACTTGGGGAGACCACTCTTTTGGGTTGTGTTGCATAGTGTGAGTTGAGTCGAGTGGTGATGGAGTTGTCTTTTGTAGCTATGATATATGTTGGTGGCTTGTAGTACTACTCGTTTATATTTAAGACAGTTCCACTTGTACTTGACGCTGGTGTGTAGTTTTCTCTTTGACTATGTAGTTCTGTGGTTATGTACCTTCTATGATTACAGTATGTGTTGCTTCCTTATATATATATGTGATGTATGATCCCAGCATTCGCAGTGGCCTGATTTTTATGTGTTTTTGATCTATCCAAAATGTAACTCCGAGAACAACCAGCTATGGCGCAAATACACGGAGATAAATCCCCGGCAACGACGCCAAAAACTTGATCGCTCCGGGATATAACCCCAAAGAACGGTTGTAGTTTTACCGCAAGTGCACGGTGTAGCAGCGAGCGGGTTATCGAACACAGGGAGGACGAATGACCGTGCTTGTTCCAATCAACCTGGCTATTTAAGAAGAGAGAAATTTGCAGTTGGCGATCCTATCACAATCGTCAGACAAAGTACAGAAATATCAAATCAAATAAAGAACGTCTAGGGAATGGGGAATTCCCGCTACTCACCGTCTTTCGTAAATGTGGTTCATCAGTATCAAAATTGCTAGAATAAGATTTTGGATGAACTAGTTGCAACTGAATGTAGAACCAAGCTCACGCTCTCGCGCTGTTGCCGGCCTATAGCTATCCTAGGTTCGGGTCCAATCTCTTGCAAACCCTAGCCTAGGGAAGCTAGCATTAGGATCAACATCATCGTTCAATCGCGCACCGAGCCCAATCTCTCGCAAACTCGGCCCGCGACCTAGTTTGGGATAGTTCCTACCCGTCCAATCTCTTGCAAACGGGTATTGGCACGGAATTGGAACCGGAAACCCTAGTATCGGTCCAATCTCTTGCAAACCGATACTACGGAAATTCGATTCCAACCCAATTCGGATTTCTAGGGTTTCCTATCGAATTGGGATCCAATCTCTTGCAAATCCCAATCGGTATGAACTCCTAGCCATCCGTAGTAAATTGATCCCAATCTAATCCCTAATAGCAATTCTAGCAAAATTCCTACCAATTCATCACAATCATGAAATAGAGCTTGTAGGGTTCATCCCCACGCCCCAAGACGTGGCGACTACTCACAATTCATAGCAAGATCACAAAAATAATCAATGAAATAAGCAATAGAATTCATCACAATATTGAGATATGCAATAAAAATAGAATTTTTAGAGAAGAGAAAACACAAACCAATGGAGTTCTTCAAATAATTCTTCAAAAATCAACTTTTGTCTCCTCTCCAATCTCAAGAATAAAGCTAAAAAGTTAATCTAAAAGGCTACAAAAAATCTAAGAGAAAAGCTCTCCAAAACTAGGGTAAAAACAGGGGTTAAATACCCCCCAAAATCGTCCAAAAACTGTGACCAAAATACCCCTGCGCAGCCTGTTTTCCGCAATTTTCGCTACATGCAGCGCGTCGCACTCGGCCGAGTGAGAAAAGTCGCTCGGCCGAGTGAAAACCTTGTAAATTTCCAGTAAGTCTCGATCTTCAGGGGGTCTTCACTTCGGGGGCAGCACGGCCGAGTGAGTTGTCGTCACTCGGCCGATGGCTTCATGGTACTCGGGCGGTCGGGATTATCCACTCGGCCGAGTGGGTCTTCTGAAGCTCAGGCATCCGAAAAACAGTAACTTGGCGATTTTTGAATGGCTTCGTCTGGGCGCCACTCGGGCGGACGGGGTCTCGTCACTCGGCCGATGTGGTATCCGTTGCTCGGCCGAGTGCATGTATGAATCGTGTCTGATCTGGTCGGCCGAGCGGTGTCTCGCTGGTCGGCCGAGTGGCTCCTCCACTCGGCCGAGTGTGACACAAAACATGCCCAAACAGCTTGTTTTGGCCTCCTCGTCGCTCCTGCGACGTCCGTTCTTCTTCCACTCCTCTCCAACAGCAAAATACCCCTCGGGGAGGTCGTCGGTGACCGTCTGGAGTAAGCGCATCTCGAGATCACTCCAAATCGCGCCAAATCACCTGAAATGCGACAAAAACAACAAATCGTGAAAAGCATCGCAATATCGTCGATATATCGTGAAAAACATGATTTGGGCGATCTAAATGGCATGCAAACATGCGGTAAAAAAAGTGTAAAATAAGGAGTGATCAAAATCCCCCAACCTTACCTCTTACTCGTCCTCGAGGAAGATAAGTAAAAGGAGAACCCGGTGGATTCGGAAAATGAAAACGGCGAAAAAAAATGAAAAATGAAAAACGGAGAAGAATGAAAAACGAAATAAAAATAAAGGAGAAAGAAAGAAGCGAAGAGGTAAGCCGCTAGATCATTTTCTCAGGACGTGGGTTCCGCTTACTCGTATAGCATGCACCGAATGAAAAACACATGTCAAAGAGTTTTATTTTGATATCATAGTATAATGGTGCAAATAGAAATAGAAAACCCACGAACAACAATATAATCATGAAAAACGGAATAATCTTATAATTAACATCGTCTGAATCATTTAAAGCGGTATACAAATCACAGATCACACACTTTTCAATTGAATGCTTTCTATCAGGAGTATAAGAGTATCACACTATAGAATAGAGAGAATAGAAAAGTATGGATTTCATGAAATGAGTGCTAGGCTTAGATTTCTGGATTTCGTAAAGCTAAAAATAATCTCACCGAGTATAGAATATTACTTAGCCTAGGTTGTCGTGCAACGTCAAGTAGTCACTCTCTCACACATCAATGGATCCCCTCCCCCAAGCTTATCTATAAGCGTGGTGGCATTAAAAAAATATTTACATCCACATTTCTATAAAGCTCCAAAAGTAATAAAAACGAACACGAAAAGAGAGAAGAAAGAAAGAAAGTGAGATGGGATCTTTCATTGAGGATTTTTCCTCTTTTCTTTTTCTTTTTCTCTTTTTCTCTCATTTTTTTTTGATGCAATAGAATATATACACAACGATCCCAACTCAAAGAGAGATAATGATATACAAGAATATTTTCTCTTTTCTCTTTTTTTTTGAATAAGAAATTTGGAGCTAGGAATTAATAGCGGGGGAAATGCCATATAATAGAATCGCTAAGGGGAGATTCACCAATGATTTTAAAAGTAGAGAAATGATGTTCAAGATTTGTGGAGAAAGAAATGAATATATATCTCGGTTCACTCTATAAGACATGCACGACAACTTCAGCAGGGTAATCTAATATACTCAGTTTCGATCACAAAAAAGCTAACTAATCCAGATTTATCATAGCTAACATCATTCAATCATCCTGAAGTGAAATGTACAATTCATGCATATAGAAGTGATATAGGAAAAGAAATCAGTACTCCAGATATAGGCATTCAATGCGTGAATCTTGGTGTGTTTTCTGTGATAGCATATATATGAATATTCAGACTCAGCTAATAATAAAATTTCATCCATTTTCATGTGGAAAAAGTGTGGGTTACTATCTCTAGATGCAAGGCAAGTCATAGCAGATGATATCAGAAATAAAATCTAAGACATGACAAATAAAGAATGCATATAGAATAAGCTAACTCCACGTCATCATCATCACAGAAAAGTCATCTCTAGCATGAGATGAAAAAGAAAGAAATAAAGATAAAGGGAAAATAGAATATTTACAATGCGGCACGCCGAAAAATAAGAAAAACGTGATGCATGGTAAAATGAGGAAAAATGATGAAAATAAGTGCAAAAGCGGAAAATGGCGTGAAAAACTAAAAATAAAGGTGGCAAATCGAAAAAGAACGTGAGAACTCACTCCCCCAAGCTAAATGGCACAGTGTCCTCAATGTGCAAAGTGTGGCACACCGAGAGACAAGTAATGGGAGGGGTAAGTGAGGATGCATGCATGATGGGAAAAAAAAGGAAAATAAACGAAAAATAAAGAAACGAAAAATATGATGCGGACATGATGCATGCAGGAATGGAGTGATACAGATATAAAGATGGGGCACCAAAAACTCTCCCTCTCTCCCAAAAAAGAAAAAGATATATAAGGATACGATCTGAATGAGAAACCCAAAATAAGTGAGGGGCGGGGGGGGTGGACAAAAATGCAACAGGACCCAACAGAAACGGGTAGCACAACGGCAGGAATAATCGATGGCATCAAGGGTGCCTAAGAAGGTGGTGCTGCGCCGTCTCCGTCCTGAGGCGGAGGAGGAGGTGGTGGTGGTGCAGGCTGCTGAGCGGGTGTGGGTGTGGAAGTGGAAGCAGGCCGAGTGTGGGTGGAAGCGGGGGTGGGAACCTGCTGTGTGGGTACGGGGACGCGGGGGAGACGCTCCAGGACCTGGGTAAGACAGTAGTGAATCTGCGGGAGCAGGTCAAAGCGACCAGCCATCGCAGAGACGGTGGAGGACAGTGTCCTAAGGTCGCCTCTGAGGCCACTCACCGCCCCCTCGAGAGCACGAATGCTCTGAAGTACAGTGTCGGGGGGAGGTGGTGCAGAGGGACGCACTGGTTGGGGCTGTGCAGGGCGGGGCTGGCGTACTCGGGTTGCGTATGTGACGGGCTCAGCGGGGAAGGGAACGAAAGGCGCTGCGCTCGCAAATGTGGGCCTGGCCTCAGTGTGAGGCCGGGGCACCGGCTGGTGAGAAGTGGAGGCAGCAGCAACGAAAGAAGAGTGCAAAAGTGGCAGCGAGGCGGCCAGAGAGGTCAGTGGCACAGAAGTGTGGACAGACGCCACGACACTCTCGGAAAATACAGCAGCAGTGGAGACAGAGGGCTCTCCGCACTCAACTACGGTCGGCGGGCGCTCGGGTGGGGCAAAAGAAACAGGCTCAGCAGACAGAGGGCCAGTGGTGGTGGTGACAGCCTCGGGAGCAGTGGAGGTGGGCTCAGCTAAGGTACTCCCGACATCGACAGAGGTGGGGACAGAGGTGTCAGGAGCAGCAGAAACATCAGGTATAGGCTGAGGGGCCACGGGGTCAACAGGGGCAGCAGGCTCGGCAGGGGCGACAGGGTCTGCGGGGGCAGTGTGGGCAGCGTGGGCCTGCTCGGCCTCCTCAGCCTCGAGCACGTAAGCAGCGGGGATGAGAACATCCATCGCAGGGAGCCAGTCCACGTGGGCTGGTGCAATCTGAGTCCGAGCTGGGCTCGGAAGAATCATGTAATCGGCACCGTAAGGGCCGTGCAACCAGACCCAGTGACGCTCACCGTGCGGACGAAGCATCTTCATCAGGGCCATAACATCAATCGACAAAGAAGTGGGGCCCGGTGCTCGTCGCAGGTCGTCAGGGAAGTCCTCGCCGGTCATAAGGGCAAGCAAGGTGATCAGGCCGCCGCAGCATATCGGTGAGCGAGCGCCCACCGATACAATGATGCGGTCCAAAAACCAAGCCGCGACATCAATCACGACGGCGGGGACCAGCTCATCGCCATCCCTAGATAGAGCTCTGGGACGTGTCATCGCGTAGAGCATGTAGAGCTCCGGTGTAGACATCGTACCCGGCTCATATCTGGCCAAAAAGGTCGTCGCCATAAGGCGCTGAGCTATACGGAGGCAGGGATGGACAATGGCCGAGGCCTTGGCCCTACTAGGGTCAAAGGCAGCGTGAAGACCCGTAATCCGGGCCCAGAAGGCACCGGCGTCGAAGGAAGGTGGGGGGATATGGGTGGGGCCGTAACCGTGATCGGCTCCGGGGACATCGGGCCACGAGAAAAATGCTCTCATCATACCGAGAGTGACCTGGCACTCCCGGTCCATGAACCGAAACGAGCATCCCTCGTCGGTCCGAGCGATCGAACTAAGTACCTCAAGTGTCGGACGGATAAACGTGTCCGCCGACACCTGAAAGAAATCTCGCCAGCCCACGTTGTCGTACAACGTGAGCATCCCCTCTAGTACCCCCAGGCGTCCTAGGTCGACAAGGTGTGCAAACCTGGAGGGTACGATCGAGCGCTGGGAGATACGCTCGAAAACGGCACGGTGTGTGTCGTCTCGGAACGTAATCCCGAGCGGCCCGACCAGTGGAGCCGGAGGTGGTGGCTATGGAGCGGCAGGGAGTGGCTGTACGGGCTGTGTGGGCTGTGTGGGCGCTGCAGGCTATCCGGGGTGTGCGGGGCCTGCAGGCTGTGCTGGGTGGATGGGGTGTGTGGGAGAAAGCGGAGGAGAGTCCTCCAACTCGTGGGAGGGGCCGGCGTCATCCGACCGCTTCCGCTTGGCGGAAGCTCTCCTCGACCGCGGCCGTGTCCGGGGTGGCATATGGGCCCCGAGCGCGCGTCGAAAAGTGTAAAAAGTGCGGCGTGTGCAAAATAAAGGAAAGAGTATACCCCGACACGCCGCGAGTGCTAAGCAATGTAAGCGTGCGAAGACAGCGCCTCCGCGAAGCTCAAATCAGTCCGTAGAAGTTCCCATGGGCTCCCCTAAGCTCCCAGAAACAACCTGCGCATGAAATGGAGATATCAGCGAGTAATATTCAAATCGTATGGGGCATTAGGGGTATAATAGATAGATATAGAAATCAATTTGGGGTTGGGGTTCGTTTAACGCGTGGATCCTCGAAAAATACACAAAAAGAGGAGAAAAAGGCGAAATAGGCGATACCGGAGGTGGCCGGTGTGGTGGCCGCCGCCGGCGACTCGGGCGAGGCGCGGCGGTGCTCGGCCGGCGGTGGCTGGCCGAGCGACGGTGCGGCGACCGGTGGTCGGGCGAGTGAGGGCGTGAGCGAGGCGAGCGGGCGAGGGGAGCTGAAGGGTCGGGCGATTTGGGTTTTTTTTTGCGTTTCGAAATACGTGCCCCCCCTCGGCCACTTATATAGTAAAAGTTACGACTCGGCCGAGTGACTAGGTCACTCGGCCGAGTGGGATCAATGGAAAATCCTCCTCGCTTACGCTTCGGTCGAGTGGCTTTGCTAGCCTCTGCCGAGTGGAGTAAGTCCATTCGGCCGAGTGGCTCAAGCTACTCCGCAAGACTCGCCTAGGAGCGTATCCGTTTTACTCGACCGAGTGAAAATATATACTCGGCCGAGTAGCATTTATATTGAAATCAAGAAAATAAACAGAGAGTTGAGTACAGCAGACTTCCCTCGTTCGTGAGCGGCTCGACCGGACGAACTTGTGTACTCGGCCGAGTGACTAGTATACTCGGCCGAGTGAGCCTTGTTTTCTGCTGTTTGTCTTCGTTTGGGCTCTAAACTCCGTCTTTCTTCCTCCAGTCGATTTCATCTTACTCCTAAGCATCGAGCGTCTTCCTGGGGCGCTCCTCGTCGTCTCGTTCATCCTCCTCATGATGGATTTACCTATCTCCTCTCCTGTCAAGAAAAATAGGACCCGTTATCACAAAATTTTTGGGCGAACGACTCAAAACACTAAAAATTTCTAAAACAAAAATAAAGAAAAAGTGAAAATAAAGCAATAACCGTCGGGTTGCCTCCTGACAAGCGCTCGTTTAAGGTCGTGAGCTCGACCCCCTATGATTTTCAATTAATGCGGGATGTTTGGTGCATATGAGATGCACCCATCAAACTTTCCGGGGAGAACGCTTGGATTCGGAAGTTGCGGCGGCGTGTTCTCCCGCGGTGGTCTCTCGTCTCGAATTGTATTGGGGGGAGGCTCCCCCAAGCTAGCGTTTGCTCCGGTCGACGGCTTCACCGGTGACGCCGATTTCCGTATCGGCGGAGCTTTCTTTGGAGACTTTAATTTCGAGAGCTTGCAGAGCTCTCGAATCCTTGCGACATCAGCGTCGCCTTCATCATTTTCAGCGGAGAGGTCGGGGGAATCATCTATCTTCTCATCTCGGCCTAAATCCGGGCCTTCCTCGAAATCTTCATCGAATAGAGCGCAAATCGAGTGGGGGGTCGCCTCTTCTATTACCTCATCAAGGAGGTCCATGTAGTCAAGCTCCTCGTGGTAAGGCATGTGTTTCATAGCCTTAGGAATGTGAAGCTCCACCTCGATGTTGCCGACGTTCAAAGTTAAGGTACCTTCTCGCACGTCGACAATCACTCCGGCGGTGGCGAGGAACGGGCGTCCAAGTATCAATGAAGTATCTCCCTCCTCCTTAACGTCCATGATCACGAAGTCACATGGCAAGCATATTCCCCCCGGGACTTGTAGCGGGATGTCTTCGGCGATCCCTACCGGCCTTGTTATTCGCCCATCGGCCAATTGTATCCGCATGTCGGTAGGTTTCAACTTCGTCCCGGTGTTTAGCCTTAAGAACATGGAGAGAGGCATGAGGCTCACACTAGCCCCTAGATCTACCAATGCCTTTTGAAGAGGGACGCCGCCCAAGGTGCAAGGAATCTGAAAACTCCCCGGGTCTTTAAATTTGGCCGGCTCCTTCTCTCTCTTGGTGAACCAAGAGCCCTCCTCGGCTAGCATAATCTTCTCCTTCCTCTTTCTCCCCGAAATCAAGTCCTTTAAGAATTTAGCATATGTGGGGATCTCCACGACGGCGTCGAGGAAGGGAATGTTGAGGCTAACTCCTCTCAGATACTCGAGAAACTTTGCTAGCCTTTTCTCCATTTTCGCTCTAGCAAGCCTTTGGGGAAATGGGACCGGTGGCATGAAGCGCATTTCCTCAATCAATTGCTCCGCTCTAGATTTCTCCATTTCTTGTGGCTCTTTCTCCTTATCAACTTCAACTACCGGCTCAATTGGCTCCAAGCTTTCCTCCACGGGCTCCTCGGTAGGAATCATGGCGGGGGTGGTATCCTTCCCGCCTCTAGTAGTAACGGCAACTACGGCATTGATGTGGCCGGTGTTGCCCCGTGGGTTTTGCTCGGGTTGCGCCGGCAATCGTTGAGTGTTCCGATTGAGCAACGTCAATTGCTCCGATATTTGAGCCACAACGGTATTAAGGGAGTCTTGCCCCGCCTTCAAGGTAGCATTGACCTTATTTTGCTCGACCATAAACGCCTCCACTCTAGCTTCGAAGTCAGATCGTTGTTGAGCTTGTGGAGGGTTTTGATTTTGATTCCTCCACTCTTGATTGTATCCGGGCGGCCTATATGGTGGAACTTGTTGCTTCGGTTGGAAATTTTGTTGTGGATGCCCCCTCGGCGGATAGTGTTGTTGTTGGGGTGGTGGTGGTCGAGCTTGTTGAGGTGGTTGTTGTGGCAGGTTCAAAGCTCCTTCATTGTTGGCGTAAGAGAATCCGGGATGATTTCTTGTGGCCGGATTGGCCCAATATCCTTGGTTCCCCACGACATATTGTACTTGCTCCAAGGATCCTTCTCCTTGCTCTCCTCCCACATACATGGCTTGAGATTGGTCTTGCCAATCACTCATTTGGTTCGTTGGAGCGGAGGTGGAAGGGGTTCCTTGGGGCTCCGTGATAAACTTCTCCAGTCTCTCCACTACCTTGTGGAGAGAATCAAACTTGCTTGTAAGCTCCGCTACGGCCTTCGCCTCATAGATACTAGTTGGCTTCAAGGAGGACGTGGAGTGTCCTCGCTCATCGCCCCATTGTTGATTGTTTGAGGCCATCTCCTCAATTAGGGCCGTAGCTTCCTCAGGAGTCTTTGACAAGATAGCACCATTCGCCGCGGCATCAATAATTTGTTTGGTCCCCGGTTGGAGACCGTTGTAGAAGCTATGAACTAGCTCCCAATCTTCAATGCTATGGTGCGGGCATTGATGCTGCAGATCCTTAAAACGCTCCCAAGCCTCATAGAGCGTCTCTTGGGGTCCTTGCTTGAAGGACATGAGAGCGCTCCGGATCTTCACCGTCTTGGAGGGCGGATAGAACTTGTCAATGAATGCACTCGCTAACTCGTCCCAAGAGGTGAAGACTCCCTCAGCCTGCGTCCTCAACCAATAGAGTGCCTTGTCCTTTAGCGTGAAGGGGAAGAGACGCAGTCTGATGGCATCGATGAAGACCCCCGGCATTTGGAATGTGGCGCACTTCGACAAGAATAATTGGATGTGGTAGTGAGGATTTTCATGGGCATTCCCATGAAATGGATCCTGCTGCATCAGAACCACTAGTCCAGTCTTTAGCTCGAAGTTCTTGTCAGCCGCCAACTCCGGCATGGCAATGGATGAGGTCGTAGAAGAGGTCTTATGCCGAAGCCTATCTTGAATAGAAATTATCCTCGCCATCCTTGCCGCTAATTGGTCCGCAGTTTCCGGGTTGGTCATAAACCTCCCTTCCGGATTTCGTCTCCTTTCCGCTCTAAGTCTCCGCGCGGTACGTTCGATCTCGGGATCAAATAATATAGCTTCAGGGTCCGCCGTAGATCTCGTGTACATGCACAGGGAAAACAGAGTTTCAAAGAAAAGATTAGTACCGTGGAAGGGTTAGGTAAAAGAAAAATAAGGAAATAGAATAATAATAAAAAAAAATAGCTAGGGTGGTAAAATCAAACGCAATCGCCTCCCCGGCAACGGCGCCAAAAACTTGATCTATCCAAAATGTAACTCCGAGAATAACCAGCTATGGCGCAAATACACGGAGATAAATCCCCGGCAACGGCGCCAAAAACTTGATCGCTCCGGGATATAACCCCAAAGAACGGTTGTAGTTTTACCGCAAGTGCACGGTGTAGCAGCGAGCGGGTTATCGAACACAGGGAGGACGAATGACCGTGCTTGTTCCAATCAACCTGGCTATTTAAGAAGAGAGAAATTTGCCTTTGACGATCCTGTCACAATCGTCAGACAAAGTACGGAAATATCAAATCAAATAAAGAACGTCTAGGGAATGGGGAATTCCCGCTACTCACCGTCTTTCGTAAATGTGGTTCATCGGTATCAAAATTGCTAGAATAAGATTTTGGATGAACTAGTTGCAACTGAATGTAGAACCAAGCTCACGCTCTCGCGCTGTTGCCGGCCTATAGCTATCCTAGGTTCGGGTCCAATCTCTTGCAAACCCTAGCCTAGGGAAGCTAGCATTAGGATCAACATCATCGTTCAATCGCACACCGAGCCCAATCTCTCGCAAACTCAGCCCGCGCCCTAGTTTGGGATAGTTCCTACCCGTCCAATCTCTTGCAAACAGGTATTGGCACGGAATTGGAACCGGAAACCCTAGTATCGGTCCAATCTCTTGCAAACCGATACTACGGAAATTCGATTCCAACCCAATTCGGATTTCTAGGGTTTCCTATCGAATTGGGATCCAATCTCTTGCAAATCCCAATCGGTATGAACTCTTAGCCATCCGTAGTAAATTGATCCCAATCTAATCCCTAATAGCAATTCTAGCAAAATTCCTACCAATTCATCACAATCATGAAATAGGGCTTGTAGGGTTCATCCCCACGCCCCAAGACGTGGCGACTACTCACAATTCATAGCAAGATCACAAAAATAATCAATGAAATAAGCAATAGAATTCATCACAATATTGAGATATGCAATAAAAATAGAATTTTTAGAGAAGAGAAAACACAAACCAATGGAGTTCTTCAAATAATTCTTCAAAAATCAACTTTTGTCTCCTCTCCAATCTCAAGAATAAAGCTAAAAAGTTAATCTAAAAGGCTACAAAAAATCTAAGAGAAAAGCTCTCCAAAACTAGGGTAAAAACAGGGGTTAAATACCCCCAAAATCGTCCAAAAACTGTGACCAAAATACCCCTGCGCAGCCTGTTTTCCGCAATTTTCGCTACATGCAGCGCGTCGCACTCGGCCGAGTGACAAAAGTCGCTCGGCCGAGTGAAAACCTTGTAAATTTCCAGTAAGTCTCGATCTTCAGGGGTCTTCACTTCGGGGGCGGCACGGCCGAGTGAGTTGTCGTCACTCGGCCGATGGCTTCATGGTACTCGGGCGGTCGGGATTATCCACTCGGTCGAGTGGGTCTTCTGAAGCTCAGGCAGCCGAAAAACAGTAACTTGGCGATTTTTGAATGGCTTCGTCTGGGCGCCACTCGGGCGGACGGGGTCTCGTCACTCGGCCGATGTGGTATCTGTTGCTCGGCCGAGTGCATGTATGAATCGTGTCTGATCTGGTCGGCCGAGCGGTGTCTCGCTGGTCGGCCGAGTGGCTCCTCCACTCGGTCGAGTGGGACACAAAACATGCCCAAACAGCTTGTTTTGGCCTCCTCGTCGCTCCTGCGACGTCCGTTCTTCTTCCGCTCCTCTCCAACAGCAAAATACCCCTCGGGGAGGTCGTCGGTGACCGTCTGGAGTAAGCGCATCTCGAGATCACTCCAAATTGCGCCAAATCACTTGAAATGCGACAAAAACAACAAATCGTGAAAAGCATCGCAATATCGTCGATATATCGTGAAAAACATGATTTGGGCGATCTAAATGGCATGCAAACATGCGGTAAAAAAGTGTAAAATAAGGAGTGATCAGTTTTCTTTTCACGCTTGGTGTAACACCGCGGCTTGTCAGGCTCCATCCTCCCTCTCCCCGGTATGGTACGTCATATAAGGTATATATGAGAATGGGGCATGACAGGGTCGAGTTACGCAGCATGTCCCAAGCCCTTGGAGACCTTTCGGGGGATTGACTCGGAAGCCTACCCCGGATCTTTACTGCGAGGTAGCTCGCTCTCTTCCCTGGTTTGGGTAGCGAGGCCCGACCTGCTATGGGTAGCCAGGCCGCGACCTACCACGGAGGGCTTCGAGAGGGTGAGTCGGGGCCGTAGCCCTTCCAGCGCCCCTGGTGGGTCATATGCCCCTGGCGCCTTTCGGGGGCGTAGCACGTGGACTGCCCAAGGTCTTGGTAGGGAAGGGTCGAGGTGCATAGCTCGTCCCAAGCTCTTGGAGACCTTTCGGATGCGTAGCTCGGAACCCTGCCCCGGATCATTGCTTGCAGCAAGGCAGCTCGCTCTTTGCGATTAGGCCGATCCTGACCCGGGGCTTCTTCTCACAAGAAAAGTTTGAAGAGGACGTGAGTTGAAATATATTGACATGTGTCGGAGGTAGAGTGAAGACCTGTTTGGGTGGGGGCATAGTCCGGAAACTTGCCCCGGACCTATGGGCGATCTGTCGGGGGTGCGGTTCGTAGACCAGCCCCTGATCTCTGTTCATCCCTGCTTCAGGTAGCCTATCGGGGGAGGATGACCTTCGTCGACGACAACCTTCACCTGAGGATGACCTTTCAAGGGCGCAGCTCCGAAGCCTGCCCTGGGTCTTCTGACAGGGAAGGGTCGAGTTAAGCAGCCTCTCCAAAGCCCTTGGCGGCCTTTCAGGGGCGCGGCTCAGAAGCCTGCCCCAGATCTTTGCTGCAAGGTAGCTCGATCTCTTCTCCAGTTTGGGTAGCGAGGCCTAACCTGTTATGGGTAGACAAGCCGCGACTTGCCCCGGAGGGCTTCGAGAGGGTGAGTCAGGGCCATAGCCCCTCCAGCACCCTTGGGGGTCCTATGCCCCTAGCGCATTTTAGGGGCACAGCACGTGGCCTGTCCCAGGTCTTTGGTAGGGAAGGGTCGAGGTGTGTAGCCAGTCCCAAGCCATTGGAGACCTTTTGGGTGCATAGCTCAAAAACCTGCCCCGGATCATTGCTTGCAGCAAGGCGGCTCGCTCTTTACGATTAGCCCGACCATGACCTGGGGATTCTTCTCACAAGGAAAGTTTAAAGAGGACGTGAGTCGAAACTTGACGGTAGGTGAGGGAGAAGGAAAACATGTATTTCGCGTCCAAGGTCGTCTTGCGAGAGCTTGAGCCCTACGGCACGTAGTTGGCCTACTAGGAGGAGCTTCGATTTTGGGTTGGAGCTTTATGAAAGTGCTTGTTGAACAACAGCTTCTTCATTGAGCCGCCTATGTTGAGCAGTCTCGATGTCTGCATCGAGACGTCTTTGTTGGGCCGCTATCTCTTCGTTGGGCTCCTTTTGCCGAGCGGCCGCCTCTTCTTCGATCTGGGGGTGAAGGCTATGCCTCACGTTCTGGGGATTAGGTGGGACGGTGGATGCCATCAATTTAGGGTTGATGCCTCTGGGATCCTATGGCTCTCCTCCCAGAGCCTTTCTCGTGCGGTGATGATGAATCGCAGCTGTCGACGTGCGATTTCTTCATCTGCCTGTATTTGTTGAGTGGCGGCCTCCACCTCCTCGTTAAGCTGCCTTAGTTGAACAAAAGCTTCTTCATCGAGGTACCTCTGATGATCAGCCTCCATCTCCACATCGAGATGTCTTCGCTGGACCACTATCTCTTCGTTGAGCCCCCTCTGTCAGGCGGCTGCTTCCTCTTTGATATGGGGATGAAGGCTGCACCTCATGTTCTGGGGTTTAGCGGGGACATTAGATGCCTCGGCCCCATCCGCATCCCAATCATTCATCATCTTTGTAAAGGCTTCAAAGTCTTGGTAGGTAGCACGGGTAGAGGCATGAATAGCCTCCGGCGTCCCCTCATGGGGTACATCCGTCGGGGGAGGTCCTTCGAGAGGGCGTGGCTCGTCCTCCATGGGATATTTGCCACGGTTAGGACTGGGATTGAAGTGTATGGGATTGGACATGGGTGAGAGCTTAAGTTTCCACAGACGGCGCCAATTGTTGCGGGGTAAATCTGCTTACAATGTATTTATATTAAAGTGGGGAATCAAGGGCACGATGATTACAAGTGTAGGGTTGATGACGAGGCTAATCACAATTTAAGGACGATTTGTAGATGAGAATCTCAAGGTCGCCCGTCAATCGGAGTAGATCGCCCTTCGATTGAAGTTGGTCGCCCTAGGTCGCTTCAACCGTCGGTAGCAGAGGCGAGCTGCCTGCAAAAAGAACAACTCGTTAGAAAAGCGGGGCTGGCTACCATCCTGTAGCCTCTCCGATGCTTAAGTCAGCGAGTGACTATTGAGAGAATGTCAGTCACGCTCAGTGATCCCAAAGGCAGATCGGCACTTGCGTGCCGGACTAGTGTGGGATGCACGAATATATGGAAGATATTTGAGCCTTGCGTATTGATGGTAGTAATTTAGTCGTAACTTACCAGCCCGCTCTCTAATGGTGGAAGGGGTGTATTTATAGGCTGTTAGAGTCGGTTGCTTTTGCTGAGCTAGCGGTGTCAGGGTGTCAGAAGTTTGGCCGAGGACGTCAGGGCTGAAACCATCAGGCACGCTTTTGTCAGGCTGTCAAGCATGAGGCTGTCTGGTGGTGAAACTGCCAGGCGCGCTTTTGTCAGGCGTGCTTTTGTCAGGCGTGATACTGTCGGGCGGCGAAACTGTCAGTGATATTTATGGCAGTTTGCCTCCCTCTTGAAGTCTCCAGTCCTTCTTTAGGCGGACTTCTTTGGGTGGAGAGTTAGGCAGACTGCCTCTTAGGCAAGCTTCACCTCGTCGAACTGGCGCGATTTGTGTGTGGTCAGTCGGAGGGCTCTTCACTTAGGTTCGGTTGACGAGCTTGGAGGTCTGCAAGGACGCACTGCACTGAGCCTCGGCGAGCTCCTCTTGGCCTTGGCAAACTGGTCCTCATTGATGAGGATTATTGATGGGTTATTTGAGTTGGTTTTATTCAAGTGGGCCTTTATCAACTAGACCGACCTTTAGGGTGTAACAGTTATCAACAATACCGGAGAAGATCTGCTTTCATAAATGAGGAGTCGTTATGCATAAAATAGAAAAAGGATCAACTATAAATAGGAGAGAAGAAAACTAAAAAAGGGTTCAGATGGCAGAGATACAGAATACTAGGAACTCTGACAAACTCATCTTCTTCCAGTCTTAAATTTCTTCTTCCAAACGATTGAGATGAGTGGACCAGGACGATCTCCCTTGGGTCGATCTTGACAGAGTAATCCATTCTTAAGTCCCTACTAATTTTAAGCATCGGAGGGGATTTGGGTCGGAACCCAGATTTGACCTCTATAACGATTATTTGTGATGCAGGTCATTTGAGGCACGACCCATTGGAAAGGTCGAACGGTCGTTGTATCCGGTCGTAAGACTAATCGAGCTCCAGCCAAACGCACTCAACTCAACCTTCTCTGACATTGGTTC
This sequence comes from Scilla litardierei, assembly GCA_030789695.1. Lineage (NCBI taxonomy): Eukaryota > Viridiplantae > Streptophyta > Magnoliopsida > Asparagales > Asparagaceae > Scilla > Scilla litardierei. The sequence goes on along the minus strand of CM061137.1, from coordinate 153,568,862 downwards.
TACCAACCAAGGGTCCCACATCAACAGCTGACTAGGCTCCACCTCACTACAGGAGTCCAGGTTAGTCCCAACCACTGTTGACCAGAACCCAATTGTCAACACCACACATACACAATTATTCCTCTTATTTATTATCTTTTTCAGACATACATGTAAATGTGACTATTGTTTAGATACTAAGTTGTTATCCATAGGGATGGAAAAATAAACCCTACCCAACTTGATCTGAAACGAACTCGTCCTCTTGGCCCGGGAATGGGTAAGGGCAATCCGGGTCGAGTAAAATTCAGGTTGACATGATCGACCCTGATAAAATCCAGGTTGAATACTGGCTTAACCTGCCAACCCGACTCAATTCAGATTCTATTGCTTATATATTATAATATATACATATTATTACCACATAATCAAAAGGCAGCATGCCTCAAATGTAAGTGAAGATGTTAAAATCGTGTCAACTCGGTTTCAAATCCTACTTGTGTGTTTGGGGTTTTTTTTCAAATTATTAATCAATGTATAAATCAATTACAACTTTGTCTTGTCAATATATACATGTATACAATATGTATTCTCAATATCACGTGATAGCATGCCTTATAAGTAATTAGATTCTCAAATGAGAGGTTAAGGCTTTGAAATCTTGCTTGCTGCATTAATTTTTTTCCCCCTATTTTCAGCTCGAACCTAACCCGAACCCCACTCGACAGACAAACCGGGTCGTGTACAGTTGACCCCGATTATTTCGTGGGTCGGTTTTGGGTTTACCCTTATCCTCTATTGGGCTGTTGCTTCCTCTTCGATCTGGGGATGAAGGCTGTGCCTCATGTTCTGACGTTTAGGGGGGGCGGTGGACGCCTCGGTCCCACCCGCATCCCAATCATTCATCATCTTGTAAAGGCTTCAAAGTCTTGGTAGATAGCACGGGCCGAGGCATGAATAGCCTCCGCCATCCCCTCAAGGGGTACATCCGTCGGGGGAGTTCCTTCGAGAGGGCGTGGCTCGTCCTCCATGAGATATTTGCCACGGTTAGGACTGGGATTGAAGTGTATGGGATTGGACATGGGTGAGACCCTAAGTTCCCACAGACGGCGCCAATTGTTGTGGGGTAAATCCGCTTACAATGTATGTATATTAAAGTGGGGAATCAAGGGCACGATGATTACAAGTGTAGGGTTGATGACGAGGCTAATCACGATTTGAGGACGATTTGTAGATGAGAATCTCAAGGTCGCCCGTCAACCGAAGTAGGTCGCCCTTCGATTGAAGTTAGTCGCCCTAGGTCGCTTCAACCGTCAGTAGCAGAGGCGAGCTGCCTGCAAAGAGAACAACTCGTTAGCAAGGCAGGGCTGGTTACCAGCCTGTAGCCTCTCCGATGCTTAAGTCAGCGAGTGACTATTGGGAGAAAGTCGGTCACACTCAGTGATCCCAAAGGAAGATCGGCACTTGCATGGCGGACTAGTGTGGGAGGCACGAATATATGGAAGATATTTGAGCCTTGCGTATTGATGGTGGTAATTTAGTTGTAACTTACCAGCCCCCTCTCCGATGGTGGAAGGGGTGTATTTATAGGCTGTTAGAGTATGTTGCTTTTGCTGAGCTGGCGGTGTCAGGGTGTCAGAAGTTTGGCCGAGGACGTCGGGGCTGAAACTGTCAGGCGCGCTTGATCGCTCCTTATTTTACACTTTTTTACCGCATGTTTGCATGCCATTTAGATCGCCCAAATCATGTTTTTCATGATATATCGACGATATTGCGATGCTTTTCACAATTTGTTGTTTTTGTCGCATTTCAGGTGATTTGGCGCGATTTGGAGTGATCTCGAGATGCGCTTACTCCAGACGGTCACCGACGACCTCCCCGAGGGGTATTTTGCTGTTGGAGAGGATCGGAAGAAGAACGGACGTCGCAGGAGCGACGAGGAGGCCAAAACAAGCAGTTTGGGCATGTTTTGTGTCCCACTCGGCCGAGTGAAGGAGTCACTCGGCCGACCAGCGAGACACCGCTCGGCCGACCAGATCAGACACGATTCATACGTGCACTCGGCCGAGCGACGGAGACCACATCGGCAGAGTGACTAGACCCCGTCCGCCCGAGTGGCGCCCAGACGAAGCCCTTCAAAAATCTCCAAGTTACTGTTTTTCGGCTGCCTGAGCTTCAGAAGACCCACTCGGTCGAGTGGATAATCCCGTCCACCCGAGTACCATGAAGCCGTCGGCCGAGTGACGACAACTCACTCGGCCGAGCCGCCCCCGAAATGAAGACCCCTGAAGATCGATACTTACTGGAAAATTACAGGGTTTTCACTCGGCCGAGCGACTTTTGTCACTCGGCCGAGTGCGACGCGCTGCCTGTAGCGAAAATTGCGGAAAACAGGCTACGCAGGGTATTTTGGTCACAGTTTTTGGACGATTTTGGGGGCTATTTAACCCCTGTTTTTACCCTAGTTTGGGGAGCCTCTCTATTAGATTTTTTGCAGCTTTTTAGATTAGTTTTTTAGCTTTATTCTTGTGATTGGAAAGGAGACAAAATTGGATTTTTGTTGGATTAATTGAAGAACTCCATTGGTTTGCATCTCTTTTCCCTAAAAATTCTTTTTTTATTGCATATCTCAATATTGCGATGAATTCTATTGCTTATTTCATTGATTATTTTTGTGATCTTGCTATGAATTGTGAGTAGTCACCACGTCTTGGGGCGTGGGGATGAACCCTACAAGCCCTATTTCATAATTGTGATGAATTGGTAGGAATTCTGCTAAGAATTGCTATTAGAGATTAGATTGGGATCAATTTACTACGGATGGCTAGGAATTCACATCGATTGGGATTTGCAAGAGATTGGATCCCAATTTGATAGGAAGCCCTAGAAATCCGAATTGGGTTGGAATCGAATTTCCGTAGTATCGGTTTGCAAGAGATTGGACCGATACTAGGGTTTCCGGTTCCAATTCCGCGCCAATACCCGTTTGCAAGAGATTGGACGGGTAGGAACTATCCCAAACTAGGTCGCGGGCCGAGTTTGCAAGAGATTGGGCTCGGTGCACGATTGAACGATGATGTTGATCCTAATGCTAGCTTCCCTAGGCTAGGGTTTGCAAGAGATTGGACCCGAACCTAGGATAGTCATAGACCGGCAACAGCGCGAGAGCGTGAGCTTGGTTCTACATTCAGTTGCAACTAGTTCATCCAAAATCTTATTCTAGCAATTTTGATACCGATAAACCACTTTTACGGAATATGGTGAGTAGCGGGAATTCCCCATTCCCTAGACGTTCTTTATTTGATTTGATATTTCTATACTTTGTCTGACGATTGTGACAGGATCGCCAAAGGCAAATCTCTCTTCTTAAATAGCCAGGTTGATCGGAACAAGCACGGTCATTCGTCCTCCCTGTGTTCGATAACCCGCTTGCTGCTACACCGTGCACTTGCGGTAAAACTACAACCGTTCTTTTGGGTTACGTCCCAGAGCGATCAAGTTTTTGGCGCCGCTGCCGGGGAGGCGATTGCGTTTGATGTATTCACCCTAGCTATTTCTTTTTTTTATTATTATTCTTATTATTTCTATTTCTTTATTTCTACCTAACCCTTCCACGGTACTAATCATTTCTTTGAAACTCTGTTTTCCCTGTGCATGTACACGAGATCTACGGCGGACCCTGAAGCTATATTATTTGATCCCGAGATCGAACGTACCGCGCGGAGACTTAGAGCGGAAAGGAGACAAAATCAGGAAGGGCGGTTTATGACCAACCCGGAAACTGCGGACCAATTAGCGGCAAGGATGGCGAGGATAATTTCTATTCGAGATAGGCTTCGGCCTAAGACCTCTTCTACGACCTCATCCATTGCCGTGCCGGAGTTGGCGGCCGACAAGAACTTCGAGCTAAAGACTGGACTAGTGGTTCTGATGCAGCAGGATCCATTCCATGGAAATGCCCATGAGAATCCTCACTACCACATCCAATTATTCTTGTCGAAGTGCGCCACATTTCAGATGCCGGGGGTCTCCATCGATGCCATCAGACTGCGTCTCTTCCCCTTCACGCTAAAGGACAATGCACTCTATTGGTTGAGGACGCAGGCTGACGGAGTCTTCACCTCTTGGGACGAGTTGGCAAGTGCATTCATTGACAAGTTCTATCCGCCATCCAAGACGGTGAAGATCCGGAGCGCTCTCATGTCCTTCAAGCAAGGACCCCAGGAGACGCTCTATGAGGCTTGGGAGCGTTTTAAGGATTTGCAGCATCAATGCCTGCATCATAGCATTGAAGATTGGGAGCTAGTTCATAGCTTCTACAACGGTCTCCAACCGGGGACCAAACAAATTATTGATGCCGCGGCGAATGGTGCTATCTTGTCAAAGACTCCCAAGGAAGCTACGGCCCTAATTGAGGAGATGGCCTCAAACAACCAACAATGGGGCGATGAGCGAGGACACTCCTCGTCCTCCTTGAAGCCAACTAGTATCTATGAGGCGAAGGCCGTAGCGGAGCTTACGAGCAAGTTTGATTCTCTCCACAAGGTAGTGGAGAGACTGGAGAAGTTTATCACGGAGCCCCAAGGAACCCCTTCCACCTCCGCTCCAACCAACCAAATGTGTGATTGGCAAGACCAATCTCAAGCCATGTATGGGGGAGGAGAGCAATGAGACGGATCCTTGGAGCAAGTACAATATGTCGCGGGGAACCAAGGATATTGGGCCAATCCGGCCACAAGAAATCATCCCGGATTCTCTTACGCCAACAATGAAGGAGCTTTGAACCCGCCACAACAACCACCTCAACAAGCTCGACCACCACCACCCCAACAACAACACTATCCGCCAAGGGGGCCTCCACAACAAAATTTCCAACCGAAGCAACAAGTTCCACCATATAGGCCGCCCGGATACAACCAAGGGTGGAGGAATCAAAATCAAAACCCTCCACAAGCTCAACAACGATCCGACTTCGAAGCTAGAGTGGAGGCGTTTATGGTCGAGCAAAATAAGGTCAATGCTACCTTGAAGGCGGGGCAAGACTCCCTTAATACCGTTGTGGCTCAAATATCGGAGCAATTGGCGTTGCTCAATCGGAACACTCAACGATTGCCGGCGCAACCCGAGCAAAACCCACGGGGCAACACCGGCCACATCAATGTCGTAGTTGCCGTTACTACTAGAGGCGGGAAGGATACCTCCCCCGCTATGATTCCTACCGAGGAGCCCGTGGAGGAAAGCTTGGAGCCAATTGAGCCGGTAGTTGAAGTTGAGAAGGAGAAAGAGCCACAAGAAAAGGAGAAATCTAGAGCGGAGAAATTGATTGAGGAAAGGCGCTTCATGCCACCGGTCCCATTTCCCCAAAGGCTTGCTAGAGAGAAAATGGAGAAAAGGCTAGCAAAGTTTGTCGAGTATCTTAGAGGAGTTAGCCTCAACATTCCCTTCCTCGACGCCATCGTGGAGATCCCCACATATGCTAAATTCTTAAAGGACTTGATTTCGGGGAGAAAGAGGAAGGAGAAGATTATGCTAGCCGAGGAGGGCTCTTGGTTCACCAAGAGAGAGAAGGAGCCGGCCAAATTTAAAGACCCGGGGAGTTTTCGGATTCCTTGCACCTTGGGCAGCGTCCCTCTTCAAAAGGCGTTGGTAGATCTAGGGGCTAGTGTGAGCCTCATGCCTCTCTCCATGTTCTTAAGGCTAAACACCGGGACGAAGTTGAAACCTACCGACATGCGGATACAATTGGCCGATGGGCGAATAACAAGGCCGGTAGGGATAGCCGAAGACATCCCGCTACAAGTCCCGGGGGGAATATGCTTGTCATGTGACTTCGTTATCATGGACGTTAAGGAGGAGGGAGATACTTCATTGATACTTGGACGCCCGTTCCTCGCCACCGCCGGAGTGATTGTCGACGTGCGAGAAGGTACCCTAACTTTGAATGTCGGAAACATCGAGGTGGAGCTTCACATTCCTAAGGCTATGAAACACATGCCTTACCACGAGGAACTTGACTACATGGACCTCCTTGATGAGGTGATAGAAGAGGCGATCCCCCACTCGATTGGCGCCCTTTTCGATGAGGATTTTGATGAAGACCCGGATTTAGGCCAAGATGAGAAGATAGACAATTCCCCCGACCTCTCCGCTGAAAATGATGAAGGCGACGCTGATATCGCAAGGATTCGAGAGCCTGCAAGCTCTCGAAACAAAAGTCTCCGAAGAAAGCTCCGCCGCTACGAAAATCGGCGTCACCGGTGAAGCCGTTGACTGGAGCAAACGCTAGCTTGGGGGAGCCTCCCCCAACACTATTCGAGACGAGAGACCACCGAGGGAGAACACGCCACCGCAACTTCGGAATCCAAGCGTTCTCCCCAGAAAGTTTGATGGGTGCATCTCATATGCACCAAACATCCCGCATTAATTGAAAATCATAGGGGGTCGAGCTCACGACCTTAAACGAGCGCTTGTCGGGAGGCAACCCGACGGTTATTGCTTTATTTTTACTTTTTCTTTATTTTTGTTTTAGAAATTTTTAGTGTTTTGAGTCGTTCGCCCAAAAAATTTGTGATAACGGGTCCTATTTTTCTTGACAGGAGAGGAGATAGGTAAATCCATCATGAGGAGGATGAACGAGACGGCGAGGAGCGCCCCAGGAAGACGCTCGATGCTTAGGAGTAAGATGAAATCGACTGGAGGAAGAAAGACGGAGTTTAGAGCCCAAACAAAGACAAACAGCAGAACACAAGGCTCACTCGGCCGAGTATACTAGTCACTCGGCCGAGTACACAAGTTCGTCCGGCCGAGCCGCTCACGAACGAGGGAAGTCTGCTATACCCAACTCTCTGTTTATTTCCTTGATTTCAGTATAACTGCTACTCGGCCGAGTATATATTTTCACTCGGCCGAGTAAAACGGATACACTCCTAGGGCGAGTCTTGCCGAGTAGCTTGAGCCACTCGGCCGAATGGACTTACTCCACTCGGCCGAGGCTGGCAAAGCCACTCGGCCGAAGCGTAAGCGAGGAGGATTTTCCATTGATCCCACTCGGCCGAGTGACATAGTCACTCGGCCGAGTCGTAACTTTTATTATATAAGGGGCTGCGGGGCGGCACAATTTTCGAAACGAAAAAAATCCCCAAACCGTGCGACCCCTCAGCTCCCCTCGCCCGCTCGCCTCGCACACAGCCCCCACTCGCCCGACCGGCCACCTCGCGTCGCTGCTCGGCCAGCCACCGCCGGCCGACCACCCGCCGTGACTCGCCCGAGTCGCCGCCGGCGGCCGCCGCTCCGATCATCTCCGGTATCGCCTATTTCGCCCTATTTCTCCTCTTTTTGTGTATTTTTAGAGGATCCATGTGTTAAACGACCCCCAAACCCTAATCAATTCCTATATCTATCTATTATACCCCTAATGCCCCATACATTTTGAATATTACCCGCTGATATCGCCATTTCATGCGCAGGTTGTTTTTTGGAGCTTAGGGGAGCACAGGGGAGCTTCTACGGACTGATTTGGGCTTCGCGGAGGCGCTCTCTTCGTACGCTTCCATTGCTGAGCACTCGCGGCGTGTCTGGGTATACTCCTTCCACTCTTTTGCACACGCCGCACTTTTTACACTTTTCGGCGCGCGCTCGGGGCCGATATGCCGCCCCGGACACGGCCGCGGTCGAAGAGAGCTTCCGCCAAGCGGAAGCGATCGGATGCTGCCGGCCCCTCCCACGAGTTGGAGGACTCTCCTCCATCGTCTCCCACACACTCCATCCACCCAGCACAGCCTGCAGGCCCTGCACAGCCTGCATCGCCCACACAGCCCGCACAGCCACTCCCTGCCGCTCCACAGCCACCACCTCCGGCTCCACTGGTCGGGCCGCTCGGGATTACGTTCCGAGACGACGCACACTGCGACGTCTTCGAGCGTATCTCCCAGCGCTCGATCGTACCCTCCAGGTTTGCACACCTTGCCGACCTAGGACGCCTGGGGGTACTAGAGGGGATGCTCACGTTGTACGACAACGTGGGCTGGCGAGATTTCTTCCATGTGTCGGTGGACACGTTTACCCGCCCGACACTTGAGATCCTTAGTTCGATCACCCGGACCGACGAGGGATGCTCGTTTCGGTTCATGGACCGGGAGTGCCAGGTCACTCTCGATATGATGAGAGCATTCTTCTCATGGCCCGCTGTCCCCGGAGCCGATCGCGGTTACGGCCCCACCCATATCCCCCCACCTTCCTTTGACGCCGGTGCCTTCTGGGCCCGGATTACAGGTCTTCACGCTGCCTTTGACCCTAGTAGGGCCAAGGCCTCGGCCATTGTCTATCCCTGCCTCCGCATTACTCAGCGCCTTATGGCGACGACCTTTTTGGCCAGATATGAGCCAGGCACGATGTCTACGCCGAAGCTCTACATGCTCTACGCGATGACACGTCCCAGAGCTCTATCTAGGGATGGCGATGAGCTGGTCTCCGCCGTCGTGATTGATGTCGCGGCTTGGTTTTTGGACCGCATCATTGTATTGGTGGGCGCTCGCTCACCGATATGCTGCGGCGGCCTGATCACCTTGCTTGCCCTTATGACCGGCGAGGACTTCCCTGACGACTTGCGACGAGTACCGGGCCCCACTTCTTTGTCGATCGATGTTATGGCCCGGATGAAGATGCTTCGTCCGCACGGTGAGCGTCACTGGGTCTGGTTGCATGGCCCTTACGGTGCCGATTACATGATTCTTCCGAGCACAGCTCGGACTCAGATTGCACCAGCCCACGTCGACTGGCTCCCTGCGATGGATATCCTCATCCTCGCTGCTTACGTGCTCGAGGCCGAGGAGGCCGAGCAGGCCCACGCTGCCCCCGCTGCCCCCGCAGACCCTGTTGCACCTGCCGAGCCTGCTGCCCCTGTCGCCCCTGTGGCCCCTCAGCCTATACCTGATGTTTCCGCTGCTCCTGACACCTCTGTCGGTGTGGGGAGTACCTTAGCTGAGCCCACCTCCACCACTCCCACGGCTGTCACCACCCCCACTGGCCCTCTGTCTGCTGAGCCTGTTTCTTTTGCCCCACCCGAGCGCCCGCCGACCGTAGTTGAGTACGGCGAGCCCTCTGTCTCCACTGCTGCTGTATTTTCCGAGAGTGTCGTGGCGTCTGTCCACACTTCTGTGCCACTGACCTCTCCGGCCGCCTCGCTGCCTCTTTTATATTCTTCTTTCGCTGCTGCTGCCTCCACTTCTCACCAGCCGGTGCCCCGGCCTCACACTGAGGCCATGCCCACATTTGCGAGCGCAACACCTTTCGTTCCCTTCCCTACTGAGCCAGTCACATACGCGACCCGAGTACGCCAGCCCCACCCTGCCCAACCCCGCCCGGTGCGTCCCTCTGCACCACCTCCCCCCGACACTGTACTTCAGAGCATTTGTGCTCTCGAGGGGGCGGTGAGTGGCCTCAGAGGCGACCTTAGGACCCTGTCCTCCACCGTCTCTGCGATGGCTGACTGCTTTGACCTGATCCCCCAGATTCACTACTGTCTTACTCAGGTCCTGGAGCGTCTCCTGCGCATAACCCCACCCACCCAGCAGGTTCCCACCCGTACTTCCACACATACTAGGCCTACTTCCACTTCCACACCCACACCCGCTCAGCGGCCTGTCCAGCCACCACCACCACTTCCGCCTCAGGACGGAGACGGCGCAGCACCACCTTCTTAGGCACCCTTGATGCCATCGATTATTCCTGCCGTTGTGCTGCCCGTTTCTGCTGGGTCATGTTGCAGTTTTGTCCACCCCGCCTCCCCTCACTTATTTTGGGATTCTCATGTCGACCATATATTTATATATCTTTTCTGGGAGAGAGGGAGCATTTTTGGTGACACTCTTATATATCTGTATCACTCCTATCTGTGCATGCATCATGTCCGCATCATATTTTCATTTCTTTATCTTTCTTTTTATTTTCATTTTTCTTTTCATCATGCATGCATCCTCACTTGCCCCTCACTTTACTTGTCTCTCGGTGTGCCCCACTTTGCACATTGAGGACACTGTGCCATTTAGCTTGGGGGAGTGAGTTCTCACGTTCTTTTTCGATTTGCCACCTTTATTTTTAGTTTTTCACGCCATTTTTCGCTTTTGCACTTACTTTTCATCATTTTTCTTTTATTTTTCCATGCATCACGTTTTTCTTATTTTTCTGTGTGCCGCATTGTAGATAGTTCTATTTTCCCTTTATCTTTATTTCTTTTTCATCTCATGCTGGAGATGACTTTTCTGTGATGATGATGACGTGGAGTTAGCTTATTCTATATGCATGCTTTATTTGTCATGTCTTAGATTTTATTTTTGATATCATATGCTATGACTTGCCTTGCATCTAGAGATAGTAACCCACACTTTTTCCACATGAAAATGGATGAAATATTATTATTAGCTGAGTCTGAATATTCATATGTATGCTATCACAGAAAACACACTAAGATTCACGCATTGAATGCCTATATCTGGAGTACTGATTTCTTTTCCTATATCACTTCTATATGCATGAACTGTACATTTCACTTCAGGATGATTGAATGATGTTAGCTATGTTAAATTTGGATTAGTTAGCTTTTTTGTGATCGAAACTGAGTAGATTAGATTACCCTGCTGAAGTTGTCGTGCATGTCTTATAGAGTGAACCGAGAGATATATTCATTTCTTTCTCCACAAATCTTGAACATCATTTCTCTACTTTTAAAATCATTGGTGAATCTCCCCTTAGCGATTCTATTATATGGCATTTCCCCCGCTATTAATTCCTAGCTCCAAATTTCTTATCCAAAAAAAGAGAAAATATTCATGTATATCATTATCTCTCTTTGAGTTGGGATCGTTGTGTATATATGCTTTTGCATCAAAGAAAAAAAAAGAAAAAAAAGAGAAAAGAGGAAAAATCCTCAATAAAAGATCCCATCTCACTTTCTTTCTTTCTCTTCTCTTTTCATTGCTTTTGGAGCTTTATAGAAATGGGGATGTAAATATTTTTTATGCCACCACGCTTATAGATAAGCTTGGGGGAGGGGATCCATTGATGTGTGAGAGAGTGACTACTTGACGTTGCACGACAACCTAGGCTAAGTAATATTCTATACTCGGTGAGATTATTTTTAGCTTTACGAAATCCAGAAATCTAAGCCTAGCAATCATTTCATGAAATCCATACTTTTCTATTCTCTCTATTCTATAGTGTGATACTCTTATACTCCTGATAGAAAGCATTCAATTGAAAAGTGTGTGATCTGTGATTTGTATACCACTTTAAATGATTCAGACGATGTTAATTATAAAATTATTCCGTTTTTCATGATTATATTGTTGTTCGTGGGTTTTCTATTTCTATTTGCACTATTATACTATGATATCAAAATAAAATTCTCTGACATGTGTTTTTCATTCAGTGCATGCTATACGAGTAAGCGGAACCCACGTCCTGAGGAAATGATCTAGCAGCCTACCTCTTCGCTTCTTTCTTTCTTCTTTATTTTTATTTCGTTTTTCACTCTTCTCTGTTTTTCATTTTTCATGTTTTCCGCCGTTTTCGTTTTGCGAATCCACCGGGTTCGCCTTTTACTTATCTTCCTCGAGGACGAGTAAGAGGCAAGCTTGGGGGATTTTGATCGCTCCTTATTTTACACTTTTTTACCGCATGTTTGCATGCCATTTAGATCGCCCAAATCATGTTTTTCACGATATATCGACGATATTGCGATGCTTTTCACGATTTGTTGTTTTTGTCGCATTTCAGGTGATTTGGCGCGATTTGGAGTGATCTCGAGATGCGCTTACTCCAGACGGTCACCGACGACCTCCCCGAGGGGTATTTTGCTGTTGGAGAGGAGCGGAAGAAGAACGGACGTCGCAGGAGCGACGAGGAGGCCAAAACAAGCAGTTTGGGCATGTTTTGTGTCCCACTCGGCCGAGTGAAGGAGTCACTCGGCCGACCAGCGAGACACCGCTCGGCCGACCAGATCAGACACGATTCATACGTGCACTCGGCCGAGCGACGGAGACCACATCGGCAGAGTGACTAGACCCCGTCCGCCCGAGTGGCGCCCAGACGAAGCCCTTCAAAAATCTCCAAGTTACTGTTTTTCGGCTGCCTGAGCTTCAGAAGACCCACTCGGCCGAGTGGATAATCCCGTCCGCCCGAGTACCATGAAGCCGTCGGCCGAGTGACGACAACTCACTCGGCCGAGCCGCCCCCGAAATGAAGACCCCTGAAGATCGATACTTACTGGAAAATTACAGGGTTTTCACTCGGTCGAGCGACTTTTGTCACTCGGCCGAGTGCGACGCGCTGCCTGTAGCGAAAATTGCGGAAAACAGGCTGCGCAGGGGTATTTTGGTCACAGTTTTTGGACGATTTTGGGGGCTATTTAACCCTTGTTTTTACCCTAGTTTGGGGAGCCTCTCTCTTAGATTTTTTGCAGCTTTTTAGATTAGTTTTTTAGCTTTATTCTTGTGATTGGAAATGAGACAAAATTGGATTTTTGTTGGATTAATTGAAGAACTCCATTGGTTTGCATCTCTTTTCCCTAAAAATTCTATTTTTATTGCATATCTCAATATTGCGATGAATTCTATTGCTTATTTCATTGATTATTTTTGTGATCTTACTATGAATTGTGAGTAGTCACCACGTCTTGGGGCGTGGGGATGAACCCTACAAGCCCTATTTCATAATTGTGATGAATTGTAGGAATTCTGCTAAGAATTGCTATTAGAGATTAGATTGGGATCAATTTACTACGGATGGCTAGGAATTCACATCGATTGGGATTTGCAAGAGATTGGATCCTAATTCGATAGGAAGCCCTAGAAATCCGAATTGGGTTAGAATCGAATTTCCGTAGTATCGGTTTGCAAGAGATTGGACCGATACTAGGGTTTCCGGTTCCAATTCCGTGCCAATACCCGTTTGCAAGAGATTGGACGGGTAGGAACTATCCCAAACTAGGTCGCGGGCCGAGTTTGCAAGAGATTGGGCTCGGTGCGCGATTGAACGATGATGTTGATCCTAATGCTAGCTTCCCTAGGCTAGGGTTTGCAAGAGATTGGATCCGAACCTAGGATAGTCATAGACCGGCAACAACGCGAGAGCGTGAGCTTGGTTCTACATTCAGTTGCAACTAGTTCATCCAAAATCTTATTCTAGCAATTTTGATACCGATAAACCACTTTTACGGAATATGGTGAGTAGCGGGAATTCCCCATTCCCTAGACATTCTTTATTTGATTTGATATTTCTATACTTTGTCTGACGATTATGACAGGATCGCCAAAGGCAAATCTCTCTTCTTAAATAGCCAGGTTGATCGAAACAAGCACGGTCATTCGTCCTCCCTGTGTTCGATAACCCGCTCGCTGCTACACCGTGCACTTGCGGTAAAACTACAACCGTTCTTTTGGGTTACGTCCTGGAGCGATCAGCGCTTTTGTCAGGCTGTCAAACATGAGGCTGTCAGGCGGTGAAACTGCCAGGCGTGCTTTTGTCAGGCGTGAGACTGTCGGTCGGCAAAACTGTCAGTGATATTTATAGCAGGTCGCATCCCTCTTGAAGTCTCAAGTCCTTCTTTAGGCGGACTTCTTTGGGTGGAGAGTTAGGCAGACAGCCTCTTAGGCAAGCTTCACCTCGCCGAACTGGCGTGGTTTGTGTGCGGTCAGTCGGAGGGCTGTTCACTTAGGTTCGGTTGACGAGCTTGGCGGTCCGCAAGGGCGCACTGCACTGAGCCTCGGTGAGCTCCTCTTGGCCTTGGCAAGCTGGTCCTTATTGATGAGGATTGTTGATGGGTTATTTGAGTTTGTTTTATTCAAGTGGGCCTTTATCAACTAGACTGGCCTTTAGGACATAACAATTATCAACAATCCTGGAGAAGATCCCGCTTTCATAAATGAGGAGCCGTTATGCATAAAAGAGAAAAAGGATCAACTATAAATAGGAGAGAAGACAACTTAAAAAGGGTTCAGATGGCAGAGATGCAGAATACTAGGAACTCTGACAAACTCATCTTTTTCCACTCTTAAATTTCTTCTTCCAAACGATTGAGGTGAGTGGATCAGGACGATCTCCCTTGGGTCGATCTTGACAGATGCAATCCATTCTTAAGTCCCTACTAATTTTAAGCATCGGAGTGGATTTGGGTCGGAACCCAGATCCGTCCCCCATAATAATTATTTGTGATGCAGGTCATTCGAGGCACGATCCATTGGAAAGGTTGAACGATCATCGTATCCGATCGTAAGACTAATCGAGCTCAGCCAAATGCACTCAGCTCAGCCTTCTCCGACACTGGTTCTACCAACCAAGGGTCCACATCAGCCCCAATCACTGATGACCAGAACCCAGTTGTACCAACACCACACATACACAATTATTCCTCTTGCAAATGTGACTATTGTTTAGATACTAAATTTGTTATCCATAGGGATGGAAAAATAAACCCTACCCAACTTGATCTGAAACGAACTCGTCCTCTTGGCTCGGGAATGGGTAAGGGCAATCCGGGTCGAGTAAAATTCATGTTGACATGATCGACCTAGATAAAATCCAGGTTGGATACTGGCTTAACCTGCCAACCCCACTCAACTCAGATTCTACTGCTTATATATTATAATATATACATATTATTACCACATAATCAAAAGGCAGCATGCCTCAAATGTAAGTGAAGATGTTAAAATCGTGTCAACTCGGTTTCAAATCCTACTTGTGTGTTAGGGGGGGTTTTTTCAAGTTATTAAGCAATGTATAAATCAATTACTGTTGTAAACTTGGCGGCTATGGAGACCATAGCCCTATATTTATAGTGGTAGGGTTACATAATGTGTGGATACCCACTAACGGGTAGGCCCACCAAAAGCCCGTTTATAACACTTCCCCTTATCCATCCATTGTTGTAAGCCATGGTGAACGCTTCAGGGTTCATGAAGCTTATTTGATCATGGGTCTGGAGATACTTCTGGATCTCTAAGTTTAAGAGTGCTTGCCTCATTAAAACCTTTGCCAAGGAAAACCAAGTGGGAAAAACCAGTGGCTAAGGGAAAAGAGTACAAGTCTCTATAACTTCCCCTGATCGATGGATAACATCAGTGGTGGATACTTCTGGATCCAGAGTTAATGTGGCTGCCTCGTTAAAACCTTTGACTATGGAAAACCCAGTGGGAAAAACCAACAGCCAAGGAAAAAGAGTACAGCACTACGTTAACTCCCCCTGATAAGTACATGCTTCAGGCTTGTACATCTCTTAGCTGTCTCATCCCAATTCGTAGTACAAGTTTTCTAAAGGTACTGCGAGGCAAAGCTTTAGTGAATAGGTCAGCCAGGTTGTTGCAGGACTGGATCTGCTGGATGTCGATCTGGTTGTCCACTTGCTGTTCATGCGTCCAGAAGAGCTTGGGGGAAATGTGCTTCGTCCTGTCACCTTTGATGTAGCCACCTCGTAGTTGAGCGATGCAGGCAGCATTGTCTTCGTACATGGTGGTTGGCCCAAGATCTCCCGACTTCAGGCCGGTGGTCTTGAGGATGTGGTTGATGACTGATCGAAGCCAGAAGCATTCTCTGCTAGCTTCGTGGATCGCGATGAGCTCGGAGTGGTTGGATGAGGTCGCTGTGGATGTCTGCTTCACGGATCTCCATGAGATGGCCGTCCCACCGTATGTGAATACGAAACCGGTCTGGGACTTTGCGGTATGTGGGTCGGACCTGTATCCCGCATCTGCGTAACCGACCAGGTCGGTGGATACACCTTTCTTGAAGTATAGTCCCATGTCTACAGACCCTTGGAGGTAGCGCAGAAGTTGTTTCACTCCGTTCCAGTGGCGCTTTGAGGGCGCTGAACTGTATCTGGCTAGTAGATTTACTGCGAACGCTATATAGGGACGCGTGCAGTTTGCCAGGTATAGGAGTGCTCCAATTGCACTTAAGTAGGGTACTTCAGGACCCAATGTTTCCTCCCCCTCTTCCAGCGGTCGGAAGGGGTCTGTTTCAACATCCAATGATCTGACGACCATTGGTGTGCTAAGCGGATGACATTTGTCCATAAGAAAGTTTTTCAGCACTTTCTTTGTATATGTCGATTGGTGCAACAGGATTCCTCCGCTTAAATGTTCAATTTGTAGGCCTAGGCAAAACTTCGTTTTACCGAGGTCTTTCATCTTAAAAGTCTGTGTGAGACTTTTGGATATCTCATCTATCTCTGCAGGAGATCCGATGATGTTCAAGTCGTCTACGTAGACGGCGATAATTACGAATCATGTTCCCTTTGCTCGTATGAAGATGCAAGGGCAGACTTCATTTGTTGTGAATCCTTGTTGCACTAGGAATTCACTCAGTCTGTTGTACCACATTCTACCTGACTGTTTTAGACCATACAGTGATCTCTGGAGTTTAACAGAATAGACGTCCCGAGGTCTTTCTGTCATTTTTGTTGGTAGTTTGTATCCGTCTGGGATTTTCATATAGATGTCCTTATCTATATTTCCGTATAGGTATGCAGTCACAACGTCCATGAGCTGCATATCCAGACCTTCCTTCGTGGATAGGCCGATAATGAAACGGAAAGTGATCGTATCCATGACCGGGGAATAGGTATCGTCATAGTCTATTCCTGGTCGTTGGGAAAAACCTTGTGCAACAAGGCGCGCTTTATAGCGCACGATCTCATTATTCTTGTTTCTTTTTCTCACGAATACCCATTTATATCCCACAAGTTTATCACCTTTTGGTGTTAGGACTACAGGTCCAAAAACTTTGTGCTTCGAGAGTGAGTCCAGCTCTACTCCTATTGCCTCGTTCCACTTTGGCCAATCCTCTCTGCGTTTACATTCTGTTAGAGAGCGTGGATCGGTCTCATCGTCGTATTCAATGACGTGAGTGGCAATAATGAGCGCGAAGTTATCATCGATGATTGTGCTTTTTCTGTCCAGTACCTCCCCGGTACGTACATAGTTTAATGAAATTTCTCCTATATTTTCCTCTTCAGGGGTTGTTAGGAGTGGAGAGGTAGCTGGGCTGAGCTCAGCATCCTGTGGTGGTATCGTTATTGTTGCTCCATGATTTTTCCTCTTTCGAGGATTCTTATCTTTGGAGCCTGGGGGTCGTCCTCTTTTTTGTTGAGGTACGGCCGCTTCTGCTGCAGGTGGATTGCATCCATCTTTGGGTATGTCAATCCTAGCTGGCGTATTTGCAGCAGGGACGTGTGATCTGACAATCTTCTGGTTGTCAGTGAATTTATCCGGTAAAATGTGAACTGTGTTCTGAATTTGAAGGATCTTCAGGATCTCTTCTTCACATTGATTTGTGCGCGGATCAAAATGGGATAAAGTCTTTGTGTCCCATGTAATGGTCTTTGAAGCTTCTGGCTTCTGTGTGTTAATGCCTAGTTTTGGAAAAATGCTTTCATCAAACTCACAATCTGCTAGACGTGCTTTAAAGGCGTCCCCTGTAAGGGGTTCGAGGTATCTAATGATCGATGGTGAGTCGAAGCCAATATAGATACCAAGACGCCGTTGAGGACCCATCTTGGTTCTCTGCGGTGGTGCTATGGGGACATAGACAGCACATCCGAATATCCTCAAGTGAGAGATATCGGGCGGGTTCCCATATGCAAGTTGCATCGGAGAATAAGATTGACTACCTGACGGTCGTAATCTTATCAGTGATGCAGCGTGCAGTATGGCATGTCCCCATGCACATACCGACAACTGGCATTGCATTAACAATGGTCTAGCGATCCATTGTAGTCTCTTTATGAGAGATTCGGCTAACCCGTTTTGGGTGTGAACATGAGCTACAGGATGTTCAACTTCTATGCCGGTTGCTTGGCAGTAGTCTAGGAAGACTTGTGAGGTGAATTCCCCAGCATTGTCCAGACGCAATTTCTTGATCTGGTTGTCTGGGAAATGTGCCCGTAATTTTATAATTTGTGCAAGTAGCTTTGCAAAGGCTACGTTGCGGGTGGACAAGAGGCACACATACGACCATTTTGAAGATGCGTCGATTAGTACCATGTAGTACCGAAATGGTCCACTTGCGGGGTGAATAGGCCCGCAAATGTCACCATGTATTCTCTCTAGGAAGCTTGGAGACTCAGAGTCCACCTTCAGGGTGGATGGTCTCGTAATCAATTTCCCTTTGTAACAAGGGGGACAAGGATTTGCACCCTTCCGAAGTAGCGTCAGGCTTTTCAGATTAATTCCACGGGATTGGGATATGATGCGACGCATCATATTCCTTCCAGGGTGTCCTAGTCTATCGTGCCAGAGTTTGAATTCTGGTTGATTTTGGCACTTCTGGTGCTCCAATGTGTTTGCTTCCATTGCTCTGATCCTTGTGTGGTAGAGACCCGACGGGAGTCCCTCAAAACGTTCGACGGTGTTTTTAGCACCGTTTTTATGAGACTTTACATCAAGGTATTCACTGTTTCCTTTGCTCACCGTTTCTAGGTGGTATCCGTTTAAGCGGATATCTTTAAAGCTTAACAGGTTTCTATGCGAGCTAGGGGAGAGAAGGGCATCTTTTATAAGTAGTTTTGTACTGTTGGGGAGCATAAAATGTGCTTCCCCTGATCCTTCAATGATACTTGATGGACCGGAAATTGTATTTACGGTGCCATCGTATTTATTAATGCTTTGAAAAAAGCAGATGTCTTGGAGGATCGTGTGCGTAGAGGCACTATCCACTAGGCATTTAAAGTCCATCTATTTTAAAAGAAAATATCGCAGTATAAGGCACAAACACAAAGGAATATACTACGAATGATTAATTTGATGTCTGAAAAGTACTTAAACATGCCAGAAATAAGCAGATAAATTGTTTCTCAAAAGGAAAAAATTACAATGCATATTTAAAGTAGATAAATGTCCTCAGTCGAGCAGGTCATCGTTGGAGAAGTCCTCAGCGATGAACCTGATTGGTGCCAGGTTTTCTTGAACCACCAGGTTTGTCTCAGCTTGCTTCTGGCTTGCTTTGTACAACTCCTGAAGGTGGCGTGGAGTACGACAATTTCTGGACCAGTGTCCAGTCATGCCACACCTGTGGCATTTATCTTCCCAGTCCTTTCTGGGGGCAGAAGTCTGGCTGTCGTCCTTTCTTTTCCACACATTTTTCTTCTTTCCCTCTTGGTTGTTTCTTGGAGGGGGTCCTCGAGCCTGCTTCTTCATGGTCTTACCCTTTTGGGGTTTGCCTTTGAAGTTGCCCCTTTTCTTCTGGAAGGAGCTGTGGTGCGCTTCAGGCGCAGGAGCAGTGCTGGTAGGGCGTGAGTTGTGGGTGTCCAGAAGGAGGTCACGATTCTGCTCTACCATCAGAAGGCATGAGAGAAGCTCAGAGTATTTTGTGAACTTTCGTTCACGATACTGTTGTATCAGTACTTCTCATGGAAGGATGTATACGTCTTCTCTAACATGCGTTCCTCCGTCATCTTTTCACCACACAACTTCAGGCGTGAGGTGATGCTAAAGAGTGCCGAGTTGTACTCGGCAATAGACTTGAAGTCTTGGAGACGGAGGTTCTCCCATTCATATCGCGCTCGAGGTAGTATAACATCTCTTTGATGTTTATACCTGTCCTCGAGGGCGGTCCTCAACTCATACGAGTCTTCCACCGTTAGGTACTCGGCCTTCAGGGTCCGATCGATATGGCGTCTGATATAGGTAATTGCTTTCGCTTTATCTATATCAGAAACCTTATCGCCTATAGCGATGGCGTGACTCAATCCCTGTGCTCGCAGATGGAATTTTATATCCAACTGCCAGCTTAAGTAATTCTTTCCTGAAGCATCCAAAACGTCGAAATCGACGCTCGCAATTTTGGCCATTTATCACTCAGCATGTAAAAAGATAGCAATAATTAGATATTTTCACAGAAAAATAAATAACCAAGCACATCAAACATAAATATTTGCTGCGTGGATCGGCTAATCACCATAATTAATTACAGTCCATTACAGTCCCAAAAAGAAAGAAAGTACAACTCGGGAACCCCCGTGGGGCCCCTATTCTTCTGGAATAGTCCTTCATCTTCTTGAGGCGTCCGCCGGGCTTGTAATTTTACAAAATTATCCTCACTACATTTTTCTCTCAAAAAAAAGAAAATAATGCATGAAAAATAAAATGGTGATCACTAGCCGATCCAAAACCACAGCAAATATTAATCATTCGTCGCATGCAGTTATAATGCAGCAGGCATCATCACAGGCAGTTTATACATCACAGGCAATTTATTCATCACAGGCAGTTTATAATGGAAAATGAAATCTACCGTTTAAAAATTATTGGACCACTAGGCAACGTCATACACCGTTAGGTTAGTTGACTAACGGCAGAGCGGTCGCAGGATCTTCTTAATTTTTAAACGTTTAAAGAAAATCATATAATCCAAATATAATGGCGATGAGTAAAAATCACATGTAATTTTGTCCAGATTATAACGAAAAGAAATCGCAATTAAATCTGAAAAATTTTTGAAACTTCGAAAAAAAATTCTGGGTCAGAAACCCTAGTTAGGGTTTTGGGGTACGCACACCGGACCCGTAGCCGCTACTGGCGGCGGGCCCGTCCGCCGCAGTAGGCGGCGGTGGGGGGGTGCCGCTGCAGGCGGCGGGGAGGGGGGGTTCCCGCCGCTGCAGGCGGCAGGGGTTTCCCGCCGCTGCAGGCGGCTGGGAGCCCCGCCGTCGCAGCGGCGGGGGTGCCCGCCGCTGCAGGCGGCTGGGATTGCCCCCGCCTGCCGCGACGGGGGTTGCCCCCGCCAGCGGCGGCGGGGAGCCCCCGCCTGCGGCGGCGGGGGTTGCCCGCCGTCGCAGGCGGCGGGGAGGGGGGCCCCCGCCTGCAGCGGCGGGGGGTCCCGCCGTCGCAGCGACGGCGGGAAGGCCCCGCCGCTGCCGGCGACGGGGGGGCGTGGGTGAACCCTTTTTAGGGTTTTGACGATTTTTGGAGAAAAAAATCGGTAACAATCCGATTTTTAGTGGGATAAACCAGTTTTATTCTACCAAAAAGACGTTTTTATTGAAAAAGGTTGATTTTTAACAATAAAAACGATACAGTTTTGATCGATTGATCCAAAAAAAATTGAATCACCACATATGCGCATATGCAAAATTTAGATTTAGGGAGAAAGTTACCTCTAGATCCTCCCGCCGGATCTAGCGACGTTCGGTGAAGGAAGCCCGTTCGCGTCGCGTCTGTCCGTCGGCAGTGGTTCGGCTCAGCTGACGAGCGTGCTGATAACATGTTGTAAACTTGGCGGCTATGGAGACCATAGCCCTATATTTATAGTGGTAGGGTTACATAATGGGTGGATACCCACTAACGGGTAGGCCCACCAAAAGCCCGTTTATAACAATTACAACTTTGTCTTGTCAATATATACATGTATACAATATGTATTCTCACTATCACATGATAGCACTCCTTATAAGTAATTATATTCTCAAATGAGAGGTTAAGCCGGCTTTGAAATCTTGCTTGCTACATTAATTTTTTCCCCCTATTTTCAGCTCGAACCCAACCCGAACCCCACTCGGCAGATGATCACTCCTCATTTTACACCTTTTTTCCGTGTATTTGCATGCCATTTAGATCGCCCAAATCATGTTTTTCACGATATATCGACGATATTGCGATGCTTTTCACGGTTTGTTGTTTTTGTCGCATTTCAGATGATTTGGCGCGATTTGGAGTGATCTCGAGACGCGCTTACTCTAGACGGCCACCGACGACCTCCCCGAGGGATATTTTGCTGTTGGAGAGGAGCGGAAGAAGAATGGACGTCGCAGGAGCGACGAGGAGGCCAAAACAATCAGATTGGGCATCTTTTGTGTCCCACTCGGCCGAGTGGAGGAGCCACTCGGCCGACCAGCGAGACACTGCTCGGCCGACCCGTTCAGACACGATTTCCATGTGTACTCGGCCGAGCGTCGGAGTCCACATCGGCCGAGTGACGATACCACGTCCGCCCGAGTGGCGCCCAGACGAAGCCCCTCCAAAATATCGAAGTTTCTGTTTTTCGGCCACCTGAGCTTCAGAAGACCCACTCGGCCGAGTGGCAAACCACGTCCGCCCGAGTGCAGTGAAGCCATCGGCCGAGTGACGACAACTCACTCGGCCGAGCCGCCTCCGAACTGAAGACCCTTGAAGCCCCCGACTTACTGGAAAATGACAGGGTTTTCACTCGGCCGAGCGACTTTTGTCACTCGGCCGAGTGCGATGCGCTGCCTGTAGCGAAATTTGCGGAAAACAGGCTGTGCAGGGGCGTTTTGGTCAGGATTTTTGGACGATTTTTGGGGCTATTTAAGCCCTGTTTTTACCCTAGTTTTGGGAGCCATCTCTTAGATTTTTGCAGCTTTTTTGAGATTACTTTTTAGCTTTATTATTTGTGATTGGAGAAGAGAAAAACTTGGATTTTTGTTGGATTAATTGAAGAACTACATTGGTTTGCATCTCTCTTCCCCAAAAACTCTATTTTTATTGTTTATATCATTGTTGTGATGAATTCCATTGCCTATTTCATTGATTATTTTTGTGCTATTGCTATGATTTGTGAGTAGTCTCCACGTCTTGGGGCGTGGGGATGAACCCTACAAGCCCAATTTCGTATTTGTGATAAATTGGTAGAAATTGTGCTAGAATCAATAATTAGAGATTAGATTGGGATCGAATTACTACGGATAGCTAGGTATTCATATCAATTGGGATTTGCAAGAGATTGGATCCCAATTTGATAGGAAGCCCTAGAAATCCGAATTGGGTTGGAGTCGGACTTTCGAAGTATCGGTTTGCAAGAGATTGGACCGATACTAGGATCTCCGGTTGCAATTCCGTGCCGATACCCGTTTGCAAGAGATTGGACGGGTAGGAACTATCCTAATTTAGATTGTGGACCGAGTTTGCAAGAGATTGGGCTCGGTGCGCAATTGGACGATGATGTTGATCCTAATGCTAGCTTTCCTAGGCTAGGGTTTGCAAGAGATTGGACCCGACCCTAGGATAGCTATAGACCGGCAACAGCGCGAGAGCGTGAGCTTGGTTCCACATTTAGTTGCAACTAGTTCATCCAAATTCTCATTCTAGCAATTTTGATACCGACGAACCACATCTATGAAATACGGTGAGTAGCGGGAACTCTCCATTCCCTAGACGTTCTTTATTTGATTTGATATTTCGCACATTTGTCTGACGATTGTGACAGGATCGCCCAAGGCAATTCTCTCTATTCTTAAATAGCCA
Source organism: Scilla litardierei (assembly GCA_030789695.1). Classification (NCBI taxonomy): domain Eukaryota; kingdom Viridiplantae; phylum Streptophyta; class Magnoliopsida; order Asparagales; family Asparagaceae; genus Scilla; species Scilla litardierei. Next base: position 153,545,637 of record CM061137.1, on the reverse strand, counting down.
GGTTGATTAGAAGCAAGCACGGTCATTCGTCCTCCCTGTGTTCGATACCCGCTCGCCGCTATACCGTGCGCTTGCGGTAAAACTACAACCGTTCTTTGGGTGTACGTCCCGGAGCGATCAAGTTTTTGGCGCCGTTGCCGGGGAGGCGATTGCGTTTGATTCTTTTTCACCCTAGCTACTTCTTTCTTTTATTTTTATTTTTTTTATTGTTACCATTATTATTTCCTTTACTATTCTTACCTAACCCTTCCACGGTATTAATCATTTCTTTGAAACTCTGTTTCCCCTGTGCATGAACACGAGATCTACGGCGGACCCAGAAGACTTATTATTTGATCCCGAGATCGAACGTACCGCGCGGAGACTTAGAGCAGAAAAGAGACAAGATCCGGAAGGGAGGTATATGACCAACCCGGAAACTCCTGAAGAATTGGCGGCAAGGATGGCAAGGATAATCTCTATTCGAGATAGGCTTCGGCCTAAGACTTCTTCTACCACCTCGTCCATTGCCATGCTGGGGTTGGCGGCCGACAAGAACTTCGAGCTAAAGACTGGATTGGTGGTTTTGATGCAACAAGACCCATTTCATGGGAACGCACATGAGAACCCCCACTACCACATCCAACTATTCTTGTCGAAGTGCGCCACATTCCAGATGCCGGGGGTCTCCAACGATGCTATCAGGCTGTAAAGGACAAGGCACTCTATTGGTTGAGGACGCAAGCTGAGGGTGTCTTCACCACTTGGGACGAGCTGGCGAGTGCATTTATTGACAAATTTTATCCGCCATCCAAGACGATGAAGATCCGGAGCGCTCTCATGTCCTTCAAGCAAGGACCACAGGAGACGCTCTATGAAGCATGGGAGCGTTTTAAGGATTTGCAGCATCAATGCCCGCACCACAGTATAGAGGATTGGGAGCTAGTTCATAGCTTCTACAACGGTCTCCAACCGGGGACCAAACAAATTATTGATGCCACGGCGAATGGTGCAATCTTGTCAAAGACTCCCGAGGAAGCTACGGCCCTAATTGAGGAGATGGCCTCAAATAACCAACAATGGGGCGATGAGCGAGGACACTCCACATCCTCCTTAAAGCCAACTAGCATCTACGAGGCGAAGGCCGTAGCGGAGCTCACGAGCAAATTCGATTCTCTCCACAAGGTGGTGGAGAGATTGGAGAAATTTATCACGGAGCCCCAAGGAAGCCCATCCACCTCCGCACCGACCAACCAAATGTGTGATTGGCAAGACCAATCTCAAGTCATGTACTCGGGAGGAGAGCAAGGAGAAGGATCCTTGGAGCAAGTACAATATGTTGCGGGGAACCAAGGGTATTGGTCCAATCCGGCCGCAAGAAATCATCCGGGATTCTCCTACGCCAACAATGAAGGAGCCTTGAACCCGCCACAACCACCGCCTCAACAAGCTCGACCACCACCACCCCAACAACAAAACTATCCACCGAGGGGGCCTACTCAACAAAAATTTCAACCGAGGCAACAAGTTCCACCATATAGGCCTCCCGGATACAACCAAGGGTGGAGGAATCAAAATCAAAACCCTCCATAAGCTCCACAACGATCCGACTTCGAAACTAGAGTCGAGGCGTTCATGGTCGAGCAAAATAAGGTGAATGCTACTTTGAAGGCGGGGCAAGAATCTCTTAATACCGTAGTGGCTCAAATATCGGAGCAATTGGCGTTGCTCAATCGGAACACTCAAAGATTGCCGGCGCAACCGGAGCAAAACCCACGGGGCAACACGGGCCACATCAATGCCGTAGTTGCCGTTACTACTAGAGGCGGGAAGGACACCACCCCCGCTATGATTCCTACCGAGGAGGCCGTGGAAGAAAGCTTGGAGCCGGTTGAGCCGGTAGTTGAGATTGAAAAGGAGAAGGAGCCACAAGACAAGGAGAAATCTAGGGCGGAGCGATTAATTGAGGAGAGGCGCTTCATGCCACCGGTCCCATTCCCCCAAAGACTAGCGAAAGCGAAAATGGAGAAAAGGCTAGCGAAATTCCTCGAGTATCTAAGAGGAGTTAGCCTCAATATTTCCTTCCTCGACGCCATCGTGGAGATCCCCACGTATGCTAAATTCTTGAAGGACTTGATTTCGGGGAGGAAGAGGAAGGAGAAGATCATGCTAGCCGAGGAGGGCTCTTGGTTCACCAAGAGAGAGAAGGAGCCGGCAAAATTTAAAGATCCGGGGAGTTTTCGGATTCCTTGCACTTTGGGTGGCGTGCCTCTTCAAAAGGCGTTGGTCGATCTTGGGGCTAGTGTGAGTCTCATGCCCCTCTCCATGTTCTTAAAGCTTAACACCGGGACAAAGTTGAAACCCACCGACATGCGCATTCAATTAGCCGATGGCCGGATAACAAGGCCGGTGGGGATTGCCGAAGACATCCCACTTCAAGTCCCGGGTGGAATATGCTTGCCATGTGACTTCGTCATCATTGACGTTAAGGAGGAGGGAGACACCTCATTGATACTTGGACGCCCATTCCTCGCCACCGCCGGAGTCATCGTCGACGTGCGCGAAGGTACCTTAACCCTAAACGTCGGAAACATCGAGGTGGAGCTCCACATTCCTAAGGCAATGAAGCACATGCCCTACCACGAGGAGCTTGATTACATGGACCTCCTCGACAAGGTGATAGAGGAGGCGATTCCTCACTCAATCGGCGCTCTTTTCGATGAAGAATTTGAAGAAGGCCCGGATTTAGGCCGAGATGAAGAGAATAAAGATGATTCCCCCGACTTCTCCGCTGATGAAGATGAAGGCGACGCTGATGTCGCAAGGATTCGAGAGCTCTGCAAGCTCTCGAAATTAAAGTCTCCAAAGAAAGCTCCGCCGGTACGGAAATCGGCATCGCCGGTTAAGCCGTTGACCGGGGCAAATGCTAGCTTGGGGGAGCCTCCCCCCAACACTATTCGAGACAAGAGACCTCCGAGGGAGAACGCTACGCCGCCACGTCCAAATCCAAGCGCGCTCCCCGGGAAGTTTGACGGGTGCATCTCATATGCACCAAACATCCCGCATTGATTGAAAATTATAGGGGGTCGAGCTCACGACCTAAAACGAGCGCTTGTCGGGAGGCAACCCGACGGTTTTTGCTTTATTTTTACTTTTTCTTTATTTTCGTTTTAGAGATTTTTAGTGTTTTGAGTCATTCGACCAAAAATTTTGCGATAACGGGTCCTATTTTTCTTGACAGGAGAGGAGATAGGTAGATCCATCATGAGGAGGATGAACGAGACGACAAGGAGCGCCCCAAGGAGGCGCTCGACGCTTAGGAGGAGGATGAAATCGACTGGAGGAAGAAAGACGGAGTTTAGAGCCCAAACGAAGACAAACAGCAGAACACAAGGCTCACTCGGCCGAGTATACTAGTCACTCGGCCGAGTACACAAGTTCGTCCGGCCGAGCCACTCACGAACGAGGGAAGTCTGCTGTACCCAACTCTCTGTTTATTTTCTTGATTTCGATATAACTGCTACTCGGCCGAGTATACATTATCACTCGGCCGAGTGAAACGGATACCCTCCTAGGGCGAGTCATGCCGAGTAGCTTGAGTCACTCGGCCGAATGGACTTACGTCACTCGGCCGAGGCTGGCAAAGCCACTCGGCCGAAGCGATATCGGGGAGAAAATTTTTATTTGCCTCGCTCGGCCGAGTGAGCACGTCACTCGGCCGAGTCGTAACTCTTTTATATATAAGTAGCGAGGGGGGCGCGGATTTCGAAATAGCAAATCCCAAATCGCCCGCGCCACCTCAGCTCCCATCGCCCGATCTCGCTTCACCCAGCCCCCACTCGCCCGACCAAGCCCGCGCGCGCCGCCGCTCGGCCAGCCACCGTCGGCCGACCGTCACCGCACCCCGCCCGAGTCGCCGCCGGCGGCCTTGTCTCCGATCACCTCCGGTATAGCTTGATTTGCCCGTTTTCTCCTCTTTTTGCGTAGTTTTCGAGGATCCGTGTATTAATCGAACCCCTAACCCGAATCAATTCCCATATCTATCTGTTATACCCCTATTGCTCCATACATTTTGATTATTACTCGCTGATATCGCTTTTCCATGCGCATGTTGCTTTTTGGAGCTTAGGGGAGCCTAGGGGAGCTTCTACGGGCTGTTTTGGACTTCGTGGAGGCGCGGACTTCGCACGCTTCCACTGCTTAGCACTCGCGGCGTGTTTTGGTACACTCTTTCCATTCTTTTTGCACACGCCACACTTTTTCACTTTTCGGCGCGCTCGGGGCCGATATGCCGCCCCGGACACGGCCGCGGTCGAAGAGAGCTTCCGCCAAGCGGAAGCGGTCAGATGATGCCGGCCCCTCCCACTTGGTGGAGGACTCTCCTCTGCCTTCCCCCACACACGCCGTCCACCCAGCACAGCCTGCAGGCCCCGCACACCCCGCACAGCCTGCAGTGCACCCACAGCCCGCACAGCCTCTCCCTGCCGATCCACAGCCACCACCACCGGCTCCACTGGTCGGGCCGCTCGGGATTACGTTCCGAGACGACGCACACCGCGCCGTCTTCGAGCGTATCTCACAGCGCTCGATCGTACCCTCCAGGTTTGCACACCTCGCTGACCTAGGACGCCTGGGGGTACTTGAGGGGATGCTCACGTTGTACGACAACGTGGGCTGGCGAGATTTTTTCCAGGTGTCGGCGGATACTTTTACCCGCCCGACACTTGAGGTTTTGAGTTCGATCGCCCGGACCGATGAGGGATGCTCATTCAGGTTCATGGATCGAGAGTGCCAGGTCACTCTCGATATGATGAGAGCGTTCTTCTCATGGCCCGCAGTCCCCGGAGCCGATCGCGGTTACGGCCCCACACATATCCCTCCACCCTCTTTCGACGCCGGTGCCTTCTGGGCACGTATCACAGGCCACCACGCCGCCTTTGACCCTAGTAGGGCCAAGGCCTCGGCCATTGTCCACCCCTGCCTACGTATTGCCCAGCGCCTTATGGCGACCACCTTTTTGGCCAGATATGAGCCGGGCACGATGTCTACGCCAGAGCTTTACATGCTCTACGCGATGACACGTCCCAGAGCTCTATCTAGGGATGGAGATGAGCTTGTCCCCGCCGTCGTGATCGACATTGCGGCTTGGTTTTTAGACCGTATCATTGTGTCGGTGGGCGCTCGCTCACCGATATGCTGCGGCTGTCTGATCACCCTGCTTACCATGATGACCGGCGAGGACTTACCTGACGACCTGCGACGCGTTCCGGGCCCCACTTCCTTGTCGATAGACGTTATGGCCCGGATGAAGATGCTGCGTCCGCATGGTGAGCGTCACTGGGTCTGGTTGCACGGCCCTTTCGGTGCCGACTACATGATTCTCCCGAGCCTAGCTCGGACCCAGATTGCACTGGCCCACGTTGACTGGCTCCCAGCGATGGATGTCCTCATCCCCGCTGCGTACGTGCTCGAGGCCGAGGAGGCCGAGCAGGCCCACGCTGCCCACGCTGCCCAGGCTGCTCCCGCAGACCCTGCTGCACACCCTGCCGAGCCTGCTGCCGACCCCGTCGACCCTGTGGCCCCTCAGCCTGTTCCTGACGTTTCCACTGCTCCTGGCACTTCTGTCCCCACCTCTGTCAGTGTCGAGAGTACTTTTGCTGAGCCCACTTCCACCACTGTCACCACTTCCGAGGCTGTCCCCACCACTCCCGCTGCCACCTCTGGCCCTCTGTCCGTGGAGCCTCTTTGCTCCGCACTCCCCGAGCGCCCGCCGACCTTTGTCGAGAGTGGAGCGCCCTCGTTTGCCGCGGTCGTGGAGACCATGGCTAGCATGATCTCCGCTGGGATTGCGCCTTTTGGTCCACACAGTTCCGCCCCAGCGGTAGAGTCCTCTGTCTCCACAGCCGCCGTATTCTCCGAGAGCGTCGTGGCGTCTGTCCACACTTCTGGGCCACTGACCTCTCTTGCCACCTCGTTGCCACTTTTGCACGCTTCCTTTGCTGCCGCTGCCTCTACTTCTCACCAGCCGGTGTCCCGGCCTCACACTGAGGCCAGGCCCACATTTGCTGGCGCGGCACCTTTTGTCCCCTTCCCTGCTGAGCCCGTTACATACTCCACTCGTGTACGCCAGCCCCGCCCTGCGCAGCCTAGACCGGTGCGTCCCTCTGCACCACCCCCGCCCGACACTGTACTGCAGAGCATACGTGCTCTTGAGTTGGCGGTGAGTGGTCTTAGAGGTGACCTTAGGACCCTGTCCTCCACCGTCTCTACGATGGCTGGACGCTTTGACCTGATCCCTCAGATCCACTACTGCCTGACACAGATCTTAGAGCGTCTTCCGCGCGTACCCCCACCCACCCAGCAGGTTCCCACTCACACTGCCACACACACTAGACCTGCTTCCACTTCCACGCCCACCCCAGCTCAGCAGCCTACACCACCACCACCACCACCTCCGCCTCAGGACGGAGACGGCGCAGCACCACCTTCCTAGGCACCCTTGATGCCATCGATTCCTTTTGCCGTTGTGCTGCCCATTTCTGCTGGGTCCTGATGCCTTTTTGTCCACCCCCCCTCCCCTCACTTATTTTGAGATTCTCATTTTGCTGTATCTTTATATATCTTTTTTGGGAGAGAGGGAGAGCTTTTGGTGACCCATTTATACTCGTATCACTCATATCTGTGCATGCATCATATCCGCATCATATTTTCATTTCTTTATTTTTCGTTTTATTATCTTTTTTTCTTTCCATCATGCATGCACCCTCACTTGCCCCTCTCATTACTTGTCTCTCTGTGTGCCACACTTTGCACATTGAGGACACTGTGCGGTTTAGCTTGGGGGAGTGAGTTCTCACGTTCTTTTTCGATTTGCCACCTTTATTTTTAGTTTTTCACACCGTTTCTTTTCAATTTTGCACTCATTTTTCTTTATTTTTCTTTTATTTTGCCATGCATCACGTTTTTCTTATTTCTCTGTGTGCCGCATTGCATAGTTTTATTTTTCTTATCTTTATTTCTTTCCTTTTTCATCTCATGCTAGAGATGAATTTTCTGTGATGATGTCTACGTGGAGTTAGCTTATTCTATATGCATGCTATATTTGTCATGTCTTAGATTTTATTTCTGATATCATATGCTATGACTTGCTTTGCATCTAGAATAGTAACCCACACTTTTTCCACGTGAAAATGGATGAAGTTTTATTATTAGCTGAGCCTGAATATTCATATGTATGCTATCACAGAAAACACACCAAGATTCACGCATTGAATGCCTATATCTGGAGTACTGATTTCTTTTCCTTTATCACTTCTATATGCATGAATTGTACACTTCACTTCGGGATGATTGAATGATGTTAGCTATGATATATCTGGATTAGTTAGCTTTTTTGTGATCGAAACTGAGTAGATTAGATTACCCTGCTGAAGTTGTCGTGCATGTCTTATAGAGTGAACCGAGAGTTATATATATTTCTTTCTCCACAAATCTTGAACATCATTTCTCTACTTTTAAAAATCATTGGTGAATCTCCCCTTAGTGATTCTATTTTATGGCATTTCCCCCGCTATTAATTCCTAGCTCCAAATCTCTTATTCTTAAAAAAAATGTATATATAATAAAAGAGAGAAAAACATTCTTGTATATCATTATCTCTCTCTGAGTTGGGATCATTGTGTATATATTTATTCTAAAAAAATGTATATATAATAAAAGAGAGAAAAACATTCTTGTATATCATTATCTCTCTCTGAGTTGGGATCATTGTGTATATATTGCTTATAAAAAAAAGAAAAAAAAAGAGAAAAGAGGAAAAATCCTCAATAAAAGATCCCATCTCACTCACTTTCTTTCTTCTTTCTCTTCTTTGCTTTTGGAGCTATATAAAAATGGAGATGTAAATATTTTTGTGCCACCACGCTTATAGATAAGCTTGGGGGAGGGGACCCATTGATGTGTGAGAGAGTGACTACTTGACATTGCACGACAACCTAGGCTAAGTAATATTCTATACTCGGTGAGATTGTTTCTAGCTTCATGAAATCCAGAAATCTAAGCCTAGCGTTCATTTCATGAAATCCAAACTTTTCTATTCTCTCTATTCTATAGTGTGATACTCTTATACTCCAGATAGAAAGCGTTCAATTGAAAAGTGTGTGATCTGTGATTTGTATACCGCTTTAAATGATTCAGGCAATGTTAATTTTAAAATCATTCCGTTCTTCATGATTATATTATTGCTCGTGGGTTTTCTATTTCTATTTCCACTATTATACTATGATATCAAAATAAGATTCTTTGACATGTATTTCTCATTCGGTGCATGCTATAAGAGTAAGTGGAACCCACGTCCTGAGAAAATGATCTAGCATCCTACCTCTTCGCTTCTTTCTTTCGTCTTTATTTTCATTTGGTTTTCATTCTTCTTCGTTTTTCGTTTTTTTCGTTTTTCGCCGTTTTTGTTTTCCGAATCCACCGGGTTCGCCTTTTACTTATCTTCCTCGAGGACGAGTAAGAGGCAAGCTTGGGGGATTTTGATCACTCCTCATTTTACACCTTTTTTCCGTGTATTTGCATGCCATTTAGATCGCCCAAATCATGTATTTCACGATATATCGACGATATTGCGATGCTTTTCACGGTTTGTTGTTTTTGTCGCATTTCAGGTGATTTGGCGCGATTTGGAGTGATCTCGAGACGCGCTTACTCTAGACGGCCACCGACGACCTCCCCGAGGGATATTTTGCTGTTGGAGAGGAGCGGAAGAAGAATGGACGTCGCAGGAGCGACGAGGAGGCCAAAACAATCAGATTGGGCATCTTTTGTGTCCCACTCGGCCGAGTGGAGGAGCCACTCGGCCGACCAGCGAGACACTGCTCGGCCGACCCGTTCAGACACGATTTCCATGTGTACTCGGTCAAGCGTCGGAGTCCACATCGGCCGAGTGACGATACCACGTCCGCCCGAGTGGCGCCCAGACGAAGCCCCTCCAAAATATCGAAGTTTCTGTTTTTCGGCCACCTGAGCTTCAGAAGACCCACTCGGCCGAGTGGCAAACCACGTCCGCCCGAGTGCAGTGAAGCCATCGGCCGAGTGACGACAACTCACTCGGCCGAGCCACCTCCGAACTGAAGACCCTTGAAGCCCCCGACTTACTGGAAAATGACAGGGTTTTCACTCGGCCGAGCGACTTTTGTCACTCGGCCGAGTGCGATGCGCTGCCTGTAGCGAAATTTGCGGAAAACAGGCTGTGCAGGGGCGTTTTGGTCAGGATTTTTGGACGATTTTTGGGGCTATTTAAGCCCTGTTTTTACCCTAGTTTTGGGAGCCATCTCTTAGATTTTTGCAGCTTTTTTGAGATTACTTTTTAGCTTTATTATTTGTGATTGGAGAAGAGAAAAACTTGGATTTTTGTTGGATTAATTGAAGAACTACATTGGTTTGCATCTCTCTTCCCCAAAAACTCTATTTTTATTGTTTATATCATTGTTGTGATGAATTCCATTGCCTATTTCATTGATTATTTTTGTGCTATTGCTATGATTTGTGAGTAGTCTCCACGTCTTGGGGCGTGGGGATGAACCCTACAAGCCCAATTTCGTATTTGTGATAAATTGGTAGAAATTGTGCTAGAATCAATAATTAGAGATTAGATTGGGATCGAATTACTACGGATAGCTAGGTATTCATATCAATTGGGATTTGCAAGAGATTGGATCCCAATTTGATAGAAAGCCCTAGAAATCCGAATTGGGTTGGAGTCGGACTTTCGAAGTATCGGTTTGCAAGAGATTGGACCGATACTAGGATCTCCGGTTGTAATTCCGTGCCGATACCCGTTTGCAAGAGATTGGACGGGTAGGAACTATCCTAATTTAGATTGTGGACCGAGTTTGCAAGAGATTGGGCTCGGTGCGCAATTGGACGATGATGTTGATCCTAATGCTAGCTTTCCTAGGCTAGGGTTTGCAAGAGATTGGACCCGACCCTAGGATAGCTATAGACCGGCAACAGCGCGAGAGCGTGAGCTTGGTTCCACATTTAGTTGCAACTAGTTCATCCAAATTCTCATTCTAGCAATTTTGATACCGACGAACCACATCTATGAAATACGGTGAGTAGCGGGAACTCTCCATTCCTTAGACGTTCTTTATTTGATTTGATATTTCGCACATTTGTCTGACGATTGTGACAGGATCGCCCAAGGCAATTCTCTCTATTCTTAAATAGCCAGGTTGATTAGAAGCAAGCACGGTCATTTGTCCTCCCTGTGTTCGATACCCGCTCGCCGCTATACCGTGCGCTTGCGGTAAAACTACAACCGTTCTTTGGGTGTACGTCCCGGAGCGATCAGCAGACAAACCGGGTCGTGTATAGTTGACCCCGATTATTTCGCGGGTCGATTTTGGGTTTACCCTTATCCGGATCGTGTCATACCTGACCCAAACCGATAATGACTTGATCCGACTTGTTTGCCACCCAGATGTCCATGTTGATGAAAATGAATTGGAATTGAGATTGGGTTTGGATATTAATTATGACTTAGTGATCATGACATTTGGATGGAAAGAAAAATGAGTTAAACTTATATTTCTACTCTATTTATGGGAACAATGCATGTAAACTGGCAGCCGCTCGTGGAGATGACACCTTATTTAGGAAAATATATGGCTACAACACTTTCTTTTTCCCTTCGTTTTTATACATAAACATAAGAATAGAGCGTAATTTCTAGTCAAAAAAAAAAGTAGGAAAAATTGGTGGTTTAAAAAGGAGAAGTATGCCGCGTCCAACGGGGATCGATCCTAAAAACATTCTCCACCAATGGCTGACCGATATATAACATAACCTGAAGCTCTCTGTTCGTGATCTTCCTAAATTACGCACAAGCCATAGTACGTTAATTGGCAAGATGGCAGAGCTATCAGACGACGTAATGCAGAAGGTGTTCAAGCGCTTCGACACCAACGGCGACGGCAAGATCTCTCCGGCCGAGCTCGCCGACGGTCTCCAGAACTTCGGCGTAAAATCCACGGATGAAATCCAAGCAAAAATGGCGGCGATCGACGCCGACGGTGATGGATTCATCGACTACAACGAGGTGGTTGCCTTTGCCAAGGCTAATCCTGAACTCGCCAAGGTCGTCGCCCAGGCCTTCAAGGAATAGCTAGATTATGTAGGTCATGAGATCACTTAGATATTGTTTTCTTTTTTTTTTTTTTTGGCCCCTTCTTGGTTTGCGAAGCGACTGGTGCATGAGGGATGCACAACAAGAACTGTTTCAAGCAATATAATTGAGCAACGTATAAATAAAAGCCATTCTGCTCGTCCCCTTCTTTTCCATCATTGTTTTTGTTTTTTAATGTTTTATTTCTTGTTAAGCTTTTGCAGAAAAAGTTGTTCCTACACGGTGTCTTTTTTGAGAGTATACTAGAAATTAACCGTGCGCACAGACGGTGGAAAAAAAAAACCGCTTCGAATGGAATGTGGTGCATGCGCGCAACCGAAAAAGAAACGAGAATTGTGAGTGTGTGTTTTGGTATCGTCGGGGGTAAAAGGTGCAACCATGGAAATAAGTGGGTTTTTTGTAAAAATGGCAAACACGTAAATAATTGAGTTTGGACGTGTATTCTTTGGGGAGAATGACAACCATGTAAATATGGGACTTTGGGGGTCACTTTTTAGGGTAAGTGGTGATGAGACATTGCCACATGGGACAAACCCGTGGGCAATGTCCCTCAAATGTAATAAGGATAGCAAGGCTGCTAAATTCACAACATGACATGGCCGTTTATTTCGTTGAAAGTGGGGTTTTTGAATCCAAGGGGTTGTGTAATCTGAGTTTAGAAGTGGAAGCTGGTTTAGGCTGAAATGACCCAATAACCCGGTATCCAACCCGACCAATTAAGTTAGTTGAGGATTTTCCTCAACTAACAGATTGAGTCTTATGTGATCAATTGAGTAAATCATGTGGTCGGTTGAGAAAATCTCGTGGACGGTTATGGAGTGAAGGGGTGGTGGTCGCTCTAAATTGAGAGGAGTTCTTCTCCTTTTGTAATTGTTGTTTTCCCGGGTGTAAATACGGCTGCCATGATAGGGTCTCCACATTGGTATAATATTGTCAACTTGGGCCCACTGACCCAATTGGTTTTGCTCTTGGGTCTCCCCAAAAGGCGTCATACCAATGGAGATACACTACACATATTTATACCCCACCAAGATCCCCAACCTAGCTGATGTGAGATTATTGTTCGCAACCCAACAATCCCCACCCGAACAGTGGACCACATGGTAATGAGCTCGGTAGAGCCTCCTTGTCGAGCTCCACCTAAGCATCATCCCTACTACATCCGCTCCCCATCTGAGTTCAGCAGTGGTGCACTTGCCCTGAGCTCCACCTGAGCCTTGGTAATGGGAGAGGTTTACCGAGTCCCATCCACAGTAGTCTGGTGATCGACGGACCAACCTCAAATAATTTCAATACTGTTTCCAGTTTGGGTCTCTACTAAATTCCTATACTCTATGAACTACTTAAAGGACTTAGACTAGTGTTTTATCAAGAATATGTATCCATACCTTGAGAGGTCATGAGTAAAAGTGATGAAGTAGGAATATCCTCATCTTTCTTGTATAGACATTTGATCACATACATTAGTATGTACGAGTACCAAGAGTTCACTAACTATTGCTCCTATCCCCAACGAGTATTTTCGCCAATTTTCTTTTGAGACAAGACCTACTAGTTGCATATGATTCATAATCAAAAGGATTCAAGAATTATTCCTTATACAACTTATTAAGTCTTTTCTCACCAATATGGCTTAATCTACAATGCCACAATTAGGATTCATTATCACTTGGAGTCTTTCTTTTATTCACATTATGAATATTTAGTATAGTAATTGTATTAAAAATATATACGTCAATACTCAATATACCAAAACCAAAAAATATGTTTTTATTGAAAATGTTCATAAACATTGTCTTTAAATACAAAATTGTATCATTCCTTATCAAAATTGTATCCTTAGGAAAAAATCGTGAATAATTTGTAATTTTTCAAATAATTAAAAAATAAATCTTTCGTAATGATTCATGTTTTTTGTGGAAAAATTCATGAATTATTCCCAAATTTTGAAAAAATTCGTGCATTTTTCATAAATTCTTTAAAAATAGCACCTAATAATGTTTGCTGAAAAATGAATGTGCGACAAATTAGTTTTACTCACATTTCCTTCATTTTCATTGTGTCAACAGGAGGAAATCCTAAAAGAAAAGTTTTAATATTCATTTTTCTTCGTTTTCCTTCATTTTATTCTTTTTTCCATTTTTGTTTTCAACCAAACAATAAAAATTGATTTTCCTTCTTAATTAATTTTCCTTTTTTTCTTTTCACATAAAACAAACACAATCTTAATGCGAATATGCTCATTAAGCCTCATATTTTATTGTTTACCCTCTATTTAAATTTAAAGATGATACAAAACATTATTTTTCAAAAAAAAATCTTTTAAAATTGGTTTGAAATACATTTGCCATTTAAAAAGGTTTTTTGTGAAAATGTGTACTTGAATATATTTATAATTATTTACCAGAGTTAGGTACTTTATGTTGGCAAATATTTTGATCTTTATTTTATTGGAAGGATGGTGGCTACGGAGCCCATAGCTTTGTATTTATAGAGTTAGGGTTACATGTTGGTAGATACATGGCCGTATATGGGCCTCATATGGGTCTACAAAAGCCTATTCATAACAGTTCACCTTATCCTTCCATCATTGTAAGCTCAACATATGAATACTTTAGGATCCATGGTGCTTATTAGTATCCGGGGGATATGGATACTTCTGGATCCTAAGTTAGAAGGATTTGCCTCGTTAAAACATTTGGCTAAGGAAAAACCCAATGGGAAAAGCAATAGCTAAGGTAAAAGAGTATAAATATCCTTAACTTCCCCCTGATATGTGGATATCACTAGGGGTGGATACTCCTGGATCCAGAGTTAATGTGGTTGCCTCATTAAAATCTTTGGCTATGGAAAACGCAATGGAAAGACCCGATAGCTAAGGGAAAAAGAGTACAACTCTACATTTAACTCCCTCGGTTGTGTACAAGGCTCGGGCTTGTAGATCTCTCAGTCGTCTCATCCCAATCACATTTACAAGTTTTCTAAAAGTACATTGAGGTAGTGCTTTAGTAAACAGATCGGCTAAGTAGTTACAAGACTGAATTTTTTGTACGTCGATCTGTTTCTTCTCTTGTAGTTTGTGTGTCCAGAAAATCTTGGAAGAGATGTGCTTCGTCCTGTCACCCTTGATATAACCAACTCGTATTTGAGCTATGCAGGCTGCATTGTCTTCAAACATAGTCGTTGGTTCAAAGTCACCAGTCTTCAGGTCAGTCGTCACTAGGATGTGGTGTATGATTGAACGTAACCAGAAGCATTCTCTGTTAGCTTCATGGATCGTCAGGAGCTCAGAGTGATTGGATGAGGTTGCTGTTATGGTGTGCTTCACTGATTTCCATGAGATGGACGTCCATCCATATATAATCACGAACCCAGTTGATGACGTTTCGGTGTGGGGATCGGATCTGTAACCTGCAACTGAATAACCCATCAAAGGGAGGATGCACCTTTCTGGTAATATAGTCCCAGATCAATTGACAATTGGAGGTATTGCAGAAGCTACTTAACTCCGGTCCAGTGGCGCTTTGTAGGCGCTGCACTGTATCTGGCTAGTAAGTTTACTACGATCGCTATATCGAGACGCGTGCAGTTTTCCAGATAAAGAAGTGCTCCGGTGACACTTAGGTAAGGTATTTCAAGACCTAGAATTTCCTCCACCTCTTCCAGTGGACGGAAGGGGTATTTATGTACATCTAAATATATGCCGACTATTGGTGTACTCAATGGATGACATTTCTCCATATGGAAATTTTTCACCAATGTTCGTGTGTAAGTGGATTGACGTAACATGATCCCACCGCTGAGGTGTTCTATCTGTAAGCCAAGACAGTATTTTGTTTTGCCTATGTCTTTCATTTCAAAAGTCTTTGTTGTGCTCTCAGATATATGAGATATCTCTTCAAGAGATCCGATGAGATTTAGATCGTCTCCGTAGACGGCTATTATAACAAATCATGTCCCTTTTCTCATATGAAGATGTAAGGGCAGACTTCGTTATTGGTGAATCCTTGTTGTACAAGGAATTCACTGAGTCTGTTATACCACATTCTTCTCGATTGTTTTAGACAATATAATGATCTTTGTAGCTTAACAGAGTGTCGACCTGTGGTTTATCTTTTATTTCTGTTGGTATTTTAAACTCATAAGGAAGTTTCATATAGATATGTTTATCTATATTGCCATATAAGTATGCAGTCACAAGCATAGAATGGACCAAAAGGAAAAAGGAAAAATTAATTATGCGTCCCGAAACCAAAAACAAAATTTAGTAGCCTCACGTCATCCATGGTCGTCCCAAATCCCTAACTATGGTTTGCATTAGGTGGCGCGTGATTAGCGCAGCGATGGCTGTCAGGGCCGTGGAGGGTGCGCAAGGACATGGCGTCGACCGTCAGGGCCGCGGAGCCCACATGGGTTTTACGAGCGCACGGGGACGCGGCCGTCAGGGCCGCGGAGCCCCCGGGGATCTGGTCGCACGGGGGGGCTGCTGTCAGGGCCGTGGAGCCCCCTCCAGCCGGGCGGCGGGCCGGGGGTGGTGGGGCGGCCGTCAGGGCCACAGAGCCCCCCTCCAGCGGGGCTGCGGACACTCGGGTGGGTGGGTGGCATGGCCGTCAGGGCCGCAGAGCCCCCCTCTGGAGTGCACGTGGGGGGGACCGTCAGGGCGACGGAGCCCCCCTCTGGGGTGAACATGGGGGCGGGGGCGCAGTCGTTAGGGCCGCAGAGCCCCCCTCTGGGGTTTATTTGCGTTGGGGGGCCTGGCCTTCAAGGTAGCGGAGCCCCCATCCCTTTGGGGGTTGTCGCGTGGGGGGGTGGGGGGGCCTTCAGCGCAGTGGAACCCCCCCTCTGGGGGTTGTTCGTGTGGGAAGGGGGCTCGATCTTCAGGGCAGCGGATCCACCCTCTGTGGTTGTTCGCGCGTGGGGGACCTTCCGGGCTGTGGGATTGACAAATCTTCTTCCTTTTTCATAAAAAAATTCGATTTTTATCGGAAAAATTCGAATTTAATCGTAAAAATTCAATTCAATTTTTATCAATTTAATCAATGCTTTTTCCATAAAAATTTGATTTTTATCGTAAAAACTTTGATTTTTGATCCAATAATTGCAGATCTAAACATATTCTGTAAGGAAGAGAGGTTTAGATCTAGTTTTGATTGATTATCTCTAGATCCGTACTCCAGATCTAGCGACCGTTGAGATGCCTACGAAAAAATCTGACGAATAGTTCTTCGTTTGCAAAAGATCGCCGCAGTTTCTCTCAGTTGGTTGGAACATGCTGATAACGTGTTGGAAGGATGGTGGCTACGTGATATGCATGTATTTTACACATTTATTATCATACATTCATATCATGTTTCACCCTCCAAATCACAATTTTATACGCTTTTCGATGAATATTTGGAACTACTTCACTTTCGGAGCGTTAAAGTTGATTTCAGGGAATTTGGTGCGAATTGGAGCGATATGGTGCAATCTGAAGAAGAAGTCATGATTGATGATACAAGAGCAGCAAGAATACCCTTGGATATGATTTGAAAGCACCGAAAGACAAGAAAGAAAGATCTATGAAAGTTGGGGCAAAGAAGAAGAAGAAACAAAGCGAGAACGCATGAAACGTCAAATATTTACGCACTACCTCCACCTTGTTTTGATTTCTACTATCATTCCAGAGGCCATCTCTACCTTGGGATATTTTTCAGTCATAGTAGACTTTCTGACGGTTCCAACGTCGTCAAGAACGCACCAAACGGAGGTCAGATGAATTTTCTAGAATTTCTGCAAGATTGGGTAGCAGTGTTGAAATTTCGCATATCAGTGTTACTCGGCCGAGTGACACTTTCACTCGACCGAGTGAGATCTCACTCAGCCAAGTGACCAGAAAAAACAGAATGCTGTTTTTGGAGTTTCTGCAGGAATTCTCACTCGACCAAGTGAGAAACTCACTCGACCGAGTGAGCTGGCGGCCAGAAATCTGAAATTCTGTTACAACTAAGGTACATGGTATTTTGGTCAACTTTTTCTTAGGGATTTGGGGTAGCTATAAATACAACTTTGTAGTCGTCATTAAGGGAGAGTTCCTATTATTTTTCTTGGAGACTTTTTTATAGGTTATGCCATGCCCTAGGCCCCCGCTTGGACCTAAAAGCTTGTATTTGGATTGGATTTCTTCATGAAAGCTAAGTATCTTTATTATTGTTATTTGAATCATTGATTTGATATCTTTTTATATGCAAGCAATGTTTCTTATTTATTTCCATATCATTATTGCTATGCTTGGTTGATTCTTGTTCTAGGGCAAATGGATGAACCCTATGGATCTAGGGTTTGATATGTGAAATTGATTGAAACCCTTGTTGCTAAACTTGTTTTAGGGTTAGATTATGATTGATCTACTACAAATAGCTAAGGATTTCTACTTAGATCTTGAGAGCTCGAGAGAGGTTCTTGATCTATAGGAAGCCCTAGATATTCGATTTAGATCTATATTTGAGATACCCTAGATTGGTGCACGAGAGCGACCAAAGCTAGCATCTTTATTATATTTCTATAACTATATTCTTTTGTACAACGGTAAAACAAATACGAACCATCATAATCTAGATTCGAACTCACGTTGCGCAAGAGCAAACTTGAGTTAGAATTTAAGTATATTGTTGATCTTAATGATAATAATTTGAACTAGGCTTACGAGAGAGCGATGTTTTAACTTAGATTATTATAGACTTGCGCAACGCGAGAGCGTGTGCTAGTTCTCAATATAGTTGCGACAATTTCACCCTAAACTACGAGTTAGTAATTAGGAGTTTACATTCACATTGATACTCGAAAATCTATAGTTGGGATTTCCTAGTCCTAGACATTCATATTGATTGAACTTACAACCGACATCTTTATCATCGACACCGACATCCATCTCCATTGTCATTACATCACAACAAAACCATCTCCACCAATAAACATTCGTAGTCGAGTCAACCTAAGATAGATTGGAGCCAACACCACCTCCCTGTGGATACAATACCCGCTTGTCATTAGACCGTGCGCTTGCGGTAAAACTACATTATTTTGAGAGTGCATACCGACTCGATCAAGTTTTTGGCGCCGTTGCTAAAGAGGTGTTTCCTGTTGGGTGCCAATTTGTCACAATTAGGTTGATTAGACTACGAAAAAAATCAACAAAAAGAAATTTTCACCAACGTCACCATTATTATCATTTCTATATTCTTTTATGCTACTGATATTTTTTTTCAAGTATTTACCTTTGTTGATCATGTGCTATGAGTTATATTATGTACACCACAGATTTTGATACATTCCTAGATGGGATTCTTGCACGACAGGTTGAGGACGAAGAGGTAGTGGAGGAAGCAGAAATTGAGTTATATGCGCTGCCAGAGGAGGACACATTTTAGAACTTATTTGAGGGTATCTTGGAGTCAGTGAGGTTCACCGGTTTAGAGAGCATTACAGCAGGTGATGAATTTGAGCTATGATTTTCAGATTTTGTTATGAACCATGTTTCGGCTGCATGAACAATTGAGGAAGTCGTCCATGTCAGTCTTGAAGAGGATATACTATATTTTCAGATTGCTTGTGAGCCTTCTCCTCCACATGTAACATTCCCACAAGTTGACACACATGAGAAGCCAGCATCACCATTCCAGAGAGAGCCTACACTGATAGTTGATAAGAAGGCAAAAGAGCACCCTGTCGAGCCAGAGCTTATTGATGAGGAGGCCTCACACGCAGAGCCAGAGCATACCATTGAGGAGGCAGCACTTTGGGATGTGGATTTCTTCATTCAGATAGATCCAGAGTCTTGCACACCTGCAGTTGAGCTTCTGCAGCCACATCTACCTTCCACTGAGGCTGAGCATCCACATAAGGAGCATTCACCAGAGCTTACTACTCCCACTCAGGGATATATTTTTACCCATTCCATTTCTGAATCATGTATTCCATTTTATATTTATTTTGATTCAGATATTTTTGACACGTCGTACCTTTTGCAGCACACATACGATTATGGATCGGAGGTATGCTTGGACGTGTCACAGCTTGACGAAGCTGCCGAGGAGGTCCACACATATGATCCGGATTTACCTGAGCAGCTGAGAGAGGACACAAGGAGATAGATGTCACAGCACAAGAGGATATTGAATTATTTTCAGGGAAATACCGTCCACCACTATTTATTTCATATAGTTCAATAGACGATCCTCTTTGGAATACTTTATTATGAGTGTAAAATTTTTGCAGCAAACTGATGCATCCTATTCTCTGCAGGGTACAGGTGGAGTCCTTGTAGGAATGCTGGAGGATGCATTGCTGGAGTTCGTTGGTGTTTGTGGAGGTACGCATTTTGGCGGAGCCACGAAAAGTGCAGTTGGAACATTTACCTGCTCAGCTGAAGATTCTAGATCCACCATTTGAATCAGTTGATACCAATCCAGTAGTGTAGCAGTAGTGTTAAATTTTATGCTTTCAATAATATCGAATCCGCTCGACAGCGAGAGGACCGTATAGGATTAATGCTTCTTTAGTTAATTAGAATAAATTCACCCCAATGTCGACAACAATAATCTTTTACACCCAAACCCATTATATGCTATTGATTGCCATCTTCTTCACATTTATATATGTCACCCTTTTGCTCACCACCTATCGAGCACTTCTTTCATGATAAACATACTTTCCTATTCATTTGACTTGATCACGCTTAGCAAAATCGTGATTTTATTGATCAAGTCAATGAAATGGATTGTTTGGTTTAGCTTGGGGGAAGGCGCTCTCATGCATCATTGCATATGCATGTAGTTGCATTAGGATTTCATGTCATTCATGTCATCATTTTCTATTCAACCCCCCTACTATTTGTCGTTATTCATCATAATTATCTTTTATGATCACATTGATGACAATGTGAACTTTTAAGCTTGGGGAGTGCATTTCCATGCCATTTAATTACATTAGTTGTATTTTTACTTTATTTTTAGGATTTTTCAAAAAATTTGCATCATATTTTTCAATTTTTCATCTTATTTTCCTTTTGTGTGCATGTTCATGCATCATATTGTGTGCTTGTTTTTCTTTTCTTTCTTTTCTTTTCTCTTTTTAGATTAGAAATGATTTTCTCATGATTGCACTTTGTAGCTATGCACACTCTGTTGAGATTTTCTTTACCACATATCATTTTTCTTGAGTCTTATATGCTTCAATTTTATATTTATATGATGGATTTTATCTTGAACTCTAAGTTGACTGATATAGAGTTATTTTCTTGAGTAGATTACATTTTCAATATGCTTTTCGATAGCTGAGTTCATTTTTCCACAATATATATTCTCGAAACAGTCAAAAAGATTGCATGAATTAATTATAAAAATGAATGAATTATTTTCATGATTTGTATGATAAATAAGTATGTTTCAAGAATGAGTGTGATTCAAGAGAAATAGGATAACTCTTAAATCTTTAGTATTGATGAGTAGAAACTCTGATGCCCATGCTTTTTTCTTTTCTTTTGTATATAGCCAAATAAATGGTCAAAGACCATCTTTGCATTCCATCGCGTTTACGTGAGTTTGCAAAAATCCCAGAAACAAAATATAGAAATCAAACAAAATTCATAAATAAAAGGTCCTTGGGGTTCCTTGAAATCCGATGCCCTAAGATCGCCTGATCTGGGATGCATAGACCGCTCCTTGCACTCCTTTGCGTTTACGCAAGTTTGCAAGGCAAAAAAGCGAAAAAAAATAGCCAACAGTATAAAAACACAAAAATTCCATATCCTTATCTCCATTTCTATTTAAAATAAAGAAATGGTTAAAGTAGAAGTTTTTCTAGGATTCGTGAAAAAGTCTAGTGTGGTGATCTCCTAACTTCAATCGAATTCATTATCTCATTTCATGAACAACAAATTTATATCTTGCATGATTGGTATTTGATCATGATTCATTTACGCTGGATAGAGAATCCGTTGTGGAGTTTGAATTTAAATTCTATGGATTGAGTATATTGTATGGTAGGCTATGATAGGATTTCTCCTCTAATTTCATGTTAGTGTTGAGTTCTCTATACTTCATTGAAAATCCATGATATATGCATGATGCTGGACTAGGATGCTATGTGTAGATGTGCATTCTCACTTATTGCTTAGTTGGTGTTGTGTTTGCTACATGAGATGAGGAAACGATCTTGTCACTCATACTCTTTACTTTCTTTTATTTTTATTATTTTTATTATTTTTATTCTCCGGTTTGCTCCCTGCTAGTCTTCCTCGAGGACGAGTAAGAGGTAAGGTTGGGGGATTTTGATATGCATGTATTTTATACATTAATTCCCTTACATTCATATCATGTTTCACCCTCCAAATTCCAATTTTATACTCTTTTCGGTGAATATTTGAAACTATTTCACTTTCAGAGCGTTAATGTTGATTTCAGGGAATTTGGAGCGAATTGGAGCGATGCGGTGTAATCTGAAGATGAAGTTATGATTGATGATGTAAGAGCAGTAAGAATACCCTTGGATATGAGTTGGAAGCACCAAAAGACAAGGAAGAAAGATCTATGAAAATTTGCGCAACGTTTTTGAAATCGATGAACGGAGGCTCAAACGGTGTTGGATCGACATGAAAATTTATGGAGAGCTTCCTAACAAGTATATCTACCTACTGCAAAAAAAATTTTAAAAAAAATCCGTAGCGACCCCAGATCACTGACTACGCTGAAAATTTTTCCAGCGCTGTCAGCACTTCTCCATTAATGTGTGTGTGTGTGTGTGTGTGTGTGTGTGTGTGTCTGTGTGTGTGTGTGTGTGTGTGCAATTTTAATGTAGATTTAAGCAGGGTTTTGATATTTCATCAAAGTTCTCGCTACTTTATTTTTCCCTCCTTGGAAATAATAAAATTGCATATATCACGTGTTCACGAAACGTTGTGGCCAACATCTAAGTCCAACATCACGAAACACCTCGTGTGGCAAGCTAGTTTCTATTCTACTTTCTTTTCCCCTCTTGTGCCCTTGCTCAAAAGATGTGTCTTCTATCGAGCTTCTTACCTTAGTGGTACTCACATCCCTTCCACTATGTGAGGTCGAAGATTCGAATCCCTTTTCGATGTATCAAAAAAAAAAGATGCGTCCTCAGCGTTACCATTCCTAGAAACGAGAGATATATCCACCTTCTTTAAACGTATTAGCACAACAGTATCAAATTTTTTTTAAATAGAAGATAATTGAAAAAAATAATAAAAGCAGATAAAAAACGTGTTGGAAGGATGACGGCTACTGAGCCAGTAGCCTTGTATTTATAATAAAAGGGTTATATTGTGGTGGTTATCCTAGCCCTACATGGGCCTTGTATGGTTACAAACTTGGATTTTCAACACTGTAATTTAAAAGACCTTGGCCACATCCGTCATGAGGCCAGGGTTAGCCTTGCAAAAATCTGCAAACTCGTTGTAATCGATGAAGCCGTCGCCGTCGGTGTCGATCTCGGCCATGGTGCTCTTGATCTCTTCCGGCGAGGTGGAGCCGAAGGTGCCGAGGGCATCTCCAAGCTCAGACGAAGATATCTTGCCATCACCGTTGGAATCAAAGCGCTTGAATATCCTCTGCGTCTCCTCCTCTGAGATGCTGATCGCCATCTTGTTAGGTTTTTTTGAGTAGTAAAGATTAAGGTGGAGCGAATTGATGGGAAAAAAGAGGAAACGCTTGGACGAGGAGAGAGGGAAGTGATATAGTTTGAACAAGACGAGAGAGAATAATGGAGAATTTGTGGGATCGCCCGTGGAGCACGGGCGTTCTCTTTTCAAACCACTGCTTAAATGGGAGGAAAGAGATTTTTAAAAGATCAAGGCTATTATGAAATGTCCTGGTCAATTCTAATGTCCCTGTATGCCTCATAGAACAATCTTTCTTTGAGTATAAGTCCAAGAAAGAGGGGGTTTCCTATTAAAAGATTTTCAGCACAAAAACAGATTTTGTCTTCTAAAATAACGAATTTTGTTGTTGTAAAAACTCTGAGAAATCTCCTCTATTTATAGATCAAAAGAATGTATGAAACAGATTTCCAAAACACCCTCAAAACAACTACAAATGGCTAGTTCACGGATTTGTGTTCTGGCCAGCGGTAATGTCTTTGTCAACCAATGTATAATGATTAGTCAACTTATGGATTTGTAGTTGACTAAACGATAGCATCTAAATCGACTAGTCAATCATGTAAGAAAGCTGCTAACTTTCTATTTTGAATTAGTCCACTAGTAAACAATTGTTAGTCAACTAATCCAGGAATTAGTCGACTACCAGTTGAACTCTTGTCGACTAATTCTGACGTGCTGATAGACATTAAATACTACGTTTATTAGTCGACTTGGGTGTACTTATTGGTCGACTAATATACTAAAAATTTATTGTTTTGGCCATGAAAATTTTAGGAAAACTTACTGAAATATTTCCAAAACTTTTTTTTTTCAAACTTTCTATATGAAATCCGAAGTGTGTGTGTGTGCCCTTCATCCGTGCTTTAACATAGAATCTAAAACAAGAATTAAAATTACATCGAATAAATGATTTTTTCCTTGAAAGTTCTTTGACCTAGCATTGAATTCTTCAAGTCTTGTATTGATTATTTGAGTGATTCATTCCTTTGCATTAATGTCCTCATTAAGATTTGATCTTCTACTTCATATATCTGCACTCATGGATCATTAGTACACAAACATATTTACTCATCATCAAAACCTATATTGGGTAACGCAATATTCAACAAGCTCTTCTTAGGTGAACGATAGCTTCCACAGCTTGTTGCCGAGGGAACTCATCCGCTTCCTCTTAATTTTATCCAAGCCTTTCTCTTATTAGGCGTAGCTCCCTTTCTTTAGGTGTCCTTTATTGAGCTAGGATCGCCATGCTTATATAGAATTGCATTTTGAAGGTTATATCGTGATAATGTATTTTCTTGTCATGGTTGCTTAGGTGCAGTTAGCATTTATAATGTAATTGTTGCTACAAGGGATGATGTGCAACCTGCTAGCAAGGGTTTTGCAACCACAACCTCATGATCCTTTTATTAATATTATATCTATCATTACATGAACTAGATGAGTAGACCTTGCATTACTTATACGTATCCTTTGGGCTGCTGGAATATGCGGTTATGGCTAACCAAGCAGAGAAAGTGCTCGTTGACCATCTTTATGTTCGTCCAATGCTTCATTTCTATGCCCCTCCATGTTTTGTTATCCATCTAAGAGCCTTCTACATTATTAGGATGTCCATCGCTTAGGTTAAGGATAGCAGTGTTCAAATTTGCATCGTCTTTGAGGTGATACACCTTCTTGTAGTTGGA
Source organism: Scilla litardierei (assembly GCA_030789695.1). Taxonomy (NCBI): domain Eukaryota; kingdom Viridiplantae; phylum Streptophyta; class Magnoliopsida; order Asparagales; family Asparagaceae; genus Scilla; species Scilla litardierei. Next base: position 153,521,117 of record CM061137.1, on the reverse strand, counting down.
TCTTCTTTGTTCCCAAAAGTTTACCCTTATGTCAAGCGATTTGACGGTGTAGGTTGGCATCCCATCAATCTTTTTAATTGATGCCAAGTAGAAATTTTTTAAGCCACATCATGCTCACTTCAATGTTATGGGTTGGGCATTGAGCCTTTTTGGTTGTATACTACCAATAAACAAAGAACACAAGGCTTTGCTTTTACTTGTTTTTTTTTTTTTTTGGTTTTTTGTTCGACACAACTTACACCATAATGCTTGTTAGTATTTATACAAGTGTTTAAGGTCTCACACATTTAACAAATAAGCATCTGGCTGTAATAAAGGATATTGTTTCAGAGTGTTTTCTCACTATAAAAGCGTTGACCGTGGACCACCCGGTCAACGTGGTCAAGGGGCCGACTTGGGTCCCTTGGGTGCGTCGAGCACGTGCCAACGCGACGCGAATCGGAGTTGCAAACGACGTGGAGCACGTCAGCTGGGCCGGGTCTGGATCCTCGGCCTCAAGGGGGCTGAGGGGAAGCCTCGGCCCGGTATGAGGTGCTCGGCCTCGGACGGTCGGACGACGAGGGGAAGCCGCGGCGCCTCGTGAGCGGATGGGAAGCCTCGGCTCGGGTGGATGTGCTCGGCCTCGGTCGGTCGGACGACGAGGGGTAGCCTCGGCGTGACGACGACCTCCGGGATCGGTTGGAGGCAGAGTCGCTCATCGCGGGACGCGCGGATCCTCGCGTCGGCTCGGCGAGGGGTGGCCTCGGCAGAGCGGCATCTTCGTGGTGGAGGAGACGAACGGGCTCGGGGACGTGGGCGCTCGGCTCCGGTTGGAAGGACGCTGAGGGGTAGCCTCGGCGTCGCTGGATCTCCTGGACCTGAATAGACGAGGGAGCTCGTCAGGGGGGTCGGACCTTGGTTCCGACCAATTCCCCTCCGATGCCTAAGTCAGAACGGATCTGTGTAGGAGCTCGGTGGGATCGAGTATGGCTCGCGGAGAGACCGATACCCGAGTCCTCAAGCCGAGCTTTGGAGGAAGAATATTATAGATGGAAGAAGGAGTAATAGTCATAGTATACGATACCATGGTTGTAGATCGCAAAGATCCGGCCCCTTTCACATGATGCCCGCCCTCTCCTCATATAGACGAATCATGCTCGTAATGTGCCACGACGTGACATCATGGCCGCCATTCATGGGGTCGGGCAAATGGGGAAGTGTTGACCCCCTCTAATTGCGCCCACTTGATGACGCCATGAAGGTGGAGTCATGGTCATGAGTGATTGCCATAATTGGCGGGCCATGAAGGCTGGAGTAATGGGCATTGCAGTTGCCATAACTGGCGGGTCATAATGGCGGGGGAGTGATGGCCATTAAGTCTGGCCATGAAGTCGAGCCTTGATGGCTAGATGGCCATTTAAGTCGGACCATCATTGGCAAGTTATGGCCATGAAGATGGTTGCCATGTCTGGCGGATCGTGATGGCACGGGGCGGCTGCCATATTTGGCGAAGGCTTCCTCGATTTGGGCCCCGATTTCCTCCACTACAGAAGTGGGCAATCTCTTGAGCCTTCGTCGTGGGTGGAGAAACGCGACCCGCCCGTAAGATCCTTGGGCCGGAGCCTGAGGCCGTAGTTTGGCTGGTTGACTGGTCGTGGTTGACTTGGCTCCTCCGGACCCGGTCAAAATAGTCGTATCAATTGCCCCCATCTTCTGAGCTCTACCATTGTTGAGGTGGAGGTCGGGAGATGTAGTATAATGGGGAAGAAGTTGCTCTTTCTGTAGAATTTGGTCCGTCCTGCGGAGTTGGCTAGTGACGATAGATCGTCGGTCCGAGATTCGTTCGTTTGCGAGGTGAGTCGCCCCTCGACTTACGGCCGACGACGGAGTGGGTCGATCTGCTGGGGGAGTTGCCCCTAGCACTGAGATTGAGCTCGTCCGCTTGGTGTCGAGGGGAGTTGCCCCTCGACTCACGGCTGACGAAAGAGATTCGTTCAGTGGCGAGGGGAGTTGCCCCTCGACTTACGGCTGACGATGGAGATTCGTTCAGTGGCGAGGGGAGTTGCCCCTTGACTTACGGCTGACGATGGAGATTCGTTCAGTGGCGAGGGGAGTTGCCCCTCGACTTACGGCTGACGATGGAGATTCGTTCAGTGGCGAGGGGAGTTGCCCCTCGACTTACGGCTGATCCGTTCCTTCGGTGGCGAGGGGAGTTGCCCCTCGACTTACGGCCGAAGAAGAAGTAAGGACCTTGTGAAGACTTTCGAAGATTCCACGGCGGCGCTCTGCCACTACTTTGTCCCACTCGGGTTAATGCAGGAGCTGTTCGGCTAGCGGGAACCCAGCAACACAGTCGGTGGTGCTTCGGCCAGATCGGCTCGATCGGGGGAGCGGTCTGGATGTTCGAACTCAGACGGTGGTGCTTTGGCCAGATCGGCTCGGTCACGATCGGGGGAACGGTCTGGATGCTCGAACTCAGACGGTGGTGCTTTGGCCAGATCGGCTCGGCCACGGTCAGAGGAGCGGTCTGGATGCTCGAACTCAGACGGTGGTGCTTTGGCCAGATCGGCTCGGCCACGGTCAGAGGAGCGGTCTGGTTGGTTCAACATCTCCGTCGCAGTGGAGATAACTTTGTAAGCTCGACAAGGTGGCTTGGTGTTGAGACTCAGATACTTGGCAAGGCGGTCGGACTCGTCTGGTCGGCCTCCTCCTGGGTCGGTTGAACTGGTGTGGTCGGCCTCGTCTTGGATGGGGCGGCCTCGTCTAGATACAGTTCCAGTTCCATTTCCAGCTTCTGTCTGGATCGTATCTCCAGCTCCAGCTCCAGCTCCAGCTCCGGCTTCAGCTTTAGCTTTTGCTTTTGTCTGGATCCTAGCTTCTGCTCCAACTCCTAATTAAGCAGAGTTCACCTGCTCTTTCCGGTAGCGCTGGGCCCGGGCCCAACGCTGGTTAAGCACACATCGTCTTTAGCGGTACTACACTGGGTCAGTGCGCGTGTAATTTTTTGATCAGTTTGTTGGAAAAACATGGGCAGTCCTGATAACTCGTTCGGCAGGAGCTTGGAAACTTTTGGCAAGGGGAGCACCGAGATCGATTCGGTTGGCAGGAGGATCCACTTGTTGGAGTGACCAGGGCAGCTCGGATATCTCGAGTTCTACGTCTAGCGGAGGGTGCTCGGAGATGGGAGCTCGGCAATGATGCTCGGTGGGGGCGAATGCTCGGCATGGAGGCTCGGCTCGGCATGGAGAGCTCAGCTCGGTTTTGATCCTCGCTCGATCGAATGCAATCTGGACGAAGCTCGACCAAGCATTTGGACGAAGCCTCGATCAAGGTCGGATGGAGCCTTGGATCGGAGGTAGCAGAGCTCAATCCGGGCAGTGGGAGCTCAGAGCTCGACTCGGTCGGTCATGCATTTCGTCGAGCAGTGTGTGGGCGTCGACAGCGCGGGTTTTGGGGTCGACATCACAGATTCGCGGGGACTTCAGCCTGTGGTAGTCTGACACGGCTCTGGGGCATAAACAGGTGGCCGCGATCCTTGGCCATTCGTGATGATGCCTGTACTGACGCATGCCACAAGCAGAAGCAAAGCTGTTGTGTTGGTCTTTTGCGTCGCCATTGGAACTCTCGAGTGAGGTGCTCGGCGGATCGGACCGAGGCAGGCTCGGCAGATCCCAGATGGAGGCGAGCTCGGCCGGGCAGACAGGGGCGGCTTGGTGAATTGTTGATGAGGTCCCTCGGGTCGCTCGACAGCTGTGCTCAGTAATCGGATCGTCGACAAAGATTTGCTAGATCCTGAGGAACGGCCCAAATCGAGCTTGGCGGTGTGGAGGATCAGACGAATGATCACCGACCAGAGGAGGTTTGGATGATCGATCTCCGGTGATGGAGGCTTCAACCGAAAGCACGATTTCGTACGCCTCAGTCCGACCGCCCGCGTCCCAATAAGAGCTGGTTTGCGCGCCTCGCCGTTGATCTTCGGTGGGCCCCGATGCCTTGGGTTGGCGAGGGCCGATGAATCAATGCTTCGTGTGCCTGGACCAAGCTCCGGTGGTTATCGAGTCTTGCGCCTGGGTTGATCGAAGCTCCGATGTGGGTCGACCTTTCGAGCTGGGACGAACAGAGACCCATCGAAAGCTCGACCTGTTACCAACGAAGTTTTTTCGATGCTCGGAGGCGGCCTGTTTATCCCTGAGAGCCTGATCTGCGACAGTCGGGGGTTGGGTCGATGCTTGGATGGTCGGAGTGCACAACGAGTTCCCTTGTCCCAACGTGGTACGGGTCCGAGCTTCGTGAGGCTCGGCGAGCTCCGACTGAGGGTCGTCGAGCTTCGTGCGAGGCCGCTCCGACCGATAGCTGGGGGGCACGACCGACCTTCGGCGAGATTCCACGAGTTAGAGCAGCTTCAATCAGGGTGAGGTAATGTGCGTTCCGTCGCCCTTGTTGCGCCCACCGGATGGCTCGATCCACGATCGTCTGAGGTCGGATCGACGCTCAGAGGCGGCTATCCCTTCGGAGGTGGGTCGTCGCACCAGAGGCTGGATCGGAGGTTGATTTTGGCTCCTGGACGTCGATTTTGGCTCCTGGACGCCGCTCCAATCATGGGGAAGCTGATTTGACCTTGGATCTTGCCGTGTCATCAAACGTGTCTTCTGCAATTCTTGTCATGCATGGAACGACGGATGACGACGTTGAGCTTGCAAAAAATACCCGAGGGAGTCCGCCTAGTTTCGAGAAGTTTCTGCGCCCTCGACATGGAGAGACTCGAATCTATTGGCAAAACCCTGTGGGTGCTGATCAAAGGAGGATCATCGTCATCACCGCCAACTTCCTAGTGTCTCGGATGGTGGTGGGGATGGACTTCGACATCGGCTGCCGCGTTTCACACGGTGTAAACTGTAATCCATCGGCATCTTGGCTCGGGGCCATTTGGGCTTGATGTCTCTCCAGCCTCGGCACTGGATGAGAGCTCTGGGTCGGAGTGCCAAATCCGGATGCTGCTCTGCCGCTCGGCAACGCCACACAATCTGATGCGCGGATGCTCGACACGGAGCCTCGGGTGTTCGGCACGGATGCTTGGCTCAGATGCCAAAGGACTTTATAGAGTTGAGGTTGTACGCGCCACCATTAATCACCACAGCGAGCGTTTGTTCCGAATACGAAACCGTGGTCCTTGGGGTGGAAACTTGATTTGGGTTATTATCAGAGCTCAACCCTCCTGATTTGAGTTGGAGATAGGGGAAAGAAACTTGTGGAAGCTCTATCTGTGAAAGCTACCTCCTTGTTTCGAGCTTGAGGCCCACGAATTGCAGTTCGTTCGAGGTTGAGCCTCGATTCGGGTTGGAGACATCAAATTGGTAGCTCGCTGGACGAAGTATGGATGCTCTGGTTGTGCTCGAATGAGTTCGAGCCTGGACGAGGGCCTGGAACTTGGGGAAAACGCAGCAAACGACGTAAGGAGAAAAAGACTAATGGGTTCAAGGGAAGACATACTCGATTGCAAGAGCTCGCTCTTCACAGTCATGGATATGAATCCCGGCTCCGACTCCGGCCCGTACGGATCCGATGTCGTCAGCCTTAATTCCGCCACCGGTGGCACTGGTTGAAGAGGACGTCCCGGCCAGATGCTCGTCGTGTCATCGGAGACTGAGACGACGAATCACGTCATCCACTAGCTCCAGCATTTGGCGAAGACCAGATCTGAGATCCAAGGGTCCGCGGCAAACACCGATGCCGCTCCATTCATGTTCCTTCTAGTCCCGAGTGTTGGGATGGACTCAGAGCACTTGAATGGTGTGTGATAAATCAGCCGGAATCAGAGCCGCGGGCGTCGATCATCGTGGCAGTGGTGCCCGCGTATCATTCGTTTCCTGTGGGTGATGACGACGAGGATGAAGGCGACAGATCGAACGTGGAGACCTTTGACTTCTCGTGGCTTGAGGTGGTGAACAGATGAAGGTCACACCCATAGAAGGGGAATTGATTAGTCCCTAGAGTGAGGGGACCAATCCCGCTTGCGTGATCCCGTTCCTCTTGATTACTTCAAACCGCACAAAGAGATCGGATAGCCCAGAGGAATCAAAGATGATAGTCGGTGTGGTAGATGACGTGGGTATCGGTTCGTTCCCACAGACAGTGCCAGATGTTTCAGAGTGTTTTCTCACTACAAAAGCGTTGACCGTGGACCACCCGGTCAACGTGGTCAAGGGGCCGACTTGGGTCCCTTGGGTGCGTCGAGCACGTGCCGACGCGACGCGAATCAGAGTTGCAAATGATGTGGAGCACGTCAGCTGGGCCGGGTCTGGATCCTCGGCCTCAAGGGGGCTGAGGGGAAGCCTCGGCCCGGTATGAGGTGCTCGGCCTCGGACGGTCGGACGACGAGGGGAAGCCGCGGTGCCTCGTGAGCGGAGGGGAAGCCTCGGCTCGGGTGGATGTGCTCGGCCTCGGTCGGTCGGACGACGAGGGGTAGCCTCGGCGTGACGAAGACCTCTGGGATCGGTTGGAGGCGGAGTCGCTCATCGCGGGACGCGCGGATCCTCGCGTCGGCTCGGCGAGGGGTGGCCTCGGCAGAGCGGCATCTTCGTGGTGGAGGAGACGAACGGGCTCGGGGACGTGGGCGCTCGGCTCCGGTTGGAAGGACGCTGAGGGGTAGCCTCGGCGTCGCTGGATCTCCTGGACCTGAATAGACGAGTGAGCTCGTCAGGGGGGTCGGACCTTGGTTCCGACCAATTCCCCTCCAATGCCTAAGTCAGAACGGATCTGTGTAGGAGCTCGGTGGGATCGAGTATGGCTCGCGGAGAGACCGATACCCGAGTCCTCAAGCCGAGCTTTGGAGGAAGAATATTATAGGTGAAAGAAGGAGTAATAGTCATAGTATATGATACCATGGTTGTAGATCGCAAAGATCCGGCCCCTTTCACATGACGCCCGCCCTCTCCTCATATAGACGAATCATGCTCATAATGTGCCACGACGTGACATCATGGCCGCCATTCATGGGGTTGTGCAAATGGGGAAGTGTTGACCCCCTCTAATTGCGCCCACTTGATGACGCCATGAAGGTGGAGTCATGGTTATGAGTGATTGCCATAATTGGCGGGCCATGAAGGCTGGAGTAATGGGCATTGCAGTTGCCATAACTGGCGGGTCATAATGGCGGGGGAGTGATGGCCATTAAGTCTGACCATGAAGTCGAGCCTTGATGGCTAGATGGCCATTTAAGTTGGACCATCATTGGAAAGTTATGGCCATGAAGATGGTTGCCATGTCTGGCGGATCGTGATGGCACGGGGCGGCTGCCATATTTGGCGAAGGCTTCCTCGATTTGGGCCCCGATTTCCTCCACTACAGAAGTGGGCAATCTCTTGGGCCTTCGTCATGGGTGGAGAAACGCGACCCGCCCGTAAGATCCTTGGGCCGGAGCCTGAGGCCGTAGTTTGGCTGGTTGACTGGTCGTGGTTGACTTGGCTCTTCCGGACCCGGTCAAAATAGTCGTATCAGATATAATTTGACTTCTACCTTAGTATTTAGCATAAACCCTCTTTTATACGTGATTCACTGTTAATTGTAAATTTCAAATTATCATCAACCCCAACTCTTAATTTGAAAATATTAGTTTTCTTTGAACTTCTTAAATTTCTTCATCAGTACTACTTTGGTAAGCATATTTCAAGGTGACCATTGTGCAAATAAATTGTAGTTGAAAGTGCTCGTCATTTACCAACTCCCCAGTTTAATGGTGATGAACCTCTTTATGGTTCATCCTGTAAAGATTATTTTGTTGGATAAATTGTAGATTTTAGAAATTAATGGATGATGCTATTTAATAAAATGAGAAAAGAAAAGACTTATCAGCCGAGGCGTGCTAGGCACTGTCCTTAAGGGTAGATTTCCGCCCCTCAGAGTATGAACTCGTTGCAAGTCAGGTCTAACGGCTACCCTCCAGGATTCAACGGCAACGGCCTTGTAAGTGTGCACTCACAATACAAGGCTCCAGCGAGCAGCAACAATTCTTCGATCTCGCAGGAAGAGGAAGAGGAACAGCAAGGATAGCAACAGAAGCAATGAACTTTTGGAGGAAGAATAAATTATTTTGAAATGAAATTTCGCAGCCCAGAACTATAGAAAGGTTGAGTTTATAAAGAGCAAAATTGAGACTGTTGGGATTCGCAATCAATAGGAAATTTTAATTCGGCCATTAAACAAAATATGACCATTGGAATTCATCCATTAATAAGAAAATGGCCGTTGGAGAGTTTATGAGCCATCAATAAAAAAATAGCTGTTGCAAAAATTAAACAGCAATTAAAACAAAAAATATGGCTGTTGCAAACATAATGGGCTTTTAATTCTCTAAAAGTAATAGGGTTAAAACATGATGCAAAACTCAGGCACTCCGTGCGCGCACCCGTGAATCCCCCCACGCAGGCGCGATGCCAGCGCACACATGCTAAGGTTTTCCTGATTCGATGCCCACATTTTACATTCGGCTCAACCCGGTTTGGACTCGGCCCCTTGCTTGGGCTCATGCGCACGCGAGCTACCCCAAATCCTAGCCCATTAACAAGTCCAATAGCCCATTAACAAGAAGACTCTTATAAACTCATCCAAGGGAGTTCTCCCATCCAATGTTGGACTAAACTTGGCTTTGAATTGTGAAATAAACCAAAATGTCCAACAATTCCCCACTATTTCAAAATTCAAAGGTAAGGATATAAGAATGCAAGATGAGGAAAAAGAAAGAAAAAAATGATGAAAGATCGAATACGACAATTCAATACATTAGCAATGGTGACTTTCGGTCTATGAACCATTACATAGGGAATGAAAGTGTGTTCTACAAGAAGTTGGTGAAACATATAGTTTCTATGAACCAATCTTCTTTATTGTAAAACATTGACTCACAACCCATATTGAATCATCAATGAATAGTTGCTTGCTCTTACGGGTTGGCACGTTTCGGCCATGCGCCATACCTGGTTTTTCATGAGTGTTCTAGCGAATGTACCCATATTCGCATAGGAAGCGGCCCCACTTCCACACCCGTATATGTGGACCCATCAAGTGTGCTCGACGATTATGCACACCACCCAACAAGTGCTATGGTTTCCATTAAGAGCCATATGCTCATCCTCTCTTATCGTCGATATCACTATCTACACTATAGGAAAGGGACATGAACATAATGATAGTGCTCCTCACGATCAACAAGTGACTTGTTGTTACCCATATGAACCTACTTCATGAGATCATCAATCACATAGGTTGGGTTACCATCACTCTTGACCTATGTTTTAGGTATAAGTACCATTCCACTCGATGTACCTTCCACTAATTTCCTATTTAGTGGTTTTGTCAGAGGATCTGCCAAATTCATCCCTGACCTAACATAATCAAGGGACACAATCCCATGATCTAGCAGCGGCCTCACAATAGAGTGCCTTAGGCGTATAAGCCTATTCTTCCCATTAAAAATTTTATTTCTGGCTTTTGCAATTGCAGCTTGACTATCTCACTGGATAGACACAGATGATACCGGTTTTTTCACAAATGGGAATATCACCAAGAAGGTTCTTAAGCCATTCGGCTTCACTACATGCCTTCTCCAAGGCAATAAACTCGGACTCCATAGTAGACCGAGCAATACAAGTTTACTTGGATGATTTCCAAGATACCGCACCTCCGCCAAGTGTAAAAACATAACCACTTGTGGATTTAAGATCATCTGAATCAGAGATCCAGTTTGCATCAGTGAACCTTCTAAAACTGATGGAAGGCAATTAGTCTCCTTCCTAATTCTTTTCTTAGGTTCTGGTAAACGAACTTTAGCTAGGCACCCCCATACATTGAGGTAAACAATGTTTTTATTTATTTATAAAACAAGCTCAAACTCTTGTTTTGACACAATGCTTACGAATGGTCAAGACACCTGACAAGTTTAGCAACAATTTGTTCATGCAAATCAGATGATCCATATGCAACAAGAGTGGGTATACTGTCCTGCCAACTAAATATTTAAAAAACAGCATAAAACAGAAGTTTCAAAATACCACACAACTAATGCAGCATAGATATTTTGCAGTGACAGTAATCAACTTTAAGCAGTCAGAGATCGTTTCACCATAATTAATGTACATACAAAACGGATGCAAAAGGAGGATATGACACCATTTCCTGTAACATTATCCTAACCAAAATAAACATTTCAACTTTGAAGCAGATGGCTGAATTTGCAACACGCACTTAAAATTTTCCAGAAGTTTAACATATATCTGAGACTATCAGATACAAGAAATGAGAAAAATACATCTGGGTGCAGAGTAGCCATCCCTTTTATTTCTAAGAAATCATTTTAACTTTAGTAGATCGTCTCCCAATTTTGCAAATGAATTTCTATGTACTTCAAGTACCTCATGGTAACAGGCAATTGCTGTTAATATGCATCCACATCACTCTATTCTAAACATTTAGACAACACATCCAATAAAAGTGGCCATTAAACATTGATAATTTCAATGGAAACACCAAAACTACATTGTACGAAGAAAATGGCAAAAGACATACAGCTTTCAAATCTCGTACAAATAACAAAACATTTCAAAACTTAGAAATCACAACATTTATACTCACGTACAAATAACAAAACAAAAAACATTTCAAAACTTGCCTCATTTCTATTTTCACATCCGAAAACATGCAATTACTAGTCATCAAAAATGAACATTAATGAAAAGGAGGTTCTGTATAGAATTACACCCCCTGCAACCACCCAATATCAAAATGCAAGGGACTCAAAAATCCACAAAAATATTTACTTGTTGGTGCTTTTACACACAAACAACTTGCAAATGAAATCAAAAGCTCATCTTTTGACACAAAAAGAGATTTTTTTTAAATATAAAAAAATAGATAGATATGTATTCCATACTAGAATACTAAATAAGGAGTGGATTGCATCTAATTGATAAAGCACACAAAAAGAGTCCATGAAACGAAGAATGCCGTCTCAGATTTCAGTCTTCGAATGCATCAATCAAATGAAAATTTACACATCCTTTTAAACTAAATCCAAGCAGAAAAATATTCACACGAATCATCCACAAATGGGGAAATACCTTCTTTTTTTCATTTTATGATAGCTTAATATATATGTTGACAGCACATTATATGAGATCATTACTCCTCTGTATATTTAGAGTACAACTCTATATGAAAATTTAGACATCATCTAAAAGTACTCATTGCTAACCAACAACAAATTCTTGGCTGAGTTGACTCAAGGAGCATGTGAAGAGACAAGCTTCAAAAATATGATAATCACCAAATATCAATAATGTCAATATTTTTCATGTTTAAGCTCATGCAATCCAAGAAACAAGTCTCAAAATTTTGAATGGATGTCCAGAAAATATAACTACCAATAAATCCAAATAACGATGAATGGAAGCATATCTATTGCAAGATATATGCAAATAAATCACTTTCGACAAGAATTGTGCTGTCAAATGTGTTCAACATTAATATGTGAAATTACTTTATTGGAGAGAATTTACTGTGATGGAACATGTGGGGTATATACAATACTCGGTTCTACTATTTTTCCAAGGACCAATATACCTTCACCATTGTCTGGCCCTTTCAAGCAATGAGGAAACACTATTGGAGCAACCCCTGCAGAGGAGAGCTGTGAAATGACAGACAAGTCATTAAGTCCAAACCCAAAGATCACATCGACTGCCCTATCGGATTTGGTCAGATTTCCAGATTGTGAGGTACTGCATTTATTTCACGGACAGCCTAGGACAAATGAATAAATCCACACAAATTTCAAGTTATACATTTAGCTATAAAGTAGGCTCTATAACAAAAAGAAATATCAAAAGGAGAAAAATAAATAAGTGTTCTTAGATCTACATGCAGCCAGAACTGCTGCAACAAAATACGAAAATCACATTAATAAAATTCAATTCGCATTCTTTCAACTAGATAAACATTGGTAATTTTTAACTGTGTAACTCTCGTTGAAGCCATTATAATCACCAGCCAACATAAAATTAGTAGACAAAATCAGAAGGTAGCTTCAAACTAATACTTTTACCAAACTATGTAGAATTATGTTTCTACACTATAATGTACTTATCTGTATGAATACATCAGGCTACCTCCCGATAGTTAATCTTCAATAACAACATTTTCTATAAAATACAAATTGAGCCAACAATGTAAATTCAGTATATTAAGTAAACCGAAAGAATGTTAGTTAGAATGTAGCACATAACATACGATACAAGCGAAGGTCATCCATATCAGAAGGTAGCTTCAAACTAATACTTTTACCAAACTATGCAGAATTATGTTTCTACACTATAATGTACTTATCTGTATGAATACATCAGGCTACCTCCCGATAGTTAATCTTCAATAAAAACATTTTCTTTAAAATACAAATTGAGCCAACAATGAAAATTCAGTATATTAAGTAAACCTAAAGAATGTTAGTGAGAATGTAGCACAGAACATACGATACAAGCGAATGTCATCCATCCAAATCTTCATTTCAAGCAATTATAACTTTAGGACAGTTAATGAGATATCATTTAAGAATTTTAAATAATTCAACATAAATTCTTATAGTCACTATGTGCTGATCATGCATATGTATGATCACACATAGGCCTGAACCCATTTATACAATATTCATATTGAGCATGTCATGAACACCATCAGAATGTAAACAATCCTTGAATAAATATAGCTTCCAAGTAACCATATACAAGAACATAATCCTACTTGGCAAAGTAGTACATAAATTAACATGGACATAAAAGAAATTTATGTATATATAAAATAATATGCAACCCAAGCAGATACTGAGTCTAGCCGTCCAACATCATTATGTTAATTTTGATATCCAAATTTAATCTGTTAAAGAAACCACAAAGATAACATGTCTTTTTTTTGTTAAAAGATTATGCAGAGCCAGAGCATTGACAATAGCAGCATCCAAGGAATCTACTCTTAAGATTGTTGGATAAATTGCAGATTTTAGAAATTAATGGATGCTGCTATTTAATAAAATGAGAAAAGAAAAGACTTATCAGCCGAGGCGTGCTAGGCACTGTCCTTAAGAGTAGATTTCCGTCCCTCAGAGTATGAACTCGGTGCAAGTCAGGTCCAGCGGCTACCCTCCAGGATTCAACGGCAACGGCCTTGTAAGTGTGCACTCACAATACAAGGCTCCAGCGAGCAGCAACAATTCTTCGATCTCGCAGGAAGAGGAAGAGGAGCAGCAAGGATAGCAACAGAAGCAATGAACTTTTGGAGGAAGAATAAATTATTTTGAAATGAAATTTCGTAGCCCAGAACTATAGAAAGGTTGAGTTTATAAAGAGCAAAATTGAGACTGTTGGGATTCACAATCAATAGGAAATTTTAATTCGGCCATTAAACAAAATATGACCGTTGGAATTCATCCATTAATAAGAAAATGGCCGTTGGAGAGTTTATGAGCCATCAATAAGAAAATAGCTGTTGCAAAAATTAAACAGCAATTAAACAAAAAATATGGCTGTTGCAAACATAATGAGCTTTTAATTCTCTAAAAGCAAGATGGTTAAAACATGATGCAAAACTCAGGCACTCCGTGCGCGCACCCGTGAACCCCCCCTGCGCAGGCGCGATGCCAGCGCACACACTCTAAGGTTTTCCGGATCCGACGCCCACATTTTACATTCGGCTCAACCCGGTTTGGGCTCGGCCCCTTGCTTGGACTCATGCGCACGCGAGCTACCCCAAATCCTAGCCCATTAACAAGTCCAATAGCCCATTAACAAGAAGACTCTTATAAACCCATCCAAGGGAGTTCTCCCATCCAATGTGGGACTAAACATGGCTTTGAATTGTGAAATAAACCAAAATGTCCAACATATTTATCATAGCATTGGCTGATATATTATCACAATGGATAACATTTAGAGCTTTTGCTTTCTCGGAAATCTGACAGCATCTGCTTAAGCCATATTGCTTCACATGTATATACGCACCCCTTCGTTCTTTTTAATTGTTATTCATTAAAGCAACATCATGTTTCTTTCTAGAGGACATTGATATATCTTTTGCACCGTTGCAAAAGATATGATTTTGTGATTTTGTGATCTTTAAGAGAGCCCACCGAGTCATTATCTGTGTAACTATTATCTTCTTCCGTTACATTTCTGATTCCATGTATTTTGGCGCCTTGAAGATATAAAGTATTCACTTAGGGCCTGTTCTTTTGTTGGAAAGTATAAAGGGGAAAAGTTGAGAAGTGTGGAATCAGATGATAGAGAAATTTGGTGTAGTGCGTTCTTTTGTTGGAAAGTGTGATTGAATTGTGGAGTTGGAAAGTTGGGGTGGGGTCCACTCCATGTAGTGTGTTCTTTTGGATGAAGAAAGCTGGAGGTTGAAAGTTGGATTTTGGGGTGTGGTGATCCTATGTAAGGTTACCCCCGGCCTAAATTAGTTGAGAGTTATTTTTTAACATTTGATTTTGGGGTGTGGTAACCCCAATATTCTCATCCGAGGTGACCACACACTTTGAGGACCCCACCAAAGCTAGGATTCTTGTGTAATCCTAGCTTTTCATTCCAATTCCAAAACACCCCCATGGAATCCCAATTTCCCTGCCACGTCAGCTTTTTTTCCAAGAAAACACAAAACACAAAACATAAAAGAACACACAAACGGAAAGTGATGTAGGAATCCTGTGAACAGTGTATGAACAGTGATTTTTTCACTTTCTCTCATATACTTTCCTACAAAAGAACAGGCCAGCTACAAAGTTGATCTTACTTTGTTTCATGAATCTTGAGATAAGTTTGATAGGATAGATGACCCAACCTTGTGATGGTACGATACATTAAAGACGCTACAAAGATTCGATAGATTGCAGCAACTACCTGTTTTGTACCATCATGTTGTTGCATTTTATCATTTACACCCATATGATGAGCGAAAGGCTGGCATTTTACCATGTCAAATCTATTCAACAAGTCTTTAGGGTGTGTTTGGTTTGAAGGAAAATGAAACAAAGAAACATGAAATGAAAAGGAAAAAGAAAAAGAAAGAAAAGGAAAATGAAATGAGATTCTTTCTCATGTTTGATTACCAAGGAAAATTGGGAAGAAAGTTGAATGGAAAATATAGAAATTAATTTTATTAGGTTGCTCATTGAATATGAATAAAAAATAATTTAGCTGGTTACGTTGTGAATTCAAATCATTCTACCATCATAATAAATTAAAATTTTATTTTTAAATTAAAAACTTATTGGTTATTTTGAAAAAATTATGAATTTAGCAAATAATTTGCGAATTGTAACGAATAATTCGTTAACACTATAAATATTATGATTCATAGATAATATGTTATTTAATAGTATATGAATAATTTACAAATTTTGTTAAAAAGTTTGAAATAATTTGCAAGCTAATTGTAAAATCCGTGCATAATGTGTGGATTTTTCAAGCAACTCTAAATTTTTAAAAAATTTGTGAATTGTTCGCATAATACATGCATGCATGAAAATAAATTAAAGATTCGGAATTTATTTGGAAAATAGAGAATTATTCGCGAGCTATATAAAAAATTCATGAATAATTCAAGAATTTTTAAAAGATCGCGAATTATTCGCGATTTTTTAAAAATTCATAAATTATTCTCGAACAATTCACGAATGAATATATATTGAAGGTGTTTTTTTTTGAAAAATTAGTCAATTATTCGCGACTTATTTGAAAATTCTTGACTAATTTGTGAATTTTTCGAGCAATTCGCGAGTAGAAAGTTACTAATATTCTTAATTTTTTGAAAAATTCACGAATTATTCATGATTTTTTGATACAAACTTATGAATAATTCGTGGATTCATTAAAAATAACAACTAATTATGTTTGCTAAAAAAATATAAATACATGAGAGTGTGAGAAAGTAGTTTACCTCTCTTTTCCCCCATTTTCATTGGGTCAAAAAGAGGAAAATCTCAAGGAAAAGTTTTAATAAAAATTTCCTTTTGTTTTCTTTCCTTTTCATTTTCCTTTGTTTTTTCTTTCCAACCAAACAATGGAAATAGTTTTCCTTCTAACTTACTTTCCTTTTCTTTCCTTTTCCTTTAAACCAAACACACCCTTAGTGTATTCCCAAGAAATAAATATTTTTCCAATTGATTATCAAACTCGAATGATGAGGAAATGCTTCATTGGACCCAAATTTGTCATCTCATATTCTTTTATCATTGCTATTTTGATTTCTTTAGTAATTTACTTCTTGCATTTCTCATCGAACCTTTTCTTTTAATGTG
Organism: Scilla litardierei; assembly: GCA_030789695.1. Classification (NCBI taxonomy): domain Eukaryota; kingdom Viridiplantae; phylum Streptophyta; class Magnoliopsida; order Asparagales; family Asparagaceae; genus Scilla; species Scilla litardierei. The sequence continues at coordinate 153,504,805 of CM061137.1, read as the reverse complement.
ATGAAATTAGAGCATATGCAATGCATCCATAAGTTTTTAAAGAGAAGTAGATGCAGTGTTTGCTTGTTCCAAGCTTCATAAGGGGTCGTGTTATGAACGGGCTTTGTGGGAGATTGATTTTGCATACCGATCTCAATGTAAACTGCTTTTGCCTAAACTTTATTTAGAAGATTTTTTGCTTTCAACATGCTTTATGCCATCTCCATGACTGTTCGATTTCATCACTCTTTAACCCATTCTCCTAGTGGTATTTAATGAATGATGATGATAAGAACTTCGTTCCTTAATCCATTCTAAGACACTTTAGCCCGTGGCTGCTTTGTTTTTCTGTAAATGCCTTGAATTTTAGATAATTAGAGAAAATGTTAATTTGATTTTTCCTCAACAACGTGCACACACATCATCCTTCAATAGTGATTAACAAAAGGTATAAAATATTTTTTGTCATTAAAAGAAGGCATTCTTATAAAGTCGGCAACATTTGCAATCACTAGCTTGATCATTGCGTGAGCTCTCCATGTTGTTTTGGAACATGGTAGTCGATGACGTTATATATAAATGCATCCTTCACAAATACTGTGCTTCTTTTCAATGGGAGATACATGACAAAAAACCGACATACATGATGCAGGATCTGTGCGCAGCTGAAAAAGAGAGAGAAGTACGGGTGCGTGGGTACCGTATGGGGGTAAAGGGGACAAAACATGTGTTAAAGTGCAAAAAACGTGAGAGAACAAAGTGCAAAAAGACCAATGTCAACCCCGTGAATATTGGGAAGATGGAGGTTTTTTGGAGGTGCTCCATGTGTTCATGGAAGAGCAATGACAAATATGTAATAGCATGCAATGTGGGGTAAGGTAGTGAAAGTTGGCTCGATTGAGACGCTGGAGAAGTATTGGTCGGCAATCGAGCTATCTTGTGCAGAGGTAGCTCGCTTATGCTCGGATCTGACCTGTCTCACTGTTCACAAGTCAGACAGATCAGATGCCAAGCCACTGGACTTCGACAGTGCATTGGTTCCTCGGTTCTTAGGATCGATGGCTCATGGATCGGCAACTCTACAGTTCGAGCTTCGGATAGCTCAGAAAGATCAGATCGACACTTTGTTTGCTCGGATTTCACAGAGAAGCTCGGTAGCTTGGAGGGGGCCCACTATAGGGCATCACCCTATCTGGTGTACATAGAATTGAGATAGGCGTGGAATTTTGTGAAAAGCTAGATTTGTATATTTTGGAAATTCCTCCTCAATGACGATACATATTGTACACTAGGGCTATATATATAGTGTTTTAGAGGAGGGTTTTGTGTGTACCACATTGAGAGAACTTTGAGTCGTCATTTTGTGAGAGCTAACTTTGAGCGATATTCTAAAGAGCTTTTGGAGAGAATTTGTGTGCTTCTTCTTCGTTGAGAAGAAAGAAGATTTGTGTTCATTATTTTCTTGTGTAATAAAGTTTATTTTCTGGCGCGGTGGGCCCCCAACTTTAGGGTTTTGTGATTTTTTATGGCGGCTGCGTTTTTTTTTGAAAATGCTATTTTCTGGCCAACTTCGCGCATATGTTTGAGGGGTCAAATGGACTAGGAATCACGCACCGTTTGTTTCTATGCATTTACCGTTTAGTGCTTTTTGCTTTGATATAAGATATCACTTTCAGAGTTCAACGGTGAGAGAAAAAATTCGTTAAAGTTTGGCCTTCATAGAGGGCAAACTTATGATTAATCTTTCCTCTAAATCTTAGTCCCGCATCAGATATTTTGAGAGAAGGATGGGGTCAGCTCCCTATATAAATGTGGGCTACAACTTGAAACTTGCACCAAGCATTGGATCAAGAGAGCTCTCAAAAGTTAAGAGCACACCTAGACCGAATATGCCAAAATATTATTCACTCGTTCTCATTTTCACTTCTTTGCTCCTGCTCGGGCTCTAGCAATGCTACGAAGAAGTTCGGATCTGATCCAGAATCTTGATGGAGGATCCACTCATGATGAAACTTTCTGGAGCACGTGGTTGGCTCGACGACAAGGGTGTTGCTCGTCTTGGGATGTGGTCCAGCTCAAGGGTAGCGATCCAGCTCAAGAGAAGCGATCCTGCCCCTAAAGCGGTGCATTGGTTCGTAAGGATCGACGTTCTGCTAATGTGCGGAACAAAGGTACGTACTTTATTATTTTACGCATTTAATTTTGTAGTAGTTATATAGATATATCCGTAGGGGTTGGTCAGACCCACCATGGGATAGTAGAAATTCTGGTTAAGGATTTTCGTTTTTTTGGGGACTTTTTTAAAATTGTTGTAAGACATGTTTTGTTTTTCCGCTGCTTATTCGTTTTCGTCGTCTGTCCGACTAAGGCCAGACGTCGAATTTGAGCCCTAAGGATCATAGAAAACCCTTCATATCTAGATATAGTTTTGAACCAAATCCTGCTGGTTGGAACTATAAACAATGAAAAGCCACTTTAAAAATTTATTCTGATAAGCTTAATCTATTTTAATCCACTGAAAAATTAAAATCTATGGCAATAAAGTTGTTTGCCAAAAATGTAAGGTATTTAGCTTTGGAGCCCAGAATATTTAAAACATAGAACTGATATATGAAGGTTTTTAAATGTTTAAATTTGAGGTAGGCATGTTTTATAGTCAACCATTCATTTTACGAGCACATAATGTGTCCAGTGGGACATCATAAATAGTTAAACTTTGTTTCCTGGATAAGCCCACTTTAGAAACGTGCATAACAGAGTGGGCTTTGTAGCCCAACTGACCTGAAAAATTGAAGGGGAAACTGGGCATTCTACATTTTGACTTTCAAACAAAAATTTGTGGTGGTGTCTGCGGTTTTATGTTTGTTTTGTTTGCTTGTCTGTTGTTCGTTATGATCGTGGTCTTTCATCCTTGGGCCTATAACTAGACAAGCTAATATGTCAGCAGGCCCACTGTGTTTACTATGACAATACTTTGGGCCAGGTCACAATCTTTTTTCGACTATTTTAATCATACAAGTAACGAGTTCACCTTAAAATAAATTGGCAAAACAAACAGAAACATCTATCAGCCTCGTTTAGGAAAAGAGAATAATGTGTATCATACGTCATATGAGAGAGTGTCACATATGCCCTCTCATATAAAGCAACCAAGGACAACCAAGTACAAGTCGATGGTTGCTTTATGTGAGAGGGCATATGCGGTCCTCTCTCATATAGCATATGATACACATTATTCTCTTAGCTAATTCCGTTTTTGGATAAAATATGATTTCAACCAGTGTTTTAAAAGGCGAAGGCGTTGGGCAGGGCGTTTCATGTCCGTCCAGTCTGGGCGAAAGCCCCGAGGCGTGAGTCGAAAGCCTCACAAATTTTTATTTTAAATATTTGAAATATAAATATAAATATATATGTATATATATATAACTAAATCTATAAAAACATAAAAACTAATAAATATTATAAACAGAGTACCAAAGTAACAACTACTTCATTTCCTTCAAAACATTTGAATCTAACTAAGAAAAATAAATTTAGTATTTCACTCACAAACCAAACCAAAAAGTTATCACAGATTCACAAATAAGAATTGGAAAAAACTAGAGGATTATCGTCAAATAAGAGTAGCCGTAGACTCGTAAATCACGATTCATAACAAATGCAAGGCCATTCGCAGCATCATAGTAACAATTCTCACAATTTGACACTGTGTGACAGTAACAATTCTCACAATTTTTAAAATTGAACTTCAACTATTATGGTAGTAACAAGATTAAAGTAACAAGATATTAATTAAATTTCAAAACAAGATTAGGTTTTTTCTCTTCCTTTTCCCGCTCTCTACTCTCTATCAGTCATCGGTTAGGAAAGAAACAGAAATTTAGAGTTAAATTTTTTCTCTTTTTTTTCTTAAAGTAGTCTGTTAGACACGTGAATGGGCCACATGGGTTTAAAAAATGAACTGAGCCCAATCAAATACAGGCTCCAAGTGTATCATTTGCTGGGCGGTCGCTTTTAAAGCCCGGACCAAAAAACGTGATCCAACATCCGGGCGTTCGCCCAATGTCCGGGCGTTTGCCCAATGCCTGTGCGTTCGTCCCACATCTCTGGGCGAACGCCCAAGAAAAGTTACGCTTAATTCGGCTGCCCCGGGGCGTTTTGGGTACGCCCTGCCCCGGGACGAGCCCTGAGACGAGCCCCAATAACGCCTTTGAAAACACTGATTTCAACTAGCAATACGCGGATTCATCAATATAATTAAATATGGGTCCCTTTTAATGTATCATGGGTTGATTTCTGACAATGAGAAACGAAGGAACCGATGCAATCTTTTCTTCTTCTTCCCCTTGCTTTCTGCTTGTTCCTTGCTTACTGCATTTAGGATCCTAGTGCAGCAAGCTAGTGCATGCCCAAAAGGATAGGGATCATCTCAGAATGCAGAAAGCTTGCCGCAAGCAATGTGCTTCCAACTACAAACCAATTCAGACAAGCATCAACAGCAGCAAATTAGCTAGATATATGTATGCATGTCATCAAAAATGGTCCCCAATATTTGAGATTTATCCAAAGCCATTGAACCTAGACCCCATGCCTCCAACATTGGATACCTAAAATATGCTAAATTTTATCCATTTGCCCATGCTTTCTATCTCTCTCTCTTTCTCTCAACAGTTCCAAGTGCCTTGAAGGTTCAGACTTTTGTTATGACCTTGACTTTTCTTTTCTTTTTCTTTTTTTTTGTTCTAATGGCCTTTCTGGAAGTTTTTTTTAAACCATTTTAAAATGTTGGTCACACTTGAGGTGTGCCGTTTTACTTCTTGGATTGTTTATCAGTTCAATATGAACAACTATATGAGCTTTGCTCAGGATGGCAATACCTTCCAAATTTGGATAACTATTTTGATGCATGTGCTTGAATCTTTGCATATAATACCAATTCAAGGTTTCTACATTTATATAATATAATGAAGTTCTGAGAAACAAGCAAGTTTTTGAGCACGAGCTTCAATTGTGAGTTACTCAACGCAATTAGTTTGTCATGAGAAACAAGAATGGAACACTACATAGGCACCAAGTACTTGGTCACATTCAAGAATCTGATGGGCTGTTTTTAGCCTGTCGGAACAGAGGGAACCGTGGTCAATGATGGCCCTCGTATGGCAGAAACGTGAGATCTTGATCAATTGCTTTGCAACATGACAAATTTGACACTCATTGTATTGTCCAAGCATACGAAGGCAAGCTTTTTCATGGTTTATTTTCTTTGCCAGAAGTCTCATCCGAATCATAGGATCCCATATCATCACAGTCGTATGGATGCTTTTCACTCATCCAATAATAGATCTCATGCCGAATGAATGAACTGGGGACTGATGAGTTGTGGATAGACATCTGATTATTCTCCTCCACACGTTATTTGCCGCCATGTCTCAAGGCGTCTCTTGGTTCGGTGCGATGGAAGTGATAGCATTGTTTTGTAGAAAAACACATTTCGAATTCATTACTTTACGTCGCATGTCATATTTATTGTGCTGACTTTATTGGCTATCATATTTTAGTAGTTGGGTTGATGTCCAAGAGTTGTTATGATCAAAAACATAAATTAGAAATTGCTGCAGTACGAAATAGACAAAGATAAACATAGAGCAAGTAGTATATTTACGTGGCTGTGAACTGTAGTACCTTTGCATGTAAAATGTTGATCTCCGGCCCCTTGATTGACAGCTTTTGATCTCGTACGCCTCCTTCCTTGATTGACAGCAATATATTGCATGGACAATGTAGTCAGGTACCTAGCTTTACGTCGGCTATAGGTTGGCGGGACACTCCCTCCGCGGGCCGACCGCACGATACGTTGCCTGTAGGTCGAGAGGCCACTTACCTCATGGATTGACCTAGCTACCTAGTTATAGGTTGGTTGTAGGACGGTGGACCACTCCTCTTGCGGGTCGACCAAGCTAAACGTCGGTTGTAAGTCGGGGGGTCACTCCTCTCAAGGTCGATCTAGCTATACAATCGGAAATTGCTCTCAGGACCTCACGGGTTGGCCAGCCATACGATCGGGGGCCACTCCCTCACGGGCTGATCTAGATATAGGATCACAGGTCGATCTAGCAAACCCTAGTATTATCTCTTTTTGGTTTATTTGGTTATATCTTGCCGTGTTAATCACCCCAAGAGAACATTAACGATAAGACCATAGACGGCTTCTTCCATTTTACTCTCTCTAAATTGTGCAGATTTTCAGTTCGGCATGGATCACTATCAGAAGACATCGCGGGCCGACCTAAGACTTTGGAATATTCACGAGTCTCCTACTCTAGCTCGGGGGTCCCCTAGTACGAGCGGTCTGTTCCATTTCAGCCCACAGTCAATCTACTCGAGTCCGATAAAAGGATGAAGGTCACATCAATAGGATTGCTTTCCTCTAGCAACATCGAAGCTGAATGGAGTATATGAAGGCAAAGGTAAGAACAAACTTTTTAGAAAAGTAGAGGAGTGATTCTCTCCCATCCTCATCCACTATTTAAGCTTGTAGGCAATCTCAGTCGTCCGATCTCGAACTCATGTCAACATCTTGGGGCTGTGACGCTCCGCGTTCTATGATCTTTGGGCACGTAAATCCGAGGGCATGGTGCTCTGACGACCAGCATTAAATAGGCAACCATGTTACGTTGCCCATCCAATCAGTTCGTACCACATCATCCAACTTGAACCACCACGTTGGTTGAGCTCGAAAGATGTGAGCCATTGATACTGCGTTGGGCTGACCCAACAGACAAGCCCAAAAATACCCATGGCTTCAGCCTGACAGCTCAGTAGAACCCACATCTTCGGCCCAATAACGTGGAAGTCCTCACGTGCGGATGTCTCTCCATTTAAGGTGACAGCTTGGACTAACTATTGGAGTTCTTCATTCAAGGTGTCAGCTCATAAGACCATCATTCAATGACCGACCGTTATGCCAGCTCGGCACATTAAAGGCTCGTATGTCACGAACATCCCCATATAAGTACTCTCTTAGGAAGAGAAAGGGGATAAGATTCTCCTGTGCATAGTGGGAATCTAGTCCACAACTCTCGAAACAATCTTCTGGTATGCATGTCACCCAAAACTCTTACATTTTCTCCATAGCTCGCCGAGATAACTAGAGGACAACCTCCCAATATGTCCGAGCCCTACTTGAGTCCTATACTGATGTAAGCATCAGGAGGAGATCTGGGTCAGACCCCAGATCTGATCCCCCTGATGAACTCCTCGTGTTGCATGCCTTTCATGTTGAAGGAAGCAGAAAAGAGTCCAGGAAATAGCTTAGAGATCGCGCAGGCTTAGCGGAGACAACCCACGCTTAGCGAGGATAGCTCTGATCAGGTGAGGACCGTACGAGCCAGGCAGAGATAGCTCAGAGTTGGTGGTGACAATTTAGAGACCGCTCAGATCTGTCCTCAACAGCTTGGACCCGATCTAAACTGCAGGAGTCAGCCCGGAGATGGGCCGGACATGTCCAACACTCAGATCATGACCTACTCAGCACATGTCAACACGCTCAGGTCACTGTAAATGGCCAATAGCTCGGACTGATCATCCCAATTAATTAACCCGGGAATAGCTCATCCAACCCATGGTCAATCTTCAACCATCTAATGTAAACCACATTGTAACCTTATTGTACTGGACGTGGAGACCAAAAAGCCCGTCAACAGAAATAGATGGAGATTTGCCAACCCTAATCTTGTTTAAAGATGTAAATTTTCAGTTTTGCTACAATTTTTTGTGCACTGAGAATTTAATTTCTGAATCCGTCACTGACTAAGGCTGTCGACTTAGGGCCCAAGCTAAAGTTTTCCCTTTGGTAAAACCCACTGCACCTTCGGGAGCCACTTGACCTCGATCATATGGTGATCTTGGATTACTGGTAGGTCTGGGAGTAAATCATACATAAAGGGGCTTGGTTTCTTCGTCTCACGGGGATAGTCATTACTAGATCCCTGCTTTGAATCTCTTTCTTGTTCTTAATTTCTGTTGTGGCTTCCTCTTCTTTCGAGCGAGCAGAAGGATGGAGTTCCGTCGGGTTTGTATCAGTTGTCATCAAGTAGGTTCAAGGAGTGAAACCGATTGAATACTAGCTTTATTTATGGTCTACAATTCCATCTCAATTAATAAAACTAATCTAGCGTTCACCCCGTATTCAGTTGCATAAATATAATTCTGCGTTTCACCTAATCACCAAACACTACCAACTTGGGGAGTGGCAACATTAGCAAGGCTTGTCTTTTACCATGGTTTAAGAAAGTTGCGTGCCAAACCCTTCATTGTTGACCTTCAATTCTTACTGATGCGAACAGATGATTATTACGTTAGCTATGCCATTTGATTCATTTAACAAAGAAAGACCGTGGCCTGAACTTAACCACACGACTTTCAAAGCAGTCGGACCCATTCGACTACTGTCCTATGTTCCCTGAATCCAAGCAGTAGTTTCAATATTCAATCCAAGAATCTGTACAGTTTTATTTGATCAAACAAGGGAACTTCACAGTCAAGCAACTAAATCAAAAAACAAAAGGAGAGGCATGAATGTAGGTTCTACACTTTGAATATCGACTTCAATACTTCAAGGCTCACACCATTTGAAGAAACATCTCCCTTGTGTTTCTTTAGCTGACCCAAAAACTCCATCGATCCACTTGGTGCTTGGTATAAACCCTATCATTTTCAAAGGACTTGAATGGACTAATTATCACACGTGCAAATTACTAATCATCTCTATCTTTGACTCTCCTACTTGTTTCCATGGCGTGTCGGACACCCACAAACACACCCGCGTCCTCGCCGCCGCCGCCGGAAACCGGTGACGTCCCCACTTACCTCAGACGGCCTTTAATAATTCAACGCTCGTGCAGGCTTAGAAATTAATCATGCTGACATTGTGCCAATACAAAGATCGGTTTAATATTCTCTTTGGCTTTTTTCCCCACTTATTCGACCCTTAATCTAGGTGCGAGTTTGATGTGCGTTTCTTGAATCTTTAATTTTCCACCAATTCAATTACATTAATATTTCCACTCCAAAATATTGACTAAGTCGTGGTTAGGGGTTTACCTAAATTACAGTTAGTTTAGTTGCAGCCTTCAACTAACACGTTGTTTATTCCTTTTCATATTCCCCTCCTCTCTCTCTCTCTCTCTCTCTCTCTCTCTCTCTCTCTCTCTCTTCTCCACCCTTGTAATGTCTCTTTCTTTATTTCTTTATTTCATTCTATCTTTTCTAACTCTCTTTCCTTTTGGTTCTCTTCCTTCCTTTCGATTCTTCTAGTATTCCCTTCTTCTTCTTACTTTCTTTTAGACCTTTCCCACATTTTGATGGAAATAGACCATCACAATGTTTTTGTTTCATTTTCTACTTTTATTTTTTAATGAAAAAGAAGATGTCCCAATCTAAATTCAATTTTAACAGCTTATTTATTTAGGAGTATTTAGTAACCTATCTTAATTATTTCATAATGAAAGGCCTTAGAATTATAGTTTCATTATTATTAAAAACATATTTGTTTATTATATAGATTAATTAATTCCTAATTAATTTAAAACCCATCAAATAAAAATTTTGATTGAAAATATTTAACTATAATTGAATTACCACTTATTGTATTCTTATTTAATTAAGACACCTAATAAATTAATGGTCAAGTATAATTAATAACCACTCTGAATTATTTGTCAAAATCGCTAAAGTAATCACTTAATTAAAAAGCTACAGTCATGCCTAGTTGATCTCCCACAAATCCTTGTTGGACCTTGGAGATGGCAATTAGAATACTAGAGGGTGGGTGAATAGTGTTTATGAAATTTATAATATTTTCTTGAAGTTATTACCTAAGATTTCAATTAGAGTTACCTAATTAAATATTAATCAACGATATATTACAAATATAAAGATGAATAAGAGTTGCACAAGATAAGATATATGCAAGTATATAAAATCAAGCACAAACAAATGCAAACACAACATATTTACCTTGGTTCGGGCATATTTGCACTGCATTTAGCCACACGAACTAACAAGGACAAATCCACTAACAAGTTCCAAACGGAACCAAGTTACAACACCTCCTTAACAACACAACTTGGCGTAGGAGAAATCACCTTGAATAAGCTTAAGTACGAACACCTCTCCTCAAGAGAGAAATCACCTTATAGTCCCAATGAACCCAACGGTCGATCACCTACTAATCCAACCATAGCCCTAGTTCAATAGTGGATCACTTGATTTGTACATAAATTATAAATTTTATTGACTATTTCTGCCTTTTTATATTTTTCATGGCTTGGTCTCGATCTCACGATTCCAACGACTATTTATTTGTATTTTTCTGAGATCTGTACTAATTACTGTGAATTTTTGAATGCAGAATACCAATTTAATGAAGAAAGACACTCAAAATACAAAAATATGGACGTCGACCAATCAGTACACGACACGTGGCATCAATCTAGCCGTTCCCGCTCAATCCAGCGGCAACCGCAGCAGACGTAAAAGCGGGCAACGCGGCAAGATCACACGCGTTCAGATTCGATCGAGCGGTCAACGGTGCTCCCGCACTCAGCGAGGCGGATCGGCGATTAAAGGACACGCGGCTTCATTGGGATCATCCGATTGATATCCAACGGCTGAGAGCGAAGCGATTTCGAAATAGAAATCGCGAGGCGAGCGGGATTCTGAGGGACACGCGGCAGCACAACGTTAAATCCCGCTTATTGAATGGACGGCTCGGATTCGAGCTGCTGGGCGAGCGAAGATCGAAGTTGCGGGCGACGTGGATCTTCGAGGACCGTCCGATCTCAATCCAACGGCCCGCACTCGAGAGAAATTAAGCGGGCCGCTACGAAAATTAGCGGGCGACGTGGCCGCTTGTCATCCACCCGATAGGCGATCGACGGTCAAGGTTAGCCCGAATTCGATACGAAGCAGATGCAGGCGATGCACGAATTTTAGCGTACACGTGGCCTCCTCTAGTTCAATCCCGCATTGATGGACGGCCCACGTTTGCGCTGGCGGTAGGGTATGGGTTTAAGTGATATTGGATGCAGTTGTGACCCATTAAGCTCATTAAACCCGCAATGTTCTTATATAAGGTATTCTTAGGGGTTTTGAGCGTATTCAGGGCGTATTGGAGGCTCTAGGAGCCGTATTTCTCCTCTGAAAAATTCTGTAAAATTCCAGAGGCTATTCTTCTTATTTCCAGAGAGTTTTGGTGTCTATATTGGAGATTTGGTGATAAACTCTTAAACTTATACACCCTATTTGGTGCTTTTCTATTGTATTTTGCTATTAGAATGATGTATTTTGCTATAAAACTTGATTTTTCTTGCACCATGAGTAGCTAAATTCTTATTGTGCATGGTATGGTGTAGTTAGGGGATATGATTTGTGTTCGTTTGGTTGAATATTCGTTGTGTTAAATTGTTAACGTTGATAAAGTTATAGTCTTTGTTATTAAATCTTCTCTTCATTTTCCAAAAGAACGTGTTAGAGTAGATGATCACCCCACAAGGGTGAGTTTTGATTTCCCCAAAAGGGACTTTCATATCGTATTTAAAAGACTAAAACTTTAGCAACGATCTTATTGAATTTTGTGCTTGAACCCCAAAAAGGGTATTTTCCGATGAATTGCTCCCAAAAGGAGAATTCATTGAGTTATATTGGGTATTTTCCGGTGAATTGCTCTCAAAAAGATAATTCATTGTGTTATATTCGTCATCCAAATTAATACGACTCATGGACCCTAATGAACCCATACCATGTGCATACTTTTCATCGATATTTTCATACACGACTTTTCTTTGTTCGCATTGTTCACCACGATCAAACCCATTAAAATCATCGTCAACATAAGTGGTTAGCTTCTTTTCATTGGATTTCTATTTGATTTAGGCTGTGGTTTCAACAGATTTTCTCCCGAGGATTCGACATCTGGACTCTCAGATTATATTGCTTGTACGGACTCTTGCGCTTGAGAGAAACACTATTTTGGGCCTACCAGGGTCCACCCCTTCGCCACTGAACGACCATAACGTATCGTCAGCCATAAGTCGAAGGGCCACCCCTTCTCTGCCGAACAATCCTCTCGTGTCGTCAGCCATAAGTCAAAGGGACCACCCCTTCCAGTGAACGACCCTGACGTGTCGTCAGCCGTAAGTCGAAGGGCCCCCCTTCGCCAATGAATGACCTTGACGTGTCGTCAGCTGTAAGTCGAAGGGCCACCCCTTCGCCACTGAACGAACCTAACGTGTCGTCGGTCGTAAGACAAAGGGCCACCCATTCGTCACTAAATGACCCTAACATGTCGTCAACCGTAAGTCGAAGGGCCACCCCTTCGCCACTGAACGATTCCCTCGTGTCATCAGCCATGGGTCGAGGGAATCGCTACCTCGCTAGTGAACTAAGTGGTCTAATTCTAACATGTTTCAATGGCTTACCCGCGATCATCTTGGGCAAGATTCTAACCCATCGAAAGGGGCCATCAGGTATTATGAACACACGACATGAGCGACGATAAACAAAGAGATATAGCAACAAACAAAGAGATACAAGCCAACTCTTCTGGCACTTTCATTACAAAATTATTTTCGCTTACATCTCAATTACCCCCTGTACATTTGAAAATTAAAGCAGGGGTAAGGAGAGTACCAAGATCCTACAACGGCTAGATATGCCCACGGTCATGGGCTCTTGATCTCCTGAATCACCAGCTCCTGCATCGTCACCTGTTGTGGTGACGACTTCGTCGATGGGAGTGGCCTCCCCCGTGCCCTGACTCAGATCATCATAATCGAGATCCGGAAATAGCACCGAAATCCAGTCAATCTCAGCGGAGAGATCGACAAATCGGTCCTTCATTTCTGATCGACATCGTTCATAACATTGCGTGTATAACTCGTCGAAATAGAAAAAAGAATCCTTAAATTCCTGGACTACCCTCTCTGCTATGACCTCAGCATTGGCTCTCTCTTCCAACAGAGCCTTCTCTGTTCGCTCTCTTAGAGCGGCTGGTTTTGCCTCCCTCTCGTAAGACTCGCGTAGCTCACGATTGAGCCGCTGAAGGTGATCCATTCTCGATTCGCAAAGAAGGTGAATACTAGTCAGCTCGACCTGAGACTTCTCCACGGCATGGTGACTTCGTAATTAGCCACCACTGGGCGTCGATGCAATGCAGCGGTGGCCACGAGAGCCTGTAAACAATGCATGATAGTTAACATCCATGATTGCATCACCTACAACGGAGGTTGGTGCAATAATTATCTGGACATTAGAATGGACGGCCATCGACGCAAGCCTCTCGTAATCGACCCTCTCCACGACAGCCATGTCCCGTAGAAGGGTTGCATTTTTAGCAATCTGGGAGGCGGTCCCGCACTCAAGAAGAGCAGAATCTTCTTGTATCATCGGAAACTCCATTTGAATGAGTTCCTCCGTAGAGCAATCGAATGGAGTCTAAGGAGATCGACTCTCTAGCAAAATCGGTCTGAATTCGTCAGGGATGTCTTCAAACAATGGTACTAGACGGAACAGGCCTCCCCAAAGCCAGGAATCCTCGTGCAGAAGGAGCTCCGGAGGGACCCGTGTCTCCCCCGAGTCTCCCACAAGAGGAGTTTCCCACTCCTGCTGAGGGATCTGCTCCGCGGCTTTAGTCGACTCAGATGGCTCCAAGTCACTAAGGAGAATCTGCCGCCTCCTCTTACTCCCCTCAATTGTAACCACCTCGAATTCGGAGGCGGGCTTCTGCTTTTTCTTCCGCTGGAGACGGGCCACCTGAGTAGCCCTCTCAGCGACAACGGGTCGATCCTCCGACGATTAAGCCATCCTTTCTCCCATAGACGGCACCCGAGGATATAACATGCTCTCCTCAGCCTCTCTGATAAAAGCCTCAACTCCCTCCCTCAGTGCAGGGTCCACGTGGTACTTTAGACCGACCATGCCTGCAAAAGAAAGAAACAAGGTAAGTCAGAGAACGAAGGTCGAACAGTTGATAGGCAGGATCGAATCAACCTTTCATCCACACGAACTAGCGCAACACCAAGTCGGACCACATCCACTTCGTCTTCCTCACATTCTCTGGCAGACTTGTCAATGTGTCTGCAGCTTCATTCTCCTTTCTAGTCAAAGGCTTGTCCTCGGCAGAGCCTAAGTCAAGGACACCCCAGCTGGTGCAGAAGCTCGCCTTTCCTTGAAAGACCACGAACACGAACTCCTCTTTCCATTTGGAATTAGAAGTCGGGAGGTCGTCAAATAATTTCCTACCTCGACGAGCCATTATCATATAGCAGCCCGGAGTCTTGAGGGGAGGAATCGAGAAGAAGTAATTGAACAGTCTTAGCGATGGTTCAATTCCTTTCAACACGCACAGAGATATAAAGCCCATCAACGCATCTATGGTGTTCGGCATCAACTGTCAGAGAGAAATATTCAGGGTACACAAGAAGTAGCGCATGAAGGGGTGCATGGAAAATCTAAGTCCTCGTTGGAAGGCTTTGACGTAAACCCCGACTTCTCGGTCACCAGGACGATGGACCCTCTCGTCCATCCCCGACACCCGGATATGATAATCGAGGCGAACATAGTTTCTACGAAACTCGGGGATCTGATCGGCTCCAACTTTGGACCTAAGATTTGCAATCAGACCATGCTCCATAGCCCCCTCCTTGTTCTTTTGCATGACGGTAACCAGACTCCTATCAGAAACGGGAACGGAGGATGAAGCCATTTTTCAGCGATGAATAGCAAAATCAAGAAAGACAAAGATAGTATCTTCAAATTCTTACACTGGAACCATCTTATATCGACAAAATGACAGCCGCATGAAAAGACACGCGTCGAAGATCCAAGGATCTATGCATCTTTGGTTTCGAACCGGCAGCTCATCCGAATCGACGAGGCAGACATTTTGGTGCCTAGGACTTGAGTGCTAATTCCTCGACTACCGTGCCCCATTAATGCGATGTAAGGTCGCTTGATTTCACCAATCAGACCCTTTAAGGTCGTGCGACGGGGGACATTATTGAATCATTAGTCCGACAATCGAGACGAATCGACCAACGGAGGTTAAGGCCCACAGAGCCCACAAGAGAAGCCCGATATCGAATCGGTCAAAGCCCCACAGCCAGCCGCCTGCTGAACTTCCATCACTTGAACTGGGATTGAAGGCGGCCTTATAAATCGCAGGAACGTGGGCAACGTTCACTCCTATTAAAAAGGGAAGATCATGGCATCATAATGGGTGACCGTTATCTCCCCAACGTCACTGAAAGGACCCATGAGGCCTATAAATACCAAAGGGTTCCAATTCCCAAGGTACGAGATCTAATACATAGACTCTACTCTTTCAGCATATATTTCTTCCATTAAAGAGCTTGTGACGTCAGATCTGAGACGAACCTCCAAGGGTCGATCTCAGCTGCTCCAAACTCCATCTCTTTCTTAAGTTCTCATTCTAACTTAAGCATCGAAGAGGATTTGGGTCAGAACCCAGATCCGACCTCGCTGACGCTTCCTTGTGGTGCAGATTGCTGAGCCTCGATCTTCCGCGAGGGTCGCTCCAGAGCGTCCCAGCCTTGATCCATCGACATACATGCCGCTCGAAGGTCCATCGAGTATCGCAAGCCATTCATCATCCATCAACCGACCCTGGTTCTTCCAACCTAGGGTTCCACTCAACTCGCCGATGATGCTCCGACTCAGCACGAAGGGTCCACGTCAGCAAGACAATTGTTTGATTATTTTTAGCCTTAACAGCTGTCCTTCTAGCAGTGTTGCCCCTGTCAATAGATCCTTCCCACGAAAATAAGATGGTAAGAACTCAATCAAAGTGTTATTGGTTTTGCAAAATTGAGATATGGAGAACAGGTTTCTTTTCATGGCTGGAACAAATAAAACATCATGTAATTGAAAAGTGAGAGAGGGTGTTTTAATAGAAGCAAAACCAGTTTTGGAAATATGAAACCTAGTACCCTCGTCGATTTCGATACCATCAGACCCATCGTATGGAGCGTGAAGCGAGAGGTTACCGAGGTCAATGGTTACATGATGAGAGGCACCACTGTCGAGAAGTCAGGCCGGGGTTTCGGCACCTGATGCTGTGGGAACATGTGCCTTTGGTTGCCACTGAGATCCAGTGGGCGAGGAGCGAGTAGCGCCATGCTAGGGGGCGGGTACTAGCTAAAAAGGGGGACACTGAGTGACAGTGTGGCCATGTTGGCAGCATCCTTGACACTTGCCGAGATACGGCCTCTGCTGGCAAGTCGTGGCATGCAGAGGCTGAGAGGGATGTGATCGAGGAGCAGAGTGTGGAGGTTGGCTCTGGTTTGAAGAGGAGTGGTGTGAACTATTGTATCTGGTTGACGCAGCATTTGTCGTGGCAGGATTCAGGAAGGAAGCAGATTGCAACTTCTGAAGAGTCAATTCCCAGTTGATGAGTTTCTCATGAAGCTCATCAAATGAGATTGGGGTGTCCCTACCTTCCACTATATTAGCAATATGTCGATAGTCATCATTGAGACCCTGTAAGATCTTCTCAATGATGTTGTCATGGTCCATCAGGTTGTCGAGTGCAGCAAGTTGATCGGTTCGGCACTTGACGTACTGAATGTAGCCAGAGATGGACTGGGAGCCCTTCGTGTCTCTCTTGATCTGGTCCTTGATTTTCTTTATGTGACCACGAGTTGGACGAGCATAGGTGTGGGAAAGTGCTTGCCATGCTTCGCGAGAGGTGGCCGATTGTTGGATTAGCGGAATGAGAGAGTAGGAGATGGAACCGACAAGGGTGCCAAACATCAGTTTGTCTTGTCGAATCTGTGGCAGAAAATTTGGGTTGGGAGCTTCAACGTTGTTGTTGGTGATGGTACAAGGACATGGATGAGAGGCGTCAATGTATTTGTAGAGGTCATAGCCGATGAGAAAGACCTCAATAACTCCATGCGATGTAATGTGTGTATGTCAATTTGATGATGGGTTGATGGGAGATGTTTAAGAGGTGAAGGTTTTGGGTTGGATTTTCTGGGTTGTGGACGGCGATAATCTGAGTATCAGTGGCCATAATGATGTCGAAAGCTAGGATTGGTGGACAAGTAGTGAGAGAGGTTTAGGACCGACAACAGAGCTTTGATACCATATAGAAGGAGGAGAAAGTGTTGAATAATGGCATACCTTTCCATTAATATTGTTCGGAGGTATTTATAGGTTTACAAAAAGAATCAATTTGTTACAAATCTGTTAACCAAATAATAACAAAAGAATCAAAATCTGTTAACTAAATAATAACAAAAGAACCGATCAACCTAGGGAAGATATGAACAAACAAATATATTTTAGGTAGAATTCTAGATGAGATGATTATAATTAAATACATTAATTTAATTCTCTATTAGTTTTTCCACCAAAATTTAGTATATCATGAGATATTCGTACTGATTCCATTAATAGAACAGAAAGATTTTCTTACAAAACTTAATATTGTGTAGTGTGTGTTATATTGGGTGTGTGTGTAAAGAAAGTGTGAAGTTAATATAAATAGAAGTGATAGCCTCTCCTTTGAGGCTAATCACACTTTCCCCAAATTACAACATGGTATCAGAGCCATGAAACCCTAAACCCTAAATCTCCCCACCACCGGCTGCGCCACCCGCCTTCCGACACCCCAAATCTCCCCACCACTGGCTGCGACACCCACCTGCCCTAAATCCTAACATCCCGTCAACCCGCCAGTCGCAGCGGAAGCCCCCGACTCCTCCGCCAGTCGCAGCGGAAGCCCCCGACACCCGCTCCCGCCTCACCGCCTCCCTAGCGCGCGCGCCTGTTCTCCTTGCAGGCCGCCTGCGTTCGCCCGTGCAGCGGAAGCCCCCCACCTTGCAGGCCGCAGCCGCAGCCACCTGCAGCCCGTGCAGGCCGCGGCTGCCTGCGCTCGCCGCGTGCGCCGCCGTTTGTGCTCGCTGCTTCCGCTGTCTCCACTTCAAGCGGTGTGATCCCCTCTCTTCCAAGCCATCTTCTAGCCACCACAAAACCCTAACTAGCTACAAAAGAAAACCCAAAAGAACCATAACCCTAGATCTATGGTAGAGCCATGAAAAGGACTCCATAGATTTACGGTTAGGGTATGACCTAGAAGAGGAAGAGGAGAAGTAGATCTGCGGATCTAGGGAGAAAGGAGAGATCTGCGGATCTGGAGAGATGGGGGACAACCTTACTTCAGCGGACATGAAGGCCTTCATTGGGTAGATAACGAAGCTGCTTGCTTCGAAGGAGTTGGGATCCTCGAGTGGATCGATGCCTTCTCGTCCCGTGCAGAAGCTGGAATTGATGCCCAATGATGTGAAATTGGAAGGGACGAAGAATTATCTCAGTTGATCCAGGAGGGTGCTTCTCATTCTGAGATCGAAGGGGTTAGAAGGCGTCGTTCTGGGTTCGTGCAAGGAACCGCTGGACAAGGATGGGGATGATTGGAAGGTCTGGAGCACCACCAACTCACTGGTGGCTGCTTGGTTGATGACATTGATGGTTCCACCCATTGCTGGGATGGTGGAGGCCATAGAGAGTGCTGCAGGGATATGGAGTATGGTGGAGAAAATGTACTCTGGAGCAGGGAATGTGATGCTCATGATGGAGGTTCAGGGCAAGGTCGACACCTTGAAGCAGGGGGAGATGACTATTCTAGACTACTCTGCGGAGTTGAAGCAGGGCAAGGTTCATGTGTCAGGAGCATATAGACAATTTTCCACATATCAACCACATACCATTCATGAAACCATTCAGACAGCTGATGGCACATCCCAACCCATTAGAGGGAGTGGTACTATTCAGTGCACTCCCTCCATACGCCTCTCTTCAGTCCTTCACGTCCCATCATTTCCAGTCAACCTCTTATCTGTTGGCTCTATTGTTGATGATCTCGACTGTAGCATTACTTTTGACTCTACTCATTGTGTGTTACAGGAAAGGAAGACTGGGAGGAGGCTTGGGACTGGCGTCAGGCGTGATGGACTGTGGTATCTTGACAGAGCTAGTGGGGATGCTGCACTGGCTGTCGTTGGTGGAGAAAAGGAAAGGGATGTATTTTTATTGCATTGTCAGTTGGGACACTTGCCCTTTGATGTTTTGAGTAAAATGTATCCCGATATTTTGAATGGAGTGAATGAAATGAACTTGAAATGTGATGCATGTGAATTTGGGAAACACACTAGGACGTCATATCCTAGTGTAGGGATAAGGAGTGTAGAGAAATTTCATCTTATTCACTCAGATGTTTGGGGGCCCTGCCCAGTGACTTCAGTGAGTGGCTTCAGGTGGTTTATCACCTTCATTGATTGTCATTCTCGGATGACATGGCTTTATATGATGAAAAACAAAGGCGAAGCGTTGAAGTGTTTTCAGGACTTCCATAGGAGTGTCAGGAATATGTATGAGGCCAAGATCCGTGTCTTGAGAACGGATAATGGAACAGAGTATGTAAACAGGGAGTTTGAATCTTACCTATCTGAGAATGGGATAACTCATCAGACCACTTGCCCCAACACTCCCCAACAGAACGGAGTTGCTGAAAGGAAAAATAGACACTTGTTGGAGGTAACTAGGTCACTCATGCTCACCATGAATGTACCTAAGATATTGTGGAGTGAAGCAGTGATGACAGCCACATATCTTATCAACAGGATGCCTTCACGAATCCTTGGTATGAAGTCTCCATGTGAGATTCTTATGGGAAAGAACACTTTTGTAGTTCCACCAAAAGTGTTCGGATGCACATGCTTTGTGAGGGATCATAGACCCTCTGTGGGGAAGCTGGATGCTCAGGCAATTAAATGCATATTTGTTGGGTATCCTTCAAATCAGAAAGGCTACAGGTGTTGGAGTCCCTCAGAAAGAAAGCTGTTTGTGAGCATGGATGTGACGTTCAGGAAGACTGAACCGTTTTATGGAGGACTGACAGATTCTACATCAGTATTTGATACTGGGGCCTCTCCAAGCACAGGAGGAGTTGGTCGAGAGGGGGAGACTGATGACAGGAGGGTAGTGGTTGGACTTATACCGTGTCCTGTCAGGCCTACTAGTACTAGTCCTGACAGCAGGGAGGAAGAAAGGACCTTGGTGGAAGAGGATGAAGACAGGTTGTACGGCAGGAAATATAGCAGGAGACAGAAGGATAGTCATGGCGATGGAGAACAACAAGAAGACATCTTCCCCACTGAAGAACCACTAGTTCCACTGCCCCATGTCGAGATTGATCAGTCTATCACGCCTGCTCGAGTCCCGACTTCCTTACTGCCTTCCTCTCCTACCACGGATGGTAACCTTTCTTTGCCTTTCTCTAGTTTAGATCTTCCACTTGCATCTCGTAGGGAGCCTCGTATCAATGCCGGCAGGCCTCCTGTACGGTATGGATATGAGACTGATATTGCTAATCATGTCTCCTATGCCTCTCTTACACCTGCATATAGGGCTATCATTGCATCCTTACAGTCTATCCCTATACCAAGTGATTGTCGAGTGGCAAAGCAACATCCCCAGTGGAAGAAAGCAATGCTCGAAGAACTTGAGGCACTGGAGAAGAACAAAACATGGAGACTTGTCTCACTTCCAGCAGGGAAGAAGGCTGTGGGCTGCAAGTGGGTATTCACAGTAAAGCAAACTGCAGAAGGGAAGGTGGACCGGTACAAGGCGAGGCTGGTTGCCAAGGGCTACAGTCAGACTTATGGGATTGATTATGATGAGACATTTGCCCCAGTGGCAAAGATGAGTACTGTGAGAGTACTGATATCCTGTGCAGCGAATTTTGGATGGAAATTGCATCAGTTGGATGTAAAGAATGCCTTCTTGCATGGAGACTTACAGGAGGAGGTATACATGGAGGTTCCACCTGGCTTTGGCACACAACAGACGGTGAGAAAGGTGTGTAGACTGGACAAGTCCTTGTATGGGCTGAAGCAATCTCCAAGGGCATGGTTCGACAGGTTCAGGCGTGCAGTTATCACCATGGGCTACAAGCAGAGTAATGGTGATCATACTGTATTCTATAGACATTCAGGGCAACGGATCACTCTTTTGGCTGTGTATGTTGATGATATCATTATCACTGGAGATGATGAAGAGGGAATCTCTCACTTGAAGGTGATGTTGGCGAGAGAATTTGAGGTCAAGGACCTTGGACAGTTGGGATACTTCCTTGGATTGGAGATTGCCAGGTCCAGGAAAGGTATAGTTCTCTCACAGAGAAAGTATGCACTGGATCTTCTGGCTGAGACTGGTATGTTGGGGTGTCGTCCAGCTGTTACTCCTATTGATCAGAATCATAGGTTGCATTCACAATCAGGGGAGCCAGTGGACAAAGAGAGGTACCAGAGACTTGTTGGACGCCTCATCTACTTATGCCATACCAGACCTGACATTGCCTATGCTATCAGTGTGGTAAGTAGGTACATGCATGATCCTAGGACTGGACATATGGAGGCAGTCTTCAGGATACTGAGGTATCTGAAGAATAGTCCAGGAAAAGGCATATTATTTGGTAGTCATGGTCACATGAATGTGACAGGCTACTGTGATGCAGATTGGGCCAGTTGCTTGGATGATAGGAGATCGACCTCGGGCTACTGTGTGTTTGTTGGGGGCAACTTGGTCTCTTGGCGCAGCAAGAAGCAGGATTTGGTGGCTCGTTCCACTGCAGAGGCAGAGTATCGTGCTATGGTGCTTAGTACCTGTGAGATGATCTGGTTGAGATCACTTCTACATGAGCTACGCCTGCTGAGAGAAGGACCATTGCAGTTGTTGTGTGATAACAAGTCTGCAATTAATATTGCCAACAACCCAGTGCAACATGATAGAACGAAGCACATAGAGATTGACAGGTTCTTCATTAAAGAGAGACTTGACAAGAAACAGTTGGAGATCTCCTACATTACCTCTGGACAGCAACTAGCAGATTGCCTTACGAAGGGGTTGAACTCTAAAGGAGTGGAGGATGCTTGTAACAAGATGGGCATGATAAATATCTTTTGCTCATCTTGAGGGGGAGTATTGTGTAGTGTGTGTTATATTGGGTGTGTGTGTAAAGAAAGTGTGAAGTTAATATAAATAGAAGTGATAGCCTCTCCTTTGAGGCTAATCACACTTTTCCCAAATTACAACACTTAATATAGCACACAATATCATTATATAATTTCTTCTGTAATTTAGTTCACTATAATATCCATGGAGGTCAGAAATATGCAATATTCAATATACAAAGTGTAAAATGCCAACAAAAGAGGAATTATTCCTTTGGTTAGAGCTTCAAGAACTTTGAACCATTCTAAAAACGTTATTTACTCATATATTCCCTTTCAAAATGATGGATAAAGATAGAATGCACTTGTTGGATATCCTGCCAACATTATGAAATGTCAACAGTCCTTGCATAAGCATCAACTTCTAAGTCGATGCAGTGTATCATCATCAGCTTCATGACGGGGGGCATCCGCGATCGGACGGTGGACGATTTCGGGTCGGCGATTTGGTGTGCAGTTGGGTCAAAAGATTATACAAATTGCACGGCATTCCCCTTTGTTTAAGTCATAGGAGAATACATATAAGAGGCTGAGGTGGTGGCCGGTGAGAAAGATGAGGTCAACAACTTAGCTTTCATGTGGCATAGTTGCTCCCAAATTTTCAGCAGCATTGGGTATCCTCTTGCTTGATTGCTTCTCTTTCTTTTAATTTTATTCTATATATGAGTGGCCTATATAATTACCAACTGAAAGCAATTCATGAAACAAATATAGACATAAATTACGGATAGAATATTCTAACAAGTTAAAAATGATGTTATGCAGACTGTATATTTTTTGCTAGAAACAAACCTCAAGAAAGAGATGTGAAGCCCAGTTCAACACAAAAACGCATGCACATTGCATGAGGGTTAGATCATCTGTAGCAGAGAAAATTAAAGTAAGTAGGAATGTTTTTTTTTTTCAAATTTTGAATGAGTCAAGTTGCTCAAGTCCACATCTAACAAAAATGGAAAGTGATCCGAGTTATATGCCATCTGAGCGAGATGGTTTGGTGACTATATTACATAAATTTAAACTGATCATTTTCATACGTGGCATAATGGAAAGATGGCTAATGGTGGATATAAATTGAAATTTAGAAAACAAGCAGGAGATAGAGGATGATAGAGATAAGACAAATCATAAAGCTTCCATTTGAAAAGAAGCGATTTGTACTGAAGGTTGAATCAAAGGTAACATATTTGTTGATTCGTGAACATGGAACAAAATTAGTGATGGGTAGTGTTTAATCAATAACAAATGAGAACTAAAGAGTTTCATATAAATTTCTTCAAAAGGGTCACATATATAAGAAAATACAAATCTGACAATTGAAGCAATGCAAGCCCTAATGATTTATACTGGTTCAGTTCTCTAGAGCTACTCCAATCCCAAACCTTTCATCTTCAGATTTTCCATTACCTCTTTCTTGCAAACCCATAAGAATACAACATACAACTTGACAATCCATAGTTGCCAATTGTACATTATATTCTTACGGAGTGCAAGGAGATAGAGAAAAATCTCGAGTGTGAAATCTTGGGGACTAGAGTGGGTCTATATGACATAAGTCACATAACCATGATAAATTCGATACTTGCGTTGCTTCAATTGTCTGGTTTGGATTTTCTTATATTTGTGACAACTGGTATATAGATTATTCCTATATTTTTCATATGATCTTATATATGCTTAACCTAGTATTACAAATAGTGTAAGCACATATCATATGTTTTGTTCATCATCAAAACTAATATTGAGGATAGATATATAATATCTAACAAATAAAAGTCATCTTTCTCTAACACCCTCCAAGTAATCAGTTCTCTTGTGCAACCACCATTAAGCACGTCATCCCTTACTTGATCAACATATCACGTCTATACACATCCCTAACTTGGTTAATTTGAATCTAACTACTGAGTTTGACATGGGCGGAACTGTACCACTTCATACTCCGCTATATTGTGACAATCAAAATGCCATATATATATATCTATCTATCTATATTACAATTGAGGGCAGATTTTGAATTTGTCCTATGTGGCAATGTCACATCAAGTTTTGGAGGGAAATTTTTGGGTTGTAGAGAAATTTGTTGGGAATACACAAAAACATTGAAATTAGGAATAGCCTTTTAATATTAGTTATGAAAAAAATGTTGTACACACACACACAATCTCATCTTGGGAATGAACGCGAGCTGTGGGAGAATGAATGCTGGAGATGCTGCCAACGCATTGATCCGCGTTGCAAAACCCTGTAAAATTTCGATCTCATCTGCTGATATTTCAGGAGAAACTAATAATTATTGATGTTTGTTTAAAATTAGTGGGTCCAAGATTTTTAAATGAACAGGGTCCCACGGGCACGGGTTATATGTATATGAAGGGTACCATGGGCACGTGTTATATGTATATGAAGCCGAAGGCGCCCGCGCCGAAGGCGCCCGCGCCGAAGGCGCCCGCGCAATTTTTTAACGCTGATTTGTTGTTCCGCGCCTAAGGCGCCCGCGTCGAAATTATTGTTTTACGCCGAGTTTGTTGTTCTGCACCGAAGGCACCCACGTCGAATTTGGTGTTCTGTGTTGAAGGCGCATGCACTGAATTTGTTGTTCCGCGCCGAAGGCGCCCGCGCCATTTTTTAACGCTGATTTGTTGTTCCACGCCTAAGGGACCTGCGTCGAATTTGTTGTTTTACGTCGAATTCGTTGTTCTGCGCTGAAGGCACCCACGTCGAATTTGGTGTTCTGTGTCGAAGGCGCATGCGCTAAATTTGTTGTTCCGCACCGAAGGCACGCACGCCGAAGGCGCCTGTGTCGCTAAATATTGTAAGCTAATTTGTTTTTTTTTAATTTTGGCTTTGAAAAAAAATTCGGGGAACAAAGATTTCGCAAGGGAAAATCTTAAATGAACCGTGCCCGCGGGCACGGGTTATGACTAGTATATATATATAAGGGGGGGAAGAATAAATAAATGTATGTATATATATGTAAGTATACACTCTTGTCCAAATTCTCTTATCCAATTTCTCTTGTCCAATTTCTCTTATCCAATTTCTCTTGATAACATCCCTATTTTATAAAATAGATATATATTGCTACAAAGCCAGTGTTTCATGACCACACAAAACATATCGAAGTTGATTGTCACTTGGTTCGTCAAGAATACGATGCTCGAAGGGTGTTCCTTCCGTATCTTTCCGCCAAAAATTACGTGGCTGATATTTTCACCAAGGCGCAAACACGAGCTCAAGTACTTCAGCTTTTCTTATCCAAACTCTCGCTGCTTTAGCTGCCTTGAGTTTCAGAGGTGGTGTTAAGATAATGTATAGGAAATTATATTGTCTCATATGTCCTTGTGTCACGGCCCTTGTGTTCTTGTGTATCTCTTAGAGCATCTCCAACCCGCCCTTTCAAAAAAGCCCCTTCAAAAGGGAATATTCATCAAAGATTTTATTTTGAAGAATGTGCAACTCCAACGCTCCTCCTTCAAATCTTATTTTATCATATATATTTTTGAAGGGTAAGCAACTTTATTCATATAACTCAACAAATTACAATATTGGTCTACAAATAGAACCAAACATAAAACACAAGAGAAACAAAGCCATACATAAACCTACAACTCTGATAGAGCAAGGAATCCTAGCGATATTTAGGATTCCGAGTTTCCCTTGAGCTTTTCCGTCGAGTTGGATCCAATAAGTCTTTTTGAGGGTCTTTAAGTTTGGAGCTAAGCGGCGTATTTCATCCTTCCACTCTTGGTTTATCGTTGTAGCAACTCCATCAAATTCTTCCACCCATTCTTCCTCATATTCATCATCATCAGTATTTTCATTCCCAACATTGTCATGGTCATCAATACGGTCATTACCAGAAGGGCCCCCAGCTTCCGTAGAATTTGGAATCACATGTACATCCGCTGCATCACCATTAGTAACATCTAAATTTCCATTAGAAGGACATCCAGGCTCCATAGTAGCTGAAAAACCTCTACTCGTAACATTCCCTTCATTAATCACCAAACTTCCAGCCGCAGACAGAGTAGCCTTACCTTTCTCCACCCAAACCTTCTTAAATGGACATTGGGAGGTTGAATGCCCAAAGCACTCACACGTTGGACAGCTTAGAGGCAAGTTTTCATATTCCACTTTAATGATCACATTCTCCTCATCCTCCACAGCAATCTAAATTGTATTTTGCAATTTGGTCTTTGCATCAATTTCAACAAAGCATCTTGCATAGGAGTACATTTCTCCTAAAGCTGTAGCCTTATCAAGGAATAAGGGCTTACCTATAGAGCTAGCAATTATACTTATGCACTCTGTAGACCAAAATTTCAGTGGTAAGTCAGGAACTCATACTGGAATTGATGACAGAAGATCTCTGTCCATAGTGAGGTTTAGAATCCAACGTCGCAGCACTATCACCCTTTTATCAAACATCTAAGTCCCTCCTTGGAGTACCCTGTTGCAAGCTTCCTCCAGCTCAAACATGAAGAAGAAAAAGCCATTTTCTCTAGAGTGGACCTGTAAAGTACCCTTTGGCCGCCGACAACATAACCAGCTAGTGTCCGTCCCCATTTTGCAACATTAGTAGAGATTGCTTCCGGCGGAATCCAAGGGACAGTCTTGCCTGAAGGAACCTCCCGAAGAGGATAATAAGAGCATTTGCTAATCTCTTCAACAGGGCGCCCTACAGAAAAAAGGGAACTCCATGCTTCTCGACCAGACTTCGCCACTCTCAAAGGATCAGGTGGTTGGCCGGCAGCTTTTTCCTTCCGAAAGTTATTAGTATTCAGTTGTAGTGGATGATATTCTTCAGCGTAATTGGGTGTTGACTTTGCTACCGCAGATGTAGACATCCTTTGAAGACAGAATGAAGATCAGCGATGAAAAGGGTTTCACGTGTTGATACAAGCGGGATTGGATCTGCTACCCATGATCTGCTCGTGGAACAAAGATGATCTTGATCAGTCAGCCAGCGGGGTAGACGATCAGATCACCCAGACAGATCTGCACGATCTGAACGATCAGTGCCCCCGATCAGAGACGATCTGAGCGGAAGATCATAACCCCCAGATCTGAACGAACAGAACTGCCACTGGAGGAGAGCCCCGCAACCACCTGAAGCTGGCCTAGATCTGGCGTCGAGAGCGCCTGAAGCGGTGGGCCTGAAGAAGCGGGCGAGATCTGGCGTCTGAAGTCGTGGAAAACGTCGGATCTTCGAGCGCCTGAAGCGATCAGGCCTACGTCGATCAACTGGATCTGCACCTGAAGCGGAGCTTCGACGCCGGATCTTCGAGCGCTGGATCTTCGAGCAGTGATATACGACGCCGAATCTTCGACGCCTGTAGTGGAGCTTCGACGCCGGATCTTCGAGGACGCCGGATCTTCGCACCAGATCCGCACGAGATCCGCCTGATATCTGATCTTCGGCAATGAACTTCGGCGCCGGATCTCCAGCAGTGATCTTCGATCGCCTGTAGTCATCGAGGACGCCGGATCTACCTGCCGGAGGTGTAGAGACCCAAGCTCCGGCTGCCGGAGAGGCAGAGAACCCTCGTCGGAGATCGATCAACCCCCCGAAGCACTTCCCCTAGGGCTAGCCGCCAGTTACGCACGATTGGTAAATCTTATTTGCTTTAAATTTCAATTATTTATTTTATCATATTTAGTTCTCTTTACATAATGATAAAATATTTCTTTCGAAAATAGGTTAATCTAATAATTTATTTATTTATTAAAGAAATTTATAAACAATATAAATTATTGTTATTTTATACCTATAATAATTTTAGTGAAAAATATTAAATATTAATTTTTGTCCATAACAATAATATTAATTTTTATTTAGATGAAAATATTAATTTTTATATAGATGAATTCTTCAACAACAAAACAATTGAATGCTTGAAAAATATTCAATATTGGTCTCATATTATAGGTATTATCGTGATCTTTCCCTTGGTAATATAAGTATTAAATTTGGTTATGTGTGATATGAGATATATTAAGCTTTTAACTAATCATGCTTAATTAAATACAGTGGCATAGTTGTAATTTAACATGATATTATCAAATGAAAGGGGTGAATAGTGCCCCTTCATATTTGAAGGGACGATATTCACCCCCTTCAATTCTGGCTTCATTTTGAAGCTGAGTTGGAGGGGGGCAGGCCCCGGCCTTCATTTTGAAGAAATGAAGGCCGGTTGAAGCTGCTCTTAGGCTCTTGTGCCCAATCATGATTCATGTGTTGTATTAATTATATGGGGCTCTTGTAACCTGCAAAATCAGAAGCAATGCAATTAAGTTCAATTATCTTCTTCAACCCAAATTAATACTTGACCACTTGGGTCCATTTTAAAACCTGATGAATTGTCAAACAGTTTTTTCCTGTTTTTTATTTTCAGTTTTAATACAAAGCATTAGTGTTCTATGATATTAGTATTCATTGAAAAAAAAAATATACTCATCTGAAATAGCGATTAAGATGATTTGTATTTGATATTTAAGAACATGATGTACGATAAAGATGTGTTTGTTTGCAAAAGAACAATAATGCACGTAATTAAGCCCAATACTCATAAAACTCTATATATTGTTTTTAAATGCAATTTTGTTGATACGATTTGGCTAAGTTTCTCCTGAGAAGCAAAACTCGCTTATAAAATTTTCTTTGGTCTAAACTGAAAACTACCAATGAAGTATATGTAAGTTTTAGGTACTAAGTTGATAGCAAAGAGTGTATTTTCGTGGCCTCTTACTTTTCCCCCAAATTTCTTGTCCTACGCGCAATGAAACCAGATGAAGTTGGCTCTAGATTCTTCCAGCTTTCTCCCATTCAATTTCCATTTGACATCCAGCTCTTTGTTGGGCACAAAAAAAAGGAAGAAAGGAAAGGGATGTCGACAGCTAAGAAGCTTAAATCATTCTTTATTGCGTCAATATATATTGCTCACTACGATATGTAGACCTGTAAAAGTTTTGAAAAGCAATTAATTGTTAATTGAGTCTTAGCAACAACAAAAACAAGAGGATTAACAATAGACTGTAAATACATCTCTATCCACAAAAGTCATCCAGTTTGCTTCAATTTTAGTTCGTAATGCCTCAGCAAGAACAGCAGATGAAAAGGCTATGTCCCTAGTTAGTGTTGTTTAATACCAAAAACAAAAAAGTCCCCATCTGTTTTATGTCAATAGGCTTCAATCGATGATTGAAGCCAATTAAAAGTAGGCAGTTAAAAGGAAGCCGAGAGTGAAAGGGAGAGACCAAGACAAAAATTTCATACTTAATTATGATGGCCTTTTCCATATGGACCCCAAAAGTCCCACAATTTAATATTGCACTTGAAAACATTGTAGCCTTTAAATTGGCACATGAAGTTACCAAAATGTTCGAACATATTGTGAGAACAAATGATGCGCATTTTTTTGTTCATTGCTCCCCTCAAGGAAAGAGTATACAATTCTTTTGACCCAGTCTGAATAATTTTAGGGGGTCTGGATTATAATTTGTATACTAAGAATGGCCAATTATGGTATGAACGAGAAGAGACTGAAAGGAGCCCCACATGACAGCAGCAACACAATCACAATAACACAACAAAATTGTCCACAATCAGCATTTAAGTGGTCCCCACAACCTTGAGGATTCCATGGGAAGTGCCTTCTCTTGCACGGATGTTAGCTAGGCACTATTTATTTTGGTCTCTTCCCCTCAATTCTCTTCTTTCTTAACACCCTCCCCCTCCCTCAAAACTCTTTAACCATGGCAGAGATGAATTCAGAGCAAAGCAAGGAAGACGACCGCCTGATTTTGCCCCCGGGCTTCCGATTTCACCCGACCGACGAAGAGATCATCACTTGCTACCTCTCCGAGAAGGTCGCGGACCAGAGCTTCAGTGCAGTGGCCATGGGAGAGGTTGACCTCAACAAGTGTGAGCCATGGGACCTTCCAAGTAATTCACCTCCCTATCCAATCTTACTTTCTCTGCCCCTCTCATTATTTTTTCAAAAAAAAATAATTTCTTGGTCCAATATTTCTGTAATTATTGTTTTAATGACAAACATGCAGGCAAGGCTAAGATGGGAGAGAAGCAATGGTACTTCTTCTGCCAAAAGGAGAGGAGGTACCCAACTGGGACGAGGACCAACAGAGCTACAGAATCCGGCTACTGGAAGGCTACGGGGAAAGACAAGGAGATCCACAAGGGGAGATCAGGAGCTCTCGTTGGCATGAAGAAAACCCTAGTTTTCTACAGAGGGAGGGCTCCTAAAGGTGAGAAGACCAACTGGGTCATGCATGAGTTCAGGCTTGAGGGCAATTATTCTCACCACTTCAACCTCCCCAATTCTTCAAGGGTATGTGTATGCACCATCTATCCATGTATCATCACACATGTCTGTCTGTGAAATTCATCTAGTCTTTGTTTGCAGGACGATTGGGTCGTGGCTAGGGTGTTCCACAAGAACGAGGCCGGGTCGAAGAAAAACCCATTAGCAAGCGCCGAGCAATCGAGCGCAATGGAAGAAGAAGAGTACAATCTACACGATCTGTTCGGATACCCGGGGTCTTCTAGCATGGGCTACTTGCACCAACATGAAGCCGTCGCTACCACGGCAAGGGCGGTAGCCGCGGCGCCGTTTCCCTTCATTGGGCAGGTCAAGCAGGATCAGTTCTCAAACTCGATGATGAGCACTTCGAGGGAGACTGCAATGAGCAATGACTGGAATGCTGAGATCTCGTCGTATGATCACGTTGGGACTTCCTCTGGACCTATGTTTGATATGGAAAATATTTGGAATTATTGATTTTTATGTTGATTTGTTCGTCTGTGAGAGGATTTTTATGTCTTTCTCTGAGGTCTGATTGCATATGCAAGTTGATATTTTATAGTCATACAGGAAATAAGAAAATTCAATGGAGATATAATGTAACTTAACTTATTTTTTTTGTCTTGTCAAATAGCTTCTATTCCATTTGATGTAAAGTCTGCAATTAGGTTTTTTTTTTTGGTGAATAACACAAGAATTGTTTGTTACCAATATTATAATTAGAGTGACATATGGATCTGACTCAAATTATGAGATAGTTAATTCAGCATGGCATGCTTATCACACTGCAATGATGTGATACTAAGTTAATATTTTTGATCACATGCGATATGATTTGTTTTCTTGCATTTCTTTTTATTCAATATCAAATCTATTGATGCCTCCCCGCGATTTGTATATAAATATTTATAATAAAACTCAAGTGTTTAATTTTTATACTTAAGTGATTTGTATTGTACATTATTATATTTGATGTATACAAATTAGATTTGTGATGTATTTGAATCTATGCCTGAAATACAAATATTAATTATGATTATATTGCAAAAAGGAAGAACTTCTCAATACCAGTAAGAGGAGATGTGAAGAGGAAGAAAATTAATGGTTGACGTTCTTATTTCCATCAAAAAAAAAATTAACACATTGAGAATCTTATTTGCTTAAACATTGGTGGACGGGTCCCAAACCCATTATAACTTGATTAGCACTCTTCTTACCGAAGTCATTATTTGCTTAAACATTCTTCGGGTGCAAACAGGCTGGATTTGTTTCGGTTTGAAGGAAATAACGCAATAATTTCATGCCTAGCCCTTCAATTCGTTCACGCTACATTTAGCTTAAAGCATCTCAAATTCAAGGACTCGGCAGAGTGTTGTAGAACGGACTCCATTGCTTTGCATGAGCTTCGTTGCAAGGGCAGGACTCGGACTGGGTCTTTAGTTTGTAATAGGCCTTGCTGAGACCAAAAATATGGAACAAGTCAAGAAGGCAAAAGACAAGGGATGGAGAAATACTAACCCCTAAACGCAGTTTTTATCTGAGCGGCTAAGTATATATTAATATCGCTAGATCATTCAGGTTGACGGTTCACAGAGAAAAGCGACACCATCTATGATCCTCCGAACAATATAAGTCTTTGCTTCTGTTATGCATATGTACCAGCTTGTTGAGCCCAAGCTTTGAAAACCCAACTTGAATGGTTATGAATTTTGACCCATATGGATGTTGAGCCCAAGGTTTTTCTATGTAAGCTCTCATAGTTTATGTGGTCAGGTGTGATATTTTTTACGACCCATATAGACGTATGGTTTATGTGGTCAGGTGTGGTCAGGTGTGATATTTTACAACAGAGGCTGACTTGAGGATCGAATGGTTTTAGATCAGACGTCATCCCCATCTTCCCTTATCAATTTCGTGTATTTGATGCACAAGTCCTAAAGGGAGTGATTTTAGAGACCGTCATTAAAGAAGAGATCAAAGCGCAAAGTAATTATAGTTCTCACTTGTACAAATTTATTGTTTCCCGTACTAATCCTTGGATTTCATGTTGTAATAATTTTGCGTCGTCTGTGAAAACATACCTCATGATATGTTGATTATTGCTTTTTCTGGGAAATAACACGTGAGAGTGATGTAACTCCTAATCAAAGAATTTATTAAAAAGGCAAGTACATACTCTCGTGAACTAAATGAAGATTGTATTAAAGACTGAAGGAACTCGAGCAAGAAGCAACATCATGGGAAGTGACTAGCTACGGTGAATTGGAGAGCGGGACCATGAAGATATAAAAAGAGTTCCCCCATAAGATATTCGGTGCACTAGCAGAAAAGAAATCTTCGGCCACAGACTTTCTGTCCCAGACGAATCCGTTGCCGATAGTTGCTTATCGACCACGGAATTCACTGTGGCAGGGGGTCTCTGACCGAAGAAATATATCGGCCACTGACTATTAGCCACGACAAATCCATGACCGATATGCAACTATCGGCCATGGATCATCCGTGACTGAATATTTCTAGCCACGGATAGTCGATGCAAATTAAACCATGGTTATTAACTTTCAGGCATGGACAAATCTGTAGCCGATTTTCTTTATCGACGATCGGCCGCGGATTTTTCCGTGGCCGATAGTTATAAAACACAGAGTAATTGTGTAGTGGCGAGAACATGGTCGATAGTTACCTATCTGCCACGGATTTATCCGTGGCTAATAGTCCATGTGCGAAAAAAAACCCCTAAATAGGGGGACCCCTCGCGGGCTCCCCCAGTACGCAAATTTTCCCTCCATCTCAAATTTTCCCTCTTGCTCTATCGTGATTCCATCGATCGAGCTCACAGGTGCCGTCAGTTTTCGCTGACCACCGTCCTAAATAACGGCCGATGCCTGCCCACCCGCCTGCCCACCCTCCCTCCCTCCCTTAACCGCTAGGGCTAAATAGAGCGAGGGAGGGAGTGGTGAGGGCGATGGCCCCCGCCGTTGAGCTGGGCCCCCGCCGTTGAGCTGGGCCGCCGCCCCAACTCCACATCTCCTCCTTTCGATCTGAAGGTGGTGATGGGGTGCTGGGGCGACTGCAGGGGCCTCTGTCCCCTCCCTCACATCTGTCCCATCCCTCACATCCGCCCCTCGCATCCACCGACGCCTCTGCTACCCCTCTCCTCCTTCATATTAATCGGAATGCGCAGAGGGGGCACCTCCCCCTCCCGTTCCCTCCCCCTCTCCTCCTCCCCCTCCCCCTAACCGTCACAAACCCCACCTCCGCCACCGCCCCTGATCACCCTCTCTCTACCGCCGACCCATCCAGCTCATCATCACGCCACTCACCCTAACCCCCCCCCCCCCCCCATCCCCCTCCCGCTCCCCTCCCCTCCCCCTCCCTACTACTATTCCTAATTTTATATGTGTTTCTTATGTTCAAACAAATCTCGCAGGATTCGGTGCTCCGAGGATCTTAGTTGGGTAGGATTTCTTCATTTTCGCCTCTCCGATTGGTCGGTAGTGCTCTGAGTCAAAGTAATAACCCTCGTCATTTAAAGTGTTGTTAGCATGAATTGTTGTTTAATACTACGTACAGTAGTGTATATGTATTTTGTGCTCTGAGTTAAATTCAAAATGAAATTAGTTTGTTCTGAATTCACTTGGAGGATGAAGGCACAGCCCCCACATCCTTCCCCCTCCTAAAAACGACACACACACACACACGCGCGCGTAGATTAAGTCAGTTCGTAGATTTTTCATGTCCAATAAATGTTATATGCAGTATTCTTGAATCGCATGCATGCACGGATCAGTTAATGGTATCGAAACCTTCAAGTTCCGATCAGACAACTGGTTCATGGTTGTATGTGATTAGGAATTTACATATAAATATTTATTGGATTCGTCCAGTGTAGACGTGTTAGATATGCAAATGCATCACGTATTAATCTTGCATCTTATTTTATGTGTTTTGTGTTCCTTCATTTTATGAGAATTTCGACAACACATATCCATTGTTCTTCGAGTATAAATGCCGGAAGAATTTGCAAATACATTTTCTTCTCGCTACATTGTACTCAAAGAACAGTGTGTAGGTACTGCCAAAATTTTCACGAAATGAAAGAACACACAAACGCATAAAATAGGATATGTGTTGCATTACATATCTAATGGGATAGAAGCCTTACCCTTTACAGCAAGTAATGACATGAAAGTGCAAAAAAAAATTCATAGTACGTAAATGTGTGATAGTAACTAAACATGTATATTTCATCGTCAATTTCATATGCGGGTGGTTCCTAACAAGTCGTTTTTTTGAACTATTGGATCCAAATATGGCTGGAAACCAATGATTCATAGTGGGGATAAATGTGTTCTTAGCGTACTCTGATGACAACCCTCTATGCTTGTCAAGTGGCAAAATCTATTGCTCTTGCAAGAAGTGCCAGAAAAATGAGATCCTTCATAATTCTATTATTTGTGTCCATTTGGTTTCTCAAGTGTTCGACCCCAACTATAAATTTTGGAGTTACCACAGTGAAGGTGCCGTAACTGAGGAGAAGCTTCGGGCAGAAGAGCGTATTGTGCATTGAGATCAATGTGCAGATGACATAGATACCATGTTGTAAGATATTGGTGTTTTGAGCAAAAACCGCTCAGATGATGATCTTCACGCTATTGACTTTGATCGCTTGATGAAATTAGTGATGGATAATGGTGCTTCGAGCAGAAATCGTTCAGATGTCATCTGCACATAGAGATCAATATGCAGATGACAGAGATACCATGTTGTAAGATATTGGTGCTTTGAGCGGAAACCATTCAGATGATGATCTTCACTCCATTAACTTTGATCGCTTAATGAAATTAGTGGAGGATAATGAGTCGGATTCATACGAAGGATGCACTGAGTTCATGAAGCTATCATTCATGATTAGACTTCTACATATCCAAACACTTAGCAAAATGCCAATTACACATTTTGAGATGTTATTGGTTGTGTTGAGAAGGGTAATTCCCAGTGGTAAGGAAAGCATTCCAGTAACTCATTATGAAGTGAGCAAAATCATTAGTATGTTATGGCTCAATTATAAGAAAATTAATGCATTCCCTAATGATTGCTTACGATAGTACAAAAATAACACAGACCTAAACGAATGTCTAACATGTCATGTACCACGGTGGCAAGTAGAACAAAGAACGGGATCAAACAGGGATGGTCCTACTGTCCAAAAGAAGAAGAAGAAGACTCCGACGAAGATTCTCCATTATATCTCAATTATTTCAAGGCTGCAGAGATTTTTCATGTATGCTGAATTGGCAGAAAAAATGCGATGGCACGCGACCACACGCATAGATGACGAAAAATTAATGCATCCTGCTGATGGGTAAGTATGGAAGCATATCGATTGTATTTATCCCGAGTTTGCAAAAGAGTCAAGGAATCTTAGGCTTGGTCTCGCAAGCGATGGATTTAATCCTTTTGAAGTGATGAGCTCTAGTTGGTCCACTTGGCCCGTGTTGTTGACCCCATATAACTTAGCACCTCATATGTGTATGAAGCAACCATACATGATACTATCATTATTGATACATGGGAAATACTAACTTGGAAATGATACGATGTTTTCTCGCAGACATTAAATGATGATCTGAAGATTTTATGGGAACAATGTTTGGCCACTTTCGACACCTTTACAAGACAAAAAGTTTGCATGTGTGGTATTGTTTTATGGACCATTAATGACTTCCCGCGTATGTTAATCTATCTGTTTGGTCGATGAAAGGGAGGACGGCATACCCAGTTTGCATGACAGGTTTTCAGGGCACATTCCTAAAATATAACAATAAGTTTTCCTTTTGGCAAAACAAAAGATGGTTGCATGCAGGTCGCAGTTAAAGGAAATAGGGATAGTTGTTCGATGGTAAAACCGAATGCAGAGAAGCACCAGAACATTTAACCGGAGAGGACATATTTGAAGCACTTCACCCATTACGGGGAGTGAAGTTTGGGAAGAACAGATATAGTAAAGAGAACCCTCTTGGTGTTAGAAGGTGGATTGCAAAGGGAAAAGGAAAGGGCTAGGGCTAGGGCTAGGGCTAGGGCAAATAAAGAACGCCTCGAATGTCTCGCATAAATTCTAATACAATAGATGGTCGAATACTCCCTAATGAATAGACAAGTTCAATATTTTCTACCAATTTCATATTTGAGGACTTTGAAACTATGTCACAACCTGTATATTATGCACATCAAAAAGAACATTTGTGAAAATTTGTTGTATACCTTGATGCAAGACACGAACAAGTCAAAAGACAGAGAAAAGGCCAAGCTTGATTTAAAACAATTGAAGATACTTCCTGGAATGTAGACCATACAAACAGAAAATTACAAGTATGATGTGCTAGCTTCTTGGGTCACACTTTCAAGAGACGAAATTCATAATCTTTTTGTGTTTCTCAAGTCCGTGAAGACACCAGATGGATATGCTTCAAATATATTAAGATGTGTGCATGTAGATCAGATAAAGATATTTAGATTGAATACGCATCATATCTTGCTACATCAGCTGCTTCCAGTTGCATTACATTATGTCGATAAGAAACTGGCAATAGTTTTGATACAATTTTGTGGATTTTTCAGGCACGTTTGCTCGAAGATAATAGAAATTGTTGAGTATGAAGAGTCAGAGGCGTTAGTTATCCTTACATTAGGTAATATGGAAAAAAAATTTCCTGCTCTCATTCTTTACCATCATGATTCATTTTACTATGCACCTGGCACAAGAGGCCCGCATTGCAGGGCCGGTACAATATCAATGGATGTACATTGTTGAAAGGTGCACGCTTATTCCATATAATATTCTTTTTTGCTCGAACCAAAATTAAACGTAATTTTGATTCTTTCTATGATTCAGGTACATATGGTTCGTGAAGCAACTTTTACACAATCGTGCATGCCTAAAGGGTCAATAACCTAAAATTATACATCAAACGAGACATTGATGTTTATTTTTCCTTATTTGCAGGGTGTAGACACAAGGGTAAATCATCAGGAAAGAGTTCCTGATGGTGTTTTCTATAATGATCATGGAGAGGACACAATGTTTAGTAAAATTGAGCTTAACCAAGCACATGCATATGTTCTAAATAATCTATCGATATTTGAGCCATATCTCAGGTAATAAAGCTGAGTTCTTCGCTTGTGTAAATGTTTTAAATCCTAAGTTTTAATAGATTTCTTTACTTATACCTTAGTCTTCACAGGTTAGAAGTCCAATCCAGATTGTGCGTCAAAACTTTTAACAAAAAGGTTGCAGATGTACAGTCAAAAATAATTTCATGTATAGTTGAAACTAAAGGTACGTGCACCGATTATTCATGTTAGTTACTTACCTACCGAAAAATCAATATCGAGAAAGTGAATATATGAATGTGTTTTTCATTTATCTTAAAGGTAGAAGAGCAAATTGATCATGGTTGATCATGGTGCACAGCTATCTGATGATATTAAAAACTACACTAGAGGGCCTGACGAAACAATACATCGTTATGGAGGATATGTTGAGTATTAGATCCCCCAATTTGGTTTTGATGATGAGCGTACCTTGCACAGCGGCTGTCGGCATCAGTGTCGGCGTCGGCTCTCTCCCTCTCTCTCCCTCCTCCCTCTCTCTCCCTCTCTCTCCCTCCCTCCCTCTCTCTCTCTCTCTCTCTCTCTCTCTCTCTCTCTCTCTCTCTCTCTCGGATGAAAAGTGAAATCGATTACCAAATTGGAGGGTGCGGGCTCCCCTAATTTGGTTAAATTTTTTTACTGGAAACGGACATTTAGCCACAGACATATCCATGGCCGTTACTATTATTGGCCACGGAAATATCCCTCGCCAAAACGTAACAGCCACGACAAATTTCTTCACCAGTTTTTCATGGCTGATAGTTATCGGCCACGGACAATTCCATGGCTGAAAGTCCACTAACGCCCACGAAAATGTCCGTGGGCAATACTTCGTGGGCCAATATTTATTCAGCCACGGATATTTGGCCACAGACAAATCTATAGCTGATAGCCTACTATCAGCCACGGAATTATCTGCGGCCAAATATCCGTCGATGTAGACCCTTTTTCCACCAGTGGTCGTAGTTGATGATGGCTTAGTCAACTTCCAAGAATCCATTCGGAGTAGGGACTCTGATAAATAGTTTGATGTGATTCGAAAAAGATCCTTGCATGTAAATAAGGTATGGACCTTAGAAGACGTACCCAAAGGAAGTGTTCCCTTTGGCTGCAAGTGAATTTTCAAGACCGAAGATTGGTGCAGAAGCAAAATAGTGAAGTACAACTTATGCTGGTTGAGAACGGTTATCATCAAAACTCCTATAAAGGATTATGATGAAACTTTCTCTCCAGCAGATGAGTATAGATCTATTCGGATTAGGCTCGATGTGAATGCACATGATGACCATGAATACTGGAATATGTTTGTTTTCTAAATATGATTTAGAAGAACAAACTTATAGAGTTTTCAAGGCCAGTGTGAGCGAATAAAAAGTCATGCGACGCATCAAGGAGTCGAAACATATGTTTTGACAAAGTGTTCAAAGAGTTTGACATTTTATCAGAAATGATTATGAACCGTGCGGATGACCAGTGACTATTTTGGATTATTCTCGTAAAAGACGATAAGATGGTTGAGATACAGGCAAGACAAATTTTATAGATTCCAAGAGACCGAGGAAACGATTTGGATGATATTCAAATCTCTGATCTAATAGAAACATAGAACTCCTTAA
Organism: Scilla litardierei; assembly: GCA_030789695.1. Classification (NCBI taxonomy): domain Eukaryota; kingdom Viridiplantae; phylum Streptophyta; class Magnoliopsida; order Asparagales; family Asparagaceae; genus Scilla; species Scilla litardierei. The sequence continues at coordinate 153,465,646 of CM061137.1, read as the reverse complement.
GTCTACGGTTTAGCAGATCCACCACGGAGGCTTAACCACATGAAAAGTCTAGAGAGACTTATGTGTAAATGTGGTATGAGATACCGGGATAAATAGGCCTAAGTATAAGTGGGAGATGTTTACAAACATCTTGTTCGAAATAACAGTAAGCTGTTTGGTAAAAATTTACCTAAGTTAATAATAGTGTAGTCTTCATTAGAACTTAGGTATAGTCACACTTAATGCGAGGTCAAACATGTATCAAGATGGAGATCTCAATCATATAGAAGTGTTTGATTGATTGTAGCATAGGTCTAATAACGTTCATGGTCGTAGATGTTTCGAAAAAGGGATATCGACACATCGGATAGATCATTGTGTCTTAGTCTTCACCATGGAATGGTGACGATGATCTTATGGTCGTTTGACTTGGCGAAGTCGAAGACGAGACATAGGTGCTCATTAGAGAATAAGTTCACTAACGACCCATCGAGAGTTATCAAATAGTTAATATTAACTAAACTATCAATGATAACTCTCGGTGATGATAGGAAGTTGGTCCTCAGACTTGATGTCATTGTACGAACCTGTACCTGAACGGTGTCACATAGATCTCTGATCTAGCCTCGGGCAAGCCCAGTTGTAAGGTCTTTGGTTGTGTGACATTTGAAGCGTGCGAGGAGAGTAATGACCAAGATAGGGTTCGTCTCTCATTGTCAAGGGGAGTTAGTGTCGCACGTGTCAGTTCGATCTTTAGTAAAAATTTTGGCCAGAGTATATTGGAAGTAGTCCAAAATTATTTGACTAAGGATCGATGGAGACTAACCGGCTTCGAGCTATTGGGGTTGACAGTTGACCATACCTTAGGCTTGACTAAGCTGCATAGTTTTGACGAATGGACTAAAACTGTGGTATTCATCACGAACATAGTAAAGATGGTCCCGACAATACTTATGTCAATGAGTTAACTACATAAGTATAATACCGAAATAGGGACGGAACATGTTGCTCGTGGTCACTGCCGTCTAGGACTTCGCGCTTCACCTGTAGTAGGGTCAAGCTGTAGAGTCTCACACAAAGTGAGACCTTCGTCAAGTAATAGGTAGGATAAGGGAGAAAATGCATTTGATGCAATACTGCAAAGAGGTTGCAGTTAGCTTCTCCATTCGGGATAAATGATTCTGAGTGGAAGTGGGAGATGTTGATGGATGTATGCCCTCAGTTTATTTGTATTTGATGCAAATAGGTTTTATTATTAAATGGGAATTTAATGTGTCATAAATAGTTTGCAATATAAGTTTTAGAATATTAAGGATACGTGATATTGCACGTGATGCAAAAGAAATTAAATATATCATAAAATGTTTACAAACATATTTAATATAATAAACGCGATGAAAAGGTTACCTGGATGACGGAAACGTCCCGGTCTAAACCTAGTTCGAACGGCGTCCAAAACGGACGCCAAACGCACAAGTTAGAGCCAAAACAGAATAATATGCCCATTTAGGGCATTGCGGTTCGGGGCCCGCGCCTGCAAGCACCCGACCCATGGGCCGCCCAACCCGCCTGGTGGGCGGGTGCCCGACTCGCCAGGCGGGCGGGTGCCCGAGAATGCAGGTCAGCGCCCGGTCCGTGCCGCCCACGGGCGCGTGTTAGGCACAAGACCAACTTGGGGCACGTGCATGGGCAGTGCCCTGCTGCCTGCTTGGCGATTTGATGCATTGGGCCAATGTGGTGGGCCTCACATATATGGTTTCAAACCCTAAGTTTTGGATGCTGCTGTTTTTGCGAAAATACAGTTTTGAGCTCATCTTTGGACGTACATGTGAGGGGTCAAATGAAGTCGGAAAGAGTCCACGTTTTTCCTACGCGTTCACCGTTCAACCCTCTTCCTAACTATGTATGACATCGTTCTTGGAGCTCAACGGTGATGGAGAGAAAATTCGTCAAAGATTGGCCTTCGAGTAAGGCTAACTAAATTGACTTTTCTTCTCCAAAAACTTTTGTCCCGCATCGGTAATTGAGAAATAGGAGGGGTCAGCCACCTATATAAATAAGGGCATATCCCTCTACTTGAAACTTGTCCCAAGCTCCAAATCTGCGTAGCTCCTTTAAACGTGGGCAAGCTCGGATCTAAGCTTAAATTTAATATTCACACTTCTCCCTAAATTCTTCCTTGCTCCTGATCGGGCTAAAGAAAAGCTGCAAAGAGTTCGGATCGGATCCGAAGTCTTGACGGAGGATCCACTCAAGGTGAAACTTTCTTCGACATGTGGTTGGCTCGGTGACAAGGGTGTTGCTCGCCTCGGGACGCAGTATGGTTCGGGAAGCGGTTCAGCTTGGGAGAATCGACACGGGGCAACGCTTCAGAGTTAAAGAAATGTTACTGAAAACGATGATTCGTATTCTGCGGAAACGAAGTGAAAGTTATGTAGTTTATTAACATGGGTTTATTATTGCAAATTGTTAGAAAGATCTATCATTATGGGTTGATCGGACCCAACCCCGGGATAGTAGAGATTCTGGCTAGGGTTTAACTCTTTAGGGCTAGACTTAAAATAGTATTAAGTTGTTTTTTCGCTACTTTTATGTTTTTGTCGTCCGTCCAACTTAGGCCAGACGTCATTTTTATATCCTTAAGACCCCAGAAAACCCATCACATTAGCCCTCCGGCATGGTGGGTTACTGTGTGCTCATACGAAGGAGTTAAGAAGACTGGCGGGCTCCCGATTGGTTGATGTTGCAAGTCCTTCAATCATTATATCACGGCAGTCAGCGCTCAAATGTTGATGCTTACATCATGTGAGAATGCATGTGACTACCCCAAAGTAACTAGCTAGTTGTGACTTAGGCATCCCACTAGTGGAACAATTGGGATCCACAGGGGGTGGTGTACCATCTGCCGCCCCTGTGAAATTTGGCCTTTCAGGCCCTTGATTGATAGGTCGAGTCATTGTCGGTGTAGATGAAGACGTGGATACCAACTCGATTTCCACAAACGACGTCAGATGTTTACGAGTGTTTTATCACCATCGATGTCGTTGGACGACGGTACGATTGCAATTGTTGACGTGGAGCGATGTAAGCAGCTTGCTGGACACTAGAGGAGCTAAACCCGGGTGAATGGACCACTGACTCAGCTGTTAGAGCCAAGTCCGAAGTATCTTCGGGATATCTTCAGTGGCCTGCAACACGAGAAGCTCGTTAGGAAGGGTCCGATCTGGGGTCCGACATAATCACCACCGATGCCTAAGTCAGATAATGACTCAAAGAGGCTCGGGGTAATTATGATCGGTCTGTTATGAGATCTACCGATAGTTATCGTGCTGAGATATGGTGGAAATGTTAAATTTTGGTGGAGTAGATACCGATGTAAGGAAATCCGATTGTTAGAGAAGGTCTCTGGAATTGTCCCGTCTCTCATAGTTCGAGAGACTACTTATATGCAGCGGCCGTTAGATGGTAACGACTGAGCCTTTAAGGCGCTTTATTGCCTTTGGTCGGAGCTGTCGCCATTGATGACTAGTTGAACATTTAGTTATTCAATGCCTTCATTGATGTCGAGCTTTAATAGTTGGGCCGAAGCCATGGGCTTTACATGGCTTGCCTGCTCAAATAATAAGCTGAGTAATCATTGGATCGGCCCAATGCTATATTAATTGTGTACCAATCTTTTCCAGCATGAATCGACTTTCTTTGTTGCTGACAGAGGAAGCTTTCTCATTCAGGGGAACAGATGTCCCATTTTAAAGCAGCTTAAATTGCGTTGTAACCACAAAACTAACTGGTTAATGGACGTACATGGAACTTGTGGATGCTTTCCTGCATTAAGAAGTTGCTGCCTGATGTAGAACTCCACTGATGTGCTCAATTACCCTTGTCAGTTAAGTACTCCCTGAACTGTGCAAGACTTAATATCTCTAGAACATACCATATTGATGGTGTAATCTATTAAACAATTGCGTCACTGTGATGAAGTCAGGCTTACATCTTTCACCAGATCCATATATTACTACGGCAGCCGCCCTTCTCTTTTGCATTTGAATGAGATGATTCTACAGCTCCAAACTATCGGGGCGATTTACACAGAATACGTCAAAATATTGGAAAGTTGATGCTCAGTCTTATTCATTACTCTCCCGTTTACCAATAGTCCCAAAAAAATGCTTGATGTTGACAAACGCCGGTTCATGAATCTAGCCCTCAATTGCTAATGACAGAATTCTTCATCTCCCAATATGACAAAGATTTCCTTTTCAGCGATAATCGTTCGTTTTGTCTGCTATTTTGAGGGAGATGCGTAAGAAACTCTTGTGTTGTAACGCCAAAAGCAACCATTATTTAATATAACCATGAGATGCATTTAGCACGCTGGTATTAACAAACTCGTTGGATTCTCAGCCTTCTATCAGTTGTTCAACTTAATCTGTACGTGTTTCAGAGAAATGAATGCGGAGCCTAATCGATACACATTACCAAACATTCAATCCTCTGCAATGTGCACGATGATATATATTGGATGGTATCACTCTTGGCTGGCAAGCAACTGAGCGCATTCTCTGCTTACGTACGCTTGCCCGAGGACAACCCAGAATGTGTGCCAGATTCATGGCATGAACTGTTCGATCGCGTTGATTGAAAATAATTGAATTCCGACATTATCGTAAATGTTGTGAGTGAGGGAGGCCAAATAGCCCGAGGACAACCCAGAATGTGTGCCAGATTCATGGCATGAAGTGTTTGATCGCGTTGATTGAAAATAATTGAATTCCAACATTATCGTAAATGTTGTGAGTGAGGGAGGCCTTTGGCCTTCCCACCACTTTATCCCTCCATTACTCCCCACTTATTGGAGTAATGAGGACCTTTGGCTTCTATGCCTCTTGACATTCCCTATGAGATTTATAAATATAGAACCATGGCACTTTGCCATGGTTACTCTTTTCTCTACATATCTTAACACGTTATCATCACTTCAGCTCTCAATTCTTTGAGCTTTTTCTCCCGTATCCCCTCAAATTTAATCCCATACGCGCTAAGGAATCTAATTGTTGCGGCGAACCGTTGCGGAGAATCGACGATCTTTTAGGCGTATCAGGAGCGGGATTTCGATCTACGGACGATCGTCCCTAGATCTTTGATCTAGAGGTAATTTTTTTCGATCCCGTAGATAATTACAAAATAGAGTTTGCTATGATTTTACAATGCTTTTCTATCGGCTTGTATGAATCTGCAACATTTTTGCTAAACATCAAAATTAACCAAAAAAGATTAATAATCAGTCACTAGGGGGGCTTATGCTCTGATTCACACATATGGACTGGGTGTCTATTTCTCTTGCATGGTTGGTTTCTTTACACACATATCAGATTCGGTGTATAATTTGTATGAATTTTATAATTATAACCGTCCATATAAGATTATAACCAGTCCATATATGGTTAGCTATAAAAATTAATAACCAGTCCATATATGTGTCTGACGCCCCCCCCCCCCCCCCCCCCCCCCCCCCCCCCCCCCCCCGGCCGACGGGGGATTCCTTTAGGCACCCCCCCCCCTTCCGACGGGCGGCTCTCTGCCGACCACATCCCCTCCTGACGGGGGGATCCTCCCACTTGCGCCAGCGGCTCCTGTAATTTTACGTAGATATGGGAGAGGGGGGCATGATCTGGAAGATGAGGGGTTGGTGGCTTTTCACACTCCCTTGCTAACATCCTAAAAGATTGTTTTAAGGGATTGTGTTAAATTTACTCTTAAAAATACAGTCATGGGCCCGCAGCCCAAATCTTATTAATAAATTAGTTTGGCTGTTTTTTGGGCCAGAAGCCCAGTTAATAACATTGACTATTAAAATGATTATTATTTCGCTTATGGGCCTGCAGCCCAAATCAGAGTAAAATTTAATTTCGTCTGTTTTAATTTGGGCCAGAAGCCCAGTTAATCAAATTGCAAATTAATATGATTATTATTGCTATCGGGCATGCTGCCCGTCTTTAGCCCACTAGAATTGCGGATTATGTTATTTTATCTGCTACTTTTCATTTGTTAAATCTCTTAAGCATTGGATAAAACATTTATTTAAGTTAATTTGGTTAAACAGATCCTGAGACTGCTCTGTCTTTAGTTAACTAAACTAAAGATGAATGACGTTTCCCCGTGGTCCAATTAATCCTTTTTAACTTAAATAAAATTGTTTTATCCAATATTTGGGCTTGATGATTTTTGTAATGTCTGTGATATTGCGCTATTATTATTTGCATGTTGCATATATAACTGCGTGGATGTTTAAATAAGTCCAAATGCGTTTTTAGGGATCGACCGATTTTTAGATACCATTTTTATTATATTCCTTCTCTTTGTAATTTTTCTTTTCTGAGAGAAATTTGTAGTGAGGAATTTATGTATAATGCCAAATACCGGTGTTACTACCTATGAAGACAGAGGAGATTGCATATATCTAGGATCCAATTTGGGTTTCCAAATTGTATTTTTCTTTTTCTTCCTTATGGACTGTAATATGGACTTTTGGACATTTTATGGTTTGGGTATCTGGCCGATCCCCGCATTTTTTTCTTATTTATTTCTTTTTAGCATGATGTTTAAATTAGTAATACATGCTAATTTAAATTGCATAGATTATAATGGCAAAATTGTCAAGCGTGGATTTCAAAGTTCTTGATGCAGCGGGAAAAAACTATCTTAGCTGGCGAGTGGACCTGAAGTTCCACTTGCGTTCGATGGCACTTCTCCACTCGATTCTGGCCCCCGCAGTGGTCGAGACACCTGCTAGCAGTACCCCTGAAGTGGCACAACTATCTAGCAGTTCTCCTACCGCTGTCTCCGACATAGATAAGTCGAAAGCCATTATCTATATCAGGAGACACATAGATCGGACTTTAAAAGTCGAATACTTAACGGTAGAAGACCCTTTGGAGTTGTGGCAAGCGCTGGAGGCCCGTTATAAACATCAAATTGATGTAATATTACCACGTGCCAGTTATGAGTGGGAAAACCTCAGACTTCAGGACTATAAGTCCGTTGCTGAGTATAACTCTGCACTGCATAATATCACCTCACGCCTGAAGTTGTGCGGTGAAGAAGTGACTGAGCATCGCATGTTGGAAAAGACATTTATCTCGTTTCACAAGAAAGATGCAATCCTCATGCAGCAGTATCGTGAACGCAACTTCACGAAGTTCTCTGATTTGATCTCTTGCCTTCTTAGGGCAGAGCAAAATAGAGATTTACTGCTAGCCACTCATAATTTGCATCCTGTTGGTACTACCACTATCCCTGAAGCCCACCATGTTTCTCCCCAGAAGTAGAAAAACAAGAAGAATGCTAGAAAGAACAAAGGGAAAGCTGTAATGAAGCCAGCAAGAGGAGCACCTTCCCAGACCAACAACAACAACAGTGGGGAGAAAAACTTCACATGGAATAATAAGAACACTGTTCCAGTGTCAATTCCAAAGAAGAACTGGGAGGACATATGCTATAGATGTGGCATGACTGGACATTGGTCCAGAAACTATCGCACTCCTCGCCACCTCCAGGACCTGTATCAGGCGAGCCTGAAGCCTCCCCTTGAAACAAACCTGGCAGATATTCAAGCTCTGACCAAGTTCACTGCACAAGACTTCGAGAATGACGATCTGCTCGATTGAGCCCTATCTTTATATCTATGCATTTAAATCTATATAACTTCATTTGTAGTTTGCTTTGAATGAACTTTATTTTGAATTACTCAAATAAATTTCCACTTTGCATTAATATAGATGAAATATGATATTTTGTGGACAGTGCATCGATGCACTGGTGAAGCATTAAATTGCTCTCACACACAACGAGACTATAAGATGCAAATTTCTCTCTTTAATCATATAGAAATCTCCCAAGTTTCAAGTATATTTTGTTTAAAACAAACTTACCTTGGAAACTATGGATAATAATAATGAATATCCTTATATAACTCGTCAAAATGGATGGCCAGAAGACCATCTACAAACGATTAGTCGGACCCACATCGGGCCCCTATCGTTACAGATATTCATCCTATAAAAAGCCAACTTGACTGAGCACTAGAAGTGCCTTTCATTGCCAGAGTTTTCAACTCTGGCACAATAGACTTGGTCATCCTGGATCAGCGATGATGGACGCATCATCAAATGAATCCATTGGAGAACCTGAAGATTCTTCAAAAGGTTGAGTTTCCTTGTCCCCCTTTGTCATAAGGAAAAACTTATAGAGAGACCTTCCCTCCGGAAAGTGGGATTAGAGTCTCCTAGCTTCATTGAGAGAAAACATGGTGAACTTCGCGGGCCTATTCACCCCGCAAGTGGCCCATTTTGGTACTTCATTATACTAATATATGCATCTACTAGATGGTCTTATGTGTGCCTTTTGGTCCGCCCGCAATCTAGCTTTCCCAAAAGCTGATAATGTGGGTGATTTCACTACACATGTCTTTCAAGACTACTGCCAAGCAACCGGCATTAAAATTAAACATCCTGCTGCACTCAGAATAGTTTATCAGCATCTCTGATAAATAGACTCCAATGGATTTCACATCCATTGTTAAATCCCAGTTTACTTGTGGATTTTTAGGGATACACCATACTGCATTCCGCATCGCTTATCACGATACGGCCCTCTTGTGGCCATATCTTATTATTGATGCCGCTTGCTTATGGTTCACCACCAAACATATCTCATTTGAGAGTGTTTGACTGTGCTAATATATGTCCCCATATCACCACGTCTTGATAACTGTGAATTTGATGAGAAAAGTCTCATTATAATAGGCACGCAGTCTAAAAAAGCCTGAAGCTTCTGAGACCATATCATGGGACACAAAAGTCCTAATCTCGTTATGATCCGCATACTATTTCTGTGTGAAGATAAGATCCAGAAGATCATTCACATTCAGACTAAAGTACATCAATTGGCGGATAAATTCACGGACAACCCTAAGATTGTTCGTTCACACGTCCCTGCTGCCAACACGCCAGCTAGGATTGACATCCTCAAAGATGGATGCAATCCACCGGCAGCAGAATTGGATGTACCTCAATTGAAAAGAGGACGACCGCCAGGTTCAAAAGATAAAGTTCCTCGAAAGAGGAAGATTCCTGGAGATATTAAAATGATCCCACCACAGGATGATGTGCTCAGACCAGCAACCTCTCCCCTCCTGTTTTCCCCTGCAGAGGAAACACTAGGAGAAACATCATTATATTACGTACGTACTGGAGAGGTACTGGACAAATATAGCACAGTCGTCGTCGTCGATTTTGCTTTCGCTATTGCCGTTCACATCGCTGAATACTACGATGACATTCAACCCACTTTTCTATAGCATAAACGCATAGATTGGCCAAAGTGGAACGAGGCAATAAGAGTAGAGCTGGACTCACTCTTGAAAAGCAAAGTCTTTGGACCAGTAGTCCATACACCTGAATGTGTAAAACCTGTGAAATATAAGTTGGGTTTTCATAAGAATAAGAAATGAAGGAAATGCGATCATTTTCCTATTTTCATACTAAGCCTAAACGTCTCTGGAAAAGCCAAGAAATACAGCTCATGGACGTTATGATTGCATATCTATACGGCTATATAGATATAGAGATCTATACGAAACTTCTAGAAGGGTATACTCTACCCCCAGAGATGAAATAGAGACGTATGAACGTCTCCTCTATAAAGGCTTCAAAGATCATTATATGATCTTACGCAATCACGAAAAATATGGTATAACAGATTTAGCGAATTCCTTGCTGAACAAGGATTCCCTAAATAATGAAATCTCCCATGTATCTTTATCAAAGGAACAGGGACAGGATTTGTATTAGTCGTCGTCTATGTGGACGACTTAAATCTAATAGGATCTCCTGCAGAGACCATTGATATATCTGATAGTCTTAAGCATACCTTCGAAATGAAATACCTAGGCAAAACAAAGTATTGTCTCGGCTTACAGATTAAACATTTTCGTGGTGGAATCCTTTTATACATATCATATTTCTCATACACCAGGAGTTTATAAAGAAATATGTCCATTTGCAATCTATTAAAAATGGATGCATATTTATGATGCCTTCCATTGGCTGGAAGAGGGGGAGGACATCCTAGGTCCTGAAGAACCTAGCTATAGTGTACTAGTTACACTCCTTTATCTGGCCAACTGCACGTGTCTCTAATAGAACGTATGCAGTAAAGCTGTTAGCCAGATACAGTGTTGCCCTGGAGAGCACCACTAGACCAGGGATAAGCTGCTTCTATGCAACTTCCAAGGGTCAAGGATCAGCATCCAAGGAATAAATATCGCATATGTAGGTTTACAGACCATCGCGATGACTAAGCTCAAATGGTCGGCCACCTCTTAAAGATCTACGCATCATCCTCCAAAAGTCTACATCTTCTGAGAAGATCATCATCCAAAAAGCATATCTAGAATACGCTCATCCAGGTCCAGCAGTACCTTGCAGACACGGTGTAAACTGAGTAAAAGAATACATACGTGGAGTCATCTACCAAACTTCGAAGAGCGTATCACTCCTGAGCGCCACTGTTTTCCAGTAGCCGCTAGATATGAGTGAAACTTATATAGATGAGTGATGATTGTATTTGCTTTCAGAACATGATGGATGTATAAACGAATAGGAAATGATTGTATAGATACATAGGAGATCCGCAAGCCTGAAGCTTGTACAGATCAGGGGGAGTTGATAGTAGAGTTGTACTCTTTTTCCCTTAGCTATGGGTTTTCCCATTGGGTTTTCCATAGCCAAAGGTTTTAATGAGGCAACCTCATTTAACTCTGGATCCTGAATTGTCTACCTCTAATGAAAGCTGAAAGAACTACAAGCATAAGGCTTGTACGGATCAAGGGGAGTAACATGTGGGTTGCACTCTTTTTCCTTAAGTTGTTGGTTTTTTTCCATCGGGTTTTCCACAGCTAAGGTTTTAACGAGGCAAACACGACTACTCTGGATACAGAAGTATCCACCCCCTCAGCTTTATAAGCTAAGACCAAAGTAATGGATGGATAAAGGGTAGTTTTGTGAGTGAGGGAGGCCTTTGGCCTCCCCACCACTTTATCCCCCCATTACTCCCCACTTATTGGAGTAATGGGGACCTTTGGCTGTTATGCCTCTTGACATTCCCTATGAGATTTATAAATATATAACCATGGCACTTTGCCGTGGTTACTCTTTTCTCTACATACATTAACAGTAAATGCGTTTATATGCACAATGGTCAATATGTGATAAAGATTAAATTCAAATTTCAAATGGAGTCCTTTTTTATTTTATCTCTGAGCTGAAGATAGAGTTTGAGTCTTTTAGTTATTTCATAAAGTTTGAGGTTTTTGAGTCTTCTATTTCTTTTCGGTCATTTATTTATTTTATTGTTTTATTTATTTTAGAGTGGCAGCCCCACATTAGATGTGGTTTTTGAATTCCAAGTTGTAAATCTATATATAGTCATTAAACTTATTTGTTTTTCAAATATATAGACTAACGAAAAACAGAAATTTAGGGTAAACTTTCATGTTCTCTATAAAATCAAATCATTTGTATCTGTGTGCAATAGTGAGCATAGTTCCCTGGGTGAGAGGTCCAAAAATCTCCGCGTGCGAAGCCTGAGTTACTGATCACAAGAATTCCGATGTGAGCCCCCAAAATGTTATCCAATTCCGAGCTTTCTTCTTCTCCAAATCGCCACCACATCTCTTCCTAGTAGAATTCCAAAGATAGAGTGTTGGCTGCAGGTGAAGACATTTCTATGACTCCCCCCCCCCCCCCCCCCCCCCCCCCCCCCCCCCCCCCCCCCGGTTAAAAGAAATGATGATTGGCTACGCAACTATCCCTCCCCCCTCCCGTCAAAAGAAATGATGATTGGCTATGAAACTATCCCTCCCTCCCCCTCCCGTCAAAAGAAATGATGATTGGCTACGCAAGTTATATCCCTTCTTTCACCAAAATCAGGCTTTCCAATACACAAAAGAGAAAATGTGGAAGTGCATCCAAGTACTAAAATATGAGTTGGTGAGCCAAAACCTGGTATGTCTTCTTATTTTTCTTTTCTTTTTTCATCAAAAAAAATCTTTTTTTAGTTAGCTAGGTTTTAGATCAAGAAAAAATTTAAAAAATTTTGTGAAATTAAAAAAAGAGATATATAAAAAATAGAGAGGGATCAAAAAAAATCAAAAAAAAAATTGAGGGAGAAATTCAAAATTTTGGGAAAAGGTCAGGAAGACAAAAGAAAAATTAATTTTTAATAGAGAGAGGAACATAAAAGAAAAGCAGAAGCAGAAACGAAAAAAATTTCAAAACAAACCTAACCCTAGCTCCATCTCACATGTCAACACTGTTAACAGCCCCCGTCACTATCGTCACCACAGCACATCCTGTTGGAAAATGAGATTTGATAAACATAACATTTCCTCTTTCACATAAAGTTTTGATGATACAAACATATATAATATTTGTGCATGCTAATTTTCTCTATGCAGATGGTTAGCTTAACATTTATGAGCATTACAGATAAGACAATCATCATTCAAGACAACATATATTCAAATCAAGATTTGGTGAGCAAGACAAAGCTCAAAACTGATATTTTGTATCTTATTGTAATGATGATGTAATCTTTATTTTTCTTGCACATACTTAGTGTGTAAAAGCCTTGATGATGATCTATCTTTGCAACTTAGGACTTCCTCAAAAATACCAAGTTATATATCATATTAGTCGACTAATAGAATCTCCTAGTCGACTAATTAAAATATAAAATATTTCATAAAAATTAATTAAAATATATAATAACAAATATATAATTTTAAATAGATTTACTGCGGGAGTAATGTTGACAACTATATTTTTGGTCGTGGTCGACTAATCCTTTCTCTTAGTTGACTAAGAGTCAGTTATTCCAATAGTCATATTTTTGACCGTTTGTTAGTTACAGTTTTAGTCGACTAACAAACTTCCTAATCGACCAGAGTCATTTATAACTATCTCAAATTGATACAATTCTGACCATTTTATAGTTGTAGTCGACTAATACCAATGTTGACAACTATATTTTGGTCCTAGTCAACTAATCCTTTCTCCTAGTCGACTAAGAGTTAGTTATTCCAACATTCATATTTTTGACCGTTTGTTAGTTATAGTTTTAGTCGACTAACAAACTTCCTAGTCGACCAAAGTCAGTTATTACTAGGGGAAATCACACAAAAATACCCCAACGTTTGGGGCCTCCTTCATATTAATACCCTGAACTTTTAAGTCATACACAACAGTACATTTTTTGGTTTTTTGTTTAATTTATACCCGTTTTACCCTTTACCCTATTCAGAAAAATAATACCCTAACGTTTAGGGTATCCCACTAAAACCCAAATCACAGGGTATTTTTTTGAAAGATACCCCAAACGTTAGGGTATTATTTTTCTGAATAGGGTAAAGGGAAAAACGAGTATAAATTAAACAAAAAACCAAAAAGGTATTGTTGTGTATGACTTAAAAGTTCAGGGTATTAATATGAAAGAGGCCCCAAACGTTGGGGTATTTTTGTGTGATTTCCCCTTATAACTAACTCAAACGGATACAATTCTGACCGTTTAATATTTGTAGTCCACTGATACAAATCACCTAGTTGACTAAAGTTAGTTAGTATGGTCAATTTCTAGTTCATTTTTCAGGTCTAGTCGACTAGTATAGGCTTTCCTAATCGACAAATTTTTGGACTGATAGTTTCGTTTTACGAACCGGTTTGGGCAATTACTAGACTGTTATTTAGGGTTCCCTTCGGCCAAAAAATATACCCAAATCCTCTGTCATTTCATACGCAATCATTCACAATCTCTCTCATTCTAAACTTCTCTTTCTCACTCTAAAAGAAAGCGCGTCTTTCAAATTTTCATTGGGGTCATAGTGCAGAAATTCTGCATCAATTAAAATCCATCTTGTGTTTCTACCAGATTTCTCATCAAGAAATCTTGAAGATCTCTCACCTTCATTGTGATTCAACTCTCACATCATCAAGACTATAGGTGATATTGTTTCTTACTTTACTTCTTATTTAGCCGAATCTATTGTTGAAGAGATTGTACAATTTTACGACACTGGAAGTGTTGACATCTTTGTATGTTGTTTGATTGCGAGAAGCAAGTGGTTCTAGTGAATTGAAAATTTCAACAGTAATAGGTCAGGTCACAGTTCAGTCGGCAGTATTAGTTCGATAACAGAATAGGTTGGCCAACAGAACAGGTCATTAAGCAAGTCAAGGAAAAAATTCAGAACAAACCCACAGACAGATTTGTTCAGATCATCAACATAAAGCAAATCGATAAGTCGGATCAGTATCTCAAACGAGTCGAGAACTATGATACAGATTGGCAAGCAATCAAGATAGGCCGACAACAACATGTCAAGTTGGACAAGTACCACAGATCAAGTCAATAACTTTAGTTAGGTCGGTGTCTCAATAAGTTGTTCAGAACCGATTGAAAATAACAAAATAGACCAAATCCGTAGCAATCAAGTCGACTGATGAATTTTAGCAGATCAAGCCAGTGGTCTATGATATGAGTCAACATGAACAACTGATAAGTTGGTAGTAGTACAAAATTGGTATGTAGGTATAGATTAGCAATCAACAGCCACTACCAAGCTATATATGACTAAAGCTACACATATAAGCTGCAAACAATACATTTAGATCAAAATGAAATAAGTACGTAGAACAACGGCAAAGGTCGTCGGAAAACATAGTGGTGCCAATAGGGATCCTCAAAGAGACAAATCTCTTAAAATATCTACATGAATCATCATTTTCATCACGTCAATAACAACAAACAATTCCTAATTTCAATCACAATATGATCTATAGTATTTACGAACTAAACTGTAATCTAACAATGCACAAAAATGAGCTAAAGCAAATATAGTCTATCGTTCACTGACGATGGATAAGCCTCGTATTCTCCTTACTCAAGCCATCCAATCACCGTTGGTTGCTTGAGGAAGATGATGATGTAGACTAACCAGAACAGATCGAACGCCGAAAGCTTAAGATCTGAACCAACAGCCCAAAGAACAATCGAATTCGGAACTCCGAGAATATTTCAGAGAAGATTGTGCTCTCATGACTAATGGCACGAAGAAGAAGAAGAAGAAGAAGAAGAAGAAGAAGATATATTGCTTGATTGTGCCATCGGAGGAAATTTTGGGTCTTCATTGCATGATGGATCATGGCGAAAATCTTGTGTAACGGCCGATGGCGGTGGCTCAAATACAAAAGCTAGTGTTAGGGTTAGGTTAGTGTCGCTGCTAGCATGAAATACGGGTGTAACGGCCTGTTTTCCTAGTCGTATTTTGACCCTTGTGTGTGTGTATTGTTACTTCCTTGTTCCAGTTATTTTCGTCCGTACGTCGACGCGAGCGCGTCTATATTTTAGTTTTGTCATGGCGTAACTAATGGCCGGGTAGCCATACCTATTTACTAAATTACTAATTACTATTAACTAATTTAAAATGACAAAATTACTTTTAACTAAAGGTTAGTTTCAAAATTAACTTATTATTTTGACTAAATTAATTTTACTAAATTACCTTTTCTAAATTACTCTTGCCATCTACTTTACCCTATCCCTAATTAACACTAATCGATCTGTCGGCAACCACCTTTCAACTTCCCTTCAATTTCAAGGCCAGCACACATATTTCATCATCCAACCTTCCCCTTGTCTGCAGATGGAATAACAACATTACTCCCTCAAAACCCCACATCCAGCCTTCCCTCATCAATTTGTCTCCACTCCATCATCCATAAATCAAATTACAGGAAGAGAACGCAGAGCATCGTAAGCCCCCTCCATACAACGACGATCATCCACCACCATCAACCCCCAATTCTCCACCAAACCCCTTACAATCCAAAGATCAAAACAAACCAGAAGCAAAATAGAAATCAAACCAACAAATCAAAGCCCTAGATCTGCCGCCCGATCTCGCCAAGCCGCCGCCGTCAGCCCTCAGGCCGTCCCCGCCACCGTGAACCGCGTTGCCCCGCCGCCTGAAACGCCTCGCGTCGCCGCCCCCTGCCTTGCACCGTCGCCACTCGAATCCGCCCGCCGCCGCTCCGAATCCGGCGCCGCCCGCCTGGAATCCACCGACGCCGCCGCCTGGGAGCAACCGCCGGACCGCCCCCGTGCCCTAGCCCCCCGCGTCGCCGGAGCGCCCATCCCCTTCCCTTGGCCGCGCCGCCATAGCCCACTGCCGCCGATTCTCCCCGCCGTGCGCCCTGTGAGGAAAACAAAAAAAAAAAAAAGAAGAGAGAGAAAGAATCGAGAAAGACACAGACAGAGAGAGGGTAAGAGGAAATATATTAAGTTAGCTTAATAAATATAAGATAAGCTTAAATATATAAGCATCAGGTAAGTAAATTGTTATATAAGTTAATAATTAAAGTTAAGATATGTTATTAATTTATAAATTTAATTTAAAGTATTAGTTTTTTTTTAATAGTTATTATTAAAGTTATTGATATATTAAATAAGTTTAAGAAAGGATGAATAAGTTATATTAGTAAGATTATACTAGTTAAGTTATGTTTAAGTTAAGTATATTTTAAGTTATGTTTTTATAAAGTTAATCGTGTAGCTAACTCATTTGTAACGTATGTGTACCAGGTGCTCCTACCGCTGACAAAAACGTGCCTTTTGCTACAAGGCAAACGGTAACTCATCGTACCCTTGACATGGGTTCTTAAAACAATAACAATGCATGCCAACCTAGTTTTATTTCGTTATCACAGTGTTTCCATTTTTGAGCTGTTAGCTAAAATTGCATGATATCGTATCGTAAATTGCACATTATCGTAAAGGGAGCAGAATTGGGCTACTTGATATGATTGACAGAAAATCGTGACTGGAAATGTAAAATTGCACTGACACTGGGTTTTGGGGTAACTTATAATGGCGAGGGTACGGGAGCGACTAGTCCAGACTTTGTTGTCACCGTGCGGGTTCTAGCAACCCATAACAGTGCCGGTGACAACCATCACAGATCACAGATCACAGATTATTGCACAGTACTCAGAGAATTGGTTCGCCCGGGTAGCACCCGCGGCAAGAGTTGGCCTCTTGGTTGCTTACTGTACCCCGCATTATAAGTCACAGCCTAGGTAAAGGCACAATTAGGCTCTCGCATCATAGTTACTTTTATCATTGCACTTTTAACTACTAGAAATTGTTGATAGCTGTAAAACTGCGAAGTTTACTTTTTCTGCTCTTTTTCCCTTACCAGTATTGTTTTGCACTTTACCTCTTTACTTTTAGATTGCCATGCTTGTATATTTGTTTCAATATCCATGTATAGAGATACTTTGAGTTACGTCTGATCCTGGCGACCCTTCTCTTTGTGGTGGACTCGCCAGATATCTCACAGGTCGAGGAGTTTGCACCAGAGGCCGCAGACGCTGAGTTTGTGGTTGAGTACGACCAGCAGGACCAGCAGGACCCTGTGTATTGAGAGTGAGTGTGAGAGATTTGCTATGTTGTTTTCAGTGTGGATTGATGTATCTTTTGAATTCTGTTGTATTTTCCTTTCCTGTTAGCTGCTGGGTTGTAATAAGGTTGTAAAACCACTTTCATTATCAGTATTTTGGCGTATTTCTGCAACATAGCCTGTGTTGACTTCATTGGTGCCTAGCAGGACTTGTGCATGTTCCAAGCAGTAACGGGCCACGTAAGTGGGTCGTTACAACGGGAGTCCGTCTGATCATATGGATGAACAAAGATCGGGCCGAGTCAGTCTTTGAGAAGCAGGTCGAGCATCCAAACCCGAAGAAGCGATCAGTCATGCGGTCTGGGCCAAGTTCTCCAACTCAAAAGAAAATGGGCTGTGGGCTTGCGGTAGGGCTAGTGGAACTGGGCCGAAGTAAAATAAGAGACATAGAACAGAAAAGACATGAAATAAATCGCGAAAAATTCACGAAAAATATATAGGTCGTTACAGTTTTCTAAGAGATTGCCACCCAAAATGTTTCATGAGCACATTGCTCGTATGGGTGTCATGTCAGTTGAGCATTTTCAGTTTTAGTCGAAGTTTGTATTTCTTGGTGCTCATACGATATAGACAGTTTTCAGTTATTTCAGTTTATGGATATTTTGAGGTTATTTTCTGCAAAAATAAAGTTTTGGTTTATTTACACTTTAATTTTGGTATGGTTTGTTCTCAATGCAGTTTAAGTGTGGACCAATTGAAAAAAAAGACATGGTAAAATCACATTACATGAAATTTTCATGCTACACATCAACATCATGATCCATGTAATTTAGTTGTATCGGCATACGTGACCATTGATGTGTCTGAGTTACGACAACTGTAACGAAGGCCATGTTGATCTTATGTTGGTATGATTGATTGACCAGATTAGTTTATAAATACATTTCAATAATGACAACAAAGTTGAGCACATTTAGTTATTTTTACAATGCATAATTTTAAGGTTGCACATATAGCACAAGTGGAAGAATAATAGACCATTAATCCAACGTTGGACTTATATGTTAAATGATTATGTATTGTAGGCTATTAAATAAAGGTTAGCCCAATTAAAGTGTTGGGTACTTGGGGTGTGGGCCTTCAATGTGTAAAGAATTAAAGAGTCATTTTTATTTTAATGATGTGCCAAAACAATAATGCCAAAGATAACATTGTTGTTGTCTATTGTAGTTATGGCCTCTGGCTCAAACAAACAAAGGTTTTGTTACGAGGTGGAACTCGCGTACAATGAATTTGTATTGTGGAGAACCAAGGGCACGGTGGTTATGTTGAGTAGAGGGTTTAGGTGGGCTGTTTTAACAAGTGATTAGTGGGGTGAAGAGGTTGGACTTGCCGTCGGGGGTGGCCACGGAGTCGAATCTCACCGGACGTGACGGAGGAAGACTGGATGGCAGGAGGCTGAAGTTGATGTCGACCAAGGGGCGAGCTTTCCTGCAGCACGAGCAACTCGTCAGAAGGGCGGGGTTGGGGTCCAACCCTTAGCCCCTCTGATGCCTAAGTCAGTAATAGGACTTAAAACAGGGGCTAGGCTCGCCGGTCGGACTAACGGTGTGTCGACCGCGCGTGACGAGCTATAGGTGGGAGAACAAAGATATGGACGACCTTTGCTCTCGTGTGTGAATGATAGATTGAGAGAGAATTTTTCCCCCTCCTCACCGTAAGAGGAGAGGGGGTATTTATACCTGACGGGAGATGACTAGGCGGGGCTGACCTGGCATGCTGACAAGACGTGCTGAGCTGGCTCGGTTGTCAGCGGAAGCTTCGGACAAGGACGTCAGGAATAAGAGTGCCTGACCTGCTTTTGTCAGACGGTGCAACGGCCAGGGGGTGCTTTTGTCGGGATGTCAGGGCCGAAAGCATTAAATGTCAGTCGGCTCAACCGCCAGGGGGTGCTTTGTCAGACGGTCGGGTGGTGTATGTGTCAGTCGTGTCCTTATCCTAGGTTGTTTGACGTGTCCGATGTGCCCAAAAACCGTCGGAGCGCCTCCTAGTGGCGGGGCCCAGCCACGGGTCGCCTGGCCAGCCTGGACTGAAGATGAGCGGTCCGATGTACACTTAGTGCGATGTTCCCGGCGGGCCGGGGGAGAGTGGGTGCGCATCTCGCTTTGACCGTGGTGGAGAGCGTCCCTATCAGCGGCCGGGGCGGAGTGCGCCCTTCCCCTAGTCCTGTCGGACTCTAGGATCGATAGGCGCCCTGCAGCCTTCCGTCGTTCGGGCGTGGAGCACCCTGTCGCTGGGTCGGTCGCCCTTCAGGAGGGAGGGACGAGTCTGTGGGGTATTCTTGAGGTCTGGGATGGAAGGTCGGACTATCACGATCTTCAGGTCGTAACAATTGCCCCCGGCATTCAAGTTCGAGGTGGAGGCCCAGCTCGGCTCGGATGACGTATCACTTCCCCTACCTTGAAACGGCAGTTTGGATCCTGATCCGCGCTTGGGAGTGGCGGCATGTCTTGAATGGGTCCGTTTGGGGGGACGTTTAGCAGGTGGCTCAGCCCGAGCCCTTCTCAGGTTTGGGTGGCGAGGACAGATCCTGTCCCAGAGTATTAGGGGGGAGCGAGCGCGTAGCTCAGCCCGTGCCCTTCTCTGGTTGGGGTGGCGAGGATTGGTCCTGCCCCAAAGTCTTGAGGTGGGGAGTGAGCGTGTAGCGCGGCCAGTGCCCTTCTCTAGTTTGGGTGGCAAGGATCGGTCCTGCCCCAGAGGCTTCGTAGGAGGGAGGGAGCCGTAGCTTGGCCAGTGTCCCTTTTCTCCAGTTTGGGTGGCAAAGCGTGTTAGGCTTGCCCCGGAGACTTTACTTGAGGGGTGGAGCGAATTGTGTAACTCGGCCCGTGCCCTTCTCTGGTTTGGGTGGTGAGGATTGGTCCTGCCCCAGAGGCTTCGTAGGAGGGAGGGAGCCGTAGCTTGGCACGTGCCCCTTTTCTCCAGTTTGGGTGGCAAAGCGTGTTAGGCTTGCCCCGGAGTCTTTACTTGAGGGGTGGAGCGAATTGTGTAACTCGGCCCGTGCCCTTCTCTGGTTTGGGTGGCGAGGATTGGTCCTGCCCCAGAGGCTTCGTAGGAGGGAGGGAGCCGTAGCTTGGCCCGTGCCCCTTTTCTCCAGTTTGGGTGGCAAAGCGTGTTAGGCTTGCCCCGGAGTCTTTACTTGAGGGGTGGAGCGAATTGTGTAACTCGGCCCGTGCCCATCTCTGGTTTGGGTGGCGAGGACGGATCCTGCCCCGGAGTATTATGGGGAGCGAGCACGTAGCTCAGCCCATGCCCTTCTTCGATTTGGGTGGCGGGGATTGGTCCTACCCCAAAGTCTTGAGGTGGGGAGTGAGCGTGTAGCGCGGCCCGTGCCCTTCTCTGGTTTGGGTGGCGAGGATCGGTCCTGCCCCAGAGGCTTCGTAGGAGGGAGGGAGCCGTAGCTTGGCCCGTGCCCCTTTTCTCCAGTTTGGGTGGCAAAGCGTGTTAGGCTTTCCCCGGAGTCTTTACTTGAGGGGTGGAGCGAATTGTGTAACTCGGCCCGTGCCCATCTCTGGTTTGGGTGGCGAGGACGGATCCTGCCCCGGAGTATTAGGGGGAGCGAGCGCGTAGCTCAGCCCGTGCCCTTCTTCGGTTTGGGTGGCGGGGATTGGTCCTGCCCCAAAGTCTTGAGGTGGGGAGTGAGCGTGTAGCGCGGCCCGTGCCCTTCTCTGGTTTGGGTGGCGAGGACGGATCCTGCCCCGGAGGTCTTCAAGATCGCGGGTACAGATGGCCCAAAACCTCCCCCACATTTTTCCTCTTCAGTTTGGGTAGCAAGCTGACGAGCTGCCCCGGAGGTCCTCAAGATCGCGGGTACAGATTGGCTAAAGCCTCCCCCGCATTTTTCCTCTCCGGTTTGGGTGGCGAGCTGACGAGCTGCCCCGGAGGTCCTCAAGATCGCGGGTACAGATTGGCCAAAGCCTCCCCCGCATTTTTCCTCTCCAGTTTGGGTGGCGAGCTGACGAGCTGCCCCGGAGGTCTTCAAGATCACGGGTACAGATTGGCCAAAGCCTCCCCCACATTTTTCCTCTCCAGTTTGGGTAGCGAGCTGACGAGCTGTCCCGGAGGTCCTCAAGGTCGCGGGTACAGATTGGCCAAAGCCTCCCCCGCATTTTTCCTCTCCGGTTTGGGTGGCGAGCTGACGAGCTGCCCCGGAGGTCCTCAAGATCACGGGTACAGATGGCCCAAAGCCTCCCCCACATTTTTCCTCTCCAGTTTGGGTAGCGAGCTGACGAGCTGCCCCGGAGGTCCTCAAGATCGCGGGTACAGATTGGCCAAAGCCTCCCCCGCATTTTTCCTCTCCGGTTTGGGTGGCGAGCTGACGAGCTGCCCCGGAGGTCCTCAAGATCGCGGGTACAGATTGGCCAAAGCCTCCCCCGCATTTTTCCTCTCCGGTTTGGGTGGCGAGCTGACGAGCTGCCCCGGAGGTCCTCAAGATCGCGGGTACAAATTGGCCAAAGCCTCCCCCGCATTTTTCCTCTCCAGTTTGGGTGGCGAGCAGACGAGCTGCCCCGGAGGTCTACAAGATCACTGGTACAGTTTGGCCAAAGCCTCCCCCGCATTTTTCCTCTCCAGTTTGGGTAGCGAGCTGACGAGCTGCCCCGGAGGTCCTCAAGATCGCGGGTACAGATTGTCCAATGCCTCCCCCGCATTTTTCCTCTCCAGTTTGGGTAGCGAGCTGACGAGCTGTGTCACGACCCGCTTCCCTAAAATGGAGGCGAGATGTGAAAAGGTCCGCACGGGAGTGGAGCGGTGAAGCCCCAAACCCGATAAGCGTCAATTTAGTATAAGCAGGTCCCTGTAATTGCAATCGAAACAACAACAATAATAATAATATGAGACGGATATAAAATACCAATCCCACGGTTGTCCATAAAGTATTCAACATCACAGAAAAGCCACCAGGCTAAAAGAAAGAGTCTAAGGGCCCAGAACAAGGCCAAACAAAAGCAACGACATAACAGAGTAAAGGTGCTACGCACCGACAACAAAACAACTGTCTAACAAAAGTAAAACACCATGAAGACACTAGGACTGGTCCCCAGTGTCCACGTACTCCCCGTCCAACACGGGCGCAAGCTCGGCGTCCGCAAACACCTCACCATCAGCAAGCAACTCAGGCTCAAGATCTAACATGCGTCACCCAAAAGAGAAAGGGGCACATGTCAGCAAGTCTAAAAAGACTTGGGCAAGGAAACTGAAAGTAAGGCAACTAGCAACCTAGCAGTTTAGTATGCATGACATGGCAGTTATAACATGAGTGCACAATTTAAGACATGGCAAGACAACTTGTACAAGAGAAAAATTATCGGGACAAGACAAGACAAGAGTAGCCACGCTACTATCAATCTCAATCAATTCACATTGTTGTAGGTGTTTATGCCCTTCGCTGAATGGCATAGCATTTCAGACCGATCGGCACTAAACACATTCACGTTTCACGTTGTTTTGTAGATGTTTACGCCCTTCGCTGAATGGCATAGCATTTCAGACCGATCGGCACTAAACACTACCCCACCCCAAAGAGTTTACGCCTTACAGCTGCAGTTGTTGATCAAACAGACTCCCAGTTGAATGGCCGCTTAACCCTCACCCCCTATACCCACACGTAATGGAGCCAGGGTCCCCGCACATGAAACTCAGCTAGTGAGCCTGGGGTTGCCCCGCACATGAGCTCGCATTCTTAGTTCGCAATTCAATATATATCGAGCGTTGGGGTTAGCAACTCATTATGCTCGCTTCTGGTCACGAGCCAGGAAACACACAATTCGGGCACTGGCTATCAACCAACACATGGCCCGCTTCTGGAACACGAGCCAGGAAACACAAGCAATGTAGCAAAGCTACGCAATCACTGAAATGCATGAAGGATGCAATGACATGACAATTAATTTGCGTACCGATAATGGAAAGTAAACGTGACATGATAGTTGTGCAACATGCTAAATGTCGGAACTAGCTTCGTTGTCAAGCTAGTTCCCCAATTTGCGCCTAGGCGAGTATCATTTCGTCGCCTAGCCTCTTTTACGCCTACAACTAGCAAATGGCCTAAAGCATGGCCTAAACCCTAAGTGGCAAGTTTCACTTGCCTAGCACCGGGGATGGCGACTACTTCGTTACACGGATGCCAATCTACGGGGAAATCGCTGTTTTGGGGGACAATCAACAAACAACATGAAATTTTATTAGGGTTTCATAAAAATATAAATAGGTTAAGAAAACAACGGTAGATCGATTTCTTACCAAGAGGAGACGGAAGAAACACTCCGGGGAACCCTAGGATCAGATCGGGAAAAGATTGGAGAAGTTTGGGGAAACTAGGGTTTTGGGGGATTTGGGGATTTTGATGGGTTTTGGTGAGATTTTGGGGAAGATGAGAGGTAGATAGAGTAGATGGATGGTTTGGATGATGATTCTAGGGCTTGGAATGGAGAAATGGAGCTTGGAGGAAGATGGGGGCTGAAGGGGGAAGATTTTAAGGTTGTGGGTCGTGTTGGAGAAGATGAAATCGTTTGGGTTGGGTATAAATAGGTTGGGCTGGCGGCTGCCCAGAAATTAGGGTTTTAACACTGGTTAGTCGGTCCAAGAGCAACCACTGACCGACTAGTTTGGCAACTAGTCGGTCGGTCGACCAACGCAGACCGACTAAGTGCAAACAGTAACTCCTGAACGAAAATAGGATTCTAGAGTTAGTCGGTCCATGAACAAATACTGACCGACTAGTTTTACATCTAGTCGGTCGATGAACGTTCTTAGACCGACTAAGAGTAAACAGTAGCTGATACAAAAATAAGATGATGAGTTAGTCGGTTAAAGAAGCATTGCTGACCGACTAGTTTGTAACCTAGTCGGTCAACCAACGTTCTTAGACCGACTAACGATAAACAGTAACTCCTGAGAAATTTAGAAAGCTAACTAGTCGGTCCAAGAAGGATTGCCGACCGACTGGATCGTCATCTAGTCGGTCGGTGGCCCTTCTTACACCGGCTAATGAGCACCAAAAGTTCCGATACGGAGCGCGAGGCCCCGGGATCGATTCCTAAGACTCCTAGGCTTGATCTATTAGTTAGATACGACCGTTATGAAGTCCGTCACGAGTGACACACTTCGAAATCGACGATCCTAAGGAAGAAACGAGAAAATACGACGAATCGATCGAAAATGAAAGCTACGGAGACGAAAACCACACATGAGGAGAAAATCCACCAAAACATACATTATATTATATTAAATCCAGATACATGAAAAGCAGTCGTTACATCCTCCCCAACTTAAGAAAAATTCCGTCCTCGGAATTTCCAAAAACTCACGAGTCCGGAAACAAAAGTGGGAAACGCTCTCGCATCTCATCCTCATTCTCCCAAGTAGACTCTCCAGGTGAACCGTGTCGCCACATCACCCTCACAAGATTGACAATCTTGTTCCGAAGCGATTTCTGACGCCTGTCCAGAATCTGCACTGGATGATGGTCATACGTCATATCGGGGCGAACGGTAATCTCCGAAAAATCTACCGCATGAGACGGATCGCTAATGTATCGACGAAGCTGCGACACATGGAAAACATTGTGAACTCCTTCCAAAGACGGCGGCAAGGCCAAGCGATAAGCTACCTCGCCAACCCTCTCCAAAACGTCAAACGGTCCAATGTATCGCGGGCTCAACTTTCCACGCTTCCCGAAACGAATCACACCGCGATTCGGGGAAATCTTCAAGAACACATGGTCGCCCGGCTGAAACTCCAAAGGACGACGTTTAGCATCCGCCCAATGCTTAAAACGGTCCTGAGCAATTCTCAACCTCTCCCGAATATTCCTGACGATATACACGGCCTCCACGATCATCTCAGGTCCCAACAACTCCCGATCACCAACGTCATCCCAACTCAATGGCGATCGACATTTCCTCCCATAAAGAGCGGCGAATGGCGCCATGCCAATACTCGCCTGGAAGCTGTTGTTGTAAGAGAACTCCACCAAATGTAGATGGTCCTCCCACGAACCCTTGAAATCCAACATGCACGCCCTCAGCATGTCTTCCAAAATCTGAATCGTCCTCTCGGACTGGCCATCCGTCTGCGGATGGTACGCCGTGCTGAAACTCAGACGCGTACCCAAGCTCTTCTGTAAACTCTGCCAAAACTGAGATGTGAACCTCGTGTCTCTGTCAGACACGATACTCACGGGGACTCCATGAAGTCGCACAACCTCCTGCACGATTCACGTTACATCACTATCCAAACTAGGAAAAGGAAATAAAACGGAGAGTAAAAAGAATTTTACCTCCATATATCTCCTTGCTAGCGTCTCAATGGACTGTCCCACTCGGAACGGAATAAAGTGCGCAGACTTGGTCAATCGATCTATGATCACCCAAATCGTGTCATTCTGCTTCGGACTCCGAGGCAGTCCAGTCACGAAATCCATAGTGATGTGTTGCCATTTCCACTCCGGAATCGGAAGCGGTTGTAGCAACCCGGCCGTACGCTGATGCTCCGCATTCACTTGCTGGCAAACCAAGCACTTGGCTACACTCCGAGCCACACTCCTCTTCATTCCATGCCACCAATAATTCAGACGAAGATCCTGGTACATCTTGGTGCCACCAGGATGCACAGAATACGGCGAACTGTGTGCCTCCACCATCAGCTCCTCTCTGACATCCCCAGCAGGCACACACAACCTGGCTCCAAACCTCAGCGAGCCATCCTCATGAATCAAAAAGTCAGTCCGCAGACCGGCTTCCACCTGCTCCCGAATCCTCACCAGCTTCGGATCCTCGGCCTGGCCAGCCTTAATCCGATCCACGATCGTCGACTGTACCTGCATGTACATCAACGACGAAGCCTCCCCAGGTAGAACAATCTCCACACCAGACTCGCAAAAATCCTGCTGCAATCTCCACTGCGAGGTCAAAATCATCACCGCCGGAAGCCTACTCAAAGCATCCGGAACCACATTCACCTTGCCAGGGTGAAACTGCAAATCAATATCATAATCCGCCATAAGCTCCAACCATCGACGCTGTCGCATGTTGAGCTCCTTCTGAGTGAAAATATACTTCAAGCTTTTGTGATCGGTGAAAATCTTCACTTTCTCACTCAGCAGGAAGTGCCTCCAAATCTTAAGAGCAAATACAACGGCAGCCAACTCCAAGTCATGCGTCGGGTAATTCTTCTCATGAACCTTAAGCTGACGAGACGCATACGCCACAACATGCTCGTGCTGATGCAACACACACCCGAGACCCTTGCCAGAAGCATCGCAAAAGATCTCAAATCCACCGCTGCGATCAGGCACAACAAGAATAGGGGCACTCGTCAACCTCTCCTTCAGAACACCAAAAGCACCCTCACAATCACCCGACCAAACAAAAGCAACATCCTTCCGCGTCAACCTGGTCATCGGCTCAGCAATACGAGAAAAGTCCTTAATGAATCGCAGATAGTAACCAGCAAGTCCAAGAAAACTCCGAATCTCAGACGCCGACGACGGAACAGGCCACTCCCTAATGGCCCGAATCTTCTCGGGATCCACTGAAATACCATCTCCAGTCACCACATGCCCGAGAAAAGCAACTCGATCCAGCCAAAACTCGCACTTCGAAAACTTAGCATACAACCGATGCTTCCTCAAAATCTCCAACACCGTCCTTAAGTGCGAGGCATGCTCTTCCTCCGACTTCGAATAGATCAGAATGTCGTCGATGAAGATAACGACAAACTTATCCAAAAAGTCGTAGAAAATCAGGTTCATCATATTCATGAAAACTGCGGGCGCGTTAGTTACGCCGAAGGGCATAACCACAAACTCATAGTGTCCATACTTCGTCATGAACGCTATCTTCGGAACATCATCCTTCTTCACCTTCAACTGATGGTAACCACTCCTCAAATCCAATTTTGAAAACACCCTCGAACCTCCAAGCTGATCAAAAATATCATCGATGCGAGGCAACGGGTATTTATTCTTAATGGTCACCGCATTCAACTCCCGATAGTCCACACACATGCGACGCGAACCATCCTTCTTCTTAACCAGCAACACCGGTGCTCCCCACGGAGACACACTAGGATTAATATAACCCTTCTGCAAAAGCTCATCCAACTGCTTCCGCAACTCTTCCAATTCTGCAGGTGCCATACGATACGACGCCTTCGAAATCGGCTGCGCACCTGGAACAAGATCGATAGAAAATTCCAAAGCCCGATCAGGCGGCAAACCAGACATCTCCTCGGGGAAGACGTCGCCAAAATCACGCACCACAGCTGGCCACTCCAGCTCCATCTGCATAGCCACAGCCTCCAACGGCCTGGCCCGAAATCTGACAGGACCAAGCGAACTGCTACCACGACTGAACTCAAATACTGGATGTCCGGGAATCTCGAACACCACCTTCTTCCTCCTGCAGTCAATCGTAGCATAGAAGCTCGCAAGCCAGTCCATCCCAAGAACTGCATCATAGTTGATGATGTCGTGGACAACGAAATCAGCGAAAAGCTCATGTCCACAAACCACCAAAGAGCAAGAATTGCAACCATGATGCACCGAGACCACACCATTCCCTGTAACGATATTCCAACTCTTGGGTAGAGGGGACG
Source organism: Scilla litardierei (assembly GCA_030789695.1). NCBI lineage: Eukaryota > Viridiplantae > Streptophyta > Magnoliopsida > Asparagales > Asparagaceae > Scilla > Scilla litardierei. The sequence continues at coordinate 153,437,499 of CM061137.1, read as the reverse complement.
TCGACAAGGAATGCCTCGCCACGAAGCTCCAAGAAATAATGCACATCGATGCACCAGAGTCAAAGAGGACCCGTGCAGGAAATGTGCAAACCAAAACCACACCTAACAAGCAATTAACAATCAAACCCTAGTCTAGCAAACAACCATGTTCAAGCAAACAACATAATCTAACAATCAAAACCAGCTAGGAAAGTAACAGCTAGATTGAGGATTACCTGCGATAACCTCATCCACAGCTTCGTTCTCCGCAGCGGTCATCAGAAAAGCCTGCCTCCTCGGCGGAACAGCCTGCCGAAAAGCCTGCCCCTGCGGAACAAGAGCTGCTCCACGGCCAGCAGGAACAGACGTTCGCTGCTGCAACGGCTGAGCTGCAACAGGAGCCCTCCGCAGCTGATTCGCATGCCGACAATCCTTCGCGGCATGGGAAGCATCTCCACAAATCAGACACTGGCCCAAAAGCTTCCGACACTGATCCTTGACGTGGCCAGGCTTGCCGCAGAAATGGCAAGACTTCAGAATAGACCCTCCTGGCCTCTTAAACTGAGCAGACTGATTAGGCCTGAATCCAGGTCTAACCACAGTTCTCGCCTGTTCCATAGGCCTCTTCCCAGCACCAACAACAGACCCCCTTCTCTGGTTCACGAGCAGCTCCTGCCTCTTAGCTGCTACTAGAACCTTCTGATAAGACTCCCGGTCAGAGGAGGTCACAAAACTCTGGAGCTCCGAAGCAAGCCCCTGCAGGAACCTCTGAGCTCTCTCCTCAGCGTCATGCACCATCTTCGGTGCAAACCGACTCAGCCTCATGAACTCTTGGTGATACATGTCCACCGACGAGTTCCCCTGCTTCAAATCGATAAAACGCTGCAGCATCTCCTCCCTGGCAGCTTTCGGGAAGAACTCACCATCAAATCTAGCCTTGAAGGTAGCCCAAGCTATCGGCTCCACCAACAACTTCTCTTCAGCATCCCACCAATTCCGAGCGTTATCCTTGAGTTGCCTCTTCGCCAAATCAACCCATCCAGACGGGGTGATCTTGGCCATCTTCAGATTGTCCTCGATGTTCCGAATCCACTCATCGGCAGCCAGAGGACCCTCAGAACCATCAAAATATGCGGGACCCAGCTCCCGAAATTGCTTCGCTCCTGGCTCAGAGCGAGGAACATCCGGAAGAGCCCGGGCAGCTCGAGCAAGTGGAGCATTATGGACTTGCAGAAGCACGCCCTGCTGCACTTGCATCATCTGCAACATCATCCGCATCATCTCACCGCTGGTAGGTTCCCGCTCAGGCTCCTCATCATGAGGGACCGCGCCACTACCCCCACCACGGGTGAAACGTCTTCCTGCCATCTAGTGACACAGAAAACGAATCAGATTAGACTCATAGCTTATGACTCGGACGTCGAACTTAATTTATTGGACATTCTAATATTATTATCGCTATTCCAAAAATCGCAGTTACAGAAGGACCTGCATGGGCCACCACTAAAACCTGTCACGACCCGCTTCCCTAAAATGGAGGCGAGATGTGAAAAGGTCCGCACTGGAGTGGAGCGGTGAAGCCCCAAACCCGATAAGCGTCAATTTAGTATAAGCAGGTCCCTGTAATTGCAATCGAAACAACAACAATAATAATAATATGAGACGGATATAAAATACCAATCCCACGGTTGTCCACAAAGTATTCAACATCACAGAAAAGCCACCAGGCTAAAAGAAAGAGTCTAAGGGCCCAGAACAAGGCCAAACAAAAGCAACGACATAACAGAGTAAAGGTGCTACGCACCGACAACAAAACAACTGTCTAACAAAAGTAAAACACCATGAAGACACTAGGACTGGTCCCCAGTGTCCACGTACTCCCCGTCCAATACGGGCGCAAGCTCGGCGTCCACAAACGCCTCACCCTCAGCAAGCAACTCAGGCTCAAGGTCTAACATGCGTCACCCAAAAGAGAAAGGGGCACATGTCAGCAAGTCTAAAAAGACTTGGGCAAGGAAACTGAAAGTAAGGCAACTAGCAACCTAGCAGTTTAGTATGCATGACATGGCAGTTATAACATGAGTGCACAATTTAAGACATGGCAAGACAACTTGTACAAGAGAACAATTATCGGGACAAGACAAGACAAGAGTAGCCACGCTACTATCAATCTCAATCAATTCACATTGTTGTAGGTGTTTATGCTCTTCGCTGAATGGCATGGCATTTCAGACCGATCGGCACTAAACACATTCACGTTTCACGTTGTTTTGTAGATGTTTACGCCCTTCGCTGAATGGCATAGCATTTCAGACCGATCGGCACTAAACACTACCCCACCCCAAAGAGTTTACGCCTTACAGCTGCAGTTGTTAATCAAACAGACTCCCAGTTGAATGGCCGCTTAACCCTCACCCCCTATACCCACACGTAATGGAGCCAGGGTCCTCGCACATGAAACTCAGCTAGTGAGCCTGGGGTTGCCCCGCACATGAGCTCGCATTCTTAGTTCGCAATTCAATATATATCGAGCGTTGGGGTTAGCAACTCATTATGCTCGCTTCTGGTCACGAGCCAGGAAACACACAATTCGGGCATTGGCTATCAACCAACACATGGCCCGCTTCTGGAACACGAGCCAGGAAACACAAGCAATGTAGCAAAGCTACGCAATCACTGAAATGCATGAAGGATGCAATGACATGACAATTAATTTGCGTACCGATAATGGAAAGTAAACGTGACATAATAGTTGTGCAACATGCTAAATGTCGGAACTAGCTTCGTTGTCAAGCTAGTTCCCCAATTTGCGCCTAGGCGAGTATCATTTCGTCGCCTAGCCTCTTTTACGCCTACAACTAGCAAATGGCCTAAAGCATGGCCTAAACCCTAAGTGGCAAGTTTCACTTGCCTAGCACCGGGGATGGCGACTACTTCGTTACACGGATGCCAATCTACGGGGAAATCGCTGTTTTGGGGGACAATCAACAAACAACATGAAATTTTATTAGGGTTTCATAAAAATATAAATAGGTTAAGAAAACAACGGTAGATCGATTTCTTACCAAGAGGAGACGGAAGAAACACTCCGGGAAACCCTAGGATCAGATCTGGAAAAGATTGGAGAAGTTTGGGGAAACTAGGGTTTTGGGGGATTTGGGGATTTTGATGGGTTTTGGTGAGATTTTGGGGAAGATGAGAGGTAGATAGAGTAGATGGATGGTTTGGATGATGATTCTAGGGCTTGGAATGGAGAAATGGAGCTTGGAGGAAGATGGGGGCTGAAGGGGGAAGATTTTAGGGTTTTGGGTCGTGTTGGAGAAGATGAAATCGTTTGGGTTGGGTATAAATAGGTTGGGCTGGCGGCTGCCCAGAAATTAGGGTTTTAACACTGGTTAGTCGGTCCAAGAGCAACCACTGACCGACTAGTTTGGCAACTAGTCGGTCGGTCGACCAACGCAGACCGACTAAGTGCAAACAGTAACTCCTGAACGAAAATAGGATTCTAGAGTTAGTCGGTCCATGAACAAATACTGACCGACTAGTTTTACATCTAGTCGGTCGATGAACGTTCTTAGACCGACTAAGAGTAAACAGTAGCTGATACAAAAATAAGATGATGAGTTAGTCGGTTAAAGAAGCATTGCTGACCGACTAGTTTGTAACCTAGTCGGTCAACCAACGTTCTTAGACCGACTAACGATAAACAGTAACTCCTGAGAAATTTAGAAAGCTAACTAGTCGGTCCAAGAAGGAATGCCGACCGACTGGATCGTCATCTAGTCGGTCGGTGGCCCTTCTTACACCGGCTAATGAGCACCAAAAGTTCCGATACGGAGCGCGAGGCCCCGGGATCGATTCCTAAGACTCCTAGGCTTGATCTATTAGTTAGATACGACCGTTATGAAGTCCGTCACGAGTGACACACTTCGAAATCGACGATCCTAAGGAAGAAACGAGATAATACGACGAATCGATCGAAAATGAAAGCTACGGAGACGAAAACCACACATGAGGAGAAAATCCACCAAAACATACATTATATTATATTAAATCCAGATACATGAAAAGCAGTCGTTACAAGCTGCCCCGGAGGTCCTCAAGATCGCGGGTACAGATTGGCCAAAGCCTCCCCCGCATTTTTCCTCTCCGGTTTGGGTGGCGAGCTGACGAACTGCCCCGGAGGTCCTCAAGATCACGGGTACAGATTGGCCAAAGCCTCCCCCGCATTTTTCCTCTCCAGTTTGGGTAGCGAGCTGACGAGCTGCCCCAGAGGTCCTCAAGATCGCGGGTACAGATTGGCCAAAGCCTCCCCCGCATTTTTCCTCTCCAGTTTGGGTGGCGAGCTGACGAGCTGCAGCGGAGGTCTTCAAGATCACGGGTACAGAGTGGCCAAAGCCTCCCCCGCGTTTTCCCCTCCAGTTTGGGTGGCAAGCTGACGAGCTGCCCCGGAGGTCCTCAAGATTGCGGGTACAGATTGGCCAAAGCCTCCCCCGCATTTTTCCTCTCCGGTTTGGGTGGCGAGCTGACGAGCTGCCCCGGAGATCCTCAAGATCGCGGGTACAGATTGGCCAAAGCCTCCTCCGCATTTTTCCCCTCCGGTTTGGGTGGCGAGCTGACGAGCTGCCCCGGAGGTCCTCAAGATCGCGGGTACAGATTGGCCAAAGCGTCCCCCGCATTTTTCCCCTCCAGTTTGGGTGGCGAGCTGACGAGCTGCCCCGGAGGTCCTCAAGATCGCGGGTACAGATTGGCCAAAGCCTCCCCCGCATTTTTCCTCTCCAGTTTGGGTGGCGAGCTGACGAGCTGCCCCGGAGGTCTTCAAGATCACGGGTACAGAGTGGCCAAAGCCTTCCCCGCGTTTTCCCCTCCAGTTTGGGTGGCGAGCTGACGAGCTGCCCCGGAGGTCCTCAAGATCGCGGGTACAGATTGGCCAAAGCCTCCCCCGCATTTTTCCTCTCCGGTTTGGGTGGCGAGCTGACGAGCTGCCCTGGAGGTCTTCAAGATCGCGGGTACAGAGTGGCCAAAGCCTCCCCCGCATTTTGCCCCTCCAGTTTGGGTGGCAAGCTGACGAGCTGCCCCGAAGCCTCCCCGAGGTCTGTCCGCGAGATTCCGGACATACAGGCGTGTAGCCGACAGGTAGAGTTGCCCAATGATCTTTTTCTGCTTCTAGGATTTTGCACTGTCTGATTTACTCTGAATCCGTTTCTCGATATCAATTTCGTCGCCACCAGTAGTCTGAACATGAGCAAATCCCGCGTCTGAAATGATGGAACCTGTTAGGATCCCTCAGCACAATTTCTCGATCCACAGCTCTGCTAACTAATTTGAACACCAGATGACAGTCCCCACACACTCGAATATTCTTAAAAATCCTTATTGGTGCTCCTTCTGGAGCTTCCACTCGCCCAAAAGCTAGAGCTAGCTTCTCACTGTGATTCCATAGGTTACGTTGTATCTGCTCGTCATCAGTGTCGTGTAACGATATGGATGTGTCAGGAACATAACCAAGTTCTTTAACCATCTGCAAAACATCCTCCAACTTCTTCTCAATCTGTTTTGTTTGTGGATGAGCCCTGTCTCCAATGCCAAACGTACTCACCTTATTCTTCTGTTTAATCCAACTGCAAGCAGGTTTCTTTTTCACATCGATGGACTTCATATGCATTCTCAGCTTATGGTCATCTTCCCACATTCCATTAAATGCATAAGCATTTGAGGGGAGAACATAAGTGGAATCATCTGAAGGGGCCAATTCCAGAAGGCACTGGGAAGCTCTCTCTGCTATATCAAGATTCTTTTGAGTTCTACCTGAAGACAACAAGCTCCGCCATGAAGTCATTAGGTGCACTGGCATCTCTCTAAACAACACCATTCCCTTACTGAATAGCCCCGTCTTGAACACCCATGATATGGCTGTATTCCAAGAAGCGACGTTTCTGTTCGGCATTACGTCGAACGTGTTGAGTGCGGCCTCGAGGTTCCCAGCCTTGAAGTAAACTGATGAGAGTGTTGTATCGGAAGATGCCCAGGCCGAGTCGGTGGCGGATGGGGAGGCAATGGAGTGCTCTGCCGGCGAGCGGGCTCGCAATCTCTGAGAAGCCCCTTTTGGTTGAAGAATGAGATATCGGGGTTCGTGTGGTCGGCGACGATGCGGAGCGCATCAGGTTCGGGCTCTGCGGCGCATGACGAGAGAGTGGAGAATGTCTGAAGAGAGAGTGAAGAGGAGGAGGCGGTGGTCGTGGGTTTGAAGGTTAATAACTCCTGAGCAGACGTCGTTCTGGAAGCTCGCATTCTTGCCCTTATCCTCAGAGAGGCAGAGCTTGCTCGACATGGGCATCTGCTCCATCGTGAACTGCGTGAATCCCGACATCGAGTTCGTCAGGCCATCGAAACTCATCCTCGGCTCGACGTATACGAACTTGTCAATGTCGAAGAAGAACATCCACTTGGCCTGGGACCGGTACCTATGCAGGCAATCGTTCACAATCAAGAACTGATTGTGATAGTACCCGTCGAACCGCTCCTCCTCCTTGACGTTATGTAGGGTAACGATCCCCTTCTCGATCCACGGCCGCAGTACCTCCATCATCTCCGGGCGGACGCCGTCGACGGTGTAGATCACGATGTGGGACCTTTTGCCGAAGAGATTGGCGTGATAAGCCATCCACTCCCTCACTCGCTGCGGGCTCAGGTTGCCGTACAACGGCGACCCGCAGTACAAGTAATCGTACTTGGGTGTCGATGTGAACAGGTTGGCATTCACCGCTCCCGGCAACTCTTGAATGGCAACAAACTTCTCCTTGTTGTTTATTGCGGAATCATCGCCGCCTCCGCTTGTTGCCGTGATCACGAGCTCCCCTCCGGAGCCGTTGGCGCCAACGCCGGAGGTGAATGTGCAGTTGACGACCACGACGTTGTAGGTTCGGCCGTAGCCCCAGTCGGGAAGGATGATCTTCGATGACGTGGCAGAGATCGCGGTGCTGTGGCTATTGTGCGGGAACCAGTCGCATCGGAGGCCAGGCTTGGAGGCGAGACGGCGAAGGAGTTGAGGCCGCCGCGGTAGGCCCCCACCTGGACGGAGAGGTAGGCGGCGGACCCCACCGAACTGAAGCCCCGCCTGACGACGACTCTGGAAGAGGGATTATCCGACGGCGGTGGGCCCGGCGGCGTCCAGGCGGTGATGGCTACAGAGAGCTTGGTGAGGCAGGAGCGGAGATCGGAGGGGGAGAAGGTGGAGTACTTATGAGGAAGGGGAAGACGGTGGTAAAGAGGAAGCAAAGGACCAAAACACCGGCGAGCATAAACTTGACGTCGGTGAAGACACGAACGAGGGTCTCCATTCTTTTCTTCTGAAGAAAAATGTCATCTTTTTATGGGGGAAGATATCTCCCCCTCTCCTTCACCATTTTTTGCATACAAAAATCGATTGGAAATCAGGAGAATAGAATTGGGCAGAGAGAGAGAGCTGCTGCAAGTTCCGGATCTATGTCGGAAACCCACCTTGAAAGTCGTCGGAGCTAAGATTCAAGTAAACCAAGTTGTATAGATCGGCGATTCACCCCGGGACCGAGCCGTAGAACTGGTTACCGGAGAGATCCAAATGCTGGAGCGACTAGATCCAGGCGATCCTCGGGGACCAGCCGGCCGGTGAGGTTGTTTTTGTCTAGCCTTAGGGTTTGGAGCGACGACATGGGTGTGACCCTTCGTTCCCACAGACGGCACCAATTGTTACGAGGTGGAACTCGCATACAATGAATTTGTATTGTGGAATTGTTACGAGGTGGAACTCGCATACAATGAATTTGTATTGTGGAGAACCAAGGGCACGGTGGTTATGTTGAGTAGAGGGTTTAGATGGACTGTTCTAACAAGTGATTAGTGGGGTGAAGAGGTTGGACTTGCCGCCGGGGGTGGCCACGGAGTCGAATCTCACCGGACGCGACGGAGGAAGAGTAGATGGCAGGAGGCTGAAGTTGATGTCGACCAAGGGGCGAGCTTTCTTGCAGCACGAGCAACTCGTCAGAAGGGCGGGGTTGGGGTCCAACCCTTAGCCCCTCCGATGCCTAAGTCAGTAATAGGACTTAAAACGGGGGCTAGGCTCGCCGGTCGGACCAACGGTGTGTCGACCGCGCGTGGCGAGCTATAGGTGGGAGAACAAAGATATGGACGACCTTTGCTCTCGTGTGTGAATGATAGATTGAGAGAGAATTTTCCCCCCTCCTCACCGTAAGAGGAGAGGGGGTATTTATACCTGACGGGAGATGACTAGGCGGGGCTGACCTGTAATGCTGACTAGACGTGCTGAGCTGGCTCGGTTGTCAGCGGAAGCTTCGGACAAGGACGTCAGGAATAGGAGTGCCTGACCTGCTTTTGTCAGACGGCGCGACGGCCAGGGGGTGCTTTTGTCGGGATGTCAGGGCCGAAAGCATTAACTATCAGTCGGCTCAACCGCCAGGTGGTGCTTTGTCAGACGGTCGGGTGGCGTATGTGTCAGTCGTGTCCTTATCCTAGGTTGTTTGACGTGTCCGATGTGCCCAAAACCGTCGGAGCGCCTCCTAGTGGCGGGGCCCGGCCACGGGTCGCCTGGCCGGCCTGGACTGAAGATGAGCGGTCCGGATGTACACTTAGTGCGATGTTCCCGGCGGGCCGGGGGAGAGTGGGTGCGCATCTCGCTTTGACCGTGGTGGAGAGCGTCCCTATCAGCGGCCGGGGCGGAGTGCGCCCTTCCCCTAGTCCTGTCGGACTCTAGGATCGATAGGCGCCCTGCAGCCTTCCGTCGTTCGGGCGTGGAGCACCCTATCGCTGGGTCGGCCGCCCTTCAGGAGGGAGGGACGAGTCAGTGGGGTATTCCTGAGGTCTGGGATGGAAGGTCGGACTATCACGATCTTCAGGTCGTAACAGGTTTTCTATTCTGACATCTCATAATCTGATATAGAGCGTAGAGAAAACTAAAAGAATTCTCTGAGAAATTTGTGATGATCTGGAAGACCAACCTTATAGATCAAGAAAATTATTTCTATGGATTCAGGTACACTTCCCATATTTTAATATGAATATTCTTTGCTAATTTTGGTGGTGGTTTTCACCGAAGACTGCTGGGTCCGACCCAAACTCTCCAGCAACCAAAATGAACTCTCGTCCTGTTGTCTACAGGAGGCCTAGTTGGCCAAGTCCAAAATCCAAATGCCATGGTTCAAAAACCCATTTCACTCCATTTTCAGGAGCTCCAACCTCGCTCCATTCCTCTCTCTTCACTTTCACTCGCTCTCTCACTATAATCATCATCGTCATGAGCACATCCTACTCTCTCTCCTCCTCAATAGGGGAGGCCCAGCAACCCTGCAAGTCCACTCCCACCTCATCACCACCGCCCTCCACTCCCACCAAATGTCCGCGGCCGGCATCCTCATCTGGAACACTCTCATCAGGCTCTACTCTCAGGGGCCAACCCCTCAGCATTCCATCCGGCTCTTCAACCAAATGATCCACATTTGCACCTCCGTCGACATCCTTCCGACCAACACCTTCACCTTCTCTTTCCTCCTCAAGGCATGTGCCAACTTGCCCTGCCCACGTGTCGGAACCCAATTCCATTCTCTTGTCATCAAGAATGGCTTCGCTTATCAGCTCTACGTCCATACGAGCATGGTTAACATGTATGTGAATTGCCGGTGTCTGGTGGACGCCAAGAGGGCGTTCGATGAAATGCCTGAGAGAAGCTCTGTTTCTTGGAATGCCATGATTACGGGCTTCGCTAAGTGGGGTGAGCTTGAGCAGGCTGCGGTACTTTTCGAACAAATGCCAAGCCCGAATGTAGTCTCTTGGACCGGGATGATCGATGGGTACACCCGCTTTCATCAGCCAGAAGCAGCTTTGGCGCTGTTTCGACTGATGACCGAGATAGGTATAACGCCGACGGAGATCACCGTTTTGGCGATTGTTCCTGCAATTTCGAACCTCGGGTCGCTTGCGCTTGGCGAGGCGTTGCACGCTCATTGCCAAAAACGAGCTCTCATTGCGTTGGATGTTCGTGTCGAGAACTCCCTTATAGACATGTATGCAAAATGCGGGTCCATAGACAACTCTAAAAGGGTGTTTCGTTGGATGTTCGGGAGAAAAACATGTGTGTCATGGACCTCGATCATAACGGGGTTTGCCTCTCACGGAATGGTGAAGGAAGCGTTAGGGCTGTTCGAGGAGATGAGGACGGAGAACGTCGGTCCGAACCATGTGACCTTCTTGAGCGTGCTGAATGCGTGTAGCCATGGAGGGCTAGTAGAAGAGGGGCTTCGATATTTCACGAGCATGGTGCATGAGTATGGGATCAAGCCGGGGATCAAGCATTACGGTTGCCTCATCGACATGATGGGGAGGGCGGGGAGGCTACGGGAGGCCGAAGAGACGATACAAACTATGCCGACGGAAGTGAATGTGATTGTGTGGAGGACATTGTTGGGGTGTTGTAGTAAGCATGGGGAGATTGAGATGGGGGAGAGAGTGATGAAGAGGATATCGGAGTTGGAGAAAGGGTACGGAGGGGATTATGTGGTGTTATCCAACATGCTTCACGAAGCTGGAAGGTTTGGGGAAGCTGAGAGAGTGAGGAGGATGATCGATGAGAGGAATCTAGTGAAAGTTCCTGGGCGTAGTTTGATGGGGGGACAGGCTTAAAATATTGCGGCTCTGTAGCTCATTGCCAAAATGTTGCAGCATTGTGAACCCATAATTGTTGCTTGTGAATTGTGAGGTATACTAAATGTCCATGTGTCATATAGAAGCAAGCACAGTGGTGCTATATTGAGGGAGCTTAGGGCCTGTTCTTTTGGCCGATTGTTTGATGAGATTCCTTCAAAAAACACTGTTCAACATCCCGTCAGCGTAACTTTCCCTTGCTTTCGTTTTTTTGTTCTCCTGCCAAGAAAACTTGCGCGGGAAAAAGCCAATGTGGCTGGGCATTTTGGAATCCAAACAATCCCCACAAATTACGGTGATTACAGAGGATTATTATAGCGTGTGGGCCCCTCCTCCCCTTCTCTTCGCAGCAACAGCATTCGTTTTTTTTTTAATTCATAGATAAACATCGGCTGATTAATTTAATACTATTAAATAATTATTTTAATAAAAGTGGACCCAATATCCCATTTTCTATCTCAACTTTCAAACACAAAAGAACATACATACACAAGAAAGTTGCTATGGGTCCCACAACCAACTTTCAAACCCAAATTTCTCTCTCATCAGATTCCACACTTCTCAACTTTCCCAATTTATAGTTTCCTACAAAACAACAGGCCCTTAGCGCCTGTTCTTTTCTCAGAATGTAGCTTAGATTCCTCCTAAAACTACTATCCATCATCACATCACCTTCTCTCTCATCTACTTTCCTTCTTCCCGTTCTTTTGCACACAAAAATCTGACCCGTTAGAAAGCTGAGGTGGCCACTCGAAAATGGATTGTGAGAAATCCCCGATAAATGCTGGGATTACATAGGATTCCAGGTTTACGTGCCCCCCCCCCCTTCGCTCCTGCGCCAGCAGCGAACGGCACTCACAAGTTTTGGTTTTTTAAATTCATAAATAAACACCCGGTGATTATTTTAATAACAGTTAATTAATTATTTTAACAAAAGTAGACCCCACATCTTACTTTCTATCACAACTTTCAAACCCAAAAGAACACACATATACAAGAAAGTTGATGCGGGTCCCACAACCAACTTTCAAACCGAAATTTCTCTCTTATCAGATTCCACACTTCTCAACTTTCCCAATTTATGCTTTCCTAGGGCATGTTCTTTTGGCCGAAGGTGGGGAAGAGAAAGTTCAAAAATTACTATTCACTCACTATTTGCACACTATTCACAGGATTCCTTCACCGGGTTTTTGGTGTGTGTTTTATTGTGGTTTTGAGAAAAGGGGAAAAAGGCTGACGTGGCGGGTGTCAGTAGGAATCTGAGCATGGGTTTGTTTTCTACGTGATTCGTGCGGATTACATAAGAATCCGAAGCAAATGGGGCCCGCTATCTCCTCCAACCAATCAGAGCAGCTTTCGGGTTTTTTTTTTGTTTTTTTTGTGCTTGATTTGCTACTTCGCGTGAAACAAATGCCCCCTTAAATAATTTCACAAATGCCCCCTGAAAACATTGGGTGCTAAGCATTTTGATTTCATGCTTAGCAAATCAAAATCTTAGCAAATACTTAAAATGCTTAAAATGCTTAAAATGCTTTAGCAAATCCAAATGTTTAGCAAATCCAAATCTATTAATTAATTCACCCGCTATCTCCTCCAACCACAGTCCCTGTCCCAATGTTTAGCATTTTGGCACCCAATTAAATAATTTTAGTATTAATTAGATAATCTATTAATTAATTAATTTAGTTTTAAGTATTTAGTTTAGCTTTATATAGAACAAATTAAATTTGAGTGGTCCACACGCCACTTTCTTCATACAACTTTCTTCATCCAAAAGAACACACTACACGGAGTGGACCCTACCTCAACTTTCCAACACCGCAATCCAACCACATTTTCCAACAAAAGAACACACTACACACCAATTTCTCTCTCATTAGATTCCACACTTTTTCAACTTTCCCAATTATACTTTCCTGCAAAAGAATAGGCCCAAAGCATGAAGGGCGTGAATATCTGCAACTTTGTCATGACTTGTCAAACCTACAATGAGCAATTTACTGTCATCAATTCGGAAAAGAGAAAGGTTAGGGTGAAAAATATCTGATAAATTATTATTTTAGCCGTTGCTTTTAACTTGATCATTTCAAATGCCTTGGAAATAACACAAATTCTAAATTTCGGGAATTTGACTTCTTAAATCACCGTACAAAAGTCAACATCATTACTAGCTACAATTTGTCATTCTTTGCAGGGTTAATTGCATAAAAAAACCATCACGTTTGGACCATTTTTAATTAAATACCCTGAGTTTCATTTTATGACAAATTGATACCTTGTGGCGCATTATGGGCTGACGGTGTTAAACTGGACCGTTTAGCACATTCTCCTCTCTCTCTCTCTCTCTCTCTCTCTCTCTCTGTGCAGAATCTCTCTCTCTCTCTCTCTCTCTCTCTCTCTCTCTCTCTCTCTCGATGGTGCATGGGGTGGGTGTGTGGGTGTGTGTGCGTGGGGTGTGTGCATTGGGGGTGTGTGTGGTGTGCGTTGGGGGGGTTGTGTGTGTTGTGTGTGTGCGCGCGCGCATCGGTGTGTGTGCGAGCGCGCATATTGGTGGGTGGGTATGTGCATGGGGTATGGGTGTGGGTGCATGGGGGTTGGGGTGTGTGTGCATGGAGTGGGTGGGTGTGTGTGTGTGTGTGTGTATTGGTGTGTGTGCATGTGCATAGGGGTGGGTGCTTGCATTGGTGGGTGGGTGTGTGTGTGTGCATTGGGGTGGGTGCGTGCATAGGTGGGGTGGGTGACACCCACGCATGCACACACACGCACACACATCCATCCCAAGCACATACCCATGCACACACCCATGCACACCCCCTAACCCTAACACACTCTCCCCACGCGCACACACACCTATGCAAGCACCCAAACCCCATGCACATACCGACCCACCAATGCGTGCACACCCCCCCCCCCCCATGCACACAACCTACCCTACCCATGCACACCCCCTCCCCCAATGCAAGCACACACCCCCCACGCGCACGCGCGAGCGCGCGCACACACACCCCATGCAAGCACCCCCCACACATACACACGTACAAGCACCCACCCACATGATTCACCGACCCACCCACGCACAAACCCACCACATGCACATAACCCATCCCACCCATGCACACACCCACCCCACCCACACCCACCCACCCACCCACACCACACGCACCCCACATGCACACACACACACACCCATGCACCCACCTACCCCAATGCACACACCCCCCCATGTACACACACCCCCCCACTCCAAGCACACACACCCTACACGCGCACACGCACACCCACCCACTCATGTACCCACCCACCCCATGCACGCACGCACCCGAGAGAGAGAGAGAGAGAGAGAGAGAGAGAGAGAGAGAGAGAGAGAGAGAGAGAATTGGGGGGAGAATCTGTAGAGTGAGTGAGAGAGAGAATTGGGGGAGAGAGAGAAAGAGAAAATCGATAGAGAGAGAGAGAGACATGGTAGACAGAGGATGTGTAAAGAGAGAGAGTGTGTGTGATTGAGAGAGAGGGATGGCTGGAATGAGGGGAGTGGTATTTCCGTCCAAATTTATTGTTTTTTGGACGGAAAATTAAAAAAGGTATCAAATTGAAACCGGAGCAAAACGTTTGGGTATTAAAATTGATCAAAGTGAACCTTGGTGTATTTACTAAAAATGGCTCAAACGTGAGGGTATTTTATGCAAATTGCCCTTCTTTGCATGTATCCTTCTCTTGTTAACCATGGACGGAAATCAATCTTCATTTGGTCTAGGATAACTACAACGAATGTGGGTGCCCAAATGAGGTACTCACAGTACTACATATGTCGAGGGAATTAATAGAAGTGATATGGTGAGATGAAAAGCTCAAATCCTTATTGTGAGCTGGCCTATCTTGGCCTTTAGATCGAATCTAAGGGCGAAGATATGTTCAATATAGCTGCCGCTTGCCCGAGACGGCTTCTCAGCACATGGTCCCTCTTCTCACCAAAAACCCATCTTCTCAACAACAATGAAAATCCCTCTCGTAACGAAAATTCCTCTCAACTATTATAGATCGAATTACACTAGCTTCTTCTGCTTGCCCTGCTTGCCCCCAGCTTCTTTAGCTCACAATGAGATCTTCAAAAACATGAAGAACACTAATCGACTCGCAAGATCCCATGATGTAGCTCCTCTCAACCTCATGACAGCTCCTTCAAGCAATATCGTCTCCTTCAAGTGAAACGAAAAACCCGCAGCTCCAGGTAAATTTTGAGGTGATATCATAATCTCGAATTATTTTTTCATAGTGCGTAAATGTAGATGACTAATCAACTACAGCTCGGCGCTGGTGGGACCTAGCCGAGCCCGTCAGTGGTGGTCGACCACGCACAAATGTAAAACTACACGTCCGCAGGGACGACTCGAGAACAGCTTGGGAGGTCGGCCTAGCCATGCTGCAGACACAGCTCTGCAAGACAGACCAGCACTAATCCATTCAAGCCTCAGCGGTGAACATTGGATGTCAGCTCCTTAGCGATGGCCTCATCACCAAAGGTCTACTCGTCTGACAAGGTTGGTCATCACACACTCAGGTGACGTTCTCCTCAGTAGTCGCCCGAATTTTCCTCCAAGCTGTTACAAACAGATAGCAGTCAATGGCCATTCATCCGCTTGCATAATGGCAGGCCTAAACTGGGGAGCCAATTACGTAAGAGGATCTGAGACCTACATACCTCCCGTTAGCTATGCCGAAATTGTTGGATCCTGTGGATGGCAAACAACACTAGAAGGGGGGTTGAATAGTGTTGTGTATATAGTAAACTTTTTCGCTCAACGATGTTAACACAAATAAACTCCTTCTAATGTTGCCTAAGAAACCAAGTAGAGTGATCTACGCTTGGTTCTTAATCAACAATATAATCTTTAAAATATACAGAGTAATTTCACAGCAGGTAGTCGACTCTCTATGAACAGTAGTCGACTCCCAGAGTATTTGTGAGAACAAATAAAATCACAAATATGAATTTCAGTGAATAGAGATAAATTGAACGTTGCTATAGATAGAGGATAGAAAAATAAATGTAAAGATAATCAAGCACAGATCAACAATCGCAAACAAAAGGATTTTTATCCTGGTTCCCCGCAACCCGGGTACGTCCAGTCCCCGACCAATCCGGTACGAGATTTCCACTATCTGCCTTGGCAAATACAAGCACCTAACTTCACTCGTTAGGATTTCCAACGACCTAGCCTTGACCAGGATTTCCAATCACAACACCTAGAATTGTCTAGGGTTTACCCTTGCCTCACAAACCGAGGACTTTCCAACTGGCAACAACTAGACTTGTCTAGTGTTCCAACAATCAACACAATGAGAATTTATCCAATACTCCACAATAATTGATAGAGATTGGTTTATACACCCGATTCTATAGCCAATCAAAGTTAAGACAATTTGTGTAGTGGCTTGATAGAATGATAGTCTAGATCACACAAAGATACGAGAGAAGTTCTTTGTGATCTAGAGCTTTTCAAAAAAAATCCTTTCAAATAAAATTAAAGAGAATAATAGTAACGATTTTGAAAACGATTTAGCCAATAAAAAATAAGAGTATGATCTTCAAAAAGAATAAGAAAGTATTGCAAGATCAAATAGAAATTAAATTGGCTAGAGAGAAAAATTGAGAGCTTTGAATTCAAGAGAGTTTTCACAATAGATTTGATTTTCAATGTTGTGTTTTTCACAAAAGAATTTAGCTCTATTTATAGGGAAAAACTGAGATTTGAATTTCAAATTTCGTTTGACTTTTGTCCCAAAAATTACGGAGTAAATTGCTCAAAGGATTTTAAAATTCAAATTCAAAACGTCTGAAAATTTCCAGCTGGTAGTTGACTCCCTCATATAGGTAGTCGACTCCCAGAGAACTCTAGGAGTTTTCGATCTCTGACAAGTAGTCGACTCCCTACTTTTGGTAGTCGACTCCCAGAGGAGTTTTTCCTGTTGTTCTTCTAGTCAGACAAGTAGTTAGCTCCAGGGTGCGTGGAGTTTCACTACGAAAATTATGAAGTGACTAGAAAAGCTCTCGAAAACTATTTTGAAGATAATTAAAAATATTTTCGAAATTTTTTTGTGTGTGTGTTTTGTATATTTGATATGGCTTTGACAAATACCCTAAAAGACACGACACACTCACTATGGACTCAGAACATGTCTTCGGAAGTTTGGTCAACTTGATGAAGTGAAAGCGAGCTTCTCTTTGTGCTTTTTGTTCTGTTTGAGCTTGAGCTTCGTCACTTGTGTTTAGTCATGTTCGTCTTTGTCTTTGAGCGTTGACGTGTGCTTCTTTGAGTATAAGTAGATCTTCACGAAATCTGCACACTTAAAGTGTAGTGTAGTTAGTACATTAAGCTTTTGTTTGGTGTGCTCATCATCAAAATCACTTGGGGGTGGAATTCAATTTCCATCACTCTCCCCCTTTTTGATGATGACACCAAAAAAATGAGGTAAGTAAAAAAAATGTGACGATACATATTATACTTACTCCCCCCTGCTTTGATGTGGTTCTCCCCCTGCATCGAAGCCGTTAGAAATAATACATTCATTTTTGCATCATTATTATTTTCTCCCCCTTGTCATCAACAAAAAAATTATAACTGAGCATTATTCAATTCCTTTTCTCCAACAATACCCAATTCTCGACGAAGTCTGGAGAATGTATCTTTTTGTAAGGGTTTTGTTAGAATATCTGCAACTTGAAACTCAGAGGAGACAAATTTAAGTTCAACATCCTTTTTAGCACAATGATCATCAATAAATCTGTGTCTAATATCAATATGTTTTGTTCTAGGATGAAGAACTGAGTTTTTAGTGAGATTTATGGTGCTTTTATTATCACAATAAATTACACATGTAGATGTATTAACACCATAATCGACGAGGACTTGTTTCATCCAAAGTATTTGAGCACAGGCAAGTCAGGCAGCTATATACTCTGCCTCAGTGGTGGAAAGTGAGACGGAACTTTGCTTTTTGCTAAACCACGAGACAAGGGAATGTCCAAGGAAATGACATGTTCCACTTGAGCTTTTTCTTGTGTCTTTACAACCAGCATAGTCTGCGTCACTAAATGAAGTTAAATCGAATGTGCTTCCTTTGGGATAGAAAAGTCCAAAGTCAGATGTGGTTTTAAGATATCTAAATATGTATTTTACCGTTTTAAGGTGTGATTCTCTAGGATCACATTGAAATCTAGCACATGCACAAACACTAAACATGATGTCAGGTCTGCTGGCGGTTAAGTAGAGTAATGAACCGACCATACCTCGATATGTTTTCTGGTCAACCTTTTTACCTGCTTCGTCTTTGTCTAAGGATGTGGATGTTGCCATTGGTATGTTCTTTCCGGATGCAGTTTCCATTCCGAACCTTTTGATCAAGTCTCTTGCATACTTTGTTTGATGAATGAAGTTTCCTTCCTTTCCTTGTTTGATTTGCAATCCGAGAAAATATGTTAGCTCCCCCATATGGCTCATTTCGAATTCTTCCTGCATTAACTTGGCAAACTCTTGGCAAAGATCCTCATTAGTAGATCCAAAAATGATGTCATCTACGTATATTTGGATAAGAATGATATCATTATGAACTTTCTTAACAAATAAGGTTGCATCTATCTTTCCAACAGTATAACTTGAGTCACTTAAGAATTTTCTTAGTCTTTCATACCAAGCTCTTGGAGCTTGCTTTAGCCCATATAAGGCTTTGTTTAACTTGTAAACAAACCCTGTTTTCTTATCATGTTCAAATCCTGGAGGCTGTTCAACGTAGACTTCCTCCTTTATGAATCCATTTAGGAAAGCGCTTTTTACATCCATTTGGTAAAGTTTAAAATTCTTATATGATGCAAATGCGAGTAACATCCTAATAGATTCTAATCTAGCAACAGGAGCAAAGGTTTCATCGAAGTCTATACCTTCCTCTTGAGAGTAACCCTGTGCTACTAACCTTGCCTTATTCCTTATCACATTTCCATCTTCATCTAGTTTGTTCCAGTATACCCATTTGGTACCGATAATGGGACGATCTTCCGGTCTAGGCACTAACTCCCATACTTGATTGCGTTCAAATTGTAGAAGTTCTTCTTGCATAGCCTCGATCCATGCTTCATCTGCAAAAGCTTCTTCTACCTTTTTCGGCTCAATGTTAGAAACAAATGCGACATGTGTTAAGTGTTCTATTTGAGATCTAGTTCTAATTCCTACATCAATGTCACCTAAGACTTGTGTGTGTGGGTGGTGTGTAACTTCAGGAAATGATTTAGGCAAAGAACTAGGAATATCATTGAAAGATTCATTATTAGGAGTGGGTGCAATGAGCATGCTTTCATCATCATCATTATGAGTAATGTTATGAGGTACAGATTCATCAAATGTTACATGTAGAGTTTCAACAATAGTTTCGGAACTTTTATTGTAAATTCTATATGCCTTACTACGTAAAGAGTAACCGATAAATATGCCTTCATCCGCTTTGGAGTCAAACTTATCTAAGTTATCTTTAGTGTTCAGAATGTAGCATTTACAACCAAAAACTCTGAAGTAAGATACTTTTGGAATTCGTTGGAGCAATAACTCATAATGGGTCTTTTCAAAAGGTTTTCTAATTAAAACTTTATTTTGAATATAGCACGCGGTTGCTACAGCTTCCGCCCAAAAATTCTTTGGAAGGTTGCTTTCGCACAACATTGTTCATGCACACTCTTGGAGTGTTCTGTTTTTCCTTTCAACTACCCCATTTTGAGGAGCAACTCTGGAAAAAGCAAAAGTATGAGAAATGCCTCGTTCTTCACAAAAAGATTTAAAATGTTCATTTTCGAATTCACCACCGTGGTCACTTCTTAAAGAAATAATTTTCATGGAATATAAGCGTTCAATCCTTTTGAAAAATATTTCGAATTCACGGAAGGCATCATTCTTATGAGTTAAGAATAATACCCACGTATATCGAGTAAAATCATCGATTATGACAAATACGTATCTAGAGTTGCATAATGATGGAGTTCTAGTTGGGCCAAACAAGTCCATATGAAGTAGTTCAAGTGGTCCATTAGAACTAAGTGCTCCAATATTTTTAAACGAACTCTTATCTATTTTGCCAAATTGACATGAGTCACATATTTTATCTAATTTAAAACTTATCGTAGGAAGTCCTTGCACCAACTCTTTCCTAGAAATCTTATCCATGTTTTTGATGTTCACATGGCCAAAACGTCTATGCCAAAGCAGTGGATCATTTGTTGAAACAATTAAACATACATTTGATTCATACTCATTTAGTCTAAGTACATAGATATTTTCTATTCGTTTACCTTTAACAAGGATATTTTTCATATCTTTGTCATATACTAAGCATGAGTCAAGAGTAAATATAACTTTCATACCTTTGTCGCATAGTTGACTTATGCTTAATAGATTATGCTTTAGTCCTTTCACCAAGTTTACATCTTTGATGAGCAATTTTGAGTGACTGCCGATATTGCCAATTCCGACAATTTTACCTTTCTTGTTGTCACCAAATGTCACGGTTCCGCCATCATACATTTTTAGATTGCTAAGTAATTTTACGTTCCATGTCATGTGTGCGGAGCATCCACTATCCATTATCCAAATGTCCTGAAATAAAATAATCTCTACACGTTTGGTACCCACTTCTAATTGGGTCCGATATGTTAGAAAGAAGCAAAAAAAAATTATTTACATATCATTTTAAGCGTTTGGGTATCAGAATAATATACATGAAGCATGTGGATACCCAAATGTTTTTAAAAAAAAATAGAGTTACTTATTTGGAACCCAAATTCGATGTGAATTTGATTTTCTATGAACAAATGAATCTTTATAGAATCCATGCATACTTTTGGTCAAATTTTGAACATAAATATTTTTATCATGCACGCCTAAGTGTTTAGGCACCCATATCATGTTATTTCTATCATTGTGTACTTTGTGTACAAAGTGTGATCTTTGATGTGCATTGTGTACAACATTTTTGTGTGCCGTGTTATGGGATGTAACATGAGGTTTATTGTGTACATTATTGTGTCTAGCATCTTTACCATACATAAAAGCGTATTTTTTAACATTGGCATGCACGACATTCACATTTCTACTCATATCTTTAGAAGTAGAAGCTTTAGCATGAGTATACCTATTAACAATATTTTTAGGAGAAGAGATAGAATTATTCTTGATACAATCAAGTTTTGCAACTAATTCTTCATGCTTTATACGACTAGAAGCCATAATATTTGCAAGTGATTCTATTTTATCATTTAAACAAGAGACATACAATGCATGTTCATTTTCCAATAAATAGTGATCATTCAATAAAGAATCAAACTTGTCCTTCAAGCACTTATGATCATGTAGTGGAACAATTGAACTAGTAAAGTTATTTTTCAAATCATCATACTCATTCAATAAGTTATCATGCTTGCTAGATAAATTATCATGGTCATTAAGCAATACTTTATACTTATTATTTAAAATTTTGAATCTCTTTGTCAATTTTCTGTATTCTATGTACAAATTCTCATAAGCACTAGCAATGTCAAAATCATTTTCATCGTCAGAACTGGATTCACATACCTTATCCTTATTATCTTGACAAGCCATCATGCACATATTATTTGCGGGTTGCTCTTTCGTTTCTTCATCACTTGAGTTATCCGAATTTGAATCATTCTCTTCTTCGTTAAGTTTGCTCTCTTCTCTTTTGGTGGTGTCAAAAGTCCATTTTTCAATAGTCTCATTTTCATACTTGACTTTAAGCAAGTTCCATATTTGAAATGCCGTAGTGGTCTCTGAAACGTACTCAAGATAGAATCGTCAATATTAAATAATAATAGACTCATTACCTCAGAGTGAAGAACGGCTTTTTCCATGTCTTGGTTTGTCCATTGGGATGGAGGAGTGGTAGGCTTGATGTACGGGAACTCGATGAAACTCCACGCCATATGTCCAAGGGATTCAATGTCTTTCAACATCCTCTTTCTCCAATCCGCATAATTTGTTCCATCAAATCGTTGGAGGACGGATGCTACCATTGTTGATGCCATCTCGATACCTCGCTTTGATACCAAGTGTTGGATCCTGTGGATGGCAAACAACACTAGAAGGGGGGGTTGAATAGTGTTGTGTATATAGTAAACTTTTTCGCTCAACGATGTTAACACAAATAAACTCCTTCTAATGTTGCCTAAGAAACCAAGTAGAGTGATCTACGCTTGGTTCTTAATCAACAATATAATCTTTAAAATATACAGAGTAATTTCACAGACAGGTAGTCGACTCCCTATGAACAGTAGTCGACTCCCAGAGTATTTGTGAGAACAAATAAAATCACAAATATGAATTTCAGTGAATAGAGATAAATTGAACTTTGCTATAGATAGAGGATAGAAAAATAAATGTAAAGATAATCAAGCACAGATCAACAATCGCAAACAAAAGGATTTTTATCCTGGTTCCCCGCAACCCGGGTACGTCCAGTCCCCGACCAATCCGGTACGAGATTTCCACTATCTGCCTTGGCAAATACAAGCACCTAACTTCACTCGTTAGGATTTCCAACGACCTAGCCTTGACCAGGATTTCCAATCACAACACCTAGACTTGTCTAGGGTTTACCCTTGCCTCACAAACCGAGGACTTTCCAACTGGCAACAACTAGACTTGTCTAGTGTTCCAACAATCAACACAATGAGAATTTATCCAATACTCCACAATAATTGATAGAGATTGGTTTATACACCCGATTCTATAGCCAATCAAAGTTAAGACAATTTGTGTAGTGGCTTGATAGAATGATAGTATAGATCACACAAAGATACGAGAGAAGTTCTTTGTGATCTAGAGCTTTTCAAAAAAAAAATCCTTTCAAATAAAATTAAAGAGAATAATAGTAAGGATTTTGAAAACGATTTAGCCAATAAAAAATAAGAGTATGATCTTCAAAAAGAATAAGAAAGTATTGCAAGATCAAATAGAAATTAAATTGGCTAGAGAGAAAAATTGAGAGCTTTGAATTCAAGAGAGTTTTCACAATAGATTTGATTTTCAATGTTGTGTTTTTCACAAAAGAATTTAGCTCTATTTATAGGGAAAAACTGAGATTTGAATTTCAAATTTCGTTTGACTTTTGTCCCAAAAATTACGGAGTAAATTGCTCAAAGGATTTTAAAATTCAAATTCAAAACGTCTGAAAATTTCCAGCTGGTAGTCGACTCCCTCATATAGGTAGTCGACTCCCAGAGAACTCTAGGAGTTTTCGATCTCTGACAAGTAGTCGAATCCCTACTTTTGGTAGTCGACTCCCAGAGGAGTTTTTCCTGTTGTTCTTCTAGTCAGACAAGTAGTTAGCTCCAGGGTGCGTGGAGTTTCACTACGAAAATTATGAAGTGACTAGAAAAGCTCTCGAAAACTATTTTGAAGATAATTAAAAATATTTTCGAAATTGTTTTGTGTGTGTGTTTTGTATATTTGATATGGCTTTGACAAATACCCTAAAAGACACGACACACTCACTATGGACTCAGAACATGTCTTCGGAAGTTTGGTCAACTTGATGAAGTGAAAGCGAGCTTCTCTTTGTGCTTTTTGTTCTGTTTGAGCTTGAGCTTCGTCACTTGTGTTTAGTCATGTTCGTCTTTGTCTTTGATCGTTGAAGTGTGCTTCTTTGAGTATAAGTAGAGCTTCACGAAATCTGCACACTTAAAGTGTAGTGTAGTTAGTACACTAAGCTTTTGTTTGGTGTGCTCATCATCAAAATCACTTGGGGTGGAATTCAATTTCCATCAGAAATATCAAAGATCTCATAACTCCACTTGACGCCGCGTAACTGTCCTCAGCTCTATATAAACAACAGAGCAACTCCATAAGCAGGTATGCCAAAACTTACCTACTCATCAGCTACATCACACCTCATTTTTCCGGCCTTATTTAACCTAAGCATCGGAGTCAAATCGAAAAGCCACCCCTCCGTCCCTTGACGCCTCTCTCTCTCTCTCTCTCTCTCTCTCTCTCTCTCTCTCCCTCTCTCTCTCTCTCTCTCTCTCTCTCTCAGGCACCAGAGAAGAAGCTTGGCCCGATGAAATCATGACCAGACTCTCTTTTGCAATATTCATGCCTCAATAGTTGGCGCAAGAGGAAGGGCCGTGTGTATCATTACAGGAACACATGCTCTCAAAGTGCCTTCCATCAGCATTATTATCCCCAAAAGCGAGGAATAGTAAGAACGTTGGTGGTGAAACCAATGGTACCATTGACGTTAACTAAATCACAGATGACAGTTAACTCGCTAATGGCGCACCCCCACAAGCTCCTACGGTTTCCACTGCCACCGATTTCTAATTGATTGTGGTGGAGCTTCATGAGATGCAGGAAAATCAGGCTCGTCAGTTCAAACACACCGAAGCTTTGTAGGAGATGATCTAAGATCTGACACGAGCAAAATCTGACACATCCGTGGAGAGTTACAGCCATAACGCGCCCCTCTAATGGGAAACACATGGTGGACAAAGATGTTAGGGAGCATAAAGCACCAGCAGTGATGAGGAATCAAAGCACGATGATCAAGAGCATCGCAATGACAAGGCGAAGGCTTCAACCAGCTGACACACCAGATGCAATGTGTCCCCAACTGATGGCGACATGCACCCGTACATTCATGGAAAGAAATGTGAGAAGTTTGATCTCAGGCAAAAGATCAATGAGAAGTATGTGGTTCAGCCTTTCACGGTTGACGAGCAAAACATCGACCTATAGCGACAGATCGACAAGCTTCGATTAAGGGAAGTCGATCCACTTGAAGACTCAAACCTTTTTTCTACCTCGCTATTCACAGCTATTATCATCCACACACACCCTACCCATAGAAGTATATTCCATCGTCTGATGATGATGTCCTAAGGTACACCGGTATAGGTGACCCTATGGAGCACCTGAAGACATACATTGATCATATGAAGTCAAAGGGCCATTCTCCAAACCTGATGTACCAAACTTTTCCCGGCTTAACTGGAGTTGCTAGGCAATGATTCGGAAATCTTCCTAAAGTGTCGATCATGCATTTCACCTACCTCAGGAAGAAATTCCTCTACCACTTCGCATCTCAAACGGTTACGAAGAGGTATAGTGAGTCGCTGGCTTCTATTAAGCAATGGCATGATGATTCCAATAGGACCATCCTGGTATATATCAATAAGCTCATACGGCTGCTGATGTTTATACCGATGATGTTGCCAAGATGGCCCTCCAGCAGGTCTTAGAGATGGGTCAGATCTGAAGTTTGATATCTGCAAACAACGGTCCCCAATCTTTCATCACCTAGTGACCTGCATAAACAAATTTATGGATGTAGATGAAGCATGTGGTCAGTTAATATCAGGTCATGCATCTTCTCGAATGAGGGCCGACCTCGATTACAATGCCTCCAACAAGCATCCCAAGTTAGAAAAGTGCTTTGAGCGCCCTCGTAGAAGCAGAAGGAGATCCAAATCCCCTAAGGTATGAGTCAGGGTGTCCATCGGGTCGGCCCGGCCCGGTTGACCAGGATGCCCGGGCCGGGCCGGGCCGGGCACGGTCCATTATTTAAAAAAACATAAAAAACTTTAAATTTTAAAAAAAAACTTTAAATAAACTTAATGTAACCTAAAAAATTCTAAAAAATTCAAACAACTTGGAAAATAATATCTACACTTAATATTTATTTGAAAAAATTCAAACAATTTGTAAGTAGATAAATGAAGAAACGAAAACATGACAAAATAAAATTTAAGCCCGAAATTCTCGCAAGTCCTGCGTTGAACCTTTAAATTTTATTAATTAAAATCTTTTTTTGAGGGGGACGTACATCGGCCAACCTTACCCCTCATACAATGGCCAAACCAAAAAAATAATACAACTAAGAAAATAATAATACATCACTCATCTTCTTCTTTGGAATCTTCGGAAAGTTCCTTCTTGTTCTGTGAGCTATTTCAGCAAGGAACCAATCCTTCGCACAAACCGCAACTTCAACTATGTCTTCCTTCACCGTGATCTCTTGTTGCTCAGAACGCGACCACCTGCACTAAAAGCAGACTCCGAAGCAACTGTAGATATATGTACAGATAACAAATCTCGTGCCATAATGGAAAGAATGGGATAAACAGATTCATATCATTTCCACCAGGAAAGAGTATCAAAATGCTCATCATCCATTACTTCCTATGAAAAGGGAAATGGATTAGCTAAATATTTGGATAGTTCACTAGTAGAACAATCCGAATCTACGGTTTTTTGTTTCTTCTTTCCTAACATTTGTCGAATCCTACTAGAAGAAGAAGCAGTAGCACTAGCAGGCACAAATGAATTATGTGAAACATTACCAAATTTAGCCTTATAATAAGCATACATGGTTCTTAAGTTAGTTTTAACAGCAGATACTTGTTCAACATGGGAAAATCACATGTTTTCAGAATACATTTCTAATAAACCTAGTGCAACATCCTCATTATAACGAGGATCAAAAACTTTAGACAATGAGTAAAGAAGAGGAATCGGATTCCAATACTTAGCTAGTTTTACAGACATGTCATGTATCATAGGCATTATGGCAGTGTTAGGGTGTGTACTTTCTCTATGCCTAGATACCTGATCAGAAATTAAAACTAATTGTTCTAACCCTTAAAAAGATGTTGGGTAGTAAACCCCAGAAAATTTGTTTGTAACAGTAAAAAAACTTCTAAAAAGTCATGCAGATGCTCTACAGTTAACCACTCTATTTCAGAAATGTCAAAAACAGGGTCCTGTAAAAGATATGTAAGTGAATAATCTGTAAGCTGCTCTTTATTCTTAAGCATAGATCGCAGCATTAAATAAGTTGAATTTCACCTTGATGCAACATCAAATTTAAATGCCAGGTATGGTCTTTGTCTAGTATGACACAGTTGTTTGTACTGAAGTCGCCTAGTACTAGAAGTATGTATGAACAACATGAGATGTCTAATTTTATCTAAATAAGGTGAACAAGTTGCAAGTCCATCGCGAACTATCAAGTTCAAGACATGACATGCACATCTTTGATGGAACATCCCCTCCATATCGAGGGTCAAATTTCTTTTTAAAACGCTAATTGCACTAACGTTATTGGATGCAATATCAAACGTAATTGAAAAAATCTTTTCTGCAATATTAAAATCATGAATTACAGACATAATTACATAAGAAATAACACCCCAGAATGAGCAAGTCTAACATTCTAAATCCAAAAATCATCTTATTTATCGTGTAAGAATTATCTACAAAATGCGATGCAACACATAAATATGATGCACCCCATTTTGTTGTCCAAATATCAGAAGTCAACGCTATTTTAGATTTTACACTAGCAAAATTTTCAATCAATTTAGCTTTACCAACTTCAAAAACTGACATAGCATCTCTTCGAAGCGTGTTTCTAGGCACTCTTCTAAAGGCAGTGTTAACTGCGACTTAATTAAGTCTTTCTAATTCGGGACTTTTCCCATAAATAAATGGCAATTCTCGGCATATTACAAATCTTGCCATCTATTTTCTCACAGTCTCAGCAGAGTATGAGAAATTAGATAAAGAGAAAGAAGAGCCAGATAAGTTTAATGTTGTCTGTTTAAGGTCTTTTTAAGCGAAAGAAATGATATCTCTTTAAGTGTATTGTGCCATCAGAAGGTTTGCAATTAAAATCTGATCTGCATATTTTACAAACTGCCCGCGTGCCTCTGCTAAGGACAGTTTCACTTGTAAAGTGCTTCCAAACCGCAGATTTTGTAGATCTGTGTTGGGTTTGTTGTGTTACTTGTGTAGGTGGAACATCAACAGGAATATGTTGTGCAGGTGTAGAAGCGTATACAGAAGATGTTTGTGCAGAAATAGTATAAGCAGATTGTATTGGATTTGTATACTCATTCGATTCAGTTTGTTCATTTTGTGACATTTCCAGATGGTCATAATCAGCAAGGGAGTTTGACACTCCACGCCCTTTGACAGACCACCTCAAGGTGGACAAGTCCAAGTACTACGACTTCCACAAGGGGTATGGCCACATCACTGAAAATTGTAGATTCCTCTGTGTCCAGATCGAACATCTCATTCAGAAGTGGTGACTTTGGGAATTCAAGACTCCAGAAAAGGACAACCACTGGAGGACCTCAGAGCAATGACAAAGCATTCGCCACCTCATCCGACATTATCAACCTTGTCTTTTGTCCAATCACTATAGTAGTCCAACCATGTACAGAAGTGTCTTGCTTGCCAGGCACGTGTACCCCCAATCGACCTCGACTCTACTATCACTGAGCAAGCTTCAATGCAGCTCAAGATTATTGAAGGGCCTCCGTTTTTTTGCGGAACCTGAGGCAAGAAGAGTACATCAGCTCCACAATGACGCCATTATAGTCAACCTACGGATCGCTAAATGCAATGTTCGGCACATCCTGATCAACAACAGAAGTGAGTTCTCTCTCCGTAGGATTAATGATGGCAAGGGATACATAAGAGAATGGTTAAGCATCAAATGGGATCATCTTGGTCCGATCTTAGAGTTACCAAATGGCATGATCTACCAAAAGATCTTGGAAGTGGCTTGGGACAAAAAATATGGTGATTAATGAGTGAGTGACAAAGTGATGGACAATTGTTATGTATAAATATCTAAACGGGCTCAAAGTGAAAACCCTTTTGGATGTTTTGGCATGATGATCTCTGCAGAACAGAGCTGAATCATCCATCGTCAAATCTCAATCCCCATGGAATACATCAAAACCCTACATGCCCATCTCATCGTCGCAGGATTACACCGATTCCCACATCCCATTTCCAAGGTCTTCACTTCCTACGCCCTGTCCCCTTCTCATTTGGCCCATGCCCAACAAGTGTTTGATCAAATAGAGCAACCAAACCCCTTCATTTGGAACATAATCATCCGAGGCTTCTCGCAGAGCAGCAAACCGAAAGAAGCAATCTGTTCTTATAACCAAATGCGGCTACAAGGGCTCAAACAGGACTGTCTCACATTCCCTTTTGTCCTCAAGGCATGTTCCGATGTTTCGGGGATTAGAGAAGGAAGGAGGGTGCACTCCCATGCTCTGAAGACTGGGTTTCTGTACGACGTATTTGTATCGAACGCGTTGATCCACATGTATGTGGCGTGCGGTGAATTGTGCAACGCGCGGTTTGTTTTCGATGAAATGCCGATGAGAGATCTGGTTTCGTGGAATTCTTTGATTTGCGGGTACGGACAACACAACCGGCTGAGAGACGTCTTGGAGCTCTTCGAGGCGATGATAGCGAAAGGATTGACGGCTGACAAGGTGGCGATGGTTAAGGTTCTCTCAGCGTGCAGTCGTTTAGGAGAGTGGAACTTGGCAGAAGAGGCGATCGAGTATATTGAGAAGAATGGCATTGAAGTTGATGTTTATCTTGGAAATACTTTGATAGATTACCATGGCCGGAGGGGAGCACTGGAGTCGGCCAAAAAGGTGTTCAACAAGATGAAAGAGAAGAACATAGTGAC
The DNA here is from genome assembly GCA_030789695.1 of Scilla litardierei. NCBI lineage: Eukaryota > Viridiplantae > Streptophyta > Magnoliopsida > Asparagales > Asparagaceae > Scilla > Scilla litardierei. The sequence continues at coordinate 153,408,276 of CM061137.1, read as the reverse complement.
CATGAATGCTATGATCGCTGCATGCTCGAAAGCGGGAGACATGGTTGCTGCGAGGACAATGTTTGATGCGATCCCCGAGAAGGACTTGATTTCTTGGAGTTCTATGATCGCGGGGTATTCACAATCCAACCGTTTCTCTGATGCGCTGGCGCTCTTCAGGAACATGCGGTTGGCGAAGGTGAAACCCGACGAGGTTGTTCTCGCCAGTGTGCTTTCAGCCTGCGCCCGTTTAGGCGTGCTCAATCTTGGGAAATGGATTCATGAATACATAGAGAGAAACAGTATAAAGGCCGACGTCTACGTTGGCAACTCTCTGATCGACATGTACTCAAAGTGCGGATGCATAATGGAGGCATTCCAAGTATTTGGGACGATGGAGGAGAAGGACATATTGACATGGAATTCGATCATATTTGGGTTAGCGACTCACGGCTTCGTGGACAGTGCACTGGAGGTGTTTTCTGATATGTTGGTCGAAGGCTGCAGGCCAAACGATGTGACTTTCGTCGGGGTCCTAATCGCTTGCACCCACAGCGGGTTGGTCGACGAGGGTCTCAGGCACTTTGGAAGCATGAGAGACGTGCATGGAATCGAGCCGGGGATGAAGCACTATGGATGTATGGTTAATCTGTTGAGTCGGCAGGGGGAGTTGGTGAAGGCATTCGAGTTCATTGAGGAGATGCCGATGAGACCTGATTCTGTGATTTGGAGGACACTGCTGGGGGCTTGCAAGGTTCATGGGGATGTGGTGTTGGCCGAGATTGTGAAGAAGAAGCTAGATGAGGTGGGCTGTGGAAACAGCGGTAACTATGTGCTGTTGTCGAATGCATATGCTACTGCAAGTAGGTGGAATGATGCGATGAAGGTGAGAGATAAGATGTATGAGACTAATGTGGAGAAGGTGCCTGGTTGTAGCTCGATTGAAGTTGGCAAATTTGAGGATGAGTTCATAGCTTCCGGGGCCTGAGGCGAGCTTTGCTTGAAAGTTATTTTTTTTTAACGCATTTGGTCACGTCCTAAACTGATAATATCATTGCCAGTATATGAATCCAAAACCAAAACAGAGATTGCATGAGCATTGATCATTAACGGGGAGTATTTCTTGAGTACAGTTTTATATTTGACATCCAGATAACGAGTCGGAACCATAGCTGACGAGCCGTCTAGATGTCAATATATTGACATAGAAAGCTGCCCCTTGTACACACTTGATCAAAAAGATGAGAATGATTTATTTGAAGATAAATCTTTCAAATAATAAAACTAAAATTTTTTTATGCTGCCTTGATTGCAGCAATCCCTCCCACCTGTGGCATCGCATTATTCTTTCAGGCTGTTCTTTGAACGCTGGTGAGTCTGATGCTAAAAGCATTTGCATCATCATAGAGCATCATCAAATGTCAGAATGCTTGTCGTTCTAAATTTTTCGAATGCTGCCTTCTTTACAGCGATTCCTCCAGCCCATGGCATCGAATCATTTTGATGCTAAAGTATATGCATCGTCATTGAGCATCATCGAATGTCAGAATGCTTACCGTTATGATTTCCTTTCTTCACCAACCTACCCACATGATTAATCTGCATGTGCGTTAAATTTCAGTAAGTTTCGCTGTTGACATGCATCCTCAGATGATAAACTCGCAGCACATATGAAATATGTAACTATTTCCATAATTTCATTTTTTTAAAGTAAACAGTAGTCATATCCGTAGTTAGCAGACGCTTTATACATGATTAAAGAACATGTATGCTCGTGAGAACAGGTTTCAGACTCAGACAGCATGCTGTGTGTAAAGCTTTTAGGACACTAATTACAGAATAGTATTGGGGACCTTTTCCATTAATCGCGTAAAATGTGAGGATTGCCTAGAACATGATGATGTGATACTATTATAAATTGCAGGCATGATGGTTTCAGTGGTCATGTTTAGGTTGAAGATTCTCAAATTGAGTTTCCCCTTTTACTGTCATATGGAGTTTAAGCATATCAGCCATGTAAATTGTCGGTTTAACATATGGGTGGGTCCCAGGGCTAAAGACTGAATCTGTCCATGTGGCTATATAATTTGAAATTGCTGATGAAAATTATTACGAAAAATGGGACAGAAAGATAACAGGAGAAAGAAGAAAATTGGAAATTGCTGATTGTCAAGTTGAGATGTGCTCATAGCCAACCCCATTCTTGATACACGGCTTAGATAACGATGAAGGTGTGATGTTAACAATAGAATATATTACTCGTTTTTTTTGGGCAATCTTGAGTGACTTCTTGCATATATCGTCTTTCAACATCAAATGCATTGAGATGATTTAGAATAAGCAAGTAATAGAAATAAGAGACCGAGGAATTTAAGGGTACAACTTACAAAAGAATGTGAAGTACTTTAGAAACACCCCAATCCCTATCAGCTCCATTTTCGATCAGAAGTAGAAATTTAATCAGTTTAAACGTTAAAGCAATGATCCTCCCACATGACAGCTCTGACACCTACCACTTAGTGCCAAAATCCCAGTATGACAGCAATGATAAATAATATCATAAGAGCCAAACTTCCACCAGGAAGTAGATCTTCCTTTGCTGCAGACCTGCAAGTGGACCATAAAAAGAATCATGAAGGTATTGAAGTTGTAGGAAAGAAGAAGTGCAGCTTATAGTGTAGCATTACTCAACTTACAATTAGAGGATATTTCTGGCACAAGCTCTTTTTTACTTCTGGAAGTAAAGTTCATGCCTTGTAAAGGTCAAATTCTATACCAAGCGGTTACTTCGTTATTGATTATATAGAACAGTCCCTGCTACTTACAGACTAATGGTGCTACTGCTTAATAGTTAGACTGTAGGGAACATCAAACCTTGACCCTTGCACTCTTCAACTTGAACTCCAGCCACAGAAAAATATTGCTTCATACCAGACCTTTGTGGTCTGCAATATTAACTCTTTTTCTACATTTGCCTCTGTTAAGGGTATTTTCTCTATTAAATTAACAACTAGTATATCCGTTTTGTTTCCCCAAACATCATATTTTCTAATCATAATTGGCAAACATATTTGTCTCCTTTTGACATGTGTAAACCCATCATAACCATATACACACACAACATACCACATTAACGAATACTTGTTCTCTGAACACTCAAGTTGTTTTGTTCATTTTCTCATTTTTTTTCTCAATATGTTTATCTTAATTATCCAACACTCGGACCCATAATAGGTCATACAGTTTCCATAAATTTTCGCGTTAAATTAATGGATAATCACATATTACTCTAAAATTAGTACATTTAGCCATGCTTTCTCCTAAATTCTATCAGAAGCATCTTCTCAGTCTTTCAATTACAATGGACTATCATTTTAAATAGCAAATTGATCATTTATATGTATTTCTTGACCATTACTGTGCACTTCACCCTCAACTCTAGAAGATAAGATTGTTAGGCACAAGTGTGCATCAAAAATTTCCTAATTACAGTATTATGTATTTAAATAAATACAAATTGTAACCAGCATTTACAATGTAAATTCGTAATCTATAAACCACAGACACGAACACAAGACACAAACAAGAAATGACAAGACACTACATGAAATTGGGGACACAACAAATTCTTAGAAAGTAGATCATGGGGACAACAATATATACAACCGTTTGTCCATAGGTTTATATGTGTGCGCATGCGCGCGTGTGATATACATCAAAACACATGGTAATTAGGATGTGTTCAATTAAAAATAAAAAGTAAACTGATATAAAATTTCAATGACAGAAATTCATAACTTCTAATGAAGTGTTGAAATCAAAAAAATCAATTGATGCCGAGCATACTTGAAGTGGTCTTAAGACTTTATTGACATGGTACTCACTTAGCTATGCAGATCATATGTGGCTCTAAAATATCCGGCATGTGATCCTTATATTTATTAAAGCTTGATATGGATCCGACAAACTAATGTTTGCATTTGTAAAATTGGACAAGTTATGGAGCGTCTGATATATGTCAGGCAAGTGCCGAGCATCCATCGATGTCTGGCCTATGTCCAACATGCACATGGGACCTGTGTTTAAGTGTCCATGATTCATAGGATGTAATTAAGCAATGGTTTAGTTTTCTAACATTCTCTAGCTAGCAGGAAATACTCCTGAAGACATCATAAGCTTATTCCCGGAAAAGGTAACTCTATGATGAACTTTTAATATTATTCCCTTTAATGTAAAGGATGAGAGATAATACATTAACATGTTGATATGGATCAGAGTTTTTAGTTTTAGTTTTAGTTTTATTTTATTTTGAGTTTGAGTCTTTAGCTATTTCTCTGGAGTCTTTTTAAGTGTTTGTCTTTTTAGAATTTTAGTACCACGTCGGTGTTGTGAGCCGAGCGGAGGCAATCAGATCGCCGAAGTATCTAGCACGAAGAACAAATCGAGAGCATACAAAAGATTTAGGTCGCCTAACGACCAAGGAAACACTTCTTCTCGATTTCTATTGAGGTTACAAAAGACACTCAACTACTCCTAAGAAATCCTCACAAATGGCTCTCTCAAAGATGACTCTCAATGATCATATGGAACTTTCAATAGGACTGCATACAACTTTTTCCAATGCTTCAATAGAAGCTCAATTTGATTCCCAATTTTCGATGCTAATAACTAAGCACTTGCCCTCCTTTTATACTAGATGAAGGGAGAGGGGGTTGGAGCACCAAGGGGTTGGTGCACCAACCCCCTTGGATTGGTGCACCAACCAAGGGCAGCCCATATGGGTTTATCAAGCTAACAACCACAAATCTCCACCTTGGCGAGATATTAGGTCTATGTCACACAATCGACCATCAACGCTCCTCCTCGGTGAGAATCATCTCATGTTCCCATCTTGCCTCGAAAGGCTCATATGACTCCGCAAAACCTCATTGTCCCAGAAGGGGCCACCGAAGTCATCTCATATTGTCAACATACAAGTCCGAGCCATACTCGAACTTGACTCCAATATCGACCTACATAAGCTTGTCCGTCGAACAATCACTAGTGCCAAGTAACTCCAACCCGATCCTTGGCTTCATCAGTCGTCGTTGATTTCATCTCATCACACCAATCTTTCCTTCGTCCACATAGGTCGTCATTGTGCTCCACCTCACCGAATAAGGTCGGAGACTCATCACACCTGACAAAGAAAGCAAATAAGACCCTTCTTGTAGGTTGACATCTCTCATACATTGGTCTCCAAACTTTGATGGAATCCATCCGCTGTGCAAGTTGTGGGGACAAGGTATCTCCATCATACTGACTTGAACCATCACCTCTATTAGCATCACCTCTCCAAAAATCATCCAATGACGTCGTCTTTGGTGCGTGCGAGCTTGAGTCGATAGCTCGCTCATCTGGAACTCTCGTCGTCTTTATTATCACCGTACCATCCAAGTAATAGAGGTTACCTTCACGCTTCCCCTTCATCAGGATCATTGCTCCTCGTGTCACCTTCAAAGCGCCATCCTCCATAGTCACTTTGCAACACTTAGCTTCAAGTGAACCAATCGATATCAAATTGTACTTCACGTCGGGCACATAATGAACATCACATACGTCTCGTGTGACACCATCACTCATCTTTATGCGGACCGTGCCAATGCCTGCTGTCGTGCATGCTCCATCGTCTCCAAGAAGGACTTTGCGCTTACTACCTTCATGGAAAGTAGTAAAGTACTCTCTGTGGGGTGTCATATGGACCGAGCAACCCGAGTCGAGTACCTATCCCCCCTTCATCACCCCATCTGTCGCACCAACTAGGACCCACTCATCCACCTCCTCGCTTTTGACGATGTTGGCGGTAGCATCCTTCTTCTTATTGGCCTTTGGGCACTGCCTCACTCAATGTCCTCTTTCCTTGCAAAATGCACATTGATCCCTCTCGATGTCTATGCGCGGAGCTCTACTATTGTCCCTCGTCACGGATATATGGTTTCCTTTGCGGCCTCCACCTCTTTCGTTGCTCTGACCTCTAACCACGGTAAGCGCTTCGGACCATTGGCCCCTCATTTTCTCATCATCCTTCTTTCTAAATTCATTACTCGTAAGAGCGTTAGAAACTTCATTGAAGGTGATAGATTATTTACCATAGGTTAAGATCGAAACGATGTGCTCATAGTCTTAGAGAGTTGAGGAGAATCATCGCCTTGTCCTCATCTTCCACCTTGACGTCGATGTTTCTCAAATCTGTGAGGAGTTTGTTGTAGTAGTCGAGGTGTTCTTCAACTGAAACTCCTTCCTCCATCTTGAGGCCAAAGAGCTTCTTCTTTAGGTGTAGGCGATTCTAGATATTCTTCTTCATATACTTCTCACCAAGCGCATCCCATGACGCTTTCACGTTCGTCTCCTCCATGAAAAGGTACTTCTTCTCCTTTGTCAAGTAGAACCGGATCGTGTCGTAAGCGGTCCGGTTCATCATCCTCCACTCCGAATCCGACGTCGTAGTCGGCCTCTCATATAGTACTTGATCTTGACCAAGTTGGTTCAAAATGTCCATTACTTTGCATCTCCACATGCTGAAGTTGATACGCACATCGAACTTCTCAATTTCGAACTTCGTACTAGATACGATAGTTCGCGTTGTTGAAGACTGCGACATTGAAGTAGAAGGATCATCGTCGCCACTTTTGCTTATCTTCTTCGTCTAGATCTTCGTCGCCAAAGCTCTGATACCAATTGTTGTGCGCCGAGCGGAAGCAATCAGATCGTCGAAGTATCTAGCACGAAGAACAAATCGAGAGTATACAAAAGATTTAGGTCGCCTAACAACCAAGAAAACACTTCTCGACTTCTATTGAGGTTACAAAAGACACTCAACTACTCATAAGAAATCCTCACAAATGGCTCTCTCAAAGATGGCTCTCAATGATCATATGAAACTTCCAGTATGACCGCATACAACTTTTCTCAATGCTTCAATAGAAGCTCAATTTGATTCCCAATTTTAGATGCTAATAACCAAGCACTTGCCCTCCTTTTATACTAGATGAAGGAAGAGGGGGTTGGTGCACCAATCCAGTGCACCAACCCCCCATTAGGTTGGTGCACGAACCCCTTTGGGTTGGTGCACCAATCAAGGGCAGCCCATATGGGTTTATCAAGCCAACAACCACAATCAGATGGGAGAAAGAGAGTTTAAAGTTTGTAAAACTATATAAAGGCCTACGACTTGTTTTAAAATCAATCAATGAATTAATCACTGGAAAAAATTTCACAGATCTGAGAAAGATCCACCTTCCTTAATGAGAAGTCTCAGAACTCTTGGTAAGAAAATAAGAAACTCTTGGTAAGAAGCTAAGAAGCACTAAATCTATTTATTCTTCTCCAAATATTCCCCAAATCCTCTACAAAAATCTCTAAAACCTGCCTCACCTCGTCCTACATCGTACTAGAGCCAAAGATCCTAGCTTCACTCGCCCAGATTTCAGATAAAAAGAAAAAATCATCTAAAAAGAAAAAATTCCAAAACCCTAAAACTAGTGGTGGCAAAATGAATATAACCCAACCCGACCCCAACCTGGCCTCCTGAACCATGTATGGGTATAGGTCTATTCAAGGCAGGTAGAAACCGGGTTGACTCGGTCGACCCGAATTAAATCCGGTTCGGGTACGAGTTTGACCCACCAACCCGGGTCTACTCTGATTCTACCCGGTTGACTTTCAATTTCTATATAAACTTATATAATCACTTCAATACACAACTACAAGTGCGAGTTGTGGCTATAATGTCTAAATTGTTGTCTCTTTCTTTACGAGGTCCTGAGTTTGATTCCCTTCATTAACAACTTTTTAGTTAATTTCATTACTTTCTTACATCGGCATATCAGTAATAAAATGGTAAAGATAATTATACTTCCCCACTGTCATTAACGACATCTAAGCGACGAGCCGCTGGAAATTATTAATAAATATATTGATATCTTAGTGACTATTATTTAAAAATGTATGCTTGTGACAATATAATCAATATTTATTAAGAGACTAATGTAGAAAAGGTGACACCTGATCTAATAAATCAAGTGCCAAGACATATAAAGTTGGAAAGTACAAGCCCCACATGGGCTTGTACTTTCCATGGGGCCCGTCTTTTTGTGTTTTGCACCTGATCTATTAGATCAGGTGTCACCTGATCTACATGATTTCTAATTATTAATAAATATATATATGCAAGTTAAAATAGGCTAATTAAATTATATATTATCTAATTTTTCTTGAAATTTAATTTCCATTTTATTTCATAAAAGTGAACTTGCTTTTGTATAAAGCAAGCTTGTTTTTCTAGAAGGCTAACTTGCTAATTTTGTAAGAAAATAGATAGCTCAAAAATATTTTAAATTTACGTTTGCCTTGTAATTCAATATAATTTCTAATCAACAATTCATGATTACTTGATCTTAATCAATGCAATTAGATTCTTAATTCATTTGTTTTTGAAATATTTAGAAATTAATAACTTATTAACTTATTTTAATCAAATAAGATTTTTTAAGAAATCCAACCCAAATAAGGCTTCCTAATTATATTGAAATCTAATTTGAAAAGTTTTTCTTCATTATGAAATGCCTTAAAATTCGTTTCTAAACTCTAATAAATTAAAAAATTTAGTAATTGACTATTAATTTTAACGTTTCTAAACTCTAATAAATTAAAAATTAGTACTTGACTATTAATTTTAGATACATATATGTTCCTATTTGATAGGCTTTTGAAATAACTAGAAATTCATAATTTATTAAACTATACCAATTATGTATTATTTCATAGAAATCCATATCAAAATGATTTACTTCTCCATAAAATATTTTAATATAATTTAAAAGAAGTTTTAGTTCTACTTGATTTTGGATTTAATTAGTTTTCTAATGAAGTGTGAATTCATATATAATTATGATAACCCATACATGTATCATTAACTATAACTAAATAGCGTTTTGATGTTTTTAATCAAATAAATATTTAAATACATAAATAATTTTTATTCTAATCTAACTGCTTTATTTAAAAAATTTGAACTTATGTCAATTGTTATTCATGCAACAAGAATTAGAAAACTAAATATTCCATCCATTTGAATTAATTATTTTGAGAGGAATTCTAGTTTAAATTGAGAGAAACCTTAGTTTTCTTCTAAATCTCTTTTTGAGAGGATTTAAGAGTATGTACAATGGGTATCTGGTAAAGAGATCTGAATATTATTTATTCTTAGTCTTCTTTTCCTTAATTCTTAGAATTGTCTCCTAATTTCTTGTCTTTTCCATCATATAAACCTTATATCTAGAACCATATATCTATCTTTGCTTTGTGCTACGTTAAATTTGATTTTAGTGTAAAATAGATTTAAAGGTCTCTATTTTTTTAAATCCAAAACCCTTAGGTATCACTTTCCCTTTGTGTCCAAAAATTTTCGGGATTTGTCCGGAATTTTTACCAATTAATGTAATTTTTCAATTTTGTGAACTGTCTATTAAAACCCGACCAAATTTACCAAATTTAGTAGTCAACTTTAAATCTACATCCAAGTCAACTCGACCAAATTAAAAAAGATTTGATCCAAATTTAACCAGTTAGAAGCAACCCAACCCGTGTTGCATGCGTAGATCCGAAGCCAGCCTAAGCTGGCACGAGCCACTTTGAACCGGCCTGAGCCAACCCAAGCATTCCAAGTTGACATATGTCTTCAGCCAACTGCTACCATGCTCAAGCCGACTGATACTGCAATGCAGCTTGATAATTTTTGGCAACTTTCTTGGATTTTCAACTATGAGCCAGGGCCGGTTCTACCACAAGGCAGCTGAGGCGGTCGCCTTAGGCCTCCGATTTTGAGAGTCCTCGTATTAAATTTTTTCTTAAGCCTAACAGGCAACAGCCCGCTCAATTAAAATTTCTAAGCCCACTTTCTTTATCTTATTCTTCAAGGCCTTGTTGTGATGCGTCCCCGCCTCAGGTCCAAGCCCGCCTTATTAAAATTTTGGCATTGATACTTAGGATTCATATTTTTTTCGCTTTAGACCTCATTTATGTTTGAACCGGCCCTGTTATGAGCAGTAACATGTGGCACATTTTAGGTGCCTTTGAAGCCGTTTTTCAAGGTTATGGGAAAAGTGCTCACAGACTAATTCTCTAGTGACTCCTAAAGATCGTACTAGTATGTACAAGTTGATGTTCACTTTGGTAACATCTAAACTGATCAAACTTTTCACTATTAAATTTTAAAGTTTAACATTGTTATATTATTATAGTTATCAAATAATTTCTTTGTAGCAATTTGTGTCATGACATTATCTTCTATGTTTGTTATTTATGTTAGCATAAAGATTAACCTTCAGGAAAAAAATTATTATTTTTAATTAGTCCGCATATAATTTTAGATCTATGATTAGCGAGTAATCTGTCTTAAATTGTTTGTTAAATTGTTTGCTATAATCATCTTGATTTTACATGCTTCGCAGTAAAAAAATCATTTAGGACAAGCATGTCCAAGAGGAGACACAATCAACTATCAATGATGACATTTCTACGCATCTTAATGAGATAACTAGACTACTACATTATACTACAATTAAGGTTAGTCATTTAAGAGACTGTATACTTACCTTAGAAACACGAGGTAAAGGAGAGTCCGGTAGAAATAGTACTATGCATGATGATCATGGCCCCAACTTTAGAATATGCCAATGGAGGGACAATGGAGGACAAGGTGGAGTACATGATTTTTGGATGTGTTAATTTTGGTAATGACACATATACTAGATGGGATGATATTACATAATGGGTTAAAGTAGACTAACCCACATTCAAGCATATTTAATATGGATCATTTTTTTTGCAAGTGGTGTATGATGTTTGATAACCAAATTATTAGATTTGTTAGAATAAAACTCTAGGTATCACCCAAGATATGTTGAAATTCATTAAAGTGATCGTGCAAGATGGAGTACCAGGACCTTATTTGGACTTGAGATGACATGAACACTAAATTTAGGCAAAAATCCTTACCTCAATCTATAGATAGCAATTAATGGACCAATTTCTCAGATTATACCTAAGCAGTATACTCATAAGTAAACACATGCCTAAGTTTGATAATCAGTTTAACTGATATGGATTGCGAGGATATCATCATTTCATCTTTTTTGATTTCATAATATGCTAAAACATGAGGTTCGGTGTGAGAGTTTATCTATACGTGACCATTTTGAGGAAGCATTTTAATTAGCTTAAAATCGAGTATTTTAATTAGCTTTGAATCAAAGTCTTCACATGGAAAGTCTACCAACAAACATACAGATCATTCTAATCGATCACTTAAAAACATGATCAAACTTGAAAAACACGACTTCTAAAGAACTTAACGACAACCTTAAGATCAGAGAATCCTCACAGTAAAATCCAATAGGAGTTCAATATTTCTATTGTTGTGATTATGGCCATTTTACTTGACTGTATCCCAATATGAGCTTACACGTTGGAAAGAGTTTTGATGATACTGGGACAATAGTATAGAAATATATTCTTCTTGAGAGTACTAGTGATGCTGGTGATGACTCACTTGAGTCTAATACCTATTAAATATCATTATGTGTTTATCTATTACATCTAAGAGTAAGGAAGATTGGTAAATGATGAATGCTTCCTTTACTCACGTTAAAATTAAAGATGTGTCCTTTAGAATGATGATTGATAAAGGTAGTTATCTAAATTTAGTTATCAAGCCAATTGCAGACATCATAGAGCTTAAAGTCGAGCCTCGCCTAAGTTCTACAATATGTAATGGGCTGATAGAAATGCACATGATGTTACCCAACGTTGTTAAATACCTGAATACCAAGCGCATATTTGGTGTGATGTCCTACCTACCAATGAATCCTACACATATTGTTATGTCCGTATAATCTTGATGTTACACATTCTAGAAGATCCAACATTTATTCATTTGACTTTAAGTAAAAAAAAAGTTTATGTTAACTCCTAGCCAGCCTAAGAGTGTAGCCTAGATAAAAAGTAAAAGAATAGGTCGGATACTAACACAACACACACATAGCCCATAAGTAGTGTGCTCCCTAGTTTACTAAAGTTAAACATCGATGATAGACCTATTGTATTCCCTAAGCACCATGCATTTCATTTGAGTGATCTGCATTCCTAGACTTATGAAATCATTACTATTAATAATAAGCATAATTTTATTACAAAATCTAATTGATATTTATAATAATTTACAATTATGAATGACAAAGATGATTAGAGATTACTAAAAAGGCTTATTCTAGAACCTATGAGGATGTTTTACATTTATTGTACAAATACTTGTCGAGCTCTATAAACGATTGGGTATCAAAACAATTGAGTCAATTATTTCACGCGAGCTTGATACTAGTGTAAGGTCATGAAGCTAGTAGATCTAAACATTTCAGATTACGCAATGAAAACTAGAAAATAAATTTTTTAATTTTAGCATTCATGTAAACACAGTTAGTTAACTGCAAATCTAGTAATATTAATACTGAGATAAAAACATACCTTGACGCAAGTATTTTTTAGCAATACTCACGATTTTCAAAACTTTTCCTATGCAGACTCAACCTCGCTCACCAACAAGCACCTAGTTGATTCACAATGATGACGAGCTCCTTCACAATACACAAGCCTTTCAAAAATTCTCCAAGCTTTGCTAGTGCTAAAAGGGAGGTGAAGAAAAAGGTTTTTATTAGTGTAAGATGTTCTTCCTTAGATTTGAATTATCTCTACACCATTGTTCTAAATATCGGTCCGATATCTGATATATCGGCCCCAATATAGTTTTTATCACTAGACCGATACGATATGGGCTTGTATATTGCGGTTTCCGATATTTGGGGAAATATCGCCACAATATCGGGCTGCGGCCGATATTGCGGCCGATATATCCCTTTGAAATATCGGCCGCAATTCATATTTTTTAAAAACAAAGTTAGCCAGTCGGTCCACTAAAAAGTGGATCCGACCGGAGTCACCCGATCCAATCATTTACTTAAAACGACGAGAGGTATCAGGATTTTTGAGAGATAATTGCTGGTTTGCCCTAATTCTATTCGCACCGCTCCGCTCCTCTCGACGCTCCGCTCCTTACACCGTTTCGCTCAGCTCCGTTCGGTAAAAACTTCCGACGACAATCGATTGAGCTCCGACGTCCGGCATTCAATCTTTGCAAGGAAGTATTTTCTGATCAAGGTGATTAGTCGAGCCCTTTTTTCAGTTTTTAGTTTTTTTTTCGGTTTTTAATTTTTTTTCCTTCCAATATTGGTTTTTTTCCGTCGATTGAGCTTTTGACATCTGACGTTCGATCTTCGCAAGGAATTTTCCGATCAAGATTAGTACTTACTACGTAGTATTCTTTAACTTTTTCATTTTTTTCATTTTTTTTTTCATTTTTTTCTTTTTCTGAATTTTTTCAGTTTGTTTTTTCAGTCTAGCGTTTGTTCTTCTTAAGAGAGTTCTCCGATCAAGATGAGTATTCTTTCCCTTTTTTTACATTTATACATTTTTTCAAATTTTTGATTTTCATCTTTACAATGGTAATATTGATCCACATGAATATATTGTAAGTATTTAACTCGTTTCGTTTGTGAGCACTAAAAGAAATATTCCACCAAGTGGATGACCGGTATTTACGTTTAATGAGATAAGTATATACAAAACATACTTTTATTTGAGTTTCTATAGTTTATATTTTCTTAGACTCATATGCTTTTATTTGACATCATTTTTAGCATCTGATTAGTGTTCTAAAAATCGGCCTGGGCGGCCGCCTAGGCGCTAGGCAGCCAGTAAACGCTCCGAGTAAGGCCAAATCGGTCAATCTGGGCGTTTTTGGGATTAATCGGCCGCCTAAGCATTCTGGGCGGTGTCTGGGCGCTCTGGGCGGTTCCTAGGCGGCTGGGCAGCTTTTCAAAATTAACTTTATGGTTGATTTAGATATAATAGACTAATGGTTGTATTATTGCAATATTGTGCAATGGACTAATAGTTGTTTTAGACTTTTTTTATATAATGAACTCATTATTATAATAATTTATATTAGATTATTAGTATGTATTAAAACTTGCTTGATGCCAGATTATAGAGGAAAAAGATGATGTTTCATGCCAAAAAAATTGGTCCTGAAACAAAAAAGGGTCAAACATGCCGGTCTGCATTCCCCATGTACTGTATTCATTTTCGCCTAAGTTCAAGTTTGGTAAATGGCTTAATTGCACAAGAGTATCTTTTAAATTTTATTTTGTTGCACACAAATACTCTAAAGTTGGTAAACTGGATTTGATTTAGTATGTATTAAATATTTGATGTATTTTAAATAATATTATATATATATAAACATAAATATATTATATAAAAATAATTAAAATAATTAAACATGCAAATCCGCCTAGGCCGATTAATCCCCGATTAATGCTCTGGGCGCTAGGCGCTAGCAATCCGAACGCCTAGCGCCTAGCGTTTTTTACAACCTTGCATCTGATATGACACTCCGATATTAAGTCAATATCCCCGATATTCATGTTTAACGATATAAGTATAACCAATACATACTTTTATTTGAGTTAGTATAGTTTATATCATCTTAGATACATCTATGCTGACATGTGTCATACAAAAACTTGACGCACCCGCAATCTACACCTAGGATCCACCTGGCAGTGTCACGATCGCCAGGCGTGATATGGCTCCTAGGCTACGACTTCGGGCTCAATCCGCAAGCGGACGGTGTCGAGTTATAGTATAAAAGATAGTCGAATCCCACAGGGACGGTGATAGTGTCTGTGTAATCTCAGTCTATTTCTAAATTTAGAAGTAATGTAGCGATCGCAGGGAAAGGTTTGGGTTGATAGTTGTTGTTGTGTAATATAATAAAAGGAACTAGGCTTTAGGGATCGCCGCTAGGATCGTTGGGTTGATGTTGGATAGGTTTCTCACATCGCATTAGGGATAGGGAATTAATCTCCCAATTCGTACCACTCTCGTGGGTTAGAATTGCGGGGTATTTCGGTGGCTCTCGTCGATGCAATGGCGGTAGCCATCGACGTAGCGATATAGTTCGTCGATGGATCCCCTCAAGGCGCAAGCCGAGCATGGTCACGTGCCTTGATTGGATCCACCGATTTCCCTATTCAAATCCCTAGATACCGCTTAAGAACATCAATTCCACAGACCGTGGACATGATCTCAGTACGGGTTATCTACAGATTCGGTAAGATCTACCGAAATACAACCCTAAATCCTCAATTCGATGTAGGGATTCAGATCTACATTTTCCCCTAAAATCCTAGGGTTCACCCATCAGCCCTAGAATGGATCTACTCACTCATGGTAATAGGAACACACAAAGATATCAATTTCGCGTAGGAAAACATTTTTGCAATAAAAGAAATTAGGGCTAAAATTACTTACAGCGAGAACGAACGAAGAGCAAATCCAGAGAAGAATAAAAGGCACAAATCTTCAAAATCGATCCAGAAATTCACTCTAAGAATTAATCCAAAAATCCGTACAAAAAGAATTCACTGCTAGTTCCCCAAAAATTCTCCAAATGCAAAAACTCGAATGGCACTCCCCAAAAAAACTGCTCGCAATCGCCCCTTCAGCTGCCCAAATCGCGCGCATCTCGCCTTTCAAAATCATCCCAAAAATGCCCTGGGAAGTGCTGACCGAGTATGCGACTCGGCCCGAGTCGGAGCTGCTCGGGCAGTGGCTCGGCCCGCGTCTGATGTCGCTCGACTTTGGAATGGATCTACCCGGGCCGAGTAGGGTCTTGCTCGGCCCGAGTAGGATTGACTCGGTCGGCTGCTCGGGGTGTGCTCGGGGGGCCTACTCGGGGCGTGCAATATGCGGCTGCTCGGTCGAGCAGATGAGCTGCTCGGCCCGAGTCAGCCCGTATCTGCTGCATTTCTAACATGGCACGGCTCAGCCCGAGCAGCTTGTATCTGCTGCATTTCTAATATGGCAGGCTCGGCCCGAGCATTTTCTGGGAAAGCTCTGATGCTGCAGCAACTCTCTCTCTCTCTGCTCTCTTTCTCCTTCTTCTCTTCCTTATCTCCTCCAACAGCTCCGAGAACACGACGAACTCCTCCAGAGCCCTGCCAATAGGCTCATGAGCAAGTCGGATGTGTCCATACCCAGGTGGGGGTCCAAATCGCTCCAAAATCCCTGAAAACTCAAAATATACTACAAAACTCGAAATATCGTCAGAAATACCAAAATCGCAGTAAAAAGTGGGATTTGGACACGGGGATGACATGCAATGCGATGGAAATATGATATGAAAATGATGTAAACTATGGACACATCAAAATCCGCCAAGCTTACCTCTTAATCGTCCTCGAGGAAGACGAATAATCGATACGCCGGGAGGAAAACAAAATGAAAATAAGAAAATGAAAACAAAAAGAAGTGAAAAACAAAAAGAGAGAATTAAGAGAGAAGTGCTAAGGATGATCGGTCAGATCTCAGGCCTAAAAAGTCTATCACGATGCTCTGAGTGCTAAACATGCATGCTATTAGTAATTTTAAGCTTTATATATCATATGTCATGCGATGCAGGCAAAGAATAGGGATCTACTGAAATAACACCGTCAAATCCTATCAATCTCATTCAATCTCTAGAGTCTAGTATAAAATAGTTGACAACGTCCTTTCAATCATAGATACACAAAGAGCACAAAAGATTCACGCAACATGCAATAAAGAATAAAAAGATCATGCCATTCAGATATTCAAATTGATGCGTGAAAAATCCACAAAACTAAAGTAATTCGTAAAGTTTGGGTTTTATTAAATCTCCCCGACGTGCACCGTCTCCACTCTAATGTCAAGCTCACTCATATGATCAGTTGGTTTACCCCCCAAGCTTAGCTTGAGGCATCGCATCAATGAAAATGATATGGAATTTAATTTTTCTTCCCAGAATGAAATATAGCTTCTTAGTGAAATAACACAAAACGGTATTTATTCATTTTCTTTTCTCCCCTTTTTTCGAATAGGAAGCTATACTTTTTATTTTTATACTGGAAAGTGAGATGCGGTAAAGTAGCTATAGGGGTGTAACTAACTGACATGTAGAGAAAAAATAGATATGTGGAGAAGGAAGATAATGGGACACTCGGTTCACTCATAAGAGGGTGCACATCAGTTCGATAAAATAAAAATCTAACTAAATTCATATATAGCATGGGTATTTCACTTCTCTAAATGAATACTGAAAATAGCATGCTGTAATAATCACAATGTCAACAGGCATGCAAACAGAAGTGAATAAGATAATAAAAACAGGTGCTCCAAGTGTTCAGTGATGCGTAAACCTGGGTGCGTTTCCCAACATAAATCATACTAGAGACTAATTCATGCAATTGATTTCAATTCATATCAGGTATTAAATCAGACAGATCATCAAAAGAAATACATGCATATAGACAATAAAGCTGAAATTAATCCTAATAGCATGCCAAAGAGATAAGCATCGCTAAAAACTAATAAAGCCTAGAGAGATATCATCATTTAGACCATCCTCAGCAGAAATAAAAAGAAACAGAGAAAAAGGGAAATAGATAAAAAGAAGATGCATGCATGGGGAAAAGCAGAAGATATGATGCAAAATGAGAAAAATAAAATGGGGCGGTAAAGTGGCGAAAAAGTGAAATAAAAACTGAAAATAAGAGAAGAAAATGTAAAAAATAAAAGTAAAAATAAAGCGGTAGCGCTCATCCCCCAAGCTAAACCTAGCAGTGTCCTCACTGCTAAGAAATCGCTCGTGAGAGGGAGATGATGCTGAGGGGTGGGGCGGGTGGATTAATAAAAATAAAAACTATGCAAATAAAAGAGAGAAAATGGAAATAAAAATAAAATAAAAATGTGATATGATGCAATGCAAATGCATGGGTGTGTATCCTCCCCCAAGCTGTGTGAAAGTAGGGCCCCGAAGAGACAGTGGGCACAAATAAATGGGGGAGGGCAAAACTGGATCGGACTATATCAAGCAGAGGCACCACCCTCTGGGGGTGGTGATGGATCCCTCTGTTGTGGACCCGGGGTGGTGGGTGGCGGCAGGTCAGACTGGGACACGTGAGGAGGGCTGCAGGTGAGGTCTATGGTGGAGGAGGAAGGATCAAAAGTGTACTGGACCATGGCTGTGAGAGGATCTACAGTGGCTGACGGCTCTAGGGTGGTGGAAACAGGCTCTGCAAAAACCTGTGAGAGTGAAGAACTGAGCTGTGTAAAGTGAGCCACAGTGTCAGGCCTAGGCGGAGGAGGGTGAGCAAGTATCACCGTAGGCAGGCCACGGTGTCTCAACAGGTCGAGAATGGATGTGAGATCCGACTCTACCCTAGATCTGTGTGTCCTAGACTCGTGACGAAAGTCGTCGAAATCCCGATGTAGGCGGGAGGTCAACTCCTCGAGGGCGGTCAAGCGAGAGTCTGAGGATCGAGGCTCGGGGGGAGCATGAGTGGCATGTCGGTAGGTCACAACTCGTGATAAGCGGCCCGATGCAGCCGAGGCACCGGGCCGAGCGTGGAATGTAGGCGAGGGTGAACTCGTCAGAATATCGGTGGTGGCAGAAGGAGCTGTCGTCGACACAGAAGTGTGGACAGACGTCGAGACAGAGTCAGTGAAGACAGCTAAAGGGGAGGAGGTGGTGGCAGTCAGAGGAGCTGAAGCTATAAGCTCCGAGAAAGGGTGGAGGGTGGGGACAGGGTCGAGTGAGGGAGCATCTAAATCTACCATGTCGTCAAAAAGGTAGATCTGTGTCCTCAGGCACAGATACAGCGGCAGAAGTGATATGAGTGTCGGGGCAGGAAGTGAGTACAGTCCCCGACGACTCAAAGACCGTAGAAACTGAGGAAACAGGGGTGGTGGAGGCGGCTCCTGAAGATATGTGAGCGGGAGGAACGGGGAGACCGGCAACCAGTGCGGCTACATCGAGGAGCTCGAACTCAGAGGAGCAGGGGCCGGGGTCATCGGCGGCAGCCTCGACCGGTGCTCCAGGGGGCTCAAGGTCGTGAATGTGAAGGGGTGGGAAAACCTGAGGAATAAGCCAGTCAAGCTGGACTGCAGGAATATGCGTCAGGTGAGGGGCTGGGAGGATCATATGGGTGTCGTGGCCGGTGCCTACAAGGTAACGCCAGTGACGAGCACCGTAAGGGCGGAGAATCTGCATGTGCTCGAGCACGCCAGTGGTAAGGCGTGTCGGGCCAGGAGGGCGGTGCAGGTCAGTGGGGAGGGGGATACCTAGCATCCTAGCGAAAATGGTAAAGAAACCACCGCAGCAAATATCCGTGGCATGGTATGTGGTGGATGTCTGGTAGAGTCTCTGACACATCCAGGAAGCAGCGTCAGACAGCATGAATGGTCTCACGGAGCCATCCAGGTGGAATCTACGAGGTCAGGTCATACCCCAAAGATGGGTAAGCTCAGGGAGGGACATAGTCCCGACCTCAGGTCTGCAGAATAGTGTGCACGCTAGGTGCCTCTGGGCGTAGCGAAGGCACGGGTGCACAATGCACGATGCCTTCGCACGGCTAGGGCGGTACTCGGACAGTCCAGAAATACGCTGTCAAAAGGTGCGAGCGTGAAAGTCGTATAGGTCGTGGGTAAGGGAAAAAGCTGCCCTAGGGTCAGGGACGGCAGGAAAGTGTAAGTAGTCCCGGATCATAGCGAAAGTGACCGTGTAGTCGTGATCCAGGAGCCGAAAAGTAATGCCGTCACCTGCGTTGGTGAAAGTGAGGGAGCTAAGACCCTCAAGGGCTAGGCGGGTGTATGTGGGGGCGTGCACTTCGAGGAATCGGTCGAAACCGATCGCCCGGTAAAGGTGGTGGACGCCCTGGAGAATGCCCATGGACGTAAGGGCTGGCACATCAACGAAAACTATGGGGATGAGACGGCGCTGGTGTAGCCTAGCATAACGCGATCTGTGCGTGCTATCGCGGAAAGTGATGTTGTGGGTAGGGATGTGCGCGGTGGAGTCATCGCTAGGAGGTGAGGATAGTGGTAGCGATGCGACAGAGGTGGTGGAGGGGATAGAAGCTGATGCAATGGGAGCACTGGTGGAGGGGACGGTAGCGGCGGTAGTGGTGGTGACAGTGGCAGGGATGGTGGATGTGACAGGGGGTGTGGTAGTGGAAGTGATGCGTGCACGCCGCTGCGGACGGAAAGAGGACGCGCCAGAAGACGGTCTCTTTCCGCGAGCGGGGGGTGTGATCAATCCGCGTGTGCGACCCATGGTGGCGCGTGTAAGCAAAATCTACGGTATGAAAATAGAGGAGGGAACGAGTGTACGGTAAATGCGAGTGAGAGGGGCGCTGAAGAACCTCCAAGCTAGTCCACGCTGCTGCAACTGCCGTAAGAACAGAGAACCTGCCAAATGAAACCATCAAAATGTCAGAAAATCGAATAGAAATGGGAATATTGAGAACTCACTGTGACTCGGGAGAGGGGGGCTCGGGGCAAATCGCTGACCGACTCGATCGACTCGGGGCGGGCTGATGATCCAGCCGTGCCCTAGGGCACGGCTCGGGGGGGTTCGGGAGAGGGTGATGACGGGAGAGGGAGCGAGGGAGAGGGGGGAATCGATGGGGGGTTGCAGACGGCGGCACCGTCGACGGCGGTGGCGCCGTCAACGGTAGCCGCCGTTGCGTAGGGCGGCGGTGGGGTTTTGATGGCCAGATTCGCGAAGAAGAGGGGGGTTTCGGGCGGAGATGGGGGAGGGTGCAGACGGCGGCGCCGTCGATGGCGGTAGCGCCGTCGACGGGGCCGGCATCGATGTAGGGCGGAAATCATGATGGGGGATTTGGGGGAGGGTGATGACGGGAGAGGGAGCGAGGGAGAGGGGTGATCGATGGGGGGTTGCAGACGGCGGCGCCGTCGACGGCGCGCCGTCGACGGTTACCGCCGTTGCGTAGGGCGGCGGGGGGAAAGAAGGGGAGGCGGGGGAATAGAGAAGGGGGAAGGAGAGGAGAGAGGGGGGGAAGGGTGTTTACCGGCGAGCGGCGGCGAAGAAGATGGAGCCGACGGCGGAGACGGAGGGGAAAGGCGGCGGGGGGGAGTTGAACGAGTAGGGTTAGGAGAGAGGGCCTCGGGGGGAAATTAGGGGGAGTGAGAAATTTTTTAGGGTAAAAAATTTTTAACCCGTTAATAAGAAGTCGGGTATTGGGTATAGGATCCGACCCGACTAGGGCCGAGCAGTTAGGCTGCTCGACCGAGTCGAAGTGAAGAAAAATTTTAAATAAAACGACGCGACTCGGTCCGAGCAGCTAGGCTGCTCGACCGAGTCAATTCAAAATTTCGATAGAAATACTCCCTCTGAGTCGTATGCTACTCGGGCCGAGTCTATAATATTCTGCCCGAGTCGACAGAGTGTCGATTTCTCCCTAAATTCAGCACCCTGTAAAACTCGACCGAGCAGGACGTTACTTGGGCCGAGTCATATCCTGCTCGGGCCGAGTCAGTAATACTCTGCCCGGGTTGGCAGAGTGATGTTTTCTACAAAATTCTTCAGCCTGTAAAACTCGACCGAGCAGGACGTTGCGCGGGCCGACTCATGTCCTGCTCGGGCCGAGTCAGAATACACTCGGGCCGAGCCTAAGTATCCGTGTCTGCTCGACTCGACCGAGCAGCAGAGGTGCTCGGTCCGAGTTTCCTGTAGCTCCTTTTACCTTCTTTCCCCCTTCATTTCCTTCTCAAATCTTCAACTTCGTTATCTTCCTCCGGCTTTCTTCCGTTTATAATGACCATGCCCATGCCCCCGATGTTCCGTCCTACACGAAACACGAACTCGTCAAAAAAATTTATGATTTTTGCGATTTTACCTAAAAAAAATACGAAATAACGATAGAAAAATAAGAAAGTGGGAAAGAAATTTCAAAATCTACGGAATTGGGTTGCCTCCCAATAAGCGCTCGTTTTTAGTCATGAGCTCGACTCCCTATGATATATCAATTCTCGCTTGGTGCGCGCAGTGGTCGCGCGTCATCCTTTGGGGTGGTGCAATTCGGCGGCGTTTGACTTCCGCTTACTCCAACATTCTCCTCCATGAAAGATGTGACCTCCGATGCTAGATGATTTGTTGAACGGTGTTGAAACTCCTCATCCAATACTTGGATGTACGCGGCGACCGCTTTGTTGTAGGTTGGGTCGTCGTCGTCGTCTATGCTTGCTTTAACCGGGTCCTTCATGGCCCCTTCAGCAAAAAAGTCTTCAATCGCTTCTTCCTCCAAAAGCTCCAGATAACTAGCCTCTTCCACGTGGGCTCGCTCCTTCATCGGCTTTTGCAGCCGGAACTCAGCTTCGATATTTCCCACGTTGAGGGAGAGGGTCCCTTCTCGGACGTCTATAAGCACACCGGCCGTCGCCATGAAGGGGCGACCGAGTATTAGTTGAGAGCTTCCTCCCTCCGGCATGTCCATGATGACAAAATCAACTGGGACACATTGTCCTGGAGGTATCTGGAGGATGACGTCCCTCGCTATCCTTACTGGGTAGGTGATAGAGTGATCGACGAGCTGGATTGACATGCTAGTAGGTTCCAGCTCGCTTCCTGTCTGGAGTCTTCTGAAGATAGAAAGGAGCATCAGGCTGATGCTAGCCCCTAGATCAATTAGCGCTCTGCTGATTGGCATTCCTCCGATGGAGCATGGCACGGTGAAGCTCCCCGGATCCGGCAGCTTTCGATGGAGGTGGTTCTTGATAATGGAGATAGAATCCTCCAACAGCTTGATTTCTTCCGGCCTTCGCTTCCCCGTGATGAGATCCTTTAGAAATTTAGCATAAACCGGGATCTCGGTGATGGCATCAATGAATGGGATATTCAGCTGAATCCCCTTCAGTAACTCCATAAACTTGGAGTACTTTTTCTCCAACTTGGCTTGGGCGAGCCTCTGAGGGTACGGAGGAGGAGGCCTGGAGGCTTTGCCCTTAGATGCATCAGCGGGTGGAGGCGTAGTAGCAGGCACGACGTGAGGTGCATCCGCCCTCTCTTCAATAGCAGTAGGCCCTTCAGTGGCCTCAACTCTGGCACTGTCATCAGCAGCTTCTTCAGTGGGAGCCTTCTCCTTGTTAAACACCGGAACCATAACTGGGTCGGTCACCCGTCCTCCTCGCGTGGTCACTGAAACCACGGCGTTTGCTTGAGCTCTGGGGTTAGTCTCCGGCTGGGAGGGTAATCTCCTTTGATTCTTCAGCAACTGAGACATCTGCCCTCTCAGTTCCTCGAGCGAAGAGTTGATACTCTTAAATTGGTTCGACGTATCTTTTTTGAACCGAATCTGGCCGCTCATAAAGGTCTCCAACGTAGATTCAAGATTTAACTTTGGAGGAGCCGGCGTAAAATTTTACTGAGGTGGCCGGTTGTACTGATATCCCGATGGCCTATAGGGCCCAGCCGGCCTAAAGCCGCCCTGCTGCTGGCTCTGCTGCTGCTGCTGAGGAGGAGCTCTCTGAAATTGCGGAGGTTGCAGCCGTCCGTTCAGATTTTCATACGAGAACCCTAGGTGATTCCTGACAGCCGGATGCTGCCACTGGTTCCGTCCTTCTCCCTGGACGTACTGAACAGTCTCGAATGTCTCAGCACCCTCAAAGTGACCCTCAACGGGGATATACCCCGGATCTACGTACTCCTCCGCAGGATGATAGGAGGTGGTGGGCGCTGGGAGGGAGTCCAGGTGCTGCTCAGTACGGGCCACCTGCTTGCACAGGTTCTCTATGTGGGAGTCCAAGTGAGTGGCGATCTTGACCTCGGGAGTTCGAGTCACAACGGTCCGCTCATCGGTCCACTGCTAGGTGTTGGCCGCCATGTGCTCCAACAGATCTATAGCCTCTTCAGGAGACTTATCCAATAGGGCGCCCTGCGCCGCAGCATCAATAATCATCTTGGTGCTTAGCTGGAGCCTGTTGTAAAAGCTCTGCACCAAATCCCAAGTCTGGATTCCGTGGTGTGGGCACTGGTGTTGGAGGTCCTTGAACCTCTCCCAAGCCTCGTAAAGCGACTCCTGCGGGAGCTACTTGAAATTGGATATAGCCCCACGGATCCGGACCGTCTTCGAGGGTGGATAAAATTTATCCACAAAAGCGAGCGCGAGCTTCTCCCATGTGGTGAAGTGATTGGGAGGATGGGCCCGGAGCCAATAGAAGGCTTTGTCCCTCAAGGTGAAAGGGAAGAGCCGCAGCTTCACTGCATCATCACTGACATCCTTCGCCTTGAAAGTATCGCACTTGGCCAAGAAGGAGTCGATGTGATGGTTGGGATTCTCATGAGGATGCCCGTGGAAGGGATCCTGCTGCATCAGATTTATCAACCCCGTCTTAAGCTCGAAGGTCGTCGCCGTCAGCTGTGGTCTCAGAATCGAGGAGTTGTTCCCAAAGGTTGGTTTCATATGGTCCCTGATGGACCCAGTGCGTGGAGGAGGAGGAGGATTCTCTCCCATCTGAGCAGATGGAGATGAACTTCTGCTAGAGGCTCTTAAAGCCCAGGCTGTCTTTTCGATCTCAGGATCGAACAATAACTATTTAGAAGTCCCCTTGTAACGGGTGTTCATGCACCAACAAAGCTCAGAAAAACACCGTCAGTAGCATCGAAATAAATAAAGAGAATAAAAACGATGGTAGGTAAGGGATGATAAGAATGCTAGCAAACTTCTCAATATAAAAACAAACTAAGATAAACACACTATTGTCGTCCCCGGCAACGGCGCCAAAAACTTGACGCACCCGCAATCTACACCTAGGATCCACCTGGCAGTGTCACAATCGCCAGGCGTGATATGGCTCCTAGGCTACGACTTCGGGCTCAATCCGCAAGCGGACGGTGTCGAGTTATAGTATAAAGATAGTCGAATCCCACAGGGACGGTGATAGTGTCTGTGATAATCTCAGTCTATTTCTAAATTTAGAAGTAATGTAGCGATCGGAGGGAAAGGTTTGGGTTGATAGTTGTTGTGTAATATAATAAAAGGAACTAGAGCTTTATGGATCGCCGCTAGGATCGTTGGGGTTGATGTTGGATAGGTTCCTCACATCGCATTAAGGATAGGGAATTAATCCACAATTCGTACCACTCTCGTGGGTTAGAATTGCGGGGCATTTCGGTGGCTCTCGTCGATGTAATGGCGGTAGCCATCGACGTAGCGATATAGTTCGTCGATGGATCCCCTCAAGGCACGAGCCGGGCATGGTCACGTGCCTTGATAGGATCCACCGATTTCCCTATTCGAATCCCTAGATACCCCTTAAGAACATCAATTCCACAGACCGTGGGCATGATCTCAGTACGGGTTATCTATGGATTCGGTACGATCTACTGAAATACAACCCTAAATCCCCAATTCGATGTAGGGATCCAGATCTACATTTTCCCCTAAAATCCTAGGGTTCACCCATCAGCCCTAGAATGGATCTACTCACTCATGGTAATAGGAACACACAAAAATATCAATTTCGCGTAGGAAAACATTTTTGCAATAAAAGAAATTATGGCTAAAAATTACTTACAGCGAGAACGAACGAAGAACAAATCCAGAGAAGAATAAAGGGCACAAATCTTCAAAATCGATCCAGTAATTTACTCTAAGAATTAATCCAAAAATCCGTACAAAAAGAATTCGCTGCTCGTTCTCCAAAAATTCTCCAAAAGCAAAAACTCGAATGTCACTCCCCAAAAAAACTGCTCGCAATCGCCCCCTTCAGCTGCCCAAATCGCGCGCATCCCACCTTTCAAAATCATCCCGAAAATGCCCTGGGAAGTGCTGACCGAGTATGCGACTCGGCCCGAGTCGGAGCTGCTCGGGCAGTGGCTCGGCCCGCGTCTTATGTCGCTCGACTTTGGAATGGATCTACCCGGGCCGAGTAGGGTCTTGCTCAGCCCGAGTAGGATTGACTCAGTCGGCTGCTCGGGGTGTGCTCGGGGACCTACTCGGGACGTGCAATCTGCGGCTGCTCGACCAAGCAGATGAGCTGCTCGGCCCGAGTCAGCCTGTATGTGATGCATTTCTAATATGGCACGGCTCGGCCCGAGCAGCAACTCTAATGCTGCAGCAACTCTCTCTCTCTGTCTGCTCTCTTTCTCCTTCTTCTCTTCCTTCTCTCCTCCAACAGCTCCGAGAACACGGCGAACTCCTCCAGAGCCCTGCCAACAGGCTCATGAGCAAGTCGGATGTGTCCATACCCAGGTGGGGGTCCAAATCGCTCCAAAATCCCTAAAAACTCAAAATATACTACGAAACTCGAAATA
Organism: Scilla litardierei; assembly: GCA_030789695.1. Lineage (NCBI taxonomy): Eukaryota > Viridiplantae > Streptophyta > Magnoliopsida > Asparagales > Asparagaceae > Scilla > Scilla litardierei. The sequence goes on along the minus strand of CM061137.1, from coordinate 153,382,007 downwards.
TCGTCAGAAATACCAAAATCCCAGTAAAAGTGGGATTTGGACACGGGGATGACATGCAATGCGATGGAAATATGATATGAAAATGATGTAAAATATGGACACATCAATATGTCATAATTTTTAAGCCTCCGATATGACACTCCGATATTTAGTCAATATCTCCGATATATCCCCGAAACCGCAATCCGATATCAAATTTACTAGGCCGATACGCGACCGATATTCGATATTTAAAACACTGCTCTACACTTAGAGATATGAGTTGGAAGAACTTAATCTCTATTCTAATGGAGTTCGATGCAAGCAAAGAAATGATCACAACACTTACGCAACTCATGGCAAGAATAGAATGTTACAAAGAGAGCATAAAATGCCACCTATTTATAGGCCTAGGAGAGGGAGATTCATGATGAACATTTCATCATGAAACATGTGGTAAAAAGGAGGAGACAACCAAGATCAAAAATCCAACTTTTGTATAAAAAAGAGAGCCTTTTAGACTTATGATTCCATTCAAAACAAAGAACACATGTATTTAAATTTCAGTTCGAAAGGAATGATTTCATGCATGACCTCAGTTATGTTGGTAACTATACTACTGAAATTTTTTCTGCAGGATAATTCAGCAATAAAATAGCCCCTTATCGACCGAAAAATTAGTCGAAAACACCACTGTATGCTACCTTACTAGCTAGCCAAAGGGTTGCCTCTGTCCGCCAACCAGATGTTGTGCCAGCCAGCCAATGGCTGCCCTGGCTGGCTGGCCAGTGGTTTACATTGGTTGACCAGAGGCAAGCCAACGATCACCACGTCTACCTAGCATATCCATGTTTTTCTTCGTTTTAGAAATGTTTGTAACATTTACATCCACCTCATCCCACGCACCCACAACTCCTTGTGATGCCTTCAAGTCTTCTCCAACGATCACAACTTTTGTGGTCTATCACAACTCTTTGTGATGCATTTAAATCATCTCTAACGATCACAACTCTTGTGATCTATATGCTCTCTAATGATCACAATGCTTGTGATAGATCTCTTGTATATCTCATATACAAAAAGTTTGTTCCTTCACTTATCGTGATGAGCAATCATCTGTGTGAGACTCTAATGACACGATTCCTACTTCAGTATTGACACGATCTTATCGTGTCACAGATCAGTAGCAACGCTAGTTACGCGTGTCAATACTCGTTTCGAAATCGTTATTATCTATTTATTATGAGACTGCAATCTCTCTGGCCATATATGGACCTTACAGTAACAGTTACCGTTCATGCCTATGTCGCTAATGTGTCTAAGATACAAATATTGTCAAACCCCACTACACCTTAAATTCTTAAGTCATATGTGATCACATACTTTATCGTTTGGATGACACATGTTAACTCTTAACAAGTTCATCTCTTATCTTGGCCAAGGATTTCTCCATGGATCTATTGACTCCCTACGACACTAACCTCCAATACCAGAGGAGACGAATCACGTCTAGATGCCACTCCCTTCACATGCTTCGAACTATACATAGTGAGTATCTGCATACCGGTCGCAATGCTAACATTCGATAAAAGCCTAGGTATAGTGTCACACGTGTAATATCCTTTAGCACACCTGTAGTTGTAAGGACTACGTAGCACCTACTGTCACTTAACTGCTTATGTTCATAGTCAGAGTATAATTACCGTATACAAGCATATTAACGAGTCATTTTGTAAACTTGTTCTATAACAAGCACATGTGCATTGTCTAACGATGTCTACACATCGAGTAGCTATGAGATCGGTCACTATCATCTGATGGTATAGATCAATGCACACTGATACAATATCGATGACATGCCTTGGTATTCCTTCGACCAGTAGCATTTAGGACATATGCTTAAGCAGATACATTGAGCCTCATTATCATGATCTCATCATGATCACAATATTTCTCACACAAGTCCCAATATTCTTTTCTCTAATCACTATAGCTTTCTCCTGATTTCTTATTTTTCCCCTAACATAAGTCCTAAATCTAGAACCCTATATCTATTTTTTGTTCTATGGCAAATTCATTTTCCATTTTTTTTCAACTGTAGAGTAGAAATTATCATTCAATTTCCATGTTCGGTACAAGCAGGAGACTGACATGCCATTTCATATTTTTCTCACCAGACGCCATATGAGTTGTGGGAAATGCATTCTATTTTGTTCTTGGCTTCATGTGTGCCTCAAGGCCAATGCATTTTCTCAAAACAATTCTTCTAAACATTTCCCCGAGTATAGTAGAATTTGAAGAATGTCAACTGGTCTTTTCAGGACTACCACAAGCCCTTCTCTAGTCTGCATTTTAATTGAGCGGGAAGCTGGCACTGACTGCAAGAGGATTGATGTCATGTTGACATCCGACTATAAAACAGTGTAATGGACTATAGCTGACCCCATATTGTTTGGGAAAGGCTTAGTAAGCATGTCTTGCTGATAAGATGAGTAATTTCTTATTCAGAAACATAATTGGTCAAATTCAATGATCCAATGGAAATCCATATCTGTGTTTCAAGACATTTCCTATTGTTTTGTTCTAATATAATTTGGCATTGATCAACCGGCAGATTGTTATCAAAAGCATAAGACTGTGATATGCTATGAGACAGTGGAACTTTACTTCAAATGAAAGTAGAGTAGTGCCCTCAAAATGACTGAAGAAAGTGTCCTAACTTCATCGAGTTCATACTTTTGAGAAAAGGTTCATCGTCAGCTATTACCAACCATGATCATTAACAAATCTTGAATGCTTTGGGGTCAGCTAAATCATTCATGTGTTATGAATAAATCAAGCATATCCTACCAACACATTAACATGAGCAATATATAACTAAAATGATTCTATGGTGAAATTATGTGAGACGACCATACATATAATAGATAATTCCTAAATTGCATCGCAAACAAATAGAATGGCATCAGATTGTACCCGTATCCTTTCCTGGATCGCCGCTGGATCCAAGCCATTGCTGGTGGTAAGATCCCAAACAGAAAGCAATTTGCATATAATCCGGCAAAATCTAGGGCTTTAGAGAAAGCCATAGGGAATAAAGAAGCAATGACAACGGGAACAATAAGCACGAACCATGTCACAAGAGCACCAACCATACTAGAACTAGAATCAAACGGATTCGAACCATTTGCCCCTCCTCTACTAAGAACTTCTGCAGGACCACCATTCAGATCCTTCACAACTTCCCCTTTGCCAGTAAACCTTTGTGCTATCAAACTTACAGTATCGACCAACTGTTTCGGGAAGCTCACAGCATAGCCTATCAAACTAGTAGCCAATGCAGCAAAGGCAAAACTTTGGACGGCTGGCAATGCCGATGAATTCACTGACAACAACAACTCAATAGGCTGTACAAGGCTTCGTCTATCACTCCCGGCCAGCCCCAAAACAACAGCATTCCATGAAAGCACCATCACCAATGGAACAGTACCTCCAAAGAGGATAGCCTTCCGAGCATCATACATCGAATCCCCGACAATCTTACAAACAAAGGGAGTAATCACATGAAACCCCAATGTAAGCACAGTTACAGGAATAGCGGGCATAATTGATCCAAGCCTCCAACAAGAAAAAGAGAGAGAGCCCAACAAATTACTCCTCCCAACAGACAACCCAATTAGCACCAAAGCCGTGATCGAAAAGAGCATGAGAGAACAGAGCAATCTGTTCGTCACATCGATCGCCTTAAAAGGGAAGAACCCGATGATAATGGCGACCAAACCCGGCACTATGGAATGAGCTACAATCTGATTGATCATAGGAAATTGCTGCATTAGAAGAGAACCAATTCCAGAGACACATGCTATCAGTAAAGAAAAGCTTAGACAAGCGTAGACGACGGCGACGAAAGCACCGAAATCGGGGCCAAAAGCATTGGTTGCCAGCGAAGTAAAGCTGACCTCATCCACATTGTGCTCTCTCATGGTGGCAAAGCTCAGCTCTGCAACTAAGATGATGGAGGAGACAACATAGACCCATGAGAGAACAATGGCAATGGTGGAAGGGACCGGGCCGGACTTGATGGTGGCCGAGGGGAGGCCGAGCATGCCTGGCCCCACGGCGGTGCCTACGATGAGGCTGACGGCAGCACAGAAGCTATTATTGTCGGGATTTTCGATCTTGACTTGGGAGTTGGGTTTGTCAAGGGCTCGGCAGATTGAGGAATGGAGAAGGAATGGGTTGCAAAGAGAAAGAGAGAGGGGCCGCTTGGTGGCGAGATTTGGGGATTTGACTGAGATGAACGGAGATTGAGATGGGATACGGGTTCTTTGATGAAGATGATGAGATGTGATTGTGGTTGTATGGGGGCGAGAGAGACGAAGCATGTTGATTATTGAATGAAGGGATTTGCTGAAATAATGGCCAGATTAATGTTTATTTTTGTTCATGAGAAAAAGCAAAAATAAAGAACCAGCGGCGGAGTACGAGTATCTCGAATATTGAGGGCTTGGTGAAGATTCCAGGAATCAGAGCAGTAAGCAGATGTGTGACATTCACCGGCCACGCAGCCCGGGGGACAATTGGGGAAAAAGCCATATAAAGAACTCCTCCAATTTAGGGATGAGAATCGGCGGCGGCGGGGCTGGCCAGAAGCCCCTACCTGGTTTTGAAAATGCTCCGGTGCTTGCATGAGTGGTTGAGCTGTCTCGGGTGCAGGCTCGGGTTCGATTCCAACTCTCTCTGTCCTCTTTTAATTTCTTTATTTTCCTGCTTTAGTTCTCCGATAGATATCCTGACTTCTCAGTGTTCGGGGTTAAGCGATCAGGAGCGGGTGTATCTGTATTCCACGACCCATGTTTCCTGCTTTCCGATGGATCAAAAAAAGTTCGGTGTTGACTCGTGTCTTTTTAAAAATAGGGGGTTTTTCCGATATTTATCCCCTAAATCTTCTGTATTTTGATATTAGTCCCTTAAATATGAGTATGTGCTTGTAAGTCCCTCAAATACATGTCTTAAACCTTGATAGTCCCTTAAATATGATTTGATTGCTTATTTATTCAATTCGTTGACACCGCACCTTATTTATTTAGCTCTTCCTCTTCCATCTGATGGCATGAAATTAAGTCGTTAAGGGGAAGATTTGAGCAAGTAGTACATTTGAGCAAGTAGTACAGGAAGTGTAAATATACAATAGCATAACTTCTCTTCCATAAAAATATCACTTGCATAGCTTTTTAATAGTAGCCGTGAGCACCAGACTAAAAAGAGTGAAATTGATGAACATTATTATTATACGTACAGTTTACATGTATATTTTTACTTTTAGTTTTTTTTGATATGTTATTATCAGTAACCATCGATTAGAATTACAATTGAAACAAGTAAAGGGACGGCCCGAAAGCCTATATGGTAGGATAGGGCTGCCATTTAAAAGACTCAGGGTCATGTTAGGGCCAAATGTTAGGGCCGAAGTATATTGAGGTCGCCAACGGCTTAGTTCAACACAGCCCATTTTCATTTACTCCAATTACGCTATTATTTCTTTACTAGAATTATAAACATTGCACGATGGTTTTTAATCAGATTATAAACACACAAGATAAGAACTCGAATAGCCAAATATGTGTGAAAACCGTGTCAAATATCGATGATCGCCCCTAATGTATGTTTCGATGATGAGCAAACATAATGCTTGAACCAAGTGTTTTGTGCAGCTGTTAGAAAGTTACTGGGAAGCAAAAGTACAAATGATAAAGCCTTAACACGTAGCAACAAGAAAGGATGACAAAAATTATGATATGGGCATGGACATTAATGACATCAACCGATCTTCAATAATATTGTGTATTTGTGATGTAATTTTTTATTTCTTATCATTGATAATTAAAGCCTTGAAGATACACATACACACACATGAAACCTTAAGATAACAGAATTCGAATTATCTTGAACGTATGCCTTAACAGCCCTAGGTGTTGTAAGAACCGTCTACTTTGCAATACTAACAACGATCACTCTAGAGGGGGGGTGAATAGAGTAATGGCAATAAATTATGCAATTAAAATTAAACTTGCAAATGCGGAATAATAAGTGCAAGATGAATTAATCAACACAATCAATCCAAACGCAAACACAAGAATTACCCTGATTTCCCAAACTTGGGTACGTCCAGCCACACCAATATCCACTATAATTCTCACACAGAGAAGTGAATTCAATCTCACACAGAGATACCTCACACAGAGGAGTTGGATTCTCACACACAGACATCCTTACTCTCACACAGAGAGACCTCACACAGAGAATTTAGGATTCCCACACAGAGATATCATTGCTTTCACACAGAAAGACTTATGCTCTCACACAAAGAGACACAAACTCTCACACAGAGAGATCTCAACCAACCCTCACACAGAAGGTTATACTCTCACACAGAGAGTAACTAGCTCTCACACAAAAAGCTATGGTTTCAATGAAATAACAAAGTAAAACAAATACTCTTAACTATGGCTTGAGATGCTTACTCATAGATGAATGCAATGCATGGAAGAGGATCTCCAAGTGTTGAGATTTGCTTGAAAGCACTTGGATGATTTCCCTTGAGCTTGACTTCAATGCATGAAGAGGAATATGAGCTCTAAGAGGGAAATGCGAGAGTTTGAGAGTGGCTTAATTAAACTCTAAAGATTTTCAATAGCATCAAGAAGTTCCAATGAACTCAGCCCTCTCATATATATAGGAACCATATATCAACTCTCAAAAGCCAAGAAAACAGCCAAAAACAAAAAGCTGCAACGGCTAGATTTTGAGCTGAAATGTCACTGACAGTCGACTGATGAACAAATGACAGTCGACTATCCAACGGATAGATAATACCCAACGGCTATAATCTGAGCCTCGACAGCCGACTGGCGAAGTCGATACAGTCAACTGTAAACAGGACATGCGCCTGTTAAACCTTCAGCAGGTGATTGCTGTAGGGGATGGAAAATAACAGAGAGATCCACTCTTACTCCCAGTATGCATACAGGCGACTGAAGAACAAATGACAGTCGAATGTAAAATAGGCAGGCGACTGTTTATCCTTCATCAGTCGACTGCTGCAGGAGATGGAGAAAAACAGAGAGATGTAATATTCGCACTTACGCCTTTCAGACAACTGTTGACCATTTCACAGGCGATTGGAATCACCCAGTCGTCTGTAAATCCTTCAGCAGGCGACTGTTGGAAAGCCAGAGACTCCAAATGAGTCTTTGGTCAAGATGAACCTATTGGGCTGGATTCTATGATAATCCTAAGGCTCACTAAGATGGTCAAATGCATATGCATGAATGAGTAGACCATCTATCAAGGCATTACATTAAGCCTAAACTCAAAAAGAGAGAAAGCAATAAATGAAATTACATGGATTACAATGCTTTCCTTAGAGTCTATGGCTTCAATCTTGATGCCTTGATGCTCCCCATCATCTCCAAGCTTTGGCACCCCTTGAGTCCAAGCTTTGGCCCTTCTCCACTTGATGTCCATCCTTACACCAATTGTTTAGTCTCCAAAAATGATATTCTTGAAATGAAACTATGAGACTAAAACAAGAGAGTCATTAGCAACAACATAATGTTGTGATCATCATCAAAATAACATTGGTATGAAACACCAATACTTAACAGGTGTCATACTCTAAAATGTCATTTTAGAAGCCTACTAGTTGACCAATATATGGCTATAATCAATAAGTCAGCCAATGCATAAACTCCTAGTCGACAAATAGAAAACAGAAAATCTAGCTAGTTTAGTTTAGTCGACTAACAGAAGGTATCAGTAGAGCAATAATGTTTATTAGTCCATGATGTGTGAATTAAGCTTCAATATTTGTAACTACAAGCGCCCGGCATTAGTTGTGTATTTATGAGTTGATCCACAAGAAGGTTGTCTATTTAATACTAGCCAATTCTAAGTTATAGTTAGCTACGTGGGTAATTTTATAAGAAGGGAATGAGTATAAAAATAGGCGAAAGGCTCTAGGGCTAGGTATCTTTCTAATCTAGGTTGAGCATGGGAATGAGGTCGTTGTCTAGCTACTGAATCAATCCTACGGTGAGGTTGTCGCACCTAATGTTGTCACATATCCATCACTGTCGTGATGCTATGATAGGATTACCCCTTGTGTGACCAAGCCAACTATCATTGGTCATCGTCACACGATGAGTGTAAGACGCTCGACAATATTTCCCAACCATCATTCACGCCACTGTCGTGGATAGAAATCCAACCATTGTTAGGAGGGCTCTAATTTACGTCCAACTATCGTTGGCGATGTAAATAGTATGAATCAACATAGGGATTGAAAACCTAGATTAGTCCTAACTATCGTTAGTGACTAATTTGAGGAAATCAATTTATGTTGATAATAATCTTCTTAAGCAAAACCCTAATTGGTGATTCAATAGCTTAAACAATTAGCTCAATCCATATTCATCCCTCAATAGAAATCAACCATGCCCTAGATAAAATCTATTCAATGTACATAGAAAAGAACATGAAGATATCACAGTAGAACACCACAAAAATAGCAAGAACAAATAGGGAACACGAAATAAAGAAGAAATACTTATCTCCAAAATAGTTGCAATACATAGATCTTAAATTATAAGCTTACATCAAGGAAGGAAAACCAAAATAAATCTATCCTAACCCTACTCCTACTCCTAGACTACTTGTAGGTGAAGAAGATGAAAAAATCTGGAGAAAATTGTGGCTCCCCACTCAAGACAGTGCTCTCATTCTGAAATAGAAACCCAAAACCCTGGCGAGTTCGCCAGAAAATCCGACCCGACACGAGCGTGTCAAGCAATCGATATGGTCGTGTCGATCCATCTCATAGAATGGCCTCAATAACCCTTTAGAAGACACAGTTCGACATGATCGTGTCGGAGATCCACACGACCGTTTTGCTACAATGCTAAAACAGCCTTCTGCTCTTCTTTTGGCTCCTTTGGTGACACGGTCGTGTGGATGGACACACGACCGTGTATTCCTTGCCCTGGCTACCTCACAAAGCAGCCAACAACCATGTGGGGCCTTCATTAAGCCCTTTTCTTTGTTGTTCTGCACGATCGGGTGAGATTTCTCACACGATCGTGTAGATCTCCTTTTTCTGCTTGGCTGGAGCTACTTTCTTGCACACAAGACCATGTATGTTACTACACATGGTCTTGTGTGGGTTGTTTCTTCTTCAATTCAACTTCTTTTAACCCCTTTAGTTCGCCTTACTTCTTCCTTTCACTTCTTGACTCCACTGAGCCTTGTTTAGTTGAGTTTTGACCTGAAATGCACAAGAACATCCGAAGAGTGAAAAGAAACGGGAATATGTTGAAGTGACATATAAAGTGGGAATTTGTGTGATGTAATGCATGAATAATCCCTACTAAAAACATATAAAATATTCACTCATCAAAATCCTCCAAGCTAAACTCTTCCTTGTCCTAAAGGAAGACAAAGAGAGAGTAGAGAGTAGGGATATGCATGCATGCAAAGGAGTGATATCAAGAATTCCATAATATCAAGCATATATACATTGGAAAATGAAAATTTCAGATTTTTTAGAATTATACACATGTCAGTTCCTCCCTATCAATTAGGATATAGACTAAAGCATTGTTTCTAGCATAAATCGACACAAAATATACAACATCATAGTTACCCTCAAATCTTAGGATATTTCCTATATCTCACACTAAGCTATTACAATCGAAATTATATGATGGATCAAAAGAAGTGTTAGTATCGTATAAGTGAATCCTTCAAGGAAATGGTACTCACAGCACGCTATCGTTCCTTGATTCGTGGGGTTGCTAGCTTCATTCATATTTTTATTCTCAATCATCATTTTCTTCTGTTGGAATTTTAGTTGGTTTGTGTAAGTAGCGTTGGGTCAATGACTCCTAGGTCGAATGACCTTAGGGCATTGGGTTAAGAAAGACCCATCAGACCTACTAGCTCAAACCAACTAAAAATCATTATTCATATGCACTCCTCCAAGCTAAACCTTTCGTTATGAATCCTCAATGCTTCCTGAAGCATGAGGACCCGGCTACTCAATTTATCTGGAGGAACGATGCATATTTATTCTTCATCTCTTTTTTCTATACATTTTTTGTCTTTTCATTTTTTTTTCAAACGTAAAAAACTAGGCAACACCACTCCTCAGTACTGAAAGATCATGTCATTATCCAAGTCCTATAAGATCACTAACCATTATTCTCAACTAAAACATCCAAAATACACACATAAGATAGATTCCCAAGGAAAAAAATATAACCTAGGCCGTTTTGAGTACTTCTATCTTATGGGATTCTGAGCATTAGCATAATAAGCATATTATGATGAGATCTAACACTAAAAACATCCCCTAAGCATATATCATTATCGACGATGAGAAGTTCATCAAAAAGAGATATAAGTCTGAAAATTTTTCACCAAAAAATGTCCATGCATAAATAAAATTGATATCGTGGGATTCTTAATATGACATATACACAAATAATGCATGAAATGCACCTCCCCAAGCGTGAATCAAGCATGGTCTCCAATGCTAAAGAGGGTGGAACATAGGGGGACCTGATGATAAGCATGGGAATGCCTCCTACAATCTTGAATAAAACATGCCTTAATTATGATAAAGAGAAGAAAATGAGGGCCGATGAGTGTGGGGGGGTCCTTGGGCGGTGAAGTCATATAGATATGAAGCTAAGACAAAGAAAGGAAATTAAAGCACATAATGGGTTTTGGGGTAAAAATGATAGTGTGTGCACCGCTAAAGAGGTAGATGGGTTATTTAAAAAAATTCTCAAAACTAAGGAAAAACAAAAAGAATCCTAATACGAACTCCTTGCTATTGAGAGGAAATGAGTTTATTCAGGAGATTATCCTAGAAAGTAAGTAAAAAGCTACACTACTGGGTTTGAGTACACCTAAGTAAAGAGTTGATCACGAATCTGAAGCGGAGCAGGCATCCGCTATATCTGCTCCCTTCGGGGCTCACTTAACAGCTTTACTCCAAAAACTACATTAGGTCACAAGAACACTCCTCGATGCATTTCTTGAGAATATCCACCTAAATCTTGCAAGAGACAAGGAGCATCAACCCAATGAGAAAAATTTCTCTTGCCAATATAAGTGATCAAGAGATAATCGTCAAAAGCGTTATGAAAAAATAAAGAGGGGTGACAAATACTCCCTAAAAACTGCAGGCTACTCTTCGAACACGATGCGATCAACTTCTTCTCATCGCATCAATAAGCCGAACTCTAGGTGATGGCACGACCAAGCATACCTCTGGTGCATCTAAACCTATGTCCTACGAGAGGTACGTCGTGTCAAAAGTATCTGAATCTAGAAGAAAAGAAATTATGATATGATACTCAGAAATGGAGCATGTAGGGTTTAGAGAATCTCCACGAATATAGTCTTGCTCTGGTGGATGCTTTACCACTGGTGGAGGGAAGAACGGTTGCGAAGGCAAAGGTTGGGGTGGAAGTACTTCGGGCTATCTGATATGAATCATCGTGTTGATGCCCAATTGCACATCCTTGTCGTCGATGTGCACATGCTCTGTGGCATCCTTGGTGCTCTCACATGGTAGTAATGGGGGATGTGATCAAGGGGAAGAATGGCATGTGCTTTCCAAATTTTAAAGATCTCATTGGTGCCCTTGTATGGCTTGTACTTGCAATCACCCATACCGTGAATTATTGTCTCCTTTCATTATCCTACACATGGTCCATCATCCATCTCATTATCAACAGTGTGGTGGTGGATGTGGTCATCTGTAACCTATGTCTCAAAAGTGGTACGACGTTAAGGGCAAGCATTTGGAGGTTCCCCCGTCACGGGCAGCCAGTGCTTCCTCTGTCATCATGTACCGCTCCACCCTGGTAAGGAGCTAATCCAGGCAACATGGCAGCTTGTGACGCAGTGACTTCATTAGGTCTTCACAACAGACCCCTTTTTTAAGTGTAGTGATGGTCACCTCGTCGCTGCAGATCGCAATGTTCAGCCTTTCTAAATTGAAGTGCTTCAAAAAGCTCCTCAGTGTCTCCCCTATCTCTATCCATGGGTGAAGAGACGGTCTGAGCTTCGCTTCCTCCTTCTTCATGTCATGAATTGTTGGTAGAAAGCTTGGGCCAAGGTCTTAAATGACCCAATAGATAGGTTGGTAAGTCCATTGTACCACTCCTTTGTGGACTTTCGTAGGGTGGTCTGGAAAGATCGGCAAAGGAGGGCATAATAACTCCTTGTATCTCAATAACCCATTTGTAATCCTTGATGTGCTCATGAGGATCACCCGAGCCATCATACTTGTCTAGGTCGAGCATTTTGATTCTAGCGATAGTGGGGCTGAGGTGATTTTCTTCTTCAATGGGTTCTGCTCCTCATCTGTACTCGATGAACGGGAGTGATGTCAGTGTACATCACCTAAGTGCCTGGATCTATTCAGCTTGTTGTTGGATGTGCTTAAGGAATCGTCTTGATCTTTAGCCGAGCCAGCAGAGAAGCTCGAACGGTGGATGTTGTCTCTTTGAGCCTTCCTCTTGAGGCCTGAACGAGACTTCTCATGAGGACTCTGACTTCGGCCATGACAACTTTCCTGGAGTTTATCATTACCTCGAGCTAGGCGGTGGCCCTCAGATCCATTGTGTGAGGGCTGCGGGCCCCGGAGACCAGCTGTTGCTGAAATATGGCCCGCAACTTCGACGGCTTGAGCTACTTCAGTATGAGAAGAGATGTGGGTTTGCTGTCGTTTGATTATAGAGAAATATTGCATATCTACCCACATGTTTTGGTTGCATTTTGTACATATTCCATGTTCATTTTGGCTTCTATATGCGCTTTTTCATGATATCATGAGATTTTGGAGCTTATCATCAATTTATGCATAAAACACAATTTTTATTCCCTATTTTTGTCTTTTCATATTTTTCATATGAAGATGGCATTTTTCTGATTCCAACGACTATTTTTGCAAATTTTTCGGAGTTCAGTGCCATTTTCTGAAATTTCTGAAGACAAATATCAGCCCATTCCAATTTCTTATATGCCAGACGTCTGGTAATTGAGCTTTAAACGTCTGGACTTATCTCCCACTCGGCTGAAGGCAAGCAACCAGACAGTAGAACATTGAAGAAAATGTGTGGCACACAAAACAGAGAGCTCAGGCACATGTGCCATCTAGACACCTGATTAAGCTAGCCAGATGTTCGATCGAGCATCAGACGGCTGGCGTCCCTTCATTAGAAGGCTAGCCCTGCCTACCCAAGCTGAAGCGCCAGGCAATCAGATACCGAGGACACCCGCTCCAGACATCTGATTGCCCTGACTTTTTGAGGGCCATATCAGCATGGCTAGACATCTGGAGAGCCTTCTCCAGACGTCTGGCCATATTCTTCCTATTGATTTCTGTGTTGTTTTTAGCTGAACCCAATTTGTTTTGAGCCGTTGGATCTCATGATCAAGGGCTAATATTTGCTATGGTTTTACGTAGTATAAATAGTAACATTAGGGCTTTGTTTGCATTATCTTTAGAGGATCTACAAGTTAGGGGAAGCCATTGGAGCTAATGTAACGCCCCGCCCCCCGGATTACCCGAACAGTACGAATCCATATTAGGTATCCCCGAAGAGGCGGGTTCTACGAAGGAAATACAAAATTTCATCCCCAACAGAGAAGGTCCACTGCGCACTGCTGGGATAGTACCTGTAGCATTCCAGACAACAAACACAGAAACACAAAAGAGACAATAGCTCAAACACTGATATAATTTCAACGCTGATACATATAAATATACAACTGTCCAATTTCAACATCACTCATACAAATCTCATATATACCACATAAAACCCACAACTCGCCAAAGTACAACAACACCCACCCAAATCTCTCGTACTCACACAACAACTCTCAAACTCCAACCAAATGGGCTATAAGCCTCCAACTCCAAGGATCTCCAACAACCGGCTACCTGAAAAATATCAACTGGACACGTCTTAGTGTGACCCAGTAGGATGTCTGATTGAATCGCGGAAGGACATGCAAGTGCACGCCTTCCACTCCCAAGCATAGGAGTGTCAATGCAATAAAAATAACCGGTGAGTACCGGGTCGGATCACATGGACAAGTCGTTCTATATCCACAAAATTGATTGATAAAGAAAGGAAATAAAGCGTGAAAACAACCACCTCAACTAACGGGGGGAAAGTGTGTGAAAATCGTGGTGAAACTAAAATTCTAACCTTAGTGGGTAGGGTTGGAGAGCCAAAGGGGATTTAGGATAGCTAGGCGAGGAGAATGGGTTGTGGGTTCATTAAGGTTGGCTTTAATTAAGCTCTAATTACCACGTATAACTCAATTGGTCATCCGGCTAAGGAAGCCCAATCGGAGAATTTAACATTAAAGGACATCACAAATAGCAATAGGGATGGATATATTATCATGACACTAATCAAATTAGGAGCATGGATTCATCTCGAATTGTGCCCTCTCGGGACTTAACCAATTAAAGTGTGCCCTAATTACACATCCAACATTAGCAAGAAATTGAGCAAGAGGAAATTAGGGCAAAGATTAACAACCAAACTCAATGAGTCACAACCCAAGCCAATCAATACTACTCAATCATACTAACCAAAATGATATTCATACACAAATTCATCAAGGTTCAATACAAAGAGAGATATCAAAATTACAAAAGAGGGAGGAAGGATTTCACCCAAGAATCTCTCCAAATGAAGCTTCCCTTCTATTTTAGCACCTCCACCAAGCTTCTCCACCATCCATGGCCTCCAAGCTCCACCCCTAGCCTTGGGGAAGAAGAAAACCCCAAGAACCCTAAAAAACAGCAAGCTAAAACCTAAAATAACGCAAAAACCCCTAAGAGAGACTCAAAATAATGCACAGCCCCCCTTTAAAACATTGCGGGTCGGACCCGTGGGCGCACAGCGCCTGCACAAAAAAAAATCAAGGCCGCTGGGAGCGGCCTGAAAAAGAACAGGGCGGGCCGGCCGCTGGGCCCGCCCGCCCGATATTTTTAAAAAAACTTTTTTTGAAACTGCGCGCGCGGCCAGCAAGAAAGCGGTTTCGCTTTTTTTTTTAATTTTGTTTTGTTTTTAATTTCAGCGGCGGCCCTGAAACGCGGGCCGGCCAGTGGGCTGGCCTGCATGGGCTTTTTATTAATTTTTTTTGTTTTTTTCTTTTATAATTACCAGAAACTCCTAGAAATGCTTCTTAGGCTCCAAAAAATCCCCAAAATTAGCTCCAATCTCCAAAAAAATCTGGAAAAATTACAGAAAATCCAGAAAAATTCCAGAAGTACCTGAAAAATAAGAGGAGAAAAAATTAGTCCACAAAAACCATATTTTATGTATAAAATATGAATAGGCTTCAATAATACACAATATCTCGAATACGCACGTATCAAAGCCAAAATAGACACAATATACACATAAAATGCCCGAAAATGAGGGGAAAAATAAGCAATTTATATACTGAATCACACCCCCCCAACTAGCTTTTTGCTAGTTCCTAGCAAAATATACGATAAATTCGGATAAAATTGAAAAATGCACCAAACTCAAAATATCATCATGGCACACCCCAAAATAGTATTTCCACATGATTTCAAAGCCAATATACCCAATGTATGATAATAAACAACAAATGACACTCTCCTCATGTCACGCCCCGCTTCCCATTATGCTTGGGAGCGAGGACGCGAACGGGCCCGCTTGTGCAAGTCAGGAGGAGGTACTTTTGCTTTTCTTTCCCCCTTGACTTACACAATAAGCGTCTGTGTGAAAACCGTAGGTTCTTGCTTTGCATTACTCAAAACAACACAGATAAAAGAATTATTACAATCTCAGACATCTCAACGGAATTACAACGTTGCAGGAATAGAAAAGAGAGGGTCTTATGACCCGTACAACAAATGAGTGAATTACAATGACGGTTCACTAGTCAACGATCCTTGGCCTACTGGTTCAGCTATCGCAACTAGTCCTCCTGGTGCTATGGCTTGGGATCTGACATACATCCAAAAACATGAATGTATGTCAGCAAGGGTCTGCAAGAAGATGTTAGAACCCAAGGCAAGATATACAAATTTATACTGAATTTAAGAGGCAATTATAATTTAACAAGATAACAATAAAAGTTTAAGCATAAGAATTTTAAAGTGAACACATCCTATCATGTAGTTCTAGAAAATCTGACAAGTAAGGTAAAGCATGTCAACGTCACTGAGATAACAATTTCACTGAGGTAACAATTTCACTTTGCAAGTTTCGAGTTAGTTTCACACATCTATAATAGGGTTCTCGCCGGTAGGACGTGATGAGTGGGTCGTTCTTCACACGGGGGCTTACCGTGCTTGGCGCTAACCCACCGCATACGGGTGGTGCCCTTGAAGAGAGTACCCCGTCATACGCCTAGTGGCCGCACAACCCTAACCCCACCCCAATATTTGTGCTGGAACACGAGCCAGCCTAGTCAACTCACATGACATCACGAAAGTCACGATTTCGCCTTCGAGGCGCACGATTTCACGATGTCACTCTCTTGTTAGTCATTTTGAGACATGCAACAATTAAATAATGTGACCATTTATCTTTACACGATAATTTCCATGGTTGCAAGAGTATCGAACAATATTTACAACAATTCAACAAATGTACGGAGTGTGAGATTTGACAAGTACGACATGTAAACTGAGTTATGGAACTTTGCATGCAGAAAACTAAAGAGTGTTAACATTCACAAATTCACTATAAATTGCATACTTGCCTGTTTTCGGTGATTTTGGTGACGTTGGGTTCGTCCCGACGGGTACTACGTATCGGTATGTCCGGTTCTCTGTTTTAGTTAAATAAATCAATGAATTAGATATTTCGTGAACAAACACATTATTAAATTAACATCTAAAGTGGGTTTGGTTAATTTATCGGATTCTCCGGCTAGTGTAACGTTGTATAGGGTATTACTAACATGGCACACCTTATTTTATACTAGTTTAATCAACCTAACAATTACTAGCATGATGGATTTAAATAATACAAGCAGATTAACATGTAAAATAACACTAGTTAATGTTAATTAACTCTATTAATCTAATTACAAGTGTATCATGTTAATTTGGATGGGTTATTAGCATTTTAATATTACATTAAAGGGGGTATACCTACTATCACCAGTAAAAACTTTCTTACACAAGTATAATATCCTAACGCAAATATAATATCATGTTGAAAACAATTTAACAGTTAATATTCATTCTGAAATTAGTACTAACAGATTAATTCTAACAATTTTAACTTTTAATGCTAACAACCTATTAATACTCATCTTAGCTTAACTAATGGTATGTTAACATCCCAATTTAATATCCCTACATACTCTCTACCAACCCATACCTTATTTTGATACAAAACCCCTCACTTACTCTCTCCCTTTACTCAACCTGTTACCCCTTAATACCTTTCTATTCTTTAGGGCTAACTTCTCTTTACTTTAAGTCAATCTTCCCTTTTCTTTTACTCTTTCTTACAACCTGCCATCTCTTTATCTCTTTCTTTATTTACTGTCAATCTCTCCCTCTCATTCGGTCATTCTTAACTCTATCTCCATTCTATTCTTTCTTTATCTTTCTCTTTTAATTCCTGGCTGTCTTCTTCCTTCAGGTTTCTTTTTTTTTTTCATTTCAATGTTTTGCAGCAACCCACGCGACCAATGGAGAGGGCGAACTCACGTACGGCGCACGGAGGGGAGGAGGCTGACGACGGCAGCTGGAGGCGCTCCGGCGGACTTGCAGGCGGCACGCGCGGGGTTCTCCGGCCAGGCGGAAGCGCAGCAGCGGCAGCCGCAGCAGCGCGCGCATCAGCAGCGGCGACGGCTGCCTCCGGAGCACGGGCGGTGCTGCGGTTCCCTCCGGGTGGTGCACGCACAGCGAGGGGGCTGCGGCCTTGGTGGATGCGCGATTCTCAGTCGATAGGGAGCTCGGGATGAAGGAGGAAGGAGGGTTTGAAAGATCTGAAATGTTTATTTCAGATTTGATTTCCTTCTTTTTTTTTGTTTGATTTCTGAAGTTGTTTTCATATCTGGGTTTTGTTGGTTTCAACTGGGTTGGTCAGAAATTTGTTTTGATTTGAATCTGAAATGGTTGATTTCTGGAATTTGGGGCTGATTGTTGGTGGATTTGGGTTAGACTTGTTTTTGGTTTGGGAAAGAAACTGATGGAGGATTTGGGTTGCATTTCAGTTTGGGTTGAATGGAGGATGAAGATGGTGGTGGCTGATTTGGGTTTGATTTGTGTTGGGAAATTGCTTGCTGGTTTGGGAAATTTGGTGGAAGATTTGGGGCTGTTTTGTTTGGTGAAGAACAGATTCTGGGTTCTGATTTGTGTTGATGAGGTTTTGGTTTGTAGAATTTGTGTTGATGAGGTTTGGAAGAGGATTGTTTCAGTTTGGGTTGATGAATGGCAGGGAAGAGGAAAAATGTTGGCAGTGTCCCTTGCTGCTGCTATTGTTGTTACGGTTATAAGAATAATGGGGGAAAGACAACTTGATGGAAGAGGAGATGTATGTGGGGGAGGGGAACTTCAATCCCATGTTGGATCTCACCTATCAATACGGTGAGATAATGGGGGGGTAGATCCAGGTTTAATTAGGGTAAAGTTAATTAGTAAAAGTAGTTAGTGAGTAAATTCTATAAGGGTCACACAGTAAATGGTAAAAATAATTACTAAAGTTAATTAGTAAGCGACAAAGGTAATTAATGAATAGTAAAACTAATTAGTAAAACTGATTAGTAAAAGTAATTAGTTAAAAGTATTTTGTGGTTGGTAGAAAGGTAAACGCGACCGGAAAAGAGTAATTATTATGACATCAGAATACCGATTTCACAACCTACTCCGAAAATTACGAAAATGCAACGGGTTCGTATCCTCGCAAGAAGTACGATGTCCATTTTAAGATTGAACGACGAAAAATAGCAGGAAAAATCATTTAGTCATTATTGGAACTGTTTAAATTAATTTTCATTACGGAAAAACGTTCACTAAAGAAACTGGCCGTTACATTCTACCCACCTTAAGATAAATTCCGTCCTCGGAATTCCTCAGGATTTAAGTTCGTTAAGAGATGCCGATAATACGTATACATCTCATCGTATTTCTACGAGATAAACTATAATCTGAAAATACTTCAAGATGAAGAAATGAAACTAGTCAGGAAGTGATACAAGCAATGTGGTTAAGATTTAGTTTCAAAACGGGTTCGGATGACTATGCACCGTGGATGTCTTAACCATAAGTGTGCAAGCAAATATGGCTAGTGACAACTACCCACGATGTGCAGGGACAAGGGTGAGTGAATAATAACAATGTGTGTATATACATATACTTACAACTGCAACTCCCATATTCTAACATAATGCACGCTAAACCTGTAATCTCAATCAAGTATTCCTCAAATAAATCATCACTACTCGTTTCATTACCGAATAACGCTACAACTATAATCATATCATAAAACTTAGCTATAGATCCGACCTCACCGTTCGAATTCTAACTCAAGTTCTCGCTTCAAAATAATCAATACTTTATCCAAAATAACCTTTGAAGGAAAACACTACATATCCTAAATCAATACCATTTGCAAATTTCTTCACCCTTCACTTGTCATTTGATATTAGAGCAATAACATCTCCTATGAAATCTCTAATGTATAGTTCATCTGTAGCCGAATTCTCCAAAATTATTCATTCTCCTAAGTGGTCGTATCCATTATACATCATCGCATTGTCCATTGCATAACCTAACTTGTAACACTACAATTGTGACATCTACCAACACCAATCTTATCTTTATATCAAGCAATCAATATATTGATGACATACCAATTACTAACGTATGACGACCATTACAACTACGCATAGTATACATCACTAATTACCTTCAATAATTGTCATGCTCCCAACACATCCTTCCTCATGACAACTCATAAATTTTTTCATCATATTAACAAACTACCAAATCACATCTTGCCATTTTTCATTGTGTCTTGTTCTAAACAATGTCAATCAATCCACATAACTATCCATTCTCATCAACATAACGTGTCAGTTCTAATATCTTCATCACCATAATTAAGTCTCGTTACTACAAATATTCTACTCATTATTATGGTCTGCATGAATCATGGTGTACTTCAATGGGTATTCTTAGCTGTTACTAATCTGAATTTCAAATCTGTAATGTACTCGTCCTCTTGTGTATTAAAAGAAACTCCATTGAATCCGTTAGGCATGTGTATCACCCAAATGTAAGTCTTGAACACATCATTCTATTATCACCGTATACAATGGAGTAACCTAAATTCGATGTGTTCAAAATCAACTAATCCCAACTACTCTCATGTCATCTCACTCTATGTCTAGCTGAAACATAATCCTACCACAATAACGATCACAACTAATGCAATAACAATATGACGATTAACTTAACACTGCTGATGGTGAAATGAAATAGAGGGGAAAATTTAAAAGGGCTATAACGTGATTTTAAAACGAATCTTGCTAAGGTTGAAATAGGTAATGACGAACATTAATGATAACTAAGCATAGTGTAGGATTTAGAGTTGAAAGGTGTAAATGATCAAGATTACGATGAACGGTTTCAGATGAGGCATGGATAGGGAGTCAGGTTGGTTAGGTAGCATAAAATAATCATGAATAACTAAGTAATTAAGGAGAATGACGGATATGCGAAGAATAACGAAATGCGTAAATGGTATAAGTTAAAACATGAAATGCGATTAATGAATGAAAAGAGTAACATACAAATTAGTATAGTGAAGCATCTTCTGTTTTGTGAATGCCAATGGAGATAGGTTTGTACAAAAATTAGTATGATGAATACGTAACAGACATACTGAAAGTTGGAGTTCCATTTAGTAAAGAAAATATCTTGAAAACATATATGTTAGGTTGTTTTGAAATATGGTAGTAGCATCGTAAGAAAAGAAATTTATATATTAGCGAAAAAGTAATGTTATTTTTTAAAAAAAATGGAGCGTATTATATGAAGAAAGTATGGTAAACATACGAGTATGGATGTTATAGGTCAGAAAATCGTGGCGAGATAGTAAGTAAAGGTTACGACGAAGAAAGTTTCAAATCAAAGAATGAATTTAAGTCAGCTGGAGAGTATGAGATCTAGGTATATACTAAAGATTTTTAAACGGAATAAAACTGGGCGAGAAACTCCACGAAAGGGATATCGAAGTAGAATCGGTATAGTAATGTGGATGATTCGAAAGGATAATGTTGGCTGTCAGGAAGATCACGTGGATCGAGAGTAAGGATTAGAATAGGATGATCAAATATGAGTATAGATAGAAAATGACTTGTGAATCTACTACGATGGATTTCTATGGTCATCGACATATGAATGTATGTTAAGGAAGTTATAAAAATCAAGGGTATGATTATTGGGCTGACTAAGGATCAAAAACTCTAAGGCTAGGATTCCCTAGTGAACGAGGCTGTGATAGGGAATCAAAAGAAGGGTGTCCTTGAGAATCAAGATTGTAATTTTATCCGTGTTGTTTTAGAATATTTTGCACCAGCAAGACCTGCATGGGCCACCACTAAAACCTGTCACGCCCCGCTTCCCATTATGCTTGGGAGCGAGGACGCGAACGGGCCCGCTTGTGCAAGTCAGGAGGAGGTACTTTTGCTTTTCTTTCCCCCTTGACTTACACAATAAGCGTCTGTGTGAAAACCGTAGGTTCTTGCTTTGCATTACTCAAAACAACACAGATAAAAGAATTATTACAATCTCAGACATCTCAACGGAATTACAACGTTGCAGGAATAGAAAAGAGAGGGTCTTATGACCCGTACAACAAATGAGTGAATTACAATGACGGTTCACTAGTCAACGATCCTTGGCCTACTGGTTCAGCTATCGCAACTAGTCCTCCTGGTGCTATGGCTTGGGATCTGACATACATCCAAAAACATGAATGTATGTCAGCAAGGGTCTGCAAGAAGATGTTAGAACCCAAGGCAAGATATACAAATTTATACTGAATTTAAGAGGCAATTATAATTTAACAAGATAACAATAAAAGTTTAAGCATAAGAATTTTAAAGTGAACACATCCTATCATGTAGTTCTAGAAAATCTGACAAGTAAGGTAAAGCATGTCAACGTCACTGAGATAACAATTTCACTGAGGTAACAATTTCACTTTGCAAGTTTCGAGTTAGTTTCACACATCTATAATAGGGTTCTCGCCGGTAGGACGTGATGAGTGGGTCGTTCTTCACACGGGGGCTTACCGTGCTTGGCGCTAACCCACCGCATACGGGTGGTGCCCTTGAAGAGAGTACCCCGTCATACGCCTAGTGGCCGCACAACCCTAACCCCACCCCAATATTTGTGCTGGAACACGAGCCAGCCTAGTCAACTCACATGACATCACGAAAGTCACGATTTCGCCTTCGAGGCGCACGATTTCACGATGTCACTCTCTTGTTAGTCATTTTGAGACATGCAACAATTAAATAATGTGACCATTTATCTTTACACGATAATTTCCATGGTTGCAAGAGTATCGAACAATATTTACAACAATTCAACAAATGTACGGAGTGTGAGATTTGACAAGTACGACATGTAAACTGAGTTATGGAACTTTGCATGCAGAAAACTAAAGAGTGTTAACATTCACAAATTCACTATAAATTGCATACTTGCCTGTTTTCGGTGATTTTGGTGACGTTGGGTTCGTCCCGACGGGTACTACGTATCGGTATGTCCGGTTCTCTGTTTTAGTTAAATAAATCAATGAATTAGATATTTCGTGAACAAACACATTATTAAATTAACATCTAAAGTGGGTTTGGTTAATTTATCGGATTCTCCGGCTAGTGTAACGTTGTATAGGGTATTACTAACATGGCACACCTTATTTTATACTAGTTTAATCAACCTAACAATTACTAGCATGATGGATTTAAATAATACAAGCAGATTAACATGTAAAATAACACTAGTTAATGTTAATTAACTCTATTAATCTAATTACAAGTGTATCATGTTAATTTGGATGGGTTATTAGCATTTTAATATTACATTAAAGGGGGTATACCTACTATCACCAGTAAAAACTTTCTTACACAAGTATAATATCCTAACGCAAATATAATATCATGTTGAAAACAATTTAACAGTTAATATTCATTCTGAAATTAGTACTAACAGATTAATTCTAACAATTTTAACTTTTAATGCTAACAACCTATTAATACTCATCTTAGCTTAACTAATGGTATGTTAACATCCCAATTTAATATCCCTACATACTCTCTACCAACCCATACCTTATTTTGATACAAAACCCCTCACTTACTCTCTCCCTTTACTCAACCTGTTACCCCTTAATACCTTTCTATTCTTTAGGGCTAACTTCTCTTTACTTTAAGTCAATCTTCCCTTTTCTTTTACTCTTTCTTACAACCTGCCATCTCTTTATCTCTTTCTTTATTTACTGTCAATCTCTCCCTCTCATTCGGTCATTCTTAACTCTATCTCCATTCTATTCTTTCTTTATCTTTCTCTTTTAATTCCTGGCTGTCTTCTTCCTTCAGGTTTCTTTTTTTTTTCATTTCAATGTTTTGCAGCAACCCACGCGACCAATGGAGAGGGCGAACTCACGTACGGCGCACGGAGGGGAGGAGGCTGACGACGGCAGCTGGAGGCGCTCCGGCGGACTTGCAGGCGGCACGCGCGGGGTTCTCCGGCCAGGCGGAAGCGCAGCAGCGGCAGCCGCAGCAGCGCGCGCATCAGCAGCGGCGACGGCTGCCTCCGGAGCACGGGCGGTGCTGCGGTTCCCTCCGGGTGGTGCACGCACAGCGAGGGGGCTGCGGCCTTGGTGGATGCGCGATTCTCAGTCGATAGGGAGCTCGGGATGAAGGAGGAAGGAGGGTTTGAAAGATCTGAAATGTTTATTTCAGATTTGATTTCCTTCTTTTTTTTTGTTTGATTTCTGAAGTTGTTTTCATATCTGGGTTTTGTTGGTTTCAACTGGGTTGGTCAGAAATTTGTTTTGATTTGAATCTGAAATGGTTGATTTCTGGAATTTGGGGCTGATTGTTGGTGGATTTGGGTTAGACTTGTTTTTGGTTTGGGAAAGAAACTGATGGAGGATTTGGGTTGCATTTCAGTTTGGGTTGAATGGAGGATGAAGATGGTGGTGGCTGATTTGGGTTTGATTTGTGTTGGGAAATTGCTTGCTGGTTTGGGAAATTTGGTGGAAGATTTGGGGCTGTTTTGTTTGGTGAAGAACAGATTCTGGGTTCTGATTTGTGTTGATGAGGTTTTGGTTTGTAGAATTTGTGTTGATGAGGTTTGGAAGAGGATTGTTTCAGTTTGGGTTGATGAATGGCAGGGAAGAGGAAAAATGTTGGCAGTGTCCCTTGCTGCTGCTATTGTTGTTACGGTTATAAGAATAATGGGGGAAAGACAACTTGATGGAAGAGGAGATGTATGTGGGGGAGGGGAACTTCAATCCCATGTTGGATCTCACCTATCAATACGGTGAGATAATGGGGGGGTAGATCCAGGTTTAATTAGGGTAAAGTTAATTAGTAAAAGTAGTTAGTGAGTAAATTCTATAAGGGTCACACAGTAAATGGTAAAAATAATTACTAAAGTTAATTAGTAAGCGACAAAGGTAATTAATGAATAGTAAAACTAATTAGTAAAACTGATTAGTAAAAGTAATTAGTTAAAAGTATTTTGTGGTTGGTAGAAAGGTAAACGCGACCGGAAAAGAGTAATTATTATGACATCAGAATACCGATTTCACAACCTACTCCGAAAATTACGAAAATGCAACGGGTTCGTATCCTCGCAAGAAGTACGATGTCCATTTTAAGATTGAACGACGAAAAATAGCAGGAAAAATCATTTAGTCATTATTGGAACTGTTTAAATTAATTTTCATTACGGAAAAACGTTCACTAAAGAAACTGGCCGTTACACCTCAATCCAATTCAAAGAAAAGTAAGGCAATAAGCACAGTATTGCATGTGTCAGGATATCATGATGTCATGAATGCAAATTTTCAAGAGAAGTGGCCAATACAAAAGAAAATTTCTTCTAAGTTGTGGGGGATGAGATTGCATCACTCATGCTGCTTACTCTTTCATCCATTCATTTTTTCTTTTCCTTTTCTTTTTTTGTTTTTTGTTTTTGATGTTTATGTTTTGCATTCAAGCGATAACACTATGAAATGCAAACACGCCACCTTTTGCCTACACGTGATGACGCTATATAGGCAAAGGGATGGAATGATACCCTAAATCTCATCTTTGGCGTCCTCGCCAAGGTTTCGTAGGGTACCGGCTACTCGATTCGATTAGAAAGAAACATTCACTTATACTAACTCTCTTTTTCATTCTCCAACATGAATTATGAACTCATCCACCCACTCCTAAGAGAAAAACAAAGCATACACAATTGACCACATCCAATCCAACCAAAAACTACACCATTCATCCCAACACATGCAATTACTTACACCAAACTTTTCCCAAATTATTTCAAAGAGATATCACGACGTATAAAATAGTCCCATACATGGCATATTAGCATTTGACTCCAAAATGGAAAAGAAATGAAAACGTGCCAATCAAATATCGAAGAAGTTGATACCAAAATGATAATCCGAAAAAATAGCATGACATTAAGCATGTAGGGACTAAGCACAAAGCAAATGGCATAGGGAGAAGGAGGCCAAATATGATATGCAATGAAGTGCAATAGGTGATGGCAAAATAGAGGTATCTCAAAAAAAATTTAGCTACCATCAAAATCCTAACAATCTAGAGATTCTAACACTCTCCCCCCAACTTAAAATAAGCATTGTTCTCAATGTTGGAAGAGTAATAGATCTCACAAAAGATCCTAGAAAAGAAAATAAAAGCACACGAAAATACTAAAATAAAACATTTATTTATTTACACTATTGGAAAGAACACACTGTGGCAAAAGGCGGATCTCGAATGTATAACGGTGATGGCAACTGCTCAATCATATCCTTACGCTCCTCCGCGAGCGTCTTTGGAGCTAGGCCTCCACCGGCCTCCTTGGATTCTAGCAATGCAACCCCCAGCGTCTCGTTTTGATAATATGTGGTATGTGGGAGACGAGCTGCATCAATCCAAGCCATGTCCTCATTCCCTGCAAAAGCATTCCAAAACGGGTCGTCAAAACAAATAAAACAATTTAAATGCAATGGACGACAATCTGAAGCAAAAATATGCGGAAGTGCAAATTGGGCTCAAGAAATGCAAGGCATGAGATGGTGGGAACTTCCCTGGAAAAATGTCGCTAGGTGTGGCATGATCCGCTGACTCAAGAGGAGGTGGAAGTGGCTGCAGAGAGAAAACTGGAGTAGGAGGGAGCTCGGGCTCAATATATACCATCTCGTAATCCCCGTCACTATCCTCTTCCTCGACATCAATATCAACATCAACAGTCTCTGCGGCACTCCCCACAACTGGTAACTGCTCCTAACAAACCTCCTCGATGACTGGTAAGTGCGCATCCTGAGGCGAGGGAAGTGACATCTGTGACTCAGTTGTCCTCCATAAGTACTCAACCGCCTCAACCTGTGAAGCTAACTCTGAAGTGGATTGTGGCTCAGGATCCATGGTCTCCTTAATCTGCTCTCGGCCATAATGCACATCCGCTTCATCCTCAACCTCAAAGTGAAAATGCAGTGTGTCACTGTCGTGGTCGACACGCACTCCATCATTTATCTCCTCTGACTCCTCAAAATGTATATGCTCAAATTCCTCTACTTGGCCCCAATGCACCCTCTTCACAAGTTTCTCATGGTATTCCATAGGGTCGCATTGGAATGAGCCCTCAGCTGGCTCCTCAGGCTGGTCCTGGACCTACTGGACTGTGTCCTCATACTCTGCGAGGTCCCTCAGGTAACACCACGAATCCTCAGTTGAATAATCAAAGAACTCTCCACCGCAGCTCATCTGCACGAAATCCCGCCCAGATGGGGATAATCCTGTGTAGAAGATCTGCAGAAGATGATCCTCGTGAAAGCTCTGGTGTGGACATGCAAGCACCAAATCAGTGAACCTCTGCCAAGCCTGATGGTAGGCCTCTCATTCAGCTTGGGCAAAGCTCGCTATATGCTGCTCCATGGCCTGCCGCCCCTGTACCTACTCCAAAAAGATAGGCAAAAACACCCGGAGAAATTCAGCCTGAAACGACAACCAAGTAAAATGTGAGTCCAGAGACAATGAATCAAACCACAATCTAGCATCATTTTGCAAAGTAGAGGGAAAAAATCTAAAGTATATGCAATCATCGCTAACGTTCCCACCAAGACATGAATACATCTATTCTTCAAATTTTCTAATATGTAAATGAGGGTTCTCCCACTTCGTACCATGAAAGTATGGCGGAAGTGGGATATCCTCCAAATCAACGTCCGGAAAATTTGAAGATGATGCCATGATAAAAAAATTCCAAGAAAATGAAAATAAACAAGCAAAAGACTCAATAAGTGGAAAATAAATAAATGGAAAGACACAACACTAAGAGATAGAAGTATCACACTAAAGCTTTAAAAATCAATCAAAAATGCTAATAATAGAAACCGGTGTCCCCGGCAACGGAGCCAATTGATTGAACCGCGGAAGGACGCGCAAGCGCACGCCTTCCACTCCCAAGCGTAGGAGTGTCAATGCAATAAAAATAACCGGTGAGTACCGGGTCAGATCACAGGGACAAGTCGTTCTATATTCACAAAATTGATTGGTAAAGAAAGGAAATAAAGCGCGAAAACAACCACCTCAACTAACGGTGGGAAAGTGTGTGAAAATCGTGGTGAAACTAAAATTCTAACCTAAGTGGGTAGGGTTGGAGAGCCAAAGGGGATTTAGGATAGCTAGGCGAGGAGAATGGGTTGTGGGTTCATTAAGGTTGGCATTAATTAAGCTCTAATTACCGCATATAACTCAATTGGTCATCCGGCTAAGGAAGCCCAATCGGAGAATTTAACATTAAAGGACATCACAAATAGCAATAGGGATGGATATATTACCATGACACTAATCAAATTAGGAGCATGGATTCATCTCGAATTGTGCCCTCTCGGGACTTAACCAATTAAAGTGTGCCCTAATTACACATCCAACATTAGCAAGAAATTGAGCAAGAGGAAATTAGGGCAAAGATTAACAACCAAACTCAATGAGTCACAACCCAAGCCAATCAATACTACTCAATCATACTAACCAAAATGATATTCATATACAAATTCATCAAGGTTCAATACAAAGAGAGATATCAAAATTACAAAAGAGGGAGGAAGGATTTCACCCAAGAATCTCTTCAAATGAAGCTTTCCTTCCACTTTAGCACCTCCACCGAGCTTCTCAAACATCCATGACCTCCAAGCTCTACCCCTAGCATTGGGGAAGAAGAAAACCCCAAGAACCCTAAAAACAGCAAGCTAAAACCTAAAAAACGCAAAAAAACCGAAGAGAGACTCAAAATAACGCACAGCCCCCCTTTAAAACATTGCAGGTCGGGCGCGCAGTGCGCCCGACCCGCAGGCGCACAGCGCCCGCACAAAAAAAAATCAAGGCCGCTGGGAGCGGCCTGAAAAAGAACAGGGCGGGCCGGTCCCGACATTTTAAAAAAACTTTTTTTTAAACTGCGCGCGCGGGGAGCTGTAAGCGCGGAGCGGGTCGGCCGCTGGGTCGGCTCGCAAGAAAGCGGTTTCACGTTTTTTTTAATTTTGTTTTTTTAATTTTAGCAGTGGCCCTGAAACGCGGGCCGGCCCGCATGGGCTTTTTATTAAATTTTTTTGTTTTTTTCTTTTATAATTACCAAAACTCCTAGAAATGCTTCTTAGGCTCCAAACAATCCCCAAAATTAGCTCCAATCTCCAAAAAAATCTGGAAAAATTCCAGAAAATCCAAAAAAATTCCAGAAGTACCTGAAAAATAAGAGGAGCAAAAATTAGTCCACAAAAACCATATTTTATGTATAAAATATGAATAGGCTTCAACAATACAAAATATCTCGAATACGCACGTATCAAAGCCAAAATAGACACAATATACACATAAAATGCCCGAAAATGGGGGGAAAATAAGCAATTTATATACCGAATCAATGTCCAACCCCAACTCACATGGTGCACAAAAATGCAATGCATTAAGTAACAAACTGGAAACTAATTCATGATATATCACGACAAATTCATATGAAAATGTAAATGGTATCATTAACAAAACACGTACCTGCGGCAAGAGGAAAGCTTGCAAAATAAAGTGAGTACTGTAGATAAAGAAATGAACTGCAACATCAAGAAACTGAAACCTAGCGTCACAACATCATCCCAAGTACAATTACTACTAGCAACCACATTTGATATTGAAACCATCAAAGAAACCAAGGCACATCTTTCACTTCATAACCACAATGACATGGAGTAACTATAGCTACACAAATGCAACATGCAACAATTTATGGTTTTGTTATGAACTTAAGTTTTTCAAAGAATTCTTGAAGTACTTCATGTAATAATTCCTAAGCAGGCTTGAGCTTACTAATAGTTATATGAAAACGACAATTCTTATTTAAATTTGAATGTTCACAAAACTCCTTTACTAAGTTTATGGAAAAAACACACTTTTCTATTGAAATGGAACCAAATTGATATGTAACTTGAAGTTTGCACAAGGGGAGCTTGTAGGAACTTGTAGGTGATGATAATTAAGGTTCCTACACTCTCTAAAGCTTCCAACTTGAAAGTTATCAAAAATCCTCTTACTAACTTTCCATTTTTTACAAGTGGGTTTCCATTTAAACATGGAAATTTTGAGAGAGGTAGCAAGTAGACTTTTGTGTAGTATTCCTAACTTAAGTTTCTATAGCTTAGGATATTATGGATATGCTTACGAAATGTTTAAAATTTCGACAGAGTTTCTCTTGTATTTATCAAACTTTTCTAATTACAACATAAGTAATATTTAAAAGAAACATGCTATAATCATAAGAAAAATATAACATTGCTCAACAATCATAAGAAAAGTGCCATAAAGGAATGTTGGGACTAGCATGCACTAAAATTAAGAACCAACATAATCTTAAAAGGACAACACAATGGAAATCCAAGATTTTAATTAGCAACCATTCTTTCACACAAAATGAAGAGTACATAACTCTACTCTCATTAGCACAATTTTGCCATGAAGTTAGTAAATTTGAACATGATCCAAGAATAAATGACCAACTAAAGCATGACTACTTCATTCAAACGACAACGAGTGCATCAACTTTGATAAAGATCACAACTTGCATGAAAAAGAGGGCAAATTGCCTACAATTCAATAAAAGCTTCCATGTTTCCATTGAATTTAACCAATGAAAGGGACTAACGACACAAAGGTGCCAACTTGCACGTGGGTTCTCAAAAAATTAAGGGACTAACGACACAAAGGTGCCAACTTGCACGTGGGTTCTCAAAAAACTAGCTTTAGTCAAGGGAGGTGTGAATAATGTTATCTTGGCCTTAAGTTGAGACATTAATAATGACACCAACAATAACACTAACAACAACTACAACACCACAATAACAACTACAACACCACAATAACAACAACACCAACACAACACCAACACCACAACAATACTACCACCAACACCAACAACTACAACAATCCACAACAACGTCAACACCATTGACAACACAACAACATCAACATCGCCAACACCAATCATCACCACCACCAACAACAACAACACAAACATACATAAATCTACAATCACATGTAAAGCTCGATGATGCCATGATGCTTATGAAACACAACAAGCGATGCAATGCAATGCTATGCAATGGGATTCCATGAATGAGCTGGCGTGCACGTGCAAGTGATTCTAGTCCGTTATCAACGTGGAGCCACCTAACGGTATCAAGAGGTTGCCCATGGCATCTTCACCAGCCTCCTACCGTGGCAACTTTATCTATGCTTGTGCACTCCACCTTCGTGTCCTAACAACATCATTTCACCCATTCCTTATTTCGCATTTATCCAACGAAACATTTAGCCAATTTCACATCTCAAGTACTTTTCATATGATGCTTATTTTCATACAAGAGAAATTCAATAATAAAGTTTCTAACTTTCCATGGAGAGCAATTTATATAAATTATGAAACAATGTAAATAGAATGATAAAGCCTCCAACTTCCAAAATGAGAGCTATTCCATTTAAACAATGAAACAAAGGAGAACAATTTCGTTTACTCAATATAACAAAATGAGAACTATTTCATTTAATCAAAGAAACCAAAATGAGAACAATTTCATAAAAGAGAGTAATTTCATACAAGGTAACTCGAATGTTAAACTTCCAACATTCCATAATACTTCCAACATCCCAACATTTCCTAATAAATTTCCAACATCCTAGCATTTCAACATCTGAGAGCAATGCCAAAATGAGGGAAATCCAACTTGATTTATGAAGATTGAACTTAAAGAACAATTCAAGTTAATTAATTTAAAGCTTCCAACATGATTTAAGTTTCCATGTCAACACCTAATTTCCGCTTAACTTACATAATTCACCCAACTCATGCAAGGGGATTGGAAAAGAGTCAAGCTTCCAACATTTCCAATAAATGAGAGCGATATCATACAATGAGAGTAATTTTGCTAAATTAAGGAAACAAACGAACTAGGCAACATGAAGCGACCACATGTCATCGTATAATTTCAACATCTCCTATGAATTCACCCGAGAATGAGAGCAATTTCAAAAAGAGTAAAAGTTTCCAACACCAAGAATGAGAGCAATTTTGCAAAATCGGTGACATAAAATCAGTGACATAAATAACATTTTTGCTTCACCAAACAATTAATGACCCCATATTACTCTATATTACAAGTAAATTCAAGCTCAAAGCTTCATGTCAAGGAATTTCTACAACAACCCTAAAAATGCAAGCTTTACTCGTCAAAAATGAAATAAAATAAACATGTGAGTTGAGATTGGACTCCTACCTCTTCCAATTAGATGAAATCCCCCATTGATTGCAATGAATCCATCATGAATCCCCTTCTCCAACACCAAAGCCCTAATTTCGAAATTCCCCCAACTCCTCCATGAATCACCCTCTTCAAGCTTCAAACCCTAACTCTTCTTTATCCCAAACTCCCACTACCACTTGAGATTGAAAACAAAGCCCAGAAATTTCAGCCAGATCTGATTTGGGTTTTGGGGGAAGGTTTTTGGCCATGGAGTTGAGAAAAATTGGAGAAGATGGAAGAGTAGAGGGTGGGAATGGGTTAGGGCCTTGATTCCCCTCTTCTTCCTCTTCTTTTTCATTCTTTTTCCCCTTCTTTTTCTCCTCCAATCCCTCCCCAAAATTTCGGCAGCAAGAGGGTATTTCGGCCTGGGCATGGGGAACTCGGCTAA
This sequence comes from Scilla litardierei, assembly GCA_030789695.1. Classification (NCBI taxonomy): domain Eukaryota; kingdom Viridiplantae; phylum Streptophyta; class Magnoliopsida; order Asparagales; family Asparagaceae; genus Scilla; species Scilla litardierei. The sequence continues at coordinate 153,349,454 of CM061137.1, read as the reverse complement.
TGCTTGGGGGAGAAGAAGTGGGGAAAGGAAAAAGAAATAAAGAATTAAGAGAAGGGATTTAAGTATTTACAAGTTTGTCATTCCCAATTAAATCAACCCCTCTTCTCTCATCTAATAGTCTAGCCCAACGATTAAAGCCTAATCAACATCAACTAATAATAATCCAAGCCCAACTCTATCTACCAAATGTAAATAAGGCCTTAACAATAGTTATGATAATATTCATCAACATCACCAATAATAAACATGATAATACCGAAAATAATACCAACATCACCAAAAATAACAACCAAACATCAATAATAATAACGTCATTCATTAATAACTATCTCAGCATCACCAATTGTCATGAACATACCGTTTTACTATACACACTCACCAACTAAAATCGCTAAGCACGCTAATCAACACTAATAGCATGCGAACAATAATATCAATTTACTATCCAACCACACGCATTCACTTATATATCCAAAGCATATCATAGTCATCTTATAGCCATACATGTAGGAAATTACTATACACACAATAAAATTACTATACGCACACACGCAAATAGTATTTTACACATACTGGCATTACAGCTAGGACTGAGGAATCTCAAGAGAGGGATTTAGAGCTTCATCTTCTTTAAGAAATTGAGATTTGATTCCTCTTTCTGTCTCTCTCTCTCTTGTGTATTTTAGATTTAGTTTCCTTGTATTAATTATTTGGGATGATTTTTGGAGTAAAAATGTGCATTCATTATTATGATGAGCTTGATCTATTGTTGTGTGTGTTGTGGCAAAGTTGAGGTCTTGTGTAATGTTGTGATCTCTTTGGTGTATTGCAAATTTTAATGTTAGATTTATTATACCATTAATCTCTACATTTGCTAGATGATCAACTGAAGGGGCTATGATTCAAGGGGATTATGCATATCGGCCCCTCTTGATTTGTTTTAATGCTATGGGACTAATGACACGATGCATCACTTATTGCAAACCCCCATTGATTTTATCGCTTTATCATCTGATTGTGCACTCGAAAGAGATGTGTAGAGTTATACGTTGAGCTTCACACCCTTAGGGTATCTTCCGGTGGTGCATGCCTGAAAGGGATCCACCATTGAGTTATAGTTTAAACATATGAATCATCACTAGCATTTGCCCTAGATGACACCATAGCTCATACATGTCCTCCTATCTCTCCCTCCTATTTTCTAACCAACTTTAGAGAACCCTACATCAAAAACCACATTTTCCCAACACTGCCACCAAATTTTGCAGCTTGAGACGGTACTCCTCTCACAACTACCCTTCCATAACCGATTAAATTTGCATGATTGTATAACGACTTGTCCATGTGTATTTGACTCTAGACTCACCGGTATTATTAATCTTGACCTCATGTGCTTGGGAGTCGCAATATTTTGAGGCAATCACCGTTGTAATGAAAAAGAGGGAAGGATGAATCGTTGCTCAGTGTAAGGAGGCATAGTTCTTGTTGAAAAATGTATGCCATCGAGGCTAATTATTTGTAATTGGAACATCTTTTTCAAAATAATAGTATGCTATTTGGTACTGTTTTTTAAGGATAATTAAATTTCATTAACTAACAATTAATATACAATATACACCTCAGTAAAACTTAGATATCTAATCTAAACTTGAACGTAGAGGGGAGAGAGGACACAAGCGTCGTCATTCCCTTCTAGCCAATCCTAGAAAAGAATCTAAGTTATTTGGTAATGTTTAGCTAAGTATGTTTATAAATATTTTGTCTGTATATAGTATGCTATTTGGTACTGTTCCTTTGACATAAGGTCATTGTACGGGTCTGTGCATGAACGGTGTCACTTAGATCTCTGACCTAGCTTCGAGGCATGGCCTAGTGGAAGGTCTTCGGTTGGGTGGCACTTGAAGCGCACGAGGGGAGTAGTGGCCAAGAGAGAATTCATCACTCTTGTTGTGGGGAGTTACTGTCACATAATCAGTACGGTCCTTAGCAAAAATCCTTGGCCGAGGTGCGTTGGATATGATCCAACAAAGAAAAAGCTAAGGTTGAACGATACTGATTGATCGTGAAGCTATTATGAGTTGATAGTCAACCATGCCCTAGGCTTATCAGGGGCATAATGTTGACGAATGGATTAAAACTATGGAATTCATCATTGATATAGACAATACTCATGTCAAGGGGCAGACCACATAATGATGATACCAAACCAGGGACGGAAACTACTGCTCGTAGTCACTGTCGTCAGGGGTTATGAGTCCTACCTGTAGTAAGGTCATGTTGTAGGGTCGCACACACCCTGAGATCCTCGACCAAATAATAAGAGAAACATGCATATGATGCATGGAAACTAATATGGTCGCAATTGGTTGGGAAGATGATTTCGATCACACATGATGTGACATGAAAGACGAGCCTCTAAAAGCATAGAAAAACCCAAAACTGGGTCTCGAACCCAGTTGCCTGAGCCCGGGCACGGACTCAGGCTAACCCAAGCCTCTGGCTTGGGCTAGCCCGAGTCCAGCTTGGGATAAGCCCGAGTTCTGCATCGGCTAATACCAAAAACTGGGATCGTGCACGCACAGGCTTCAACCTGGGTGCGCTTGGGCCCAAACTCGGGTGCTAGCCTGAGTTCATGGGCTTGGGCAGGCCTAGGCATCAGCCTAGGCTCGCTCAGGTGCCAGTTTGGGCGGGTGCCCGATCCCAGGGCACGCCTGACTCAGACCTGCTCGACCACATGGTCGGGTGGGCGCCCGAACCGGGCGCATACCCAAACCTGGGTGCTAGCCTGCTCGAGCGGGCCCGGATTATGGGCGCATGCGCTTGCAGGTTTGGAGGGTCTTCAAACCTGTTTGGGCCAGATTTTGGGCAGATTTTGACGACTCATTTGAAGGGTTAAACGACCACAAAATTGAGTTTCGTCTGTTTCTATGTGATCTCCGTTTGAAGCTCTTGAAAATGATATGCAATTTTACTTCTTAGGCTTACCAGAGAGGGAGAATCAATTACTCAAAATTTAGTTCTTAAAGGGGAAAAATTGAGTTAATATGGATTCTAAATTTTGGTACCATACAAGATATGTTACTGATCTGTTACTATACAGGATATCTTAAAGGCTCAGCTCATCGTATAAATATGGTCCTCCTCTTCCTCCTAAACTTACACCAAGACTAGATCAAGGGACCTTTAACTAATTAAGTGAGCAAATCTAGATATAAAGGCGACCAAATTTTAGTTCCTCTTTTTCCTCTTTATTCTCTCCTTCATGTTCAAGCTAAACTTGAAGGGAGTTTGGATTGGATCCGAAGTTTCAGATAGGGATACAGCTAAGATGAAACTTTCTAGGGCAAGTGGTCGGTTCTGAGACGAGCTGTTGCGAACGCTTCGGGACGTTGCCATAAGGATATTGCTTTTACAACTGCAAAAACATAGGAATGTTCCTTTAAGCATTTTATTTTATTAATAGATATTATATCTATCTTTGTGATGTCAGTTCACCTCCCTCCTTAGGTAATATTGGTCTAGCAAAAGGTTTTTATTCGGTAGAGTTTATTTTTAATAATTTTTCTTCTTCCACTGCTTCCCACATCTGATGAGCATATGGATAGATGATGGGAAACGCTCTATGGATGCGTGTTCAAAACCCTTCAGTTTCTTAGCCTGTCGTCATGGCAGGCAGGATCACTAGTTGTTGTTGATAAAAAATTGTGATGATTGGTGGGTTCGCAGTCGGATTGGACTGGCACTCGTCAGTCGTTCGATCACGATGGTTAGTGCTCGGATGTTGATGCTTACCTCTCGTGAGAATGCATGGAACTAGTCCAAAGTCAATAATTGTGACTCATGCATCCCACTAATGGAGGAACTGGGATCCATGGTGGGAAGTGCACCATCACCACCCCTGTGATGGCTCTCAGGCCCTTGATTGGTGGTTCGAGTCATTGTTGTTATGGTTGAAGACGTGGATGTCGAATCGATTCCCACAAATGGCGACAGATGTTTCATGTTGTTTCCTCACCACTCAAGTTGTTGGAAGATGTTTAGGTTCCAGTTGTCGATGTGGGGTGATGTGGGCAGTTGAATAGGCACCAAGCGAGCTGACCATGGGCTGAATAAGATCTGATCCAAGCTATTGGAGTCGGTTCCGAGCTATATCTAGGATGTTTACAGCCCTAGAAACTCGTTTGGGGGGTCGGATATGGGGTCCAGTCTAATCCCCTCCGATGCTTAAGTCAATAGATGACTTAAGGAGGCTCGAGATAACTCTGCCCGACCTGTTGGAAGATCATCCGGTAGTTATCATACCGAGCTATGAAGGAAATGTATAATGTGCAGCAGATACTTACTGTAAGAGTACCTAAGTGTTGGTTCTATCAGAACCCTCCGTCTCTCACTATTCGAGAGTTTATTTATAAGCGATGGCATCTTGGATGTCGTCCGAAGGTAATGCCCGAGCATTTAAGATACTTTATTGCGTTTGACCTGAGCTGTAGCCCATTGATGGAAAACTCAACAGTCGATCATTGTTTCCCCTCATTCATGAGCCAACACGTTAAATGAGAGAGTCTAACGGTTTGCCAAACTGTCATCTTGAATGGAGAGAGAGAGGCAGTCGACCTCCCGCAAGGGCCTTTGGGCTGTAGGGCCGGCGTTGCGGACTCTGCTGAGATTTTGGGCTTTATCTTGTTAAAGCAAAAAAAAAAAATAAGTCATCAATAGGCTGACCCCATGTAGTAACAACAACCAGCTGTGTTTAGTGAAGGAAGAATTGATTCAAGTCTCGCTTGAAGGGATATTCTATTCTTCACATAATCACTATCTCCGTATTCACTATATACGATCAAGGACAAGAAGCGTTAAACCAATTCTATTCAAAAATGCAATTTCTTCGATTCTATCAAATTATGAACATCAATAGGCAAAACAAAGATGAAGTAAAAAAAATTCAAAGTGAATAGGGGGGAGTAGGAAATAACAATCACGTGAATGAAATTGCTGTCATGCAAAATGAGAAGGATCGAAAATACTATCACATTGGCTAATCAGTATATCTACACGATGGAATAAACGGAAACTTCTAGAAAAATACCTCAATATATCTAATGATCAATCTATGTTATTATGAAATGATTGTTAGACTGAAATGGTGACAAGAACAACAACAACAAAAAGTAATTCCTGCCTTAATTTGGCATGCATACTGGCGGAGCCACCGACGAAGTAGCTGTTTTCCTGCCCCCACCATTAACTGACCATCATCCCCCAAAAATTAAAAAGTTGGTGGGTGTAACAGCAAACGTACCGCAAGTTAACAGCGAAACTAATTACATCATTTGGCTACACGAATACTACAGGTTACAAATAAGCAAGCAGGTGAACTCTTTTAAGCTACTCACAGCCCTGCAAGTAGCTAAGGTCCTGTTCTTTTGTTGGAATAGAGAAGAATGGAATAGGGGAAAGTTTGTATTCCAAAGAGAGAGAAAATGAAGTTTTGTGTTCTTTTGATGAAATAGAGTATGGAAAGTGGGGTTTGGAATAGAAAGTGGGGTCCACGTTCTATTCTTGTGTTCTTTTGGGATTGGAAAGTTGGAATGAAAAAGTGGAAAGATTATGAGTTGGAGGGAAGAGAGAGAGAGAGAGAGATGAGAGAGTGGGGCCCACCATTCCCAAAGATTCCATTGTATTCCAAGCAAAAAGCTTGGAATACAAAAGTGCTCATCATTACCAAATTGGAATAGCCACGTAGGATTCTATTCCACGCCCAAAAAAACAACCGCTTGGAATACAAAATTGGAATAAAGTGAATAATGCATGAATATTATCTCTATTCCCATTCCCATCCCTATTCTTGGCAAAAGAACAGACGCTAAGGGACGAATTTAGGCAGCATCTTTAAGGAAAAAATAATGATAGTACAAAAAATATATTAAATTAAATCACATCATCATAGCACTAAAACAACAACCAAATACAAAAATTACAAGTTAGGCCCCCTACTCAAAAGTGAATGAGCGAAGAATATTCGCGAAGCCTGTCGATCCTACTCTTTTCACTGTGGAATCATGTTCCATTCTTTTAGCTTATTCTACCTTCATATAATAATGCACATCACTATACCCTCTTGATTAGTTCTTCCTAAAAATTGAACCAAGCCCCAGCGTGCGCCAACGGGCTGTAGTGTTGGCTGCAGTACCAAGCATGGAAGGCGCCGACCCTTGCCCGAAAGGGGACGGCAAGGATCGGAACGGGGAGCAGAGCAAGTACCGGGGGGTCCGGCGCCGGCCGTCGGGGAAATTCGCGGCGGAGATCCGCGACTCGAACCAGAGGGGGGCCAGGGTTTGGCTGGGCACCTTCAACACTGCAGAAGAGGCCGCCAGGGCCTACGACCGCGCTGCATATGCCATGCGAGGTACGTTGGCCGTTCTGAACTTCCCTGCTGACGAGGCTCGTGCTTGCTTTGCTGCAGCTGCTGCACGTGTTTCTCCTTCTCCTTCTCCTTCTTCGGCACGGGGCATGCCGGTGGCCGACAAGGTGGGCCCCTCAGATCATGTGAAATGGAGTTAGACGACGTGTTCCGCATCATCATCATCACTGTATGTTGTCATCAAAACCGATCTTGGTTGTATATTCGGATGCTTCTTCTTCTATCCACTGTTGTTGTATTGTTGCTGCTGCTGCTTTGATAATTGGTTTAGCTTTTGTTGTTGTTGTTGTTGTTGTTGTTGTTGTTGTAAGAGAGACTAAGATCATTATGTTAATGGCTATGATGCATGATGATGTGAGCATGTGATTAAGGGCTAACAGACGGTGCCTGATAATTTTGATCTGGTGTAGCTGACGAACCCGCTTCTTATTTGTTGGGAGAAAGAAAAGCATGTGTTGTATTTTACTTTATTTTTTCCCGTTCAGTTAGAACTATACCTAATCAGCATCAGTTATCTATTAATGGGGAAATCACACAAAAATGTCCCAACGTTGGGACCTCTTTCATATTAATACATGAACTTTTAAGTCATACACAACAGTACCTTTTTTGATTTTTTGTTTAATTTATACTTGTTTTGTCTTTTACCATATTCATAAAAATAATACCCTAACGTTTGGGTTATCTTTCAAAAAAATACCCAAATCCCACTAAAACCCACATCACAGTTGTTTCAGAGTGTTTTCTCACTACAAAGCGTTGACCGTGGATAACCCGGTCAACGTGGTCAAGGGGCCCGCTTGGGTCCCTCAGGGGTTTCTAGTCGGTGCAGATGGGGCGAGGGGTATCCTCGGCCCTTGTTGAGACGCTCGGCCTCGGACAGACGAGCACGGCCTCGGAGGAAGAACGACGAGGGGCAGCCTCAGTCGTCAGCCAGATGCGTGGTCGGCGAGGGGCGAGGGGAAGCCTCGGCCCGGGTTGAGACGCTCGGCCTCGGTAGGATGTGCTCGGCCTCGGCGGTCGGACGATGAGGGGTAGCCTCACTCGTCCAGCTGGGTGTATGATCGGCGAGGGGCGAGGGGAAGCCTCGGCCCGTTGATTAGCTGTCCTCCTGCGTAGACGAGAACGCTCGTCAGGGGGCCGGACCTTGGTTCCGGCCAAATCCCCTCCGATGCCTAAGTCAGACAGAGATCTGAAAGAGGAGGCCCGGCGGAGACGGTTCGACTCGTGAGGAGATCGGAACGGCGTCTCACGGCGCGAGCGGGGGAGGAAGGAAATGAAATGGGGGAACTAGGTCGTTGATGGAGTACCTTAGGTTTTAGATACCTGAGATGCGGTCCCTTGCTTCGTCGTCCTCCTAGCCCTTTTAAAGAGCTCCCAGCGTGATTGCCTCTGGCCCACTTCCCTCGCCCGCCCTCAATCGTGCCCCCTCAATCCGCCCCCCGTCGCCGCCCCTTGCGCCATGCCCGCACCTCCCCATTACCGTCATTTAGTGGTCGCGGAACCGGGGGAGCGGTTATCGCAGGAGTGGGTGAGTGACCAGCGGGTACCGGGGCCGGGTCGGATCGATAGTAGGGGGGTCCCTTAGTGGGTCTTGTAAAACGGGCCGGTATACGTAGATGGGATCCCGGCCAGCAGTTGGGCTTCTGGGCTTGTGTCTTTTGGGTCTCGGTCAAATAGGCGTAACAATTGCCCCCATCGGTCGGGTTGATCGGCTTCGGCCTGTTCGGCTCGGCCGATGTGACTTCTGCCGATTTTGACAAGCTCGCCAGTCGATGCCAACTCATTTATTAGTCGTCATCATGAGTGGGCCCGTTCGATATTTTTAAGGCGCGGGCTCCGAAGCGCCGTTGGTCCTCTGATGCCGCCACGTGTGGCAGCAAGCTTATCCCCACCGTTCGCGGGGTCGTCTTCAATTGAGAAGCCGAGGGGTTCGAGCGCCGCCATCGGTGGGATCGATCGGCCTCGGCTAGCTCGGTATAACCGCTACGCCTCCTGGGGTTCCGAGTGGCGCTTCAGTCGAGGCGTGGTCATAAATGTAGGTCATGATGAGGCGGATCGATTGGACTTTCCCTGGCGCCGATTTCGAAACGCCGCCAGTTCTTCGAAGCCTGCCGCACGTTCTTGTCAGCCGCTTCGAATTCACTCCTGCGCCCGGTATATAGGATCCTCAGCTGCGTGGATCTCCACTTCTCTCTTGCTCCTCTCGTTGTCCAAAGCTTTCCACAACTCGGAGTTTCCCGTCGCCTTCGCTTCCTTGCCTTCTCCAAACTAGTCGAAAAAGGTAATTCCTCTCTTGCTTTCGTCTTATGGCTGCTCTTAGGATAGTCGGTTCTGGTCAAAGGGCGAGGGATCCTCCGGAGTCCAGGCGGGGTGAGCCCCGGCTGGGGGAATCAGGTTCCCTCGCCGGGAGTCGTTTTCTTCAAGATAAGGGGAGGAGAAACTTTTTCCAGACTACGCCCGTGATGACGTGGCGTCGGTTGCCGTGCGGCTTAATGTGCCCCCGGTTGTCCTCCGTACGCCGTCGGGGACTCCTCCTTCGGTGGCCGCGGAGATCCGGGAAAGATATCTCTGCTTCCCATACGAGGTTCGAGTTCCATTTGTCGACGAGCGGATTTGCCTTCCGAGGAGCAATGAGGTCGGCGCCTACGTCGAGATGTTCCGCCTGGGCCTTCGCTTCCCGCTCCATCCCTTCTTCATCCAGGTCATGGAACATCTCACGGTATCCCTTTGCCAGTTCACCCCGTGTTCGATCGCGGTACTGACGGGCTTCGTAACGCTCTGCTGTACCCGTGGTCTGGAGCCGTCTCTCCCCCTTCTCTTCCACTTTTACCAGGTCCAGACGGTCGGGCCGGGGTCATGGCTGCAACTCCGAGCCCGTTCGAGGAGGGAATGCCTGATAGGGTTACCCCGCTGGTCGGGGGATTGGAACTCGGATTATGTCTTCGTGGTCTTCTTGGGTGAGGCCCAGATTTTGATAAGTTGGGGAGCGTCTGTCCAACCTCGCCCGCCGCTAGCCCTTTCTGACGTTGATCAGGCAGCCGCCGCGACGCTGTCGGCTCTTCCTTTGGAATCGAAGTCCATCTGGTCTTTGTTGGATGACCTACTCCTGAAGGCCGTTTTGTGGTCTCCGGGTAGGTCGCTTTTTCATCCTCGGACTGCCCTGTGACTCATCCTGATTTCGGTTCCCTTTGTAGGGATGGCAGGCCGCGAGTTCGTTCGTGACGTCGATGAGCTGATCCGTCGTGGAGCTGCTCAGAGCCGAGGCAGTACCTCCGGAAGGGCGCCTCGACGGACCGTTGAGGAAGAGGTGCGCCGAGCCGAGCCCTCCGTGGGCAAGGTAGTTGAGGAGGATGTGCGCCGAGCCGAGCCCTCTGTGGGCAAGGTAGCGACCGTGCCTCCTGCCTCTTCTTCTGGCGATCTCCTCCCTGGGGGCGTCGTAAAGGCCGGACCTGCCCCATCAGCCCGAGAGGCAGGGGGTAATGACGGGTCCGGTGTAGTCCCCCTTGCCCTCGGAGCGTCCCCTCCCGTCCCCGAGAGTGGAGATGGGGCAAGGCGGAAGCGCTCTCCTTCGGCGGTCGTGGAGCCTCACGGAGGGAAGAAGAGGAAGGAGGATGCGGAGCCCTCCAGCCCGGCCAGTTCTGTACCTCCTGCAGGCGCCACCGGGGATCTTCAGGTGACTCTGACAACCACCCCCGTCGCAGCGTCCCCGCTTCCGTCCCCGGGAATCGGAGCACTATTGGCGAGCCATATGGCTTCCCTCGATGTTGCCCCCGGGAGTTCGGTGTTCGTCGACCGAGCCCTGGCCCAGCAGGTGGCCGAGAGCTCCGTCTTCCCCCGGGACCGCAGCACCCTCGAGAAGATTCCCGCCGACAAGGTGTTGGATTCTTTGGTTTGGGCCCTTCAACAGGTTCGGCCCTCTCGCAGTCCTTTCTTTCCCTTCACTCTCTTCTTAGCTCATGTCCCGTTTTCCAGGGGTCGACGCTCGCCGTGGAGCTGCAGCGGCGAGCCATCCTCTTGAGGAAGCTGGAGGAGTCCTCCATGAGGGCCCAAGAACGAGCCGGGGGCGGCGGAGGTAGCAATGGTGGAGGCCCAGATGGAGTCCCGGCATCTCCAGCTTCGTGTGTCCGAGCTGGAGGGACGAGTGGGTGATCTCCAGGGAAAGTTGGAGGATGCCCTGCAGTCGGCTGAGGAAGCGGCGGAGTCGTTCCGCCTGGAGAGGGAGGAGCTTCAGAGGGAGTTGTCTGATCGGCGCCAGGTGGCGCGGCTCGCGGAGGAGGTGGAGAGGGGCGTCGTTGGGACCCTGGGGAAGAGAATCCTCGAGGTCCTCAGGGAGGCCTTCGGTAAGTATGAAGACCTTATCGCCCCTCGGATCGTCGACGTCGTCCAGTCTTCCTTCCGGGAATGTGTGGAGCGCGTTCGGCAAGCCCCTCCGCCAATCGATCCTCCTCGCTCCGAGCAGGGCGAAGTGCCCGAGGATGTGTCCTCCCGAGCCCGGGCCCCCTAAGCCGTCCCTCCCGGCATTATCCTCAAATTTTTAAGCATCCGCTTCGCTTTGGGCCAGTCTACTTGAAATGGACCCCGCTATCTCCTTCGGCTTCGCTACCGGTTCCGGGGCCAATAATTGCTGGTTGCATGGCTGCCAACTTGGGCTAACTACTTTGGGTCTTTTGTCAACCAATTTTGTTCTGTCGGGGTCGACCTTGCTTCTGTAGGTGACGAACTTTGTCATTCGTCGTGAGTGGATTATCTGTAGAGAGGTCTCTTCGCCTTGATTCCCTGTAAATAAGACACATTTTTGTACCCTGGTTAACTGTTATAAACAAAATTAACTTACTCGGGCTCCCCTTGTACTTTGCGTTGCTGCCTTGTCCTTGGCCTAGGACTGGATGACGTTGGCGCTGGCTGGGGGGGGTTCTCCCCAGACCTATGAGTGCAGGAGTCGGTCGGCGAGGGAAAAAGCTCCTCGGCTTAGGACCGGTCGGCGTCCGTGTCTTGGGGGAGTTGCCCCCAGACTTATGGGCGCAGGAGTCGGTCGGCGAGGGCAAAGCTCCTCGGCTTAGGACCGGTCGGCGTCCGTGCCTGTTGGAGGAACTGCCCCCAGACTTGTAAGCGCAGGAGTCGGTCGGCGAGGGCAAAGCTCCTCGGCTTAGGACCGGTCGGCGTCCGTGCCTGCTGGGGGAACTGCCCCCAGACTTTATGAGCACTGAGGTCGGTCGGCGAGGGCAAAGCTCCTCGGCTTAGGACCGGTCGGCGTCCGTGTCGGCTAGGGGAATCACCCCCAGACTTATGAGCGCAGGAGTCGGTCGGCGAGGGCAAAGCTCCTCGGCTTAGGCCCGGAGCGCGGGAGTCGGTCGGTGAGGGCAAAGCTCCTCGGCTTAGGACCGGTCGGCGTCCGTGCCTGCTGGGGGAACTGCCCCCAGACTTATGAGCGCAGGATTCGGTCGACGAGGGCAAAGCTCTTCTTCCTCCTCTAGTGAGGCTGCGGTCCCCATTCTTTTGCGCTATTCGTGACCCGTCAATTCCGTCGGGGATTTAAGAAAAGACAAAAGGGGAATGCATTTGTACTCTCAAGAGTCCTGCCGGACTGGTACATTTGGAGGAAAAGGAAAAAAGGAAATGAAGCTAGACAGAGGGATGTAAACCTAGATAACTCCCTCTTACTAGGCTGCAACCGGGGGGAGAGACATCGCCCGCTTACTCTATGATGCGGAGGGGACCTTGGACGGTGTTGACCTTCTTCCCCTTGTCTGGCTGTGTGGAGGTCCCTTCTCCGTGGGCCGGCTCATCGGCCTGGTTCCTGGCGTGCCCCCGGCTCATCAGCTTCTCGATATCCTTCTTCAAATGCCAGCAGTCTTCAGTGTCATGGCCATCGTCCTTATGGTACTTGCAGTACTTCTCCCTGTTCTTCCCACCTCTTTTAGCCTTCGGTGGGGGGCGATCAGCTCGCTCTTCCTTCTGTACTTGGGCGAGGATGGCGTCTGGGGTGGTGTCCCTCGTGCTTTCTCCCCGCTGTCTGTTCCTCGGCCTCTTCTCGGTCCGGTACCCTTCGGGACTGCCTCGTCCGCCGTCGCCACGCTTGGTCCCTCGAGTGGCTTTTCCTGCATCCTCGGCCAAGGCCTCCTCGGTTAGCATGAAGCGTTCGGCCCTTGCCATAATCCCGAGGAGGTCCTTAGGGGGATCGTTGTGTAGGGACTTCTTGAGGCCTCTGTGGCGAAGCCCTTTCTTAAGGGCCGTCTGGACCACCAGGTCAGGAGGGCTGTTCACGTTCAGCCTTTCCGCATTGAAGCGGCGCATGAACTGTCGGAGCGGCTCGGACGGGCCTTGCACTATGTTGAACAGATGTTCAGCACCAGGCTTGATCTGCCTCCCCGCCATGAACTGCTTGCAGAACAACTGGGCGAGTTCCTCGAAGCTGTCGATGGAGCGACCGGGCAGGCTGTGGTACCAGGTCCTCGCCGCTCCCCTGAGAGTAGAATAGAAGCCCCGGCAAAGCAGGTCATCGTCAGCTCCCTGGAAGGACATGTCCCCCTCATAGTCCATCACGTGGTGTCCCGGGTCCCCTATCCCGTCGTACTTCCCCAGCACCGGGATCCTGAATCGAGAGGGGAACCGTGCGTCGGTTATTCTCCGTGATAAGGGGCACCGGTCTCCGTGGATGCCCCCGGGGATGAGGCAGTGGCCTGCCTCTGGCTCGTTCGGGGGTGGAGGGAGCACAGGCGCCAGCGGGGCCGGCTCCACGGCCCTCGCCACGCTGGGGGTCGGGCTAACCCGGCGCTCCCGACTCCTCCTGCGGGAGCTCCTGCTCCGCCGTGATCGGTCTCTTGAGTGGTGTCGTTCGCTTCTCCTGCGGCGGGACGACCGTGACCGACGAGATGATGCCGTCATCGATTCGCCCTCCGTCCCTTCGGTTCCTCGTCGGCTCCTTTCACGATAAGGGGAGGAGGCGCGTGACCTCGCCTGACGGGAGCCGGACCGCGTGAACCGACGCTCTGTGTTCGGTTTCCGGGTCCCGTGGTCGTCGACCACGGCGGACCGCAAGTGCGGGGGACCCCCCGCCCATCGATGGCTATCGTCCAACGTGCCTCCGTTGGACGGCGCGGGGCCGACGAGCTGCTGTACCGTCGCGACCAACGTCTGGAGGCTCGCGTTGGTCTCCTGAGCCAGGGCGCGGAGCTGTCCCTGCGTGGCTAGTTCTGAGCCGCCGGTCTCTTCGGTTGAGAGGGCGGGGTGGCCGCCGACGGGTGTGTCCTCGGGGTTGCCGTTTGATGCGCCATTCGCCTCCTCCGGGATGGGGGTCATGCGCTTCCTTCCATTGCTGGCTCGTGCCATTATAGGTGTGGTTTGCTTCTTCGTGGGACGGTTTTCGCTTCCCACAGACGGCGCCAGATGTTTCAGAGTGTTTTCTCACTACAAAGCGTTGACCGTGGATAACCCGGTCAACGTGGTCAAGGGGCCCGCTTGGGTCCCTCGGGGGTTTCTAGTCGGTGCAGATGGGGCGAGGGGTATCCTCGGCCCTTGTTGAGACGCTCGGCCTCGGACAGACGAGCACGGCCTCGGAGGAAGAACGACGAGGGGCAGCCTCAGTCGTCAGCCAGATGCGTGGTCGGCGAGGGGCGAGGGGAAGCCTCGGCCCGGGTTGAGACGCTCGGCCTCGGTAGGATGTGCTCGGCCTCGGCGGTCGGACGATGAGGGGTAGCCTCACTCGTCCAGCTGGGTGTATGGTCGGCGAGGGGCGAGGGGAAGCCTCGGCCCGTTGATTAGCTGTCCTCCTGCGTAGACGAGAACGCTCGTCAGGGGGCCGGACCTTGGTTCCGGCCAAATCCCCTCCGATGCCTAAGTCAGACAGAGATCTGAAAGAGGAGGCCCGGCGGAGACGGTTCGACTCGTGAGGAGATCGGAACGGCGTCTCACGGCGCGAGCGGGGGAGGAAGGAAATGAAATGGGGGAACTAGGTCGTTGATGGAGTACCTTAGGTTTTAGATACCTGAGATGCGGTCCCTTGCTTCGTCGTCCTCCTAGCCCTTTTAAAGAGCTCCCAGCGTGATTGCCTCTGGCCCACTTCCCTCGCTCGCCCTCAATCGTGCCCCCTCAATCCGCCCCCCGTCGCCGCCCCTTGCGCCATGCCCGCACCTCCCCATTACCGTCATTTAGTGGTCGCGGAACCGGGGGAGCGGTTATCGCAGGAGTGGGCGAGTGACCAGCGGGTACCGGGGCCTGGTCGGATCGATAGTAGGGGGGTCCCTTAGTGGGTCTTGTAAAACGGGCCGGTATACGTAGATGGGCTCCCGGCCAGCAGTTGGGCTTCTGGGCTCGTGTCTTTTGGGTCTCGGTCAAATAGGCGTAACAACAGTGTTATTTTTTTGAAAGATACCCCAAACGTTAGGGTATTATTTTTCTGAATATGGTAAAGGGTAAAACGGGTATAAATTAAACAAAAAACCAAAAAAGGTACTGTTGTGTATGACTTAAAAGTTCAGGGTATTAATATGAAAGAGGCCCCAAACGTTGGGGTATTTTTGTGTGATTTCCCCTCTATTAATCTCGTTGGTGCACGTCCGTCTGTATCGGTGTCATGCATACATACGTACCCTGCATACGTACCCTAAAACTAGCTAGTGGAATTGGAGACGGATTGGTTTAGTTTGTTGATTTAAAAAAGACTGACTAATAAGCAGGCTGACTAGCAGGGTAAAAAACCAGGTGCTGAAAAAAACTGTTGATTGATATCATCTCTCTTGGGCTCATATCCTCTTTTGATGGGCTAATTAAGAAAGCAATCGTAGAGTTTCAAGGTCGTTAAACCAACAAAGTTAATTACTTTCTTTATAAAACCCACAGCACGAAAAGCAACGCAAAACAAAAGATAAACTCATACTCCCTTCCGGTAACTTTAATAAAAGAGCAGCTTGTAGCTTCTTTCACTTCTCCAGAAAGGGGTTTTTCCTCGTTCATGGCAAACTCTGGATTTTCCCACTGAGTTAGAAAACTTGTTTTGCCGGGTTATACCATGAACACAAATTGTTTCTTCCACTTCGGATTGGAACTGGGAAGATCTTTGAACAATTTTCTATCTCGTCGAGCGATGATCACGAACAAACCCGGGGACATGGAAGGCAACAATCTGAAGAAGTAGTTGAACAATCTCATGGATGGTTCAACGCCGTTCAACATACATGGTACGATAAAGCTGACTAGAATGTCCACAGAGTTTGGCATCAGCTGACAATTAATATGTTCAACACAGAGCATGAAGAGGTGCATCGGAAATCGAAGCCCACGATGAAACGGCTTTAATGTACACCCCTACTTCACAATCACCAGGGGAACAGATCCTATTCTCCGCCCACTGCAATCGAATCTGATAGTTACGCCTTACATACTTCTTTTGGAAATCGAGATTTGATCAGTTATTACTCGAGAAGCTTGGCTGGAGACTACACAAGGAACATCGACTTTCCACTTGCTTTTTTGAGGAACAGATGTCGAGGTCCCAAAAGATGTGCGAGGCATTGAAGAAGAAGCCATGGCTAAAATATTCGAGGCTGAAGCTCTGTTACGAAAGCCCGAAACGTCAAAATTCCTCGCTTCCATTTTCCTTATTGAGGTAAATGAACATCTCAGTGATCTAGGCCGACCCTCTCATCGAGGGACACGCGTTGATGATCCATACACGTTCGTATTCCGACCTTTGAGCTGACGCAACGACCAAATCAAAGAAATGGAGGGTTTTGGCGCTTAAACTCAAATACTCCCGCCTCGAATGACGGGCCCCATTAATGAGATATCGCATCACTTGACCTCAACCGACAAACCGTTTGGGCCCAGTAATGGGGGCCAATATTGTTACATCCTTGGGCAGGCCCTCCAGGAAGAAGAAGATTTTCTCACTGAGATTATGAAGCCCGCAAGAGGGACATCTTGGCTCACTAGGCCCATGAAGCCCACAAGAGAGGTTAATTAGTCTATAGCATGGTCAAAGCCCACACTTGATTTGCCTGTTAAGCAGCTTTCGTAACTTAATGAGGTAGTTGATTATGGGCTCATTAATGGCGGGATGAATGGACAACGGTTATGCCTATCTGTTATGGATGATCGTGCCGCCATAATGGGTGACCATTATTCGCCAACGGCACTGATGGGATGCCTCTGCTTATAAATAGAAGAAAGACAAACAGTACAAGGAGACACTCCAAAGGTATTGAACACTAGGTAATCTAACAATATTATTATCTACTTAATTTCCACTCTCATATTTTTTTCCTCCAAAAACTCGGGGTGATTGAATCGAGACGATCTTTCTTTGGTCGATCTTGACAGCCCCGAGTTCACTTAAGTCGATACTAACTTATAGCATCGGAGGGGATTTGGGTCGGAACTCAAATCCGACCCCCCCCCAACCCAACGAATATCTGTGGTGCAGGTCGTTCGAGCTTCAACCCACCAAGTAGGCCGAAGGGGGGTCGTGGTCTACGACCCAGAGGAAGGTCGAACTCCAGCCCAGTAGCTCAAAGCTTAGCAGTCTACGACCCGGGCTCCATCGACCGCGGGTCCCATTCAACGGCTGACGGGGCTAAGACTCATCAGGGGCGTCCAAGTCAGCCCACTTTACTGTCGGCCACGGAAAACCAAAATTCAGATTGGTTACAGGTTTCAAGGTTACGATCGGGAATAACCACCAGGGAGATTCGGTACACTCTTAAAACGATGGAATCTACGTAAAACTCTACCCGTGCTTTATTCCCCCCTAAAGTGTTGGAATATTGTGGGGGGGCCATCTACATGCTGACAGCTCCCTCCCATTTGGCGTTGTTTGGGGCGGCCGCGTGGGGACCCCCGCCGCCGTACTTGAAGCATGCAAATAAAAACAGGAATGCAATGCAAGAGAGAGAGAGAGACTACGCGACGAGGACATGAGATGCGAGAGAGCTGGGGAATGGGCACGTGGCAAATCTCATCGGTTCGATGAACGGAGCTGATGATGACCGGAGCTTAATGACCAGTGGCTCCATTGAACACCGTGACGACGCTGATTGACGACGGTGTTGTCGCAAGGATGATAACAAGCGAGGGGCTGCGCTGAGCTTAGGGTACGCTCCAACCCTGACCTAGCCTTACCTTAAATAGGTAGGCCTTTGCCCTGACCTAGGGCATTCAGGCCAATCCTAGCTAGCAATGCTTTTTGTTGTTAAAAGTAGTGATAATTGTCTGAATAAATTAGAATGATTAGTGTTTTCATTACTATTCTATCACACATGAATAGAAAATGATATATCAAATATGCGAATATGTAATGGCATTGAAATTATAAAAAAATTGTTCCCCATCAAAAGCACTGTATAATTCTCTTTTATGATTCGGTAATAATTTCTCAATAAAATCATAAGTCATAACCGTAGGTATCCATCTTCATTAATGTTGTTCTCTTACTGACTTTTTTTGAATAGTACTTACAGAAATTAAGTTTCCAATACTCTTGCAAATTTGATTTTCTGATTAGAAACAAATTTTAGGCCATTAAATGCTTACCTTTGGATTGCATGTGAACAGAGAGAGCATGGAAGGCAATCTTAAATCTACCAGTTTTTTTAAAACAAAAATTTAATATAGGCAAGTTTAATTATTTGTCATTTTCTTTAATCATTAAATCACAATTGCAATAAAAGAATCATAAAAATATATTTTTTTGTGTACTGAACATTGTTGCTATTAGAAACATGATTCAAAAAGTATATCATAAAGATGCAATTATTTGATCCCTGTTATTTTAGGATCTTTTAAAGTTTGAAATTTTTGTTATGAAGGGAAAAGCGTAGGGTAAAAGGTGTAGACGGTTAGGAGCCCCCTGCCCTCATATATATAGCATTCAATGATAGGTGGATACCTAATGGGCCCAATGGGCCTATTCACAACACTTCCCATTATCCAACCAATCATGGAATAAGAGGAGAATTCTTCAAGATCCAAGTTAGGATAACTGCCTTGTTAAATAAAGAACAGTTTCTCCATATCTTTCTCTGTTTTAAGGATGTGTCTAAGGGTGGATACTTCAGGATCCAGAGTCAACGAGGTTGCCTCGTCAAAACCTTGACTATGAAAAACCCTGTGGGAAAAACCAATAGCCAAGGGAAAAGAGTACAACACTACTGTTGACT
The DNA here is from genome assembly GCA_030789695.1 of Scilla litardierei. Lineage (NCBI taxonomy): Eukaryota > Viridiplantae > Streptophyta > Magnoliopsida > Asparagales > Asparagaceae > Scilla > Scilla litardierei. The sequence goes on along the minus strand of CM061137.1, from coordinate 153,330,878 downwards.
CCCCCTCATCTGACTAAGCTTCAGGCTTACAGATTTCCTATGAATCTATACATCAGTCTCCTATGTATTTATACATTCATAGTTCTCTCATCCTGACCCAGTTTATATTTTCTCACTCTCCTCATCTCAATCTCACTTACAAGTTTCTCAAAGATACTAGTATGCATGGATTTGATAAGCAAATCCGCCAAGTTATTACAAGATTGGATCTTCTGTACCACAATATGCTTTTGCTTCTGAAGGTCATGTGTCCAGAAGAACTTGGGAGAGATATAATTTGTTATGTCGCCTTTGATGTAGCCGTCCTGTAGCTGGGCTATACATGTTGCATTGTCTTCATAGAATGTAGTAGGCTCAAGAACGTCGGGCTTTAGGCCGGTTGAGGTGAGAATGTGCTGTATCACAGAACGTAGCCAGAAACTCTCTTTACTTGCTTCATGGATTGCTAGAAGTTCTGAATGTGTGGATGAGTCGTCATGGTTTGCTTCACAGATCTCCAAGATATGGTAGTGCCGCCTGTAACGACCCGCTCTCGGGGGCCCGTTACTTTTTTGATATTTGCGCAGGTCCTGCAGGTTACCAGTGAAAACAAAATAGCCACGATGCAGAGATGTACAAAAATACTCAAATAGTGTCCAATTATTACAATCCATAATGTACAAGATGTCCCAACAAATATACATGAAAGAAGAAAAGTACACAACTGAAAATAACTCTGAAAGCTGCGGTCGAATTCTGGCGCTATTAGCTCAGGAGCATCTACCTCCATATGTATGTTGTCTGCGGTGCCACGTAGATGGAACCGTAGGTAAGTCACAACAATTCTAAATATAGAAAATAAGCAGTGCACAAGTATGAAAAAAGTAACTACGTACAAGCATACCAGAGTGAAAAGTAAAGTACTGAGCAACAACTGTACACAACTGAGTAGTAAAAGTAATTAAGACTGAAAGGAGGGAACAACTGTACTGTGGTGGTGCAAGTGTAAAGCAGGCTAGGTAAGTGAAACATACTACTGCTGTAGCTAAAAGTACGATGAGTAAAGTACTGTGACGGCATAGGTGTAGTAGGTGAAGTGCATGCAATGCGTAAAGTAAAGGTGACTGTAATGCGTAAGGTAAAAGTGACTGTGCAAAAGTAACTACACTACGTGACTCAAGTCGGAGAGTACAATATGTGACCATCGAGTTCATCTCTTTCCTGGGAGCGACCCAGACGAATGCCGAAACACAGGCACGGTACATGTATTTTACCGAAACAAAGGCAGCGGGACGGTATGCCGAAACACAGGCAGCGGGACGGGAAGATTGAACTCCAGTCACTCCCGCACTCTCTCAAACTATGAGTTACCCCAAAAACCCCAGTGAAGTGTCAAGTGTTCTATGTACATGTTTTATACAGGATGTTTCACAAGATGTTCCATGAGATGTTCCACAAGATATTCCACAAGATATTCCACAACACGTTTCACAAGATGTTATCAATTCCTTGTTCACGATGATAGTTAACCAGGACAACTGGTTTAAAAACCAGAAAGTAAAGCAAAGTGGATGCTAAGAAATTTGAGGATAAAGACAAGTCCAACAAACATGGAATACAAAAATTGTTGGTTTAAGGGTAGTAGTTTCGTTAGCACACAATTTACCCAAGTTGATGGTTGAGTGTTATGACCACCAAAGTTGAAAGTTGGCAATGTAATCTATAGTTGATTGCTTCCCTATTAGATTAGGTCTCTAGTTCGGTTCAAGTCAAGTAGCCGTTCTGAGGCTATATGTGATGTCCTAAGCTCATACGGATACACTTATCTAATTTTCTAATTTTAAAATTAGTCGTGACTTACTGATTTCGAGATCGACGTAGCAAGCCGGAACTGGTTCTAGGGCTTCTACGGACGTTGGTACACAAGAATTGGTACCTGCAATCACAAGAACACTTGGTTAAAGAACGCTACATTTCTATTTAAATAATTTGGTCCTTTTGATTTTTAAACGGATCGAAACGTTGTCGAAAAGTGTTCTAAATTTTTCTATAAGCTAGATGTGTCGAAAATAATTTTAATGCAGGAGGAAATATTTTTCTGAAGCTTATTGTAATTTTTATAATTTTTTTAAAAGCTCAAAAATAATTTAAAAACTATTTTTCAATTAGTAACGTATTTATTCAAATATTTATTCTGGATGCCATCTGCATCGGAATGGTTCAAGTGAGGTGTCAAAACGACCGTCTCGAAGAGTTCTTTAACATATATTTTTCTTACATATTACTTTATGTGAAAATAATAAGTTACGGATTTTTGAACGAAAACAACATATTAAAGATTTAGGCTTAAAAATTAATTTTGAAAAAACTACGCATCTGATCGAGATGAAACTAGCGACATTGGGTCCAGAATGTCATTTCTGATTTTCTGGAGCTAGTCTTGTATTTTTCTAGCCTCTATATTATTGGTTATTAATTTTTGACCAATAAATCTATTTAATAATACTTATATACACGTATTTATACCGTATATATACGTATCCGTATATATTTAATTTTTTCTCACCTTCATTCTCTTTTACGCGAGAACAGCGACGAGAGGGGGGCTTGGCGTTCGGCGAGGGCGACAGAGGGCGGCAGTCTGGCGGCGGTGGCGGACTGCAGCAAGGGCGAGCGAGGTGGCGAAGCGGGGGTACGGCGAGGGTGCAGTGGCAGGCGGCGGCTTCGTCTCCGGAGGCGTTCGAGCGGACGTCGGGGAGCTGCTACGGTGGCAGTGTTGGAGGCAGCGGGAGCTTCACGGAGGCGGGGCTTCATGCTCGGAGATCGTCGGCGGCTTCTTCAAGCTGTCGGATCGGGCTTCAGAGGAGACGGCGGGCTCGGAGGCGGCGAGCGGCGACGAGGAACGCTCGAAGGAGCGGGCGAAATGCGGCGGTGGAGCAGAGCTTCGATGGAGCGTGGGCAGCGGATGACGTCGGGCTCGTCGGTGGCGCTGCTGGAGGCACAGTGGGTCGGGGTTGGCAGGAGAGCACAGCGGCGGGCTCGGGGGTGTTGTGCGAGGCTGCTGTACGGTGGAGCATGGCAGTCGGGGCTTCCTCGAGTCGTCGGAGAGAAGCGGTAGCGGGGGCTTCGGGTTGTCAGCGGAGCGAGGGTGGGGTTCGTTCCAGCGTCGGTGTGGCGGCCGCTTCGTCGTTGTGGGGTGCTGCTGGGGTGTGGGGGCTGTCAGACGGTGGGTAGGTGACGGAGACGGCGAGCTCGCCGTAGGTCGAGGGTGAGAGTGTTTTCGAAACGAGAGAGAGAGAGAGAGGAAGGGAGAGAGAGAGATGCGCGGGGTGAGTATGTTGCGTGTATGGGTTTGTTCAATAACAAAGTAGAGAGAGATTAGCCTGTGCATGAATGGGCAAGGGTTCAGTTGAGGAGAGAGAGAAAGATGGAGAGAGAGAGTCGGGGGTTGGTTCGAAAGAGGGACCCTGGCTTTCGTGAGTGAGGGAGGGGGATTAAATACAGGTTAGTAATTAATATAATAATAAGTTAATTAAAACTTAGTCAACTAATTAATGGGTTAGGTAGATATATATTAGGTGTTAGCTGTTGACTAAAAGAAGAAAACTTTAAACGTGTCTCCCCCCCACGTTTAAGTCCTGATTTGGGTAAGTTAGCTAGGGTTAATGTAATTAGGGTTTGGTAAGACGGTAGGTAGTAAAAAAATACTATGAAATTACGATTTTGCCCCTACCAGTAAACGTGTCCGAAAAATTACGAAAATATACCCACGGGATCGTATCGTCGCGAGGATCGTGAATACGAGATCCGTTTCAGGGTTTGGGCTACGGGGATACTAGCTTTAGGCCAAAACGTTTAGGAAGCGGGTTTGTGGGTTCTCTGTTGATTGACTTCAGAAAATTACGAAATTAATGTGGGAAGCCCTAAATGATCATTGAATGTTACTAGAAAAGTTTGAAAACGTTTTGATGACGTTTGTATAGAAAATAAATTCATTCAGTCAAAACATTAATATCCGAAAATGAATTTTTATCAGATCTTTTAGAGATATTTGATGAAACCTGATCTTACTAAAATAATATGTAACCAGTCTGGTACTTCCAAATATTTTGACAAGAAATTTTTGAAATCGTAAAACTCCTGCGAACCATTATAAAATAGTTTTAAAAATTGAAATTACGTGAATAGTTGTATTGAAAAAATACGGACCGTTACATTCTACCCTCCTTAAAATAATTCCGTCCTTGGAATTTAAAAATCTCATTTGTTTAAAAATCTCTTTTGAAAATAATTGATGTTATAAAGAAGTTCAAGCAAATAAATGATAGAAGAGATAGTAATATAGTAAATTAGGTTGTAAATAACATGAAATATAATGTGATATCACAGCATCAAGAAAACAAGAGATGTTATATATGAATACCTACTATTGACATTACCATAGCTTCTATAGCTAGTCAAAATCGACTTAGAAGAAGGAAGACGAGTTCAAGAAAGATGAAAAAGTAGCAGCATCAGCTTACACGTCTCGGTTTGGTTCGTCTCAATTTCTCTAGCACCATCTTCAATTCCTTCTGAGTGTCCTTCGATTCGCTTCCGTAGTCGAACTCGGACTTCTGGTGATCGAAAAGTCGAATGCTACCCTCCTTAAAAATAGACGTAGGTAGAGTTCAGGCGAACTAAACGTGATTAGGAAGAATTAGTAGAATGATCAAAAGGCCATCATTAGCTAAAGAAAGGGTGATAGTGACGAAGATTGATGGCGTTACATAATCATGATTCACGTCCTTGCGGTCCAGCGGAACACGGCCAGGGAAGTGACTATGCCAGGATCACTGACCCCAAGTCTAGTAAGGGTGATCCAACAAACTTAGCCAAGCACATTGACCGGATCATGGTCCATTGAAGGAAGCTTATCATTTATATGTGTGCCATCATCAACTGAAGGAAAGGTGATGATGAAGAAGTGAGTAGGTAGTTCAACCTATGAAAAATTACTCTAACTGCTAGGGAAGGTATATTCAACAAATGGAATACGAATTTTTAGGCAAGGGTTAAGAGTTCAAAGAAGATGATGAGAATCAAGGAAGACCCAAAGAAGATGGTAATAAGGACGCTTCACCCGTATATCCAATACAGGTGAACACTCGAGACAACCAGTATTCGAGAGTTCAATTTGAGTTTGAGTATTTTATATTGTACACCCTGATCTTGCTATATTGTTCACGAGGTAGTTAGCGGGGACCTGCATGGGCACCAAAACTTGTAACGACCCGCTCTCGGGGCCCGTTACTTTTTTGATATTTACGCAGGACCTGCAGGTTACCAGTGAAAACAAAATAGCCACGATGCAGAGATGTACAAAAATACTCAAATAGTGTCCAATTATTACAATCCATACTGTACAAGATGTCCCAACAAATATACATGAAAGAAGAACAGTACACAACTGAAAATAACTCTGGAAGCTGCGGTCGAATTCTGGCGCTATTAGCTCAGGAGCATCTACCTCCATATGTATGTCGTCAGCGGTGCCACGGAGATGGAACCATAGGTAAGTCACAACAATTCTAAATATAGAAAATAAGCAGTGCACAAGTATGACAAAAGTAACTACGTACAAGCAGACCAGAGTGAAAAGTAAAGTACTGAGCAACAACTGTACACAACTGAGTAGTAAAAATAATTAAGACTGAAAGGAAGGAACAACTGTACTGTGGTGGTGCAAGTGTAAATCAGGCTAGGTAAGTGAAACATACTACTGCTGTAGCTAAAAGTATGATGAGTAAAGTACTGTGACGACACAGGTGTAGTAGGTGAAGATGGCACTTATCCATTTGGAACTTTTTCAGTAAGTTCGATGTATAAGTTGACTGATGTAACAGGTTCACATCGTTAAGATGCTCTATTTGAATACCTAAACAGAATTTTGACTTTGCGAGGTCTTTCATCTCGAAAGTTTCTGTCAAGCTTCTAGAAACCTTAGTGATCTCTCCAAGAGACCCGATGAGTTTCAAGTCATCCACATAGACAGCTATAATGACAAATCCTGTTGCCTTTGCTCTAATAAAGATGCAAGGACAGACTGGGTCATTTGCAAATCATTGCTTCACAAGAAATTCGCTCAGTCTGTTATACCACATCCTTCCAGATTTTTTCAGACCATATAATGATCTTTGCAGTTTCACTGAGTAGACGTCATGTTGTCTCTCTTTTAGTGCTGCAGGCAAAGAATAACCATCAGGCAATCTCATAAAGATGTCTCGGCTTAAATTGTCATTTATGTATGCAGTCATGACGTCCATAAGCTGCATATCCAAACTTTTTTGAGCTGTTAAGCCAATAAGGAACAGGAAGGTGATCGCGTCCATGACCGGGGAGTATGTGGCGTTAAAATCCACCCCTAGACGTTGGGTAAAACCCTGCGCAACAAGCCTTGCTTTGTAGCGAACAATCTTATTCTGTTCATTTCTTTTTCTAACAAATACCCATTTATAACCCACAGATTTTACACCTTTTGGTGTCTGGACAATTGGTCCGAAGACCTTGCGTTTTATGAGTGAATCCAACTCCACTTCTATTGCTGCTTTCCACTTTGGCCAATCATCTCTGCTTTGACATTTTTTCAGAGAGTGTGGATCAATATCATCGTCGCAGTACGCGACGTTGATGGCAATATTACACGCAAATGTGTCATCTATAATGGTGCTCTTTCTGTCCCAATACTCCACAGTTGGTACATAATGTATCGAAACTTCATTTTCTCCCGGTTTTTTTTCTCTCTTTGAGAGTTTGGGAGAGATGGTGGAGCAGGGCTTATAGTAGCATCCTGTGGTGGTATTGTCTGACCATTGCCAATGGTCCTACTCTTTCGAGGGACTTGATCTTTGGATTTCGGTGGTCGTCCTCTCTTTTTAAGAGGTCCAACCATCTCTGCTGCAGGCGGATTGCATCCATTTTGCGGTATGCCAATCCTAGCTGGAGTGTTAACAGCAGGGACGTGTGATCTGACAATCTTCCGGTTGTCAGTAAATTTGTCCGGTAAAAGATGGACAGTGTTTTGGATATGGAGAATCTTCAAGACCCTCTCCTTACACTGGCTTGTAGGCGGATCAAAGTGACTTAATTTCTGTGTATCCAAGAGATACTCTCTGAAGCTTCAGGCTTCTTGGTTTGTAAGCCTAGTCTTGGAAATGATGTTTTATCAAATTCACAGTCTTCTAGACGTGCCTTGGAAACGTCTCCCGTAAGGGGTTCTAGGAATCTTATTATGGCGGGTGTGTCAAACCCAACATAAATGCCTAGACGACGCTGTGGACCCATCTTTGTCCTTTGTAGTGGTGCTATGTGGACGTATACTGCACAACCAAATATTCTCAAATGTGAGACAATTGGTGGTACTCCAAGTGGTAATTACATAGGAGAAGATGACTGACCTCCAGAAGGTATGTATTTTATTAAAGATACAGCATGCAATATTGCATGACCCCATGCATTCACCGGCAACTGGGATTGAAGTAGTAATGGAAGAGCAATCCATTGCAGTCTCTTTATTAGAGATTTTGCTAACCCATTTTGGGTGTGAACATGTGCTACAGAATGTTCAACTTCAATGCCCGATGCTTGGCAATAGTCTAGAAAAGCTTGTGATGTAAACTTCCCCGCATTATCCAGATGAAGTTTCTTTATCTGGTAATCGAAAAAGTGGGCCCGCAGCTTGATTATCTGAGCTAAAAGCTTAGAAAATATCAAGTTACGGGTGGACAGTAGACACACATGTGACCACTTAGTAGATGCGTCTATCAGGACCATAAAGTAACTGAAGGGGCCACTTAATGGGTGTATATGCCCACAAATGTCCTCATGGATTCTCTCCAGAAAGCTAGGAGACTCCAAGTCCACTTTAAATGGAGAGGGTCTCGTTATTAGTTTACCCTTGTAACAGGGTGGACATGGGAAATTACCTTTTTGAAGAATCTTCAGGTTCTTCAAATTTATACCCCTTGAGCTATTTATGATGCTGTACATCATAACAGATTCAGGGTGTCCATGTCTACTATGCCAGAGTTGGAATTCTGGTATTTGAAGGCACTGTAGGTGCTCCGTCATGTATACTTCTGGAGAGTGTATACTTGTCTGGTAGAGACCTATGGGGAGTCCCTCGATACGTTCCACAATGGTTTTTATACCATTTGTAAGAGACGTTACGTGCAAGTATTCTTTTTTATTATCCTCGACCGACTCTAAGTGATACCCGTTTAAACGGATATCTTTAAAACTTAGAAGATTTCGGATCGATTTAGGTGAGTATAACACATCTCTAAGTTTAATGTGTGTGTTATTGGGGAGAAAAATGATTGCTTCCCCTGATCCTTCATGTCAGCTGGTCCTGAGATTGTTCTCAATGGACCAGAGTAACTACCAATGCTCGTAAAGTAGTCTATACACTGAAGAATAGAGTGCGTTGACGCACTGTCCACTAGGCATATAGATTCCATATCTAAAAATGAAAAGCATTCAATAAATACTACGAAAAGAGAATTGATCGGTCCATATTTTACACCTTTTTTGCATATTGCATACCATTTTGATCGCACATATCGTGCTTTTCACGATTATTCGACGATATTACGTTCTTTTCACTATTTCTTGTTTTTGTCGTTCTCCCTTGAGTTGGGACGACGTTAGTGATCGAGAGCTCATCAGGCCGGACTTGATTGTTGAAGCAGTGAAAGTAGTTAGCACCATCAGGGAGAAACTATAATTGGCTCAGGATCGTTACAAACATTGGGCAGATGCAAAGCGCAGACATTTGGAGTAGCCTGGCGACCATGTGTTTTGAAGATATTTCCGAATCGTGGAATGATTCGTTTTGGACGAAGAGGGAAGCTTAGCCCACGATACATTGGTCCATTTGATGTTTTGGAACGAGTAGGCGAAGTGGCCTATCGCCTTGCTTTGCCACCTGCATTGGAGGGAGTACATGAAGTCTTTCATGTCTCACAGCTTCGACGCTACGTGAGTGATCCTAGCCATATTGTAGATTACTCTGAGATTGCTATACATCCGGATTTATCTTATGAGCAGCAACCAGTCAAAATCCTGGATCGACGACAGAAGACCCTCAAGAATAAAGTTATCAACCTTGTCAGAGTAATGTGGCGTCACGACTCGCCTGGAAAGTCTACTTAGGAGCGAGAAGACGATATGTGAGAATGCTACCCGTACCTATTTACTGAGTCGGATAATCTTACTAGTCTTGAGACTAGTTACGGAAGCTATGGTGATAACAATAGTAAGTATTTATAAACATCATCTCTTGTTTTCTTGGTACTATGATATCACATTATATTTCATGTTATTTACAACCTGATTTATTAGATCACTATCATCATTTATTTGCTTGAGCTTCTTCATAACAGAGATTATCTGGTTCATGAAGTCTGAGAAATTTCGAGGACGGAATTCTTATAAGGAGGGTAGGATGTAACTGTCTGGTTTCAACGTGCACAATTTTCCGTATTCACGATAGTATCAAATACGTTCAAAATGAGTAAATGAATATTTCTGTTTTTCGTCACTTAAACATTAAATTCGACTTCATATTCGTGATCCTCGTAACGATACGATCCCGCGACTATTTTTCGTAATTTTTCGGAGTCGTTTACATAAAGAAAATGATATTTCAATATTAACGTTACTAATTACCTTAAATTATTCACTAATTACAATTTTACCCAATTACTAATTACCTTAACATCCCATGCTTAACACATTTAAACGTTTTACAATTTTTTTCTAAAATTGGTCAAAAGTTCTAATCTACCGTATTAAAATTGTCTAGGTTAGTCAACAAGTCCTAACTACCATATTAATTACTAATAGTGCGTTCATGAACCCAATTAACCTATAAATACCCCGTAAACCCAGTTAATCACAAAAAAATTAAGCTCTGAGTTTTTTTCGTTTATATCTCTCTCCCAAGCCGCATTCTCCATCTCACTTGTTTGAACTCCCCTCACCCCCACTCCCTCTCTCCTCGCCTGCTACCCACGCCCGATGCTCCGCCGCCGTACGTCGCCACTTCGCCGTGCTCCTCCGCCTTCCGTCGACGACGCAACGTCCTCTTGCCACTGCAAACGCCCCGTCAGCACCCAGCTCTGCCACAAGCTACACGTCGCTGCTCCGCCACCTCCTGTCTCCGCATCGCCGCCCTCACGCCGCCCCGAGCTCCTCCTGACGTCGCCGCAGCTTCGCCGCCTGGAGCACCCTGCAGCACAGCCCCACCTTCACCCCTCCCCCGCCTTCGAAATACGACGCCACTTCAATGTAGGGGAATTGGGCGTTCCCTTAGGGCACAAAAATTCTAGTCCCGTCCTAAGTCGGACGGAACATAGACAGGAAAATCAAAAGCAGCGGAAGAAAAACAGTTAATCTAAATTAACATGCAAGTTAAAACAATTTTAACTTGGCCCTAAGGTCCAAGACCCTATGCCAAGATCTATGCCGACTTGGGATGGGTCTGACCATCCCAAGAAGGATCTAGCCTACTGCGATTAAACTAAACTAATGCTAATAAACTACTTTAAGCACATACCCGGAATCTCAGCCCTGGAGCAGGCGAGATGTTCCGCGCCGTCTTCCGAGCTGCTCCTTGAACCGCTCCCCGAACCGCTCCTCGAACCGCTCCGCATCCCGAGGCGATCAATCCCCGTGCCGCCGAGCCAACCAACCGCCGAAGAAAGTTTCACGCGAGTGAAACCTCCGCCAAGATTTCGGATCCAGAATCCGAACTCCTTTGTGGCTTTGCTAGAGCCCGCAGGAGTAAGGCAGAAATTTAGGGAGATTAGAAATATTAATTTAAGCTTAGATCCGAGCGTGCTCCAACATTTACGGGAGCCGCTCAGATCTAGAGCTTGGGACGAGTTTTGAGAAAGGGGGGAGACCCCTATTTATATAGGCGGCGGACTCTCCCCTTTTCTCAAAATCCGATGTGGGACTAAAATAGAGTTAATTTAAAATCAAGTTAGTTTGCACTTCAAATGTGCAAACTTCCGTGAATTTTAACTCACTCACCGTTGAGCTTCAAGATCGATACAACCTATCAATACGACAAGCGTTCAACGGTGAACGCATAGGAAAAAACCGTTCGTCAATCGGAGTTCGTTTGACCCTCCAATTGAGTGTCCAAAGATCAGCCTACGGCTAGTTTTTCGCAAAAACCAGCCGTCAAATCTGCCATCAAACCTAGGGTTCAGCACCCTGAGGTGGGGCCCAACCTGTGGGTCCCACAGCCTCAAAACCAGGCTGACTGGGCGCCTGCCAGACCTGGGCACGGGCGCCCAGGTCTGGCACGGGCGCCCAGGCGCCTAGGCGCGGGCGCCCAGGCGCCTGGCGCCAGGCGCCAGGCGGGCGCCTGGGCCGGGCGCCCAAGGCGCCCGGCCCAGGGCGCCTGGGCTCCCAGGCGCCCAGGCCCGCCTGGGCGGCCCGCCTGGGCGCAGGCCCAGGCGCCCAGCGCCTGGGCCTGTGCCCAGGCCTGGCTGCCTGGGTTCCTGGCTCAGCCAGGTCTGGCCAGGCACCCAGGCCAGACTTGGTCTGGTCTGGGTCAGCCTGGTCTGACCCGGTCTGATCTGTTTGGCTGTTTTGGCTCTATCTTGAGCATTTGGTGTCTGATTTGGACGCCGTTCGAACCTGGGCGTAGACCGGGACATTCCCGTCTTACCCGTGAACTTTTCCTTGCGTTTATTTTATTAAATATTTTATTAAACAATTTAATACGTATTTAATCGCTTTTGCATCAAATGCAAAATAGTCCCTATCTAAGCTTAAATTACCATATTGCATCAAATGCAATTTTGCATCAAATGCAATTATTCTCCCTAACTAATTTCTACCTATTACTAGACGAAGCATTGCACTCTGTGTGAGACCCTACAGCCTGACCCTTACAACAGGTTGGGCTCGAAGCCCTATACGGCAGTGACCACGAGCAGTGGTTGCCGTCCCTGCTTCAGGAATCATCATTATGTGGTTGACTCATTGACATGAGTATTGTCGGGACCACCTGACTGTTTCCGTGATGATTTCCGCAGTTATAGTCTCTTCGTCTTAAATATGTCGTTCGGATCAAGTCTGGGGTACGGTCAAACTGTCAACCCCAATAACTTGACTCCGGTTAGTTTCTATCGATCTTTAGTCAACTAATGTTGGACTTCTTCCAACATACTCTGCGCAGAGTTTTTACTAAAGACCGAACTAACTCTACGACACTAACTCCCATTGACCGGGAGAGACGAATCCTCTCTTGGTCATTACTCGCCTCGTACGTTTCAAGTGACACCCAATCAAAAGACCTTTCGACAGGCCTTGCCTCGAAGCTAGGTCAGTTGATCTAAGTGGCACCGTTCACGCACAGGTCCGTCAAAATGACCTCAAGTCAAAAGACCAACTATCTTATCATCACTCAGAGTTATCACTGACAGATTGGTCAATATAACCATATGATAACTCTAGTGGATCGTTCAGTGAACTCATTCTAATGAGCACCTGTATCTTGTCTTCGACTTCGCCAAGTCAAGCGATCATGAGATCATCGCCATCGCTAAACGGTGAAGACTAAGACACAATGGTCTATCCGATGTTTCGATATCCTTGTCTCGAAACATCTACGACCACGAACCATTTCAGACTTATGCTACAGACGGTCAAACGTTTCTCCATGATCGAGATACTCATCTCGATACCCGTTTGACCTTGCATAAAGTCTCAGGACTTTACCTAAGTTGATATCTAACGTTAACTACATTACAATATAACTTAGATAAATTATTACCAAACAGCTTACTGTTATTTCGAACAAGATGTTTGTGCTATTCACACAGGAATAAATGGCCTTGAGGGCATCATATTCCTACATTCAATGCCGCCCACTCCTCTCTGCTCGTCGCAGCACTCGTCGCCGTCGCCGCAAGTCGCCACCACCACCGTCGACTTCCAACCCGCCGCCGAGCGCACGAAGCCCCCGCCCTCGCAAGCCGTCGACGTGAAGGAGAGGTGAGAGTTATTAAAACGTATTTTTTAAAAACGTATCTTAGTATAAATATGCGTATACAAGTATTTCGATAATAATATAAATGGGTTTTATTGGTTTTAAATTGATAGTAAATTATATAAGGGTCGGAAAAATACAAGGCCAGCTCCAGAAAATCAGAAATGACGTTCTGGACATAATGGCGCTAGTTTCATCTCAATCAGATGTGTATTTTTCCAAAATAAATTTTTAAGCCTAAATTTTAAATACGTTGTTTTCACTTAAAAATCTATAACTTGTTATTTTCACGTAAACTGATATATGAAAAAAATATATGTAGTAGTACTCTTCGAGACGGTCATTTTGACAGATCACTTGAAACTTTCTGATGTGTATTGCACCCAGAAGAAATGTTGAATAAATACAATAACTAATTAAAATTAGTTTTTAAACCTATTTTTGAGCTTTTAAAATTATAAAAATTACTATAAGCTTCAGAAAAATATTTCCTTCTTAGGAAAAATTATTTTCATCATATCTAGTCTATATAAAAATTTAAAACACATTTTGACAACGTTTTAATCGATTATAAAAATCAAAACGATCAGCTTAAATAAATAAAAAATAGTGTATTCTCTAACTGAGTACTTTTTGTGTTTACAGGTACCAATCCTCGTGCACCAACTTCAGTGGAAGCTCTGGATTTAGTCCAAGCTTGCTACCACAGCCTCGAAATCTGTAAGTCACGATGAATTCTAGATTTAGAAAATTAGCTAGTGTACTCGTACGAACTTAGAACATCACATATAGCCTCAGAACGGATATTGACTTGAACCAAAAAACTAGAGTCCTAATATAATAGGAAACTAATAAGTATCTAATTGCGTTGCCAACTTTCAACTTTGGTGGTTGTAACACACAACCATCAACTTGGGTAAATTGTGTGCTAACGAAACCACAACATGCTCAAAGCATGGATTCAATATCCCGGATGTTGGACTTGTCTTTATATTCTAATTTCTTAGCATCCACTGTGCTTTGGCACAGTTTGCTTTGAAATGAGTTCCTACCTTTGTGGTTTTCAATAAGAAAGTCAACCAATGGTCTTGGTTTAACTATCATCGGGTGATACATCGTATGGAACATCTTGTGAAACATCCCGTATAACACTTGACACTTCACTGGGGTTTTAGGGTAACTCGTAATTTAAGAGAGTGTGGGAGTGACTAGAGTTCATCCACATGTCTAGCTGCCTATGTTTCGGCATCCTGTCTAGCTGCCTGTGTTCCGGCAAACATAAATATGTTGTCTGTGTCAGCATTCTGTCTAACTGACTGTGTTTCGGCATTCACCTGGGTAAGCGCACCCAGGTAAGAGATGAACTCGATGGTCACATATTATACTCTCCGACTTGAGTCACGTAGTTCTAGTGTAGCTTACGCGATCACCTCTATTTTAAGCATTACATGCACTTTACGTACCACACCCGTGTAGTCACCAGTACCTTACTTGTCGTACTTTTAGCTATAGCAATAGCATGCTTCACTTGCTTAGCCTGTTTTACACTTGCACTGCCACAATACAGTTTGTTCTCTCCTTTTAGTTCGGTTTACCTTTACTACTCAGTTGTGTACAGTTGTTGCTCAGTACTTTACTTTTCACTCTGGTTTGCTTGTATGTAGTTACTTATTATTATACTTGTGCACTGTTTCTTTTCGATATTTAGAATTGTTGTGACTTACCTACGGTTCCATTTATGGCACTGGCAGACGACGACCAGATCGAGGAAGTGGCCCACAAGTTTGAGGAGCCAGAGTTCGACCCAGAGACTGCAGACTTCTAGCTGCTTGTGTTGTTGTGCATACTATATTATGTATTTCCTTTCTGTATTTCCTTTATATATTTGGTGAGAGAGTGTTGCTTGTTGTTGTACTTTAAATTTGGACTGTAATAATGTATGCTGGTTTGAGTATTGGTACATCTTTGAATTGTGACTATATTGATTTCACTGGTAAACTGCAGACCTGCAATTAAAAATCAAATAAGTAATGGCCCCCGAAAGCGGGTCGTTACATTCTCAAATCATGTCCTTTGCTCAGATGCAAAGACAACCATTAGTAGGAATCATTGCTTTGTCAAGTGATTATCTTGGTTGTACATTATTTATTATTCTTGTTGTTTTTCTTCAATAGAATAGAAGTTTCGAAGTCTATTCAGACATTTAAGGAAATGTAGAATTTATCTTTACTAAGATATCCACAAAGGTATGCCGTCACAACATCCAATAACAGCATTTCCAAATTTTCCTTTGCCAAATCGTAAGGTATTCGCATTTGATAACTTAGGGAGCCTGATGCATCATTTATGAGTCATGCTCATTTTAATTTGTTCATTCCCTAGTTTCAGCGAAAAAATCCTTGAGCTATAAGTTGTACCGTATAGCATACGATTTTGTATTTATTTTTCTTATGTGTGCAATACTTTATTTTACCCACAGGTTTGACACCTTTTGGTGTCTGAACTTCAAGTCCGAACATTTCACGTTTCATAAGTGAGTCTAGATCATCTTTTATTGCCTCGTTCCACATTTGGCCAATCTCTATGTTTGCATTTTAGCAACGGAGTATGGAACGATATTTTATAAATATCATCGCTTTTGCGATGTATATGGCAATATGATCGTGAATACATTGTCGACAATTATGTTCTTTCTGTCCAAGACCTCCCTAGTACGTACAACATTTACTTTCAATTTCAGTTTTTTCTCGGCATTTCCTCTGCAGTGGATTCCGGAAATGGTGAGGGTGTCGACAAGAGCTTATTGTCCTGTGGTAGTATTGTCTTAAGGTCTCCAAGAGTTTCTGTCATTGGAGCCTAGTGGTCTGCCTCTTTTCTGTTGAGGAACAGCTACTTCTGTTGCTGGTGGATTGCATCCATTCTCGGGGATGTCAATCCTAGCTGAAGTAGTTGCAGCAGGGATGCATGATCTGACAATCTTCTGGTTGTCAGTAAATGAGTTCGGTAACTGGTAAAAATTGTTCTGTATATAGAGGATCTTCAGGATCTCATCTTCACATTGTTTCGTTACCGAATCATAGTGGGTCAAACTTTTTGTATCCCACGTTATAATTTGCTTCGCGTCGGATTTTCCAGTATCTGGGCCTATTTTGGGAAAACTCGTCTCATCGAAATCACAGTCTTTAAGATGTGCCTTAAATACATCCCCCGTTTAGGGTTCTAGGTATCTTATAATTGAGGGTGAGTTAAACCATACATAGATATCTAGGCGACGTTGAGGACCCATTTTTGTCCTCTGTGGTGGTGCGATGAGGATTTAAACTTCGCGACCAAAGATTCTCAAATAAGAAATGTTAGGTGGCATTCTATATGCAAGTTGCATTTGAGACTCTGACCTCCAGAGTGTCTTATTTTCATTTACGATGCAACATGCAGAATTTTCATGTCTCCATGCATCCACCGGCAATCGAAATTTCATTAACAATGGACGTGCAATCCATTGGAGTCTATTTATCAGTGACTCTGCCGACCCATTTTGGGTATAAACATGCGGCACTATATGTTCATTTTCTATTCCAGTTGCTTGGCAGTACTCTTGAAATGACCGGAAGGTAAATTCTCCAACATTAACCAAACTTATTTTCTTTATTTGATTGTCTGGAAAATGTCTCCGCAACATTATTATTTGTGTCAATAGCTTTGAAAAAGCTAAG
The DNA here is from genome assembly GCA_030789695.1 of Scilla litardierei. Lineage (NCBI taxonomy): Eukaryota > Viridiplantae > Streptophyta > Magnoliopsida > Asparagales > Asparagaceae > Scilla > Scilla litardierei. The sequence goes on along the minus strand of CM061137.1, from coordinate 153,314,138 downwards.
TTCCGGGTCGATAGTAGACACACATACGAATATTTTGAGGATGCATTTATCAGTACCATAGAGTACCGAAATCGCCCATTAGGAGGGTGGATTTGTCCACATCAATCTCCTTATTTTCTTTCGAGGAAGCGTGGTGATTCTTTTGTCAGATTTTAATAGAGATGGCCTTGTAATTTGTTTTTCCTTATAGCAAAAGATGCGAGGGAATTCTCTCTTCTGAAGAATCTTCTGTTTCTTCAAGTCATACCCATAGGATAAGATGTGGTGTATCATCACTGATCCAGGGTGGCCATGTCTATCATGCCAAAATAAAAACTTGGCTGATGTCGAGCACTTCAGGTGCTCCGTTAAATCTGTTTCCTCTCTCCGAATTTTTGTATGGTAGAGGCCTGTTGAAAAGCTCTCAAAACGTTCAATTATGGATTTTACTCTTTTTTCTTGAGACGTTACATACAGTAATTTTTTTTCATTTACATTTGCTATTTCCAAATGAAATCCGTTGGAACGGATGTCCTTGAAACTTAGTAAGTTTCGATTGGAATTCGAAGAGATTAGTGCATCCTTTATTTTTGTGTCATTTGGGAGCAACAGTGTTACGTTCCTAGAACCTTCAATATGGCCCTGATATTGGGCTTTGTTTTGAAGGATCGTATGTGTTTATTTATTGTCTACTAATCGGTTATGAGAGCAGTTCGTCTATTAAAAGATGAATCATATAGGCACATTTTCAGAGAAACATTTTTATTCAAAATCAAATTACATAATTCAAAAAGCTCTCATAACATGAAATGTTCTTAAAACAAATAGCTAAGATAAAAATAGAAGGCTAATCAAGCATGTCTTTATTTTCGAAATCGTCAGCTGTAAACTTAACTGGAGCATCAGAGGTCACCAGATTTGTTTCAACATTATTTTTCTTGTTTTCTTTATACAAATCCTGGAGATGCTGTGGAGTTCGGCACACTCTAGACCAGTGACCTTTCATGTCACAGCTATGGCACCGGTCTTCCCAATCCCTCTTGGGGGTGCATCATTCTTCTTGTTGTCATTTCTGTGCCAGGTGAACTTGTGCTTCCCTTCATTTCTTCGCTGCTGGACTTGGCCCCTAGCCCTTTTGTTTTGTCCCCCCTTTCTGTGGTCTTTCTTTTCGTTTGTTATCTCTCTTCTTTCAAGAAGAAGAGGCATTGTAAGCTTCTGGGAGGGGGCAGTGCCAGGGGGCACATGTTGTGACTGGCGAGGAGAAGCTCTCTGTTTTATTCAGTCATGAGTAAACATAAAAGCAGCTCAGAATACTTGGTGAACTTTCGTTCACGGTATTGCTGCATTAGTATCGCATCTTTCTCATGGAAAGACGTGTACGTCTTTTCCAACATACGATCTTCTGAGACTTTTTCACTACACAACTTCAGGCGTGAAGTGATGCTAAAAAGAGCTGAGTTGTACTCCGCTATGAACTTAAAGTCCTGCAGTCTTATGTTCTCCCACTCATATCGTGTCCTTGGTAGTATAACATCTTTCTGATGTTTATATATGTCCTCAAGGGCAGTCCACAGCTCAAATGGATCTTCGACCGTAAGATATTCATCCTTTATGGTCTTGTCCATATGGCGACGAATATAGATTATGGCTTGCGCATTTTCTATATCGCTTACATTTTCATTCTTAGTCACACCAGAAATAAGGGACTTAGCCCGCAGATGGAACTTCACATTGAGCTGGCAGCTCAGATAATTTCTCCCTGATGCATCCAGCACTTCGAAATCGACACTTGGGATTTTAGCCATTTTATCTAGCAGAGCACAAATTTGCATGAATTAATAATTTAAACAATAAACATTTTCATGGAGAGGCAATTTTTATATGAAGAGCTAATTGCGTGGATCGGCCAGTCCCACATAAATAAAAAGTCCAAAGTCCATTACAGTCCATATTATACAAATGAAAGCTTTAAAAAAAATTACAACTTTGAAAACCCCGTGGGTCCCATATAAGATCTTCAGCTTCAAGTGTGGCCTCCGTCTCCATGGAAAGTAGTCTTCGGTCTTGGACATTACATAGATTTCTCACCACAATTTCTCTCAAAAGTAAAAGAAAAGTGCAGGAGATAAAATGTAGGACTTAAACAGCCGATCCAAAACCGCAATTAGCCATCTATGCAAAAATTTGTGCTCATCAAACATTTTCCGCAGACATTTTCATCACAGGCATCACAGGCATTTATATTCAGAGAAGGATAAACGATTTAATTACTTAATAATTATTGGACCACTGGGCAACGTCATACACCGTTAGGTTAGGTGACTAACGGCAGAGCAGTCGCATGATCTTCCTAATTATTAAGTTTATTATTGCACAATCAAATAGCAGTTTATCCATAGAATAAGCCAAGAAAAGTGATGCAGAGCATATAATTATGATCCTAAAAAGGCATCATATAATGCAAAAAGTTGGTCTAGTTGGGATTATTCAAAAGAGTTTGAAAAAGAGCCCAAAAATGACATGTTCTTCATGAAAAAGGAAGAAGTTTTCCTTTTAAATTATCCCCAATTTATCCCCAAATGTTCCCAAATGTACCCTATTTTATCATGATTTTTCATGAATTTTTAGGCCCCCCTGGAAACATTTTTAAACTTATTTTTAGCCCCCAAAGGCCTTTTAAAGCTTATTTTTAGCCCCCCAAAAAACCTTTTAAATATGTAACGACCCGTATTCGTCAATACCCATATTTACGTAATTGACGTATTTTCACAATTTAAAATTATCTGATAATGGTTGATCAGGATTTTTAAATCAAAAATGATTTTAAAATTCGTTAATAAAAATATTTTGAAGCATAAAACTAGTTATGGTGTATTTCAGTAAGTTCAGGTTTCATTAAATACCTTTAAATGATTTTTATAATAATTCATTTTCGATTGTTACTGTTTTAGATGAATTGATTAATTTCTATATAAACATCATCAAAACATTTTCAAACTTCTACAGTATCATTTTATGATCATTTAGGGCTCCCCATATTAATTTCGTAATTTTCTGAAATTAAATCGACCTAGAACCTGCAAACCAGCATCCCAAACATTTTGGCCCAAAACTCGTATCTCCATAGCTCAAACCCTGAAATGGATCTCGTATTCGCGATCCTTGCGACAATACGATCACGTGGATATGTTATCATTATTTTTCGGAGTCGTATGTGAAAATGAGATTGTATTCCTCCGTTTTTACTAATTACATCCCATAATGACTTTTTTACTCTTACTAATCACTTTTACTTTTACCTAATTACCCTAACTACCCATGCCCAGCTACACACACACACACGATTCTTTTTGGATGAATTGAGCAGTAAGAGTCAAATATGTAATACTTTCATGCGACACTATTCTGAGACAACAACATAGAAAAAGAAAAGCAAAACAAAGAAGAAAGTATATTGGCACAGAAAAATGGCCAAAGAAAAAGAAACTGAAAAATAGAACGAAGATATGAAATCTTTTTGATACCGGTGGCTAGTAACCGGATTTCGGGGGTGTATTGAGCAATGCGCATGATTGTGGTAGATGACGTAATCATTTAGCACACCTTAACTCCAAAGGACCCGAAATTTAACATCATGTAATCCTATGTTAGTTGTCTCCCTACATTATGCTTGATAGTTTATTCCAAAGAGGTGAACATAGAAAATTTGTTTAAGACGATTTCTGAGTTTGATTTTTTTTTTTGTTATCTAAACATGTATCAATTAGTCAAGTAAGTTATTTGATGATATCTTCTTTTTATATTTGAGCAATGATGGTATGCTTTTGATGTTCATGACGTCGTGTACACTTTGAGTTAGTGTGGAGTAAACATTAATATGAAAGTCATTATCAATCTCGTGTTTCTTCGGTATGCTAATATTGCTTCATGCATTTTACTTACCAATTTCAATGGAGTTGATTATATTTTCATGTTCATAATGATCCTTTTCAATTGATGCCAAAAGGGGGACAAAAAATAAAAATCTGATGCATGAATTTAAGGGGGAGCGTGAGAGACTTAGAAGTTGAGATATGCATGGACGTAGGGGGAGCTTGTCACAAAAATTCATGAGAGCACACAGATAAGGCGAGAATTGTACTATGTTCATAATCATGTGCATGTATTTTGACATAGCTCTATATTTTTATCTCAATTTTCTATACTTGCCGGCCATCATCAAAAAGAAGGAGATTGTTGGCCTAGTTAGCCCACTAACTAGGGAAAACTTTAAGTTTGATGATGCAAAACAAGTATTATGGCTACTAATTAATATGTGTATTAAGTGTGTTTCAGGTCAAAACAAAGCTAAACGAGGGTAAATTGACATATTGGAGTCATTAGTCAACTAGACACTGTAACTAGTCGACTAGACAGCTCTCTGAAAATTGTGCAGTCGGCATTAGTTGACTAGTGCATTGGAGCTGGTCGACTAATAGCAAATTATTCGACTAGCTCCCAAGGCCTAGTCGAATAATCCATAAGGTTTGATCAGGTTGACTTGGTCAAATGCGCAGTTTCATAATTTCAACTTGGGTCCAAGAGTTCAAGTCAAACATGAAGTCTAATCCATGAAGAATTGCATTAAAGAGAACAGCTTATGAAAGCATGGAGGAAGAATAATTCAAATTAAACACAAACTCAAGAGTTCATGTGCAATCTCAAGAGTTCATGTGCAAGGGAATATCTTAATAAAGAGGTCATGTTGGCTACAAAAGTTCATGCGCAATTGGAACTTCTTCAACAGTCAAAGATTGACCACAAGAGTTCATATGGAAAACAAACTCTAGAGTTAATGTGCAACAAAACGTTAATAATACTAGAGTTTGTGTTCAAAGGATGTGTCTCAACATCCTATATATACCCCCATGCGCATGGCCAAAGTAACAAGAGAGAAAAAAAAATCATAAAGAGAAGCATCTCTCACAAGTCGGCGAAGGCTTTATTGCTCCATCATCCCTAGCAAGCCGCAACATCTTCTCCTTAATCAAAGGGCCAAAAGTTTCATCAAATGGGAGAAGAATGAGTTCTACTGACGACGCTTAAAAGTGCATAACTTTCTCTACAGAACTCAAATTAATGAACCGTTTTCTCCAAGACGATCACAACGCTCTATGCTACGGTGATATTATTCTGATTTTAATCTCTGTATTAGATCAGTTTTTCATTATTTTAGCGTGAGTTGTATTGTTGAATAACTTCATACAGAGGCTATCATTGGACGTACATTTCCTTGTATTTTCTTATACGATTCGATCACCGTCCACAAGTGTGATCATGGTTTTCTTTTGGTTATAAAAGGGGTAAATCCTAAGGGAGAGGTCGGAGTATATTCGGGGAGCCTAGGCGGTGTGCCGACTCCATCGAAAATCTATGATTGTGTGCACTCTGATTGGTTCCGTGACAGACACCCTATTCAGGGGCGTGTGTGTGTGTGTGTGTTTCATTACTGACGTCTTTTCGTTTTTCTTGTAGGGAGAAAAAGCAGGTATTCAAAACTGTTAATCCAATATACTCACACGCACATGAGGAGGCTGTATTTCTTTCAATCCTCCGATCTAATCCATTTTGAGATCAAACTTACCATCAGTCCCCATGCGATCATTGAGATAAGTAGCTGGCGATGGGAAACTAAACAACATCTTCATAAATAAAGCAAGAACAACACATCATAATGTCAAAGAAAATAAAACAAACTGTTAGTGCCTGGTATACCAGATCTAGTGACTAACCGTATCTGATCACATTGCCTCTCAATCCTTCATTAAGGAGTACACATGACTACCAGTTTAGCTCAAAGATACAGACCATACTTCATTCATGTTCATATGACTCAAAAGTTGCAAACATGATCATATATCCACTTTCAGATATATTTGCAATCTTCCTTCCAACAAGTACCTCCTCAGTTAGGGTCAACAATTTTGCAAATCTCATCCACCCAGGCTGAATTAGTTACAACCTACTTGACATAGACCTTCCTAATTTTATAAACCTTTTGACTGCCACCATGCACTTCAGACATAGGTTCATTATGGAAAAATTAGGCTTTTCCAGTAATCGTTACTATTAGATAAAGTCCTAGCTTTCCCTGGTTCACATACATTCTACACGAATACATACATACACATAAAATCATGTTGTATCACACTTAGACCATGACTTTTGGATACACACATACACATAAAACATAACCACCACCATTCATCACCACCATCAACAAACACAAACACAAGACAAAAACAGAGGAATTAAGGACCTTTCTCAAGCATAAAGTCAAGTAATCTACTTGAGCAAACTGCTTCGGATCCTCATCTTCAAACATCTTCATAGCTTACTGAAGGATAAGTAATATAGAAACAACGACGTGTTCATCGAAGCTCATCGGCCCAATTAAATTCAGCAAAATCCTAATAAAACGAAACCCTTGGAAACAGACAAGAAATAGACTCCCAATAGACATACCCCGACTTGGTTTCACAACATACAACCATGGTATTGAAGCAGCGGAGAGCGGCACAATACCGGACAGTCAGTAAAATGGCTTAGAAAATTTCCTATCTCTAATTGGATAGATTGTCTATGCAAAGCAATGGACTACATATAGAGTTGTTTTGAAATCAAACAAAAAATTCTGCTTCAACGCTTTCCGCCACCCCCACCAAGCTTCGGGCCCTTGGCTCCCTTGGGGATGCTACCCTTGGTCTGGGTCTTCTGGGTCTTGGCCGTGAGCTCAGCCTTCTTGGCCTTCTTCTCATCCTTGGTCTTCTTTATCCTCTCCTTGATTTCACTGCAACCAAATGCACAACCATACAAGTCCGTATTCTACAATGTCAATATTGGCTACCATGTAGTTGGTTACACATTTATGCACAACAATCAAGAACTCATAAAAAGGAGAGAATTTAAAAATCTTAATGCTAACCCTTTCCTTCATCCGTTGGTAGGGGAAGTCTAATCTAGTTTTTTCTTTTGAAAACAGGTTTATAAAAACAAACTTAAAGTAGAGAAATTTAAACACATACCATAAAAATAAGTTTAATAACAATATAAAACAAAAGTTAATAAAACGATTAAAGACAGCAAAAAACATGAGAACATTCATAAACAGTAGCATAAAACGTGATTTATAGATACCATAAAATCCATGGCATGTAGAAAGGTAACAAAGTCTGGAGAGGATGACGGGTGCTGTTACAATTTTCTCAAGAGGCTTGATGGGAAGCATGAATTGATGGAAGGCACTAGAGCCTTCGTATCCAGATCCATCAAGTCTTGTTAACAACTACAGCTAACATCCATGGAGGGGAAGAAAATCATACCGCAGAGCTGCTTCACGAGCGGCATCACGGACCTCAGCCTTCTCAGTTCTCTTCTTTTGAATGACTTCCAAGGTTGCACCAACAATCGATCTCGAGTATGGCTTCTTGGTGGTACGACGCCTCTTCCTAACCGCTTCAGCATGAATATCCTGATAAATGGAATACAAAAAAAGCATCAAAAATGGCAAAAGCTATGTTGCAGGACAGAGCATGCTTTGGCATATACGGCACATCGTAACATAGAAGGTGGTAGAACTATAAAATACATGCAAAAAGTCAGCTCAGATAACAAAAGTGTGCATCAAAAGATATTCACTACATTTGACGCCTTGACCCCAATAAAAAATTTATCTACACTAAACAACTTGGTAAGAAGTAGCCCTTACAAACGGTCTGCTAGGGAGCATCCAAAGTAATGGTAACTAGTTCTACCAGAATATAGTAAAATGACATTTCAAACTTCTTTGAAATTTCAGCATACAAGTGCTTCAGGAAAACAACAAGTCTGGCATTGCATTGGTAAAATAATTTTCTAGGCTCAGTTGGTCCATTGCCAACTTAAATTAAAGGATACCAGACTTGGCTGGACTTATCAGGCACATTATAGCTGTACAAATAAAGCACAATTGATGAAAACCAGCATCTGAACATCTTACTCAAGAGTTCCATACAATACATAGAGATATCACAATTAGAACAATTAGAAAATCCAACTAATCACATCCAATGCACTATATTTATCAAGGTTATAGATCTCGCTTTCGGTCTCGGTATCGCTCTGGCCAAAATTTAGGTTTCGGTATCGGTATCGTCCGTTTCGGCGGTTTCGGACTTGAGTTTCGGTTGGTCAGTATCGGTAGTTTTAAATACATAAAATCTATCAAATATGTAAAAAAACTAAAGTAGCTAGAAGTTTGCCTTGCGTACCCACCGTTTTACTTTGGCACGTACCACTTATTTGCAAGTTTGCCTAATATAGCTTGGAGTTGCTTTGTGCACCCACCATTTTGCTTTGCGCACATACCACTTATTTACTAGTTTGCCATAAAATATCTCTCTACATATCAGCTATTTACAAGTTTACCATTAAAACTTTCAAAACTGCTGCCATTCTCTCTCTCACTCTCACTCTCACGAGTCTCACGATCCCTTTCTCTCTCACGAGAGAGGCGGGGGCAGCGAGGCAAGCGACAACAGGTGGAGGCGAGGCGAGGCAGCAGGCACAGCGGCACGACGGCGCGACGAGGCAGCAGGCGCAGCGGCACGACGACGCGACGAGGGCACAGCAGCGAGGTAAGTGTCATCTTCTTCCTTTTTTTCTTTTTCTTCTTGTTTCTTGTTTCTTCTTGTTTCTTACTCTTCTTTCTTTCACATTTGCTGACCGAAACCCTAGGGTATCGGCCAGTTTCGCCCAATACTGGACGAAACCGGCAGAAACCCTAGGGTTTCGATCAGCAACCCGATTTTTGCGTCAGTATCGGACCAGTACTGGGCGGTACCAGTCCGATACACCCGATACCAAGAGGTATCGGGCGATACCTCAAACCATGATTTCTATTGCTCAGACTAATCAATGAGAACTTCTAATACTATATAAACCATATGCAATTACATGATGTCAAATCATTCTTATCATAGATATATTTTGTCCTCGTTTAGCCCTCTAATGCATATGAAAAAGGACTAAAACTCATCAAAGGAATATTACTTATATCTGCATCTTTAAAATGACTAAACTTATTCCAACAAGGAATACAATACCTTTTTGTGCTGCTTTCTATACATTGCCGTCCAGGTAAGCTTGGCAGGCTTCAGACGGTTGTGAAAGTAACGCTTGCATTTTGAGTTAGAAAATAGGAAGACCTACATGATGTAGACAGAAGATTATCAAATTAATATTAATTATGACACAATAGGATAACCAGTTACTCAAAATAATGGAAATAATTCAGTTACCTGCGAGTCAGATCGCACAAATCTAATGCCCTTCCCGGGGTATATCTTGGCCCCACTAAACCTGCATAACTCAGTCCTGTAGGTCCAAGAAAAGAAACATACATTTAGTTATGTGAGATAACATACCGTAAATCAGATTAAATTATTGCCGAACAATATTCTGCAAACGCTTTTTCAAATAATTAACTAATTAAGTACAAAAATCAAACTCAGAGGTGACACCAAATTCATAAAATAAAGAATAGCCAGCAAACGGAATATGTGATAAACGTATAATGTGAAGGCCAAAAAAACCTAGGAACGGTTAGCTTCCATTCCCTTGATAACCAAAGTACCCATGTTATTAAACAAACTCCAACCCCATACAACAGAGTTTAACCGGTAAAAGGAATTTGTGATAAGACTAATTATGATAATGGGGGAATCTAGGTGGTCAGTATCCATGACATTGATAACCAAGCACCCGGTAATATTATTAAACAAAGCTCAGATGCAAATACAAGCTCATGCAACAACTGGATTCAATAAATGAACTTACTGTGACAAGAAAATCCTAAAAGTTGTCTGAGAATGGAATCCACTGTGAGAATGGAATACACTTAGCGAAGAAAACAATCGATATAATTATTGGGCAAAGTTATGACGCCAATAACGAAGCCAACGGTATAACTAGTAGTGAAATATAAATGACCATAACAAATTAGTTGGAAAATGAATTTGCAAACGCATATGTTAGTGCAGAAAAATTAGGCAAACGATAGCATTTATATCTAAACATAATCAAGAAGAAACCAGTAAATAATCCATGCACAAGGGATGCCCGGTACATACTTGAGAACCATCTTCCTGGCCTTCAGGGATCCCCACCTCCTTACCTAAACATATCAACATAAGTTAGCACCTGAAGCAAGCAAGCAGGATAATTTAAAAACAACACAAATCACAATTACTGACCATTCTTCCTATTTAGGTAAGGCCAGCAAACAGTTAACACTACCACAGACAGAAGTAAACAGCCATTTATTACAAGCAGATCAGAATAAATAAGTCCTAAAAGTTGTTGACTCCACTAGAGTTTGCGTTACGGTCCAAATTTGCTCTGGCATTCCCTCAGAATGGTTGATCAAGAACCAATGACTCAAGGAAAATATACAAATAACCTAAAAAAAATTAGACTGGGATCCAGCAAGAAAAGAACGTAACCGATCAAAGAGTATTAAACAAGACGACATGGATCAATGCCCATAAGAGACGGGGAAACCATAAGGATGTAAACTTAAACATCATAATAATCAAGCGGAAACAAATGTAGAGTGATTACAGGCAGAAAAAACATGATAAGTTCGAACTGCAAAGCGCATCCCCATTTCGCTCTAGCACATCAAAGGATTGGGCACCCGAACAATCAAAAATGATGGCACGGACCCCAGTACATGTGCAAATTCCCTCCCAAACTCACTAACAATTAAACACATCAATGCGAGCTAATTATTAACAATTGTTCGATTAGAAAGCAAGTGGCAAACATATAAAAAGGACAGGTACATGTAACTAAATGATCCATTCAGCTAACAAAAAGATAAAAAAAACCAAATTTCAGAAATTTCAAAAATATGGCTTAATGAGTTACAGATCATTCATTTTATGAACATCAAATCCATAGAATTTCGGGTTTGCGGGCGAGCTTAACTTTTAACTTGCGGATTTTAATGAATAGTGTCGAAAGACCCTTGATCAATTTCTACAGGTAAAGTTTTATTGAATTAATTGAAGCGTACAGATTAAAACAAACTGCACGCTATGAATGGCAAATGAGCTAGATCTAAACTGAAAATATAATAAAAATTGCAGGAAAAAAAAGATAACAGGAACAAACGACTAGATCAAGATCAGGATCATGGATTTCAGGATTAAACGAGAGGAGAAACCAGAGGCGTACCTTCCGAAACCCTAACGGCAACAAAGAGAGGATGACGGCAACAAAGAGAGGAGATGGGAAATGACACGATGTTTTATAAGGGTTTTGACACTGATGGCCTAGGGTTTTTTTAATGGGCCGGCTTTTGTTGTCGACTGGCCCAATTTCTTAGCTCGCTAGTAGGCTTGAACCTTGGATATGGATCCATTATCAGTTTCTCCCTACTCTTGTTATTACGTTTTCTTTTATTTGAAAAAGAGGATGGGGCAACGCGGCAACGCCTAGGAATAAAAAGGGGGCAGGGGCCCAACCCTGGCCTCGACCTCGGACACGTCTCTATTTTTAAATTTTTTGAAAACATGTAATTCTAAGGCCCATTAAAATACATGGTTCAACCTATATGACATCAAAAAAATTGCCACATGCAATTTTAAACTCTTCATTCTCTCTCTAATCAAAACTGAACCGTTCATTTTAATAAAAAATATAATCTCGATTTTTATCTCTTTCTAGTTTCTTCCTTCCAAAAAATCGAAGTGTGATCCAAATGTGACAAGGTTGCAGTATATTTCCTAAAGAATGACGGATCATGCAGTTTATTAGTGAAAATAATATAGACACGAGCAGAGATGTATCAAAATGCTTAACAAAAATTTTATTCATATATTTGCGAGTTCACAAAAAAAAATCATATACATCAAACTATTCACATACTACCAAAAATACATCTATAAGATATGTCATGAATACATCGGTCTTCACTGCAAACTCTGTATCTTCGTACACCGGAATCTTCTCTAACGCTAACTCAACACTTAGCGGTGCAACGAAAATGAAGAACCACCAAGTAAATCAAAGTAATGCTAGAACTTTGGAATTAGAATATTTGAGCATGAGTAAATCTAACTAGAAATCAGGAACTGGAAACAGGTATCAAATTACTTATTATTATCTAACAAGCAGGCACTAAAATTTAAGACAACATGTAACTCAGTTAATAATTTAAAACGATATTAACATGGTCCTATCAATTATGTCAATCATAAGTTTTTAATCATATTGGAGAGTACAGTAAGCAACCAGGAGTCCACCTCGTACCACAGGGGCGCTCACACGGCCCAGGCCTAAAGTAGGGGCAGTGGGGTCATGAGTCCAAAAGAGGAACATGGTAGGACTCAACAATTAAGTCTGGCGATACCAATTGGGTCCATCGGATTCATGATGTGACCCGACCGGAACACTTAATGCGATTATGTCAATATAAACATGGCTCTAGTCGCTCCCGCACTCTCACACCCAAAATCCAGTGAGTCTGAAGTGCCAAGTGTATGCCAAGTATATATCTCTCATTGTCTTGGCGATACATCCAGGTATAATTCTAAATTGTTAATGTTTACTTATTTTAAATCCTGACTTAGAAATTAAAGATTTTGATTGGCTTAAGGTCACAGTGAAACTAATTCATATGTTGATGTGATATGTCAAATTCAAAATTCAGTCATGCTTCAAATTCTATTTCATCAAATGTGTTTCAATAGGACAATAACAATATATATCAATAACATTCCAATTCAATTTTATTTTCATTGCACACTTAACATATCAATTATCTCCAATGTTATGGGAAACTGTGCAAGATTTTACTATGATTATTAAAACTGGGGACATATGACACGTAATAATGGAAATAATGGAGCCTTTAGCATGCAATAGGAGTTACACTACTTTAAACATATAACCTGGATCAAACATGTGTCAAACTAATTTAAAAGTGTATCATGGACATGGTAGATAACAATTAAAGTATTATAAGCATGATAAAAAGTCTAAATCTGATACATAATTAATAGATTTCAATTAACCTGGAAGTCAAGTAGCAAATGGTGTAGCAATTTCGAGATAGGGGAATGGATAATGGGGGGAGGGACAACTATGGTGATCTCATATAATTTTCATCATTGATCGTTTTTCGGGACTTAACCATGTGTTCATGGTTTTATATGATCCTTCAGGCAGCAGCATATGATCTCACAGGTGGTAAATTGTTATCCTTTAGGCAGTAGCCATATGTACGATCCAACAGGAAATGAATCCTATAATCCCAACAGCATTTAGTGTCCAAACCCTCATTTACAATCATAGGATAACCTCAGCCAACTCCTACATGTAGGGCAACGCCCCAATGTTCCAATACCAACCCAAGGCCACCACCAAGCCTCAACATCCACCAAAACAACATTTACAGCCATCAACTAAAGAAGACATCATCGAAAAAAACCCAAAACAATCATTATAGCCTAGGAAAGTCATGACATGGAACCCTAGATTAGTCACAGACTAGGGCTTAGAGCCTAGGAAAGTCATGACATGGACATGAAAAAGTCATGATAAGGCCTGACAATGGGCCGGAATCTCAAGTTGAGCTCACAGCATGTGGTAAATGGCTGAAACAGTCACAAGGCAGGAGGGGGAAGGCTCAAACAGTCACACAACAGAAGCTAGGGGTGGCATCGATGGTCTCTACCCAACCCTGATAACACCTGAGTCTTGCGCAAAACCATCATCGCACGCACATAAGAAAATCACAAATTTAAAAACAAAAATTAAAAAATTAAAGTGATTTACCTGAAATCAAAGACTAACGGTGAACCCGAGCCTCGTCGTCGGTGGATACAGTTACTAGAGCAACCCAACACCAGAACCGAGCTCGAGCAAGAGAGAAATAAGATTTTTCTTTTTTAAAAATAATTTTTTTCACGTAAAATCGAAACCATAAGCTCAACCAAGCTTTTATAGAGGAAGAGAGAAACTTGTGGTACTTGGAAAAATTGAAACTTTACCCAAACCACGACGATCTCATGCAACTTTACCCATGCTCAAGATGTTGTATAGTTTTGCTTTTCCTGAATTCAGCTTATTTAATATAACCTCGGCTTTCTCTACTCCGAAAAGAGTATTTCTGAAGCTATTTTTCCAGTTTTCTAAAGTTTTCCTCAACATTCAGGTATTTGCTCTTGACTTCTTCTTTTTCTTTCTTCAAATTCTCATTTTCTTCTTTCAACAATTTGTTAATGCTACAGATCTGCATCCACTTTTTGTACATCATCAGATATGTGGTCTGGATATCTACTTCACTCACATCCTCATCGTTGTCAACTTCATAATCTGATTCCGCTGTAGATGTCATGGACGATGTCATAACACTGGATCTGATATTGTCTGATTTAGTGACAGATGTCATGGACGAAGTTGCAACATTAGATCAGATATTGTTGCCAGTGTTGTAATCAGATCATTTCTCCACCGAGGCCATGAAAGCAACATAATTACTAAATATTTCCTCTTCTTTAGTACTGCCTTCTGACTCATCTTCACTTCATATACTAATCAAAGACTTCCCTTTTTGTTTCTTCAGAGTGTTAACACATTCAACCACAATATGCCCATACCCCTCACATTATCTACCACCGGGCTCATTTGCCTCCTCCGTTGGTCGAGGCGGGGATGTTGTTGAGTCTGTGGCATCCTCCAACAAGACATTGTTTGCTCTTGGCTTCTCCTTCGGACCTTCGACCGGTCCGACGTTGCTGGGTCCAGCTGTCATAGCTTTTGGATTGCTTTGGGATATCAAGCTGGTTAACGTTTCCCACAGACGATGCCAAACTGTTAAGGCCAAAATTGAACAGGACAGTTGTCAGGCTGATAGATACTTGTAGCACTGAGCTAGAGCCTTGTCAGTAGTTGAGGTGGGACCCTTGGTTGGAAAAACCAGGGTCGGGTGTTGGTAGTTGGAGGTGATACGGCCTTCGATCGACTTACGAGCGACAGTTGGGTTGATCGTTCGAGGTTGAAGGGCCCGACGTCGACCTTCAATGTGGATGGCGATCGTCAATCTGTGAGTCGTTAGGGGGTCAGATATAGGTTCCGACCCAAATTCCCTCCAATGCTTAAGTTAGTAGGGAACTTAAGGAAGAGAGGGAGCTTGGTGTAGCTGAGAATTGAGATCAACCCATGGAGGTTCCTCTCTAGACTGACGACACAAGCTCGAATATAAGAATGATAAGAGTGAGAAGATAGAGATCTATGTATTAGATCTCGTCCCTTGAAGATGGAACTCTTCTCTCTATTTATAGACATTCGGGGTCCCCTTGGATACGTTGGGGAGATAACGGTCACCCATAATGGGCCATGATCTTCCCCATTAATAGGAGTAAACTTACCCATGTCCCCGAGATTTTCGAGCCCGCATTTAATCCCTCGTTCGTGTGAAGTGGACCTAATGGTCGACTGGCTATTTGGGCTTTGCCCGAGTCGATAGTGGGTTTCTTTGGCATGGGCTAGGTGGGCCTTGGACATTAGTCGACCGAGTCCCTCGAATGCTGGCCCAATGACTTAACAATGGCCCCCGTCGCACGACCTTGAAGGATCCATCCGCTGAGGTCAAGCGCCGTTACATCGCATTTATTGGGGCGTGGCAGTCGAGAAAATAGCACTCGAGTTTTAGGCGCCAAAACGCCCGCCTCGTCGATTCGGATGATTTGTCGGTTTAAAATCCATGACATTCCGGTCCTTGGATCTTCGACACGTGTTCCATCATGCGGTTGTTGCCTTGCCCTTTGATCACTCCTTATTTTACACCCTTTTTCCGCATGTTTGCAGGCCATTTGGATCGCCCAAATCATGTTTTTCACGATATATCGACGATATTGCGATGCTTTTCACGATTTGTTGTTTTTTTCGCATTTCAGGTGATTTGGCGCGATTTGGAGTGATCATGAGATGCGCTCACGATAGACGGCCACCGACGACCTCCCCGAGGGGTATTTTGCTGTTGGAGAGGAGCGGAAGAAGAATGGACGCCGCAGGAGCGACGAGGAGGCCAAAATAAGCAGAATGTGCATTTTTTGTGTCCCACTCGGCCGAGTGGAGGAGCCACTCGGCCGACCAGCGAGACACCGCTCGGCCGACCCGTTCAGACACGATTTCCATGTGTACTCGGCCGAGCGACAGAGACCACATCGGCCGAGTGACGATACCACGTCCGCCCGAGTGGCGCCCAGACGAAGCCCCTCCAGAATATCGAAGTTACTGTTTTTCGGCCATCTGAGCTTCAGAAGACCCACTCGGCCGAGTGGTAAATCCCGTCCGCCCGAGTGAAGTGAAGCCATCGGCCGAGTGACGACAACTCACTCGGCCGAGCCGCCCCCGAACTGAAGACCCCTGAAGCCCACGACTTACTGGAAATTGACAGGGTTTTCACTCGGCCGAGCGACTTTTGTCACTCGGCCGAGTGCGATGCGCTGCCTGTAGCGAAATTTGCGGAAAACAGGCTGTGCAGGGGCGTTTTGGTCAGGATTTTTAGACGATTTTTGGGGCTATTTAAGCTCTGTTTTTACCCTAGTTTTAAGAGCCATCTCTCAGATTTTTTGCAGCTTTTTGAGTCTACTTTTTAGCTTTATTAATTGTGATTGGAGAAGAGAAAAACTTGGATTTTTGTTGGATTAATTGAAGATCTACATTGGTTTGCATTTCTCTTCCCCAAAAACTCTATTTTTATTGTTTATATCATTGTTGTGATGAATTCCATTGCCTATTTCATTGATTATTTTCGTGCTATTGCTATGATTTGTGAGTAGTCTCCATGTCTCGGGGCGTGGGGATGAACCCTACAAGCCCTATTTCCTATTTGTGTTGAATTGGTAGAAATTGAGCTAGGATTGTTATTAGGGATTAGATTGGGATCGAATTACTACGGATGGCTAGGTATTCATATCAATTGGGATTTGCAAGAGATTGGATCCCAATTTGATAGGAAGCCCTAGAAATCCGAATTGGGTTGGAGTCGGATTTTCGAAATATCGGTTTGCAAGAGATTGGACCGATACTAGGACCTCCGGTTGCAATTCCGTGCCGATACCCGTTTGCAAGAGATTGGACGGGTAGGAACTATCCTAATTTAGATTGTGGACCGAGTTTGCAAGAGATTGGGCTCGGTGCGCAATTGGACGATGATGTTGATCCTAATGCTAGCTTCCCTAGGCTAGGGTTTGCAAGAGATTGGACCCAAACCTAGGATAGCTATAGACCGGCAACAGCGCGAGAGCGTGAGCTTGGTTCCACATTTAGTTGCAACTAGTTCATCCAAATTCTCATTCTAGCGATTTCGATACCGGCAAACCACATTTATGAAATACGGTGAGTAGTGGGGATTCCCCTTTCCCTAGACGTTCTTTATTTGATTTGATATTTCGCAAATTTGTCTGACGATTGTGACAGGATCGCCCAAGGCAATTATCTCTGTTCCTAAATAGCCAGGTTGATCAGGAGCAAGCACGGTCTTTCGTCCTCCCTGTGTTCGATACCCGCTCGCCACCATACCGTGCGCTTGCGGTAAAACTACAACCGTCGCCTCGGGACGTGTATCCGGGGTGCGACCAAGTTTTTGGCGCCGTTGCCGGGGAGGCGATTGCGTTTGATTCTTTTTCACCCTAGCTATTCTTTTTCTTTTTATTATTATCATTATTTTTTATTTCTTATTTCTTGCCTAACCCTTCCACGGTATTAATCATTTCTTTGAAACTCTGTTTCCCCTGTGCATGAACACGAGATCTACGGCGGACCCAGAAGACTTATTATTTGATCCCGAGATCGAACGTACCGCGCGGAGACTTAGAGCGGAAAAGAGACAAGATCTGGAAGGGAGGTATATGACCAACCAGAAAACTCCTGAAGAATTGGCGGCAAGGATGGCAAGGATAATCTCGATTCGAGATAGGCTTCGGCCTAAGACTTCTTCTACCACCTCGTCCATTGCCATGCCGGGGTTGGCGGCCGACAAGAACTTCGAGCTAAAGACTGGATTGGTGGTGTTGATGCAACAAGACCCATTTCATGGGAACGCACATGAGAACCCCCACTACCACATCCAACTATTCTTGTCAAAGTGCGCCACATTCCAGATGCCGGGGGTCTCCAACGACGCTATCAGACTGCGCCTCTTCCCCTTCACGCTTAAGGACAAGGCACTCTATTGGTTGAGGACGCAGGCTGACGGAGTCTTCACTACTTGGGACGAGTTGGCGAGCGCATTTATTGACAAATTCTATCCGCCGTCCAAGACAGTGAAGATCCGGAGCGCTCTCATGTCCTTCAAGCAAGGACCACAGGAGACGCTCTATGAAGCTTGGGAGCGATTTAAGGATTTGCAGCACCAATGCCCGCACCACAGTATAGAGGACTGGGAGCTAGTTCATAGCTTCTACAACGGTCTCCAACCGGGGAACAAACAAATTATTGATGCCGCGGCGAATGGTGCAATCTTGTCAAAGACTCCCGAGGAAGCTACGGCCCTAATTGAGGAGATGGCCTCAAATAACCAACAGTGGGGCGATGAGCGAGGACACTCCACGTCTTCCTTAAAGCCAACTAGCATCTACGAGGCAAAGGCCGTAGCGGAGCTCACAAGCAAATTTGATTCTCTCCACAAGGTGGTGGAGAGATTGGAGAAATATATCACGGAGCCCCAAGGAAGCCCATCCACCTCCGCACCGACCAACCAAATGTGTGATTGGCAAGACCAATCTCAAGTCATGTACTCGGGAGGAGAGCAAGGAGAAGGATCCTTGGAGCAAATACAATATGTTGCGGGGAACCAAGGCTATTGGTCCAATTCGGCCGCAAGAAATCATCCGGGATTCTCCTACGCCAACAATGAAGGAGCCTTGAACCCACCACAACCACCGCCTCAACAAGCTCGACCACCACCACCCCAATAACAAAACTATCCACCAAGGGGGCCTCCGCAACAAAACTTTCAACCAAAGCAACAAGTCCCACCGTATAGGCCTCCCGGATACAACCAAGGGTGGAGGAATCAAAATCAAAACCCTCCACAAGCTCCTCAACGAACCGACTTCGAATCTAGAGTGGAGGCGTTCATGGTCAAGCAAAATAAGGTGAATGCTACTTTGAAGGCGGGGCAAGAATCTCTCAATACCGTAGTGGCTCAAATATCGGAGCAATTAGCGTTGCTCAACCGGAACACTCAAAGATTGCCGGCGCAACCGGAGCAAAACCCAAGGGGCAACACGGGTCACATCAACGCCGTAGTTGCCGTCACTACTAGAGGCGGGAAGGACACCACCCCCGCCATGATTCCTATTGAGGAGGCCGTGGAGGAAAGCTTGGATCCGGTTGAGCTGGTAGTTGAGGTTGATAAGGAGAAGGAGCCACAAGACAAGGAGAAATCTAGGGCGGAGCGATTAATTGAGGAAAGGCGCTTCATGCCACCGGTCCCATTCCCCCAAAGGCTCGCTAAGGCGAAAATGGAGAAGAGGCTAGCAAAATTTCTCGAGTACCTAAGAGGAGTTAGCCTTAACATCCCCTTCCTCGACGCCATCGTCGAGATCCCCACGTATGCTAAATTCTTGAAGGACTTGATTTCGGGGAGGAAAAGGAAGGAGAAGATAATGCTAGCCGAGGAGGGCTCTTGGTTCACCAAGAGAGAGAAGGAGCCGGCAAAATTTAAAGATCCGGGGAGTTTTCGGATTCCTTGCACTTTGGGCGGCGTGCCTCTTCAAAAGGCGTTGGTCGACCTTGGGGCTAGTGTGAGCCTCATGCCCCTCTCCATGTTCTTAAAGCTTAACACCGGGACAAAGTTGAAACCCACCGACATGCGCATTCAATTAGCCGATGGACGGATAACAAGGCCGGTGGGGATCGCCGAAGACATCCCACTTCAAGTCCCGGGTGGAATATGCTTGCCATGTGACTTCGTCATCATGGACATTAAGGAGGAGGGAGACACCTCATTGATACTTGGACGCCCATTCCTCGCCACCGCCGGAGTAATCGTCGACGTGCGCGAAGGAACCTTAACCTTGAACGTCGGAAACATTGAGGTGGAGCTCCACATTCCTAAGGCTATGAAGCATATGCCTTATCACGAGGAACTCGACTACATGGACCTCCTCGATGAGGTGATAGAGGAGGCGATTCCTCACTCAATTGGTGCCCTTTTTGATGAAGAATTTGATGAAGGCCCGGATTTAGGCCAAGATGAAAAGATTGAAGACGATTCCCCCGACTTCTCCGCTGATGAAGATGAAGGCGACGCTGATGTCGCGAGGATTCGAGAGCTCTGCAAGCTCTCGAAATTAAAGTCTCCAAAGAAAGCTCCGCCGGCACGGAAATCGGCATCGCCGGTTAAGCCGTTGACCGGGGCAAATGCTAGCTTGGGGGAGCCTCCCCCCAACACTATTCGAGATAGGAGACCACCGCAGGAGAACGCTACGCCGCCACGTTCGAATCCAAGCGCTCTCCCCGGGAAGTTTGACGGGTGCATCTCATATGCACCAAACATCCCGCATTGATTGAAAACTATAGGGGGTCGAGCTCACGACCTAAAACGAGCGCTTTTCGGGAGGCAACCCGACGGTTTTTGCTTTATTTTTACTTTTTCTTTATTTTCGTTTTAGAAATTTTTAGTATTTTGAGTCATCCGACCAAAAATTTTGTGATAACGGGTCCTATTTTTCTTGACAGGAGAGAAGATAGGTAGATCATCATGAGGAGGATGAACGAGACGACGAGGAGCGCCCCAAGAAGGCGCTCGACGCTCAGGAGGAGGAGGAAATCGACTGGAGAAAGAAAGACGGAGTTTAGAGCCAAAACGAAGACAAACAGCAGAAATTAAGGCTCACTCGGCCGAGTATACTAGTCACCCGGCCGAGTACACAAGTTCGTCCGGCCGAGCCGCTCACGAACGAGGGAAGTCTGCTGAACCCAACTCTCTGTTTATTTTCTTGATTTCGATATAACTGCTACTCGGCCGAGTATATATATTCACTCGGCCGAGTAAAACGGATACCCTCTAGGGTGAGTCATGCCGAGTAGCTTGAGTCACTCGGCCGAATGGACTTACTCCACTCGGCCGAGGCTGGCAAAGCCACTCGGCCGAAGCGATATCGGGGAGAAATTTTTATTTGCCTCGCTCGGCCGAGTGACTACGTCACTCGGCCGAGTCGTAACTTTCTATTATATAAGTGACGAAGGGGCGCGGATTTCGAAATCTAAAATTCCCAAATCCGCCCGTGCCCCCTCGCCTACCCTCGCCCGATTTCCCTTCGCCCAACCGCCACTCGCCCGACCACGCCCGCGCGCGCCGCCGCTCGGCCAGCCACCGCTGGCCGACCGACGCCGCGCCCCGCCCGAGTTGCCGCCGGCGGCCTCGTCTCCGATCGCCTCCGGTATAGCTCGATTTGCCCGTTTTCTTCTCTTTTTGCGTAGTTTTTGAGGATCCGTGTATTAATCGAACCCCTAACCCGAATCAATTCCCATATCTATCTGTTATACCCCTATTGCTCCATACATTTTGATTATTACTCGCTGATATCGCTTTTCCATGCGCAGGTTACTTTTTGGAGCTTAGGGGAGGCCAGGGGAGCTCCTACGGGCTGTTTCGGACTTCGTGGAGGCGCGGACTTCGCACGCTTCCACCGCTTAGCACTCGCGGCGTGTTTTGGTACACTCTGTCCACTCTTTTTGCACACGCCGCACTCTTTCACTTTTCGGCGCGCTCGGGGCCGATATGCCGCCCCGGACACGGCCTCGGACGAGGAGACCTTCCGCTAAGCGGAAGAGGTCGGATGACGCCGGCCCCGCCCACGAGGCGGAAGAGTCTCCTCCTCCTTCCCCCACACACGCCGTCCACCCAGCACAGCCTGCAGGCCCCTCACACCCCGCACAGCCTGCAGTGCACCCACAGCCCGCACAGCCTCTCCCCGCCGATCCACAGCCACCACCACCGGCCCCACTGGTCGGGCCGCTCGGGATTACGTTCCGAGACGACGCACACCGCGCCGTCTTCGAGCGTATCTCCCAGCGCTCGATCGTACCCTCCAGGTTCGCACACCTCGCTGACCTAGGACGCCTGGGGGTACTTGAGGGGATGCTCACGTTGTACGACAACGTGGGCTGGCGAGATTTTTTCCAGGTGTCGGCGGGTACTTTTACCCGTCCGACACTTGAGGTTTTGAGTTCGATCGCCCGGACCGATGAGGGATGCTCATTCCGGTTCATGGATCGAGAGTGCCAGGTCACTCTCGATATGATGAGAGCATTCTTCTCATGGCCCGCAGTCCCCGGAGCCGATCGCGGATACGGCCCTACCCACATCCCCCCACCTTCTTTCGACGCCGGCGCCTTCTGGGCCCGGATTACAGGCCACCACGCCGCCTTTGACCCTAGTAGGGCCAAGGCCTCGGCCATTGTCCACCCCTGCCTACGTATTGCCCAGCGCCTTATGGCGACCACCTTTCTGGCCAGATATGAGCCGGGCACGATGTCTACGCCAGAGCTCTACATGCTCTATGCGATGACACGTCCCAGAGCTCTATCTAGGGATGGACACGAGCTTGTCCCCGCCGTCGTGATCGACATTGCGGCTTGGTTTCTAGACCGTATCATTGTGTCGGTGGGCGCTCGCTCACCGATATGCTGCGGCGGTCTGATCACCTTGCTTACCATGATGACCGGCGAGGACCTACCCGACGACCTGCGACGCGTTCCGGGCCCCACTTCCTTGTCGATAGACGTTATGGCCCGGATGAAGATGCTGCGTCCGCATGGCGAGCGTCACTGGGTCTGGTTGCACGGCCCCTATGGGGCCGATTACATGATTCTTCCGAGCCCTGCTCGGACTCTGATTGCACCAGCCCACGTTGACTGGATTCCAGCGATGGATGTCCTCATCCCCGTCGCCTACGTGCTCGAGGCCGAGGAGGCCGAGCAGGCCCCTGCTGCACACCCTGCCGAGCCCGCTGCCGAGCCCGCTGCCGACCCCGTCGACCCTGTGGCCCCTCAGCCTGTTTCTGACGTTTCCGCTGCTCTTGACACTTCTGTCCCCACCTCTGCCAGTGTCGAGAGTACTCTTGCTGAGCCCACTTCCACCACTGTCCCCACCACTCCCGATGCCACCTCTGGACCTCTGTCCGTGGAGCCCCTTTGCTCCGCTCTCCCCGAGCGCCCGCAGACCTTTGTTGAGAGTGGAGAGCCCTCGTTCGCCGCGGTCATGGAGACCATGGCTAGCATGATCTCCGCTGGGATTGCGCCTTTTGGTACACACACTTCCACCCCAGCGGTTGAGTCCTCTGTCTCCACAGCTGCCGTATTCTCCGAGAGCGTCGTGGCGTCTGTCCACACTTCTGTGCCACTGACCTCTCTTGCCACCTCGTTGCCACCTTTGCACGCTTCTTTTGCTGCCGCCGCCTCCACTTCTCACCAGTCGGCGCCCCAGCCTCACACTGAGGCCAGGCCCACATTTGCTGGCGCGGCACCTTTTGTCCCCTTCCCTGCTGAGCCCGCTACATACTCCACTCGCGTACGCCAGCCTCGCCCTGCGCAGCCTAGACCGGTGCGTCCCTCTGCACCACCCCCGCCCGACACTGTACTGCAGAGCATACGTGCTCTTGAGCTGGCGGTGAGTGGTCTTAGAGGAGACCTTAGGACCCTGTCCTCCACCGTCTCTGCGATGGCTGGACGCTTTGACCTGATCCCTCAGATCCACTACTGCCTGACACAGATCTTAGAGCGTCTTCCACGCGTACCCCCACCCACCCAGCAGGTTCCCACACACACTTCCACACACACTAGACCTGCTTCCACTTCCACGCCCGCCCCAGCTCAGCAGCCTACACCACCACCACCCCCCCCTCCGCCTCAGGACGGAGACGGCGCGGCACCGCCTTCTTAGGCACTCTTGATGCCTTTATCCATTCCTGCCGTTGTGCTGCCCGTCTCTGCTAGGTCCTGTTGCACTTTTGTCCACCCCCCCTCCTCTCACTTATTTTGGGATTATATTTTTGATCATATCTTTTTGTGCATATCATATCATATCTACTTGGGATTCTCATTTTGATCACATTTATATATATCTTTTTGTGAGAGAGGGAGCGTTTTTGGTGCCGTATTTATTTTCATATCACTCCTGTTTGTGCATGCATCATTTCCGCATCATATTTTCATTTCTTTCTTTTTTTTTCCTTTCATTATCCTTTTTTTCCCCATCATGCATGCATCCTCACTTGCCCCTCACATTACTTGTCTCTCTGTGTGCCACACTTTGCACATTGAGGACACTGTGCCGTTTAGCTTGGGGGAGTGAGCTCTCACGTTCTTTTTCGATTTGCCACCTTTATTTTCAGTTTTTCACACCGCTTTTCACTTTTGCACTCATTTTTCGTTATTTTCCTTTTGTTTTGCCATGCATCACGTTTTCCTTACTTCCCTGTGTGCCGCATTGCATAGTTCTATTTTCCTTTTTATCTTTACTTCTTTCTTTTTCATCTCATGCTAGAGATGAATTTTCTGTGATGATGTCTACGTGGAGTTAGCTTATTCTATATGCATGACTATATTTGTCGTGTCTTAGATTTCATTTCTGATATCATATGCTATGACTTGCTTTGCATTTAGGAGTAGTAACCCACACTTTTGCCTCATGAAAATGGATGAAATTTTATTATTAGCTGAGCCTGAATATTCATATGTATGCTATCATAGAGAACACACCAAGATTCACGCATTGAATGCCTATGTCTGGAGTACTGATTTCTTTTCCTTTATCACTTCTATATGCATGAATTGTACACTTCACTTCCGGATGATTGAATGATGATTAGCTATGATATATCTGGATTAGTTAGCTTTTTTGTGATCGCAACTGAGTAGATTAGATTACCCTGCTGAAGTTGTCGTGCATGTCTTATAGAGTGAGCCGAGAGTTATATTTATTTCTTTCTCCACAAATCTTGAACATCATTTCTCTACTTTTAAAAATCATTGGTGAATCTCCCCTTAGTGATTCTATTTTATGGCATTTCCCCCGCTATTAATTCCTAGCTCCAAACCTCTTATTCAAATATATATATATATATATATATATATATATATATATATATATAAAATAAAAGAGAGAAGAACATTCTTGTATATCATTATCTCTCTTTGAGTTGGGATCATTGTATATATATATATATATATAAAAGAGAAAAGAGGAAAAATCCTCAATAAAAGATCCCATCTCGCTTACTTTCTTTCTTCTTTCCCTTCTTTGCCTTTGGAGCTATATAAAAATGGGGATGTAAATATTTTTGTGCCACCACGCTTATAGATAAGCTTGGGGGAGGGGATCCATTGATGTGTGAGAGAGTGACTACTTGACATCGCACGACAACCTAGGCTAAGTAATATTCTATACTCGGTGAGATTGTTTCTAGCTTTACGAAATCCAGAAATCTAAGCCTAACATTCATTTCATGAAATCCATACTTTTCTATTCTCTCTATTCTATGATGTGATACTCTTATACTCCAGATAGAAAGCGTTTAATTGAAAAGTGTGTGATCTGAGATTTGTATACCGCTTTAGATGATTCAGGCGATGTTAATTTTAAAATTATTCCGTTTTTCATGATTATACCGTTGTTCGTGGGTTTTATATTTTCTACTTGCACTATTCTACTATGATATCAAAATGAGATTCTTTGACATGTATCTCTCATTCGGTGCATGCTATAAGAGTAAGTGAAACCCACGTCCTGAGAAAATGATCTAGCATCCTTCCTCTTCGCTTCTTCCTTTCTTTCTTTCTTTATTTTCGTTTGGTTTTCATTCTTCTTCGTTTTTCATTTTTTTTCGTTTTTCGCCGTTTTTGTTTTCCGAATCCACCGGGTTCGCTTTTTACTTATCTTCCTCGAGGACGAGTAAGAGGCAAGCTTGGGGGATTTTGATCACTCCTTATTTTACACCCTTTTTCCGCATGTTTACAGGCCATTTGGATCGCCCAAATCATGTTTTTCACGATATATCGACGATATTGCGATGCTTTTCACGATTTGTTGTTTTTGTCGCATTTCAGGTGATTTGGCGCGATTTGGAGTGATCATGAGATGCGCTCACGATAGACGGCCACCGACGACCTCCCCGATGGGTATTTTGCTGTTGGAGAGGAGCGGAAGAAGAATGGACGCCGCAGGAGCGACGAGGAGGCCAAAATAAGCAGAATGGGCATTTTTTGTGTCCCACTCGGCCGAGTGGAGGAGCCACTCGGCCGACCAGCGAGACACCGCTCGGCCGACCCGTTCAGACACGATTTCCATGTGTACTCGGCCGAGCGACAGAGACCACATCGGCCGAGTGACGATACCACGTCCGCCCGAGTGGCGCCCAGACGAAGCCCCTCCAGAATATCGAAGTTACTGTTTTTCGGCCATCTGAGCTTCAGAAGACCCACTCGGCCGAGTGGTAAATCCCGTCCGCCCGAGTGAAGTGAAGCCATCGGCCGAGTGACGACAACTCACTCGGCCGAGCCGCCCCCGAACTGAAGACCCCTGAAGCCCACGACTTACTGGAAATTGACAGGGTTTTCACTCGGCCGAGCGACTTTTGTCACTCGGCCGAGTGCGATGCGCTGCCTGTAGCGAAATTTGCGGAAAACAGGCTGTGCAGGGGCGTTTTGGTCAGGATTTTTAGACGATTTTTGGGGCTATTTAAGCTCTGTTTTTACCCTAGTTTTAAGAGCCATCTCTCAGATTTTTTGCAGCTTTTTGAGTCTACTTTTTAGCTTTATTAATTGTGATTGGAGAAGAGAAAAACTTGGATTTTTGTTGGATTAATTGAAGATCTACATTGGTTTGCATTTCTCTTCCCCAAAAACTCTATTTTTATTGTTTATATCATTGTTGTGATGAATTCCATTGCCTATTTCATTGATTATTTTCGTGCTATTGCTATGATTTGTGAGTAGTCTCCATGTCTCGGGGCGTGGGGATGAACCCTACAAGCCCTATTTCCTATTTGTGTTGAATTGGTAGAAATTGAGCTAGGATTGTTATTAGGGATTAGATTGGGATCGAATTACTACGGATGGCTAGGTATTCATATCAATTGGGATTTGCAAGAGATTGGATCCCAATTTGATAGGAAGCCCTAGAAATCCGAATTGGGTTGGAGTCGGATTTTCGAAATATCGGTTTGCAAGAGATTGGACCGATACTAGGACCTCCGGTTGCAATTCCGTGCCGATACCCGTTTGCAAGAGATTGGACGGGTAGGAACTATCCTAATTTAGATTGTGGACCGAGTTTGCAAGAGATTGGGCTCGGTGCGCAATTGGACGATGATGTTGATCCTAATGCTAGCTTCCCTAGGCTAGGGTTTGCAAGAGATTGGACCCAAACCTAGGATAGCTATAGACCGGCAACAGCGCGAGAGCGTGAGCTTGGTTCCACATTTAGTTGCAACTAGTTCATCCAAATTCTCATTCTAGCGATTTCGATACCGGCAAACCACATTTATGAAATACGGTGAGTAGTGGGGATTCCCCTTTCCCTAGACGTTCTTTATTTGATTTGATATTTCGCAAATTTGTCTGACGATTGTGACAGGATCGCCCAAGGCAATTATCTCTGTTCCTAAATAGCCAGGTTGATCAGGAGCAAGCACGGTCTTTCGTCCTCCCTGTGTTCGATACCCGCTCGCCACCATACCGTGCGCTTGCGGTAAAACTACAACCGTCGCCTCGGGACGTGTATCCGGGGTGCGACCACCCTTATAAGACGGTTCCAGCAAATGAGTGAGAGAGTATTGTCTTCATTCTCTTAATTCTGAGTTCCCTTCTCTCGAAAGCAATGGCTTCGTCCTCTGCCTCCGGAAAAAATGTATGTGGTCACCGCCTTTCAGAACAATCAGGAAGGGGTCATGGAGCCTGGCTTGCTGGCGAATGTGAGGTTCAAGGTCAAGGCTAGCCAAATCGACGTACTCCAGAAGAAATTCGGTCGTCTCGATTATCAAATCAGACTGCCTGGGAGGAATGAGAGGGCCCATCATCCCGGCGATCGGGAAGTAGGGGTCTATGTCAACGTCTTCGAACGGGGTCTCCGATTTTCCATGTATCCCTTCTTGCGGTACTTATTGTATACCCTGAACATCTCCCTCTGCCAGCTGATGCCGAACGGTATTGGCATGTTGATGGGCTTCATAGTCTTGTGCGTGACAAAGGGAATCGAGCTATAGTTGCGTCTGTTCAACCACTTCTTCTGGATCCCACCCCTTAAGACCCCAAGGTGGTATAGATAATGGCCAGTCGAGGGAGGAAGCTTTTGGAAGCTCTTCCTACCTCCAATCCCTAGTGGAAGGACAAGTTGGTGTTCGTGGTCTTTCTGGGGGAGGCAAGCTTCTGCACCGGTTGGGGTGCCTCCGATTTGGGGGCGGCTGAGGATAAGCCGCTGACCGTCGAGGAGAAGAAAGTTGTCGACACTCTGAAGAATCTGCCAGAGGGCATGAGATCGGTCGAGTGGCTATGGTCGGACGATGTGTTGCGTCAGACCATGTGGACGAAAGGTTGGTTTGACAGTGCTCGCCAACTGTTCGACCCTCGTCACTCAAAATAACTCGTTTGTTGCTCTAGCTGGGATGAGCAGTGCAGATTACCAGGTAGATCCCGCACTGAAAGATGCGGTCGAGGCTTCTATCAAAGAGGCAGAGGCGAAAATGTTGTCACCACGGGTGCCGACCGTATCGAGATCTTCGACCCAACCGTCCGGAGATCGGCCCGTGGTCGTTGAGGGGATCGCCCAGGAGGCTCGCCCTAAGCAGCAGCAGAAGAAAGAATCCTTCTCCAGGTTTGAGGTGGTTGCACTGGAGGGAGGCAAGAAACGGCAGAGGATTCTTCTCAGCGACTCGGAGTCGTCTGGGTCAAACGCAACCGTGGAGCAAGCCTCCCGACCAGTGAGTGTTGTACTCCATGAGAAAAGTCCGAGGGAGACTCAAGTTTCATCGGATCTCCTCCTGCATCGGCCTTGGGGGTCTGTCTCCTTCCATAGGGTTGCCCGAAGACATCCCTGGGGAGTACCGATCGATGTTGTTGGAGGGTCGATCTTCTCAGGCCCCCCTCAACTGTTCCGAGGAGGATATTATCAGGATGAGATTCCCATTGAGACTTGAGTATTCTGCCCTTCTCGATTGCGGGACCGCTTCTCGCATCATCGAGAATGCGACCCTTCCACGGGATAGGGCGGTCATGGAAAGGGTCGACTATGAGCGGCATGCGTCGGTAGCCATTCATACTTACGTCCAGGTAATTATCGACTGGACCTCTATCGATGTTAACATCTGCATACAAGCTGACCATCTTGCATGCAGGCTCTTGTGGCGACCACGGCGTTGCGTCACTGAGCTTTGGTGGTGGCCGACCATGGTGTCACCCTGGAGGCCATAAATTCGAGGGTTGAGAAGTCTTAGGCTGAGCTAGAAAAGATCTGCCAACTCTCTGAGACGAGGTCTCTAGTCGTTCAGAAACTCGAGCACGAGCTAAGCGAATCTCGTAAGAGGGAGGCTGAGCAAATCACATTGAGAGAGCGAGTGGAAGATGCTCTGATGGAGGAGAGAGTCGAAGTCGATGTCATTGCGAAGAAGGTGATCCGGGATTTCACGGACGCGTTTCCTGACTTTGACGAGCTATATAACTAGGGCTACGAGCGATGCCAGTTGGAGATAAAGAATCGATTCCCTGACCTCTTCGCAGAGATCGACGAGATCCCGGTGATATTTTTGGATCTCGGTGAGGATGAGTCGAGCCAAGGCGATGATGAGTCGAGCCAAGGCATGGAGGTGGCAGCTCCCGTGGACGAGGCTACTGCCACAGTCGACGACAAAGCAAGAGCGATTGCTACAGGGGAGACGGAGCCCACGGCCGTGTTAGAGGGAGATCAGGGGTCTGAACGACCATTATAAGAATTGGCATGCCTGATGTAAATTTTTGAATGTATAGGAGGTAATGCAAATGAAAACAATATTTTGTAATGAGGAGTGACAGGAAAATTGGCAAGTGTATTCTTTGCTTCTTTTTAGTTGATGCCGCTCACGCCCCGTGGTGGTCTCAATGCCTGATGGTCCCTTTCGATGGGTTAGGCATTGCTTCGGGATGATCAAGGGTAAACCATCAAACTGCGTTTAGGATTTGACCACCATCTTCCATGGAGAAGCAGAGATCTACCCGATTCGTACTCGACGATAAGGAGAGATCTACCCGATTCATAACCCCTTCGACTTACGACTGACGACCATTTAGGGGATTCGTTCAGTAGCGAATGGGTGGCCTCTTCGACTTACGACTGACGCTCGTTCGAGAGAGTCGTTCAGTATTGAACGGATGGCCCCTTCGACTTACGGCTAATACTCAGTCAAAAGTTTTTCAGTTGCGAAGCGATTTCTCCTTCGACTTACGGCTGACACTCGTTCGAGGGTCGTTCAGTAGCGAAGGGGTGGCCCCTTCGACTTACGGCTGACGCTCGTTCGAGGGTCGTTCAGTAGCGAAGGGGTGGCCCCTTCGACTTACGGCTGACGATCGTTCGAGAGTCGTTCAGTAGAGAAGGGGTAGCCCCTTCGACTTTAGACTGACGCTCGTTCGAGAGTCGTTCAGTAACGGAGGGGTGGCACCTTCGACTTATGGCTGACGCTCGTTCGAGAGTCGTTTAGTAGCGAAGGGATGACACCTTCGACTTACTGCTGACGCTCGTTTGAGAGTCGTTCAATAGCGAAGGGGCGGCCCCTTCGACTTACAGCTGATGTTCGTTTGAGAGTCGTTCAGTAGCTAAGGAGTGGCCCCTTGACTTACGGCTGACGCTCGTTCGAGAGCCGTTCAGTAACAAAGGGGTGGTCCCTTCGACTTATGCTGACGCTCGTTCGAGAGTCATTCAGTAGCGAAGGGGTGGCCCCTTTGACTTACGGCTGACGCTCGTTTGAGAGTCGTTCAGTTACGAAGGGATGGTCCCTTCGACTTACGGCTGACGCTCGTTCAAGAGTCGTTCAGTAGCGAAGGGGTGGCCCCTTCGACTTACGGCTGACGCTCGTTCGAGAGCCGTTCAGTAGCGAAGGGGTGCCCCTTCGACTTACGGCTGACGCTCGTTCGAGAGCCGTTCAGTAGCAAAGGGGTACCCCTTCGACTTACGGCTGATGCTCGTTCGAGAGCCGTTCAGTAGCGAAGGGTGGGTTCTTCGACTTACGGCTGACGCTCGTTCGAGAGCCGTTCAGTAGCGAAGGGGTGGCCCCTTCGACTTATGCCTGACGCTTGTTCGAGAGCCATTCAGTAGCGAATGGGTGGCCCCTTCGACTAACGGCTGACGGTCGTTCGAGAGTCGTTCAGTATCGAAGGGGTGGCCCCTTCAACTTACGCTGACGGTCGTTCGAGAGCTATTCAGTAGCAAAGGGGTGGACCCTTCGACTTACGGCTGACGCTCGTTCGAGAGCCATTCAGTAGCGAAGGGGTGGCCCCTTCGACTTACGGCTGACGCTCATTCTAGAGCCGTTCAGTAGTGAAGGGATGGCCCCTTCGACTTACGACTGACGCTCGTTCGAGATTCGTTCCATAAGTCAAAGGGGCCACGAGAGTCGTTCAGTAGCGAAGGGGTGGCCCCTTCGACTTATGGCTGACGCTCGTTCGAGAGTCGTTCAGTAGCGAAAAGGGTGGTCCCTTCAACTTACGGCTGACGCTCGTTTATATTACTGTTAGTTCAATTTTCCCAACACCCCTTGAGGATCGGATCCTTTTTCGAGGAGAGTCCTTGATTGGGTAATCTCTACAAACTTTACGAAGGCTCAAAAAAGCGAAGCTTTGTTTCATAAAGGAAACATACTTTATTAACGAAAATAAAAAACAGAAAAGGCATACATGTGTTTTCTGATCGACGTCGGAGCTGTTGCCGTTTATTGCCGTGTTAATCGCCAATGGTTTTTTAGATGGTTCGTCAGTTGACCACCTTAGTGACGGACGATCACGTCATATTGCCCTTTTGTTTCGAGAATTCTTCCTTGCTAGATGGATCACTGGCTGGGCCTTTGGGGTATCCCCGTTTGACTAGGGTGTCGATCTCCTTCTTGAGGGTCCAACAGTCGTTTGTGTCGTGCCCATAGTCATTGTGATATTTACAGAATTTTAGGTCGTCACTCTTCTCATATTTGCCTTTCTTTGCAGCCTCTTGTATTAGCTCTTCTCTCAGGGCATAGGCGAGGACTTCTGTCTTAGGGACGACTGGCTTAGTGTAGGTAGGATGCTCCTTGCTTTGAGGGCTCCTCTCCCTAGGCCTCTTGTCTCGGGACTCCTGGCGGAGGGTTCCCAAGTTTGATTTCTCTCGCCTCGTGTCTCCGCCACGAGAGGGGGTGCTTTTTGCATTGGCTCCGGTCGGCTCTTCTGCCCCCTCGAAGGAAGTGAACCGATCTGTTATATTGAGCATTTCTGCGACAGTATTAGGGGGGGACTGATGAAGAGCCCGACTCAGGTGCTTGTTCCTGACCGCCTGGGTGAGCACCGCTATGATGGTCACATCTGGCGTCGCTTCTACATCGAGCTCATCGTGGAATCTAGAGACGAAGGCTCGGATTGACTCGTTCTCATTTTGTTTAAGCGAGAAGAGGTGGGACGACCTCTTCTTGGGTCGTCGTCCGGTGGCGAATTGCTTGCAGAACATTTCTACTAACTCGTCGAATGAACCAATGCAACAGCGGGATAGCCCTTCATACCAGCTTTCTACCCTTTTGGTCAGGGTGGCATTGAAAGCTCTACAAAGGTATGGCTCGTCGGCCCCGTGAAGTAGCATGACATTCAAATACTTTTGAATATACGACCATGGATCGCCTCTGCCATCATAAGTTGGTAGGGCCGGGAGCTTGAATTTGGGGAGAAAAGGAGCGGAGATGATATTCTCCTTCAGGGGAGTCTTTCGAATAGTGGATGGACCAACACGGATCCTCCCGCTCCAGTTTGCGAGAAGTTGGCCTCATGGGATCGATTCAGGATCTCCTCCCCTCTCGCGAATCCACCTGATGGTTTATTGGGTTATAACCTGGAGGAGCTCCGTATATTACCTGATCCAGGATGTTGCGGGTCGCCGTCTGGTAATTGGAGTGGGTGGGCTCCCGCTGGAGTACGAAAGCTCGATCTTCGACCCCCGCTCCATTGTATTGGTGAGCCCGAGGGTCTAACCGTCGAGGTTAATCTCTGTCCTTGGGTCCCTTAGACCCCGAAGGTATGTTGAGCCCCTCGTTGGCGTCAGGTACGGATCCGGAGGAGGAGGAGGAGGAGGAGGCTCATTTACCGGGGATGGGCTCCCCATGTTCTGGCACTATAGTCGGCAATACGCCTAAGCTCCTATCGACCTGTGCAGTGAATTGATTGAATTCTCCTCGAGTTACCCTGGGCTCATTTGCCTCCTCCGTTGGTCGAGGCGGGGGTGTTGTAGAGTCCACGACGTCCTCCAACAAGACCTTGTTTGCTCTTGGCTTCTCCTTCGGACCTTCGACCGGTCCAACGTTGCTGGGTCCAGCTGTCATAGCTTTTGGATTGCTCTGGGTTGTCAAGCTGGTTAACATTTTCCACAGCCGGCGCCAAACTGTTAAGGCCAAAATTGACCAGGACAGTTGTCAGGCTGATGGAGACTCGTAGCACTGAGCTGGAGCCTTGACAACAGTTGAGGTGGGACCCTTGGTTGGAAGAACCAGGGTCAGATGTTGGTAATTGTAGGTGATACGGCCTTCGATCGACCTACGAGCGCCCATTGGTTCGATCATTCGAGGTTGAAGGGCCCAACGTCGACCTTCGATGTTGGATGGTGATCGTCGATCTACACGATAGGGAGTCGTTTGGGGGGGTCGGATCTGGGTTCCGATCCAAATTCCCTCCGATGCTTACGTTAGTAGGGAACTTAAGGAAGAGAGGGAGATTGGTGTAGCTGAGATCGACCCACGGAGGTTCATCTCTAGACTGATGACACAAACTCGAATATAAGAATGTTAAGAGTAAGAAGATAGAGTTCTATGTATTAGATCTCGTCCCTTGAAAATGGAACAATTCTCTCTATTTATAGACGTTCAGGGTTCCCTTGGATACGTTGGGAAGATAACTCTCATCCATAATGGGCCATGATCTTTGCCCATTAATAGGAGTAAACATTACCCACGTCCCTGAGATTTCCGAGCCCGCATTTAATCCCACATTTGTGTGAAGTGGACCCAACGGTCGACTGGCTATTCGGGCTTTGACCGAGTCGATAGCGGGTTTCTTTGGTGGGACTTAGACATTGGTCCACCGAGTCCCTCGAATACCGGCCCAATGACTTAACAGTTTCCAAGAGCAGCACGTTCTTCATTCTGACTCCAATCCTTTGCCTCATTGAATGATGCATTCCCATCTTTGTCAACTTGAACAGGTGGATACCATATTTCAACAACTACAATCCAAGCCTTTTCATCAAGAGATTTGATAAAGGCATGCATCCTCGCTTTCCAATATGTATAGTTGGTTCCCTCAAGCAAAGGAGGCCGAATAACAGAAGCACCTTCTCGAGTATTCATACCAATTGTTAGATCAGTACCTAGGATTCAATCACATAGAACATAAAAACAATATGAAAAGCACAAAGAACACATAGCAATTGATAACGTAGTTCGGTTCGCACACCTACATCTGCGGGGCCACGCCCAGAAAAAAGATACTCACTATTTCAAAAACGATTACAATCACTAATGTTGCAGTTTCATTAGGAGAACACCCTCCCCCTCTATACAACCACAATAGGTGATTCCAATCAACACAGTAGCAAGATCCCCTTGCAACGAAAACTGGCCTGAATCAAATTCCCTTTGATTCTTACCTTCGTAGCCGTCGGCCTCATTCACCAGAATGAGAAAGTGGAGTAATCCTAGCAAGATCTCCATGCAAAAATAGATCTGAATCAAACTCCATTTAATCCTTACATTCGTAGCCGTCAGCCTCCTTCCCAGAATGATGAACCGATCTATTCAGATGCCCTAGCCGATCTGCTTGAGAGCTTTTATATAACCCCAACCGAAGTCAAAGATCTATTTCAGTTAATAAATCAATTTACAATCTCAAGCAGTTATTTCCTCACATCAATCAAGGATCTATTTTAGGTAAATAGACCTAAATAATCTCGACAGTTATTTCCGCCCAACAAATCAGGAACTACGAGATTCGCCCATTAAATCAGGAACCAACGAGATTCTGGCCCCATTAAATAAGGAACCAATGAGATCTGGACAGCAGAAACAGAGATCCCCCAGTCGGATCCCGCATGTCATGAATGATGTCATATAACATGACTCATAGCATGACCTCTCAACCTGTTCAAAAACAGTTCTGACTCCACAACCAGAACACCCCAAACTAGTGCCACTAATGCCAACATATAATAACAGAAAAAACAAGCCAACAAGCCAACAGAATATCATAGGAGCTTTCACCTATGAAGATTGCATTGAGGTCTCCAGTTCTCTGTGAAAATATTTCATTTTGTTCGAGTGCAATTTCATGTGCAGATGAGTCATATTTTATGTCATTTGTAAAATCACAAGTGCGTGACTAGTTGGATCATGGGATGTGACATGCTATTTAATTACTAACAACGTAGGCTTGCCATGCATGAACAAACGGAACAAGATTATAAAATACGTTTCTGTTAGAAGAGGATTAACCATGACAAATAGCCATGGTACTATATTTATAAAACTCTCATGTTAAGTTGGGAGTCCAAGGGCCTCCCCACTAACTTAGTGGGGAGTAATGGAGAGTGATGAGGGGAGGGAGGCCAAAGGCCTCCCTCAACTCACAACACTCCATCTCATCTCTCCATTACCTTGGGTTAAGCATATGAATACTTCAAGATTCAGTATGCCAATGGGATGGATACTTCTGGATCCAGAGCCACTGTGGTTGCCTCGTTAAAACCTTTGCTGTGGAAAACCCAGTGGGAAAAACCAGCAGCTTAAGGGAAAAGAGTACAACTATCGAGGGACTCCCCCTAATCTGTACAAGCTTCAGGCTTGCAGATCTCCTATGTATCTATACAATCATCTCCTATTCGTCTATACATCCATCATGTTCTGAAAGAAAATACAATTGTCACTCATCTGTACAAGTTTCACTCATCTAGCGGCTATTGGAAGGCAGAGTCGCTCTGGAGTGTAATGCTCTTCGAAGTTGGTAGATGACTCCACTAAAGTATTCTTTGAATCAGTCTTCAGTGTGTCTGCAAGGTACTGCTAGACCTGGCTGGGCGTTTTCAATACTTGCTTCGTGGATGATGAGCTTCTCAGAAGATGTAGACATTGGATGATGATGTGTATATATTTAGGAGGTGGCCGGCCTATTGTGTTTCAGTCATCGCGATGATCTTTAAACCTGCATATGCAATATATATTCTTTGACCCTTGGAAGTTGCGCAGAAGCAGCCTATCCTTGGTCTAGTGTTGCTCTCCAGGACAACACTGTATCTGGTTAACAACTTTACTGGAGACGTTCTATCAAAGATACGTGCAGTTGGCCAGATAATACACTAGAGCTAGTCTCTTCGGGATCTAGGATGTCCTCCCCCTCTTCCAGCTACTGGAAGGTGTCATAAATAAGCATCCATTTTTAATAGGTTGCAAAATGACATCATTCTTCGTAAACTCCAGGTGTATGAAGAATATGAAAGGGTTCCACCACGAAGGTGTTTAATATGTAAGCCGAGACATCTTCGGCATGATTAATAATAGTTCATCTTCACGATGATTAATGTCATCTTCAGGATGATGATTCATCTCCAGGATGATAGTTCATCTTCAGGATGATTAATGTCATCTCCAGGATGATGGTTCATTTCCAGGATGATGGTTCATCTCCAGGATGATAGTTCATCTCCAGGATGATTAATGTCATCTTCAGGATGATGGTTCATCTCCAGGATGATAGTTCATCTTCAGGATGATTAATGTCATCTTCAGGATGATGGTTCATCTTCAGGATGATAGTTCATCTTGAGGATGATTAATGTCATCTTCAGGATGATAGTTCATCTTCAGGATGATTATTGTCATCTTCAGGATGATTAATGTCATCATCAGGATGATCGTTATACCTAGGTTTTTCATTTCCAAGGTATGCTTTAAAGCTATCTGAAAACTCAATGGTCTCTGCTGGAGATCCTATTAGCTTTAAGTCGACCATATGTAAGGCAAATATAACAAATCCTGTCAACGATCTTTCGAAAAAGATACAAGGGCAGAATATTGCTTAAGATCAACTAATGATCTTTGTAGCCTTTATGGAGAAGACGTTTCTACGTTTCTCTTTCATCTCTGGAGGTAGAGTATACCCTTCTGGAAGTTTTATATAGATCTCTATATCTATATTGCCGTATATATATGCAGTCACAACGTCCATGAGCTGCATGTATTGGCTTTTGTAGAGAAGTGTAGGCTTAGTAGGAAAATGATCACATTTCCTTCATTTCAATTTCTTTATGAAATTCGAATTATATTCCACAGGTTTTTACACATTCAGGTGTATGGACTACGGGTCCAAAGACTTTGCTTTTCAAGAGTGAGTCCAGCTCTACTCTTATTGCCTCATCCCAATTTGGCCATTCTATGCGTTTACGCTATAGAAAAGTGGGTAGATGTCATCGTCGTATTCAGCGACGTGAACGGTAATAGCGAAAGCAAAACCGTCGTCGACGACTGTGCTATATATGTCCAGTACCTCTCTAGTACGTACGTAATATAATGATGTTTCTCCTGTTGTTTACTCTGCAGGGGAAATTAGGAGGGGAGAGGTTGCTGGTCTGAGCTCAGTATCCTGTGGTTGGATCATTTTTATATATCCAGGAATCTTCATATTATGAGGAAATTTTTATTTTGAACCTGGCCGGCGTCCTCTTTTCAAATGAGGTACAGCCAATTCTGCTGCCGGTGGATTGCATCCATCTTTGGGAATGTCAATCCTAGCTGGCGTGTTGGCAGCAGGGACGTGTGAACGAACAATCTTCTGGTTGTCCGCAATTTTATCCGTCAATTGATGTACTTTAGTCTGAATGTGAAGGATCTTCTGGATCTCAACGTCACACAGAAAAAGTATGCGGATCATAACGAGATGAGGACTTATGTGTCCCCTGATATGGTCTCAGAAGCTTCAGGCTTCTTTAGACTGCGTGCCTATTACAATGAGACTTTACTCATCAAATTCACATTTATCAAGACTTGGTGGTAAACCATAAGAAAGCGGCATCAGCAATAAGATATGGCCACAAGCGGGCCGTATCGTGATAAGCGATGCGGAGTGCAGCTTGTTGGTCCCTAAATATCAACAGGCAACTGGAATCTAACAATGGACGTGAAATCCATTGGAGTCTCTTTTCCAGAGACTCTGATAACCCATTCTGAGTATGAACATGCTACATGATGTTCAATTTCAATGCCAGTTGCTTGGCAGAAGTCTTGAATGATATGAGTGGTGAATTCACCATTATTATTAGCTTTGAGAAAGCTATGTTGCGAGTGAATATGAAGGTACACAGAAAACCATCTAGTAGATGCATATATCAGTACAGTAATGAAGTACCGAAAATGGTCCATTTGCGGGGTGAATAGGCCCGCAAAAGGTCACCATGTATTCTCTCAATGAAGCCAGGAGACTCTAAACCCACTTTCAGGAGGGAAGGTCTCTCTCTAAGTTTTCCCTTATGACAAAGGGGGACAAGGAAACTCAACCTTTTGAAGAATCTTCAGGTTCTCCAATGGATTCATTTGATGATGCGTCCATCATCGCTGATCCAGGATGACCAAGTCCATTTTTGCCAGAGTTAAAAACTATGGCAATGAAAGGCACTTCTGGTGCTTAGTCAAGTTGGCTTTCTATAGGATGAATATCTGTAATTATAGGGGCCCGACGGGGATCCAATGAAATCGTAAGTAGATGGTCTTCTGGACATTTTCTTGACGAGTTACATATTGATATTCAATAAATATTATCCACAATTTTCAAGTTATTTTCTATAAAAGAAATATCCTTGAAAAGTGGAGATTTCCTATATGTTTATAAGGAGAATTTGCATCTTATAGTCTCGTTGTATGTGGGAGCAATATCAATGATACACCAGTGCAACGAGGCACTGTCCACAATATTCCATACTTCATCTATAATTAAAACGAAATTTTATTTAAGTCAATGAAAAAGACGAACTTAAGCAAATTAAAGATGAAGTAACATTGAATTTTAAATGCATAGATAAAGGATGAAGCTTAATCGAGCAGGTCGTCGTTCTCGAAGTCTATTGCAGTGAACATCGTTGGTGGCTGAATAGCCGCCAAGTTTGCTTCAGGTAGAGACTTCTGGCTCGCCTGATATAGTTCCTGGAGGTGGCGAGGAGTGCGGCAGATTCTGGACCAATGGCTAGTCATGCCGCATTAATGGCATTTATCCTCCCAGTTCTTCTTAGGAAGTGACACTTGGTCAGTGTTCTTTTGCTTCCATATGAAATTTCTTTTTCCCTTATTGTTTTTGTTTGTCTGGGGAGCTGCACCTCTTGGTTGCTTCATTATAGCTTTCCCTTTAGTGTTTTTAGCCTTCCTCTTGTTTTTCCACTTCTGGGGAGAAACGTGGTGGGCTTCAGGGATAGGGGCAGTGCCAGCTGGACGTAAGTTATGAGTTGCAAGCGGTAAGTCTAGATTCTGCTCTGCCCTAAGTAAGCATGAGATCAGATCGGAAAATTTCGTGAAATTGCGTTCACGATACTGCTGCATGAGGATTGCATCTTTCTCGTGAAACGAGGTAAATGTCTTTTCCAACATGCGCTG
The DNA here is from genome assembly GCA_030789695.1 of Scilla litardierei. Lineage (NCBI taxonomy): Eukaryota > Viridiplantae > Streptophyta > Magnoliopsida > Asparagales > Asparagaceae > Scilla > Scilla litardierei. The sequence goes on along the minus strand of CM061137.1, from coordinate 153,274,239 downwards.
TTCTGTCACTTCTTCACCGCACAACTTCAGGCGTGAGGTGATGTTATGAAGTGCAGAATTGTACTCAGCGACAGACTTATAGTCCTGAAGTCTGAGGTTTTCTTACTCATAACTGGCACGCGGTAATATAACATCAATTTGATGTTTATACCGAGCTTCCAGCGCTGTCCACAGGTCCTTCGGGTCCTCAACCGTTAAGTATTCGGCCTTTAAGGTCCGATCTATATGCTTCCTAATGTAGATTATGGCTTTCGCCTTATCTACATCGGATACAGTGGTTGTGGGACTGCTGCTAGCTGTAGCAGAAGCTTCGGCCGCTGCTGGGGCCGAGGAAGGAGCCAAAATGGACCCAAGGAGGGCCATTGAACGCAAGTGGAACTTCAGGTCCACTCGCCAACTCAGGTAATTTGTCCCTGCAGAATCGAGGACCTCGAAATCGACGCTTGCCAATTTTGCCATTTATCTACGTATTTTAAAATGAGCATGAATTAATTAAAATTCAAAATTCATGCACAAAGAAATAAACAAGTAAAAATGCGGGGATCGGCCAGATACCCAAAAAATAAACAGTCCAAAGTTCGTTTACAGTCCATAAAAAGGAAAGAAAAATACAACTTCGGAAACCCAAAGTGGGTCACTATATCTTCGTCTTCATATGATGTTGCACCGAGCTTGGGCTTTAAATACAAATTTCCTCACTTACAAATTCTCTCAAAAGAAAATAAAAGTGCAAGGAAAGTAAATAGGTATACAATGGCCGATCCCGAAAAACACATTTTTACTGATTTAAACATCCACGCAGTTCTAAATATGCTACAGGCATAAAAATAAACAACCACGCATATAACTCAAGCAAAACATATGGTAAAGGAAACTAGAAAATATAATTATCTCGTAGACCACGTGGAAACGTCATACACCGTTAGGTTAGTTGACTAACGACAGAGCGGTCTCAGGATCTTGAAGATAGTTATATTTTGAAAAATAGAATCCTAGTATTCCATAAATAATTAATAATGCAAGAGTGATATAATTTTAACAATATGACAAACTGGGCGACCGGCCCATAATAAGAAATTAAAATAAATTAATACATTGATTGGGACTGCTGGCCCTATTAGTAAAATATTAATCATTTTAATAAGCAATTTTATTAATTTGGCTTCTGGCCCAAATAAGCCAAATTAAATTATTTTAAATATTTGGGCTTCAGGCCCAGTTGCAAAAAACTAATTAACACATAAAATTTGCAAGTGGATTAACTAGGCTTCTGGCCCAATTTGGAAAACCAAAAAGATAATTAATCAGAATGGGGCTGCAGGCCCATATAACATATTATCATTATTATAAACTGGGCTAGGCCCAATAAACAGGCAATCCAATATATTAAGTTTAGTTGAACATAAGCCCTTAAACAAATTTAAGGATAATTGTAAGGGAATATCAACAGTCCCCAAAACCCTAGAATTTGACAGTTCTTGTTTCTCCACCCTCTTACACGACGTCACACACAAAGCCGGGGTGGCGTCGAAACAGAAACTCCGGCAGCAAATTGGCGAAGCAGGATCCCCCCTTTGGGGCGTTCTCACCGGTAGCAAGCAGCGCCCCCCCGACTGTGGGGGGCGTTTTCGCCGGAGCACCCCCCCGTCAGGGGGGGTTGATCGCAAGGAGCACCCCCGTAAGGGGGGGTGTTGATCGCCGGAAAGGGCCCCCCGGGGGGCGGTGATCAGAACCCCCTACCGCCGGGGGGGATGCGGGCTCAGGGGCCCCCTTCGGGGGGCGGGCGGCGAGCAGAAGAACCCCTCTTCGGGGGGGTTGCGAGGAAATCCCCCCGCCGTCGGCGGGGTGCGAGGGCAGAGGCGCCCCCCGCTTCGGGGGGGAGGCGATCGGAGACCCCCCCCGCCGGGGGGGTGCGAGAGCAGAGGCCCCCCCTGCTTCGGGGGGGAGGCGATCCGAAGACCCTCCCTTCGAGGGTGGTCGCTGGCAAAACCCCCCGCCGTCGGCGGGGGGCGGTGGTCGGAAGACCCCCTTCTGGGGGGTGACGCGGGCAAACCCCCGCTGCTGCGGGGGGGGGGGGGGGGGGGGCAGCGACGGGCAGCCGAAAGGGTTTTGGGGGGGTTTTTTTTGTTTTTATTATTATTATTATTATTTTAATTTTTGATGATTGTTATAATCTACCAGATTTATACAAGCTTTAAGGAAAGCTATGTAAAATCATAGATAACAATATGTTGTATGTATCTACGGGATCGAAATGAAATTACCTCTAGATCAAAGATCTAGGGAAGATCGTTAAAATTAAGATCCGTAGATAGTGCCGCTCCCGATACGCTCCAAAGAGAAATCCGCGCAAAACGTCGCCGCAACTATAGATTCCTTCGCATGTAGGGGTTGGATTTTTGAGGGGAGACGGGAAGAATAGCTCAAAATAGACGAGCGTACGTGCTGATAACGTGTTAGAAGAGGATTAACCATGGCAAATAGCCATGGTACTATATTTATAAAACTCTCATGTTAAGTTGGGAGTCCAAGGGCCTCCCCACTAACTTAGTGGGGAGTAATGGAGAGTGATGAGGGGAGGGAGGCCAAAGGCCTCCCTCAACTCACAACAGTTTCCAAGTTAAGCTTCTGTTTTTTCTTTTAATGGCCGACTTTTCTGAAGTGGAAACATACTTTCGAGTCAATGAAGGCTGCATTTAAAGTGGATGGCGGCTTGGAATATGGAGATAAAGTCTGATATATTCTTCAATATCATAGTTGGAATTGTAACTAAATTCTCTAGTCAGAATGGAGATTGATACCACTCCTCATATCGTAGTCGTGGACTCCACATCTGATTGAACCTATTCGGCTATGGTGTCAGAAGAAACTTCCTTTGACATGCTGGGTGTTAAAGCTCCTATTTTGTAGGATTTTTGGTATAGTTTTGTTAGGGATTTTTCATAACTTTTCATGTTTTATTCTGATTCTTCGTGCATTTTTGGTTGTTTTTATTTCATTTCACTCTCTGGGTGTATTTCTATTTCAGGGCCAAAGCACGCGAATCGAGGCAAAAGAGCGATGTAAATGAGAGGAGGAAGAAAATCTGAAGCAATGAGTGAAAGATCTGAAGAAAAGGAGCTAAAACAGGACAACACGGCCATGCAAGAACACTGCACAACCGTGCGGGCATATCGGAGTATTAGTCATGCAAAGCAACAGAGTGGCACGGCCGTGCAGCTTACAGCATGGACGTGCAATGTCAACAGAAGAATTGAATAATTTCCTTCGGGTGCCAACATGGTACTGTAAGCAGCTATACGGCCGTGCAAAACACACAGAAGTAGAGGCTAATTCCTTCACATTTGCAACTTAGCCGTGCACCTGCCGATTTTTTATTTTTGACCTGAATTGTTAATGGGTTTTTGAAGGGACTTTAAGCCCAGTTTTGGGTGAACCTAAGAGGAATGTGGCCTTCGATCAAGCCATTACAAATTCAACGGCTTTAGAACAATAGAACATTTTTTACCAATCCGATCAAAGGGAACATATGTGGATTTTCTTGCTTTTTCGATATGTAGGTGTATTAGCATGTGTAGAACACATTCAATGATTTGGATCGTTAAGAAAACCCCACAAAATTCTTTTCTCATGCTTCTTACACCGAGGGTTTTTTGCATATGAAAATTTGCATATACATATGTGTATATGTGTGTATATCTGTATGTATGTGTGTGTGTGTAAGTATGTATTTGTGTGTGTGTGTGTGTAATGGGTATGAGCTACATAATAAGAAAATTTCCTCCTTGGGTGGTGTCATACTCCCATCCATATTTTTCCCTTCGATCTGAACTATTCAGTTTGATCTTGATGTTCTAAAACCAGAAGCCAATTTTCAAGTGACTCTTATGAGTTTTGCTCGTTCATTCACATATCACAAGTTTAAAGGTTTAACAGTAATAGAACTTTTTTGCAACGATTAAATGAATGATCAAAACCTCAAGGGTTCATTAAAAGTTGGCATGTTATGGTTTTAAAACATGAACAACAAACTGAACAGGTCTTATCATCAGAAAAGGGAGGAGGTTGTGGTTTTAAAACATGAACAACAAACTGAACAGGCCTTTTCATAAGAAAAGGGAGGAGGTTGCGTGAGTAAGTCAATGATGAAATTAATCTTTGGCTAGCTGAAGACCATATTGCTCTCGTTCGCGCAAGAGAGAGAGAGAGAGAGAGAGAGAGAGAGAGAGAGAGAGAGAGAGAGAGAGAGAGAGAGAATTTGTATTGAAGGAGGAAATTTTCTCCTTGGGTTGCATGAAACCCTAATGCCCCCAATTCATTTAATCTAAACCATTCATTTTGATCTTCAAACCCCTAATTTTCAAGTGAATCCAAAGAGTTCTACTCGTTCATCCATCAATCACAAGTTTAATTGTATCATCTTAACAGAACTTTTTGCAGAAGTTAGATGAACAATCAAAACTCCTAGGATTCACCTAAAAAATGGTAGTTTGGGGTTAAGAAATAATTAAAAGGACCGGAGCATCAAAAAGGGGGACATTGGTGGGTTGCTAGAGCAGCCTAAGGAGGAAATTTTCTCCTTCGATACCTTATACACATTGCGCATGCAAGCGCGCACATACACATGAGAAATGGGAAATATGGTGTCACATGAGAAATTTAATTTCTCTCCTAAGGTGGCTTAAAATACATTTACATAATTTTCAGAGGATCAAAACCATTGAAGTTGATGTACAAATTGTAGATAAATAAAAAGTATTGTGAATCCCATATTATTTGTATGTAAGCAAATCATTGAAAGTTTAAAAGATTTTGTAGTAATATAACTTTTTCACCTTCTAAATTAAGGACAAAAAAGACCGCGGTTGACTGGATTTGTGGTGTCTTGTTTCTTTAGGATATAAAGAACAACTTGATCGGTGCCGATCTTTCTAAAAAATGTGGAGATTGGAATTTTTGACCGCCACATGAGTGAATTTCTCTTGTGACTCCATTTTTCTCATATCCTACACATAATGCATATTTTCGTGTGCAAAAATTTCTTGGTACAAAACGTGTGAGAAAAGATTTTTTTGTAATATTTTTTTGAAGATCCAAATCATTGAATGAGTTTTACACACATTAATACACACGCATATTAAAAACCGAGAAAATCACTCTATTTGGCCCTTGATCAGATAGTATAAACTGTTATGTTATTCTAAAACCATTGAATTTGTAATGGCTTGAACAATGATTAAATCCACCTAGTGTTAACCCACTATTTTTCCTCACGCACATGCATGAAAGTTTGTGTGTGTGCGTGCGCGCACGTAAAACTATTATACAAATGATGACTTTTTTTGAACTTTGTCCTACGTGAACACCAAAGTATGAATAGGATAAACATTGGTGAGTATGATGCTGACTAGGATAAAGACAATAGGAAAAATGATTTGAAGTTGAACTTTGGATGGAACTTATTGGGGTGAAAATTAAAACTTGTGAGGAAAATTTAAATGAGGATTGATTTTTGTGTTGGTGGGAAAGTTAAAGAGAGGAAAATATTTAACTTTGAATTCATTTTTTCTAGGGAGGGAGTTTAAATGAACAGTGCCCTATAGACACTAGTTATTACTAGTGTGTGTGTGTGTGTGTAAAAAATACATTTGATGACTTTTTTGAATCTGTCCTACGTGGCACCCAAAATATGACTAGAACAAACTTTGTTAATGACTAGGACAAAGGTTCAATCCATCTTATACTGTCTAGGACAAGGGTTAAGAGCAAGGTTTGAATTGTATTTGGGGGAATGATTTGAATTTTTGAAGGGAAACTATACGTGGGGAAATGCTAATAATTTGAAATTTGAGTGGAAAACAAAAGTTGGGGGCACCAAACCATCGAACACACGCCCACGGTTTTTTTCGCTTCGGCCCGTTTTTGCGCGCCGGCGGGCACATGCAATTTTCTCTTTGGCCCCGCTTCTCTCGGCATTTCCGCCAGAGTGACGACTGCCTCTGTGCCCTCTGGACACGGGTAATTTCTAGTATATACATCTAAGATAATTTTTAGCATTTATATACCGACGTTGCCGATTAAGCCTGCGAAAAACATGCAAACCCGTCTTGTTCTCGAGGGTTTCTCAAAATGCTCACGAGTTCTTTATGCATATCAAGAACATTCTATACGCTCTTAGCTACAATTGGGAAGGCAGCTCTTGTTGAACACACAGTTGAAAAAACGTTAAAGATAATTAGATAATTATTAAAACCTAACCCCATGGAATGAGATGACACCACCATCTGAAAATGACTGAACGCAAACTTCCAATCAGAACCTAATATAATATATAGTGAGGAAAGATGAGTAGACAACTAACGACGGAAACGACTAAATTGTGAGAAGAGATTCTTTAAGCTAAGCAACAAATTTGCGTCTAGATTAAGGTTGATATTCTATTATTTAAGGTCACTATCGAGGAGTCTTCTGCATGCCTTTAGCTATTTATTGGTTAGTGCTATTAGAAATAGTTATTAACGGAAACAATGCCGAACTTTTCTTGACACTTGGTTAGAGTCCACAGCAATAATGGACATATCTAACCTAATTGCTTGTCATTGTATATTTTTAATCTTACCCTTAAAACGTTCATATGTCACCAAAACCATTTTAAGATTGCAGTGTCGGCTCTATACTTATCTTATTTCCTAAACAAAGCAGAATTTTTTGTTCAGATACCATTTCAATCTATCATCACTATGTCAAAACTCCTTAGTTATAATGAGCGTTAAGAGAAATATTACTATATTTTTAACACTAATTACGAAGAGAAACACATTGCGGTAGTCCATATGTAGTAAGTTTCTTCGATAACTGAAGATCAAGTGGGTTGGAAGACACGATCAGTCGACTACACTAAGCTAACCAGAGTTTCTGGAATATATTAGTCGACTAATGCTTATGTGTTGGTCGACGATTGGTTGAGAAAATGAGTGGTTGATCTCTGATGCACAAGTCGACAAGAGCCTTATATTGGTCGACTTGTAGGTTTCTAAAAACACAATTTTGATTGTGAAGACCCAAGATTTTGTTAAGACGTGAGTGCATACGAATTCTATGTCTTATCCTATGGTTTCATGTGTGTGCAATTACGTACCTTCAAGACATTACAAGTAATCTAAGACAAGTACATTAATTACATAATTTGCAATGCTTGGCTTGATTGATGTAGTCCTTTTGTCCATATCTTTCTTGTTGATGTGGCTTCAAATCTTCTTGCCTTGCATGCCATTATACAATCCATACTGTCTGCATAAGTATTGTTAGTACAAGCAATATGTTCACTCATCATCAAAACTCATATTGGGGTGACTCAATATCCAAAATTATATATATTTATATGTTATTCAGTACTTAGATATTCATCATGTAAATAAGCATGCAAATAAGCAAATCTCAAAATGACACACAACGTTTAGTAACGCAGGTCGGTGCATACACCTATATCTGCGGGCCCATGCCCAGAACATCAGATTACTTCGCTAAATCAATAAACGATTACAATCACTAATATTGGATTTCTATTAGGAAGAACACACTCTCCCTCAATACAAACCGCAATGGGTGATCTCAATCAAACCCATGAAGTAATCTTCGCAAGCTCCCCTTGCGTGCAAGATCCCATTGCTCAACCGACTAGATCAAACTCCCTTCGATCCCTACCCCAGTATCCTTTGGCCTTCTTTATAGAATTACTCGATCAACAATCTTCACAAAAGAGATAATGTAACGACATGTATTTTAGGCATGTTTGATTGCATATGTGCATGTATTTTACTTCAGTCATCCGAGTGTTTTTCATCCGTATGTTTTTCTACGCGTCGACACAAGCACGTCTCTCTCTTAGAATGTTTACAATGTCTTAATTAATTACTCTTAACCCCAACCATATGCACCTACCCTAATCAAGTCACTAACCCTACACCATTAACCTACCATATGAGTGGTGAGCTTCAACCCCGACCGGATCCAATTCTCATGCATGTTTTCCCCCACGGCCAACTCAACCTCATCAATCGTTTAACCCCCATACTATTGAATTTGTCTCCTCTCTTCTTTCGTATAAACAATCCACCTCCATTCTCCCTGCAATTTCTCAACCGAAATCCAACACTAAAAATAAAATCAAACAATCATCATCAACTTTCAGCTCCTTCACCCCAACATCAACGCCCCAAATCAAAACCCAAATCTGAAATCAGAAATTGAGAGGGGAAGATCAGAATCAGACTGAAATTCAGTTCTGAAGCTTCGTAAAATTCAACCCAGCTATCCCCTCTCCCGTTCTTCCTCCTTCCCTCCTCTTCCGGTAGCCCCCGCACGCGCAACTGCACCACCCCAGACCCCTGCGCGCGCCACCACCCTGCGCAGTCGCAGCCCCCACGCATGTGCCCTGTGCTCTGCCCTGCTAGCCCACGTGTGTCGCCCTGTGCACCACCAGCCCGTGCACGCCAGCTGCCCCGATGTCGCCGGATCCGCTCGCAGAGCCTGCTGTTCCACCTCCGGCTGCCAGATCCGCCCGCTGCTCTGCCCCTTGATCTCCTCTCTCTCCTTGCAAAAAAAGAAAGAAAAGAAAGAAGAAGACAGAAAAGAAGAGGAAGGAGGAGACACACAGATAGAGGTAAGAAAGATTGGGGAGTTATTATAGGTTATTAGTTATTATTATATGTGTTTAATATTAGTATGTGCATTATATACTGTATATCCAGCATGTGTTTTATATTTAGTATGTGCTTTAGATACTGTATATCCAGTATGTGTTTTATATACATTATGTGTTTATATAAAACTTTATATAAAGTCTTATACAAAGTTTTATACAGTTAGATTTTATAATAGTATGTTAGTTTAAATTATAACTTAATATACTTAGTTTTATAATAAGTGTGTACTGTTATATATAAAAGCTTTTATATGTTAAAATATATGTAAGTTAGTTTAAACAGTATATTATTTTATAAAAATAGTATGTTTTTATTAAAAGTATGTTTTTATTAACAGTATGTTATTTTATAATAACACATTATTTTATAAAAACAGTATGTTATTTATAATAATAGTGTTTATATTAACTTAATATAACAGTATGTTGTTATTATTTTAAAAGTTATATACTTAGGTTTATATTAGAATAGTATAATATATAAGTATTCTATTAAGTATGATATATAATATATAAGTGTGTATGGTAATTACATCATTATCTTAATAGCTTAAAATACTTTTAGTCTAATAATATGAATCTAATGATGCATATATATTCGCGTCTTCCCTACAAACTCAACGACACCAAAATCACCAAACAGGCAAGTGTGCATTTTCTCCATGTTTTAAATACCGTTTCATTTAATGTGATACCAAACTTCACATGTTTACTTTTGAGTATTGCAAGATAAAAACGCGCGCGCGTGTGTGTGTTGACATGTTAGTAAGTTAACTTATGACGCCTTGTAAATTGCAAACATTTCTGGACATGTATAGATAAGTTGAATCACCTGAAAAATCATGATTATTGCGGACCGGCTTGGCTAATCATAGATATTGCAGGCCAAGATTTGGTTATCTTGTGGGCCGGTTGGCTAGTCTGGCTCTTGTTCCAGTATAATAAATCATGCGGGCCGATTTGACTGATTCTGGCTCGTGTTCCAGAAAGTACACGTGGGTGGGATTGGGTTCGCGGGCACTAATCGGTAGTAAAAGGGTCACTTTCGAGGGCACGAGAAGGTAAATTCACTTGCTAGCCGCCTAATGACGTGAAACTTATTCACTAGTTAGATACACTCTTGAACAACTTGAAAACTGCTAGCTTAAAATGTATGACATGTATAACAGCTACTGCTTTCATTCATAATAGAACTGCTACTGCTTTCACTTATAATAGAACTGACATGCTAATATAAAAATCTGTTCTACTACTTAGAAATTGTAATTGTTCATTTATTCATAAATGATATAACTGCCATGTAAACTACTTCGAAAACCTTGCCAAGGGTCATATTCATATTATTGCTCGCCAAGGACCATTGCTGACATACATTTCTATGTTGCTTGGAATGTATGTCAGGACACGAGACAGGTTACATTGAGGAAAAGCTGCTTGAGGAGACTGGCCCACTGGACCAGGAGTACGCTGATCCAGAAGTTCTCCCCACTGAGAACTAGTTGCTGAGCTTTATAAGTTGCTGCTTAGGATTTCTTTTACTGCACTTTGTAGGGTGTGTACCCATCTTTGTAGAACTTTGTGGTTGTTAGCCATGCTTGGGGCCTTATCACTTTTGTGAACTTTCTTCTGGATGTTGTCTTTAATTTCATAGTTATTTATGTTGTTTCTGAATGCATGCAAGTTCATGCGTATGGTTTTATTCAAAGACGCTTATTGGGTTTGAGCTTCACCGCTTCAGCCCATGCGGACCCGCTCGTGTCCTTGCTCCTAAGTATAATAGGAAGCGATGTGTGACAGATTAAAACCCTAGTATAATCTGCATCGAGCTTATATACGCCGGCCTCCAACAATCTAGGAACTGTTATGGAAAATAGTTCAAATCAGATCTTCTGGAGATTACTCTGCCACATATATATGAACTACTTCAGGTAAGTAGTCCCCCATATCTCGGAGCCCATCAACAATTACAGTTAAACAGATTCAACAAATCTGGAGCTGATGACTTCCCAATAATAACCAGACAGTAATATATCTAGAGAGAATCTAGAATAATATTAATAGATCTGAAGCCATCAATAATAACCGATCTAAAATACCAGAAGTCTGAAATGCTCCCCACGAAGTCAAAAACAGTATGTTGCAAATAATGTTGCAACATGACTTACAACATGAACCCCAAAACTTGCATGTTGTGGCTGTGTTGTGACATGACATACACCATGGTTCATAACATGAACATATACACCAAGATTAACCAAGACCCCACCAAGTGCCACTAATTGACAATAGTAAAACACACCTCGTGTGACCCAACATATAACAATCAGCATAAATAGAAATATAAAAGTAGCACGGCTGTAATCAGAGATTAGAAGGACCATCAACACAGTAACTCAAGATACCAGATACCAAATTTTATAGCAGATAACAGATAGAAATTGTTCCACAACAATTTGATACCCACACAGAAGCATAAGAATCCATGTCACAACATAACTACCAAACGAAAAAAACACAAGTAGCAACAGCATATTTACTCTCCCCCTTTGGGCCAAAAAATCCAAAGTATTTACCTTAAGAAGACAGACCAGCTGCAGCATCCTTGGGATGAACAGAAGAAGTAGAGGGCATATTTCTCTTCAGAAACAGAATTCTGCTTTCAAACTTGGCTCTCTGAGACTGTAGGAGGCCAATTTGGGTGTCAATATCCTTCACAACAGCCTCATATATGGCTATATCATCAAGAATGAGAGAATCTGATCCAGCAACATATACTGATTCTGCAGTAGGAGGGGCATGAGATGACTATCCAGATTTGGGTAGAGAAAATCATCTAGCAATAGGAGAAGCTGGATTAGATCCTTCAGTATGAGGAGAGGCAGACACAGATGAGATATCATCTGTTTTGCCAGCAATGGTTCTCACTGTGAACCCAATACTCTCTGAAGAAATGGTCAAATCGTGGGCTGAGGGCAGAACGTTCTGAGACTGCAGCAGTAAATTAATCAGACATGGACGGGACAAGGAAATTGAGGCAACCGATGATTCTGCCTGAGCCAGAATGGAGTCAAAAATAATTCTTCCCAGATTAAAGGATTTCTTGGTGCCAGCACAGTACCTCAGCTTGCACATGTCCTTTGTAACCACAGAAACATTGGAAGTAGGGAGCCAATTTCTAGAGGCAATGCGATATAGCTGGAAATATTTAGGAGAGAATGAATATGAGGAAAATGCGGTGGCCTTTGGCCAATGTATCAACTTGTCAGCAGTGACAACTCTAATGAAGTTGTAATGATCATTACCTACTGAATCAACAAACGAGGAGAGGGAAGCAAGGCAAGTCCATTTTAGGTGCTTGTTTATCACTGGGGGGAATGATACAATTTTCCCTCTGACATATGAATGAAAGGACCATCTGGAATGTGAATCGCCAGCAGATTTGGAGAGATTGCAGTAAAACTCCCTAATAAGGACAAGATTGTAGGATCTGAATTGTAATGACCCTAACATTAATGTACGCGTATTGGTACGTATTTTGGGCGTAGATGCGTACGTATAATTTTTGGGAATCATTCCATATTTTTCTTTAATTTTTGTGGTGAAGGAATTATTTTTAAATGATTTTAACTCATCATTTGGAATTATTAAATGAAGTATATATGAATGGTTACATATATACTGGATGGTACCTAGTATTAAGACAAGTATTCTTATTTACAAAAAAAATTAAAGAATCCTAATTTGTCATGCAATGCAACCTCATTAAGCTATGTGTCATTTGGAGATTTAATCTTATCGAACTCACCATTAGGTGTATTACCATGTTACACTACACCTACCCCCAAGCTAGGTGTCTTTTGATGAGGATCTTAAGGAGTGAGGTGGAAGATGGAGGAATTTTCAAAGAAAGAAAAAGAAAAGAAAATGGAAAAACAAAACCAAAAAGAGAAACAAAAAATCCAAAAAATTCTCGCATTCACTCACCCTCACCCTCTTCCCCCTTTAACCAGGCCAAACCTAGCTCCTCCCCCTTCTCCCATTTGCACCACCCCTCCCACCACCTAGCACTCCTCTCCCTACTCCCTTGCACCACCAAGTACACCACCGATCTCACCTTACTCCTTTAACACAAAATTCATCCCAAATTTATCACAAAAATCCAACTTTTGAACTCAACTTTTGGAGCTTGGAGTTGAAGAGAGAGGGGGCTTTGGAGGAGTAGAATAGCTTAATGAGAAAGCTCAAAGTTCTTCAAGGAGAAGAAGAGCCAAAGAAATTTAAGGAAGACTAAGAAAGGTAGAACTTCTAACACTTATGGTAGGATTTTAGTTTTAGGAGTGTTCTTGTAAAATTTCTAACATTTTAGTAGGATTCCATCTCCACCTAGGAGCTATTGCATTTCATGCACGATAGATTAAGTTAAACCTAGTTTAATGACATTAGTTCTCCATTTTGATATTGCTGGAATTTGAGACAGATTCTCATGCTCCTTTTTTTTGCTTTTATGTCCTAAACTAGAACTGAGATTGAACTGGAATTTTTATAGCAAGAGTATTAGGTTATTAGCTACAACTTTCATGTTGAAATATTTTTCAAATTCGTACTGTAATTATGGATAAAAATTATATCTTTCCTACTTGTCAATTTCTGTCTGTTTCAGTCCCAGGTTGCTATAAAGGCGTTTATTTGTAGTTATGCAAACTGAGTGTTCATGGTCAATATGTAAAGATAACATATCAATTTACAACTTTCACTGTAATACCCCATATCCCTAATATACGTATATATCTACGTATTTTTGGGAGTAAATATGTACGTATATTTTTCGGGAATATGATTGTATTTTTCCTTTAATTATTTGGTGTAGTAATTATTTTTAAATGGTTTTAAACTCATTAATTGAATCTAGTAAATGAGAGTATTTGGAGGAATACTTGTATTTGAAGTGTATGTAGTATTTCTTCATGTATTTCTATTTTCTTAAAAATACAAAATCCCAATTTTCTTTACCATGACAACACAACACATTAGGTGGCATCTTATGAGCTAATAAGAGTACACATGGCTTAATTTTGACTAAGATTTGTGGAGGAGAGGATTTTAGGGAAATACAATTTTCAAGGCATGAAACAAAAACCAAAATCTCTCTCTCCATCTCATTTTCAGCTATGGCTGAAAATTCTCCCCCTTTCATCCCCATTTCTCCACCATCCCACCACCTACCTCCTCCTAAATCACCACCCACTCCTCCACCAAGAAATCATGGCTTTTCTTTATCATTCTAACACCTAAATTCCTCTAAATCCATCTTTTGGAGGCCAAAGTTGGAGAAGGAGACTAGGAGCCCAAGATTCATCAAGGATTAAGAAGGGCAAGAGAAAATTTTGGAGGACTTGTTAAGGTAGAAATTCTTATCACCTTAGTAGGGTTTAGTTTTAGAATTAAGGGTTTAATTAATTAGCAAGTTCTTTAGATTTTGTGTAGAAAATAAGTTTTGAACTTCATGCTGAAATTTACACAGAATTGGACGAAACTTTGGTAGCTTTCTGCACCTAATTGGCTACATGGAATTGCCTGAAAAAAATATATGTTTCTCATATTGAAGTTCTTAACAACTTTCATTTTTACAAGTTTTGCAAATTCGTACTGAAAATTGGGGTAAAAATTCAGTTTCAAAAACTGGTCTGTTTTTAGACAGTTTTGACACCTTTCAGTAAAACGAGTAGAACTCCATGCACACTTTATAAAATATTATAATCTTGATGCCGTTGGAAAGCTGACTTCAAGATCTTCAACCTGTGATTTTTCTAGATTTTAATTCTGTCTGTAATTTGTAGAAAAATGGACTTGAACTGAACTCAGTTTCTGGTTCAGAATGCTGAAATTATACCTGTTAGGAGAAAATCCACCATAAATCACATATGTCAACTGAGCTTATGAAAATTGGTCACTGAAAGGAAAACACCCATATCTACAACTTTCGTGAAGGGACCAGACACCAATTCGGACTGTAGATAGGCTAAAAGTGATATTCTTTCTGCTGTAACAGTTTTGACAGATTCATATGCTAATTTTGCTTAGTACTTATCATGGTGTAGTTTTGTTTGAAGTTAAGTTTGTTTGTGCTAATCATGTTCTCAATGACATGCTCTTGATACATGTAGTTATGCAGATGGTTCATGAAATATTCGTTATGTCAATAATATTTAAGTTCAATTTGTTTATGCTTTCACATTAGTATGTTCATAACGATGAGTTTGTGATGATATTCCATGCAATTCTTTAATTGAGATGATGATGATGATGATGATGATGATGATGATATTGTTAAAAGTTGGTTAAAGCGGTATTCAAGTCCGCTAGATGATTCGTTGACAAACGAAGTAATACCTTGAAAACTGAGAGTGAGAATGAGGAATGTATCAGTCCTCCTAAAGGAGGGTGACACGGGTTTGGGGGAAAACGGGTAAACTTTAGGAGTTAAGGAGCGGACATATGATATGAATTCTCACCCGCTGTATCACTCCCAGAAGGGCGAGTTGAAAGGGTTGGAGAGGCCGCTGGTGTACTCGTGATGCATCATGACGGTAATTGATGGTTTGCTCCGTTTGTCCGACAGAAAAACCGAGTTTGTCTCACTCCCATACCTTGTTTCGGGTACGGAGAGTTACGAGAGGCCCCTCCAGTGCTCGTGTCGTTGGTTGTGGTACCACTTTTTCACCCACCCTGGGTGAAGTCCGCCTCCTTAGCGTCCTGCGGTTTACACGGGTTCCAAATATGTGAATCAACAACTTAAAGTAATTGTCTTTAATTTATAAATGTTGTTATCTCATGTCTCCTTACTTTTGTTTACTTTAATGCTGATATCCCATGGTAACATGTTCTTATGATTCCTTTCAATATCCGCATTTCATAATATGGTTTCATATGCAAGTTTTACAAGTTCTTATAGCTAAGTTCGCATGTTGGAATGTAATCACTTTTATGCAACATGAACCTTACTTGTTAGACCAACCTCCCCTAGATAGGCAGACCAGTTCTAAAATTAGGTTCTACTAGAGTGTTAGGAGTTTCTACTGGGTCACGCGTTGACGTGTCCCCGTTGACTTTCAGGTCATGTGAGTTGGAGGTTGGAGATAGCGGCTGGAGCTTCAGAGTTGGTGATCAGTTGTAGTATTGGGTGGTGAGGGGTATAATGAGAGACTTGTACTTTTGGTGTTTCTTTTCGGGTGGACTTTGTACTTAGAGTCGTGAAAATGAAGATGTTGGTGTATGTATAAGATGTATCAATGTATCAATAAAATGGAATATTGCAATTTTGTTATTTTCTCAGTGTTTTTATCTGTGATCGAGTTTTACTTGTACTTCCCAGCACGTGCGTAGTACCTGCAGCATTCTTTTGTTCTCTTCCTTTCTCTCTTTCTACGTAACACTCGTTGATCTAGGAATACTTGGGACGGATTCGTACTTCCCGGGTATCCTGGGGAGCGGGTCGTTACATTCACCTAGGTCACAATTTCATAAATCTACCTGCACTGTGTCTTAAAACTATGATGTTTAAAGCACACAAATTCTGCTTGAAATAGATTTGACATGTTTCACCAAATAAATCCCCATAAATTACACTGTTTGTAATTATGCTTGAAAGTTTATCAGTGAAACCCCAACACCCATATCTACAACTTTCACTAAGATGAAAATGTCATGTTATATGTAAAATTTGTGACATATCTGCTCAGTTTGTGACTATCAATTGACAAAACAGAGTCTGGACTATTGAGTGATTACCATATTAATGCACATTTTCATGTTATACTTCTTTAAATGTTGTTAGATGGACACATACTTGTTAGTAATGATGATATGGTGGTTGTTATTACTAGTTATTGTCATTGCTTCCAAGAAATGGAAAGATGTGAATGCGGTAATGAGACCGCAAAACGAATGAAATAACGAAACCATTTCATAGATTGAGAGTGAGCACCCGAGCGTAATAACCTGGAATATCTCGGTCTATCGTGAGGTAGGTGAGTGTTCCAGATTTTGGGTGTAGGGGAAACACATGTAAATTTTAGGAGTTAAGGAGCGGACATATAATAGATTTGTCACTCCAGTGATGGTGAGTTGACTAGAGTTAGAGAGGCCGGTGGTGTACTCGGATGCATCCTGCGGTAATTGATGGTTTACTCCGTTTGTCCCATGAGAAACTGAGATTTGTCTCACTCCTGTACCTTGCCCTGTTTGGGTAGGAAGTTACCGAGGCCCCTCCAGTGCCCGTGTCGCTGGTTGAGGTACCACTTTTCACCCACACTGGGTGAAGTCCGGCTCCTTAGCGTCCTACGGTTTACTCGGGTTTCCAAATCAGTACTAACCACCAAATTTTAACTAACTTAATTCGTAATTTTATTCTCAGTTATTTTTTTCCAACACTTATGTATTGTTCTTTTAATTTATGCATTAGTTTCTGTGGACGTGGTATTACCTGTATGTTGATGTTTAGTTAGAAGGACCAGTTCTAAAACTGGATCCTACTAAAGTATTAGAAGTTCCTACTGGGTCATGGTCGACGTGTCTCCTTGTGGTTTCAGGTGTGGGACCAGAGCAGCATGTGCGATTCCCTAGGTCATAGACCGGTACCAGTTCAGAGGTAGAGCCTGCGGGCATTTTTGTCCAGTTGGACTTTCCTGGGGTAGATTAGTGGGTGAGTTGTACGCGGCGGTGTGGACACTTTTTGTACTTTTTGGGTTGGAGGTTTCTCTTTTTGTTGTACCCCTACTTTTGTACCTCATTTATACAGCTGTTGTATGTATATATACTCTGTTTAATATTATGTAATGTTCTGTTTGTTGTGCTTTCTTTTTAGTACTGCAAATTTTATATTTTGTTGGAGCACTTTACTTTTTCTTTGCGCATTATTACTGTGTTTTTGCAGTGGCCTGCGAACAATATAACCACAATAATGCCTAGTAGTATTTAGATATAAGGGCTCGAAGCCCTGAGTCTGAATACTACGGCGGCCTAGTCAGCTACACATCTCCGTATTTGGAAAAGTGGGGTGTGACATGAAACAAGTAGCTGAGTGAAACAGTCCAACATCCTTCAATACAGATTGAAACTTGGTTTGGGAGAAGGCTTCTATAGGCAAGTGCTTCTCAGCAATGATAGCCATGTCAAAGTAAAAAGCCAAACGTTGCTAAAATGCAAACGTATAGATTGGTCAAAGTGGAATGAGACAACAAACGCCAAGATAAACTTGCTTATGAAAGGTGAAGTGATCAAACCTGAAGCCCAGAAACTAAAAGGTATCAAACTTGTGGGCTATTGTATAAATATAAATAAGTATAAAATCGTAGGATATAAGGTACATCCTATAGCTCAATGTTTTTTAACTAAAATTGTGGAATAAACATGTGAAATGAGCTTGACTCATTTATATAAATGATGCATCAGACTCTTTGGTTATAAGTTGCAAATATCTTACAATTTGGCAAAGAAAATTATTGAACATGCTGCTATTGGATGTTGTGACAATATACCTCTATGGATATCTTGATAAAGATAAATTCCTCATTTCCTTAAATGCCTGAATAGACTTCGGGATGTCGATTTAAAAGATAATAAAATGTTGTACAACCAAGTGAATCTCTTGACAAAGTAAGGATTCCTACTAAAGGTTGTATTTGCATCTTTATAAGAGCAAATAACATGATTTGAGATTATAATTGAAAACAATTTAAGTCTCATCGAATCTCTTGAAGAGAAAACCGAAATATCTGTTCAAGCCTGACTATCAAATATGATATGAAAGACTAGGAAAAATAAAAAGATGACATGGCTCACAAATTTTTTATCTAAAAGATGAAATCATGTTACAGTAGATTTCATACACCTAGTGTGTGTTAAAGAATTTACACAAGGACCATTGTCATCCACTAAGTAAACATATGGTAGTACGTTAACTGGGTGTACATAAAGATCCCTTTCGACAGTTGAAAGAGGGGAGAATATTTTAGGTCATGAAGTCCCTTATCTAAGTGCAATTTGAGCACTTCTTTATCTGGATAACTGCACGCGTTCCGATATAGCATTTGAAGGAAATTTACTAGCCAGACACAGTGTTGTGCCTACGAAGCACCACTAGACCGGAGTTAAGCATGTTCTGCGCTATCTCCAAGGGTTGATATAAATTTGGACTTATATTATTATAAAGAAGGGATTAATGTGTATCATACGCCATATGAGAGCTTCTCTCATACGCCCTCTCACATAAAGCACCCAAGTACAAGCCCACATGGGCTTGTACTTGATTGTACTTGGGTGCTTTATGTGAGAGGGCGTATGAGAGAAGCTCTCATATGGCGTATGATAGCCATTATTCTCTAGAAAGAATTATCATATATACTTGTTGGCTATGCAAATGCAGGTATCTATGTCTGACCCCCATAACGAGAAGTCACGAATTGGGTACCTACAGTGGGATCACCATTTCCTAGAGATTTGCAAAGCAAACTATGAAGGCAACATAATCCTATCATTCCGAGATCCTCACCATTACAAAAATAAGTCAAGAGTGTGCTTAGGTGCACGCAGTGGTATATCACGTCCCAGTGACGACTGGGTCAAATATTGGTGATTTGGAGCTAACCACGTAATCTGAAGACAATGCTGCATGCTTTCTTCAGTTTTGAGGAGACCGTACATTAGAGGCGAAAAGACAATGCACATCTCTCCATAGCTCTGTTAAGTTCTGCAGGTGACAAAGAATGATGATATTTGTGATTTGTACATACTCTTATTCAGAATGTTACAAATAGGATTGATGTAAAACGTCTAAGAGATCTGAAAGTCTAAGAGCTTGTAAAGATCCGGGGGTTAAAGAAGAATTGTACTCTTTTTTCCTTAGCTATGCTTTTTTCCCACCGGGTTTTCCAAAGCCAATGGTTCTAACGAGGCAAATCCCATTAACTCTGGATCATGAAGTATCCACCCCATTGTGAAACTCACATAATGCTCAAAATTTCGAAGTATTCATGAGCAGAGTTCGCACTTATGGCGGGATAAGGAGGAGTGTTATGAAAGTATTGTGTATGCCCGTGTAAAGGACCATGTTGGGCGTATACTATCATGTAGCGGATTAGGAGTTTGTATCCTACATGAATACTGTATCCTACCGTTGTATGAACTTTTCCCTATTCACATATAAATAAAAGGCACGTGGTGTCTCCCAGAAATCAATTCACATTACACAGCTTAATACTGAGTAATTTTAGGTGAATTTTTTTAGTATTCGGAAATATATTTTAATCAACATAAAATTTTACATTAAAAATCCATTAAAAATTGAAAATCCTTTCGGAAAAAACAGTGTGCCCGCCTACTATTAAAACACCGAAAAGAACTTGGAGGCATTTCTTGAGTAATACTAGTATTGCTCACGCCCAAGGGTTTCCTTGTTCGCCGGCACTCATTAATGCAAAATAACAATAAATCAAAGGAAAACAAAATAACCCAATGTTCCACGTTGATCTCGAGTGAGGTGTGCTCGCCCAATAAGTGCATGGGATTAAGTGGCCAGTATGCTGTCTCATCTGCCAGCTGCACTGCAGTGACATCCAATGGAGTTTTGTAGGTTTCAGAGCACTTCCATGCCTCTGGCAAAGAGGGTCAAACAAGAAACCATCATGTCCATTCGTGCAAAGCTGAGAAGAAATTATTGACAGATTCAAAAAGATGTTATAAAATTATGTCAAATTGACTTGTGCTTCATGTTTTCCTTCCTGGAGTTGGGTTTTTGGACAGGGATCAGGGGAAAAAAAACTCTTTTTCGTTCTCCAACCATTATGATTGAAGGTGATGGGATTGGAAGTTAGTCTTCTCCAGTGTCACAACACGCAACAGAAGACAACAGTTTACCACATAAGCGTTTTACTCACCAAGGGTTTCCTTTTTGACTTGGCCCATGTGGAGCTCCTATTCATTCAATCTAGGGCAATTTCTAGGAGGGCTTCACGGTGCCTGTGATACTTTGCTCCAAAATTTTCTCACTGCTTTTTGCCTCGGTGCCGCCGACGTGAAACCGAGGTGGATGTAATTTTCTCCCAAACGAAATTCCCGTAAAATCCGCGGATTACATCGCGCAACGTTGAACGTGTGCCCCTCTCTTTCTCTCTCCTTTCTCTCGGCCAATCGCAGCGCGCCCGGTTGTTTTTTAAATTTGTTTTCACTCGGGGAACTCTTCACGGATAACCAATCTCATGTCCGGCCTTCAGCAGTCGGCTGTTGGAAAGCCAAAGACTCCAATTGGAGTTCTTTGCATGAGAAACCTATTAGGTTAGATTATATGATAGTCATAAGGCTCACTAAGATGGTTATATGCATATGCATGAATGAGTAGACCATCTATCAAGGCATTACAAAATCCTAGACTCAAAAAGAGAAATACAAGTAATTGAAATTACATGAATTACATTTTGCATCTCCTAGAGTCTAAGGCTTCAAGTTCTTGATGCCTTGATGCTCCACATCATCTTCCAAGATTTGGCACCTCTTGATGAGCATCCTTGCACCAAGCTATTAGTCTCCAGAAATGATATTCTTCATTTGATAAAACATGAGACTAAAATATGAGAGTCATTAGCAACAACATAATGTTGTGATCATAATCAAAACAATATTGGTCTTAAACACCAATACCTAACAATCTATTTCCTGTACCAACAGAAGCTGTGGTAGAAGTGGTAGAGGTGCTCTAGGTCCTGCATTCAGGAAAGAGAGAAGTCAGTCGAGGCCAACAATGTCAGAACCAGGATCGATAGAAGGACTTACCATGCCCAAGTGCTTCAGAGCCTTGGATAGCCCATCAATCCTCGGCACAGGATGGCAGACTGATGCCTCCTCAGTTGACTACAGCATCTGCTCCACCGCTTCTAGGACAAGGAGCTTGGCGACCTCTTTTGGATAAGGCACCTGTGATGCTTAATGGCTTGTCGCCCTAACACCTGACAGTTGGTCCCCACCGGGCTGGGAGCTGCCTCGAATGGTGGTGGATCGGACGTTCGCCTTGGCTCTACCACCCCCTCTTCTCCTCAGTGGCGATGTGATGAACATTCATTCAACTACCGGCCCTTTTCCCTTCTATGCATGCTCAGCCAGGGCTTCACGATTGGACTCCACCTCTTCCTTGATCACTGAAGGCCTTTGTTCGGCCTCAGCAGCCCGTAAGACAGCAGTAAATCCTGCCGTCTGGACACACCTCTTATCCTTATACCACACCTCAGCCTCAAAGAAGTGTACGAGGTCTACATCCTCTCTGTTCACCTCATCCTCTTACGGAGAGGGCACAACCAGGAACAACACTTCCCCTGATGATCTTTCCTCGTCACTTGTTGAAATCTCGATAGGAGTATGTGCCAACGCCGATGACAGCAGCGAAGGCGATTGCAGCATAGCCTGAGAATCCATGGTGTTGGAGGAGCTGGAGGCCTCAGACCCTTCTCGACAAAGGGAAGAGAAAAGAATAAAGAACACAGGTGCATCCTACAATTCTCTCCTCCTTTTATAAAAAAGGAGTGGTGGGAATCAAACCCTGACTGTCGGATCGAAGACATCTGAGTCCTCCAATCATAGCGACATGACAGCTTCCACCAAACACCAATCAAGCAACGCCACGTCACCAGCTCCCCGGAAAGTAGTGCCCACTAGGATTCTGCATTCAATGCGGGTCGAGTCCAACGAATCTTCCTTCGCTACCCGACATTTCAATCCTCGAGGTGTGATGGCCACGATTGCATCCCATCACGAGCACTCCTTACTTCGAATGAGGTGCTCCCTCGCTTCCTTATCCCCGAAGCAAGGCCAGGCTAAGCAAGCAATATCTTCAGTTCAGTTCATCTCCTCGTATCTCCACTCCTGACCTCACAATAACGGCTCAGGCCTATAGTGCCTAGTCAGGGAGACGACGGGCCATTATAAATACCGATTTAGCAGTTGAGTTTGGTTCATTAGCAGCCGAGCCCAGCCTAACACGTTGGATGTGACCCATCATCGGTGACCTCCCAACCTGCCTCGAGGGGTCGGCAGACCCGATTTCAGTATTGCCCCACAGGGACAACCCGACCTTAGGGCCTGTGGTTTACTCCCCTACATCCTCAGGATGACTTTGCTAGTAGAGGCCAACCCTCAGCAACTCAGCCAGGCCCACATTGTCCATGTGTCATGATCTCAGGCAAGCGACCGACATTTGCTGTCCAAGTATAATTAGCATTCCATACATGTCTTATCTTTAGACACAATCAGCCACCTCATATGTACGAACTTGGCTAGGCCCAGGACTCTGTAGCCATCCACGTGGTAGACCCCATTTTGCCCTTGACCTCAATATAAGCAAGAGGGCATCCCCTCCGCAAGGTAGGCTCTCTTGGGTATTAAAACCCTCACAGATATCCATCTCTCTCTAGATACGACCATGTACACATCCACGCTTGACCCATGCGTCGCCACACATGGGCTATCTAACACCCATCAACTCCTTTCCTCCTGCAGTCTCACCTGACTTAGGCATCGGATGGAAGACGGGTGGTCCGACCCCCTGCGTGGGGGTTACGCCCCTGGGACATCTGACACATTTATTTCTTTGTTTCAGGTATCAGAGAAGGAGGATAGCCTGACGAAACCGGCCTGTTCGGGCTCAATTTGTTATTGGATTGATCGCCTCCGCAGACCGGTCCGAGCGTCCGCAAGCCTGGCCCAGGTCCCACGAGAATCCATGCATCAATAGTAAGTATGATTTGCAATATGACTGTTGTGAGGGCTTTAGTTATTATAGAATTAGTATTTCTTTGAGAGAATTAGGAACACTAAAGCTAGAAAAATAGGATAACTGATTTGCAAAATAGAGAAGCAATGTAAACATAAAAAAAGAAGGGTTCTTATGTTTTTTTTTTTTTTTGCAAAAGGTACCAGTTGAGTACTAATTTGATCCTAGACCTTGAGTGATTGCTATTGTATGAGGGAATTGAATACGAAAATTAAGAGAACTCTCGACTCTGTGTAATTCTTATTAATAATGTATATTATTTATGAGTGCAGCAAAGATACGGGCTACTTAGAACTATTCTCCTTATTTTGATTTGTTTTGCAGACTACAAACTATCTTGGTTGGCAATCGGAAAGGAATATCGGCTTTCACTCAAGCTTCCATAGTATATAAGAAAATAAAATTGCAGTGGAGAAATAAAATGGTAGAACATAAGCAGGGGGAAAAAAAAGAATTGTAGAACACAAGATTTGAATTTCAAGTAATACACATTAGTATCACTACTACTGCTATTATTACTAAAATGATCTCAAACCTCCAATGGCAGCTGAAATAGACTTGGCACTTTTGATTCTTAAGGCACTTTTATCAAGTCTCTAAACTTATCTTGGAAACATCCAAATCTAGCCCATGAATTGATTACAGAACATAAACATGGATGCAGTTATGGCCAAGCTCAGTGCCCATCTAGATAAGATTGAATTAAAACAAGCTTGTACCAAGTGAACCACAAAAATTTCACTTGACATTCTCTCTTTCAGTCTATGTTGATCCAACACCAAGGAAATCGAAGAAGGGCAATGCATTCTTCTCCCTCACATGATGATGGCCTGGTTCTCTGTTGCTGGCCAGTGATTCATCATTTGCTGATGCATCAGAAATAGTTGTTGAATCAGAGAACGCTGATGAGTGACCCCCACTCCTGAGTTCATTGACCAGTAAGGAGGAGGCAGCAGCATTATGAAAGGCACCAGTACCAAAATCTCCATGCTTATCATAATAGCCTTTTCTTATGGTTATCAGCTTTCTATCTGAGCCTGTTCAGAGAAAATAAAGCCCATGAGAAGGAAAATGTAAAAAAAAAAACTATTAAAAAAGACATTAAATGCTAAAATTCATAAAGAAAGATAAATCCAAAGGAAGAAATTCATGAACATTAGCAATATAATAGCACTTAAAGAAAAAACCCATAAAATATATATGATTAAAATGGGAATAGCTAATCAAAACAGCTAAAAAAAACATCAATCACAACACAAAGATAGTCAATGAGGATTTTGCATACCCATGAGGAGATCAAAGGTCTGTGTTTGCTGAAACCTCCCAAGATAAGGAGAGCAGCTGTTAACAAAGCTTGCAACAAAAGCAGCACTGTTTGAGGAATTGAGGGAGAGATTAGACACAGACTCATCACTACATGCATTGTGAACATGATCCCTACTAATAGTCCTTGATCTCTTCAGGGCACTGGAAGTGATCTGCTCCCTCTGCCTCCTGGCCATAATCACATGCCAATGGTTCTTCACTGCATTATCTGTTCTCCCTGGAAAAAGCCTGGCAATCATTGCCCATTTGTTCCCACAGGCCTTGTGAGCAGCCAGCAGCCTCTCTTCTTCCTCTTCACTGAATGCCTTCTTGTTTATCCTTGGGTTCAGCTGATTGAACCATCTAAGCCTGCAACTTTTCCCTATAGATCAAACTGAAAAATTACAAGCTAGCCCATTTCTATATGAATTTTTTTTTGGGATATATTATTTGTTTTTTGTACCTGATCTGCCTTGTAGTTTCTCTGCAATGAGGTTCCAGTTCTGAGGGCCATGTTGAGAGACTAGCTCTCTGAGCTTGTCATCTTCAGCTGGCCTCCAGTGGCCTCTAGCACAAAGCTTGATCTCTGCCGCTGCTTCATCTTCTTTCTCTCTCTCACCAATTTTTCTCTTCAAGAATGGGAACCCCATTACAGATATTGGAGACTTGTCAGCCCGAGGACTCACGGTTTAAACAGAGAGAGAGAGAGAGAGAGAGAGAACAAATTAATGAAGCGTTCAAAGTTGAATGGAGAGAAAAGGGAAGAAAGAAACAAAAACATGGCCTCGGCTGGGGGAAAGCCACACGTTTCTCCTCACCTCTCTTTATGTTTAAATTCCCTTACTTTGAGACTGATTGCTGTGTTGTTTCTGTTTGAGTAGTCTGTGGGCATTGGGCCTTGCATCACCATCAAACTTTTCTCCTCAATTTCAAAGAACGCTTTGTTAATGCTAGACCCCTCGTGTGGGTTGGAGGGGCTCTTTGGACTTTGCACCCGTCTTCTGTTCTTCCCTTGTCTTTTTACATGAACTATTAATTTTATGTAAAGCCTTAACTATATAAAAATCGTATTTGCTGTCCCTGTCTGTTGTCATTTCCTTGACAAGTGAAACCCCACAACTAATCCTTGTCTATTTGTGAAACTCCCCTGAGATGAAAAGAATTTTCAAATTCTTGAGGGAATTAACTGCATAGGATGCCATCGTTTTGGATTATTTCAAGGTTTTGGGAGCAGCCAAAGCAAAAAAGAATCATGCAACTGGGTTCATGGTGTTTTCCTATTTTGCATTTGCTTCCATGTAATGGGAAGTGCAAGTAACTAGCAAGACTTGTGGTGTGTATAAGTTAGAAGAATATGGTATTTGCACCACCGTGTACATTCGGCAAAATGTTTACACCCGCAAATATGAGGTAAATCAAACGTTTAACATACTTGGTCATGACCATTTTGATGGCTAATATCACATGGTGATCACCTTGTGACTAATCACCTACTCCTCGCACCGACTACAACGCCAATGGTCAACAAAAGCAAAAGTATAGACCTCACATTTACAAGGTTATTTAGGGCATCTTAATTCTAAATACTATCATGCACTAGCCGTCACTTGAGAGCTTCTATTAATAGTGAAAGTATGCTACCATGTCGAATCTTTCCTTTGAGTCATTCTATGAACTTGTTTTCTAATAGGCACATGTGCATTGTCTCACGATATTCCCACATCGAATGGCTACGAAACCAGTAATTACCATTACAGTGGTAAAGATTAATGCAAACAAGTCTATCAAGAATATCAATGTCTTGTCTCGATTTTTTATGACCAAGGACATTCTAGATTTTGCATAAGCGAATCGATTATGCCTTATTATCATAATCACATTATGATCCTAATTTTCTCGCATAATCCAAACACTTTATCTATGTAATTATATATTTATATATACATATACGCATTAATATTAAGTAATCACAGAGATAAACATTATCAAATAGAAAATTATTATTGTGAACAAGATGTGTCAATAACAGCAATTTTCTTACGGGCGTAGATTTCCCAATATTCTCTTACTTGCACCAACTACCAATTATTGCAATACTCATATCGATCTTATAATGGCCCCAATTTCAATGTACGTGTATTGATACGTATTTTGGCGTAAATACGTACGTATAATTTTTGGGAGTATGCTAGTATTTTTCTTTTAATTATTTGGTGTAGGAATTATTTTTAAAAGATTTTAAACTCATCATTTGGTATTAGTAAATAAGAGTATTGGATGAAATACCATGTATTAAAAGAGGTATGATGTATTTCCTCTTGTATTTCTTTTCTAAAAATACAAATCCTAAAAAAATTTAACCCTGACACATTAGCTAGTTATGTGTCATCTTGCATGGTAAAAAAATAACACATGGCTTACCCCTTTGACTCTTGTGTGGATGAGGATTTTTGGGAGAAAATCAAATATAAAAAATAAACACAAAATCAAGAAAAAACACCTCATTCTCTCTCATTTCAGCCAGGCCGAGATTTTTGCCCCCTTTCATCCCCCTTTTGCTTCATCTCCATCCTCCCATCACCACCTCAAGCACCCTCCACTCCACCACCAAGAACACCTCATTGTTCCTCATCATTCTAAACACCAAATTCCCCTCAAAATTACTCCAAAAACCCAATTTTTTGAAGGATAGTTAGGAGCTTGAAGGAAGGAATTTGGAGAAGGCCCAAGTTCATCAAGGAAATAAGAAGGGCCAAAGAAAAATTTTGGAGGACTTTTTGGAGGTAGAAATTCCTATCACTTTTAGTAGGATTTAGTTTTATGACTAGGGATTCAATTTATGTTAGCATGTTATATAAAAAATTTTAGTGTAGAAATCATGCTTTGTAAGCCTTACTAGGATCCATGCCTTAGTAATTTTTTTTCATGTTTGTTACTTTAATTTGGTATCATGTTGTACCTTAAGTAATAATGTTAGTATGTTTGTTTTCATTATGTTTTTATACTCAAAATTAGTAAGATTATGCTATGTTGTAACCTTAGTTGTCATGCTAGTGTAGTTATAATAATAGTGGCATCCAACCATGTTAGAAGCTAAATTTGGTTAGAAAATTCATTGCTGGAATTTTTGGTAGCACATGACAGCAACTTTCGTAGAAAATAGTAGAAAAATCCTAAAAATACAATTGGACACTGCGGAAAACTGCAGAAAATTATCTACAACTTTGAAGAATGGACCAGAATCTAAATCTGACTGTAGATATGTCTAAAGTAGCATTCTTTCTACTGTGACAGTTTAGACAGATTCATGTGTTAATCTTACTTAGAAATTGTCATGGTGTATTTTTTGTTTTAAGTTAAAATTGTTTATGTTCATTATGCTCTCATTAGTGTGCATTTGATATATGTATTTATGTGGATGTTTCATGAAATGTTTCACTTTGGAAAATAATGATGATGATGAGAAATTGTGTAAAGTTGATGTGTAAGCAGTAGTTAAGACTGCTCACGATTCCACGAGGATATGTTAATTTGTACTAAAAACTGAGAGTGAGGCAAAGCAATTGACCTCAGGAGTGCTCGTTCCATTTTGAAATGGGTGAGACTCTGGATGTGGGTTTGGGGGAACACGGGTAAATTTTAGGGGTTAAGGAGCAGACAGTAATTTCGTATCTCACCCGATGTGTCACTCCCGGAAGGGGAAGTTTGAGATGGTTAGAGAGGCCGCTGGCGCACTCGTGTTGCACCATGACGGTAAATGATGGTTTTCTCTGTTTGTCCCAAGAAAAACCGAGATGAGTCTCGCTCCTTACCTTGCCCTGTTTGGGTACGGAGTTATGAGAGGCCCCTCCAATGCACGTGTCGCTGGAGTGGTACCACTTTTTCACCCTCCCTGGGTGAAGTCAGCTTCTTTAGCGTCCTACGGTTTACCCGGGTTCCAAATCAGAAACAATGTTTAATTTTAATTAATTTAATCAGTAATTGTACTTCAGTTCTGTTTACTTTTATTTATTTCCTGTACTTATGTTCTGTTCCTTAATTTCTGCATTATTTCTGTAGTTGATGTGACACCTAGATAGTTGACTAGTTAGGGAGACAGGTTCTAAAACTGGGTCCTACTAGAGGGTTAGGAGTTTCTACTGGGTCACGCGTTGACGTGTCCCAACTTGTGGTTTTCAGGGGCGGGACCCGAGTATACTGTGAAGGTTCTGGAGTCAGAGACCGGTGCCAGTACTACTGAGGTAGAGCCTATGGGCAACTTTGTACAGTTGGACTTCCCGGGGTTTAGTGGGTGCTTTGTACTCGGTGTGGACCCTTTGCACTTTTTTAGGTTGGGGGTTTCTTCTTTTTGTTGTACCCCACTTTTGTATCCCTTCGATCAGATGATGTATGTAAATGAACTCTGTATATATGTCATGTAATGTTCTGTGTTGTTGTACTTTTCTTTCAGTACTGCAAGTTTTATTTCTGTTGGAGCACTTTACTTTTCTTTGTGTACTATTCCAGTGTTGTTGTAGTGGCCTGCTATCTAATTAAGTTAACCACAAAAAAATACCTAGTAGTATTTAGATAAGAGGGCTCGAGCCTGAGTCTGAATACTACGACGGCCTCGTTAGCTACGTCTCCCGTACTTGGGAGAGCAGGGCGTGACAGATGTTATCCATTAAATGCTCCAGATGATGTTGTGGAAGTGCTTTCCTCAGTGGATCTACTATGTTTTTGCCAATACTAACTATTTGAAGCTCTATATTATGATGTCCTTAAATCTCATGTAGAACATCAAACTTCCTCAGGATATGTCTTGATTTCTTGTGCAGCCTTGATTCCTTGGACACGATGACAATTGCAGTATTATCATAATACAGATGCATCGAATCAATAATCAAAGGCATCACTTCTAGGTCAATATATAATGAATTTCTTTAGTAAGACTACATCTTTTAACGCATCACTTGCTCTGATATGCATTGTTTGTCACAATATCCTTGGAATTCTTCCAACTTGCTACTACTCTATTTAGGATGAAAATGTATGTTAATTTCAATTTGCTATTATCCATATCACTTTAAAAACTTGAATCAATGAATCTTTATGCAGAGAGATTACTATTACCGTTCTAAATCAAGAATTTATCTTTAGTCATTATCAAGTATTTAATTATGTTGTTCATTGTAATCCAGTACTTCTCCTTATGATTAGATTGATATTAACTAACAACACTAAGAGTGTTTGTGTCTGCGTACTTTCTCCTTCTCTGTCTTAGAAGACATTCTTATAGAAAGTCATTCCAGGACAAATAGGCATATTACCTCGCTTATGTTAAACTTTCTTAACATGATCTCTATGTATCTAAGTTGGGACAATCTTAACATCCTACTCGATCGATTTATCTCTGAAGATCATTATACTATGTATATAGGATTATTTTCCTAAATCCTTCATGAAGAAGTTTTGTGACGATCATACTTTAATTAATCTATTGCAAAATCTCTATATTGCTACCATTCAAGAGTATGTTATTCACAAACAATACGAGGAATAAGACATTGCTCTCACTGACCTTATTATGTACGTATAGTTCATCCTTATTTTTATGAAGCAAAACATTTTGACTCATTCATCAAAATAGATATCTTGCTTCTAAACTCTTGCTTCATTTCATAAATGGATTTCAGTCGCCTATGTGCCTTTCTGTTACTCTCACTGAATTCAAAACTCGTTGGCACAGTCATGTACACGTACTCTTCTAAATCACCATTTAGCAAAGTGGTTTTATATCCATCTGTCTGATCTTGCAGTCATAAAAAGCTTCTATATTAAACATTATCCAAATGGATTTATGCATGGTAACTAGTGAAAAGGTTTTATCATAGTATAAACTAAGTCTTTGATGATGCTCTTTTCCTACTAACCTTGCTTTATATGTTCCATCTTTCTATCTTTGTATATCATAGGTTTTACCACATTGCAAAAATCCTATAAATTCCATACTTTGTTGGGGTACATGGATTCTGATGGGAGTTTTACAATTTATAATCGTAAGCGCACGGCTGTCATTGTAGCGTGTTACGGGTCGTCTGCAGGGAGGATGGGTAATCGAGTACCGATTTCATAGTAGGTTATTCGTTAGCTACGTGAATCGATGGATTAATATATAACATTCATAGAATCACAGAGATACACAAGAGGAACAAGAATAACAATCAAAATAACAATAAAACAAAGTAAAAAGGAGAAGTAAATACTCATCTCATTAATCCATAAGAGAAGTTGTCAATTTCCATTACAAATCCAAGAGAACGCATCCAAAATCTCATCTAAAACTAATTTACTCCTAAAATACAATAATAAAATGGAAAAGGGCAGAAAACGAGCCCAAAACTCGGCTCCCTCGAACGGGGGTGCCCAGCACTTTAAATACAACCATAGTCGCTAACGGGTCGAGCTCCATACTCGCTTTCAAACGGCCGCGTGGTTGAACCACGCGGCCGCGTCGTTGAACCACGCGGCCGCGTCGTTCTCTTGCTTCTGTCGCCGCTGCTTTTAGGTTGAGGTGAAAATTGTTAGTGGTTTTGCCCTAGGCCAAATATTTGGACCTTTATGTTATGTCATTTTCATTAATAAAATGTTTCTCTTCTTGTTATTATTATATTGCTTGCATGTTACTTTATAATTATGTTTGAATAGCTTTTTTGTTATTCTAAGCATCCCTAGTCAGTCATCGTTAAAGGTTTAATAATGAATTAAGACTAGTATGGGTTTGGTTGATAATTATGATATAATTATATATATGGTGATACAAATCAAACTTATAGGTACTTGTTGGAGAACATGTACTGGATAGACTCGCTATGAGATCATTACATGGATTAGTGTCATAAATGATCTCATAATAGTTATGTCATATATTCCTTAGACCTGAGATCATCACAGATTCCTACCTAAGAAACATCATGTTTTGACATAACCAAACATTATCTCTAATCAGATAATCATAAAGGTTATGATTGAACATGATGTGAATTATGCAAAGGAAAGTGAATGAACAAGATGGAATTTGTCACTCTCTTATGAGAGAGATATCTAATGGGCCCCTCGATGAGTAGGACTGAGAAATGCATGGCCGTGCTCAAATGAATGACATTTGATTTTATCAGTCTACTTAGAAAGCGAGAAATTAAATGTTTGAACAATATAAGTATGACACTGCCCATGACTTATGTTCAAATAAGATATCGTGTGACAAAAGGATTATGACATGTTCTATTGGTTAGGTTAATATCGAACTAACGATATTCATATTAATTGGGTAGTCAAAATGTCTTGCTAGAGACCAATTATGACTTGTGGCCTTCTAATGAGATTAGGCCCACTGCCAATTTAATATGAGCCTATTGGGTCGCACACAAAGAACGAATTGGATAGGATAGGGTTTACACATGATTCGAATATGATTTGAAATTCGTGATAAGGTGAAATATCTTAACCGTCAGATATCGTATCTCGTTAAGATATTATCCCTAAGATATCGCCGCTTAACTAAAATACGTTAATGAGTTAACGTGTGATTCTTATCCCTAAGATAGCGTCGTGTAACTGAATGTTGTTAAGGGGTTAACGTAGGATTCTATATAAGATATAGAATCACGATTTTCAGTTTTTACGTTTTCAATCTATCTCCTCCGTTTTTGAGAAAAACAAAGAGCGAGAGAAACCCTAGTTGCGGAGAAGGAGCTAGCACCCTCGCAATTCTTGTTCGTGACGTTCGTGTGGATACCGATTGAGGGTGGTCGTTCGTAGAGCAGCACCTGTAGTCCGACAGATTCAGATCGTCAGAAAGGTTAGTAATATATTTGAATCAATTAGAAACGCATGGATCTTGGTAGGTTTCTATTTTCCACTGCGTATAAATTAGTTGTACTATGGAAGAAACCCTAAAAAACGACGCAGCCGTGTGGTTTCAAACCACACGGCCGCATGGTTCTCTGTTTTCTCTTGCTTGGTGAGGTGAAAATGACGCGGCCGTGTGGGTTGAAACCATACGATCGCGTGGTTCACTGTTTGCTTTTGCTTGGTGAGGAGAGAAGACTACACGACCGTATGAACTTGGTTCATATGGCCGCATCAATTTGTGCTACTCACATGGCCATATGAAGGCTCAAACTGTTGAAAATCAGTTCATACGGCCGCGTGGAATTTTCAATACGACCAATCTTGTCCCATTGCCCAAAGGTGTGAAACACATTGGTTGCAAATGAATATTTAAAACCAAGAGGGATCCATAAGGCAATGTGTAAAGATATGAGGCTCATGTAGCTTTTGTCATAAAGGGATTTACACAAAAAAGGGCAATAACTATAAAGAGACTTTCTCTTCGATTTCTTTAAAAGATTTGTTCAGGATTGTAATGGCATTGGTGACACATTTCATTCTCGATAATGTTTCATTCTCGATAATGGTATTATAAGTTTCATCAAGTGATCATCTCATTTGGGTTTTAAGATGAATTTGGTCGATGATTGTATATTCCATTAGTTCTGTAGGAGCAAGCATATTTGGTGATACACTTGTGGTTAAAGTAGATAAGTTTAGTCTTAATTAGCGCCCTACGAATTGAAGGGTATTGGCAGACCCATAGGGCTTAGATCTGTGCCCGTCCTACGTCGGAAGGACAACAGAGGGATTAAAAATCGCAGCGAAAAAAACATTAAGCTAACCATTTTAGCTAAGGCCTTAAAGCGAGCCAGAACCTCGCCAAGATCTATGCGAACTTGGAGTGGATCTGACCACCCCAAGAGAGATCTAGCCTACTGGGACATTATTAAAAATTATTCTAAAAAGGCTACTAACTAACAAAACCAAAATTTTGATCTTGGAACAGGCAAGATGTACCGCACTGCCTTCTTTAGCTCTTCGTAGCCGAGCCGGCTTGCGCTGTCGAACCGATCTACCCGAGCCGCCTCCGAGCCGATCACTTGCCAAAGAAAGTTTCACCTGAGCAGACCCACGCCAGAGATTTCTGGATCAGATCCAAACCTCCATGCAGTCTTGCTAGGACCCGATTGGAGGATAGAAAGAAATAGGAGGAATTAAGTCCTCGATCGAGCGTGGTCAAAAATCAGGAGCTTCTCGAATCAGAGACTTGGTACAAATTTTCTCTTGGGTGTCCACACTTATTTATATATGGAGCTAGACTCCTTGCTCGTCGCACGAGCAATGTGGGACTAAATTAAACAAAGAGGATTTAATTAAGTTAGTAAGCCCTTTTAAAGGCCTAAATTCAACTAATTAACTCTCCCTCACCATTGAGCTCTAGAGACAATACAAATTATCATTTCGAATAGCTTCGAATGGTGAACGCATAGGAACAAACAGCGACGAATACCGAATTCATTTGACCCCCCAAACAATTGCCCAAAGATGGGCAAAAAGTCACTTTTCGTAGCCGTTGTCAAGGGTTTCAAAAACCCTAACAGCACTTAAGTTACAGGCGCGTTCGCTAAGCCTTGCGGTCGTACCGGTACTTATTGCGGGCAGGCAGGCCCGCGTGCCCACAGCGGACGCCCGGCCTGCTCAGCGGGCCGACGCCCGCTACCTGAGCGGGCCGGCGCCTGCCGACGGCAGCAGGTGCGTTCGCTTCTGAAGCGTGCGCGCCCGCCCGCCTTAGTAGGCGGGACCTGCTTCGGAAGCGGGTGCGCTTGCCTCCCTTGCAGGTTTGCTTTCCCCAAAGTGGGTCTGACCCACTTTGGCGCTTCTCTGCTGTTTCTGTGTTTCTGGGCTCATTTGAGCTCCGATTCCAACGCGGTTTCTTCCTGTGGATCCCTCAGGAAGTCCTCTTCAATTCCAAATGGTAAACTCTTTATGCTCACAAACCATTTGTGAGCCTAATAATTCCATTGCATCAAATGCATTCCTCTTAACGTTCTTCCTATTATTAAGACGTGAATACTACTCGGTGTGAGACCATACAGCCTGATCCTACTACAGGTCGGGACTCGAAATCCCTAGACGACAGTAACCACGAGAAGCAGGTATCGTCCCTGTTTCAGAATCATACTTACGTGATTGACCCATTGACGAACGTGTCGTCGGGATCACTCTGACTGTGTCAGTGATGAATTCCGTAGTTTTTGTCCCTTCGTCAGGACTGTGTCTCTGCATGGCCTAGGGTATGGTTTACCGTCAACCCCACTAGCCAGCATCAGTCAGTATACATTGGTCTCTGTCGTATTCACGTTGTACATCCTACAACGT
Organism: Scilla litardierei; assembly: GCA_030789695.1. Lineage (NCBI taxonomy): Eukaryota > Viridiplantae > Streptophyta > Magnoliopsida > Asparagales > Asparagaceae > Scilla > Scilla litardierei. The sequence continues at coordinate 153,239,161 of CM061137.1, read as the reverse complement.
ACCCCGGCCGAGGATTAACACAAAGACCGTACTGATCCAGTGACACTAACTTCCCTTTAACGGAAGAGATGAATCCCATCTTAGTCATCTACTTCCATCGTGAGCTTCAGGTGTCACACAACCTAAGATCTTTCAGCAGGCCGAGCCTCGAAGCTAGATTATAGATCTAAGTGACACTATCCATTCACAGGTTCGTACTGATGACTTCAGGTCTTAAGGACCAGCTTGCCTATCATCACTCTAGAGTTATTATTGGCAGTCTAGTTAAAGCTTAACCAGTTAATAACTCTAAGTTGGTCGTTCAGTGAACTCATTCTCTAATGAGCACCTGTGTCTCGTCTCCGACTTTGCCAGGTCGAATGACTATGAGATCATCATTACCCTTAGGTAAGACAAAGATACAATGGTCTAACCGATGTGTCGATATCCTATTCTCGACATATCTATGACCATGAACCGTTTAAGACTTAAGTTTCTAATTGGTCACTAACTTCTCATAATCGAGATCTACATCTGGATACGTAATGACCTGACTATAAGTCTAAGGAAATTATCTAAGTAAATGATTCTACGAATTCATACTTAGGATAATTAATACCATATAATTATAAGAAGAAGATGATTATCTTAGGATAAATGCCTCAATGGTATACGTCCTCCTACACGAATGACTTTAAGAAACATGAAATGCAGACGATTCCATATGCCTCAATAGTAGGGAGTCTAATGTATGTGTAAGGACCGTATATGCCTTGCAGTACTAACAACAAACACTCTAGAGGGGGTGTGTGAATAGAGTAATGGCAATAACCGTGTAATTAAAAATTAAACTTGCAAATGCGAAATTATAAGTGCAAGAGGAATTTAACCAACACAATCAAGCAAACGCAAACGCACAAGATTTTACCCTGGTTCCCTAACTTGAGTACATCCAGCCAAACCAAATATTCACTATAATCCTACACAAGGTAGTGAATATAATCTCACAAAGAGATACCCTACACAAGGGTTTGAACTCTCACAAAGAGAATCTAACACTCACAAAGAGAGTACCTAGTTCTCACAAAGAAAGCACTCAACTAACCCTACAGAAGGGTTAAACTCTCACAAAGAGAGAAACTAACTCACACAAAGAAAGTTATGGTTTGACTTCACAGAGATGAAATAAACTCTCTTACATATGCCTTGATGAGATGAACTTACTCAATATGAAGAAGAAGGTAAGAAAGATGATCTTCAAGTGTTGAGATGGGCTTGATTGCACTTGGATGATTTTTCTTGAGCTAGCTTCAAAGCATGAAGAGGATTAGATCTCTAATGAGGGAAATGAGAGATTATGAGTGGCTTTAATGATCTCTTAATGATCTTCAATAGTTCCAAGAGTTCTAAATGAACTAAGCCCTATCATATATATAGGAAGCCCCAAAACCCCATAAAACCCAAGCTAGAAACCAACGGAAGAATTCTGCAATAGCTAGAATCTGGGATTTTGCAGCAACGACAGGTGACTGTACAAGAGCAGACAGTCGACTGATCAACGGCTAGAAAATTTCCAACGGCTATAAACTGAGCGAGGACATGCGACCGTAGAAGACTACGCAGGTGCCTGTACAATGTGCGTGCGCTTGTAAAGACTTCGTCAGACGACTGTCACATGGGATGGAATGAAGCTGAGAAAATGCAACTTTCGCACTTGTGCATTCAGACGACTGATGACCAGAGTCCATGCGGCTGAAGATTGACAGGTGAATGTAAACTCTACATCAGTTGGCTGTCACACAAAGTGGATTCGTGCACAGAAAAGACAAGTTACGTACATTGGCACTCAGACGACTGAAGAACAAAGTTCAGGCGCTTGATAGTAGACATGCGCCTGTCAAATGAAGTTCAGTCGCCTGCACCAAAAGCTCAAGAAAGAGTCAAGAAAAAGTTGACTTGAGCTGTGCACAACAGTCGGCTGTAGAAGGCTGGCTAAGCACCGGAGATCACCGAGTCGCATGTCCTGCCTTCAGCAGTCGCCTGTTGGAAGGCCAAAAACTCAAATTTGAGTTTTTGGTATGGTGAACCTATTGGGTTGGTTTCTTTGATAATCCCAAGGCTCACTAATATGGTTAATGCATATGCATTAATGAGAATGACCATTTATCAAGGCATTACAAAATCCTAGCCTCAAAGAGAGAAATGCAAGTAATAGAAATTACATGGATTACATTTTGCATCTCTTAGAGTCTATGGCTTCAAGCTCTTGATGCCTTGATGCTCCCCATCATCTTTCAAGCTTTGGCACCTCTTGATGAGCTTTCCTTCATCAAGTTCCAAGCTTTGGCAATGCTCCTCTTGATGTCCATCCTTACACCAAGCTATTAGACTCCAAAAGCTTATTCTTCAATTGATAAACATGAGATTAAAACATTGAGAGTTATTAGCAATAACGTAATGTTGTGATCATCATCAAAATTATATTGGTCTAAAACACCAATAACTAACAGTATGCTCAAGTTTGTATGCATCAGGATATTGCATACGTTATAGAATATTGGGTAGATATTTAAGAAATTTAGTTGAAGACCATTGGATAACAGCCAAACGGGTCTTATGGTACTTAAAGAGAACAAAAGGACTACATGTTCATATATCAGATGTCAGAAATACTTGAGATCATTTGGTATACTGGCTCTGATTTTGTTGGATGCCAAGATAGTATGAGATCTATGCCGAGCTATGTTTATCTGCTAGCTGGGGGTACCATCTCCTGGAAGAGGGCTAAACAGTTTTTTATAGTCTCTTCCACCATGGCTGCAGAGTTCATAGCATGTTATAAGGCATCCAATCATAAAAAAGGACCGCAAAATTTCGTCACTGTGTTACATATAGCGGATGGTATTGAAAGACCATACAGGTTATTTTATGACAATAAGTCTGCAATTTTACATTCAGTAACAACAAGAGCTCGACCGAGTCTTGGCATATAGACATTAAGTTTCTAGTTTTAAATAAAGAGTTCGTATTGAACAGTTGTCTATAAAGCACATCAGAACAGACTACAAGATTGCGGATACGAGGGATTGCCACTCAAAACATGCACAGTGCTTGTATGGGCGTCATATCATTTTTACTGAGTGATGGCATGGTCAAGCTTTGGTAGCTTCATACGATGTCGAGGGATGCACAATCGTTGAGATGTGAGCGAAGCCAAGATGTAAGCAAGGCGAGGAACCGTAAAATATCATTTTTTTTTAACGTAACCATGCATCTCGTTTAAATGTAAAATATCATTTTTTTCTGCTTACTTCTTGTTTCTAAACATTGTTCCCAACCAAATTGTACAAGCAATTAAGCTTCGGCATTATTTTTTTTTAAAGTTAGACCACCAACCATTTGTTTGTTATTCATCTTCGCTCTCCGACATTTCCATTCCCAACATCCCTAACATCCATAGCCCCCATGCTGCGAACAAAAAGCTCGACATCACTCACGAAATCTTCTTGCGATTAATCAAATAAATTATGCATACAAGAACAGAGCTTAGGGAAAGGGTATTTCTAGGGTCGCGCATCTATGCTTAAAATTAATATACCGCCCATTTCTAAATATACTAAGATGATTGACTTATTTCCATTGGTTCGAGGGCCCTCGTGAGTGGCTCTCTAGTCTATGTTAACAAACTCCCAAGACGGACCATTTCTTCTTCCCATGATAATCATGTCATCAGCTTCGTCAATTTGATAATCCCCTCTCATATATTGAGTGAACCTACTGGGTTTTGCTCGTTCATCTACACGTCGCAGAAAGCTGTATTCTTGCGAAACTGTTAAATCTGCAAAGAGTGGATGAACATACAAAAGCCATTAGGAAAATTCCGATCGTCCAGAAAATATACGAAAGAAATGTAGTTTATGAGGCCGAATATGAAGCCTTAGCCCATTATTCTCGCTCTCATGTTGCTGAGGGATGATTCGAATCTGTAACCTTTTGTTAAAAAAAAGAAGCAATAAGCTGGCAGTGAATATTTTATTTTTGGATGGGCAGATAAGCTACTTGGGCCAAGTCAGGAGATTGTTACTCAGATATGCGTTGGGGATGTTCACGGCCTGGCCCACCCGAAGCCTGGCCCGTTTATAGGCCTAGCCCAGCTCTCGCTCTGCACTCTTACCCCATTGCCGTTGGCTGATCTTTGAAGGGGGAACACGAAGCCCCCTTTATCTTCAAATTCACCGCAAACCCAAGTGATGGCCTTTCATCAAGATCAAGCTCCTCCGCCTCCAAAAAATGGAAGCAGTTTCATCCCTTCGCTTTCCTTCATTTCTTTCATCTCGCCCTCTCTCCACCCAACAACTCCTCACCCCATTTTCTTTCACTTCTCTCTCCTTCAATAAGCCTCTCCCCTCAACAAAGCATCAGCTTCATCTTACATCGAGGAATGGGAAGATGAGCTGGACAGCCGCGAGATCATCTTCTGATGACAGCGCATCGTCGAGTTCTTCGGAAAGATGGCTTCTTGAGCCCGTAGGTATGGACTTTTTCCCTCCACTTTTTAGGCTGGCATTTGTTGTTTCATGTTAATGGGGGTATTTTACATCACGTTTTGATTAAAATATTTTGAAGGTTTTTGTGCTTTGTTTTTGATCAAGGGGACATCATTATCATGTGTTATTTTTTAGAGGGGCTTGAACCTGATTATAGACCGCAATCAGAATGGATATAGCTCTTATAATTTTCGAAATGCAGTCTGCATCATTATGATTCTACCTTGGTGGAGTTCAGAGAATTTTAATTCCCATGATTCTAACCTCTGATGCCTAACGAATCAGAATGTGGGCAAACTAAGGACCACGAGTTCAGCTAAGATTGTAATTTTTGATGGTGAGTGGCAATTGATAAAAAACGTGAGGAAAGTTTTGTATTCATCCTAGTAGTAGATACTGAGAATGATCTGCATTGGTCTGCATTGGTTAAGACGTTGTGGTTGGAGGAGTCGATTGCACTAGGTAGAATCCATCTTTGCGCAAAGTTGTCACTGTAGGTGGTGCACATAGGTTATTATTTGTTACTAAGCTGGTTATAGCTCTTGAAGTTTTCTTAGAATTTGTAGAAAGAATTTTACTATGCATTACTGATAGAATTGTACACGCGTGAATATATAATTGAATACATACTATTGATGCCTAGAATCTCGCAGAGCTTGGATCCGACTACTAGGGCGAGTATTCACGCAATAAGGAGTCCGGACATGGTTTCGTCGGACAACGGATAGAAAGCACGTCAGATGTGGCCTTCCGATTCGCCTCCGATGCTTAAGTCAGTATCAAGTGGGAGGAAGAGGGAAGGAGATTTGCGTAAATGTAGCTGCCACTAAGGTTTAAAGATTGTGAGATGAGATCAGAGATCAGAGTTGCCTGATGAAGGGTACGCTTCGTAGGTTTTATAGGATCGAGGAACGGTTATGCCACGTCAGAAGATTCCCACTACTCGTAACAAACCCATCAGAGGATTTGTTGGGATTTGAGTCGTGCCTGCTGTAATCGTACCCTTCTGATAAATTGAAACGCGCGTCTGTCCATACGTTTCTCTGATAAAGCTAGCCGTTACGTAGATGTTGGGTGGATCCGCTGGTAACATTGCCTAGAGAAGATACAACCCATCCACCTGAGGTCATGTTGCTGTGGACGCACGAGTTGACCCTGCTAGGTGGGCAAGTGTTCGGGCCATAAAGTTGAAGGGACCAACCACGTGTGCCGAGGTCGTCGCTGTAGGAGTCTGCCGATGAGAAGCTGACCTCGGGTGACGAGATTGCCTTATGAAGGGCCACCGGTAAGGGGGTAGATCGTCCCAATATAGCTCTGCTGCTGAAGGAGCCGGTCTCGCGGAGGTCATCCCTGTAGAGCTGTGTTGTGAAAGGAGGTTTCCTCGTGGAGGTCGTCCTCGCGGAGCACTGATGCTGCGGAGTTGACCTCGCGGAGGCAATCTTCGTGGATTTTCCGCAGTCTTAAGGAACAGACATCGTGGAGGCCATCCTTGCTAGCGTGAGGAAGCCGGCTTTATAGAGGTCGTTCCTGCTAATGAGAAGGGGCCGACCTCGTGGAGACCGACCCAATAAGATGATTGCCAATCTGAGTTGGGGATAACAGCTCTATTAGGTGAAGTTGTGATGGCATCTTAGTCGAGCTGGTCTCTCATGCTGCTCTCGGATTATCCCTGAATGTGTAGCTTTTCAGCTCGGACACGGTGGGCCCCGTCATTAGATCTAGCTATGTCTAGCTCCGATGAGCCCTAGCCCAAAGTATCACTAATAATGGCACTTCGTCTTCTGGTAGACACAGTTGACCTGAGTTGCTTTCGTGGTCGAACGTGGATAGGTGAAGAGACGAAACCAGAGAGAAGCTGACACCAACCTCGTCTGGTCGACCAACTTGCCTTTGGAATGAGGAGTCCATGGTGGAGGATGATGCCTAGGTGAAATGCCTTCATTATGACATGCTGACATGGCTGTCATCTTTCGAGAGTCAAAGAGATGGCACTTAGTACTTCCTCTTGGAATCCGAAGAGACGGGCTCAGGTCTCGAGGAACTGTTTTTTGATTATGTGAAGAAGTTTGATTCGCTAGTGGCACAATGTGCAGAATTTGGCCAATCGTGAAGATCGAACGACTGTAGCTGGCTCCCGTTCAGTGCGTCTTGATCGGATGATCGCCACTATCTTCCATCGGTTCTCGTCTGGGACACATTAAAAGGCATAGGAAACCAGCCGTTTCCATACTTGCATTTGCTTTCTTGCTATCTGACTTCTTAGTTTAAGGGTTCTGCACCTTGCTGTTATCTCTAAAGACCATGTTGGACACCATCGATTCCTGGGCCACTCATTCGTCACCTTTGCAAGCCTCCGCTTACGGAAGGGGTAGGCATCCCCTTAAGGGGATGAGGGAGAATTAGGTGAAGTCTGGGCCTAGGAGGCCGAAAATGGTTGCGTCTATGACGGGGAGACTGCGGGCACGTCGCAGTCTTATAACAATATTCTTTCTAATTTCTTCTTTCACACAGTCCATGGTCTCGTACAGATAACCGATCTCGGCCTTATTATCATTATCAACGATTCGTAAAACTTTTACCAGCGGCTCAAATATGGCGATAACATTATAGATTTCTTGACAAAAGTCATCACCGTGAATTAGATTGTTTACGTTGTTTCTAATTGTCCTATCTTTTGGTTTGAGCTTGGGAAAGTTCTCGGACCATTCTCTCGAGGTGATCATATTCTCCGTAGATCATCTTGATGCACGTACATATAGTCCAAAGCAATAAAATGAGTTGCAAATCTTGTGATCGCGGGCATGATCAACTCTTTTCTACATGTATATCTTCTCATCAAGCTGAGCACACATCCTTTGTTGTATATAAAGTATGTTACTATCTGACTTTGTGCGACGATATTTTTGACTCTCTTTTGACATATCAGACTATATTAAGTTAATACAATACGTTACACACAGAGTCCAATATAGATGTTGTCTCTTTCGCATCAGTATTTGCCCAGCTAAATTGTATTTGCTCCATAGTCGGTAACTACCGGGACCACTCTATGCTCTTCAATTATTTTTATATATTTGGCTATAAGTTCAATTATGTATGGACCATTCTGGAAGTGGCCGGTTACATCCACCAAGTCCAGGAACACTGTCCCATAAGTCGAATACACAAGTAAATTAATAATCTTCCTTCTTTCTATGTTGTCTAACTATCGCACATCATCGTGCAACCTACTCATCCCAATGACTACGAAAAGTTTTAACATATTTTTTTGGTCTTTTCAAGCTCCATGTCCAAATATGTATGTGACAGCTCCCAACTAGTGGGTGGGGTAACGCCACGATCTGCTTCCACAATGGCATTTACTATGGGCTTGTAATATGGACTATTGGTCACATTGTAGGGAATGTGCTTGAAGTAAAAAATCTGGCAATAGTTTTACCGACAATGGACTTGGTATTTTTCATAAATGAATTCTTTATGGTTGACTGGGTTTTGCCTAAGGATCGGCATCAGGTTTGAGAACACCGACATGTCTACTGGTAGGTTCAACATCGCTAGCAGAACCACACGCGAATATATCGACAATTCTGCCAGTACGACTATACGATCTGGCTAGCCCAGATGCCCCAGACGATCTTACTACCATCCATCTGCTCTTATTGTTAGGTAATGACTTTTTAGACCAATATAGTTTTGATGATGATTACAACATTGTGTTGTTGCTAATGACTCTCAATGTTTTAGTCTCATGTTTAACATTTGAAGAATATCATTTTAGAGACTAAAATCTTAGTGTAAGGATGGACATCAAGTAGAGCATTGCCATAGCTTGGAGCTTGATGAAAGGAAGCTCATCAAGAGGTGCCAAAGCTTGGAAGATGATGGGGAGAATCACGGCATCAAGAGCTTGAAGTCTTAGACTCTAGGAGAAGCAAATTGTAATCCATGTAATACTTTATTACTTGCTTTTCTCTTTTTGAGTTTAGAACTTTGTAATGTCTTAATTAGATGGTCTTTCATTCATGCATATGCATTTACCATCATAGTGAACCTTAGGATCATCATAGAATCCAATCCAATAGGTTTCCCACGCCAAAAACTCAAATTGGAGTTTTGGACTTCCAACAGGCGCCTGCTGGAGGCATGATATGCATCTGGCCATCCTTCTACATGCGGCTATTATGCATTAGCTCAAGTCAAATTTCTTGACTACATACTTTACCTTTTGGCACAGATGACTGAAGTACAAAAGATAGGCGCATGTCATCATACAGGCGCCTGAACATTGTTCAATAGTCGCCTAGTGTGCCAATGTACGTAACTTGGCATTTTGAGCTCCAATCCATCTTGTGTGACAGACGACTGATATAGACTTGTCAGGCGACTGTCAACCATCAGGCGCATGAACGTTGTTCATCAGTTGCCCGAATACACAGTTGCGTAAGTTGTCTTTTCTCAGCTCAAATCCATCCTGTGTGGCAGTCGTCTGCTAAAGCCTTTGCAGGCACCTGTACAGTGGTACATGCGCATGTGTAGACTTCTACAGCCGCCTGTCCTGGCTCAGATTATAACTGTTGAAAAAATATAGCCGTTACAACAGGCGCCTGCTTCCTTGCCTTCAGGCGCCTGTCCGAGTTGTTTCTGCTAATATTCTAGCTGTTGCTAAATTGACTTTTTGGGCTTTTTGTTTGGATTTAGTGGTTTATTGTGGCTTCATATATACATGAGATACCTTAGTTCTATTAGAACTCTTGATTATGATTGAATATCATTGAGAAAAATAAAGACACTCTTGTTTCCCTCATTTCCCTCTTTTGAGCCTTAATCCTTTTAATGCATTGATGCCAGCTTATATGGAAATCCTCCAAATGCATCAAAGCTCATCTCATCACTTGGAGATTCTCTTTTATGCCTTGCATACATCATTGAGTAAGTTCATCTCATCAAGGCATATGTAAGAGTCTATTTGTTTCATCTTTTACCTGAAACCATAACTCTCTTTGTGAGAGTTAGTTTCTCCCTTTGTGGGAGTTTTCATCCTTGTGTAGGACTAACCCTTGTGTAGGGTTTGGTGTGTCCTTGTGTAGGACAAATCGCTTGTGTAGGGAATCACTTGTGTAGGGATTGTATTCACTACCTTGTGTATGATCATAATGAATATTGGTTTGGCTGGATGTACCCAAGTTGGGAAATCAGTGTAAAATCCTTTGCGTTTGCATTTGCTTCATTGTGTAGATTAATCCCATCTTGCATTTATAATTCCGCATTTGCAAGTTTAATTTTTAATTACACGATTATTGCCATTACACTATTCACCCACATCTAGTGTGTGTTATTTAGTATTGCAAAATAGACGGTTCTTACAATTGGTATCAAAGCGAGGTTGAAGCATTCAAACAACCATGGCATTCAACGCTTCATCAACGTCTCAAGAAGATGGTCATCAACCGTTCGACCATTGCTCTTCAACGGAACAAATTATACAAGTTGGAAGATCAAGATGATGATATACTTGGAGGGTTAAGACATATGTGACGTCACGGAGTCTCCCTTTGTGAAGCCTTCTACACCCATAGCTACAAGGACAAAGGCGGAGGGGGATTTGATTAAATCCAATGCGAGGGCTATAAACGCATTCCATTGTGCCGTCATCCACAATGAGTTCAACCCATGGTATAAGGTTTCGCTCGATACCGGTTGGTATCGGGTGTTTCATCCCGGTTCCGGCCCTAACCGGGACGAAACCAGCACAAATGTTTCGGTTTCGGCTCCGGCCGGAACTTCACTGTTTCGACCGGTTCCGGCCGGTTCTGGCCGAAATCGACCGGAACTGCGAAGATCTGATTGAAACCCAAGTTAAAAAATGAAGAAAGAGTGAGAAGGGGAAGAAGAACGTGAAGAAGAAGAAGAAGCTTAAACTAACATGGAGGAAAAAAATAGAAAAAAATAGAGGAAATTTTTTATTAAAAAGACTCACCTTCGTCGCTCCCACCTTCGCCGCGGCTTCTTGAGGGACTGGTAGAAGAAGAAGTTGGACGAGGGATGAGGAAAGAGTCGATGTGGCTCCTCGTGGGACTGGGGGAAGAAGAAGAGGGACGATGGACGAGGAAAGAGGATAAGGAGGGAGGGAGAAAGTGACGTGCAGCTGTACAGAGTTGAGTAGCAGATTAACCTTTAGTGCTGCTATTAACCTTACTCATTTTTCTATACAAAGTTTATTTATTTATAAGTTTATCATTTGAATGGCCAGCTTGTAAATATATAAAGTATGTTTAGCAAAGTGTGTAATGTGAATAGCAACATTCAGATATTTTGAGAATTGCTATGCGGACAGACCTTTTTGCTAGCAGCATAGTCCAACTTATTTACAAATTTGCCGTTCGGTTCTTTTCATGTAATATATTTAGCAAAAAAATTGTAATATATTTTTATGTATTTCGTAAAATGGTAACTTGTAAAAAATATTTGATATTTTAATATTTGATAGGTATTTAAGTATTAGAAATTACCGATACGGAAAAAACGAAACCTACGTTCGAAACCGTCGAAACGGACGATAACGATAACGATACCCAAAGTTTTGAAAGACCGAAACCGAGACCTAAAATCTTGGTTCAATTGCATTTTTGTGTGCAAATCGGCCAACGAGATTTGGTATACCTTAGAGAATAATCATGAAGGGACTTCAAAGGTAAATAAATCTAAACGAAGTATGTTTAGATCTAAATATGAATTGTTTAAGATGCAGGAAGGAGAGAGCATCTCAGAAATGTTCACAAGGTTTACAGATATCGTGAATGCTTATAAATGACTTGGGAAGATGATTTCTCAAGAGGATCGAGTGGAGATGATCCTTGACTCTCTCACACTTCAATGATAGTCAAATGCAATGGTATTGTGGAGTCAAACGACATGTCCAAATACACCATTGAGGAGTGCATTTGGAATCTCATCGTGTATGAAATAAAACGTCAACATTTGAAAGAGATTCAACCATCCAAGCCCGAGAAGTCGGAGAAACCAAATGGGATTGCATTCCATGTCGCGAAGGAGCCAATCAAATGGAGAAAGAAATTCCATCAAGAAGCATCAAGTGAAGAAGATGGAGAGGATGTGGCTAGTGATGATAATTTCATGGAGCTTGCCAAGCAACGCAAAGCGTTCTTAAAGGACAAGTAAGGTGAGTCTTCGTTAAAGTTTGTCTCTAAATCTAACAAGACTATTTGGTTCAATTGAAAAGGTAAAGGTCATCACTCTACCGAATGCCCTTCCAAACTCTTCAAAGAATCTTACAAAGGGAACGAGAAGGAATATTGGAAAGGGAAGTTCATATACAAGAACAAGAAGAATGGTCTTGTTGGCACTTTTGATGACTCGAGTGAGGACTCATCAAATGATGAAAGATGAAGATGACAAGGAGGAAGCTCACTTGTGCTTCACGACATTCGATGATCTCTCTTCAAGCTCAAGTGATGAAGAGGTGGAGGCTTGGTTCAATCCCAATGAAGAAGTGTGCTCATGGTAAAAGGGGAAGATTCTTCATCAAGCTCTAGCGAGGAGGAATGTGAAAATGAGGATGAAGAAGATGAGGTGGAGCCAAAGATATCATATGAGGAGCTTGAACATTGCAATGAAGTGATCTCTAAAGGGATAAGTAAATTCATTTAAGCTTACTCTAAATTAAAAGCAAAATTTGTTGATGCTAAGAGTAGGTGATGAATTAGAATCAACTAGTGTAAATAATAATGCTTTGCATATTTGTGACACCAGTGAGAGAGACACACTTCTCTCTCAAGTTAAGAATTTGAGCATTTCAAATGAAAATTGATAGCTCAAAATCTTAGCTTAGAGTCTCGCATTTAATAACTAACGTTGAAATGCGAAGATGAATTCTAAAAGCTCATAAGTTTTGTATATTCTAGGGGTTCACTCCACGATTGTTGGAAAAACAACATCCGGCAAATCATAGAGGAGGATTGGGTTATATTCCAAGTGTGGTACCTAAACCCACCTCTATTTCTTCGTTTGGTGCAAAATCAAGACACATTGCTAAAGCACCTAAGAAGAATCATCATGCTTTCTTGTATAGCAATAACCATAACAAGAAGCATGTAAATCACAAGATGATGCGTGAGAATGAAAATTCTTTATTTTTGTGCTAAGAAGCAAGCCCCACACTATATGCATGCCAAGAAACATTCTTGTACACATGTGCATGCCACATCCACCCCTCTTATAAAGGCAAATCCATTGCCTAAAAAAACCTTAAGTTTTTGGATTTCCACTAAGGTTAGTGTGCAAGAGATGAATAATTATATCAACTCTTTAGTTAGGGATGTGATCACCTCATGTGATTATGTTAGGAAAGCAAGCTTTTCTTGGGATTGATTCCCTACTGTATATGTCTCTCACACATGTGCATATTGCATGTGTATTATGCTTATATTTCTATATCTTAGCATACACATTGATTGTGTGTGATTTTTCATGTTTTTGAAAATATTTTCAAACTATTTTTCATGAAAATGGGACCTTGTGGATTTCATTGTCATACCTGCATTTGTTGATCCATATGTATGCCAATGTGGGAGTTAGTATGTTATGTATTTTTAAAATTATTTTAAAATATATTTTAACTCTCATTTTGTGTTATGTTTGAGATCATTATCTACAACTTGTTCTTGTGGTCTCAAACTCAACTCATTGATGTTGCCAACATTGTATATCTTTATTCTCTCTTGGCAATGTCATTTTTATCAACGATGCTTGATTTTTCTATATCAGTGCATTGATACAATTAGACACATGGCTCCAATTAATTGGTATTAGATCATATGAGTCAATATTTTGACCATTTCTACGATCTAGGGGGAGCATGCGATAGTGATTGATACCCACTTAAGATTTCATATTAGGTATCAAACATTTCTTAATCTATTAGATTTTGTTACATTTTAAATGGATTCAATGACAAGAGTTATGTCTTGTATGCTGTGTCCACCTTTTTGACAATGACACAGGGAGAGAGATATGGATTATGTAAATCATATATGGGGAAGGAGATATGAGATATATGGTTTATGTAATCTTTGCCTATTATATGTCAATTGATTTGAAGCTTTATTGGTTTATTTATTTTCAATTGGTGCATATAAGTAGGAGTAGCTCATTAGTATTGTGCTTTATTTATTTATCTTTTACATAATGTGTGTCATCATCAAAAAGGGGGAGAATGTTAGGTATTGACTTTCTAGACTAATATAGTTTTGATGATGATCACAACATTATGTTGTTGATAATGACTCTCAATGTTTTAGTCCCATATTTAACATTTGAAGAATATCATTTTTGGAGACTAAAAGCTTAATGCAAGGATGGACATCAAGTGGATCATTGCCATAACTTGGTGCTTGATGAAAGGAAGCTCATCAAGAGGTGCCAAAGCTTGAAAGAAGATGGGGAGAATCAAGGCATCAAGAGCTTGAAGTCTTAGACTCTAGAAGAAGCAAATTATAATCCATGTAATACCTTATTACTTGCTTTTCTCTTTTTGAGTCTAGAACTTTGTAATGCCTTGATTAGATGGTCTTTTATTCATGCATATGCATTTACCATCATAGTGAACCTTAGGATCATCATAGAATCCAATCCAATAGGTTCTCCATGCCAAACACTCAAATTAGAGTTTTTGGACTTCCAACAGGCGCCTGCTGAAGGCATGACATGCGACTGGTGATCACTAGACGCCTGACTATCCTTCTATAGGTGGTTGTTATGCCCTAGCTCAAGTCAAATTTCTTGACTCCATACTCGAGTTTTTGGTACAGGAGACTGAAGTACAAAAGACATGCGTGTGTCATCATACATGCGCCTGAACATTGTTCAATAATCGCCTAGTGTGCCAATGTGCACAAATTGTCATTTTGAGCTCCAATCCATCTTGTGTGACAGACGACTGATATAGACTTGTTAGGCGACTGTCAACATCAGTCGCCTGAACGTTGTTCATCAGTCGCCTGAATGCTCAAGTGCGTAAGTTGTCTTTTTTCAGCTCAAATCCATCCTGTGTGGCAGTCGCCTGTTGAAGCCTTTACATGTGCATGCACAGTGGTACATGCACCTGTGTAGACTTCTACAGCCGCTTGTCCTGGCTCAGATTATAGTCGTTTGAGAAAATATAGCAGTTACAACAGGCGCCTGCTTCCTTGCCTTCAGGCGCCTGTCCGAGCTGTTTCTGCCAATATTCTAGCCGTTGCTAAATTGACTTTTTGGGCTTTTTGCTTGGATTTAGTGGTTTATTGTGGCTTCATATATATATGAGATACCTTAGTTCTATTACAACTCTTGATTATCATTGAATATCATTGAGAAAAATAAAGCCACTCTTATTTCCCTCATTTCCCTCTTTTGAGTCTTAATTCTCTTCATGCATTGAAGCTAGCTCATAAGAAATTCCTTCAAGTGCATCAAAGCTCATCTCATCACTTGGAGATCCTCTTCTATACCTTGTATACATCATTGAGTAAGTTTATTTCATCAAGGCATAGGTAAGAGTCTATTTGTTTCATATTTTACTTGAAACCCTAGATTTCTTTGTGGGAGTTAGTTTCTCCCTTTGTGGGAGTTAGTTTCTCCCTTTGTGGGAGTTTTCGTCCTTGTGTAGGACTAACCCTTGTGTAGGGTTTGGTCTATCCTTGTGTAGGACAAATTCCTTGTGTAGGGTATCTCTTGTGTAGGGATTGTATTCACTACCTTGTGTAAGATCATATTGAATATTGGTGTGGCTGGATATACCTGTGGAACCAGAGTAAAATTCTTTGTGTTTGCGTTTGCTTAATTGTGTTGATTAATCTCCTTTTGTACTTATAATTCTGCATTTGCAAGTTTAATTTTAATTACACCATTATTGCCATTCACTATTCACCCCGTAGTGTGTGTTGTTTGGTATTGCAAGGTAGACGGCCCTTACACTTATGTCTAATCTCTTCTTCGGCATGTTATTGCCTACTTGTTCTAAAAGCTCCTCTAAGGTCTATCGCCTTCTCAATATCCTCCGCATATTCATCTGGGTCATCTGAGAGTGCCTATATATGCCTTGCCCTTAATTCCTCCTTAATCCTTTTCTCAAATCTGGATATCTGGTATGTACACTTTCTTTCATCTTCTCAAATATGTGTACCTTAATCTCTGCACGTACTGTTTTCGATACTTCGAAACATGTCATCACATCCTTCGAAATTCCTGCCAAGTGTTCTTTAAGGCGAGTCATGTCTCAATGCATTTCTTTTAGGCAGTAGTTGCACCATATATGTTTATATTCGTTTTTGACCATTTTACAATGAGACTACGCAATATCCAACACCTTCTTTAGAGTTCTTCGAGACATTTTAATTACTGTTATAATTGAAGTCAACATATAACGAGGTAAAACTGTAGTGAAAAATACAAATAGGTATAGTGCAAAATATCAAAAATGTATTAGTTTCTAAATTTTTTAGTGTTTGTCTAACCTTTTTAAATAATTTCTAACATTAATTTTTCAGTATTTTTAGTATTTTCAATATTTCTGTAGTATTTATTTAGTATTTCTCTAACATCTTTTTAAATAATTTCTAACCTCGTTTTTATCTAGAAATTTTAATATTTTTAGTACTCGTTAGTATTTTTAGTAGAAACTAGAAGTACTCGTATAATTGGTTAAATATATTAGTTTCTAAAATTTTTTGTGTTTGTCTAACCTATTTTTTATAATTTCTAACATTAATTTTTTTTGATATTTTTAGTATTTTTTACAATTTTACAATTTCTTATTTAGTATTTTTCAGTAGAAATGGAAAAGTACTTATAAATTTGTTAAATGTATTAGTTTCAAAAAAATTTAGTATATGTATAACTTATTTTTTAGTATTTCTAACATTAATTTAGTATTTTAAGTCTTTTTTTTACTATTTTTTAAGATTTTTGAATTATTTTTTAGTATTTTGAGTCTTTTTAGTAGAAAGCACCTAGCATTTATTACTTATTAGTATATTACTATGTTTAATAATGCTAACATTAATTTCTTTAGTATTGTTTAGTTTTTTTACTACTTTCAGTATTCCTATAGTATTTTTTGTATTCCTTTAATTTCTAAACATCTGCTATTCACATTAAACATTTTCCGTAAACACATGCCCTGATACATATTGTTAGGATGTAATCACCCGATCGTGTCTTTCTCATTCAATGAATATATATACTTACAATGATTTCACAGGATCATAACAAACAACAAGTTGTTATGATCAGTATAAGATCTTACTAACAAATAAACTAACAAATAAACTATCTAATAATATTTTATTTGCTATTACACCCCCTGCAGTCTGAGTGGGAGGAGGCTGGACACTCAAGCTGGAGCGAAACCGAGTGAAAAGATGTCGTGGTAAGCCCTTCATAAATATGTCTGCATATTGGAATTCAGAAAGGACATGAAGAACTCGCACCTCGCCAACCTGAACTTTTGTGCGAACAAAGTGAATGTCAAGCTCAATATGTTTTGTTCGCTGGTGTTGGACGGGATTGCCAGAGAGGTAAACCGCTGAACTATTATCACAGTATACTAGTGTGGCATGACGAACTGGTATATGAAGTTCAAGAAGTAAGTTACAGAGCCAACTAGTCTCGGCAACAGCGTTAGCAACCCCGCTGTATTTGGCCTCTGAACTAGACCGATATATAGTTGCTTGGTGTTTTGACGACCATGATACTAAATTATCACCAAGAGAACCATAGTAGCCAGAAGTGGATCGTCGTGAGTCGGGGCAACCTGCCCAATCGGTGTCTGAATAAGCGGTCAGGGTAAGAGATGTGGACACAGAGATACGAAGACCGTGATCAGTAGTACCTTTAACATAGCGCACGCTCATGAGAAAATGAAGATGTGGCTCCGGGGGGTCATGCATGAATAGGCAGATTTGTTGAACAGCATATGTAAGGTCAGGCCGAGTGATGGTTATGTACTGTAAGGTGCCGGCCAAGCTTTGGTATAAGGACGGATCCGCAACGGGAGGACCGTCTGTTGCACTTAATTTGGCCGATGTGTTGACAGGAGTGGTCGTGGAGTTAAAAGAGGTCATGGACGCACGTGCCAGAATGTCTTTGGCGTACTTGCTTTGTGAGAGAAACAAGCTGGACCAATCCCGAGTAACAATGATGCCAAGGAAATGATGAAGAGCACCGAGATCTGTCATTGCAAATTCACGAGACAGAGAGATGATAATACGATGCAATAGTGATGTGCTGGAAGAAGTCAGAACAATGTCGTCAACATAAAAGCAAGAGATAAGCAGTGTCGGGCCCATGTTGATAGATAAAGAGGAATGCGTCACACATACTGCTACGGAAACCTTGGGAGAGAATAAAATTAGCAAACCGTTGATACCAGGCTCGGGGAGCCTGCTTGAGGCCATATAAAGATTTGCGAAGGCGACAGACGTGAGTAGGCAAGGTGGAGTCCACAAATCCAGGTGGTTGGTGCATGTAGACTGTCTCAATCAAGTTACCATGTAAAAAGACATTTTTGACGTCCAACTGGTGGATTGGCCAAGATCGGGAGATGGCTAAGCTCAACACGGTGCGTATAGTGGTCGGCTTTACAACCGGGCTAAAAGTCCCATCACAGTCAATTCCAACCTGTTGTGTTTTCCATTGACCACTAGGCGGGCTTTATAGCGCTGCAAAGAACCGTCAGAATGAAACTTGTGGCGAAAAAGCCACATACAGTGGATGATAGAAGTATCTAAGGGACGGGGAACCAATTCCCATGTATTATTAGCAATGAGAGCACGATATTCATCCTGCATGGCAGCGGTCCAATTCGGGTTCTGGAGAGCAGCACGGGGGGATTTGGGTAAGGGGGATATCTGTTTTGGTGGGTAGTAAAGAGGTTCATTTTTGTGATTGGTTTGTATATGCCGTGCTGAGAACGAGTGCCCAGGGTGTGTGTAGGTAGGGGCGGTGGAGTGGTGGGGGGGTTGGAGGAGGCAGGGGCGGGTCAGGGGTGTTGTTGGTGTTGTGGGATGGTGCCGGACTGTTTTGTGGCTGGGCATGGGAGGTATGGTGCTGGGCAGAGAGGGGGGTCTGAGGTGGGGTAGGTTCGGGTGGATTTGGGTGGTTAGGAGTGGGGGGGGGGGCTGAAAGAAGGGTGGTAGGCCGAGCTGGTCATAGAGGGGAGGGGAGGTGGGAGAGAAGTCGGGGTCGAGGAAATGATAACGTGAGGCAGGGGGTGGGGTGGATGTGGCGAAGGGGAAGACATGTTCGTCGAAGATGACATGGCGGGAGAGAATAACCTTTTTGGTAGCAAGATCGAGACAACGGTAACCTCTATAGTTGGCGGTGTAACCTAAGAAAACACACCGGGTAGATCGAGGGTCAAGTTTGTGTTGGCAGTTTGCAGAGAGGTTTGTGTAGCAAAGACAACCGAAGACACGAAGATGATCATATGTGGGATGTTTAAGGAAAAGAGCGGAAGTGGGTGAGCGATAGTTAAGGAGTTTTGTGGGTAGAATGTTGTGTAAGTATGTGGCGGTGTGAGAGCTTCGACCCAGTAATTAGGTGGTAAAGAGGCGTGATAAAGGAGAGCGAGTACAATATCATTGAGGCGATGAAGCATTCTTTCAGATTTACCATTTTGGGATGATGTTTGTGGGCACAAGAAACGAAGTGTAAGGCCGTGATGGGTAGTAAGATTGTGGTAAGAGGAGTTGTCGAATTCACGTCCCATATCACATTGAAAACTTTTGATTTCTTTTTTGAATTGGGTGCGAATGTAAGCGTGGAAATGGATGAATTTTGGAAAAACGTCCGACTTATATTTATGAGGTGCACCCATACATATTGAGAAAAGTTGTTTATGAGCACCATGTAATATTTAAAGTCACTTTTGCTTGGGACATGGGATGTCCATAAATCACAATGGATAATGTCAAAGGGAGCACAAGAATTAGAATTTGAATCATAAAATGGTAAACGTTTGTGTTTGCTTATTTGACATGAATGGCAAAACTGGGAGCGGCGCTCATTATTACAAAGAATAATAGAATTACTCCTAAGATAATCAATGATAGGAAGACCTGCGTGGCCGAGTCGATTGTGCCACAAGGAGGATGAGGAAGCGGAGAGGAGGGCCGAAGGTGCAGATGACGACATGTGAGAGAAGGGGTAGAGTTCGCCATTACTGTTGCTCCTCGTAATGATAGTCCCAATCTGGAGATCCTTTACAGAAAAACCAGTGGGGTCAAATTCGACAGAAACGTTATTATCATTGGTAAATTGGCGAACAGAGATAAGATTTTTGATAATCTGAGGGGTGTATAGGACACGGTTTAGGCTGAGGGTACGAGTTGGGAGGTCTATTTTAGTAGAGCCCGTTCTGTGAACCGGAATGGTCATGCCATTACCAACAAATATCGAACTAACATTACTAGTAGTACCAAGAGAAGTACGGTTACCTGAGTTGGAGGTCAAATGGGATGAGGCTCCAGTGTCCATGTACCATTGTGCATCCTCGGGTGACTGAAGAGACATTGCATTGAAGGCTTGACCCATGTCAGTTTGTTCGAGTCCCGTACCATCAGCAACCATAACATGTGTCGGGGTGCGGCCCGGTGTTGATGACGAGGACAGAGGAGCCTTGTATGAAGCAGAATAGGGCCCACGGGTAGGTGGTTGCCACAGACTGGCCCAGCCCGACTGTGTTGGATATGGGCAATGCGGTGGGGTCCATGAAGCAGGCCATGGTGGCGGAAACCAGTAGTTGTAGGGCAGAGAAGGCAGCGGTTGTGGAGGAGCGGTGACAGGCGAAGTGCGAGCACCCCCGGAATTTGCACGGTTGTTATTGTGCCATCCACCATTGTTACGGCCACCATTGCCGTGCCTGTTGTGGCGACGGTTATTGCCGTTGCCATTGCGGGCCCCATTTCTGGATTGGGACTGAGAAGAACCCGATTGATCACCCCAAGTGGACGTGTCCAAAGAGGGGGCAGAAGGGGCAGCGAAGGCCCCAGCATGGGTGGGTTTTGTGCGTGCCGATCGACGTTGAACTTCAAGTTGGAGCATACTCCGAGCAGTTTCGAAGCTACGCATGGTCTGATTTATATAAGCTCCGACAGTGTCAAAATCGACGGGCAACTCCCAAACCAGTTGAAGAACGAGACGTTGATCATTGACCGTGCTACCAACATCATTAAGTTGGCCAGCAGTTTCCTTTAATTTCTGGCAATAATCATCCAGAGACGCCATGTTGGCAAGAGCGAGATTGTTGAACTCAAGGTTTTAGGTCTCGGTTTCGGTCTCGGTATCACTCTTCCCAAAATTTAGGTTTCGGTATCGGTATCGTCCGTTTCGGTGGTTTCGGACGGTAGTTTCGTTTCATCGGTATCGGTAGTTTCAGATACTTAAAACTCTATTAAATACTATCAAATATTATCAAATATTAGCACAAATACCTTTTTACTAGTTACACATTTTGTTAAAAGTATTATGCTAAATATATTACATTTTTTTGATCAACAGGATTGAAAATAAATGAGAATGGCAAGCTTTTGAATAAATGGAAGGGTTTGGTGGCTGAAAATGATAACTTTGTAAATAAATGGAAGACCTTTAGTGGCTGAATGTCAAGCTTGTAATTAAATGGAAAGCCTTTAGTGGCCAGCTCACTCAAAAGGTCAAACTTCTTAATAAATGCTAGCATGTGTTGGACAATTGCACTTGCACCATGCAAACGAAATTTAAATTAAATGCTAGAATATGCTACCATGTAAGACCTCAAATTGCAGGAGGCGGGCTTCTTCGGGGATGCGACGGGAGGCGGGCGACCCTGAGGTACGGCCATCTCTTCGTTTCTTCCTCTTTTTCTGGATTTTGGTGATGTTTCCTCCTCCTCCTCCTCCTTGTTTTCATTTTTTTAAGTTTCAGTCGGTATCGGACAAGTTTCGGCCGGTATCGGCCAATACGGCCGAAACCCCGACCGATACGTCCGAAACTCAGGTCGATACGGCCGAAACCCCGGCCGATACGGCCGAAACCGAGAAGTAACGTGTGGTTTCAGACCGGTCCCCTCCGAAACCGATCCGAAACGGTCGAAACCGGTCGGTTTGGCCGAAACCTAAAACTATGGTTGAACTCATCCTCAAGTGCTGCCGCTCGAGAACCTTTGTTGTGATGAAAGTGGTTTTAAGGCGAGTCCAGGCATCACGGGCGGTTGATTCGGTCTCTAAGATGTGAAGGAGTATGTCGTCGGAGAGGGTGCCATAGATCCATTGAAGCACATGTACGTCAACTTCAGCCCATGTCTCGTAGGATGGGTCGGTTTTAGTAGGAGGGGGAGTGTCGTCGATGTGACGTAGAACTTTATACCCCTTAACATGGATGGTAAATAGTTTTACCCATGCGGAATAGTTGACTTTAACACAGTCGAGCATACGTACCTTATGAAGGATATTGGTAACCGAGAAGACAGGATGGAGAGCAGGCTTGCCGCCGGAGGTCTGGGCACTGTTAGATCCGTCGATGTTTGCCATGGCAACAAGAGGAGTGGAGGAGATGACGTTTAACGGGTTGCCGTAGCAACAAGAGGAAAATCAGGAAGATGTGGGATTTTCTTTTGGCCCTAATACCATGTTAGAATGTAATCCCCCTGATCGGGTCTTTCTCATTCAATGAATATATAAACTTACAATGATTTCACATGATCGTAACAAACAACAAGTTATTATGATCAGTATAATATCTTACTAACAATGTGAGTATAATATCTAACTAACAAATAAACTAACAAATAAACTAACAAACAATATTTTATTTGATTGAATGAGAAAGACTTACAATGCTTTCACATGATTATAACAAACAACAAGTTGTTATGACCAGTATAATATCTTACTAACAATATCAGTATAATATCTAACTAATAAATAAACTAACAAATAAACTAACTAACAATATTTTATTTGCTATTACATATGACAGGGCAAACTTGTACATAAAATTCCATATGTTTAGCAAAGGTAGAGTGTGCATATCATCTTGCTGCCGGTCAAAGTTCATAGTTTGGTCACCGTATTCAAAATACATTCAGGTTATTAACATTCTTTTAAAGCTAATGGCGAACTTGTTAATAAATGCAATGTTTTGAGCAAAATTTGAAGTGACTGGCAGCTGTGGCGTTCACAATACACAGTTTGCCCAAATATTAATCGTTATTTACAAGTTTGTCATTTAGTTTAATACCGAGGTTTTAGTGTTATGGCAAACTTGTAAATATCATCGAATGTTTGGGCATATGTGTACTGCGATTGGGTGAGTGCGTATATAGTATATATCGCGTAGATTAACCTGGATTTTCACATCTTATGTGGAAAACTCTTTTACTCAGGTGATGGGGACTCACGACACATTGGGTTTAAAGTCCCACTACCTGGTGCATTTGAAATAGCTTCAGTAAGTGCCATGCGATGCTTCTAACCTACCAAATTATACAAGGACTTTGCTGCATGTGTTGGATTTTTTTTCTTCTTTCCCAGGATGTTGTCACAGTTGGTCGACGTCCAGAGCAAGCAGATATGGTTATTCCTGTCCCTACAGGTACTTTTTAATCACATAAATTCAATCTATAGCTTGATACCCATTTTGATACTACTGTATCACTGTAATCATTTTTGTGAGCACCATGGAATTTCACGTTTATGAAGATTTGCTTGCAGAGTCTCCGGTGAATTCCCCCAAAATCAGATGTCTCTTTAAAAAACCATAGAACCATTTACCGTTAAAAAATGTCTCTATATACAGTAACTATATATGCATAGAACCGTTTTATTTGTTTCACAGTATTTTTGCTTCAGTTACAGATTATGAAATACAACGATATTTGTGTGCATACTTTCTAGAGCTTATCAAAATTATGCAAAAATTATATTGTTTGATATCATCTTTCATTTTTTTTTCATTTTTTGTGCATGCATATATAATGATATATTATAATATTTTATATTGCCTTTTCCTTATACCCTAGCTTTTGCACATTTACCGTATACCACGTTCACATATGTACCGATACACACACCGGTACCATGTATATGCTGCCTAGCCAAACGCTTTAATTTTTGCCAATGACCTTGAGTCATGTTGGGAAGGATCTACTCAGAGCTCAGATTTGTGTGTGTTTTTTTTGGGGGGGATGATAACAAGCTTGTCTGATCCCCATGGAAAACTTGGACAAGTGGAATGTGTTGGGTTGATTTTCTGTTGCTATATGTTGGCATTAGTTATACTGGATCTGAAGTGTTTTGGTTGAAGAATCTGACCATGTTCTATACATGCATTAGTCATGTTGTAAGTCATGTCATAACATTGTTCACAACATGCAGTATCTAGAATTCAGTTGCTAAATTTCTGGCTTCAGGTATTTAAATCTGATTTTGCTGCTTCGTTCTGATCTATTTTATTCTCCCAGAATCTCGTTGTAATCTTGATGATAGCTATATTTATTGAGGAAATATCCGCTCGAGATTTCTTTAAACTATTTACCCGAAATGGTTAAGTGGTTCTTTGATTTATGAGATTACTTGACCGAAGTGGTTTCTAGATATTTGGGCGGAAAATCTGCATGAGATTTTATTGAACAGTTCCTAAATTGGTGGAGGCTGGTTTATAAGGCACTTATGCGGATTCTACTAGTGTTTATCTCTTTCGTGAAGATTGTTGATCGATATCTGGCGACGGAAGCCGACGGCTACACAGGTAGGGATCGAAGGGAGTTTGATCTAGTCGGTTTATGCAAGGGGATCTTGTGGTTTCTACATCATGGGAAGGAGGCTGACGGCTACGGGAGTAGGGATCAAATGGAGTTTGATCTAGTCAGTTGTTGCAAGGGGATCTTGCGTGCAAGGGGATCTTGTGGAGATTACTTCATGAGGTTGTTTGGGATCACCCATTGCGGTTTGTATTAAGGGGGGTGTGTTCCTCCTAATGAGATTGCAATATTAGTGATTGTAATCGTTTTGATATAGTGGAGTAATCTGATTTTGTTGTGCGTGTCCCCGCAGATGTAGGTGTGCGCACCAAACTGCGTTACCAAATTTTGTATGTTGTGTTTTCCGTATATGTGTTCATATTTATATGATTAAATCATTGGTACTGACATTTACAATGGTATCAGAGCGGGTCATCGTGTTGCTTTGTTGTCTAAGAGGGAGTGATCTTGGATTATCAGTACGTCGATCATAAATACTCGAGAAGGTGCTTCCGTTATTCGTCTTCCTTTGCTTGAAGGAACCGAGTATACATATTGGAAATCAAGGATGCGTGCTTTTATCAAACCCCTTGATGAAAAAGCTTGGATTGTTGTTGTTGAAGTATGGTCTCCTCCTGCTGAAGTTGACAAAGACGACGATGAATTTCTCAATGTGGCAAAGGACTGGAGTCAGATTGAAGAACGTGCGCTCTTGGAAATTCTAAAGCTGTTAATGCTCTCTTTACGGTTGCTAATGAAGAACAATTCAAGCTTATTTCTATGTGTGAATCGACTAAAGAAGCATTAGACATTCTTCAAACTGCTTATGAAGGAACCAATTCGGGAAGAGTTTCTAAACTTCAAATGTTTGCTTCACAATTTGAAGAATTGAGAATGGATGATGATGAGACCATTACTGTATTTAATGGAAAACTGAGAGATATTGCAAATCTAGCTTATCAACTTGGAAAAAAAATATTCAGAGGTCAAGTTGGTTCGTAAAACTCTAAGATCTCTTCCTGAACGGTTCTCTGCTAAGGTAGCAGCTATTGAGGAAGCTAGAGATATCTCTACCATGAGACTTGATGAGCTAATAAGATCTATTCAGACCTATGAGATGAATCAGAAGCAGAACAAAAACGACAAAGGAGTTGCCTTTAAGATTGATGCTGGAAATGTTTATAAAGATGATGAATCTGGTTTAGATGAGGATATAGTTCAGCTAACCAAAAATTTCAGCAAGATGCGCAAGAAAATTGGAAGTAAAGGGCAGAATTTTAGCACTGAAAACAATATGCTTCGGCCTGGTGATACTTCTACTGGAAAAACCTTCAACCGAAATCCGAAGTATGATCATAAGAGGAGAGGAAAAAGGATTCAGTGTAGAGAGTGAAGGGTATGTGCATATTCAGGCTGAATGTGCAAACACTCTGAAGAAACAAAAAGGGAAGTCTTTGACAAGTACCTGGACTAAAGATGAGTCAAAGGTCAGTGCTGAAGATGAGGAAATCACTAGTAATTATGATGCCTTTGCGGCCTCTCTGAAGAAGAAATCTGATTACAACACTAGCAGTCATGTCAGATCTGATGTTGCAACTTCAGTCATGACATCTGTCAACAAATCAGAAAATGTTAGATCCAGTGTTACAACATCGTCCATGATATCTACAGCTGAATCAGATTCTAAAGTTGACAGCGATGAGGAAGTGAGGATGATATCCGGGTCTCATACCAGATGATGTTTGAAAATGGATGCATATCTATAGCATTAATAAACTGTTGAAAGAAGAAAATGAAAGATTGAAGAAAGAAAATGAGGAAGCCAAGAGCAAATGTCTGAAAGTTGAGGAAACCCTTAAAGAGCTGGAAAGCAACTTCAGTAATATCCTCCTCAGGGCAGAGAAAGCTAAAACAACATTAAACAAGTGGAACTTGGGAAAAGCAAAACTGGATGACATTCTGGACATGGGTAAAACCGCAGGAGATCATACTGGAGTGGGCTATCATAAAAGATTTAATTTTAACAGTTCTACTACAAAAAGGATACAAATCATGAAGGAAATTGAGAAAATCGGCCAGCACAAGGGTAATGATGGCAAGAAGTTAATTAAACCTGTCAAAGGTTGAAGTTCAGTGTGTGAATACTGCAGAATTATTAGTCATTCTGAGAAGAACTGCTTTAGTCGTATGCGTCACTTCATGGAGGGCAGAATAGTAAGTTCTCTCGGCAGGATAGTGAAAAGACAATGTGTTAAGAAGACCGAGTTATATAGCATGGTGGCTCATACATCCATAAGAGCGTCTTCAGACAACATATAGTATTTTGACAGTGGATGCTCACGACACATGACAGTCAACAAGGAGTTTCTTGATGACTACAAAGTCAGTACATGGTGTGGTGTGACATTTGGTGATGGTCAAAGGAGCAATGTTCTTGGTAAAGGTAATCTGAATGTAATTGGACTTCCTAAGCTTAAGAATGTGTTGCATGTTGAAGATCTCAAAGCCAATCTTATTAGCATCAGTCAACTGTGTGATCAAGGCTTGCTTATGAGATTTACTAAGGAGAAATGTTTTGTGCTTAATGCTGATGAAGAGTGTATTATGATGGGCAAGAGGTCTGCTGACAACTGCTATCTGCTACAAGACTCTAGTACTTTTATGAATGAAGATCTGAACAGTACAGTTTCAGACAGAACACCTCATGTTGTGACTGATATTGTAACATTGGATACGATACAGAACGATGTTGTTGCAGATGTTATGACACCAGAATCGACATCTCTCAACAATCAATTTGAGCAACTTGCTACAAATTCTTATGAATTTTACTCCAGAATTATCAGAGAATTATCTCGCCGCTCATCCTCCTCCAGCGCCATCGGATCTTTGCCTGTACCCTCTCCAGCACAACGATCCGTCGTCGATCCGGCTGTCACGGTCTCTTCACACATTCCGGCTGACTTTTCCAAAATTTTCCCACTTCTACGCCGGTTCCACCACATCCATGTCTCCAAATTTTGACATGCAGACTGCCGAAGCTTCTCTGTCAGCACCGCCGATGTCTTCAACTCACCAGCTACTGTTTTTGGCCTCTCAGAGCTTGACTACTACACTGGATATCGTTCCATTTTTGCTGTCTTCTATCAGATGTGAGGTATACTTTTCTTCCTCTAATTTCGTTGTGCCTGAGGATTTATTTGCAATATTTTGTCGTATGAGAGAGACAGTGGAGCCTCTTGATGTGTCTCGGGGGTGATTGTTCTGGATAAATCATTGGAGATGTATACTTGGGTTATATTGTAGAGCTGCGGGAAAGTATTAAATTTATTGATCAGGACATACTTTTACTGTCGACCATTGAGTCTGGTTTCCCATCTTCCTTTGTGGTTTTGATTGAGATTATCATCTTGATGACTTAGATTCTTCCAAGTCTGTATCCGATGGTGTCCGTACATATCAAAAAGCTGGTGCAGATTTCTCAGATCCACATGATGCAAATAGTCAAGCTATTTTTTTGGTGGGTTAGAAAATACTGTGGACCTTCCTGATGTCATCTTGTTATGTTCTATTGTTGATGAAGGAGTTGCCCCAACTGACCGTCATGTTGCAGACGATGTCATGACACATGAGCCGACACCTCAGGATGGCTCAAATGATTCTCCTGTTGCTCATGTTATGGAATATATTGTAACACAGGACACAACATCTGCTTCTCATTCACATGCCAATTTCCAGCTATTTCTGTTTCTGAGCATCCTCTACCTGATTCAGTGCCTCCATCTGCTTCACACTTTCGAGATGACATTGCCATTTATGAAGCAGCATCCAGAGACATTGCTCGTCAGATCGCCGTTTTACAAGCTCAGAAGGCTACATTTGACAGTAGAGCTCAAGCTCTAAGGGGTATTTTGGCGTCTTTTCGTCCGCATGCACATCTGATACTGCTCTAGCTCTAGCTACACTTCTTTAGGTATTCTTTGGTTTATTGTGGCTCAAAGGGGGAGTATTTATTGTTGTGCACTCTTTTGCCCGTGCTTGGGTTGCGCCACATAATGCCAAATGAGGAGATTGTTGGGTTGATTTTCTGTTGCTATATATGTTGGCATTAGTGACACTAGATCTGGAGTGTTTTGGTTGAATCTGATCCTGTTCTGTATATGCATCAGTCATTTTGTAAGTTATGTCATAACATTGTTCACAACATGGAGTATCTGGAATTCAGTTGTTGAATTTCTGGCTTCAGGTATTTAGATCTGATTTTGCTGCTTCGTTCAGATCTATTTTATTCTCCCAGAATCTCGTTGTAATCTTGATGGTTGCAATATTTATTGGGAAAATATCCGATCGGGATTTGTTTAAACTATTTACCCGAAATTGTTAAGTGGTTCCTTGATTTATATGATTACTTGTCTGAAGTGGTTCCTAGATATTTGGGCAGAAAATCTGCATGAGATTTTATTCAACTGATTTTGCCAAAACAATTCCTAAATTGGTGGAGGCTGGTTTATAAGGCACTCATGCGGATTCTACTAGGGTTTATCTCTTTCATGAAGATTGTTGATCGATATCCGGGGACGGCGGCCGACGGCTATACAGGTAGGGATCGAAGGGAGTTTGATCTAGTCGGTTTATACAAGGGGATCTTGCGGTTTCTACATACTGGGAGGGAGGCTGACGGCTACGGGAGTAGGGATCAAAGGGAGTTTGATATAGTCAGTTGTTGCAAAGGGATCTTGCGTGCAATGGGATCTTGCAAAGATTATTCCATGGGGTTGATTGGGATCGCCCATTGCGGTTTGTATTAAGGGGGAGTGTGTTCCTCCTACTGAGATTGCAAAATTAATGATTGTAATCGTTTTGATATAGTGTAAGTAATCTGATTTTTCTGTGCGTGATCCCGCAGATGTAGGTGTGCACATCGAACTGCGTTACCAAGTTTTGTGTGTTTTTGTGTTTTCCGTGTATGTGTTTATATTTATATGTTTAAATCATAGGTACTGATAGTGAGTGGTCAGTCTCGGCCAGGTGAGGAGATCACTCAGAACGCTCACAATGATGCAGCAGAAGTGCAATTAATCCATAATTGGTGATATTTCCGGTTTACCAGACCCTGACTCTGTCACGGGGATAGACGAAGATTGGTTTCTCTCCAGAAAATTACCCCTCTGCTCAAAGTGTATCATTTCTGTTAGTCTTGTATTTAGCAGGAACTAGCATGCACATAAGATTTTTCTCTTGGTTGAACAGCCATTCCTTACGGTTTCAATACATTTTTGATCTTTCACCAAGAATGCATACATCGTTAACTCGTCAACATAAAATGCAGTATCAGGTGCTCACGCTCGCCTCAAGCAGAAAGAAGGAAATCTGCTCATTACAGATCTGGACAGCACGAACGGAACGTTTGTTGATGAACAGCGGCTGAGACCTGGAGCCGTTGTAGCAGTACCTCCAGGGAGCTGTATAACTTTTGGTACTAGCACTTGAAAACTGATCTTCTAACCGTTTTGAGTTCCCTTCTGCTTCCTAATATCATTTTTCGGTATCTATAAAATTTATGGCCATCTTATTGTCGATTTCAGGTGATGCCAATTTAGCCATGTTCCGTGTTTCGAAGATGGAGGCAGTTGCTGAAAGCCCGGCCGCCCTCAGTGAGCTGAGTTGAGATGATCACGTGTCATCGCATTTTTCGCTTGTATACTCTTTTGGTTATGAATATCTGTGATGAATCATGTTTATGTCCAATGATTCGTATATATGTGTGGGGTTGTATCATGCTAACAGAGATTCACAAACCCAACATGAGAATGCTTAATGGTTCAACTCATATGTGATCACAAAGGTCCCAACACACTTAAGGAGATGCAGATCCTATAAGAGAACTTAGTAAAATGTTCCTTCAATTCTCATATCGCCTTCCAGAAAAGAGGGAGGAGAGGGTGCCAACCGAGCAAAGGCTCGTTGGCACTAACCGTTCCTTTGGGCATTTTAAATAACCCTCTCCTTGGAAACAAGAGAGTGGGCTAAAGGCTAGTGTGACTTGGGAGCTTTGGCCCCTGATGCAAGAGGTGGAACTTGAGAGAGTGCTTGATGTAAGGAAAGGTTGAGAGATTGTTGTGGGATATGTTATTCTCTTGTATTCACATTCTCTTTATCAATGATTTTCTTCTTCTTCATGCATTGTGTCCAATGAATGTATGTAAAGGTTGAATGGACCAACCGTCCAAATCGTCTTCGTCTCTTCTCCCGGAGTGTCTGTGCTCTGTTTTGTGTGCATGGCGATATAACCCTGGGCAGGCCCAATGATCTCTCAGCTGCTTCTCTTAATGATAAGCCCAACAAAAACCCACGATGTTGGTCCAACGGCCCAGAGACACTCACACTAGCCTATCATCCCTCGGTGTAAAGGGCAAGCTGAGCTGACCGTTGGGTTCCCTCATCAATGCTAGCCTTTAAGTTTTTCTTCAATATGAGCATTCAATGCTTGGCCGATTCAGCCCACACGTCAATGTCAATGTCGACAACTCATGACAATGCAATAAAGTGTCTTCAATACTCGACCGTTACCTGAACAACGGCACTCAAAAGGGACATCGCCTATATATAGTTGAGAGAACGACGAAAGAAAGGTTCCACTCCCGACTCTCTGACATCCACCCGAGTCAGCTACTCCTAAACTTGGCATCTACTGCATGCACCGTGTACATTTCCTCCAT
Organism: Scilla litardierei; assembly: GCA_030789695.1. Taxonomy (NCBI): domain Eukaryota; kingdom Viridiplantae; phylum Streptophyta; class Magnoliopsida; order Asparagales; family Asparagaceae; genus Scilla; species Scilla litardierei. The sequence goes on along the minus strand of CM061137.1, from coordinate 153,208,142 downwards.
GGTCAGAGAAATTACATGGACCTTTATTTGGAGAGCCCACCACGATCAATGGCCCGAACTAAAAAAGGATCCATTTACCATATTATTTTCGTTCATCATCCATTTTCAATCTTCCTGTGATTCAATGGTGAATTAAACTTGTTATTTTAACAAGCAAATAACAGCAACTCCGTTGTAGTCTAGTTGGTTAGGATACTCGGCTCTCACCCGAGAGACCCGGGTTCAAGTCCCGGCAACGGAAATTTTAATTTTTGTGGAATTAATCATTAAATGGGTTTACTGAGAATTGAAACAAAAACCTAATGATTCTCATTTCTCCTGCCTCTCTTTAGGGCCTGTTCTTTTGAGTGTAAACGAGGGGAATCCCACTTTTTTCACTGTTGTGAACAGTGTTTTGGGGGAAAACCGATTGGGATTCCCCAAACCCGTTCTTTTGCTTTCCCAGCGTAAAGGAATTCCCAAAACCTCTTTCCCTCTCTATTCCCCTCTAAAAAGAAACTAAAATGAGGGATTTCATGAGGAATTCATTTCTCCTCCACTTTCTCCTTCCACTTTCTCATCCAAAAGAACACAAAACAAATATTTTCTCTCTCTTGATTCCTTTATTCCCACCACTTTCCCCAACCCCATTACACTCAAAAGAACAGGCCCTTAACCAAGCCATGTACATCCCCCTTATAGAGTCCCCATAGTTCTGCTTGCAACCAAGTACAGGTCCCCAATCTCCTAACCAAACCTCGTTTTCATCTTCACATATCCTTCGAGCGATGGTTCCCATGCAATTAATTTTTGGCATTTGGGTCGAAGGGAGCTCGTGGTTGTGCTCTGCATATATAGCATCGCTTATATTGGCCGCGAAAGATATAATTGTCGCTGGAGTAACCAAACGATGAGAGACATTTGGTTTTGGTTCAAACATAAACTTATTCAGCCTTTCCCCACAGTGTCCAAACCGTGACACCCCAAAGAACCCCCCAAGGAAGACTGTAATTGATAAGTTAAGCATAGGACAAGTTGTTAGTTATCCAAATCTCTAACGGGTGATTGAAGAAATCAGGCAGAGATGAGTTGGGCATACGCCCGTTTCCAGTAGCTCATGCAAATGTACAATCCCGTAAGATATGAATCTCTGTTTCCAAGACATTGTTGCATCACTTACACCTAGCTAGGGGTGGCATGAGATGCTCTGTTAGTACTCAATAAGCATCCTCATGGGTATCTCATAGAATAATGTGTATCATATGAGAATGGTGGCTTAGACTCATATACCAAGACACACAAAAAGTGGGCGGTTCAACACGTGCGTACAAGCCCATCTGGGGCTTATACTTATCCCTTCTCTTTTTTGATGACAGGATCTATTCATTTTGGTCTTCATATTCTAAAAAGCGAATTTTAAATGAACCCTAGAGGTTTTGATCGTTCATCTAACCATTGCAAAAGGTTATGTAACTGCAAAACCGTTAAACTTACGATGAGTGAATGAATCAGCAAAACTCCTTAGATTCAATTCAAAATCAGGGGTTTGGGATTTTAGAATATGAAGATTAAAATGAATGGTTTGGATCAAACGAAAAAAGATCGATGGGTGGGATTTGATGGTAGCAAGGAAGAAATTTCTTTCTGGGCTAATTGATGTCTAGTTTTGTTCAAGGTGGCCAAATGGCCCGCCGGCCCGGCCCGGTCAACCCGGGCCGGGCCGTTGATCAAGCCCGGCCCGCCCGGCGGGCCGGGCATTTGCCCCCCCCCCCCCCCCCCCCCCCCCCCCGCGGCCCGCCCGCCTCCCAACAGCCATATTATGGCTGTTGGGGGGGGGGTTTGGGCTTTTTGACCAAAATACCCCCCCAACAGCCATAAACAGCTATATTGGGGGGGTAGTTTGGTCAATTTCTGCCAAAATGACCAAAAAACTGTCCCAACAGCCATAAAACGGTCATATTGGAGGGTTATTTTGGTCTTTTGGGCCTTAAAAATCCTATAAATACCGCACACATTCATACCAATTTCTTCACAACTCTAAAATTCTCTACTCTCAAATTTTACTATAATCTCAGGTTATTGCTCTCATCTCTCGGCGCTCTCAAGATACGGCTGCTACCTCTACACTTCCGCATCTCAAATTCAAGCTCCGACTCAGGGATCCGATCAGCTGCTAGACTGCTACCTCACTGCGGCTCTATCTGCAATCAGGTTCCGACTTCCTATTATTATTAAATTAGCATAATGGCCGGATCAAACAACCCACGTAGATCTGTTACCGCTAATTTTAACACTGAAGAATATGGTTTTTTTCAAAATTTGCTGAACAACCCTCTTGAAACACCGGACTTTCCGGAAATGACTCCAACTGAACAACATAAATGGCACGATAGTAATAGCCCCCTAGTGGGTACACATGGATTTTCTGGTTCTGCACACAATTCAACCCCTTCTACTACTGCTGTCCCCACTGCTTCACAAGCAACCCAAGGCAGAAAACAGAAATCTGCTGTTTGGGATAACTATTCACTAGAAACAGTGCCTGGAAAAGGACTTAGGGCTTTTTGAAAAATCTGTAGATCAGATTTCAATTGCGCAGCCAAAGATGGCACAACACATCTAAAAAGACACACAGAAGCACATAAAAAAAGAGAGGCTAGACAGACAACGTTAAACTTAACAGCTAATTCTAGCTCTCTGTCTGCTTTTTCGTATTCTGCTGAAACAATGCGAAAGGAGATGGCTAGACTAGTTCTTTGCCAAGAATTACCTTTAAGTTATGGGGAAAGCTCCTCAGTAGAACGTTTTAACCAAGTAGCCCTGAACCCTGCATTTAAAAAGGTGCCTAGAACCACACTTAGAAGAGATGTTATGGCAGCTTTTGAAGCTGGCAAAGCCAAATTGATTCAAACTTTTGCGGCCTTAAAATCTAGGATAGCTTTAACGTCCGACATATGGACAACAAAATGGGGGTTATCCTACATTTGTGTTACGGCCCATTATGTAGACAACGACTATATTATTCATAAGATGATTATTGGATTTAAATTGTTACCCTTTGGTCATACTGGTGTTGTTATTGCTAATGTGCTTATGCCTGTTATTCATGAGTATGGCATTTCTGATAAAATCATTTCGTTTACACTTGATAATGCCTCTAACAATACAACTGCAATATCCTTTTTAAAAACACATCTGAACTCTGATCTGGATGGCCTTTTATTTCATCAGCGATGTGCTTGTCACATCTTAAACTTGATAGTACAGGATGGGCTTAAATATGCTGCTGATTGGGTAGAAAAGGGTAGAAACCTTATGTTATACATACAATCTTCTAGCAATAAGAGAGCTTTATATAAAGAAGTATGTAGAAATTGCCAACTTCCTTACCGGAAGTTTACATTAAGTGTTCCACATAGGTGGAACTCAACGTATCTTATGATGCGTTGCTTGCTTAAAAACAAGATGCAACTGAATTATTTTGCTAGCACCCACATTCCGTATGAGACGGATTTCAACCTTACTGAATTAGAGTGGAAAACAATTGAGCAGCTTTGTGATTTTTTTAGGGTTTTTATTATGCTACAAACAAATTTTCGGGTATGTATTACTCAACATCCTTTTTAGGGCTTGGTCAATTAGTTATAATTTCTGACACTTTAGCTAGGTATAGAGACACTACAGACACTACCCTCATTCTTCAACATATGATCGAAGAAATGGGTACTAAACTAGCAAAATATTGGAATCCTATTCCTTTGCTTTATTCATTAGCTAAGGTTTTTGATCCACGATATAAAGAGGATGGAGTAGCTGGATTATTAGAAACGTTTTATGAAAACATGCAATTTGAAGTTGAAGATCATATAATGCATTTTAAAACTAGCTTAAGAGCTCTGTTTGCAACGTATGAAGCTAGATATGGAACTTCATCAAACACTTCTTCTGCTCCTGCTAGTTCTAATATTACATGCAAACTGAGGCAGATTTTGGGGAAGAAAAAACAAAAAACCGTAGCTTCAGAAAGTTCGTCAAATGAGTTGTCCAAATATTTAGAAATTTCTTATCCTTTCACTGAGGAAGAATTGGATGATCCAAATTTTAACATTTTGGGATGGTGGAAAATGTATGAACCTAGGTTTCCAATTCTTACCATTATGGCTCGTGATCTGTTATCAATCCCTATTTCTACTATTGCGTCCGAGTCTGCTTTTAGTGCAAGTGGCAGGGTTCTGAGTGACAGGAGATCAAGGCTTAAAGAAGATGTAGTTGAAGCTGCGGTATGTGCAAAGGACTGGTTTCATGCTGAAGACCGCTCGCAAGACAAACAGGACCTTTCAGAAGATTCTGAGGACGAAGGGACTGACGCTGAATGATTTTCTTTTTTTCCATGTATTGTTATTTTCTATCTTGTATTAGCTTGTAGAAGTCCTATGTGTTGGCCATTGTATGAGGGGTAAGGCTGGCCAATGTAAGTCCCCCCCCTCAAAAAAATTTTAATTAATGAAATTTAAAAGTTCAACCCGGGACCTTCGTGAATTTCGGGCTAAATTATCTAACTTAGGTTTATAAATAATATAAGTAATTTTAAATTTTTTTAACCTTTGTAAAATATTTTATATAGGTCTTATAAATTTTTTAAAAATTTAATATCATTCTAAACTTATTTTTACTTCTTTAGAACAAGTTATAATTAATAAAAAATTGTTCTAAATAAGAAAACATTAGCTAACAAGTATTTTAAATTTTTAAAAACTATATATGACATTTACATGTCATTGACATGTAAAATATTTTACAAATGTTAAAATAATTTATAATGATTTAATATTGTTTTTACATATTTTTAAAAAAATTTCAATTTTTTTTAAGTCAAAAAAAAACCCATCAAAACCGGGCCGGCCCGGGCCCGGCCCGCTTGGCCCGCGGCCCGCCGGGCCGCGGGCTGCGGGCCGGGCTTGGGGGGGTTTTCACCCCCCGGGCCGGCCCGTGGCCCGGCCAAGCCCGGCGGGCTTCGGGCCGGGCCGGGCCGGGCCGGCCCGACCCGACGGCCACCATGAAGTTTTGTCATATATACATATACATGGGTTGGGGTGTGTGTGCGCGCGCGCACGCACTTGTGTATTTTATTTTGGGTGGGTGGGGTTTTTTTTTTTTTTTTTTTGGGGGGGGGGGGGGGGGTTGGGGTTTAAGGAATATAGAGGCCAGATGGGCAAGAAGGAATTTCCTCCTTGGTTATCGCATGCCCCTCCCCCCAACCCAAAAAAAATCAACCCATTTGAATTTTTTTAAAGTTGTTGTACACATTCTAAAACCATAAAGCCTCCAATATGGGTGAAACCTAGAGGTATATGACCCTCAATCTACTTTTTGCAAAAAGTTTTGTTGTTCTGAAACAATTGAACTTTCAAAAGGGTGGATGAACAAGCAAAACCCCTGAGATTCAATGATTCACTTGAAAATTTGTGATTTGGGGTTTGAAACAGGAAGATCAAAATGAACAGATGAAAGGAAAAAATAAGGGGGTGTGGGGGTTGCACGGTACCATGGAAAAAATAGAGGGTGTGAACATCCATCCTTCAAGCCCAATCCAAAAAAAATCAGGCATAATATATACTCATGGCTCTATGACATGTGAGAATTCAATTTAAGTGGATAAATCATGCAAGTCATACTCTCGAGTTAGATGAGACAGAAATTCGAGTTAGAAAAGCATTACTCTAGCTTTAAAAAGAAAGGGTTCGGTTTAGGTTCCGAACGCCAAGAAGAGCTCATAGATGGATGCACACATGTCTGATGTTCTCATGAAGCTGATTCAATGAAGAGCAAATGGCTCCTGTAGAGAGAGCTTTACATATAGATTATGAACATAGAATATGATCAAGGAGTTAGTTTCACTCGTAACGATGATCCTGATTCATATGTTATTTGTACATCCACAATACATTCAAGAAAAAACAAGAAGCTACATGGCATCCTGCAACAATCTCTTGAACTCCAAGAAACTTATCATCCCATCACCATCCTCATCAAATGCACCCACCATCCTCTCGCAATCCTCCATCCTCATCCCTTCCCTCATCTCCAACCTCCTCATCACGCTCCACAGCTCGGCGGGCGTAATAAACCCGTCCTCGTTCCGATCAAACACGTAGAACGCCTCCTTCACCTCCTCCGTGCTCGCCTCCTCCTCCTCCAACAACTCGTCCAGTTCTTCCCTCCATCTCTCCCCTTCCCTCCACTCTCCAATCCCTAGTCTCTCTACAACCAACTTGACGTCTCCAACGCACAGCCGTTCTCTTTTGCAACCCAATGGTGTTTGCTCCTCTTCGGAGTCCTCGATCAAGGACGCATCGTGGGTGATGCATCGAAAACTAGTCGATAAGAAACGAGTGAACGTGCGGTAGAAGAAGAGCAGGTCTCTGAAGGCATTGGCTATGCTGGAGGAGATCACTGATATGAATAAATACAAGGCAATGGATATGGCGCCCTCCATTTGTCATTAACAATGATATGAGATTATTATTGTGTGTGTATATATATACACACACAGAAGCCGAGTAGTCAGGCATTGGAGATGTTAAGGAAAGTGCAGGGAAAGTACGGAGAAGGTCCTTGTGTTGCTTTCTTGTGAATGAAGTTGTATAGTAATTGCGTTGAAGATCTCTCTTCAACTATGGAAGGGCTATTTTGTGCCGACTTCTCACGTTAGTACAGGACAAGTGGAAGGCATCAACGTGATCACACGACAGGAGGCGAAAACGAGGAGAAAAGAAACAGAAGATGATACATACATGAAGCCAACATTCGGCGAGCCAGTTGTGTCCGTAAGTACCCGAAAGTGATAGCTGACTGGCTTGTTAAGCTTTCATTATGAGTCGTCTCCATTTGTCGAGTCTGTTCAAAAAAGCGCAAGTAGAATGGACGTGAGAGAGAGAGAGAGGAAATAAATTGGAAATTGTAAGCGAATTGCTCATATGATATGTTGACGGATTCTGGGATTGTTTGCAGTACGACCGTGGATTGTACCGCAGTAGGGTGCTTGCCGTACTTCATCAATATTCATACAAGTGCTTAGTAAGCTGCCATCAGCCTTACTACCTATAATACAATTATGTGAGGCAATCACCCAGTAACAGAGCAAAGAAGTGCTTGCTGACAAGAATGGAAGGAGAAATTATTATTATTATTGTGTTTTAATCTTGCTAAACATGTTGATTAGTGTTATATGTGATGAACTTGTGTTGGCTTAGTAGCGATGTTAACTTGGTTATTGATGTTGGTGTGGTGATGGGGGATGTTGCTTGGTGATGTTGCTTGATGTTGTTTGGCTTGGTGTTGACCATAGTGTAGATTAACGGTGATGACGATGTTGCTTGGAGTGGTTGCTTGATGTCGTTTGGTAGTGTTGGTGTTGCTTGGCTTGGTGGTGTTAGTGTGGTGGTAGTTTGGTTGTTGGCATAGTGGTGTTAGTGTGGGTTCTTAGTGATGTTAGCTTGGTGTTGGCTAGGTGGAGTTGGTCATGGCTTTATCTTGGTGTTGGCTAGTGTTTGGTTAGGCTTGGAGTTAGTATTGGTGTAGCTTGGTCTTGGTGGTGTTGACGTAAATAATGGAGTTGTGCCATGGGTCTTGTTGCTTGGTTTAGTGTTTGATTGGCTTGGTGTTGGTCACTAGCGTTAGTGTTGGATGTTTGGTTTGGTGTTGGTCGTGGGTGATAGCGTAACTTGGTGTGGTAGTTGATATTGGTGTCGGTCTTGACATAGGCTTTGCCCTATCATGTTGGACTTAGACTTCGCCATTTTACATCCCTGCATCATTAAATTGCTATGGAATTTCGTGAATGCGTGCTTAGATTATTTTATCTATTTTCATATGCTTAGCATGTTCTTTCGCTTGATACATGTTATCCACATGCTACATGTCCATGTTTAAATTGATACATCACCTACTACATGCTACTTGTTTCATATTTCAATTGTTATACCACTTGTTGCATGCTATCTCATGACAATGGAAGTAGTAGTATATTAGGTGTGCTTATGGTGACAAAACGATGTTGGAGTATCATGTTGGAATTGTATACTTAAAACACTTGACACTTCAGAATCACTGGGTTTTGGGGTAATTTATATGGTTTTGGGGTAATTTATATGAGAAAGTGTGTGCAAGCAATTGGAGCCATCTTCTCTCGTCCCGTACTGTCATGTCTCATCCCGTTTCTTGTGTTTTGAGCTCTGCCTGGGTGACAGAACTCTCATCGGAGCTCTCCCAGCTCTCTGTGCCCAAAACCATTTATCCTTCAAGTTCTCGTTCGACGATGGCTTCTCATCAATATCCTTTGGGCCCCACTCGGCCATAGAGATAGTATTAGGTGTTTGAGATCTTCTTCAGCTCAGACACCACGTGCACTAGCTCGGCAGACAACCACCTCTTGCCCTGGGAGACGAACATCGTGGCCAAAGCAATTACGACCGACCATGAAGCTGTTGGGGGCCAGCTGGCACACCCCCACACTGGAGAGGTAGAGGAAATGTCGAGTCAAGAAGTTGAACCAGAGGTGGAGCTTTGTCTCCAAATGTGCGGAGCTCAACGCTATTGCTCCTTGGGGAGGCCGGTCAGGTGTTCCCTCCAACTTGTGTGGAAGGTACAACTTCACTGAAGATGGAATTTGGTACCTCTCCTTCAGCCTCGCCAGCTCGGAACCAGTCATCCTCGACCTGAAGTCCTTTGCTCGGGAGCTCGGCAACCCATCCCGAGCTATCCCACCCCCCTGACTTTGGAGGTCAGCAATCCTGACTGCATCAATGGCATCTAGATCTTGATACGATGAAGGCTCTGACGACCCGACTGGAGCATGCACCAGGTTAGAGGGTGAGGCCACCATGGCAACAAGTTGGGGAGGAGATCCACGAGCACATATGTGGCGACAACGAGCCGGCTTCAGCCCCGTCGCAGACGATGGGTTATGAGGCTTGCGAGGCCTCCTAGCACTGGATTCGACAACGTTCTATCCCATTCCTTCAAGGGAATCGGATGTGCATCCTCTCCGCCAATGGAGACTGTGTTAGTAGACCGCAGATACCCCGATGACCTTACATGGTGCTCAGAGGGGATGCGTTGAGAATCGGTGGCGTCCGACATGACTTTGGAGAGAGAAGCAAGAAAGGAACATTAGAAGAAAAAAGCAGGAAGAAGCAAAAGGCCAGGAAATGAGAAAATTAACTTTTCCGATGAGAATGACAACCACAATAAAATTCAAAAGGCATAGAAGCACAGCAACAAAAGAAAGCAAAGTTTTGACTGCAAGTACGACCGATTGATGGCCTCTCTTGCCCCTTTCTACCTTCCTTATGGGAAAATTGGCGGGTCAAGATCGTGGCCATCCAATCCCCACGATCGCATTGAGCCAACCACAACTGTCCGATCCCCACGAAACACACTAGGCGAGTGCTAACCACGGCCGCTCGATCTTCGTGATCGTCTGACTCCTGCACGTTATACCGCCCACAAATCAAACTCAACCACATCAGCAGTGACTGTTCTTCGAATGCCAGGCTTACATCTTTGGATTCCGAGAAGAGATACCGTCACATAAGCCCCTGTCTTTTGAAGTTCTGGGATGAGGCGGCTAATCAGTATGTCATAATAAGGGCGCTTTCACCTAGGCGTCGTCCTTCAACTTGGGCGCCAAATTCCCAAAGACAAGGTGGTCCAATCAGATGAGGTTAGCCAAAGTCTCTCAATAGTTTCTGCTTCATCTTCAAGCCTCCCAATGTCCGACCTGGGTAGCCCAGCTCAACTCAGCAATGCCAAGCCAGAAGACAAGATGCTATTGTAGATGAAGTTTTGATTGGGGCCCACTGACAATGAGGCCATGCTGAGCTCATCAAACGGGACCTACCATGAATCACACGCATCCATATGGACGTTCTTAGACTAAGAGGTCAGTCTGATCAGATCAGACCCCAGTAACACTTTACAAGGACTATCTCAGCACACGTGGTCGAACCCTTAGATACAAAACTCTCAAGGACGACATCGGTACCCGAGGTCAGCTCCTTAGCATCAATGCTCTAACAGGGCAGCCTCGACACCCGAGATTGACCCCTATATTGTGGCCCTCGACAGGAACGACCTTGGCACCCGAGGTCGGCTCCTCAGCAGCGGACCCCTATAGGGATGACCTCAGCACCTGAGGTCGGCCACATCGATTGCATGATCTAATTGCCTGATCTAATCGCCTGCCCGACTGGCAAAACCAGCCCGCGCAATCAAAGCGGCATGATCTTAGGTGAGCAACCGTGCTTTGTCTAGGCTATTACCAATGGAATGGCATTTATGCTCATTCAAACGCACACGTAATGGACGTGTGTATCTGTAGGAACCAACTGCGCCACCAAATCAAGGATCCTCATAACCCCCTTAACGAGGCATAACCAACCCTCCAATTCTAAAAGAGAGGATCATCTCCGTGAACATGAATCTCGGAATCAACCCATTCATTTACTAGACACGTAGTTTCATCATTCCTCTTGTTCGGAACAGACTTAAGCATCAAAGTCGAATCGGAGGGCCACCCCATCCGTTTCCTCTGACGTTATTCATATCTGTTTTAGGTGTTGGCGAAGGAGTTCCTCGGCCCGACGAAGCCCTGCCCGACACCTGTTGCGGAGATACGACCTCATCAGCAGCCTGATCAAGGCTATGCAAAAGCTGTGCATCAAAAGCCGTCTTGTAGAACTTTTCATTAGAGAACGCATTACCATGGATGGTTCAAATTATTTCTCTACATTTTCTCTCTTTCTCTGAAGAGAATGGGGATGATCAGCGATAAAAGACACCCCAAGACATGGCCCATAGACAACGAGATATAGCTACTGCTTTGTGACCTTTCATGTCTCTTCAAATTTTGAGGCATGTTTGCTGCTATCTTCACAAGCCACTGTAGGGGCATAATGCTCCATTAGAAACCACCATTAGCTCCACAAAATACAGTAGATGTTGTTCCATCAATTTACGGATGGCAGGCGATAGAAAAGCCCTCCTGGTTTCAACGAGCATCTAGTTGATGCCATCACAAAATAGGGACTTTTGATTATTTATCCATGTAAGAGAACATTTCCAGTGCAACTGAAAGGATCTGGCCGTATGGTTGTAGTTCAAGCTTATAAATTTATTGTCATAATTAGCTTTTTTTTGTTCACATCGTATTTATTATTTATTTGTATGAAACCATAAATGGATCTCTTCCTGCTTGAAACAAAAGAACATGCTTTCACTACTATTTTTTTTAAGTTAGACAAGATAGATTTACTATTAGGGAAAGCTTAATGTTGAATTCAAAAAACTGATTTTTATTTTCATTGTTTAATTCAGATATGATAAGGCTGAGTTTCTAGGGATTCTGGAGATGTTTTGGTGCAAAACTAAGTCTGATGGTTGTTTGATATGGAGGCGGGTTATGACATTGTTTTATGAGTTATTTCGACAAAGACAAATAATCAAATAATATAAAAAAGGCGGTTCTGTTCAGGTTTCAGATCTGGACAAATTGTGACCAACATAAGAATAGGGGATTTAGGCTTTCGATTAGGGTTTCAAGAGAGCTTGATCTTTGGTGAAATAAAATATAAAAGGAAACTAGAAGAAAAAATGGGGAAAGAAACTATGTGCACGGGTTATTTCGAGTAATAACATATATGTGGACAGAATTACACAACTGCAAAAATATCATTCGGCTGAAAATTGACCAAACAACCTAGAAAGTTCACAAACAATTCCTAAAAATTCAAATAAAAACAAGTAAATGCATTAACTAACTTATGACTCAAAATTAACAATTAAACTAAAATCCAACATCTCTTTGACCCGATCTGTATCAATAGTAAAGAAATATACAGTCGTTTTGTGCAGTTCAGCTTGGAATATTCCCTTAGGCTATGTTTGGTTTGAGAGAAATTGAGAGCGAGAAAAGTGAAATGAAAATGAAAAAGAAATGGAGAAAAAATGAAAAAGAAAAACAAATTCTTTTTCATGCTTTTTCATGCTGGATTATTGAGGAAAATGGTAAAGAAAATCAACAGGAAAATGGTAAAGAAAATGGTTTCTAATGTTTCGTTGTTTATTAAAAGGAAAAAGAACAGAAGATAGCAAATACCATTTTAGTTATAATTAATATTTTAAAAGGTCTTATTTCTATTAACCACAATCCAAAACAATCCTACTAAAATTAAAAAATGAGCAATAACAAAAAAATAATTTTTTTGTTGATAAAATTTTTGCTTTCCCCCGAAACTATATGATCCTGGCATCCTTCGAGTTTTACCCCTAGTTCAAGATTAGTAGCTCAAAATCCAACTATCCACATCATAATTAGACAAAAAGTTCAACATTTTTCAGAAACAAAGAACCAAACATGGGACACTGTGACACGCATCTCCAGGGTAGACTCATGCAATGCTCAAGATAGGAGTTACAATCTTAAAAATATTAATGACATTGTTACTTGAATGAACTGTCAAAAGGTGTTGAATGCATGAAATCAGTGTGAAGCGGATGTCTTGGATGTTTGACACTCTTTGGGCAAAGTGAATAAAAGATGGCCCTGCCCAGTTATGATGAACAAAAGAGAGTTTAAAAAACCAGGAAAAAAACGCACAACAAAAATGTAACTGAATTGTTTGACACTCTTTGGTGCAAGTATTGTTGTCATAAGATTATAAATCGAATTGTTATCAGCTGTCCCATTTGAAAGAAGAAAAAACGGAGGCTGGTAATAGTTAGTCAATTAGTTAGGATGTCATATTAATGAAATGTAAATGCCAGACAGAAGCCTTACACAAAAATGAGAACAATTTGGTAGCCTGGTAGTTCAAAGGTTCCAGTCATTTAGGAAAGAATATGGGAGTCAACTTTATCATTACTCAAAAAAGGAAGAAAGAATTTTTTTTTAATAAAGAAAATTTTCTTCTAACATTCCGTAGATACATCATTAATAAAACAGGTAAAAGGATAAACTGTAGACAAGTTAGAACCAATATTTGCTTGCAACTGAATCTTGCTTCTCATATCTGTATAAACTTGAGAACTTCACCAACACAAGGATATCCTACATGACATAATATTATAGTATCATGCAGGATACAGATCAGAACTCACCTTTTGCCTCCATGTCCGCATCAGCATCAGACAGTGGCCAGATAAATTAACTGGATCGCCTTCCATTGACTCATGATCGGATATCCAATCTCAGCCCTCGATCAAGAGAGAACAAACAAGATGCTTGCTTGACATTTAAGCTTTATACTGTAAGTTTTTACTACTATCCACAAAAGACTCTTATGCAGTTCAAGAAAGCTCGACAAACCTGGCCAATTCAATCCCAGCCTCAAGAGTAAATATAATGAGGCTGCACAACTGGCAGTCTCGCAAGTCACAATGCTTTAAGCAGTAAATTACATGATATAAAAGAGGCTGTGCTTCCATCCTAATAGAGCTAGCCATTTAGCTTATATGTCAACTCTCAGATAGGACATACTCATGTTCCCTCCTGGAACATCTGAGAGCGAGACAATGCCGCAGGATTAGAACGCAAAATTTGGGCAGCATTGGATGCATAACCGCTATTTTCATTGTTCGACTGGAAACCTTTAAACATATCACCTCTCTTTATTGATTCATCTGGCCTAATACCAAGAGTAGACCATATAGAGCTCTTTGCAGCCTCTTTTGGGTCATCAATTCTCAGAGTCTTAGGAATCCATAAAGTCTTTTCCTCTATTTTCTCCTCGCTTTGGAAGCTACCATCTCTAGAATGCTTGCCTAATGTAGGAGAATCATTACCAGAAGATACATTGCTAGTTCTAGCCGATGAGGATGGTGACAAGCCATAGCTAGGGCCTCTCCATGGTACACTCGATGCTTCATTTGGCCGGCTAGATATGCAGGCCCAGAATGAAGGTGGCATGATAGGGAAGGGAACAGTGGGGACACAAAAAGCTGGTGCAGCAAAGATCAATGGCGCACCCCATGGAGCTAGATATGGAATGAAATTTTCAGAAGATTGGCTTGGTGTCATGCCAGCCACATTGTAATGTCCTTGACCCAAGGGGTAAGACCATGGTGGCCCAGGAAAACCCTGCAGATGATGCATGGGATGGAGCCCACTACAGCAGCCAGGAGTGACAGTTTGTTCCTTGGGCGCTTCAAGTTTACTGAGATCGGATTCAGCACTATTAGGAGTCACAGAAGATGAGCAAGAAAGTTCCTTGACATTCTCTTCACCAGAACCAAACCCCATTTTTGCATTGTTTTCCTGGCCTCCCAGATTAAGAACGGAGGCTACTGGCTTGCTTAATGGAGTGTCTGGTCCATGTTCTATGACAACCTCATTTCCCATCAAAGGCCTCACAGAGGCAACACAAGCTTCAGAATGAGCCTGTTGTTGCAGAGAATTTTTTGTTTTCCGCCGTCCAGCACCCACAGGAACATTTCTCATTGTCCCGCCGGCAGTCCAGTATCTCTGACAGTTCTTACAAAAGTACCTTGGTTGGTTAACATTGTGGTTGTTGTAATAGCAGAACTTGGTGTTTGAACTACTGCAGCGAGGACAGGGTAGAACTTTATCTGGCTTCTTGAGAACTTGATCTTGGGCTGATGCATCAACCTCAGAGTGATTATGAGTGAGGTTAGAACCTGTCGCTGATATCTCATCATGAGTGGGCTGATCATCTTCAGCTGCATCATCTAAACTAGAAAAACTAACTGCCACCAATTCCTGGACCGACTCTTTTGGGACGTCTAGCAGTTGATCTTTGGTTTCTGTGTTTGTGTTTATTCTGCATGTATCCTGAAAAGAAGAGATGATTAAGTCAGCAACGGTTAGAACCATTGTGCACTGCAGAAAATTAAACACTAGCTACATCTATTATAACAACTGCCGCTAGAGGTATATTTGTGCCCGTACCGGCCAGAAAGGAGACATTCTATATATCAAGCTAAATAAATACTACAACACCTCAAATTAACTAATATCTGATGATTTAACATAAATGTGTGAGATTCAACCTTCCATAATGGACAACCAACGATATGTTACGGGTGAAAAGACATGGTGTTCAGAAGAATCTAGAGAAGAAACCCACCATAACTCTGCTCGCAGACGAACATATATCTCACAAATGCAATATTAAAGATAGTTTGGTTGTTTTGTCTATAGAAAGGACTCAAATATCTGCCAATTTTGATATGCATCGGTAATGTCTTATGGGCTTTTGATGTACCCGAGACAATACAGTCAATACAAACGCATACAATCTGATATCTACATTACAAAAGAGGACCTTTGTCCCAGTCACCTATTGACTGGGACAAAGGATTGGACATGGATATGCCACATAGGCGATGTGGGGCCCTCTTTGAAGTGGGTGTTGGAATGTGTGTTTTGAGGTGTGTTGGTTTGGAACCAAAACAATGGACCATGCTTTTTGCCTTAATTACATTCATGTCAGCCCTTTTTCATGTGCCCACACAAACCCATCCCTCTCGAATCTATTTATAATTGTCATTTGCCTTTTCCCATTAAGCCCCCACAATTGTTTTCTGCACTTTGGACCCATGCTTTTCACCACCCCCCTCCCCCCCCTCCCCCCCCTCCCCCCCCCCCCCCCAAAAAAAAAACACCGATACCGTCACGCACACACACTCTTTTCGCTCTTTTTTTGGTTCCGAGCGTTCACCTCATCCTCTATGTAGGGTTTTTTCTTTGCCATGCACTCTGTGCATGGGTTATTTCTGGTAACCGCATATAGAGCATCCTACCCAATTCTTGTTTTTAGTTTGAGTGATTTCCCCAAATTTCTGATAGAACTAACGATTAATTCCATACATCACACCATGACAACCTTTGAGCACCCCAATAAAGCAGTAACACATGACTGCAAAAACATTCTTTCTGTATTACATAGTTAACCTATTAATATATCTCCCATCAATGGTGAAAGTATAGTGAATTTGTAAGTAAGTTCTAAGCTTTTATGCCCATAAATCTACCCCAACTTGGAATGACTTATCTACATCTAGATTATTAGTTACCCAACTACTTAAATATGAAATATTTTGTTGAAATATTATCTAAGCTCCACCCTGTGTTGCAGAAAACTTGTCAATGCACTGCTTATTATCTTAACAATTTAACAATTTTCAATAACATTCTCATTAATTTTTCAAAAGGCCAATTTTACCAATCAGAAACAAATAATATCTCCAATATTGATGAAACAGAAATTATAAACCTTCATCCAATAATGATAACAATCACAAGATTTCAGCCCTTAATATGTAGTATATAAATAATCATATTCACAGCTCTGAAGCGCTGAAAAAATAGTCTACATGTATTACTTAGAAAATGTCCGCTTCTAGTACATAAAAGCATCAGAAGTTGCAAAAAGAAAAAGAAAATAGAATACCACAGAAGTCACATTATCATGACTAATAAAATAGCCTGCCAATAGACTGATGTCGGTTGTGCAAGCGTGGCAAAAAAAATAGAGAATTTATTGGCTAGGAGTGTCGATGCTCTCTTGCAAAATAATGCCAGAGTAGACTCATCAGCTCCTTTTTTGACTAGATGCAATTCTGTTCTTACTAGATGCAGTCTTCTTATTGTTTTTCATTGTTGCATGAATATTGAACTGTCTACACAACCAGTTAAACAATAGTTCAAGCTGACCTCATATATTGATGTTATAGCACTTGGATTACAGTTGCAATTACACGCTTATCACAGGTTTGATAACACGCATGTGTGTTGTAATTGTGTATTAAAAGATTTCATGTCAAGCTTCATTCTGAATTTTCACTCTTTATTCCATTGGATGCTAGTATTTGAAGCGTGCCAAATTAACATAAATCCAAAAGCAGTGTTTGTCTATTATATCACGCTAAGAGAAGAGAAGGATCCACTCTAACAGTAAGCAATGATCTTTCCATAATCACCAAAAAGACTTTAAATATCGGACAAATCTTATGGAGCAAGTGATACTACCCACATAATACAAACGATGAGAGAATGAGATGAGGAGTTTCAAAGAGTAGAAGTCTGTTGATTTAATTGACATTGAAGCTACTAATTTAGGTCAGCGTACATCTTTGCATAGGTCACCTCATTTTTTCCATCTTTTTCTAAAAGCTTACTACTTCGTGCTAAAATAAACAAATTCAATTGTCATGCTTCAGAAAGGGGTTTGGGAAAGGCCGAACTATCGCTTTTCATGGACAAGGACACAATAGATCATTTGTTGCAATCCAGTGGATACTGGACACAAATGGGCGCAAAATATTTTGGATTTTGAAAAGGGAAAATTCTCTCATTTGTCTTTATTGTATTGAATATTACTGAAAAGTAGATGATACAATTACAAATGTTTAAGATTTCTCTAAAGTTATCTAGGCTTTGTCCCAGAGCGGGTGAATTTCCCTACTCGATCTGAAGGGTTCCCTGAGGGACTACATTGCAACCGATTTTGGATTGACTGATCTAACAAATCAAGATCTCCACTCTATTTATAAAGTGGTATACTCATCTTTCCCTTTTAGTAAAGAGAATTACTTCAAAAGTGATAGAGATCGAATTCGAAAAGGTGTTCAATTTGAATGTCTTTTATTTATTTGATAGAGTTTGAGTCTTTAGAGAATTTCTCTTAGTTTGAGTCTTTTGTTATTTTGAGAGTTTTATTTATTTGAGTCTTTTTTATTTGAATGTTTTAATTGATCTATAATTTCAAGTCCTAATCAGATTCAGAGAGTCAAGTTATATAAGCATATATAAAAGCCACAAACTTCTTAGTTTTTCAATGAAGAATTCAATGAAAAATAGTTTCTAATATAAACTTTTAGTTTCTCCATAAATTAAACTTTTTACAATGGTGTGTGAAAATGGGCTTGATTGCATGAGCAATGGTCCGAAAAATCTCCACGTGCGAGATGTGCGAGTCGGTGATTGAAAGATTTTCAGGGTGCGGGTGCGAGGGTGCGGGTGCGGGATCTGAAAAGTTATCAAATCACGAATCTACTTCTTCCCTAAATTCACACCACATCTCTTCCCTCTTCTGTCCTGCGTCAAATTAGTATCATAGTTAAATCATATTCTTTTTTTCTTTTCTTCTTCGTAACAATTTTTTCTTTTTAGGTAGATTCAAAAGAATCAGAGTGTTCAAAAAAAAGAGTAATAGACCAAATTTTCGAAAAAAAGGAAAACATCTTTAAGAAAAAAAAGAGGAAAAAAGAGAAAGAACGCAAAGAAAAAGAGAAACCAAAAAAACCCTAACTGGAATCCCACGCCGCCGCCGTCGCTGCTTTCGATGCAACCATAGTCGTCGTCTCAGCAACGTTCCCGTGCCCTCGTCAACACCACCGGTACCCTGCAGTGTCGCCTCCGATGTCGAAATGCCACAACACCACCATCCAAGGCTTACTCGAAGCTCACCTTGACCAAAAACAGCACCGACGACCCTGCAATCACCTCCACTAACCACGTCGACACAAGCCGCATCCCACGACACCCGCACCGTCACCCGAAACCCGCCAACCGTTCCGTCAAGGGTTCACACTCTCACGAGCGATAGCCCGAACCGCTGACCTCACCATCATCTTCATCTCTTCCGGGCAACACCATAAAACCAAGTGGCGTGACAAACCATTATGAGAATTGTTGGAAAAGTTCATCGGCGTTGTCAAGTTGCCACTACTACAATAGCAACTCGATCCAGTTGATTCTGCAGAGGAGTCGAACAGCGCGCCATCACGAGCCGGCTCAGCCAAGTCGCCTACCCGAGCCGGATCAGCCGAGCCATCAGCCTGGCCGGATCAGCCGAAGCCATTTGACTAGTCAACGGTTGCACAGTGCAGATTAACATTTTTTCAGTTATTTTCTGCCGCATTTCAGCCATATATTCAGCTGTATTTTCAACATATTTTGGCGATTTCTCGAGCTTTTCGTAAGAAATTTTTGGCCCTGATCGTCTGCATTAAAACTCTACAAGTTCTAGAGACCTTACATGATACAACAAGCCGATTTACGCTTCAAGTAACCATAATCTGATCAAATCTTTTAACGTTTTAATTTCAAAAAAATTTATTTGATTTCGTTCAGATTAATCGATATTATTGGCATTGCACATTTTTAGTCTCGATCTGTGTATTGCATTAGCATATTTAAGGTTGCATTCTATCATATAGATTTGGACCTCTAGGATTTTATTTTATTTGCATAATTAGCGCACACATTTAGTCGGAGTCTATGGTCTTGCATCTGCATCGGTGTGATTAGTTGGCATTGCATGTTATTGCGTAGTGGCAAAATCATAGGAACAAACATGAATGATAATGTTACTAATAGGCTAGAAAATCAGCTCCAATAGATATATCGAGAACTAAAAGCTGACATTCTAGAACTAAAAGCCGACATAAATCGAACATAAGATCGTCTATAAGCAATAGAAAATAAGTTCGACAAAGAACATAATTTGAAGGATGATGCACAAAGTATATTTGATGAGGAACCGATGTGGATAAGCAATAGAAATAAGTTGGACAAGAAACATAATTACATGGATGATGCACAAAGTACATTTGATGAGGAACCTAGGTCGATACGAAATGAAAACAATATTGCACGATAATATTGCACGATGGATTAAAATAGATGCTCCTAATTTTGATGGGACTTAAAATCTTCAGACATTTATAGATTGGTTAGCAGAGATGGAACATTTGTTTGAGTGGTACCAGCTACTACTAAAAGAGCGAAATATTCAATTTGTTTAACTAAAACTGGTAAAGTCTGCTAAATTTTCTAAACATCTATGAGAGACTACGAGAGGGAGCATCTGAGACCTATACAAAAATTGAAATAAGATGAAAATCAGGCTCAAAGAAAAATATTATCCTCCTATCTATAGAGATCACATACTTGAAAAACTGAATGACCTACGTCAAGAAAGCATGACTGTTGAGGAGTACATGAATAAGTTCAACAACCAATTTATTATGAGTGAAATACAATAAGAACATCTATATATCCTTACTGGGTTTTGTTCTGTATTAAAAGCAGACATAAGGCGTAAGATGCTTTCATACACTGTAGATAATGTGCAACAAGCATATAACTTTGCATTAAATTTGGAATCCATGAAAGCTCACATAAACAGAAAACCTACTTTTAAAACCAGTGAGCAACTTAAGCGATCAAGTGATAATATGACTAAACCTGAAACTAATATCACTAAAGATAAAAAAAGGCTAAGGTTGAAGAACCATCACTACCACCAATACATCCTCAAGTGAATCCCATTTCCGACCTTATACCAAGTCCATCTCATGAGTATTTTGCATTTGATTTGGATTCTCTGCATATCTCGAAACTGATGAAACTCTCACAAGTCTGTTGCAGAAGCAAATAGAAATTTATAAAAATTTGCAATTATGGATGACAAGAAGATTATTGTTAGCACAGATAAGTTCGTATTAGAACCAGCAAAGAGGCTTTGCACGCATCATACAGATTCTCAACGAGCTTTACTAAGTAATAATCCTAATATGACTGAGTCAAGTATTTCACAAAAGTTTGAGGAGATTGAGCATGTTGAATTTGTCATCTCAGATTCTTTATATCCTATAAACAAGCAAGTTCTACATGATTTCATCTCTTTTGCTATTTGGAAGAATTTCACAGAAAATGTTCCTCTACAAATCTACATTATATTATACTTCAAAGTTCGTGGATGTATTTTCTCCAGCCATAAGGGACTACTGATTTATGCTCGGCTATGCTATTCTTATCGGCATTCACCATGTGGTGAAGTTCTTAAGCCATGAAGAATGATAGAGATGGAATTCGAAAAAGAGTTCAATTTGAAAGTCTTTTATTTATTTGATAGAGTTTGAGTCCTTAGAGAATTTTTATTAGTTTGAGTCTTTTGTTATTTTGAGAGTTTTGGTTATTTGAGTCTTTTTTATTAGAGTGTATTAGTTTGTCTATAATTTCTAGTGCTACTCAGATTCGGAGAGTCAAGTTACAAGCCTATATAAAGATCACAAACTTCTTAGGTTTTTCAATGACGAATTCAATAAAAATTAGTTTCTGGTGTAAACTTTTAGTTTATCAACAAATTAAATCATATGCATTGGTGTGCGAGAGTAGGCTTAATTGCCTGGACGAGAGATGCAAAGAATCCCCACGTGCGCGGCGTGTGAGTCGATGATCGAAAAATTTCTGGGGTGCGAGATCCAAAAGGTTATCAAATTTCTAATCTACTTTGTCCCAAAATTCCCACCGCATCCCTTCCCGCTTCCGTCATGCATCAAAAATATTTCCCAAGATACCGTAAACATTCTACATTGGGAGTCAAATTCCAAATAAAAAGTTGAATTCAATTCAGATGTGAGCTCTAAGTGGATCTGGACTGACTGACACCTCTACTTATTTGGTCCATCATTCCCTTTTCTGGTGCCCTTTTGTGCAAATTTAGACCCATTTCGAAGCTAACTATTTTTCTTTAACACTGGCATTATCCTAAAATTGTCTAGCAACTGCTCCCAGAAGCTCATAGTAGGCAGTTTTGTTCAAAAGAATTTTGGTTGGCCATAATTTCTTTCAATACATTTAGATCATCCTAGATCACCAACTAATGAAAATAGTGCATGTGTACGCAATCCATGGCAAGTTACGTAAGGGATAGAGCATGTGAAAAAGATGGCACATAGGAATAAACTTAGACCAGACTATTTTGTTAAATCTATATGCATACATATTCCTACCACGTCACAAAGCAAGTATGCATTTAATGGGGTGCATGGCACTGCCGCAACTTTCTCTTAACAAAACTGAAAGACCTCACTTTGGCAAAAAATATTTATTATAGAAAAGACATAACAACACTAATTTATATTTAAATAAGTCATAATATACATTTATAATGTACCAATTCATATGCTAAAGGAAAGCTACATAGGATAACCTAACGACTCACATGACATGATTGAAATTTAAGATAAAAATTTGACTTGATAAAACCCCCCATCACATATGCTAACACATGTCAAGCCTTTGTGAATAAGAAAATATTAGGTATCCAATCGAAATCATTAATAATCATTATATAAAAAGAGAATCATGTAGATCAGGTACAAGACACAAAAAGGTTGGCACCACAACGAGTACAAGCCCATATGGAGCTTGTACTTTTCAACTTTTTGTGTCTTGGCACCTGATCTATTAGATCAGGTGCCACCTTTTCTATATTATTCTCATATAAAAAATATTAATTTTTCTATAATGACATTTATACGAAGACTTTCATTTTCAATATATCATAAAGCAAAAAAATTTAGTTCCTGCTGAAAAAAATATGCAAATGCCTTACATTATATTTATTCCACGCAATAAAAATATAAAATTTCATTAAGTTTTGGTTACCATCAATGATTACCAAACTCCAAGGCACTAGATGCTTATATAACAAAAAATATAATGCAAACAAATCTCTTAATACTGGACAGATTTTTAGTCATACATCAAATTAAAATATGTTAAAAATTGTCAAGATCTCATCAAATATTTATTTAGCAACAATTAAGAAACAAACATAATCAAAGGTTCATACGGTATTGATGGAGATCCAAATCCACAAGTAGTTAGGATTTTATTTAATGTGTATTAGTTAGGATTTTATTTTATTTTATTTGTTTTGTCCCACATCGGTTGTAGCAGGATTTGGGTAATGTTGTAATTTTATAAAAAGGTTTCAAACTAATTTTATTTTTAATTGAAGGAATTGATTAAGAGTTTGTATAACCTGTTGGATTTAGTGCCATATGTGTTAACCCTATGATGTCAATGTATGACAATTACCAACTCAATTATAATACCTTGTGTTAACAAATTATATTTCTAGTGTCTATGTTCTATAGTTCTTAAGCAGGACACAATTTCATGTCATAATTACATAAATCAGCTCAAAAACATCAATCTCTACAACATATATGGAGCTAGCTCGAGAACATCAAAAGTTCCAACTTCAAAATACATGGAACTATGATCAAAAGTATGAATCTAGATCAAGAAAGTCACAATTCAAGGGACACTAATCTGTAAGCAATGTCAAGACTTTCAAAGCCACATAAACTAAGTAACTAGGCATATATGTAAGATTTGATTATACAGTTCAAAGTTATAATCTTGGCACTTGGGACATATTCATATTTATATCCTCACATATTCTATTATTACTTGTGCTTGCTCAAAGCTGAGCTTGGATAAGTGTACTAGACATTTTAGGACAAGTTAGAACAGGTTTTACAAGTTGGACTATTTAATTCATCCTCATGCACATGTATCAATTCACCCAACTAATTGCTACATAGACATTAGGGTCCCTTGTTGAAGAAGCGGGTGCCACCACTCAGTTGTCTGTACACTGTTACACTTGAGGTTGATCACTGAAAAAGTGTGTGATTGCTCGGTTGTGTGTACACTGGAAGGGTTGAGAGAACCCAAATCTATGTCTACAGAGTAGTCAATCACTGAGACTAACCAAGAAACCACTGTGCAAATACATGGTATGTGCATGTCTATGCCACAACACATGCACACACATGCAGTCAACCGGTTAGAAACAGTTTGCAACCGCTCATTGTTTTGCACCTCACACCATGCAATCTTAGAAATTAGCCTCCCCCAATTGCATTCTCTAATCAATTATGAGCACCTTCATATTTTGCATCTGCTTAGATTCTACCTCTAGGTGTATGCTCCCATAAGCATCCTCTAACTAGCATCCTCTCTTGACACTTATAGGAATTAGGACATTCAGATTAATTTGAATTCAAATATTTTTCATGTCTAGGGGTTGGTCACTAACTCTAACAGCTAGTTTGTTGGACTGAGCTCTTGCATCCAAAATTTTCCTATAAATAGGGGTACTTTGATATGCTTCAAAAACACAACTATAATGAGAGAAAGGACCCGTTGTGCTTCAATATTCATTAAGAGCTTCTGAGCTACATTTTAAGTAGTCAGTATCTTGCTTAGTTCTGTTTATTCCTCATTATTCATCCCAACTCTCTTATTCAATCTACCACTCTCTTGTTCACACACTTTGATTGCATCTAAATGATCCTGTTAATCTTCATTCATCCATCCAGTTGCATTATGGGAAGATTAAACTCTTGCCTAAATTCTTCGTGAATATAGCCTCATTTTGTAATCTTTGATTTTGGATAAGGATTATTTCAAGCTTAAGCTTAGTCATTGTTCTTATTGTTATTGCGAATATCTCTTTGTATCCTTGTTTCAAAGGGAATTCTGCAGGTGCAATTGGTAGAGTTGATGGGTAAAAAAATCCGCCCCTATGATTTTAGGTTAGTGGAAATGTCCAATCACTAGGATTGTGAATTGGCAATATTCCAAGCGTTAGGCATATGTGTTGGCAAAAGTCCAAGCACTAAGATTGTGTGTTGGTAAAAATCCAAGCACCGGGACTATGTTTTGGTTAAATCATGACTAAGCAATTTAGCAATGTGTATTAAAGCATGCAATAGAAGGCTTGGTCAAAAATAATGGGAAGGTCTTAAGTTAGCAGAAGTGGCTCAGTTGAGGAGCACAAATGATTATATATCATTGCATCTGTTAGTTATGGATGTGATTTCTCAATTCTTACTCTTTTATTTACTATTTATGCGTATCCATCAATTGCGTTGATATTGTGATATCTGTCAAAATTTATAGATATACTAGTCATAATACGTGACCATAGGTCATAGAGCATTCAAAATATTCATTCAAAAAATTTCAACCAATTTAAAATTCCCATAAAAAATTTTGCATCCTATTCAAAATCCTCCAAAAAAATTCAGTCGCCTTCAAAATATTCTCCCTAAAAAAATTTAACCACATTCAAACTAAAATTTAGTTCCTTTCATAGAATTTAGTTTCCCCAAAAAAATTTTGTTCTCCTAGAGTTTAGTTCCCTACAGATTTAATTTCATCAAAATTTAAGATTTTAGTTCCTTCCAGATTTAAGTCTCCCAAAGTTTTAAATTAAAATTTAGTTTTCTAAAGAATTTAGTTCCCCAAAAATTTTAGTTTCCCCCAAAATCCCTCAAAATTTAAAATTTTAGTTCCTTAAAATCGAGTTCCCTTCAAAATTAGTTTTTCCCAAAATTTTCGGATATTCCCTCCAAAATTTTCACAACGCATCATCATTTCCATTGATTCCTTAAGATTCAATCTCAACCGTCCTTCTACCCATCCTTTTGTCCTAGTTAGCAACTAAATTCAAAAAAATCCCTCAATTGCATAATAGATTTATACAATCCAAAATTAGGTATTAGATTGTCTTTAGTTTTTAGACACCATATTCATTCCTCTAGGATTGCCATAGTGATTTATATTATGACTTGGAGATGTTTCATGCAAAGAAAAAAGAGCAAAGAGAATAGTGTAGTAATTTAAAAAGGAAAATATCCAGGAAGACTATCTGGAAAGGAAAAGAATAGAAATCAAGATGTTTAATTAGTGATGTGTGTCTTATATTTCATTGTCATCCAAATATGTTCTATTTTTTAAAAGGACGTCAAATATACTGATAAGTAAACCATCTTTTTGAAAATAAGACCAAGTACACACAAGTGTGTGTTCCCATATCCGACTTTTTAAAATTTATTCACGACACTCATGGGCCTAACACATGTCCCATGTGTCTAATAACATTAGTATTGGCTTGCAAACATGAGTGGTTGATTTGACCATTAATATATGTAACATTTTTTGGGGGAAAAGGCATTGAATGTTTCACATCTCATCATGTAACCTGTATGGGTAGAGTCCTCTCAACAGAGTTTATTTCAATAAACTTGACGAACGCGAAAAGTCCTCTCAACAGAGTTTATTTCAATAAACTTAACGAACGCGAAATTAAAAAATCAGTTTGTAATTGACTTATGAGGTTCAAAAATAGGCATTGGACGTATACAGTCAAGTAAATACTTATTGATAGGTGATAATATTACTCTAGTGAGGGATTACAACGGGGTTAGATAGTTGAAGAGGTTGGGTTTAGCAAGTGTTGCATTGGCTGTAGGTAGTAATATTAATAGTCTCTGTAAAATTTTAATTACAATCAGTGACCTAAAACAAGGTTTATGAAGTAAGTATGCACCACCAGAGTAATTGTATGTGGCCTCCTATCGCATGAAAATGGGCATATCCACCCAGCTTCTGTGTTCAACATGCCGGGCCAATGTGAGTTATTCACCGCATACTCTTCACGTGCCCGATTATGCGGACGCATAGTATACTAAGTTTTGAAGTTAAAAACACTATTTTAAAGATTTTGCCCATGACACACAGGCAAATATATCTAACCGTAATTGCCTTTTTTCAGACCCCTCTCTCTCTCTCTCTCACAACTTTAGTGGAGTGGATCTTCGATATAAATGGCCTTAGTTCTAAAAGTCAAAATTTAGCTCCCAAATCCTTACCAAAGCAGCCAAGTCTCTCTCTACACAAACATCTAAACATAGCTATATGTGTGTATCTTACATAGAAGTTCTTCATTCAACACTCAATTTTCATAAAATCTCTATATTTCAAATCAATGCAACTAAATTTTTTAAGAAATATCCTTATACGCTATCGGTTCTTCAAAAGATCTTCCCTGTGAATGGTAACTAAAGTATCGTTACTTTTTCATAAAGATTCTCAATTAGCAAAACCAGTGTCAACATGTGAGTTCCGGATGCACATTAAAGTAACGGGAAAATGACACAAATTTTCCTAGCAGTACTATGAATAACAATGTCGTACAACTGATCTAAACGTGTCGTTTTTCTCCAATGAATATGGCGTAGTCTTGGTCTTGGTCTTCCAAATTAGTTTCACCCAAAAATCGAGCGTCAGTCATATATAACAAGTTACTTTCATTGCGCTTGATTAATCGTAACAGGACTGATAAATTAGACATCAAGGTCTTGGTGACGGTACAAGCAACCATGACAAGAAACTCATCAGCGAGATAATTTTCTCAATCCCCAATTAGATCTGAAGAGCCCATCTGAAGAGCCCATTTGATCAGCACATGGGATTTAACAGCAACAAACCAACAAATAGAAAACAGTAATCAAGTAAGCATTATTCATAACCTAAAATTTTATCCAGGTTAATTGGAAGTTACCCAACAAGCAAGATCACAAAAGAACGAAGCAGAAACAATAAAGAAAAGATTTTGACAATAGAACAGATTGAGCAGCAAAGGTCGGATCTTTTCCTTTCCATTCTCACCTTCCGATCACCGATCGGGTCGGGCATGGAACCTGCATCCGATATGGGGTACTCGACGGCGGTTTCGCTAAGATCGGCCATTATTCACTGTATTAGAAAAAGGAGCGTGAAAGACTTTTGCTTACAAAGAGAGGAGTAGAGACCCTAAAAATGAGAAAAGCGAGAGGAGAGAGATGAGGTGCCAGCTCAGCGATCGAATCAGCATTTCGGGATATTTTGAGCCACCAATTCTTGTGGCGGAGGATTCGGTTGCTTACGTCAGATCCCAGAAGGTCAATGTTCCCTATCATCCTTTTTGCCCTTTTCTTTCCTTTTTCTTTCTCTTGTTTTTTAGACAAAGCGTATGTAAAAGAGAGGGCAGATAAATAGCTTATCTTATAGGGATGTGTAGTTTGTATTCTATTTAAACATTGTATCTTATTATTCTATGAAATTTAACTATTCCATATAAATAAAGGTATGTGTCTCTTTCAGAAAGTACTTCATAACACGTTATCATCATGCTTCTCTTGTGTGAAAATGCCTCGGACGATGTGAAGATTTAAAGGACGACGAAGGATTGCCTGCGTGTGGACAAGAAATCAGGCCACACGTCCGTTTTTTCGACCTTGAGGTATACATAAAAGCAATCAATTTTTTTATCATGATCATGACACCTGTCGAATAACGATTCCTAGATCGAACAAGATCGAATCATAAAAATCTGAAGCAAAAAAATCATAATAAACGTCGAGACAAAACCTTGAATTAAACCACCAATTTTTGGATTTTTCCCTCTCCCCCAATGGTGGGGTGGGCGGTCTCAGGCCGCTGGCCCCCTAGGTGGCGGCCTCAGGCCGCCAACCCCCCCCCCCCCCCCCCCCCCCCCCCCCCACACACAAACACACAAACACACAAACACACAAACAATGGCAGGGGGTGGCGACCAGATCCGGTCGCCTGCCCCCCAACGGCCAGGCAGCCGAATATGGCTGCCTGAACAAAAATAATGGTGTGGGCCTGAAGGCCACGGCCGGGACTTCACGCCCATATGCATTTAAAAATAAATATTAATAATAATGGCCAGTATGCCTTTAATAATACTGATACTGATACTGATACTGCTACTGCTACTGATACTAATAATAATGGCTGTGGACCTGAAGCCCACATACCGTGGGCTTCAGGCCCACATGCCTTAAAAAAATCAAAAATCATATATATATATATATATATATATATATATATATATATATATATATATATATATATATATATATATATATATATATATGTTGACTAGGGTCCATTCGGATGGATCAAACATGCGGATCCATCCAAGTGGAATTTAAAGTTAGACAGTGTAAATAGAAAATCCGACTGTTGGATGTCATCTAACATGTTTAAACTAGCTCCAAACAAAATTTCAACTAATTTGGACATGTTTTGCCCATGCATCAAGTGGTTACAAAATCGATGTTTTTGAATAGTTATAAAATCGGCTAATTTTGCAACCACTTGATGTATGGGCAAAACATGTCTAAAGTAGTTGAAATTTTGTTTGGAGGTAGTTTAGACATGTTACATGACATCTAACGGTCGGATTTTCTATTTACATTGTCTAACTTTAAATTTCACTTGGATGGATCCTCATGTTTGATCCATCCGAATGGATCCTAGTCAACATATATATATATATATATATATATATATATATATATATATATATATATATATATATATATATATATATATATATATATATATATATGTATGTATGTATGTATGTATGTATGTATGTATGTATGTATGTATGTATGTATGTATGTATGTATAATATGACCACTAATAATAATGGCCAGGCCGTGGGCTTCAGACCCACATGCCTAAAAATAAAAATAAATAAATATATATATATATATATAATGGCTGCGAGTATGACAGGCCCATAGGCCTTCAAAAATCAAAAAAGACGGAAAGAAAAGGGGATGGGGATAATGGCTGCATGCTAAAGCCCACAGACCAAACCATGGGCCTCAGCACAGCAAAAAGGGGAAGGAAGAAAAAGAAAATAGGGGGAAATAAAAGAAGAAATAGGGGGAAGGAAATAAGAAAAAAATTTCTTACGAATAAATAATATAAGGGAATAGCTCAGTTTTTAAATTTTTCTGAACTAGACCACATTGACCCGGTTCATATCGCAGGGGGCTTCGCCCCTCGCACCCTCACGATGTCAATGGTGAGTTATGGGTTCGGACATATCAGCCCAAACTCTCCATTTCCACCACAGACCTCCAAAAAAATCCATTTTTAGGTTGTGTTCCCAATAAATTTCAGAGGGTGTCACATAATACAACAAATATTATTAGCAATAAGTGCATGATTATTAATTCTGCTACAAATTGCTTTAGAATTATATATATGCTTCATATCATGTACCATTTGGCATGTATTATGTGATAATTTTTTGATTATTTTCGTAAACATTCGCTTAATAATTTATGAGGATCCTGTGATTGCTCTGTCGTTAGTTACCTAACCTAATGATTTATGACATCACCTCGCTGTCCAATTAATTATTAAGCATAAAATATTTAAACCATGTGAATCTCTGATGTCTGTGATATTTGATTAAATGTGATGAACATATTTCTGAGCACAAATTTGCATAAATGACTATATTGTGGTTTTGGATCGGTCTTTTTTAAGTCCCACATTTATTTTTCCTACATTTATTTTGCATGATCGGCTGCTGATAAGTGTTTATTTTTCACCTTTTACACCCATGTTTTAACACACTTTTGTTCACATTTTATCTCACTTTACATTGTTTTTATCACATTTCCGTTCATTTTGACTATTTGGGTGTTTTGTGTGAATTTCAGGTAAATAAGGGTGTTTTGGGCACTTTTGGAAGTTGATCACATTTGCCGGGATCAAAGGATGCAGATGTGGCGAAGATTCCATGGCCAAAGATCAAGAAGTGCTATTTTGAAGCCATCTACACGACCATTTCACTCCCAAGAAGCTCCATTGCACGCAACCCTCTCACCTTTCAGAAAACTGCAATCATTCCAGAGATATTTTAGGAGCTCTCATATTTTTGTATCGTAGAGGGTGTTGTCACGATTCCAATGCCACCTCGTTTGCTCAAATACGTTTTTTCAATATTTTTCTAGATTTTCTGGAGTGTAGCTTGGTCGTGCTGGAAATTCCACACGGCCAATCCGACTGCGTAGCTAGCATATAACCCCAAATCGAGCTAGTACTCGATCAATCCGCCACCGTGCGGATGACCTGTAAATCTCTACGACAACGCCCTGCTCTTGCGGTTTACAAATATTAAAGGTCTAACAAGTTTTTGACGTTGTTACCAGGGAGGCGCGATTTGATTGATATTAGTAAGATTAGGGTTCGCTAGACTATGTTTCATTCAAAAATTTATAAAAATCTTAATAACAAATTTTTCCCCATCCACCATACTTTCATTCTTGCTACTCTCTTGTACCATTGATGCTCCTCTCGAGTTCTCCTATTTTTGTTGTCCATGTATTTGTGGAGTTACCAGGTAGAGACCCGATTTTAATGCTTCAGCACTACAGAGTGCTCAGATGGGAGGTTATGATTCTCTTCCACAGGTCGCAGTGTTTTGTATAAAATGTGGGATGCAGTGGCATATATTTACCAAATGCCAACATTATATCTACCCCTACATCACACCATCATATACCTATGACCTACCACATGAACCCTCCTACCTCAGTCCTCCACCTACACCACAAAAATCCCACCTCGAGTTGCTTCTAGAAAGCCAACTTTGAGAGACGCGCAATCGCTTGAAACTCAAGCCATAGCTGAGGCCCAACTCCAAGAACTTGTCCAAAGTGTAAACCAATTGGCCATATCGCAGGGGCAGTCGTAGTTGCAAGCAAGGGATTCGACCATTGTGCCTATATCTTCGAGGGGAGAGACGTTGGAGAACCTTATTCACCCCATCTCATTCTGCCCTTTAGGAGACGAAGCAATTTTTGATGATGATGGGAAGAATGAGGGGATATCCTTTGGATCAGTGGGAGGGACCATCAATCTTGGATGGGACGACATACACGATTCTTGCAAGGGCTATACGGAGATTTCAACATTTGATGAGCCCGAGCACTTCATCCCTTCAGATGAGTTTCCCCACTTTAAGACATTTGACAACACCGAGGAGACTACAGAGCCTACGTATTTCGGTGAGATGGATGCACGTGAGGACGAGGACACGATGACCACATTTGGGGAGTTCACACCGTATCTACCTTCACATCTACGTCTGCAGCCCATTCCTCTCCCTTCTGTGGCTGAGCATCATCCAGAGCATACCGCCCCTATTCAGAGAGATTTTCTAGCACAATACACTCCATTTATGAGTCTCATTTTTCACTTTCTATTCCTCTTGACTCATATGTTTTTAACTTACCCTGTCTCTCACAGGACACATGAGACATTTGTTTAGAGATTATCTTGGGTTTGTCATTGCCTGATGGACCAATCATCGTGGAGAACGAAGACTTGGCCGTCTCTTACGTTATGGATAGCACGATTTTCTCAGGGAGTACTCGTTACCTTTATATATCTTTCCAATTTATGTTGATGACTATCTCTGGGATATTTTATTTTGGGGAAGAATTATTTGCCATGGACTGATGCCGCTCGTTCTTTGCAAGATATAGGTAGATATCTTCAAGGGACGCTTGGGGCTGCATTGCTTGAGTCCGTTGGCATTCGTGGCACGAATCTTTTAATGGAGCCACGAAAGGAGCAGTTGGAGCAGCTACCTACTGCGCTTCAGATCATAGATCCACCGTTTGCTCAGGTGTATCCTAATCCAGTAGTGTAAAAATTTTACCGCCTTCTAGTTTAGAGTAGAATAATCTCGTCTCCTCTCGATAGCGGGGGGAGCATATTTAAGATTTGCTTTTGTTTGAATAATTTTTCTCCGTTAGTGGTCCCCAGTTATCATCCTTTTCTTGATTTTTGGCCCATTTTTCCTTGACCATGTACTCATTTTCATCCATGAGACCCCACCACCTCCAAAGGGTGGTGATGCTTGATTTACCTATCATTTTTTACTTTCCCCTTTTATCTCTTATGCCCCGTATCGGCTGTTCATATCCTTTGGGCATAGCTTTTATCAGGATGGGGGAGAGTATCACCCATTGTCATTTTTTATTTCCTTTTTGTGTTTCCCCCTTTTATCGTGTTTTTTTATTTTTGTTTGTTCTTTTTGTGCAATTTTTTTCCTCCCATTTATCTTTTGCACTCCCATTACTTGTGATTTTATTGCATTGAGGGCAATGCAAGTTTTAGCTTGGGGGAGTTGCACTTTGCGCACATTTCTTCTGTTTTTCCGCCATTTTCCACATCGTTTCATTTTTTTCTTTTTCCTTTTCCCTTTTATTCTCCTTCCCCTAGAGATAAACCTTCGATGATATGTTTCCTCTTATGTGTTTCACCTCCTAAACACACGTGGTTTGCCACTTTCCCTCATCACCATAAGATACTTCAGCTTCATATGCTATGTATTGTGCGTGCTTATGGATTTATTTTCAATTTATATCTTGATTATGGAAGTAGTTGAGTCTTATGTTGGAACTTATCCAACTAAGTTGGATCTTAATCCAACGTTGGGCTAATATGCAGTAAATAATTATATAAGTGCTACGCTGTCATGTTAAGCCCAATATATTAGTGATCTGGTTTTAATTAATTAAATGGGCTAAATGAGTTAAACAGGTTGTGGGGCCTTTATGTGTAGAGACTATTGGGCTTCAACTTGTTGATGGGCCGAGTTGGAAACCCTAGGGCTATGGAGGCTAGCCTATAAATATTAGCGGCCATGGTACCCGGAATACACGAACAAAGTTAAGCTGTCTTTTCTACGTCCCGTCGCTAGGACAGAAACCGGGAGAAGGCTAAAGGGATTATCCAACGGTTGATTCGTGCTATTCCGGAAGATTGTCCGTTGCGGTATCGTCAGGATCTCTTTCAGATTATTAGCGATGTACTCAGGTACGCTTCCGCTAAATCAGAGTATGTAATGATTTAAGGTTCCGCATGTTATATATCTAGATCTATGTTGTTTGGCTAGAAAGCATGTCTAGATCTTTAGTTTTTACAAGTGGTATCAGAGCCTTAATGTTGTGGATCTTAAATTTTTGCCTGCTCGTAGTAGATCTAATAAAAATCTGATTTTTAATCTGTTTTCTATTCGGATCTGTGCAAAATTTGGATTTTTGATTAATATTTCCAAAAAATTGGTTTTTTACAAACCCTCGATCGGGGGCGGCCTGCCGGTCGCCGCCCGACACGGCAAAAAAGGGACGGCTCTGCCGCCCCCTAGGTAGATCGGCGCTGGCAATGCCGGCGTCGACATGGATCCAGAAAGGGGGGACGAAGCCGCCCCTGAAAGTTTAAAAAAAACAGGGGGGTCGGCTTCCAGCCGCCCCCCACCGACTGTATCAAGGGGAGAGGGGGCGGCTCGCCGCCCCCGTTGGGTTTCAGAGGGGGCGGCTCGCCGCTCCTGTTTGGTTTCATAGAGGGGGCGGCTCGCCGCCCCCGTTAGGTTTCAGAGGGGGGCGGCTCGCCGCCCCCCGACTTTTCTTCCGGCACCGGGAAAGGGGGGTGCCCTACCCCCCCTTCCGATCGAAACATAGGCCCCCCTCCTGGGGGCATGCTGTGCTGCGAACGGGGAAAGAGGGCGGCGTACCACCGCCCCATCTGGCCCCGACAGCCGGGGAGGGGTGGGGCGCCGGCCCCTCCCCTGCGATCAGATCGCAGGCGCTCTCCGGCGCCTGCGATGCATTCAAAAGGGGCGGCGGTTGCCGCCCCTGATTGACGACGGCAGGCGCCTCTGGCGCCTGCGCGTCGCGCAGAGAAGGGGCGGCCCGTCGCCTCTGCTGTTTAAAGCCGGTGCCGGCCTCCCCCTCCGGCGCTCGATCTGAAGAAAAGGGGCCGGCGGCGGCCGACCCCTGGTTGGACCTAAAATTCTGCGAGGGTTTCCTAACCCTAGCAGATTTTAGGCCAAATTGGGCCCAAACAGTTATTTTTCAAAATTATTTTTAATTTTCAGTATATGGGCTTCAATTTTGGGCCTGTTTTGGCCATTACACAATTTTGGGCTTAAATTGATTATTTTGGAATAACTGAACCCTATTTTAGGACTACAATTAATTTCTTTTGAATCCCTATTTTGGATATGTTAATGCACTAATAATTAGAGGAAATAAAAGGCCATCTTGTGTATGTTTCCTCATTCGGTTTATTTGTGCGCCATCTTGTGTATGTTTCCTCATTCGGTTTATTTGTGCGTTAAAAATTAAGTTCATTCCGATTTTAATTCTTTAGGCAAAATTCGGCTAAATATACATTTCAAAATAATTCTAATTTTTGTGAAATTCCACTAAAGTGGGTTCCACTATTAAAATTGTTATTATTTCGGAATGTAAAAGGATTAAAATGCATACACAGTATGATTAGTTGCCTAAATGAATTTCAATTGGTTCATAGGAGTGAATTATAGTTTTTAATCTATATTTCTCCTTGTTAAGAAATTCGGTATTAATTGTGCTATGATAAAGTCAAATTTTGCTGTATGTATTTTTGGGGTGACTTGGTGTAAACATCATCTCGCCAAAGTGGGCTCTGTTGTTTGCATCATTTCATTTCTTAAATACAAAAGGAATTTTGTGTGCATATTTTATTCATGAATGCTACATCGGCCCAAAGGCAGATTACCGTTCTATGCTAATTTATCCACACCTGTAGCAATAAATAAGTGATGATTGTTGAGACTTATGCATGCAATTTTAATTCGGCCCAAAGGAAGTTTTAATCTTGGCATGTTAATTATTGTCTTTATTTGATTGCTGCGACAAGATATCATTTGCTAGTTAATAGATTATCCAAAGATAAATATTAAGCTGGTTGGGGATATCTTGAGATGGGAACATGCAATTTTGAATTTGCAATTTTGATTCACAATTAAATACTTATGTTAGCATGTTTGTCTATGTTTATTGTCCTATTTTTCAGCTGCTACGCCCTCAAATATTACTGCTAGCTTAAACTCAATTCTGGTGCTTAATGGCTTGAATTTCAAATCCTGGAAGAGAACTTACTCATAGTTCTTGGGATATTGGATCTGGACCTTGCGATTAGAACTGACTGTCCCCCTCTGACTACGGAAAAGAGTACCCCTGAGGAAAAGAGGGAGTTTGAAAAGTGGGAAAAGTCTAATCGCATGTGTGTAATGATCATGAAGAGAGCCATCCCTGAAGCCTTTCGGGGCTCTATGTCTGATTCGATCACGACAGCTAAAGGTTTCCTTGCAGATATTGAGAAAAGGTTTATCAGAAACGAAAAGGTAGAAATTGGTACTATTCTGACAAGCCTGATCTCAATGAAGTATAAAGAGAAAGGCAACATAAGGGAATATATTCTGGAACAGTCTCATCTTGCTTCAAGGTTGAAAGCACAAAAGCTTGACCTCTCTGAGGACCTGCTTGTGCATTTGGTTTTAATATCCCTTCCTACACAGTACAATCAGTTTAAGATGAGCTACAATTGCCAGAAAGAGACTTGGTCTCTGAATGAGCTCAACTCGCACTGTGTACAGGAAGAGGACAGACTGAAGCAGGATAAGACTGAAAGTGCAAATGTTGCATTTGCCCCTAAAGACAATAAAAGGAAAAAGAGAAAGGAAGTTGCAGTTACAGCCCCACCTAAAAAACAACAAAAGAAGCCTGTAAAGGCTGTCAAGAAAGATAGTTGTTTCTTTTGTGGTGCTGAAGGGCATGTGAAGAAGCAGTGCTCTAATTACCACGCCTGGCGTGCTAAGAAAGGTACTCTTCTCAATTTGGTTTGTTCAGAAGTTAATTTAACTTCTATGCATATAGACACTTGGTGGTTAGACTCTGGTGCAACTACTAACATCAGTGTGTCTATGCAGGGCTGCCTGAACTGCCAAAAGCCAAATGATGCTGAAAGATTCATCTTTGTGGGCGATGGCAAGAAGGTGAAGGTTGCTGCAATTGGGGATTTCAGATTATCTTTAAGATCTGGAAACCATTTGGATTTGTTTGAGACATTTATTGTACCGTCGTTTAGACGAAACCTTATTTCTATTTCTGCATTGGACAAATCAAGTTATTGTTGTTCTTTTGCGAATGGGAAATTTAGTTTGTCTCTCAATTTCATTTTTATTGGTTCTGGATATTTGTCTGAGAATGATAATCTGTATATGCTTGATACAATTGCTATAAATGAAACCTTGCATGTGGGTACACAGGTTTTAAAGCGTAAATTAACTGATGAGAATTCAGGTTCGTTATGGCACAAGAGATTGGGTCACATCACCAAACGGAGAATTGAGAGACTTGTGTCAAACAATATTCTCAAACCTTTAGATTTTTCAGATTTTGATATCTGCATTAATTGTATAAAGGGAAAACAAACCAATAAAAGGAGATTTGAAGCCAAAAAGTCTAGTGAAGTCTTAGAACTTATACATACGGATATTTGCGGACCATTTGCTTTGGTTGCATGGAATGGTCAGCAATATTTTATAACGTTCATAGACGACTATTCAAGATATGGCTATATTTATCTCGTACATGAAAAATCTCAGTCCTTGGACACGTTCAAAAATTATAAGGCCAAAGTTGAACTTCAACTAGGCAAAAGGATTAAAACTGTCAGGTCTGACTGTGGTGGTGAATACTACGGTAGATATGATGGTTCAGGTGAACAGCGTCCAGGACCATTTGCTAAATTCCTAGATGAGTGTGGTATCGTCCCACAGTACACCATGTCGGGTTCGCCCACTATGAATGGTGTAGCTGAAAGACGAAACAGAATGCTTAAGGACATGGCAAGAAGTATGATTAGTCATTCTACTTTATTAGAAAGTCTCTAGGGAGAAGCATTAAAAACTGCATCTTACATCCTTAATCGGGTCCTAACTAAAGCAACTAATAAAATGCCATATGAGCTTTGGACGGGCAAACCACCTAGTCTAAAGCATATGCACATATGGGGATGCCCAGCTGAGGCAAAGCCTTATAGGCTTGCTGAAAAGAAGCTAGACACACGGACAATTAGTTGCTACTTTATTCGGTATACTGAAAGATCGATGGGTTACAAATTTTACGACCCCACAAATAAGAATATTTTTGAGACTGGAAATGCCAGATTCCTTGATGATACCGGGTTTGCGGGGGGAGATTTGGGAAGAGACATTGTTTTTGAAGAGGAATATGTAGATATTCCCACAGGTAGGGGTGGGCATCGGACTAATCCGAAATTTTTTGGGAAACCCGAAACCGAATCCGAATACATTCGGATGGTAAAGTTACAACCGAAGTCCGATTCCGACGTATCGAATTCAGTACAGTTAAATCCGATTCCAGAATCGGAATACAAAAGCGAAATCCAAAACCCGATTCCGCTTCTCGATGAGTGATTCGGGTTCAATATTACATATTTAACCCCCCATTTAGCCCTATTTTGTGCTCATGAGATGCTACATTGTTCTCTAATTCATACGTATTTTCTACACATTTATTTATTAGAGAAAACACACTATTTGAGCACAAAACAGCAATTAACGAAGTATTTCTGCACTTTTTATTTTTTTCATAGTATCGTCTCGATCTCACGATTCCAACGACTATTTATTTGTATTTTTCTGAGATCTGTGCTAATTACTGTGAATTTTTGAATGCAGAATACCAATTAAATGGAGAAATACACAATTAAATACGAAAATACGGTCGGCCACCAATCAAATGCCGCCATGTGGCACGATCCCCGCCTTCCCGCCTTCATCCGATGGTCGCAGCACAGTACAATTGTGATCAATTATCGACCGTTCGATCAGGATCGAACGGTCGATATCCCGTTCCCTCAACGCAGCGAGGAACAGGCGACGTGGCCAAATGTTGCCCGCTGATCTTCGATCCAGTGGTCGAAATGAAGAGGCGACGCGGTGACCTTTTATCCGTTCGATTGTGATCCAGCGATCGGGAGCGCTAGGCAACGCGACATGAGGCGGGCGCGAGATAGAGCCACGTGGCGTCAATCAAACGGCAGCCCGCTCGATCGGACGGTCCACAACATCCCCGCAAATTCGAAGCGCAGGCGAGCTCCTGGTGACGTGGCGGCATCCCCATCATCCATATTTGCATCCAACGGTCACGTTTCATCCCACGACCGAACGAGAAGCGGAAGCGGGCGCGATTCGAAAGGGACGCGTGGCGCTTCGAGGTTCAATCCCGCCCATTGAACGTGTCACGCCCCGCTGTCCAAAATAGGGAGGGTCGACGTGACAAGCCGCGGTATTAGAGTACCAAGCGCTAAAGTACACACCAAAGTCACGCAGGCCACTGAAAACGCTGAGGAAACACAGGCAGTAAGGTAAAATACGACGAACATAACATCCAAGAGTCACAGAGCACAGCTACTACATGGCCAGTACTGCACAAGTCCACTGTACAACCCCAACAGCAAAAGCTCCCACAAAAGTACAACTCAACCCTACGGGGTACAAAGGGAACAGGGGTACAACACTGCGTTCATCACACACACACAACCCAAAACTACATCACACGACACACACTAACCACAACACTACGGACCCTGTTGAGACGAGCTGCCCTCCGGGGTCTCCACTCCCGGGCCCGCCGCCAGAGAACCAGTGCCTGGACCTGTAGGGGGGAGGACACGTCACATCGTGCCCAGTAGGAACTCCACAACTCTACTACTCTAATCATAGTGCACAACAAGGAATCACAACAAAGGAAAAGGCATCACATTCCAGAGTTACTGTTTTTTTCTTTATAGGTTAGTTTTCATGCATGAATTTGAAACCTCAGTAACGGGTCAGACATCGGGGACTGGACCTCACCCGGTAAGGTGGGTGGAATGCTACGACTTCCCGAGACAAGCTCTTACGAAAGAAGCCGTTCACCAACACAACCAACTCAACCACAACGGCACCAACTCCCCGCCGCTGAGGGCTCGTCAGGAGTGGTCCACAACCCAGCAGTCCATCCCCGCATGTCCACTCGTTACCTTGGTTTCCCCCAACCCTCCTAGGGTCCTCACCCACTTCGAGTGGAACAAGATATCCCTAGGTTATCTTTTAGCTAATCATTGATCCTAGGGTATTGAGCATGTAAAATGACGTATGTAAATGATGTCCAAATTCATTCTTTTCATCAAGATATTCACAACAAACTAGCATGCTCCATAGGCCATGTATCATAACCTCATTGATCATATACAGTTCCTCGTGGGTAATACATGTCACACAATTAACAATGTCATTTTCCAAGTTTCTTCAATCTTAAGTTCATTCAGGCATTTTAACAAACATATAATGAGCGCCACATAAATGAAGAGAATCATGTCACCAATTTTTGTACCAAATAGCATAACTAATCTTACATACATGCATCAACATCATTCATGCATTTGGAGTGAAAAATTAGCAATATCACACAAGTCCAATTTCACCCAACACCCTTCAACATACTGAAATTGCATGAACAGATAGAAAAACAGCATTTTTAACCCATTTATTTTGCGAATTTGACAAATCTCAAAGAATGAAAGTTGGTGATATTATAGTTCTGAGTTCACCCATAAAATTTCAGCCAAAAATATAAAGTATTGGATTTATAGTGAATTATTTGGTAAAGGGTATCAAAACTGTTCTGCAGACAGATTTCTGTGTCTGTGTTCAAATCCAATTGTAGGCATATTTTAGCCAGAATTTCAACATAAAAATCGCGATGGACTTTGAGAAAAACTTGTTAGCTTTTCAACAAGACCAAAATCAACAAAATCCAAGATGTGTGCAGGTAGTGGTGCTCGTTTTACTGAAATGTGTACAGCTTGACAGAATTCCTGGCATGTTGCACAATTCGAATTTTTACCCAAACTTTCAGTTCGAATTAGAAAAAGTGATGAACATGAAAATTACTCATAACTACGAGATAAATATCATATAAAATATTCAGAGCATTCCTAATAGCCAATTAATACCAGAACTTAGCTAAAGTTTCAGCAAATTGTCAAGCATGCAACAAGAGTCCTAGCTCTACAACACTCTCCCCAAATTTTCATGAAGAAGCCTAAACATACAACATTATTGCCATTATCTACAATTAGAGGTAGGTTGAGAAGATCCTACCTCTTTTGAAGCTTCAAGGATGCCTAGGGTTTGGAGGGAGCTACCATCAACTTGACCTCCTCTTCTCCTCTCTCCTTCATCTTCTTCTTATTCTCTTCTTTCTTCTCTTCCTTTTTCTTTTCCCTTTTTTTCCCTAGCTAATTTCAGCCATGGGCTGAAAATAATGGAGAGAGGGGGAGAGAAAGGGACCTAGGAGAGGGGGGGGGGGGGGTTAGGTGTACTTTGGTATGGGAAACTTATTGCCATACCCCCCATTTTCTTTTCTCTTCTTTTTTTTTCTTTCTTTTTTTTAAAATTAGCCATCCAAATGCTTGATTTTATTACAAGTTTGCCATTGCAAATATCTCATTTCCCTTTTTCACAATAACCCTTCACTTAAAGAAATTTGCCTTAAGCCCAATCTTACATTGATACCCTCATTTGGGTATAAATGAAAAATCGAGGGGCAATTTGCAAATCTCTCCACTCCCCGGGATTGGTGTGCACATGTACGAGAAACTTGGATGAATTTAACGATTACTTAGTATTTGCACACTAGGGTTGTTACAGAACGGACGGCTCGGATTCGCGCTGCTGAGCGAACGAAGAACAAAATCAGCCAGCGACGTGGCCTCATCCACGTGGTTGATCATCAATCCAACGGCTACGACTAATTCCGCATGTGCACAAAAGCGGGCGACGTGGCGAGCTTGCATCCGTCCGATCTTGATCCTACGGTCGGGAGAACTCCGAGTTTGATTCGGATTCGAAAGCGAAGCGTGGATCCGACCCGCTAGGACACGTGGCAGCCCCACATCGCATCCCGCTTTGATCGAACGGCTAAGAATTGCGCCGATCTGGATTAGCGGTCTGGATGAGTTCGGGCGCGATGTGGATGCGGGTTTGGAACCCATTAAGCACAGTAAACCCGCAAGCCTATTATATAAGCGTATTTAGGGGGTTTTGAGCGTATACAGCCAGATTGGGGCGTATTTTGAGCGTATTGGAGGCTCTAGGAGCCGAATTTCCCCTCTGAAAAAACTGTAAAATTCCAGAGGCTTTTATTATTATTTCCAGAGAGTTTGAAGTCTTTTCAAGGAGAATTGGTGATATATTTCTTAACTTAAACCCCGTATTTGATGCTTTTCTACCGTATTTTTTTGCTATAAACTTGATGTATTTTGCTATGGAAGTTGTTTATTTTTGCATGATGTGTAGCTAAATCTCTGTTGTGCATGATATGGAGTAGTTAGGTGATGTGATTCGTGCTATTTAGGTTGAATATTGTTGTTCTTCATCGTAAAAGTCGCTAAAATTGTATGTTTTTTCTATTTAATCCTCTTTTCGTCTTCCAAAAGAAGCGAATACGTTGATGATCACCCCATAAGGGTGAGATTTGATCTCTCCAAAAGAGAGCTTCATACCATATTCGTAGAACTATAGTTTTAGCGACGTTTTTATTCAAATTGTGCTTGAACCCCCAAAAGGGTATTTTCCGACGAATCGCTCCCAAAAGGAGGATTTGTTGAGTTATATTTAATCAACCAAAATACACGAATCGCTGATCTTAACGAGCCCATATCATGTGCATGTTTCTCATATATTTTCATACACGACTCTCTCGTTGTTCGCTTTGATTACACGACACACTTTTACACCATCATCACTTTCATTATTAAAGTGTTTAGTTTCTCTACGTAGACTTTCTATTTGATTTAAGCTTGTGGTTTCAACAGATTTCTCCCGAGGATTCGACATCTGGACTCCCAGATTTTACTACTTGAACGGACTCTTGCGCTTGAGAGAAGCACCTTTCGGAGCCCACCAAGTTTCTGGCGCCGCTGCCGGGAGGAATGGTTTGTGACTACGGTTTATTTCATTTAGAGAACCTTCGGTGAGATCTTTCCGCTTTACTGTACATAAACTTTTTCTATTATTTTATTTTAATTTTTTTTAAAATGGAATATATGAATTTCTATTGGACAAACAATCTGTATGATGCAAGGTATGCTAATGCACACAAACATAGAATGGAGAAGCTCAAAATTGTTAATTTTAATCAAACTGACTGTGAAACTTTCTTTCAGGCCTAGAGGAGGTTCACAGACATTATATCGAGCTATCCGCAGCATGGGTACACAAATGAAGAGCTTATAGCATCCTTCCTAGATGGACTACAATCCCAGCTGCAGGAATTCTTGGGTGTCATGACGCCGACAGAGGCGTGGGAATACATGGAGTCTCTGCAAGAAAATGAAGAAACCATGGAAGAGACTTCAGAGAGCAATTCAATGGAGCCTTCGTGCCTTGATCAAGAAGAGCTAAGCGTAGACGTACCTTTGCAATACTTGAAAGAGGAAGCTTACCTGATTATTCAGACACAGGAGGCCACATCCCTTCAATTCCAGGAGAATTTTCTTGCTCGAAGCCGGCAGATTCAAAAATCTATTGAAGATCTTAATTTGATTGCCACTTGCGTAGAAGAAGGTAATGCTTTTGAAACTCAATTTAAAGAATCTAATACGAGTTTATCTTCTATTGCAGGAAAATCGAGCACGCCATGTCACATTGAGGACACGAATGAAAATATCCACATGGCAAGAAGTGTGTGCAAAAGAGAGGACGAGCTAGCAATCTTGGATAAACAGGAGGAGGACACAACTAGGGAAAAGGGTTTTGAGATTATCGCCATGGAGCCAGAACCATTCCCTCTTCCAGTTTTGTCCCAAAATCATTTATCCCTCTCCCCAACGATCGAGCATCGTACAGAGAGTAGTGCAAGTCTTTCAGGGAGTAGTCGTCAACTTGCATTAATTTCCTTCACTTATTTTGATGACTACATTTGGAATAATTTTATTTCAAAGAATTTTAAACTAAAATGGACTGACATAACTCATCTCTCGCAGGACATTGGTAAACAGCTTATAGAGATGCTTGGAGTTGTGTTGCTGGGGTCCAAATTAGTTTTTGGAGGAAGAATAATCGTCGAGGAGCGCAAGGAGCAAATTGAACAACTTCCTCCACCATCAAAGATTCGGGATCCGCCATTTGATCACGGTGTGTTCTTTCCAGTAGTGTAGTTTTTATATGCTTTCTAGGTTGCTTGCTTGAATAAACTCGTACCTCTTCCGACATTGAGGACAATGTCCATCTTTAGTTGGGGGGTGTGTATGAGACCTTAGGATTTTTTTTTGAGAAGAATAAATCACCAAATCTCATCATTTCAAAACTCCTTCATATGCCTCAAATACGGATGATTACGCATTAACTGAGTTCTAAAAATTGGTTGTGGCCTGAGTTAATTATTTTTCTTTCATGGAATTACCGTTAATATAATATTCATGAAAACTTTCAATTTCCATGATTAATATCTCGAAATGGTTTGAATTTATTTCATGCATGCTAATGTGATGAAAAAGCTTAAGTATACACGATTAATTAGAAAAGTCTTCAAGTTGAAGAGGAATTTGGCTATTGATACTAATGTTTATATTCATGTTGATGGGTTTTGAGTTGCTTACAAAAGATTAAAAGAAAAGAAACGAAGAAATGAAAATGAATGAAAAATGAATGATGAAAAATGAACGAAGAAGTACGTCACTAATAAATAACTTGGTTGGCTCGAGTAGTACAGTCCGAGGGGTCCTTCTTGGCCTAATGCCCTATTATCGTCTGATTTGGGAGCCATTGACCGGAACCTCACTCATTTGATGGAGCGATCCAAGTTATACATTTTTTTCTGCGAATGTTGCTTGATGCGCGTTACGCAGAACGAAAAAAAAAAGACAAGAAATAGTGAATATACTAAGCAACTTCAACACCCATGTCTTGAATGATTGTTTTGATAGGCCAATTCCTTGGAAACAAGAAAACTAGAACAAAACGACGTGTTATACTTTCGCTTGCGCAAAACGATGCTTGCATGTTATTTATTCATACTAAATTAGAGAAAATATCATGTGATTGATTTTGTTCTTGGATGTGTATTTTGATGGTCAAGATCATGTTGGAATGCGTATTATTGAGCCATGCCATAAGCAATTTGAAAGAACTTATTGTTTCATTACTCATCCGTATTAATCGCTCTTTTTGCTAGAGACTAGCAAATCGCTAGTTGGGGGGTGTGATTCGGGTTCAATATTACATATTTAACCCCCCATTTAGCCCTATTTTGTGCTCATGAGATGCTACATTGTTCTCTAATTCATACGTATTTTCTACACATTTATTTATTAGAGAAAACACACTATTT
This sequence comes from Scilla litardierei, assembly GCA_030789695.1. NCBI lineage: Eukaryota > Viridiplantae > Streptophyta > Magnoliopsida > Asparagales > Asparagaceae > Scilla > Scilla litardierei. Next base: position 153,163,376 of record CM061137.1, on the reverse strand, counting down.
GAGCACAAAACAGCAATTAACGAAGTATTTCTGCACTTTTTATTTTTTTCATAGCATCGTCTCGATCTCACGATTCCAACGACTATTTATTTGTATTTTTCTGAGATCTGTGCTAATTACTGTGAATTTTTGAATGCAGAATACCAATTAAATGGAGAAATACACAATTAAATACGAAAATACGGTCGGCCACCAATCAAATGCCGCCACGTGGCACGATCCCCGCCTTCCCGCCTTCATCCGACGGTCGCAGCACAGTACAATTGTGATCAATTATCGACCGTTCGATCCTGATCGAACGGTCGATATCCCGTTCCCTCAACGCAGCGAGGAACAGGCGACGTGGCCAAATGTTGCCCGCTGATCTTCGATCCAGTGGTCGAAATGAAGAGGCGACGCGGCGACCTTTTATCCGTTCGATTGTGATCCAGCGATCGGGAGCGCTAGGCAACGCGACATGAGGCGGGCGCGAGATAGAGCCACGTGGCGTCAATCAAACGGCAGCCCGCTCGATCGGACGGTCCACAACATCCCCGCAAATTCGAAGCGCAGGCGAGCTCCTGGCGACGTGGCGGCATCCCCATCATCCATATTTGCATCCAACGGTCACGTTTCATCCCACGACCGAACGAGAAGCGGAAGTGGGCGCGATTCGAAAGGGACGCGTGGCGCTTCGAGGTTCAATCCCGCCCATTGAACGGACGACTCAGATTCGCGCTGCTGAGCGAACGAAGAACAAAATCAGCCAGCGACGTGGCCTCATCCACGTCGTTGATCATCAATCCAACGGCTACGACTAATTCCGCCTGTGCACAAAAGCGGGCGACGTGGCGAGCTTGCATCCGTCCGATCTTGATCCTACGGTCGGGAGAACTCTGAGTTTGATTCGGATTCGAAAGCGAAGCGTGGATCCGACCCGCTAGGACACGTGGCAGCCCCACATCGCATCCCGCTTTGATCGAACGGCTGAGAATTGCGCCGATCTGGATTAGCGGTCTGGATGAGTTCGGGCGCGATGTGGATGCGGGTTTGGAACCCATTAAGCACAGTAAACCCGCAAGCCTATTATATAAGCGTATTTAGGGGTTTTTGAGCGTATACAGCCAGATTGGGGCGTATTTTGAGCGTATTGGAGGCTCTAGGAGCCGAATTTCCCCTCTGAAAAATCCTGTAAAATTCCAGAGGCTTTTATTATTATTTCCAAAGAGTTTGAAGTCTTTTCAAGGAGAATTGGTAATATATTTCTTAACTTAAACCCCGTATTTGATGCTTTTCTACCGTATTTTTTGCTATAAACTTGATGTATTTTGCTATGGAAGTTGTTTATTTTTGCATGATGTGTAGCTAAATCTTATTTGTGCATGGTATGGAGTAGTTAGGGGATGTGATTTGTGTTAGTTTGGTTGTATTCCATGTGCTAAATCGTTAAACGTCGCTAAAATTGTAATCTTTGTTCGTAAATCGACTTTTTCAGATTCCAAAAGAATTGATTTAGTTGATGATCGCCCCAAAAGGGTGAGTTTTGATCTCCCCAAAAGGGAGTTTCATACCGTAGTTTTGATCTCTCCAAAAGAGAGTTTCATATCGTATTATAACTTTAGCGACGATCTTATTGAGTATTGTGTTTGAACCCCCAAAAGGGCATCTTCCGATGAATTGCTCCCAAAAGGAGAATTCATTGAGTTATATTGGATATTTTCCGGTGAATTGCTCTCAAAAAGAGAATTCATTGTGTTATATTCATCAACCAAATTAATACGAATTATCGATCCTAATGAACCCATACCATGTGCATACTTTTTATAGATATTTTCATACACGAATTTCTTTGTTCGCACATCACCATCACGCACTTTCACACCATCGCCATCATTGTTGAAGTGGTTAGTTTCTTTTCGTAGAATTTTTATTTGATTTGAATTGTGGTTGCAACAGATTTCTTCCCGTGGATTCGACATCTGGACTCCCAGATTTTACTACTTGTACGGACTCTTGCACTTGAGAGAGAGCACCTTTCGGAGCCCACCATGTTATTTTATATTTTTTTATTTTTTTCATAGCATCGTCTCGATCTCACGATTCCAACGACTATTTATTTGTATTTTTCTGAGATCTGTGCTAATTACTGTGAATTTTTGAATGCACAATACCAATTAAATGGAGAAATACACAATTAAATACGAAAATACGGTCAGCCACCAATCAAATGCCGCCACGTGGCACGATCCCCGCCTTCCCGCCTTCATCCGACGGTCGCAACACAGATCGAACGGTCGATATCCCGTTCCCTCAACGCAGCGAGGAACAGGCGACGTGGCCAAATGTTGCCCGCTGATCTTCGATCCAGTGGTCGAAATGAAGAGGCGACGCGGCGACCTTTTATCCGTTCGATTGTGATCCAGCGATCGGGAGCGCTAGGCAATGCGACATGAGGCGGGCGCGAGATAGAGCCACGTGGCGTCAATCAAACGGCAGCCCGCTCGATCGGACGGTCCACAACATCCCCGCAAATTCGAAGCGCAGGCGAGCTCCTGGCGACGTGGCGGCATCCCCATCATCCATATTTGCATCCAACGGTCACATTTCATCCCACAACCGAACGAGAAGCGGAAGCGGGCGCGATTCGAAAGGGACGCGTGGCGCTTCGAGGTTCAATCCCGCCCATTGAACGGACGACTCGGATTCGCGCTGCTGAGCGAACGAAGAATGAAATCAGCCAGCGACGTGGCCTCATCCACGTCGTTGATCATCAATCCAACGGCTACGACTAATTCCGCCTGTGCACAAAAGCGGGTGACGTGGCGAGCTTGCATCCGTCCGATCTTGATCCTACGGTCGGGAGAACTCCGAGTTTGATTTGGATTCGAAAGCGAAGCGTGGATCCGACCCGTTAGGACACGTGGCAGCCCTACATCGCATCCCGCTTTGATCGAACGGCTGAGAATTGCACCGATCTGGATTAGCGGTCTGGATGAGTTCGGGCGCGATGTGGATGCGGGTTTGGAACCCATTAAGCACAGTAAACCCATACCAGTTGTTAGGTGATATGGAGTATTTGTGCATGATATATCACCAATATCATGCACAACAGAGATTTAGCTACACATCATGCAAAAATAAACAACTTCTATAGCAAAATACATCAAGTTTATAGCAAAATACGGTAGAAAAGCATCAAATACGGGGTTTAAGTTAAGAAATATATCACCAATTCTCCTTGAAAAGACTTCAAACTCTCTGGAAATAATAATAAAAGCCTCTGGAATTTTACAGGATTTTTCAGAGGGGAAATACGGCTCCTAGAGCCTCCAATACGCTCAAAATACGCCCCAATCTGGCTGTATACCCTCAAAACCCCCTAGAATACCTTTATATATTAGGATTGCGGGTTTTAAGTTGCTAACGGGTCTAAACCCGCACCAAATTACTTAAAACCCAAACCCAATTATCGGATCAAACCTCGTCCATTCGATCAAAGCGGGATGCGATAGAGAGATGACACGTGTCCCAGCGGATCGGGTTCGCGCCCGCTCGCCCGCTCGCTCATGATCTCAGCCATCGGATAAGAAATCGACGGCCAGTAATCGGCCGCGTCACCGCCGTATGTGATCCATTCCGAACACGCGTCGGAAAAATTCGTAGCCGTTGGATTCATCGGCAGGCCGTTCGATCGATGCCGCGTTGCAATCCAAATTCGCGCGCTGCGTTCGCCTCTCAGCTCGTTGTGCCCGTTGGATGGAAATCCAACGGAGTCTGGCGAGCCGCGTTGCTCCACTTTTTGGGCCACTGGATCTCGAATCTACTGTTAGAAATAGGCCACGTGGCCATGTGAATTCGCGCCTCGTTTTCAAATTGCGGGGAAGATCCTGATCGTTGGATCTTCATCGCACGGCCATGGAGCGGCCACGTCGTCCGCCTCAGCTCTTCCTTTTGCGTTGTCACCGGCTGTAGGATCTGCATCTGACCGTCTAGAACTCGCCACGTCGCCCCGTAGTTTAAATTTGAAGCCTTGATTTTGGACCGTTGGATCGAGATCCAACGGTAGATCTCACGCCAATTGTTTGGTGACGCTGGGCCGCTGGATCGCGCGGGAAGCTCCCGATTGCTGCCACGTGTCAAATTCTGATTGGGTGCCGATCGTATTTCCGTATTTTCGAGCGTATTTCCCCATTTAAGTTGTATTCTGCATTCAAAAATACCCAGTAATTAGCACAGATCTCAGAAAAATACAAATAAATAGTCGTTGGAATCGTGAGATCGAGACCAAGCTAAGAAAAAAATAAAAAAAATAAAAAGTGCAGAAATGCGTCGTTAAATGCTGTTATATGCTCAAATAAGGTGTTTTCTCTAATAAATAAATGTGTAGAAAATACGAATGAATTAGAGAACGATGTAGCATTACATGAGCACAAAATAGGGCTAAATGGGGGGTTAAATATGTAATATTGAACCCAAATCACACCCCCCAACTAGCGATTTGATAGTCTCTAGCAAAAAGAGCGATTAATTCGGATGATTAATAAAACAATAAATTCTTTCAAATTGCTCATGGCATGGTTCAATAATACGCATTCCAACATGATCTTGACCATCAATATACACATCCATGAACAAAATCAATCACATGATATTTTCTCTAATTTAGTATGAATAAATAACATGCAAGCATCGTTTTGCGCAAGCGAAAGCGTAACACGTCGTTTTATCCTAGTTTTCTCATTTCCAAGGAATTGGCCTATCAAAATAATCATTCAAGACATGTGTATTGAAGTTGCTTAGTATATTCACCATTTCTTTTCTTTTATTCGTTCCGCGTAACGCGCATCAAGCAACATTCGTAGAAAAATGTATAACTTGGATCGCTCCATCAAATGAGTGAGTTTCCTGTCAATGGCTCCCAAATCAGACGATAATAGGGCATTAGGCCAAAAAGGACCCCTCGGACTGTACTACTCGAACCATCCAAGTTATTTATTAGTGACATACTCATTCATTCATTTTTCCTCATTCATCTCATTTTTTCTTCTTTTGTGTGTGCATAAACAACTTGGCAAGATAACTTCTTCTTCTTTAATTTTTCACAAGAATGGGTATCCTAATCATTTCAAATGACGTGGTACGTTTTTCTACCCAAAATCACACCAAGCATGCAAATGGCAATGAATACGAGATAAAGAACAATGCTCCAGTTAATTTATGAATTAATGGTGCATGAACTTTGGTGTGTTCCAATGAAAGCATACCACTTGCTAATCCATAATTTCTAGATTCATTAAGTCATCGATTAATCTTGCCATTGAGATAAATTCACCACAAGCACTCAAATTCATGTAAAATGAGACTGAAATGTTGAATAATAGTGGTGGGGGAAAATAAATCACGAGTGTACGGTGGTGAATAAATAACGAGAAATTTCATCACATGAGGTTCATTTCTAGGTAAAGATAGACTTTGGTGATATTTTTAACTCAAATTTTTTTTTTCAATGCAAAAAGGGAACTAAAAAATAAAATCATAAAAGAAAAAGAAAAAAAAATAAAATAAAAATCCTAAAAGTTAGTTCCCTCCCCCCAACTTAAAATAGACATTGTCCTCAATGTTAGGAAGAGGGAATCATGGAAAGAACACACCTGATTAGTCCCCACCCGAAGGTGGGTCTGTGAGATCTATGGTGCTCGCTTCCTTGGTCTAAGGCTCGTGAAAATGCTTCAATCTCTGGCCATTCACCTTGAACTCGCTTCCATCTTTTTCATTTAGTAAGAGCACAGCGCCATGTGGGAAAACTTCTTTAACGATGAAAGGTCCATACCACCTATAGCGAAGCTTCCCAGGAAAGATGTGCAGCCTGGAATTGTATAGCAATACTTTTTGGCCTGGGGTGAACTCCCTCCTCAAGATCATCATGTCATGGACGGATTTCATCCTCTCTTTTGATATTTTAGCGTTGTCATACGCATTTCTCCTCAACTCCTCCATCTCCAACAATTGTAACCTGCGAGAAGAAAAAGAGACATCAGTATCAAAATTCATTTTCTTTATAGCCCAATAAGATCTATGCTCTATCTCAACAGGTAAGTGACAAGACTTCCCAAATACAAGGCGGTAAGGTGACATCCCCAAAATTGTTTTGTAGGCCGTCCTGTAGGCCCACAACGCTTCAGGTAAGCGCAAACTCCAATCTTTTCTTGATGGATTCACCGTTTTCTGTAGAATTCCTTTGATCTCTCTATTTGCCAACTCTGCTTGACCATTGGTTTGGGGGTGATACGGAGTAGAAACTTTATGTGTGACCCAAAACCTCTTCATTAAAGTAGCGAACATGCGGTTGCAAAAATGAGACCCTCCATCACTGATCAAGGCCTTTGGCACTCCAAACCTAGAGAAAATGTTCTCTTTGAGGAACTTAAGCCCAACGGAAGTATCGTTCGACCTGCAAGGAATAGCTTCCACCCATTTAGAAACATAATCAATACAAACCAAAATATAAGCATATCCAAATGAAGGTGGGAAAGGTCCCATGAAGTCTATGCCCCAACAATCAAATATTTCAATTTCCAAAATGGGGTTTAAAGGCATCATGTTATGTTTAGTAATACCCCCTAATTGTTGGCATGCAGCACAAGTCTTACAATAATGAAATGTATCTTTAAACATAGTTGGCCAATAAAAGCCACATTGCGAGATTTTTGCCACAGTTTTGTTCGCAGAAAAATGTCCACCACATACTCCATCATGGCAAAATTGTATCACACTGGTTATTTCATGATCAGGAATGCATCTCCTAACAATTTGATCACTACAATATTTGTAGAGGTACGGATCATCAAAGAAGAAATATTTTACCTCATACTTGAACCGTTTAAAATCTTGAAGAGACCAAGTGTCAGGGGTCTTACCAGTTACCAGATAATTAACTATATCAGCATACCATGGAGAGGTGGAAACACTAAAAAGATGCTCGTCGGGAAAGGAGTCCTTCAAAGGCACATCTGCTGAATCAAGGCCTACTGTCAATCGTGATAAATGGTCAGCTACTAGATTCTCCACGCCTTTCTTGTCCTTGATTGTGACATTGAACTCCTGCAACAATAAAATCCATCGTATCAATCGAGGCTTAGCATCTTTTTTAGACAATAAATATTTTAAAGCAGAGTGATCAGTATATATCAAAATAGGTGATCCCAGAATATATCTCCTGAATTTTTCCAACGTGAATACTACAGCAAGAAACTCCTTCTCTGTGGTCGTATAATTCCTCTGAGCGTCATTTAGTGTCTTGCTAGCGTAGTAAATCACCACTGAAACTTTGTCTTTTCTTTGGCCTAGGACTGCACCAACTGCGTAATTGCTTGCGACACACATTATTTCAAATGGTAGGGACCAGTCTGGCACCTGCAAAATGGGAGCAGAAATCAGCAACTTCTTTAAAGTTTCAAAAGAAATTTGACACTCAGGTGTCCACATAAAATCCACATTTAAAGTAAGTAAGTTGCAAAGAGGGCGAGATATGGCGCTAAAATCTTTGATGAATCGCCTATAGAATCCTGCATGTCCCAAAAATGATCTGATGTCCTTCACGCATTTAGGACTTGGTAGCTTCTCAATTACTGCTACCTTGGCTCTGTCTACCTGTATACCATCTTTAGAAACAGGTGACCTAGGACAAGTCCCTCTGTGGTCATAAAATGACACTTCTCCCAATTCAATAGGAGGTTTTTTTTCAATGCACCTGTCAAGAACAAGAGCCAAGTTAGCTAAACAATCATGAAAAGAGCTACCATATACTGAAAAATCATCCATAAATACCTCAACAATTTTCTCAACCATATCATCAAAAATACTGAGCATGCATCGCTGAAAAGTAGCTGGAGCATTACATAAACCAAACGACATTCTTTTAAATGCAAAAGTACCAAAGGGACAGGTAAAAGTAGTCTTTTCCTGGTCCTCAGATGCAATTTCAATCTGATAATAACCTGAATAACCGTCTAGAAAGCAATAGTACTCATGTCCAGCTACCCTCTCTAAAATTTGGTCAAGAAATGGAAGAGGGAAATGATCTTTTCTAGTTCGGGAGTTCAACTTCCTATAGTCTATGCACATCCTCCAACCTGTGGTGGCTCTAACTGGGATAAGCTCATTATTCTCATTTTTAACCACGGTAAGGCCAGACTTTTTAGGAACAACCTGTGTAGGGCTAACCCACTTGCTGTCAGAAATAGGATAAATAATGCTTGCATCTAACAATTTTAGTACCTCGCCTTTCACCACTTCTTTTAATGTTGGATTTAACCTACGTTGCATTTCTCTAGTGGGTTTGGCGTCATCCTCTAAATAAATATGATGCATGCATACAATAGGGCTTATACCTTTTATGTCAGCAATGGACCAACCAATAGCACCTCTATGTTTCCTCAGCACATCAAGTAAAGAGCTTTCATGCTCTAAAGAAAGTTTAGAAGATATTACCACAGGGAAGCTATTTTCATCTCCAAGAAAAGCATACTTAAGATAGTCAGGAAGTGGCTTCAACTCTGGCTTTGGATCCTCCACCTCAGATGAAATTTGAATTGATACATTAGGTGGCAAAGCCTCAAACCTAGGCTCCCATACCGCATTGAGCTCCTTCACGTTCTCCTGCACAAAAGATATGTCATCAGAATCACCAATAAAAGTCTCAACAATAGAAGTATCATCACAAAATTCAGAACAAATATAATCATCCACCAACGAATCAATCATATGCACCCTCTCAATCTCATCATCCACATGTGGCAACTTGCAAGTATTAAAAATATTCAAGTCCAAAGTCATGTTGCCAAAAGTAATTTTCAGTTGACCATCCCTACAATTTATTAAAGCATTGCATGTCGCTAGGAATGGTCTACCTAGAATGATGGGAGTAGCATTGGCAGTTTGGGGTCCTTGGATGTCTAGAACTATAAGGTCCGCGGGGTAGTAAAATTTGTCCACCTGAACGAGGACATCCTCAATGCATCCCTTTGGAACTTTAATAGATCTATCAGCTAGTTGTAATATAACAGATGTAGGCTTTAGCTGTCCTAACCCAAGCTGCACAAAAATAGGATATGGCAATATATTGACACTAGAACCTAAATCCAATAAAGCATTTCCAATCTTTTTAGTGCCAATGGTGCAAGTGATGGTGGGTGATCCAGGGTCTCTAAATTTAGGTGGTGTATTTTGTTGCACAATAGAGCTAACCTGTTCAGTCAAGAATGCTTTCTTTTTCACATTTAACTTTCTTTTAACAGTGCACAAATCTTTCAGAAATTTAGCATAGGCAGGTATTTGATTAATAGCATCAAGCAATGGAATATTGATCTGGCACTTCTGAAAAATTTCTCGAATCTCAGTTTGATACTTATCTTTGCTTTTCTGAAGTAGCCGATGAGGGTAGGGTGCTGCAGGTACATATGCTGCGGGTTCCTTCTCTTTAATGATGCTTTTGCTCACACCCACGTCTGTGCTCTCTTCGTGCACCTCCTCTTGTTCTTTAATTCCCTCTTCTTGGATCTGAATTCCCTCTTCCTGCTCAGCTTGTCTGCTCGGTGGATCAGGCTTCTGAATCTCTTTTCCACTCCTCAAAGTGGACACAGCTTGGCAAGGCTTCATATTGTTACCTACAGAAGAAGAGGAGCCCATATTAGGATTTGGAATTGACTGAGATGGAAGCTTACCTTTTTCTAATGTCGCTGTAAGCCTCACCAAGCTCTCGCTCATCTGCTGATTCTGAGTCTGCTGAGCCTGAAATTGCGCCTGCTGCTGCTGCATCTGAGCTTGTTGCTATTGAATGAGCTGCTGAAGTGCATCGCCAAATGGTTGCATCTGCTGTTGTTGCATCGGCTCATGGTCCCTCCTCTGGTTCCCACCTTGGTAGTTGTTATTGTTGTATTGCGACGGTCTAAACTGAGGGGGAGCCTGCTGCTGCTGAGTCTGCTGATTGGGGCCCCAGTTCAAGTTTGGATTATTGCGCCACCCCTTGTTGGAATTGAAGTTCTGGTAATTCGAAGACACTTGATTCACCCCAGTAGGATTCACTAGCATGCTCTTCAAGGCTGGAAGTGTGGGGCATGCACTGGTGTCATGGCCACTGACGTCGCAAAGTGCGCAAGTCTGCTCTATCTCAACCGCCTTGGCCTCTTTCAAATTCATGGCATGAAGCTTGTTTGAGATCATGGCCTCCATCTTTGCCTCCAACGTGTCCTCTTGCTTCAAATTGAATACCACTCCTCGTGTGGGTTGGGATGGTGCAGAGTGGCCTCCTCTCTCGTAGTCTGAAGTAGTGTCCCATGTCTGCGCATTTTCTGTTATCTCCTCCAGGTACGTCCAAGCTTCATCTGGCTCTTTATCAAAGAATCCTCCATTGCACATCATCTCTACAAATTGCTTCATTTGCGGCTGCAGTCCATCGTAGAAGAAGCCAATAATCATGCTTTTGTCGAAGCCATTGTGCGGACATGCGAGCAGCAACTCATTGAACCTTTCAAATGCCTGGTAGAATGTTTCCTCGCTTTTCTGGGCAAAGTTCATAATCTGCCGCTTCAGTCCATGTGTCTTGTGAATAGGAAAAAACTTCTTTAGAAATTCAGCCTGCAAATCAATCCATGTAGTAATAGAGCGTGATGGCAATGCATTCAACCAATTTTTAGCTTTGTCTTTTAATGAAAATGGGAACAGTTTAAGATATATCGTGTCCTTGCTAGTTTTCCCATCAAAGCATGTCAAGCAAACCTCCTCAAATCCTTTAATATGAAGATATGGATTTTCCTTGTCTAACCCATGAAAGGTGGGTAAGAGTTGGATCACCCCAGGTTTAAAATTGAAAGAATTTGCATCGGCATGTAAAACAAAGCATGAAGCAGTGCTAGTCCTAGTGGGTCTGAGTAAATCTTTTAAAGTCCTAGGCACTCCAGGTTGCACATTATTTTTGTTGGTGTTGCTAAAATTTTCATCCATATTATTATTAGCCATATCAAAACGTCGAGTCAACCTATGTGTCCTAGGAGTCCTATGCCACATAAACTAGCACAAATATTTTTTTTATATGAAAGCAAACAAAAGTTTATATACAATAAAGTGGATGATATGGAGTAGTTAGGTGATGTGATTCGTGCTATTTAGGTTGAATGGATATGGAGTAAACCCATAACGCCTCTGTTGTGCATGATATGGAGTAGTTAGGTGATGTGATTCGTGCTATTTAGGTTGAATATTGTTGTTCTTCATCGTAAAAGTCGCTAAAATTGTATGTTTTTTCTATTTAATCCTCTTTTCGTCTTCCAAAAGAAGCGAATACGTTGATGATCACCCCACAAGGGTGAGATTTGATCTCTCCAAAAGAGAGCTTCATACCATATACGTAGAACTATAGTTTTAGCGACGTTTTTATTCAAATTGTGCTTGAACCCCCAAAAGGGTATTTTCCGACGAATCGCTCCCAAAAGGAGGATTTGTTGAGTTATATTTAATCAACCAAAATACACGAATCACTGATCCTAACGAGCCCATATCATGTGCATGTTTCTCATATATTTTCATACACGACTCTCTCGTTGTTCGCTTTGATTACACGACACACTTTTACACCATCATCACTTTCATTATTAAAGTGTTTAGTTTCTCTACGTAGACTTTCTATTTGATTTAAGCTTGTGGTTTCAACAGATTTCTCCCGAGGATTCGACATCTGGACTCCCAGATTTTACTACTTGAACGGACTCTTGCGCTTGAGAGAAGCACCTTTCGGAGCCCACCAATGAGCCAACAACAACAATTCTAATTCAACTTAAGGCTCACAGCAAGCTGATTTTGAGTAGTGGGGCTCAAAATGTTATTATAAAGTATGTGTTGGTCTATGTTGTGGCCGATGTGGGATTAATTGAAGGCTCTATTTCCGGAGGGATGCTGGAGCATTGATTGATATAGCAGCACATTAGTCCCACATCGGGCAAATACTGACAGCTATGGAGATTTAAATAGGCTTATTAAGGAGCAGCTTAACAAATCGATTGATTTCTATGTGCTGCGTTCGCTGGTGGTGTTGAAATCCATTCGGAATCGGGTTGGACCGTTTCCTCTACTTGCTATTCCGATTCCGATCCGATTATCATTCGGATACAAATTTTGGACCCGATTCCAATTCCGGATCCGTTTTGTCCGAATATTCGGAATCGGATGCGGGTTCGGAACCGGGTTCAGAAATGGATTCGGTATTTCTGCCCACCCCTACCCACATGTGATCTTGTTATTGATCATGATTCTATTCCTGTTATAGAACAAGCCACAAATATTCAAGACAATGTTGTTGCTCCTCCCATTTAGGAAGAACAAACCCTTGCACCTCAAGAACCATTGCCATTAAGGAGATCCATTAGGCAGAGGAGAAGTGCAATATCAAGTGACTACATTGCATATCTCCAAGAACATGAAGTTGATGTGATGGAGGATGATCCAATCAACTTCCATCAAGCCAAAAATGGTTCTAACTCTCTAAAATGGATAGATGCCATGAATGAGGAATAAATTCAATGAAGGACAATGACGTTTGGGATCTTGTCCCATTACCTAAAGACGTGAAACCCATTGGTTGCAAATGGATATTTAAAACCAAAAGGGATTCAAAAGGTAATGTGGAAAGACATAAGGCACGTCTTGTCGCTAAGGGCTTTACTCAAAAGGAAGGCATTGATTATAATGAGACTTTCTCTCCGGTTTCCACGAAAGACTCATTCAGGATAATAATAGCATTAGTGGCTCATTTCAACCTTGAGTTACATCAGATGGATGTTAAAACAGCATTCCTTAACGAGGACATTGATCAGGAAATTTATATGGTGCAACCAGAAAACTTTGTGTCGGGAGATCCAAAGCATATGGTTTGCAAACTTAAGAAATCCATCTATGGACTCAAACAGGCGTCTCGGCAATGGTATTTTAAGTTTCATCAAGTTATCATCTCATTTGGCTTTGAGATGAATTTGGTTGATGAATGCATATACCATAGGTTCTGTGGGAGTAAATTTGCGTTTCTGGTTTTATATGTCGATGACATTTTACTTGCCAGTAACAATGAAGGCTTATTGCATGAAACCAAGAACTTTCTAGCTAAGAACTTTGAGATGAAAGATCTTGGTGATGCATCTTTTGTATTAGGAATTCAAATACATCGAGATCGTTCTCGAGGTATACTTGGATTATCACAAAAGGCCCACATTGAAAAAGTTCTGCAAAGATTTGGCATTGAAAGTTGTAAACCAGGTGATACCCCAGTATCTAAGGAGACAAGTTTGGTCTCAATCAATGCCTTGAAAGTGAAATTGAGATAGCACAGATGAAGGATATTCCTTATTATTCAGCAGTAGGGAGTATCATGTATGCTCAAGTATGTACACGTCCAGACTTGGCGTACATTACAGGAATGCTTGGCAAATACTTGAGCAATCCAGGATTGGACCATTGGAAAGCAGCCAAAAGGGTCTTACGGTACTTACAGAGGACAAAAGGACACATGCTTGTATATCAGAGGACGGAAAAGCTTGAGATCGTTGGATATACCGACTCTAATTTTGCTGGATGTAAAGACAGTATGAAATCTACTACAGGCTATGTTTATACATTAGCAGAAGGAGCCATTTCTTGGAAGAGTGCTAAACAGACTATTATAGCCTCTTCCACTATGGATGCAGAATTCATTGCTTGTCATGAAGCATCCAATCATGGTCTATGGCTACAAAATTTTGTCACGAGGTTGTGAATTGTAGATGGCATTGAAAGGCCACCCAGATTATTTTGTGACAATATGTCTGCAGTAGCATTTGCCACTAACAACATGAGTTCGACGAAATCAAAGCATATTGATATCAAGTTCCTGATTGTTAAAGAGAGAGTTGGAAATAAACAGTTGTCTATAAAGCACATTGGTACAAACTCAAACATTGCGGATCCGCTTACTAAGGGACTGCCACTCAAAACATTTCATGGGCATGTTGCTCGTATGGGTGTCATGTCATCTGAAGATATTCAGTTTTAGTGTGAGTTTGTAATTTTTGTAATGCTTCTATTTTTTACAACATTTCAGCCTTCAGCTATGCATATTTGGTTTATGGTTTATTTCTGCAGAAATAAAGTTCAGTTTTTTAGTTTGGCTTCATATTTCAACTCTGTGTTTATAAATGCGTATGAAAATATGTGTTTATGTTTTGATCTCATTAAGGTTAAGGAGGATCAGTTGGAAATAGACATGTTAGATCACATCACATGTAATTTCCATGCTACACATCCCCTTCATAATCCATGTCATTCCTTTGTATTAGCACGTTGACCACTGATGGGTCGAGCTGCAATTGCTGCGGCGAAGATCTCTTTGATCCCTTGCTAATATAATTGATGGACCGGATTGGTTTTTTGACTCATTAAAGAAATGACAGTAAGTTAAGATCTTATTTGGTTGTATGCACTATGAAATATAATTATAAAGTTTAGCATATAGCCCAAGTGGGAGATTGTTGGAACTTATCCAACTAAGTTGGATCTTAATCCAACGTTGGGCTAATATGCAATAAATAATTATATAAGTACTACGCTGTCATATTAAGCCCAATATATTAGTGATCTGGTTTTAATTAATTAAATGGGCTAAATGAGTTAAACATGTTGTGGGGCCTTTATGTGTAAAGACTATTGGGCTTCAACTCGTTGATGGGCCGAGTTGAAAACCCTAGGGCTATGGAGGCTAGCCTATAAATAGTAGCTATCATGGTCCCCGGAATACACGAACAAAGTTGAGACATCTTTTCTACGTCCCGTCGCCAGGAGAGAAACCGGGAGAAGGCTAAAGGGATTCTCCAACGGTTGATTCGTGCTATTATGGAAGATCGTCCGTTGCAGTATCGTCAGGATCTCTTTCAGATTATTAGCGATGGACTCAGGTACGTTTCTGCTAAATCAGAGTATGTAATGATTTAAGGTTCCGCATGTTATATATCTAGATCTATATTGTTTGGCTAGAACGCATGTCTAGATCTTTAGTTTTTACATCTTGATCTAGCTTCAGTCATGGTTTGGCATATTAGTATACCATCTATAGAAATCAATTACATTCTCATGATCCATAATTCTAATATAACTGGAGCAACTGATTTTCAATCTCATTTTTCATTTCTATTTGCATGCCTTGAGTGCCATTTGGATTGACTGAACCGCTACATGCTGATATGAGTAGGATAACCTGCTTCATTCCTGAATTGATGGTTGGAAACTACCTTGTTGAGTCCCGCACATGAAGGCATGTGAGAGAGTGAGAGAGATTGCTCGAAAATAGAAAAATATTTGTATATGTGATAATAACATATTGCAATAACAATGCATGTTACTTTCAAGCTAAGCCATATCCTCCAAGAAAAGCCCTTGACCCCAAAAATCTCAAAAATACCAAATATTACAATGCCACGAAAAATATCAAGAAGGCCAAAAATCTCAAAAGATACCAAAAAGGCCAAAAATCTCATAAAGGCCAAAAATCACACAAATTCCGATTCCATGGCAACCTATGCTTAGTCTTGATGAGTGCATTGATGAGTGACAAAATAAGTTTTTCATGTGCATATGGGAGGAGACAAGGGAATTTTCCATGATTTGAAAATTGAATTGAATTGTGGTGTGATTGCCTATAAATTGATGCATGCTAATGTAACTCTTGAAACCATTCTTTTCTAAGCTTGCTTTGCATGATACACTCTTCGTTCCTAGTTAAGAATTTTGATCGAGATTTGTGATAACCATGAATTCGTATACCATGTGCTATGCCATAGCTCGATAGTGATGATTATGATGATTCTATGACCTCTTGATAGATTTTGCTCATTATTCTTAAATCCATTGAAGTACCATCTTTCACTATGAAATTGAAATGCTTGTTGTGGTGTGCGGATTTCTTTATCATGGCATTGTTGTTTAGTGGTGTGTGTGTATTGAAACCCGAGAAGGTGATCTTGGATTCTCCTTTCCTTCTATCTTTATTCTCTCCGAGCTTTACTCCCATTTGTCTTCCTCGAGAACGATGAAGAGTTCAGCTTGGGGGGAAT
The DNA here is from genome assembly GCA_030789695.1 of Scilla litardierei. Taxonomy (NCBI): domain Eukaryota; kingdom Viridiplantae; phylum Streptophyta; class Magnoliopsida; order Asparagales; family Asparagaceae; genus Scilla; species Scilla litardierei. The sequence continues at coordinate 153,147,270 of CM061137.1, read as the reverse complement.
TTGATAAGTATTTATTTTGCACCTTTACACCCAGGTTTTACCACACTTTTGTTCACATTTTATCTCACTTTACATTGTTTTTATTACATTTCCATTCATTTTGACTATTTGGGTGTTTTGTGTGAATTTTAGGTAAATACAGGTGTTTTGGGCACTTTTGAAAGTTGATCACATTTGCCTAGATCAAAGGACACAGATGTAGTGAAGATTCCATGGCCAAAGATCAAGAAGTGCTATTTTGAAGCCATCTACACGACCATTTCACTCCCAAGAAGCTTCATTGCACTCAACCCTCTCACCTTTCAGAAATCTGCGATCAATTCAGATATATTTTAGGAGCTCTAATATTTTTGTATCGTAGAGGGCGTTGTCACGATTCCAACGCCACCTCATTTGCTCAAATCCGATTTTTCTAGTTTTTTCTACATTTTCTGGAGTGCAGTTTGGTCATGCTAGACATTCCACGCGGCTGTATGGAATTTCCACGTGGCCGTATGAACTATTTTTCTACAGTTTGAGCTTCATACGGCTATTTGAAGACAAGAGCCCATCCTCGACTCAAAGACAAATTCACACGGCCGTTTGGATTAATCCAAACGGCCGCGTATCTCTCGGGAAAACTTTGGAGGAATATGGGGAGTCTGTAGAGTCTATACGGTAGTTTCGATTTATCGAAATGGCCACATCGATCTTCCTCTAAAATCAACTTCACGCGGTCGTTTGTAATTTTCCCAAACGACCGCGTCATCATCTTCTTCAGCGACAACGAGGATTCCAAACGACCGTATGGTTTCGACCATACGACTGCGTCAATTGAAAGTGCTCCATAAATCGACACGGCCATTTGGACTTTCCAAACGGCCGTGTCAAATGCGGATCTGAACTGAAAACCCGACTTCTTAGGGTTGTATAAATTGGTCTGGTCGCCGTCGTTTCCAGGGGCCGAGTCTTTTAGGCCGTTTTGGCTCCTTTTACTGTTATATTGAATTCTAGGAGTAGATTTAATGTTAGATTAGGTTTTAGATGAAGATTTGGAGAGTTTTCTCTTGGTTTATAACTGGATTGAAGCCCCCTCTATGAATGAATGAGATAAGCCTCATATTCACTTTCTCTCATTGTTATTGACGTTGTTTTTGTTATTTTTGTTGTTTTAATAGTGTTTACCCATTTTGATTGCTATCCTCTCGTTATTGTTGTTATTCTTGTTGTTATTCTTCGTATTTTCACATTTTCACATCGCTATCTTCATTAAAATCCCATGAATCCATGTTTCCCCTTCCAATCCAACTACGTAGTTAGCATATAACCCCAAATCAAGCTGGTACTCGATCAAGCCGCCTCCCTGCGGACGATCCGTAAAGTGCTACGATGACGCCGTGTGCTTTCGGTTTACAAATTTTAAAGCTCTATCAGTTGCTGAACTGGCTCGATCGCTTGCTGAGGAAAGCATCAGAGTCTTATCTTCTCTGAAGAAGAAGGCCGAATAGCAATTGTCTACCGAAAGGGAGAGGTGGAAGAAAGAGAAAAACGACCTCCGTGCTCAGATTGCAAAATTGGAGGAGGTCAACCTAGGGAAGGTCGCTGACAGGCCGTGGATAAATATAAGGATGACGCCCAACCCTACAATTGCAAACATGTTTTATGACGGCTTCCTTAAATGTCAAGAGGAGATCAATCAGAAATTTTCTAACTTTTGTATTGATTTTGATCAACTCGAGATGATCTCGGACGAAGATGAAGACGTGTTTAGGAGATCCCCCTCCCCGAACCTAAGAACACTTAAAAAGCACCTATTGAGGCCCCAAGTCCCACAGCTCCGACTTCATAGCTTGTATCTTTGTCTTTTTACTTTCTGTACGGGTTCTATCCATTTCGATATGTAAGGACCGAGCTACTCTTTAATTGACGAAGTTTCTTTTACTAAGAAAGAAGTTTCAAGTTGTTTGTAAATGATCTACTAGCTTGATAGAGAACTCATAATTCTCCAAGTCTTAGTTCGGAAGTGGTGTAGGAAGATTTCGAACTTAGCTCATCTTAGGTCTAGGAAAATTTCTGAGCCCCATGGAATCACCTAGTTTTAGCTTGTGGAAACTTTCTTCTTAGAAACTATGTGATTATCTCGTCTCTGGTCTAGATGGCCTATGAGCTTTTGCATTTTAAAACATTTCAAATCTATGGTTATAAAAGACCAAAGTTGGTCCCAACAACATTCATGTCCCCTCCATAGTCAAGCATGCTGTTTGTAAAAGTTGGAAGGACGAGGTGTGGAAGAATGTCTTATATCGGACTTAGAAATAAGTTGGCCCACGAAGGGAGTGACCCCTCGACTAACAGTCGATTAAAAATTGGTCGGCCTTGAGGAGGATCGACCTGCAAACTTAGAGTTAGGCTAAATATTGCATACTTAACCCCTCATTTAGTGCCATTTTTGCACACACACAGAGAGAGAATAATGGGTATCATACGCCATATGAGGCACATCGTCATATGCCCTCTCACATAAAGCACCCAGGTATAACCAAGTACAAGCCCACATGAGCTTGTACTTGGTTATACCTGGGTGCTTTATGTGAGAGGTCATATGAGGCTTTTCCTCATATGGTGTACGATACCCATTATTCTCATGTGTGTGTGTGTGTGTGTGTGTGTGTGTGTGTGTGTGTGTGTGTGTCTTCTAATACAAGCGTATTGAGAATATTCTTAATTATTAGAAGAATCTCTTATTCTATGCATAAAATACGATTTTACTGAGTGTTTCTGTTTTCTCATATTTTTCATGTGTAGATCTCAGCTTTACTATTCCAACAGCTATTTATTCCTATTTTTCTAAGATCTGTGCAAATTTCTATAAATTTTTGAATGTAAAATGCCATAAAAATACAGAATTACGAGGAAAATACGCCGTAAATACGGTACAAATATGGATATACACCCAGCTCATCACCATGTTCAGTGCTACGTGGCACGTGGTATCATCACAACATATCCCCGTTTGATCGGACGGTCACCATCGTATTACGCAGATGGTTCGGAGCGGATCAAAGAACGGGCTACGTGATCGAATCTGCCGCGTCCATCTCTTGATTTAACAGACAGAAATGATCCACAACGGAGTTGGTGTTGAGCGGGAAGCGGATCGGATCAGGGACATGTGGCTGCTCTTCATCAAATCTCGTTGTGAATGCCGGCTATGGTTTTTGCACCGATTATTGGGTGCAGGGTTGAAGGCTATTGTATGCAGGTTTGGATCCGCTAAGCGACCAAACCTGCAATCTCTCTATATAAGCATATTTTACTAGGGAATTGGAGTATTCTTTGCGTATTTTGAGCTTTAGAAATCGTATTTGGCCGTAAATTTTGGAGAGATAGAGAGCTATTGTTGAAGGAGATCTCGGGTCCAATTTAGAGGAATTTGGTGATTTTTCATATCTTTTCTCTTGTATTTGGCATATTTGACACGTATTTTGAGTATTTGATGATGTATTTGTCTATGAATATTGAATCTTTTCTCTCTATTCGTTGCTAATCTCCATATGTGTTGGTTGTGATGTAGTTAGGGTTATGTAATCTTTGATTTTGATATCTTTTCACCCTATGTTCACGTTATATCACATATTTTGTTGATTTCTACGTATATTTTATTTGGGTATGTTCTTTGGAGACGTGATCATACTTGAATTGAACATGACCTGAGTAAAGCTTATTCGTGATGCGATTTTAGCGGGCGTATCGTGACCCGAGAGGGCACTTATGTGTATTTTCCTTATGAAATCGATAATATACGTGAGTACTCTTTGGCACTATTTTATGCGCTTTATCGCCATACTTTCCCACGTTCTCATGTCCTAGCCGGATGAAACGTTGAGTTATATAAAAGATATTAAAATCATTGATTGCAAATACCCTGACGAAATCACAACCGATGCATATCTCCCTATTGGTATCCTAGTATCAAATTCACCATAATTATCTTATGATTTTGTTTTAGTAATTTAAACCATCTACATTATTAGTTCACCTTTGAAAGGTGGTCGTTTCTTATCGTTTTTGTACTAATTCTTGGTTTTGCAGGTTAGTTGTCCCGTGGATACGATACATAGACTCATCAGGATTATTACTTATTCAACCTCTTACACTTGGGAGCAGCTCTCGCATATTTCCAGAGTAGTCAAGTTTTTGGCACCATTTTCGGGGACAACAATACTTGTGATCTATAATTTCAATTTGTATGGACGAATATTCGGTGAGATCCTTCCATCTTATAACTTAGGACTTTTATTAGTTGTTTTTGTTGTTGTTTTATTTTTTGAAAAAAATCAATCAAAAAAATTATATGGAATTCTATGGCACAGACTATTGTTATGATACAGAGTGGGCTACTTTGCACAAGCATAAATTGGAGAAGGCCAAAATTGTTATCTTCAATCAGAGAGACTGTGAAACTTTCTATCATGCCTGGAGGAGGTTCATAGATCTATATTGGGCTATCCGCAGCATGGGTACATAAAGAAAGCGCTTATGGAGTCTGTCTACGGTAGAGTATAACCAAAGTTGTCAGAAAATTTGGGAGTCATGACGCTGACAGAGGCTTGGGAGTACATGGAGTCCATACGAGAGAATGATCAAATCCTTAACGTGACTTCAGAAATTGAGATAATAGAGCCTTCTTGCGATGACACTGGAGCATGCTTTGATCAGGGAGAGCAAAGCATAGACGTACCCTTGCAACCCTTGAAAGAGGATCTCCAACTCCTCATTCAAACACAGGAGGCTAAATCCCAATAATTTTAGCAAATTTTCCTTACTCGGAGCCATCAAATTCGACAAATAATTGAAAATCTTACTTTAATGGCTACTTGCTTAGAAGAAAGTAATCATTTTGAAATTCAATTTCAAGTATCTAATATGTGTTAATCTTTTATTGCAGGCATACCGAGCGAGCCGTGTTGAATTTAAAGCACACATCAAATTATTAGCATGGCAGGAATTATGTACAGAGAAGGAGAGGACGAACAAGCAATTTTGGATGAAAATGAGGAGGAGACAACTTGAGACATGAGTTTAGATACTATCAATATGGAGCCCAAGTCGTTCTTTCCCCCCGTTTTCCCCCAAAATCATTCATTCCTTTCCCTATGGCTGAGCATCATAATGATAGTAGTGCAATTTTTTAGGGAGTAGAATCAACATGATTTACTTTATTTTACCTATTTTGATGACTATTTTTAGAATATGTTTATTGAGAAAAATTTGAAACCAAATTGGACTGACATAACTCATCTCTCACAGGACCTAGGTAAACACTTTATAGAGATGCTGGGAGTTGTGTTGCTGTGGTCCAATTTAGCTAGTGGAGGAAGAATACTCGCTGAGGAGCGCAAGGAGCAAATAGAAAAACTTTCTCCACTATTAAAGATCCATGATCCTCCATTTGACCACTGTGTTCTTTCCATTAACATAGATTTTTATATGCTTTCTAGGATGGTTGCATTTGAATAAACTCGTATCTTTTTCGACATTAAGGACAATGTCCATCTTTAGTTGGGGGGAGTATGAGACCTTATGATTTTTTTTTCTAATAATAAAATGTGAGAAAAGAACCAATCACCATTTTTCCATCATTTAATACTCATTCAAACATCACATTATCGGGTGAGTATACATGGATCGAATTCTTGAAATTTTTTATGCCTTGAATTAATTATTTTTCCTTCATGCAATTAATTATTAATATGCCTTTTATGAAAAGTTTCATTTGCCATGATTAATATCTCGAAATAGTTTGAATTTATTTCATGCAAGTTATTGTGATGCATAAGTTTAAAGTAGACATGATTGATTAGATTAGTTTTCGAATTGACGAGGAATTTGGCCATTATTCATGCTAATGTTTATGTCCGATGAAGGGGTATTGAATTACTTCAAAAAGAGAGAAAAGAAAAAATGAGTAAAAAATAAAATGCATCATTCCCTTGAGTTTTATTAAGTAGCCGGGTCTTCGTGCCTCAGAAAGCATTGGAGATTCATGTCGAAAGATGGACAATAGGGAGTGCAATAGAAAAAAGGAGATAATAAAAACTTAGATGGTTCGGGTTATTAGGTTTGAGTGGCTATTCTAAGCCTAATGCCCGAAGGTCATCCGACCTAGGAGTCATTAACTGAAAGCTCGTTACATGGATCATTCTAAGTCGTTAAAAAAGAGAAGAAAAAAGATATAATGAATAAATAAAGCAAACTCAATACCCATGAAGCGAACAACCCTTAAGTGATGCCAATTCATCGGAAATTAGAAAATTATGACATGATGTCGTGTTATACTTTTGTTTATGAAAAAAGATGCTCGTATGTTATTTATTCAAGTTAAATTAGAGAAAATGTCATGTGTTTGATCTTCTTCATAACTTGTGTATATTAGTAGTAGACATCAAAATGGAAAACGTATTATTGAGCCATGCCATAATCGATTGATAGAATTTAATATTTAACTAATTATTCGACTTAATTGCTCTTTTTGCTAGGGATTAGCAAAACGCTAGTTGGAGATGTGATTTAGGGTAAATATTGCATACTTAACCCCTCATTTAGTGCCATTTTGTGCATATATGATGCGTATTTGGCTTCTAATACAAGCGTATTAAGAATATTCTTAATTATTTGAATAATCTCTTATTCTATGCATAAAATACTATTTTACTTAGTATTTCTGTTTTCTTATAGTTTTCATGTGTAGATCTCAGCTGTACGATTCCAACGACTATTTATTCATATTTTTCTGAGATATGTGCTAATTTCTATGAATTTTTGAATGCAGAATACCATAAAAATACAGAAATACGAGGAAAATACGCATTAAATACCGTGCAAATACAGAGATACACCCCGTTCAGCACCCCGTACAGCGCTACGTGACACGTGGCATCATCTCAACATATTCCTGCCAGATCGGACGGTCACCATCGTGTTACGCAACGGGTTCGGAGCGGATCAAAGAACGGGCGACGTGGCCGAATCTGCCGCGTCCATCTCTTGATCCAACGGCCAAAAAGGACTCTGCTACGGAGTTGTAGTTGAGCGGGAAGTGGATCAGATCATGGACACGTGTCGGCTCTTCATCAAATCTCGCTGCGATGGACGGCTATGGTTTGCACCGACTATTGGGTGCAGGCTTGAATGCAATTAGATGCGGGTTTGGATCAGTTAAGCATCCAAACCCGTAATCTCTATATATAATCGTATTTTGCTAGGGTTTTGGAGTATCCTTTGTGTATTTGAGCACTAGGAAGCGTATTTGGCCGTAACTTTCGGAGGCACTGAAAACAGAGGCAGAGAGCTATTGTTGAAGTAGATATCTCGAGTCCAATTTGAGGAAGTTGGTGATATTTTTCCTATCTTTTCTCTTGTATTTGGCGTATTTGACACGTATTTTGAGTATTTGATGATGTATTTGTCTATGAATATTGAATTTTTTTACTCATGCATGGTTAATCTCCATATGTGTTGGTTGTGATGCAGTTAAGGCTATGTAATTTGATATATTTTCGCCCTATGTTCACGTTATATCACGTATTTTGTTGATTTCGACGTATATTTTATTTGGGTATGTTCTTCAGAGACGTGGTCATGCTTGAATCGAATATGACCTGGGTAAAGCTTATTCGTGATGCGATCTTAGCGGGTGTATCATGACCCGAGAGGGCACATATGTATATTTTTCTTATAAAATCGATAATATACGTGATTACTCTTTGGCACTATTTTATGCACTTTATCACCATACTTTCTGACGTTCTCATGTCCTAGCCGGATGAAACATTGAGTTATATAAAAGATATTAAAAATCATTGATTGCAAATACCTGAACAAAATCACAACAGACACATATCTCCATTTAGGTACCCCAGTATCGAATTCACCGTAATTATCTTAGGATTTTGTTTTAGTATTTTAAATTCTCGACGCCATTAGTTCAACTTCGAAAGGTGGTCATTTCTTATCGTTTCAGTACTCTTTATAAACTGAAATTCGTGGGTTTGGAGGTCAGTTGTCCCGTGGATACGATACCTGGACTCACTAGGATTATTATTTGTTTGATCTCCTACACTTGGGAGTAGCGCTCGCATATTTCGAGAGGAGTCTGTCGACCTATAAGGGGAGTGGTCTCTCGCCTTACGACAGACTTAGAGATAAGTCGGCCTACGGGAAGAGTGACCCCCTGCCTTATGGTAGACTTAGAGATAAGTCAAACCAACTTGCAGCATAAGAAAAAATAATCTCTGTTCGTATAGCTAGACCGGCTCACGAGGGTGTCGGACCTCAGTTATGTGGCCGATCATCCCATGTGACAATTTGCCAAGATAATTTGTGGGCATGTGCATTCTACAGAAAATAAAGTGGGAGAAGCCGATCAAATGCTCTCTTAGAGTACATTTGTCGAAGAGTATATTAGCTCGGAAATATGGAATCTTTAATAAAATGGAAACCAAAATAACCATCATAAAAAATAGTGCAAGTGTTGGTTCAATTTGCTTGTACTGTGGAAAATGGATAGCATAATCTTTAGATAACTTGGTTGTCATCTGTTCTAGGTTAGATGGAAGCTTACTCAATTATCCTGGTAATGGGCTGGACTATGGCAATTCCTTTACCTCGACCCGCTATCCTCGAGGTACCATCTTCTTACCTTGCTTTTGGGATGTCAACAAACTTCTTCAGATACACATGTTGAACTAGCTGTTCAATGTCTTTCTTAAGCTACCAACACTCTTTTGTATTGTGACCATGATCTTGGTGGTATCAACAGAATTTTTTTTCATCTCGCTTGTCTCATTTCATTCTCGGAGGAGATCGGTTGAAATACCCCCTCGCTTTGGGCATAGGCCATCACAGCCTCCATAGGAGCATTGAGCTTTGTGAAAACTATGTTGGTCTTATCTGACCTGTCCTTGTGGCTCTTATCTCGTTTTCCAGTGATCCTTTTGGTCTCGACAGACCCCCTCCTCATACCGATCATCCCTCTTCGTTTCAGTAGGGGGTTTTGGATGTGCCCCCATCACGGGCGGCTAGCGTTTCCTCAGCAATCATATATCGCTTCGGCCTAGCAAGGAGCTGATCCAAGTTGCGAGGCAGCTTATGCTGTAAAGACTTCGTTAAGTCATCACATCAGATCCCATTCTTGAGTGCAGCAAAGATTACCTCGTCATTGTTGCTCTTGACATTCAGCCTTTCTAAATTAAAATGCTGCAGAAAGCTCCTCAATGTCTCCCTTTCTCTCTGGACCTGAGTGAAGAGGTGTTCGAGCTTCGCTTCCTCCTTTTTCCTTGCCATGAATTGTTGGTAGAAAAGTTAGGCTATGCTCTTGAACGATCTAATAGACTGATTGGGGAGTCCATTATACCACTCCTTTGATTCCTTTTATTGGGTAGTTTGGAAAGCTCGGCAAAGAAGTGCATCATCAAGCCCGTGTATTTCCATCACCCCTTTGTAATCTTGGATGTGCTCCGTGGGTCACCAGAGCAATCATACTTGTCCAGATCAGGCATCTTGAATTTGGATGGTATTAAGGTCGAAGTGATTCTCTTCTTCAAAGGATTCTGTTCTTCATCTGCGCTTGATGAATTGGAACGACGGTGCCTAAATCTCCTTGGCACCTGGATATCATCTTGGTTTTGGGATCTCCTCGGCTGATTAGAGGCTCCTGAAGACCCTTCTTGATCTTCATCCAAGTTGTCAGAAGAGCTCGGTCGATGGATGTTGTCTCTGCGAGCCTTACACTTGTGGCTTAAATGAGAACTACGATGAGGATTGTGGCTTCCTTTACGATGGCTTTCTTAGTTTTGATCTCTAACCCAAATGAGTTGGCGGTCCCCAGCCTCGTCGGAAGATGTCTATTGACCTCTGAGTCTAGTCAGGGATGAGACAAGAAAGGAATAAGAAAAAGAGAGAAAAAGGGAGAGAAATCTAGAGTTTTCCCTCTTTTCTCTCATTTTCTCTTCCCCTTTTCTCTCCCCTCTCTCCTCATGTTGGCCGGCCACCCCCTAACCCCCATGGCCGAAATTCTTCAACAAAAAAAAGAGAAGAAGAAGAGGAGGAGGAGGAAGAGAAAGAGGGAGAAGGGAAATCAAATTTGAGGTAGATTCTAACTTGGATTTGGAAATTTGTTTAGGGTTTCATTTCATCATGTTTTTATGTCTTGTTTTACCAATAAGAAGTAGTAGTAATTAAATTGATGTGCCATGATTCCATTCCATGCAAAACCCCTTGAAAATTCCAAGCAAAACTATCTCTTTGAAATCCTGAAATTTTATTGTGTGTTGTTTCTATAAATTTGGTTACTGTAGCTCGAATTAGGTTTCGAAAAAAATATGAGCTTGTAGATATTGAAGTTCTACCCCAAAATCATATAAATTTTGACATAGTTTCAATTCAGAAATTAGGAGCAATAAATCCATCTTTACAACATGTCTATTTAATTTTCAATTTTGACACAGTTTAGTAAAATTGGCCTAGACACCTGCACACATAAGGGAATTTTGTGTTTTTGGTCTTGTTGAAAAGTTAACAAGGTTTTCTAAAAATTCATTAGAGTGCTTATATGTCGAATTTCTAGCTCCAACATGCCCAAAATTGGCTTTCAATACGGGCTCTGAAATCTGTCTGAAAACAGATTTGACACACTTCATCAAATAATTCACAATAAATCAAATACTTAATATTTTTGCTTGAAATATTATCTGTGAATCCAGAACTAATATATCTATAACTTTCATTTGGTACAATTTGCCAAATTCTCAATGAAAACTGGAGTTATAGGGTCATGTATTGTCACTTCCTGCAAATTTCAGCAAGCTGAATTCATTAAGTGCTATTCTTATTCATTAATTGTGGTTAATTATCCATCATTATCCTTGCTTAATATGGTTGTATGGTGAAATGAATGTTTATGTCCTTGGCACATGTAAATGTTATTGTGTTTTTTTTGATATGAATGACGCCTATCACGTGTTCGATGAAATGTCCCAATGAAGGCAACATTCGGTAATTTGAGAAACGTGTATGTGTTAGTGTTGGATGGCATGGATAGATTGTAATTGTGATTAAATGTTGCGTAGTGATAGAGGACATGTCACGTGAGTGCATGACCCTGTGTTTAATGATGGACAGCTGAGGTTACCCATGCCATCATAACCCCTAACGTGTCACTTATGAGGTTAACTTATAAAATTGAATAAATCTCAGTCCTCTTTAATGAGGGTGAGTTAGCAAAGCCCGTGTTTTAGGTGGAATTTGAGTAAATGTGGATATGAGGCCTGGACTGTGAAGTTGGTAGATGTTTATGTGATGTGTGGAGTTTATACCCTTTTACCGGGAGTGGATGGGATTTTTTATACCCACTCGTCTTTACCAGGAGTGGAGGGATACAGAGGTGGAGAGCCTCACTCCTGCCAGAGACGGGGGAGCTGAGCGGCCCGGCATACAGTGCCCGTGTCCACTGCGTCGTGTGCTATATTCACCCCAAATTTGGGATGAAGTTCAGGTCCTGGTATCACACAATTTTACCCAAGTTCTAATTAATTCAATTATAAAATGTTAAAATAAGAATTTGCGTGTTACTCCTTCTGCTGATAGCACTTCCCCTTCCCTTTGTCTTCTTCTTGGTGACTCTGTGTTATGCTTCAGGCACTTGTACTCTTCTCATTAGATAATGTTGCTTGAACACTTGTGCTATCATTATTATTATTATTCGTGCTAACCCCTTTCTTGCAGTAACTCGACAACGGACCGCAGGTATGATATATTTAGTTTATATGTCTTATTCCTTTGCCTTTCCTTGTGGATTGATAACCCTAAAGTGATGCCCAGATCCAAGTTGGTTCCTACCGGGGATCGCATTGACGTGCTCCTCTCCATTTTTCAGGTAGCAGGGTCAGCTTGGTTGAAGGTGAATTGGAGTTCGGTTCAGGGTAGCACTTGGTGTGAGCTGTCTTGTGGTGTGATATGGTTGTCTTGGGAGGAGGAGAATGACGGTGTATGTGTAGTGGTGCACTAGGACTATGTATGTAAATGAAAGTTGTTGTATGAATTAGTTGATGTTGTTCTATACTATTTATCAGTTGTTGATATTCTAATGAAGCTGCACTTGTACATGTGTGCAGTGGCCTGCTTATTCAGTTGCTTCTCTCCTCTCTCTTCACCCTCACTCTTCAGGATACTTGGAAAGAAGAGAATTTTTTTTTAAATGTCGGGTATTCTGGAGAATGGGGGGTGACAAGACACGACCTGCCATTTTGCCATTTAAGCTCCTCTTGAATGTGGGATGATGGGATGTCATTGTAGTAAGAAAGAGGGCACACCAAACCATTGCTCTGGGTTAAGGGCACGGTCCCTTGACATGTCATCGTGATGGGAAGCATCATAGGACGTTGTTGAGGAAGAATTGGGATGGCTGACAGATTCGTGGGTAGATTAGGTGGCACAACCGTTATTCATTCTATCATAGTTGCCAGCGTCTGGATATTGGCGTTCACCTCCCATGCGAATGAGTGGAATTTTTACACAGTCACTAATCATGACTCAGGCATCCCACGAGTAGAAGAACTAGGATCCACTGGGGACGACGTAGTGCCTGCCACCCCTATGATGATTGGCTTCTCGGGCCCTTGGTTGGTGGGTCGAGTCATTGTCGGTGTGGTGGATGATGACGTGGATGTCGACTTGATTCCCACAGACGATGCCAGATGTTTTAGTGTATTTTCTCACCACTGAAGTTGTTGGATATGAGTTGGATGTAGCCATTGACGTGGGATGTCGAAGGCTGATGATTAGGCAATCGGTGAGCTAACTGATGGAAATTGAATTCCACCCCCAAGTGATTTTGATGATAAGCACACCAAATGAAAGCTTAAGTGTACTAACTACACTACACTGAAGTGTGCAGAATATGCGAAGTTTTACTTATACTCAAAGGAGCACAAATCTACGCTCAAAGACAAGGACAAACGTGGCTAAGTCAAATGATGAAGTTCAAGCTCAAATAGAACAATAAGCTCAAGTGAAGCTCGCATCCACTTCATCAAGATTGATCAAGCTTCCGAAGACATGTCCTAAGTCTATAGTGAGTGTGTCGTGTTTCTTTAAGGTATTTGTTAAAGCCATATCATATAGACAAAACACACACACAAAAAATTTCGAAAATACTTTTAAATTATCTTCAAAATACTTTAAGAGAGCTTTCTCTAGTCACTCTATAACTTTCGTAGTGAAACTCCACGCACCCTGGAGTTAACTACTTGTCTGACTAGATAAGTTGCAGGAAACACTCCTCTGGGAGTCGACTACCAAAAGTAGGGAGTCGACTACCAGACACAGGTCAAGAATTCCTGGAACTCTCTAGGAGTCGACTACCTAGATGAGGGAGTCGACTACCAGCTGTAAAATTCTGACGTTTTTGAATTTGAATTTTGAAATTCGTTGAGCAATTTACTCCGTAATTTTTGGGACAAAAGTCAACGAAAATTCAAATTTCAAATCTCAGTTTTTCCCTATAAATAAGAGCTAAATTCTTTTGTGAAAACACAACTATTTGAAAATTCAAATTTCAAACCTCAGTTTTTCCCTATAAATAAGAGCTAAATTCTTTTGTGAAAACACAACTATTTGAAAATCAAAAATCTCTTGTGAAAACGCTCTTGAATTCAAAGCTCTCATTTCTTTCTAGCCAATTTGATTTTATTTGTGATCTTGCAATATTCTCTTATCAATTCTTTTAAGATCATACTCTTATTTTTTATTGGCTAAAACGTTTTCAAAATCCTTATTACTATTCTCTTTATATTGTTTAAAGGATTTTTGAAAAGCAATAGATCTAGATCACAAAGAATTTCTCTCGTATCTTTGTGTGATCTAGACTCTCATTCTATCAAGCCACTACACAAATTTGTCTATCTTTGATTGGATATAGAATCGGGTGTATAAACCAATCTCCATCATTTATTGTGGTGTATTGGATAAATATCTCATTGTGTTGATTGTTGGAACACTAGACAAGTCTAGGTGTTGCCAGTCGTAAAGTCCTCGGGTTGTGAGGCAATGGTAAATCCTAGACAGGTCTAGGTGGTTGGAAATCCTAACGAGTGAAGTTAGGTAATTGTATTTGCCAAGGCAGATAGTGGAAAATCTCGTACCGGATTGGTCGGGGACTGGACGTACCCGGGTTGCGGGGAACCAGGATAAAATCGCTTGTCTCTGCGTTTGTTTTTCTGTGATTGTTTATATTTCTTGTACAATCATTTTTCATTTGCTAATCTTATATCTTTGTAATTCCTTGTTTATTTATTATTGCAAAGATTGTTTATTTAATTCCGCTGTGGAAAGATCTCTATGTAAAAAGATTTATATCTGATTGTAATCTTTTCTCTATCATATTTGTAAGATTACTTTGTTGATTAAGAACCAAGCGTAGATCACTCTACTTGGTTTCTTAGGCAACATTAGAAGGAATTTATTTGTGTTAACATCAACGAGCGAAAAAGTTTACTATATACACAACACTATTCAACCCCCCTTCTAGTGTTGTTTGCCATCCACAGGATCCAACACTTGGTATCAGAGCGAGGCTACAAAAGTGATGGCGTCAACATCTTTTCACTCTGAAGGACTGAATACCATGCGACCACCTCTATTCAACGGAACCAACTACGCTAGCTGGAAGATCCGAATGAAGACTCACCTAGAGTCATTAGACATTGAAGCTTGGACTATTACCAAAGTCCCGTACATCGCACCCACCGACGTTGAGTTTGGGAAATGGTCTGTCGACGACAAGAAGAGAGCTAATCTCAATGCAAAAGCAATGAATGCTCTGTTTTGCGCTGTTACAGGAAATGAGTTCAATCGAGTCTCCCAATGTGAGACAGCACATCAAATATGGCATACTCTTCAGGTAAGTCACGAAGGAACTGAAAAGGTAAAAGAATCTCGCATAAACGTTTTACATTCAAAGTTCGAATCTTTTAAAATGGAAGAAGGAGAGAGTATCACCGATGT
The DNA here is from genome assembly GCA_030789695.1 of Scilla litardierei. Classification (NCBI taxonomy): domain Eukaryota; kingdom Viridiplantae; phylum Streptophyta; class Magnoliopsida; order Asparagales; family Asparagaceae; genus Scilla; species Scilla litardierei. The sequence continues at coordinate 153,132,228 of CM061137.1, read as the reverse complement.
GAATACTCGTTTTACTAATATTACAAATGAGCTTGCAGGACTAGGAAAGAAACTTTCCGAGTATGAACAGGTAATGAAGATACTAAGATCCCTCCGACCCGAGTGGAAGGGAAAGACTACGGCAATTTGAGAAGCCCATAACGTAAAGGACCTCACCATCGAAGAACTAATGGGAAATCTCATGGCATATGAGATTGAGCTTGAAGAAGACAAGAAAATCGAAGAAAAGCCAAAGAAGAAGAATCTTGCGTTCAAAGCATAAGAGGAAGATTCCGACTACACGGACAAAGAAGACCATATCGCGTTCATCTCTAAGAAAATTAAAGAGTTCATCACTAGTAAGTATGGAAAACGATCTTTTAGACCCACTAACGGTATTATTTGTTTTGGTTGCAATAAACCAGGGCATGTCAAGAGAGACTGTCCATTGGAGAGAAACAACCGTGATTCCAGAGATCGTGGGAACAACAAAGAAAATAATGAGAGGCGAAACAATGTAAGAAACAAGTTCCGACGACCAAAGAAAGAAGCTTATGCGGCCTTCGACCAAAGCGACGACTCTTCATCCGATGAATCCTCAGAAGAAGATAATGATGAAAGAAGAGAGACGGCACACATGTGCTTCATGGCATCTACATCCTCCAAGGTAAGCTCGCATCATGATTCATCTAGCGACAATGAGTCATCGTCAAGCGATGATGAAGACTTGGATTATAGGGGAGCATATAAGGAGCTATGCAATATGCATGAAAAGCTCATTAAAGAACATAAAAAAACACTTAGAAATATTAAAAGAGATACTAAAGAAAAAGAAGAAGTCATTAAAGAAAATATTCTTCTTAAAGAAAAGAATGATCTTCTGCAAAAAGATATTTCACTAGTAAATGAAAAAGTTGAAAATCTAAATAATCTTCTCATATCTGTCAAAGATAAATACGACGCTACGATGAAAATTATTGAGAATTTCAACAAAGGAAAAGGGAAGCTAGATAGTATAATAGATAATCAAAAACCTTCATCTAGCAAAACCGGACTCGGCTATGATTCACATCATACCAAGAAACGGGTTAAGCATACTAGGATGCATCATTCTAACGATAATGTCTTGAGCATCTGGGTACCAAAGAAATTATCTGATCAGCGAAGAAAAAGGTACGCTACTGACTTTGTTCAACAAATTCATTTTAACAAAAATTATAAATATGTCGTTCATGAAGGAACTAAACCGTATTGGGTTTGGCTTCCTAAAGTCTAACTCCTCGGACTCAAAACCAAAGAGTACCATAAAACGCTTATTTTTTCAGGTACTCTAAAAGAGGAAAAACAAAGAGGAGAAATCAAGAAGTCAAACGGCTGAATCAGAACAAAAGTTTTTTAACTAAATTATTTTTTTACATACATATATATATATATTTAAATGTGTTGTAATATGTGTATATGATTGTGTTTTATTCCTAAAACATTTCTTGTTCAGAAAGCACACTCAACCTGGATCAAAAACTCCCCGGGATGAGAAAACGACTCAACCCACCAGGTAGTCGACTACCTACAGGAGGGAGTCGACTACCCGTGCGTAAATTTCTGGGCTTGTCTTTTTTTTTGACTAACTCCTATTGGGTTCTATTGAGTGGATGGGTTCAGATCCACTAAGGCAACTTACCCAATAAGCCTAAAACTCATCCTAGCCATCCAAAACTTGATCTAAAGGCCCTCTTTTCTCCCCATCTCTTCATCCAAACATCAAAACCCCAAGAGAAACCCTAAGGGTAGCCGACTACCCCTCTTCTTCCTCCTCCTCTCTTGATTTTTCACCTTGGTGCTTGGTCATTTGGAGCTATTTTCTCATCTTTCTCCCAAGTTACTCAAGGTAAATTTTTTTCTTACTTCATGATCTTTATTATTTCTTCTCTCTTGGCTATCTAGTAGTGTAAAAATGCTGTTTTTTTTCTTTTACTCTATCTAGATGCCTATCAAGGGGATTTTCTCCAAGAAGAGGAAAACTACTACAGAAATTGATTCTGAAAAAGAGACTATCTTACCCTATCTTTTCAAAACTACTACCTATGAGCAATTTGTTAAGATCTCAAAAAAACCTATCTTGCATGAACGATTTGTCAAACTTAATGATGTTATCAATTATGGCATTGACAGTCTGTTAGATTTTCAAAACTTAGCAAACTTGTTTTCTTCTGAAAATGTGTACCTCTGCTATCCTAGGCTTGTTCATCTATTCTATGCAAACATGGACTATGATCTTGTTAAAAGTCGTTTCATAACAAAAGTTCTTGACACCAAACTTGCTATTACTGTCAAATCCCTAGGAGAAGCCCTAGGAATCCCATACTCTGGCATGCTTCTTGACAAAATCAAAATGACTGATGAGAACATTCTAGAAAGAATGTATTTGCCCGGTAGACACTTTCAAACCAAACTTCCATGTAGCAATCTTCGCTATCCGGCGAGGATCTTGGCTAATATACTGTCTTATAACATAACTCAAAAGTCTGGGAGCCATGCAATCCTATCTGAGAAACAAGCTAAGTGTATCTATGCCATCCTAGGTAACATTCGTATTAATTGGGCCAAAGTGATTATGGATTCTATCCTAGCCTCAGCTTCTTCTGATAGACCCTCCTCCACTCTTTCTCATGGGCACTATCTTACTATACTATTCATTAGCTTCAATGTGCCACTGGATCATGAAACATCTATTCTAGAACCTGCTCGTATTTTTGATGTGCATGCACTTGGGAGAACGAATCTCCACCATGACCTTGATGAAAATGTCCCTGAAGAACAAATTGCTGCCGAAGGAGGATCATCATCCTCAAGGAGAGGTAAGAAAGTTGTTATTTCAGATTCAGAAGAAGAAGGAGAAGAAGAAAGAGGAAGCAGAGAAGAAGAAGAAGAAGTTCCGGCATACATTCTTGAACTTCAGGAAATGCTCCTGAAGAAGATTGGAAGGTTGAAGATCACACAAAAGCAAGGATTTGAAGACATCAATCGTAAAGTGGACGATCTGAAAGAGTTTGTTGTGAAGAGCAACAAGATAACTGAAGACACACTTGCCATGATCCTTGATGAGATCAAGGAACTAAAGAAAGATGGTGGTCACTCTTAGCTCTTTCCTTCTCTAAAAACAATGGTTCTCTTTAAAACAATGGTTCTTAAAACTATGTCATTTGAGACTATGGTCTGTAATAACTCTCTATGTGGTGTTTTGCTATAATATCTCTGTGCTATATATCAACTGCTAGTATAAACTAATACATCTCTTGCAGGCACAAGAAATTGAATTTCCCTCCTAAACACATTTGTGTTGTCATTAAATTATTTGTTTGTTTTTTGTTGATGACAAGGGGGAGAAAATTCATGAGACATGAGATACAAAAAATTCATTATATACTGTTTTGTGTATTGCTTCGATGCAGGGGGAGAACCGCATCAAAGCAGGGGGAGTAAGTATACCACGTATTTTATTATCTTTTACTTCATTTTTTTCTCTCATTTGGGTGTCATCATCAAAAAGGGGGAGAGTGATGGAAATTGAATTCCACCCCCAAGTGATTTTGATGATAAGCACACCAAATGAAAGCTTAAGTGTACTAACTACACTACACTGAAGTGTGCAGAATATGCGAAGTTTTACTTATACTCAAAGGAGCACAAATCTACGCTCAAAGACAAGGACAAACATGGCTAAGTCAAATGATAAAGTTCAAGCTCAAATAGAACAAGAAGCTCAAGTGAAGCTCGCATCCACTTCATCAAGATTGATCAAGCTTCCGAAGACATGTCCTAAGTCTATAATGAGTGTGTCGTGTTTCTTTAGGGTATTTGTTAAAGCCATATCATATAGACAAAACACACACACAAACAATTTCGAAAATACTTTTAAATTATCTTCAAAATACTTTAAGAGAGCTTTCTATAGTCACTCTATAACTTTCGTAGTGAAACTCCACGCACCCTGGAGTTAACTACTTGTCTGACTAGATAAGTTGCAGGAAAAACTCCTCTGGGAGTCAACTACCAAAAGTAGGGAGTCGACTACCAGACACAGGTCAAGAATTCCTGGAACTCTCTGGGAGTCGACTACCTAGATGAGGGAGTCGACTACCAGCTGTAAAATTCTGACGTTTTTGAATTTGAATTTTGAAATTCGTTGAGCAATTTACTCCGTATTTTTTGGGACAAAAGTCAACAAAAATTCAAATTTCAAATCTCAGTTTTTCCCTATAAATAAGAGCTAAATTCTTTTGTGAAAACACAACTATTTGAAAATTCAAATTTCAAATCTCAGTTTTCCCTATAAATAAGAGCTAAATTCTTTTGTGAAAACACAACTATTTGAAAATCAAAAATCTCTTGTGAAAACGCTCTTGAATTCAAAGCTCTCATTTCTTTCTAGCCAATTTGATTTTATTTGTGATCTTGCAATATTCTCTTATCAATTCTTTTAAGATCATACTCTTATTTTTTATTGGCTAAAACGTTTTCAAAATCCTTATTACTATTCTCTTTATATTGTTTAAAGGATTTTTGAAAAGCAATAGATCTAGATCACAAAGAATTTCTCTCGTATCTTTGTGTGATCTAGACTCTCATTCTATCAAGCCACTACACAAATTTGTCTATCTTTGATTGGATATAGAATTGGGTGTATAAACCAATCTCCATCATTTATTGTGGTGTATTGGATAAATATCTCATTGTGTTGATTGTTGGAACACTAGACAAGTCTAGGTGTTGCCAGTCGTAAAGTCCTCGGGTTGTGAGGCAAGGGTAAATCCTAGACAGGTCTAGGTGGTTGGAAATCCTAACGAGTGAAGTTAGGTAATTGTATTTACCAAGGTAGATAGTGGAAAATCTCGTACCGGATTGGTCGGGGACTGGACGTACCCGGGTTGCGGGGAACCAGGATAAAATCGTTTGTCTCTGCGTTTGTTTTTCTGTGATTGTTTATATTTCTTGTACAAGCATTTTTCATTTGCTAATCTTATATCTTTGTAATTCCTTGTTTATTTATTATTGCAAAGATTGTTTATTTAATTCCGCTGTGGAAAGATCTCTATGTAAAAGATTTATATCTGATTGTAATCTTTTCTCTATCATATTTGTAAGATTACTTTGTTGATTAAGAACCAAGCGTAGATCACTCTACTTGGTTTCTTAGGCAACATTAGAAGGAATTTATTTGTGTTAACATCAACGAGCGAAAAAGTTTACTATATACACAACACTATTCAACCCCCCCTTCTAGTGTTGTTTGCCATCCACAGGATCCAACACTAACCATGGTCCGTAAGAGCTCCGAGCTGAGCTATGAGAGTTAGGTCCGAGCTATCTTTGGTATGCCTGCAACACAAAGAACTCGTTATGGGGGTCGGGTCTGGGGTCTTACCAAATCCACTTCGCTACTTAAGTTAGTAGATGACTAAAGAAGATTCGGTGGAACTATGTCGGACCAGTTGGGAGGACGTCTGCTAGTTCTCAGGCCGAGTTATGGAGGAAATGTAAAGTTTGGTGGAGCATATATCAAGTGTAAGAGTACCTGACTTGGGTGGATGTCAAAGAGCCAGGAGTCGAACCCCTCTCTCGTTGTCCTCGAGACTATATATGGGTGGTGGCCCTTTGGAGTGCCATTATTCAGGTAACGATCGAGTATTGAAGATGATTTATTGCATTGGTCTGAGCTGTCAGCATTAATGACGGTCTAACGGTCAATCATTGAACATTCAAATTATGAATGGACCCATTATTGAAGGAGCTCAAGGGTCAGTCGAGCTGTCACTTTGAATAAGGATATGATCGGCCGAACGTGAGGGCTTCTGGACTGCTAGACCGAAGTTGTGGCCTTACTAAGCTCATCGGATGGAGATAAATAGCTGGGTGGTCTCTGGGACGGCCCAAGGTTGTATCACTTATCATATTCTAACTCTAATTATACTAAAAATTGAAAATTTTCTTTTAAAAATCTATTATATAAAACACAACTGCTTTTGAATCATAGGGCAGACTAGGACAAGATAAAGAGTGGCTAGGATTTGATCTTGGGAAATGGAAGGTTGAGGTGGCTTTTGAGAAATTTTTGAGGGGGGAATACATTTGGTTGGAAACTTAATATTTTGAAATTTGTATGGAAAAACGCAAGGTTCAAGATTTTGAGGGGATGAAATCATAACTTTTGGGGGGAAATTTGTTGGGAAACCCACAACTTTTGAAAACTACACCATCTCTCTCTTCCCAAAATTTAAATGCACTTTGTGTTTGTTAATTTGTTAAGTTATTAATTTGTTGTTCCATTTATGTCATGCCCCGCTTCCCATTATACTTGGGAGCGAGAACGTGAGTGGGTCAGCATGTGCTTAAATCAAAGAAGAAGTATTTTTCTTTCTTCTTTGACTTAAGCACAATAAGCATTTTGTGTTTAGCAATCGGTCCATGCAGGTGAATTTATTAAAAACATCATAAATAGTCATTACAAGTTTTATTCTAGAGTTTCTAAAACAAAGTACACTAAGTATTTAAGGCCTAGCATAGCCATACAATTTTTTTGAATGCAATGCAATAACAAATAAAGCTAAATAAATGAAGACTGCAACAATGTTTTAGTCTTCAGCAGGGAGGACCTCAGTGTCCTCGTTACGCTGATCAGCGAGGTTCACCTCTAAGGTAGGATCCTCAAAAGTGGGGTCGTCAATGTACGTTGTCTCTGAACCTAACATGTATTTCATAAATTCATTTGAAATATATGTCAGCGATAGCTCAGCAAGATTTTAAAGTATACAAGTGTTAAGCAAGCGAAATAAGAAAAATAAAGAGCGTTAGAACATATAAAGAAACATGTGTATGATAAATGATTATGAGCATACTGAAAGTAATGACGTGAGAGAGCTATCAATAGTCAACATAAAATTAGCATTTCAAATAAAGTAATGGTGGTTTGCAAGTTGAACATTTTTCAGTTATTTGTGCTCGTGAATAAGTCCATGTCGGAGGAGGTAAAATGTTCTTGATGCACCTATCATCGGGGGTTTACCGTGACGCTTCTTATCATCCCTAACCTGGAAAATGGCCAAGATGCTTGCCTCCATTAGTGAGGTATATAGGTAGCCGTATAGTGCTCAAGACACACTTACAAACTCTACTATATGAACCAACCCCACCCAAAGTGTCTGTCTAGTCATCGACTCGGTTTCGTCCCATACATATTCGATGGTTTCACAAATATGTCCTGAGAGTCATGCTCTGCTCCCAGCTTAAGATAGTTAACCTTTTGATAATGGATAAATGATAAATAGTTTCAAACAAAACTGAAAAGAAAGATTATTAAAACATTAACCATATCATGTCAAATTGAAACATATCACCAGGTCTACTGAATCATTTCAAATGTCGTTAAACAAACATGATAATAAAAAGTTGTTATTATTGACAATATTAATGGCATTTGATAGTTTCAGCTACTAATATCTAAACATGACATCTTAAAACTTGTATACGATAAAATACTTGCATCGAGTTGATGTTGGGTGTCCAGGTGATCGTAGTGTGAGGCCCGTTTTATCTGCATCATTTAGATTCATGACATTAAGCTAACAACCTTAATGAAATAACATTAATTTTTAACTTTAAATAAAATTGTTTATACATACACTATACTGTTCATATAATACTTACAACTTTATAACTTAAACTTAATTTAGACAATAGATCATTACTGTTATAAAGCTATACCCATATTTACAGTATGATTCTATGCTAATATTATGTTTATATTTCATAATTAAGTGCTGATTTGGTATAGTCATATGTCTTATTTAATGTATAAACATATAATATTAGCATAGAATTAAATAATAACATATAAACTACATATTATATAATAAAAAATAACTTACATATTATATATATTACTGTTCATTGTTGGAACTTATAGTTTTGCGTAAGAGTTATTGTTTCGTGTTTGCAGGTGGATGATGGCCACGACGACTTCGACAATGAAGGATGACAGCGGCTTGGTGGTCGTCGGAGGGGAGGAGGAGGCAGTGGTGTGACTTTGGAGATGCGGCGAGCGACAGGAAAATTGGTCTGATGGAAGGGTGGCTTGGAGCTTGTCGACATGATGTGGAGCGGAGGGTGACACAGCTGGGGTGTTGTTGATGTCGGAGGAGGCGGGCGAAACGGTGGAATGAGGAGGGTGGTACGCACTGTAGAGGGGACGTGTGCAGCTGTGAGCGACGGTGTCGACGAGGTGTGCGGGCACCACTGCAGTGGCGAAGTGAAGGAGGAGAAGGTAGTGTTGGCGATGCGGCTGGCGGTGCACGCTGGTGGCGACCGACGGATGGCGGGAGAGTGGGACGGAGCAGTCAGAGGGCAGGGGAGATGTGGGTCCTCAGGCGGGGACGATGCATAACTAGACGATGGTGTGGACGGTTTTCAGGCGGGGCGGGCGGTGCGCAGCTAGGCGAAGGTGTGGGCAGTTTTCAGGCGGGCCGGGCGGCGCGTGCTTTTTGGGACGGGCAGCATAGCTGGTGGCGCGTCGGAGCCTTGCAGTTGGCGAAGAAGGTGATGGAGAGGTTGAGGGAGAGGGAAGAGAGAAGGAACGAGAGAGAAATAAAGTCGGGGTGCTCCTCTGTAAACGAGGGAAATATTTAAATAAAATAATTAATTAGTATTAATTATGGGCATTTAATGATGGTTGGTGGGTGTTTAGGGGGATGAATCAGAGATTAAGGAGAGGAAAACGTGAAAATGTTTTCCTCAATCGCTGCCGACAAATGGGGGTTAGGGTGTTTAATTAATTAACTAAGGTAATTAGTTGAGATTAATAGTTAATTGTAAATGGTAAAAAACGAAAGTAGTTAAATGAAAATTACGATTTTGCCTCCGAAACAATACGTGTCCAAAAATTACGAAAACAGGACCATAGGCCCGTATCGTCGCGAGGATCATGAATAAGAAGTCCAATTTAAGATTTGAGTGACGAAAAATAGAAAAAGATCATTTATTCATTTGAACTTTGTTCATACCATCGCGATTACAGAAATCCGTGTACGTTGAAACTAGATCGGTACATTCTACCCTCCTTATAAGAATTCCGTACTCGGAATTTAGAAGACCGATCATTGTCTAAGTAATTAAACGATTAATGGAAGGCTTGATGAATGATACCGATCTTAGTAAAATAAGTTGTAAATAGCATGATATATATAATGTGATATCATAGCATTAAGAAGACAAGAGATGATGTTTAAGAATACTTACTATTAACGTCACCATAGCTTCCATGAATAGTCTCGAGACTAGTAAGATCTTTTGACTAGGTGAATAGGTAAGGGTAGCGTTCTCGCATATCGTCTTCCCGGTCCCATGTGGATTCTCCAGGTGAGTCGTGACGCCACATCACTCTCATGAGCTCGACAACCTTATTCTTGAGCATATTCTAACATCGGTCTAAGATCTGCACCGGCTATTGCTCATATGTCAGGTCCGGTCGAACCGTAATCTCTAAGTAATCGACAACATGAGAAGGGTCGATGATGTAACGACGCAATTGAGATACATGAAAAACATCATGTACTCCCTCCAATGAAGGCGGCAGAGCCAGGTGATAGGCCAATTCTCCAACTCGCTCCAGTGCATCGAAAAGGCCAATGAATCTTGGATTAAGCTTTCCTCTTCTTCCAAATCTTATCAGTCCTCGGTTAGGAGATATCTTCAGGAATACATGATCTCCAGGTTGAAACTCCAAGTGGCGACACTTGTCATCAGCCCAATGCTTGTACCGGTCTTGTGCAATGTGTAGCTTGTCTCTGATATTACGCAGTACATCCACTGCCTCGACTATCATCTCAGGTCCCAATAATTCTCGATCACCAATGTCATCACAGCTCAGCGGGGATCGACATTTTCTTTCATATAGTGCTGCAAATAGGGCCATGCCAATGCTGACTTGGTAGCTATTGTTGTAGGCAAACTCTACCAGGTGTAGGTGATCTTTCCACGAGCCTTTGAAATCCAGCATACAAACTCGTAACATGTCCTCCAATATCTGGATGGTACGCTCTGATTGGCCATCTATCTGCGGGTGATCCGCAATGCTGAAACTACGACTGGTACCTAAATTGGATTACAGACTCTTCCAAAATTGAGATGTGAATCTCGTGTCCCGGTCAGAGACAATGCTCACTAGAACTCCATGCAATCGAACAATCTCCTGCACGATTATCGATTACATCACAACGTATACTAGAAAGAAGTTTCAAAGGTATAGAATAGATCATTACCTCCATATACTTCTTAGCAAGTATTCCGTAGATTGTCCTACTCGAAAGAGTATGGAATGTGCTGATTTGGTTAATCGGTCAACGATCACCCAAATCGCATCATTCTGCTTAGTACTCCGAGGTAGTCCAGTCACGAAATCCATAGTGATGTGCTGCCACTTCCATTTCGGGATTGGCAGAGGTTGAAGCAACCCGGCAGTGCGATGATGTTCAGTCTTCACTTGCTGTCACACAAGGCACTTAGCAACACTTCGCGCCACGCTTCTCTTCATTCCATGCCACCAAAAATTCAGACAAATATCCTTGCACATCTTGGTGCCACCAGGATGAATAGAGTAGGGAGAGTTATGTGCTTCATCCATGAGCTCTTCTTGGATACCGCCTGAATGCACACAAATCCTATTGACATATTCAAAGAACCATCCTCATGAATAAGAAAATCCGTCCGGAGTCCAGCTCTGACATACTCTATGATCTTCGGTAACTTTGCATCTCCAGACTAAGCGGCTTTAATCCGATCTACGATGGTAGACAGAATTTGCATATTCATACATGATGCCGAAGTTTCGGGCAAAATAACTTCAATCTCCATCTCTTATATTGCTTGCTGAAGTCTCCACTGAGTTGAGAGAGTCATGATCGCTGGTAATCGACTCAAAGCATCTGGTACCACATTCACCTTCCTCGGATGATATTGAAGATCGATGTCATAATCAGCCATGAGCTTTAACCATCTGTGTTGCCTCATATTGAGCTCCTTTTGGGTGAAGATGTACTTCAAACTCTTGTGGTTGGTGAAGATTTTCACTTTCTCACTCAATAAAAATGTCTCTAAATCATCAGAGCAAAAATGACCGAAGCTAATTATAGATCGTGTGTGGGATAGTTCTTCTCATGAGTCTTCAGTTGTCGGGAAGCATATGCCACAACATGACTATGTTGATGTAGAACGCATCCGAGACCCTTGCCAGATGCGTCATAATATACTTCAAATCCACCAGTTTTATCTGGTATAGCTAGCACTGGTGCAGATGTTAGCTTTGTTTTTAATTCTTCGAACGCTTTCTCATAAGCCTCAGACCAGATGAACTTGATATCCTTCCTCGTCAAACAAGTCATAGGCTCGGTAATCTTCAAGAAGTCCTTAATGAATCGACGGTAATAGCCAGCCAATCCAAGAAAACTCCGGAAATCTGAAGCTGATCGAGGAGTCGGCCAATTCTTGACTGAGGTAACCTTCTCTGGATCGACAGAAATACCGTCTCCTGATACCATATGCCCAAGAAAAGCGACTCGTTCTAGCCAGAATTCACACTTGCTGTACTTGGCGTATAACAGATGATGTCATAGGGTCTCCAATAAATCCGTAGATGCTCGGCATGCTCTTCATCATTCTTCAAGTAGACCAAGATGTCGTCGATGAGGATCACTACGAACCTATCTAAGAACTCATAGAAAATTAAGTTGTAACGACCCGCTCCTGGGGGCCAGTTACTTATCTGGTTTATTCGCAGGTCTGCAGTTTACCAGTGAAATCAACATAGCGACGATGTAGAGACGTACAATAATACTCAAGCCAGCGTATATTATTATAGTCCATGAATTAAATACGAACAAGTAGCAGCACTCACACACACCAAAATACATAAAGGAAGTACTGAAAGAAAATGCGAATAAGGAAATACATAATACAACACATACACCAACACAAGCAGCTAAACTCTGTAGCCTCCGGGTCAAACTCTGGCTCCTCAAAACTCAGGAGCTGCCTCTGTGATCTGATCGTCGGCTGCCGGTGCCATAAATGGAACAGAAGGTAAGTCACAATAATTCTAAACATAGAAAAGAAGCAATGTATAAGTATGGGAAAATGTAACTACGTACAAGCAAACCAGAGTGAAAAGTAAAGTACTGAGTAACAACTGTACATAACTGGTAGTAAAGGTAAACAGAGAGAACAACTGTACTGTGGTAGTGCGAGTGTAAGGCAGGCAGAGCAAGTGACGTAAAGTGCGACATGTAAAACACCGGTGACTGCACAAGTGTGGCAAGTAAAGTACATGTAATGCATAAAGTAAAAGGTGGCCGTGCAAGTACGAAAAGTAACGTGTAAGAACAAACATGGTTATAACAATGGTGAGACTAGCAGGCATGACTGTAACGATAATAAGCATGCAAAGCACTAAAAAGAAGTACAATCAATGGTTATCTTAGTGTTAGCATTAATTAACTATACTATGTGATGTGACTCTTGTAGGAAAGTATGATATGTAACCACGGGTCATCTCCATTGCCACGGGAAGCAAATCCCGGGCGTCAACTACACCATACATTGAAAACGAGACGAGACGAGACGAGAGAGAGTGACTCCGGTTATAGCTCCCACACTTTCTCTACAATGAGTTACCCCAAACCCTAGTGACGTGTATCTATTACGAGATGTTCCACAAGATGTTCCACGAGATGTTCCACCAGATATTCCATAAAACATTTCACGAGATATTCCACAAAACATTCCACAAGATGTACCACATGATGTCATTAGTTTTTTTGTTTACGATGATTGTTAAGCTAGGTTCACTGGTCGACTTTCTTAAAGTAAAGCAAGGTGGATGCTAACAACTTTGAGGATAAAGACAAGTCCAACAAACATGGAACACAAAAGTTGTTATTTTAAAAGTTCGTACGAGGACACTATCTACTTTTCTAAATCTAGAATCCATTGTGACTTACTGATCTCAAGGTGATGGCAGTGAGCCGGGATTGGATCTAATGCTGATGCACGAGATTTGATACATGTAAACACAAGAAACAATTAGTTAAAGAATACGCCATATTTTATTTATTTACATAATCGCTTTGATTTTTCGAAACTGGTTGAAACGGTATCGGAAAACGTGCCAAATTTTTATATAAGCTGAAAATGAGTATTATGATTTTACTGCAAAAGGTAAATATTTTTAGAAGCCTATGTTATTTTTTATAATTTTCAAAAGCTCAAAAATAACTTTAAAAACTCAAATTACTTAAGTAACGTATAACTTCCGTAATTTATTCCGGAAGCAATACTAGTTGGAAATACTAGAATGAACAGTCAAAACGACCGTCTCAAAGAGTATTATAACATATATTTTTATGACGTATCAGTTTAGGTGAAAATTACAAGTTATGGGTGTTTAAGTGAAAAAGACGTATTTAAAGTTTGGGTTAAAAATTTATTCTGGAAAAACTAAGCATCTGATTGAGATTAAACTAGTGACATTGGATCCAGAATATCATTTCTGATTTTCTGGAGCTAGTCTCACATTTTCTGACTTGTATATAATTAGTTATGAATTATTTATCAAAAACCCATATTATCTAATATTTAAAATACGAAAATACGCGTATTTTACCAACATACGTATTAAATTCACGTATCAAACTACTGTTATTAACTAACCCTTCATCGAAGCATGCAGCGGGAGCGGGAGGGGGTGTCAGCATCGGAGGCGAGTGGCGTCGGGGGCGGCGGGCTTCAGCAGCGGCGGTGGCGAAGTTGGGGCGGCGGTGGCGGTGCTCGACTAACAGCGACGAGCGACGTGGGTCAGTGAGGTGATGTGGGCTTCAACGTCGGAGCGGGCAGCTCGGTGGTCGGAGGAGACGGCTTCGCGATCGAAGCGGCGGCGAAGTTACGGGGGGTGGCAGTCGTGACTCTGGGCTGGAGGCCACCGGCGACGTGGTGAGGTCGCACAGGCGGTGGGCGATGTTGAGAGGCTCCTGTGGCGGCGTTGCACGGACGACGGTGTCGAGCTCTCCGTGGAGAGTGGCGGGGCGAGCGGCGATGCGCGGCAGCGGAGCTGAGGGGTGTGCGGTGGAGAGAGAGAGTAAGGGAGAGGAGAGTGAGCAGGCGGGTGTGTTGGGTTCGAAAATAACTAATGGGGAGAGAGATATTGCGAGAGGGGAGAGGGTGATTTCGAGTGAGGGAGAGAGCTGGGTCGGTGGATTGTGGGTTGTATAACGAAGGGGGGAGTCTGCTTGTTGAAAAGAGAGGGGAGGGAGAGTTATATATAGGGGGATAAACGTGGAAACCAACCCACGTTTAGGTGAGGGGCTGTGATGGATGAGTTAGGTGAAAGTAATTAAGCGGGTGGTAATTAATCGAGGTTAAAAAATTAAGACACGATAAGTAAAACGTAATTAGTGAAAATACGAAATTAGATTTTGCCCATACTAGTAAACGTGTCCGAAAAATTACGAAAACATACTCACGGATTCATTTCGTACGAGGATCGCGAATACGAAGTCCGTTTTGGGATTTGAGCTATGGAGATACTAGTTTTAGGCCAAAACGTTTAGAAAGCGGGTTTGCATGTTCTCTATTGATTTGATATTGGAAAATTACGAAATTAATGTTGGGAGCCCTAAATGATCATATGATGCTACTGTAGAAGTTTGAAATTTTTTTGGAGATGTTTGTATAGAAAATTAATTCATTGAGTCAAAATGGTAATAATTGAAATTGAGTTTTTTATCAGGATTGTTTTGAGTATTTGATGAAATCTGAATATACTGAAATATATTATAATTAGTCTAGTGCTTGAAAATATTTTTATAAGAATTTTTGAAATCAGCTTTGTTATAAAACTCCTGACTAACATTATAAAGAAAGTTTTTTAAAATGTTGAAAAATACGTCAAATCCGCAAATTGATGTGTTGAAAAATACAGGTCATTACATTCTACCCTCCTTAAAATAAGTTCGTCCTCAGAAATAAGAAGATCGATAATTGCCTAATCAATTCAAACGATCGACAGGAAGGCTTGATGAACGATTACGACATAGGAAAAATAAGTTGTGAATAACATGAAATATATGTGATATCACAGCATCAAGAAAACAAGAGATGATGTCATGTATGAATACATACTATTGACATCACATAGATTCCATAGCTAGTCATTATCATAACAGCTGTGCTGATTACAACAATGTAGTGTAATGAACGAGTATAATATTAAAAGCAGTAACTCATACCTCCAATCGCTTGGTCGATGGCTTCGACATCCTCTGCGACCATGGTGTAGGCCTGTCATCTCGGTGGTGGAGCCTGTGGTTGCGCTTGTTGATACATCTTCTGTTGAGGGGGAAGTGGTGGTCGTTGCATAGTGTTCCTTGCAGGGGCATCAACAGCATCTCTGTATCTATCTTCCGGGCAATCCCTTTCTCCATGGTCCTTAGATCCACAAATCAGGCAGAGGGTTTACGAACGGCATTCTGCTTTGATGTGTCTAGTTTTATCACAGTAGAAGCACTCTCAGTGTTGATGCGGTGCTGGTCTCTTGAACTGAGTCTGCTGGACTGGGCGATGCAGATGGGATGGAGGTCGATGACTAGATCCAACAGCAGATGCAGGGGGTGGTGGCCTTCAGGGAGGGGCAGCCATCGCACGCCTTTCTTCTCTCTCAATGAACTCATGTTCACGAGCTGCGGCCAGGACCTCGGTATGTGTCATGGCCTGTTTAGCCCTATACGGCGACTGACACGGTAGTCCTCTAAGCACGAGTAGAGGGAGTATAATGAGTTGATAGGATGTGATATGACGTGAATGTGGCTCGTGGCAGTCGTGTAATTTCGTGAAGAGTGTAGGGGCATTTTGGTCATTTGGCTATATGGGTGGAAGTGTGTGTAGAGTAACGGTGGGTGTGTAAAGTAGTGTCATAATTGTAAATTGTGTAGGAGTGGGTTAGTGTGAGAGGGGCTAGTGTGAAAAGGGATGGGTTTAGTGGCACATCCGTAAATTTTTAGAAAGGCTAGGGGCAAAACGGTCATTTGGCCTAAAGCTGCTGTGCGTACACACTAAAGTTGTGAGTGCATAAAGTAATGGCAAACGTGTAAATACTTGAAACTTGATGGATAATTGTGGAAGGGTATTAAGGTCATTTTAGCATATGCATGCTTATCCTAAGAGGATTCTAGGGCTAGATATTTTCTTTGGAAAATTCCACTCCTTTCTTTCACTTTCTTCCCTTTTCTTATCTTTTCTATTTCTTCCCTCTTCTTCCTAAGGTATGGCCGAAATTTTCTCCCCCCTTTCCCCTCCATCAAGACCCCAAAACCCTAATTTCACTTCCAAAAAAAAATTCAAGAAAACCCTAGCCTTCAAGGAGAAAGAAAGGTGGAAGGAAGAGAAAGAAAAGAGAGAAAGAAAGACACTTGCTTGAGGTAGGATTCTAACCTAGGTTTGTGGATTTTTATTTAGGATCATGAGTATGTTATGATGTTATTTATATTATTCATGTTCTTGATTTCATGTATTATGAGTGCAATAGCTCAAAAGACTCAATTTATCCTTGTTTTTCCTAGCAAATCACCCTCTCCTGAAAAACAGAACTCTGTATGTGTGTTTATACTTCAATTCTGATTTCTGTAGTTTGAATCATTTTCTAAAAAAATGTAGATGTAGATCTTGAAGTCCTACCTCAAATTCATATAAAATTTGTCATATGTTGAGTTCAATAAGTAGGAGAAATAATTCCATGTCTGCAAGATGTCTGAAATTCTGTCAAGCTGCACACAGTTTAGCAAAATGAGGATTATTACATGCACACTCTATGGATTTTGCTGATCTTGGTCTTATTGGAAAGTTAAAAAGTTTATCTATAAATTCATCAGAGTTTTTATATTTCGAAATTCTGGCTCCAACATGTCTAAAATCGGATTTTAATACAGGCCCAGAATTCTGTCTGAAAAACAGTTTGGACATGCTGCACCAAATAAATCACCATAAATAGCCTACTCCACATTTCTGCATAAAATTTTATGGGTGAATCCATGACTACTATATCTTCCACTTTAATTCAGTGAGTTTTGTCCAATTCACAACAGAAATTGATTAAATCAGCTGATTCTGTAGCTGTGCTTGCAATTTCAGCAAGCCGGACTATTTTGAATGAAGTTGAAACTTGAGTAATTGCTAATTTTCCCTACCAATCTATATGAATGATGTTGATATCTATAAGAAAGTTCATACATGCTATTGTTGCTAGTTTTAATGTTGTGACATTGTTAATTTTATGACGCATGCCACATGTTTGTTAAAATGCCCAAATGAATTTGAAATTGAAGAAACTTGGGATGTAGCTATGAGAATGTTGTGCCATGGATTACTTTATGAAATTGCATATGCCTGTTGAAGAATATGACACATGATTTGTTAACTGGAATGTCTCGATATGCTCTAAGGCAGGTGAACATCCTAGTATTGGGATGGGGGAAGTTTGGGTATAACTTAACTATAAGGGGCTGGACTGAGAAGTTGGGGAAAGTGATATGTGATATGTGATACTTATTTCCCACTCGCCTTTACCGGGAGTGGAGGGGACATACGGAGGTTGTGTTATTATGTGGAGAGCCTCACTCCTGCTAGGGACGGGGGAGCTGAGAGGCCCGGCGTACAGTTCCCATGTCCACTGCATCGTGTGCTACATTCACCCCAAATTTAGGGTGAAGTCCAGACCCTTATATTTAGGTGATAGCCATGCTTCCAAAGATTCACTAACGTCTGCTAACTAATAAACTTTATATGTGTTGCTGTTGGACGCTTGTGTGTTGCACTTTTCACTTGGTTTCTTGTGCTCTTATTGCCTTTACACTCATAGCCCCTAAATGAGTTCCCCTACCCTGGTTAGTTTCCTACTGGGCACGTTTTGACGTGCTCATTTTACTTTTCAGGTCTTGAGCAGGTGACCCCAGAGTAGAATCTCCCTCAGGAGATTACCCATATGTGAGCTGACACCTTGAGGTCACTACTTTTTGGGATGCGTCCTGTAGTGTGAGTTGGGTCGTGTAGTGAGCGTATTGCCTTTGTAGCTGTGTTATATGTTGGTGGCTTGTAGCACTTCTCATGTATGTACTTGAGTCAGTTCACTTTGTACTTGATGATGGTGTGTGGTACGCTCTTTGGTTATGTAGTTCTGTGGATTTGTACTCTCTGTGATGGCAGTATGTGTTGCTTCTTTCTTTTATACATCTGTGATGTATGATCCCAGCACAAACAGTGGCCTACTTATTGTGTTTCTCTATTCACGCTTGGTGTAATACCGCGGCTTGTCAAGCTCCATCCTCGCTCCCCATGTGTTGTGTTGCCTTATAAAGTATTTGTGGGAATGGGGCGTGACAGTATGGGTGCAGAGCCGATGCACGACCAAGTTTCGTCGGATCTCTATGTTGAGCCCTTGCTTGAAGCGTTGGGCTCGGGTGGCAACCATCTCGGGAGCAAAACGGCTCAGCAAGGTGAATCGGGTATCATACTATTCCACAGACATGGAACCCTATTTCAACCCGACGAATTATGCCTGAAGTTCCATCTGAGCTTCTGGGGAGAAATATTGGGTACAGAAATGTTCAGTGAACGTTGCCTATTCGATTGGTCGTTGTAGACGATCTTCGGCGGAGTTCCACCAGTCTCTGGCTCCATCCGTCAGTTGGGACCTGGCAGTGTCCACCCAAGCATGCTTTCCAATCTGAGCGGCCCTCAAGTTATCTTCGGTACTTTCCAGCCATTCTTCGGCCTTCATCGGGCCATCCTCACTATTCCAGGTCTTCGGGTGGAGGGAGCGAAATTGTCGAATGCCTCCTACAGGGTTATGTTCTCCCTTGATAGCTTGGACCATCTCTCGCAATGCGAGATCAGAGATCTGATGCACCATGGGAGGAGGTCTGTTGTTGGTCTGGTTGCTAGCTCCAGATTGGTCCGCTCTATTGGGACTCTCGGAAGTGTTCCTGTCCATCTTTTGAGTGTCAAACCTGCATACATAGAGAAATTGTCAGCTTCGTTGAGCATTATATACAGTACACCCTGATCTTGTTATGTTGTTCACGAGGTTTTTAGCGCGGACCTGCATGGGCCACCAAACTTGTAACAACCCACTCCCGGAGGCCAGTTACTTATTTGGTTTATTCGCAGGTCTGTAGTTTACCAGTGAAATCAATATAGCCACGATGCAGAGATGCACAATAATACTTAAGCCAGCGTACATTATTACTGTCCATGAATTAATATACGAACAAGTAGCATCACTCACACACACCAAAATACATAAAGGAAGTACTGAAAGGAAATGCGAATAAGGAAAAACATAATACAACACATACACCAAAACAAGCAGCTAAACTCTGTAGCCTCCGGGTCAAACTCTGGCTCCTCAAAACTCAGGAGCTGCATCTGTGATCTGATCGTCGGCTGCCGGTGCCATAAATGGAACAGAAGGTAAGTCATAATAATTCTAAACATAGAAAAGAAGCAGTGTATAAGTATGGCAAAATGTAACTACGTACAAGCAAACCAGAGTGAAAAGTAAAGTACTGAGCAACAACTGTACATAACTCGTAGTAAAGGTATACAGAGAGAACAACTGTATTGTGGTAGTGCGAGTGTAAGGTAGGGAGAGCAAGTGAAGTAAAGTGCGACATGTAAAACATCGGTGATTGTACAAGTGTGGCAAGTAAAGTACATGTAATGCATAAAGTAAAAGGTGGCCATGCAAGTACGAAAATTAACGTGTAAGAACAAACATGGTCATAACAATGGTGAGACTAGCAGGCATGACTGTAACGATAATAAGCATGCAAAGTACTGAAAAGACGTACAATCAATGGTTATCTTAGTGTTAGTATTAATTAACTACACTATGTGATGTGACTATTGTAGGAAAGTATGATATGCAACCATGGGTCATCTCTATTGCCATGGGAAGCAAATCCCGGGCGTCAACTACAACATACATTGAAAACGAGACGAGACGAGACGAAAGAGAGTGACTCCGGTCATAGCTCTCACACTTTCTCTACAATGAGTTACCCAAAACCTTAGTGACGTGTATCTATTACGAGATGTTCCACAAGATGTTCCACGAGATATTCCACAAAACATTCCACAAGATATTCCACAAAACATTCCACAAGATGTACCATACGATGTCATTAGTTCTTTGTTTACGATGATTGTTAAGCTAGGTTCACTGGTCGACTTTCTTAAAGTAAAGTAAGGTGGTTGCTAACAAATTTGAGGGTAAAGACAAGTCCAACAAACATGGAACACAAAAGTTGTTGTTTTAAAAGTTCGTACGTGGACACTATCTACTTTTCTAAATCTAGAATCCATTGTGACTTACTGATCTCAAGGTGATGGTAGTTAGCCGGGACTGGATCTAGTGCTGATGCACGAGATTTGATACCTGTAAACACAAGAAACAATTAGTTAAAGAATATGCCATATTCTATTTATTTACATGATCGCTTTGATTTTCGAAACTGGTTGAAACGGTATCAAAAAACGTCCCAAATTTTTATATAAGCTGAAAATGAATATTATGATTTTACTGCAAAAGGAAAATATTTTCAGAAGCCTATGTTATTTTTTATAATTTTCAGAAGCTCAAAAATAACTTTAAAAACTCAAATTACTTAAGTAACGTATAACTTCCGTAATTTATTTCGGGAGCAATACTAGTCGGAAATATTTGAATAAACAGTCAAAACGACCGTCTCAAAGACTATTATAACATATATTTTTATCACGTATCAGTTTACGTGAAAATTAAAAGTTATCGGTGTTTATGTGAAAAGGACGTATTTAAAATTTTGGGTTAAAAATTTATTTTGGAAAAACTAAGTGTCTGATTGAGATGAAACCAGTGCCATTGGATCCAGAATATCATTTCTGATTTTCTGGAGCTAGTCTCACATTTTTCTGACGTGTATATAATTAGTTATCAATTATTTATCAAAAACCCATATTATCAAATATTTAAAATACGAAAATACGTGTATTTTACCAATATACGTATTAAATTTACGTATCAAACTACGGCTATTAACTAACCCTTCGTCGAAGCATGCAGCTGGAGCGGGAGGGGGTGTCGGCGTCGGAGGCGAGCGGCGTCGGGGGCGGCGGGCTTCAGCAGCGGCGGTGGCGAAGTCGGGGCGGCGGTGGCGACGCTCGACTAACAGCGGCGACCGGTGTGGGTCAATGAGGTGCTGTGGGCTTCAACGTCGGAGCGGGCAGCTCGATGGTCGGAGGAGACGGCTTCGCGATCGAAGCGACGGTGAAGTCACGGGGGGTGGCGGTCGTGACTCGGGGCTGGAGACCGCCGGCGACGTGGTGAGGTCGCACAGGCGGTGGGCGATGTTGAGAGGCTCCGGTGGCGACGTTGCATGGACGACGACGTCGAGCTCTCCGTGGAGAGTGGCTGGGAGAGCGGCGATGCGCGGAGGAGGAGCTGAGGGGCGTGCAGTGGAGAAAGAGTGAGGGAGAGGAGAGAGAGCGGGCGGGTGTGTTGGGTTCGAAAGTAACTAAGGGGGAGAGAGATATTGCGAGAGGGGAGAGGGTGATTTCGAGTGAGGGAGAGAGCGGGGGCCGGTGGATTATGGGTTGTTCAACGAAGGAGGGAGTCTGCCTGTGTGAAAAGAGAGGGGAGGGGAGAGTTATATATATGGGGATAAACGTGGAAACCAACCCACGTTTACGTGAGGGGCTGTCGATGGATGAGTTAGGTGAAAGTAATTAAGCAGGTGGTAATTAATCGAGGTTAAAAAATTAAGACACGATAAGTAAAACGTAATTAGTGAAAATACGAAATTACGATTTTGTCCCTACTAGTAAACGTGTCCAAAAAATTACGAAAACATACTCACGGATTCATTTCGTCACGAGGATCGCGAATACGAAGTCCGTTTTGGGATTTGAGCTACGGAGATACTAGTTCTAGGCCAAAACGTTTAGAAAGCGGGTTTGCAGGTTCTCTATTGATTTGATATCAGAAAATTACGAAATTAATGTGGAGAGCCCTAAATGATCATAGGATGCTACTGTAGAAGTTTAAAAATCTTTTGAAGATATTTGTATATAAAATTAATTCATTGAGTCAAAATGGTAATAATTGAAACTGAATTTTTTATCAGGATTGTTTTGAGTATTTGATGAAATCTGAATATACTGAAATATATTATAATTAGTCTAGTGCTTGAAAATATTTTTATAAGAATTTTTGAAATCAGCTTTGTTAAAAAACTCCTGACTAACATTATAAAGAAAGTTTTTTTAAATGTTGAAAAATACGTTAAATCCGCAAATTGGTGTGTTGAAAAATACAGGCCATTACACAAGTTCATAATGTTCATGAATACAGCTGGGGCGTTAGTCACACCGAATGGCATGACTACGAATTCATAGTGCCCATACTTGGTCTGGAATACCGTCTTCGGGATGTCTTCACTTCTGGCATTCACTTGATGATAACCACTTCGGAGATCCAGCTTAGAGAATACTCGCGACCCGCCAAGTTGATCGAAGATGTCGTCAATGCGCGACAGTGTGTATTTGTTCTTTATGGTTACCTTATTCAGTTCTCGATAATTCACACACATACTTCTTGATCCATCCTTCTTCTTGACCAAAAGAAATGGCGCACCCCAATGAGATACACTGGGATGTATCAATCCCTTCTGCAACAGGTCGTCGAGTTGTTTCCGAAGTTCTTCCAGTTCAGCAAGAGCCTTGCGATAAGGAGCCTTCGAAATAGGTTGAGTGTTCGGCATGAGGTCGATGGTGAATTCCAGAGCTCGATCAAGAGGTACTCCAGAGATATCTTCAGGGAATACGTCTGTAAAGTCTTGAACCACTCTATGCTTCTCGGGCTTAACTTGCATCGATGCAATGATTATTTCTTCGGTTTGGCCCGAAATTTGATAGGTCCAAGTGAACGGTCTCTGCTTATGAATTCAAACACATGATGATTAGGGATTTCAAACACTGTTTTCTTTTTGTGACAATCGATAGTAGCGTAGAAATTTCCTAACCAGTTCATGCTGAAAATCGCAGCGATGTTTGGCATGTCAACTATCATAAAATCTGCGAACAACTTGTGTCCACAAATCACTATAGGACAAGATCGACAACCACTAGAATTTTTCACCACTCCACTCCCAGTAGTGATGTTCCAACAATTAGGTAGAGAGTCAACATGAATAGAGTGCCTCTCTACAAATCCTCGGGATACGAAGCAGTGAGTGGCTCCAGAATCAAAAGGAGATAGGGCTGGATGAGAGGCTATTAAGATAACACCTAGTACATAGGAAATATGTCTTAGCTAAACGATATACAAGGAAACACATGTGTATATCATAAGCATTATAAAAGAAGGGTTTAAGCATTACCTGATATCACTTGCTCATTAGTCTTAGCCTTTGCGGCTGTAATGGTGAAAACCTGACGCCTCGACTGGTTCTGCCTCGCCAGTGCAAAAGCCTTCTATTGTGGAGCCAGAGGTGGTCCATGTCGAGTAGATCCATGAGCTCCACGCTGAATAGGTCCAGAGGTCCAGCAGTCATTGTCTTGTTGGTGCGACGAGGGCAATCTCTGGTAGCATGTGCAGATGCTCCACATATCAAGCATTGATTCAACAACTCTCTGCAGTCCTTTTTAATATGACCGGTCCACTTACAGTGAAAGCACACCATCTGAGGTCGATTGTTGGCCAGGGCAGCAAGCCTCTTGAATTGTACTGTCTGAGTAGGTCGGATATTTTCGATGGATGGCTCCGGTGGACGTCTACTTACTCCAGTCTGAAGCACCCTCTTACACTTCATAATGAGCTCATGCTTTCTAGTAGCATCCAACACTTCCTGATGTGCACTCGGATTTGTCGAAGACATTGAAGCTTGAAGGTCCAGGTCCGAACCCTGAAGAAACTGAAATGCACGACCTTCGAGATCTTCTACCAGGTGCGGGGCGAATTGACTAAGCATAGAAAATTCTGCCGCGTATTCGTCAACAGTCCGATTGCCTTGTTCCATGTTGACGAAACATTGCTGCAGCTCCCTCTTAGCTGATCGGGAAAAATACTGAGCGTCAAGTCGTTCTCGGAATATGGTCCAGTTGATGGGCTTGACTAGACGTGCTTCTTTAGCATCCCACCAGTTCCGAGCATTTTCAGTCAGTTATTTCTTGGCAACTTCCACCCATCCTGCCTGGTCAATGCGGGAAAGACTCAGAACGTCTTCAGTGCTTCGGGCCCATTCTTCCGGTTCCAGCGGGCCTTCTCTTCCAGAAAAGCTCTTCGGGTTCAGCTCCCGAAATTGCTGGGCTCCAGGCTCAGCTCGAGGAGGGGGTGGTGCAGGTTATACATGCTGATGACCCTGTTGAATCAGCTGATGTTGGATCTCCAACATTCCTCTCATGATACCCGTGAGTTCATGGATGTCGGGATTACCATTTTCGCTAGCTCCATTTCCGTTGCGAGTGTGTGGTCTTCTTGGCATGCTGAAAAAAGAAACAAGGTAAACATTTGAGTACAAAGTTATTCAAACGATCTGGTTTGTGATGATATTCACACTGTTCTGAAATATTTCGCAGAGTGCAAGTCAACTTGCATGGGCCACCACAAAAACCTGTCATGCCACGCTTCCCATTGTACTTGGGAGCGAGAAGTGAGTGGGTCCGCATGTGCTTAAAGCAAAGAAGACGTACTTTTATTTCTTTCTTCTTTGACTTAAGCACAATAAGCGATTTGTGTTTAGCAATCAGGTCCCTGCACGTGATTTCTCAGAAACATCATAAATAGTCATTACAACTTTTTTCCAGAGTTTTTAAAACAAAGTACACAAAGTATTTAAGGCCTAGCATGGCCGTACAATTTTTTTTTGAATGCAACACACCTGCAACAACAAATAAAGCTAAATAAATGAAGACTGCATCAATATTTTAGTCTTCAGCAGGGAGGACCTAGGCGTCCTCGTAACTCTGATCAGCGGGGTCCACCTCTAAGTTGGGATCCTCAAAAGTGGGGTCCTCAATGTACTCTGTCTCTGAACCTAACATATATTTCATAAATTCATTTGAAATATATGTCAGCGATAGCTCAACAAGATTTTAAATTATATAAGTGTTAAGCAAGCGAAATAAGAAAAACAAAGAGAGTTAGAACATATAAAGAAAAATGTGCATGATAAATGATTATGAGCATACTGAAAGTAATGACGTGAGAGAGCTATCAATAGTCAACACAAAATTAGCATTTCAAATAAAGTAATGGTGGTTTGCAAGTTGAATATTTTTCAGTTATTTGTGCTCGTGAATAAGTCCATGTCAGAGTTGGTAAAATGTTCTTGATGCGCCCTATCATCGGGGGTTTACCGTGACGCTTCTTGTCATCCCTAATCTAGAAAATGGCCAAGATGCTTGTCTCCATTAGTGTGGTATGGAGGTAGTTGTATAGTGATCAAGACACACTTACAAACTCTACTACATGAACAACCCCACCCAAAGTATCAGTCTAGTAATCGACTAGGTTTCGTCCCATCTGTGTTCGATGGTTTCACAAATATGTCCTGAGAGTCATGCTATGCTCCCAGCTTAAGATAGTTAACTTTTTGATAATCGATAGATGAAAAACCGTTTTAAACAAAACTGAAAAGAAAGACTATTAATACATTAACCATATCATAGCAAATTGAAACATATCACCAGTTCTATTGAATCATTTCAAATGTTGGTAAACAAGCATGATAATAAAAAGTCGTTATTATTGACAATATTAATGGCATTTGATAGTTTCAACTACTAATATCTAAACATGACATCTTAAAACTTGTATACGATAAAATACTTGCCTCGAGGTGCTGATGTGTGTCCAGGTGATCGTAGTGTAAGGCACGTTTTATCTGCATCATTTAGATTCGTGACATTAGGCTAACAACCTTAATGAAATAATATTAATTTTTAACTTTAAATAAAATAGTTTATACATATACTATACTGTCCATATAATACTACAACTTTATAACTTAAACTTAATTTAGACAATAGATCATTATTATTATAAAGCTATACCCATATTTACAGTATGATTCCATGCTAATATTATGTTTATATTTCATAATTAAGTGCTGATTTGGTATACTCCTCGGTCTTATTTAATGTATAAACATATAATATTAGCATAGAATTAAATAGTAACATATAAACTACATATTATATAATAAAACATAACTTACATATTATATATATATTACGGTTCATTGTTGGAACCCACAGTTTTGTGTAAGAGTTATGCTTTCGTGTTTGCAAGCGGATGATGGCACGGCGACTTCGACAACGAAGGACGGCAGCGGCTTTGTGGTCGTCGGAGGGGAGGTGGAGGCGGTGGTGCGCCTTCAGAGTTGCGGCGAGCGACTAGAAGCTTGGTCCGATGGAAGGGTGGCTCGGAGCTCGTCGGCGTGATGTGGAGCAGAGGGTGACACAGCTGGGGTGCTGTTGACGTCGGAGGAGGGCGGCGGGACGACGGAATAAGGAGGGCGACACGCGCAACAGAGGGGAGGTGAGCAGTTGCGAGGGCAGCATCGACGAGGTGTGAGGTCAGCGCAGCGGTGGCGGAGCGGATGAGGAGCAGGCGGTGTTGGCGATGGGGCTGGCGGTGCACGCAGGTGGCGACTGACGGACGGCGGGAGAGTGGGGAGGAGCAGTCGGATGGCAGGGGAGATGGGGGTCCTTAGGCGGGGTCTGTGCGTAGCTAGGCGGCGGTGCGGGCGGGTTTCAGGCTGGGCGGGCGGCGCGCGCTTTTGTGGACGGGCGGCGTCGCTGGTGGCGTGTCGGAGCCTTGTAGTCGACGAAGAAGGGGAGGGAGTGATTGAGGGAGAGGGAAGAGAGATGGAATGAGAGAGAGATAAAGTGGTGCTCCTCTGTAAACGAGGGAAATGTTTAAATAAAATAATTAATTAGTCTTAATTATGGGCATTTAATGATGGTTGGTGGGTGTTTAGGGGGATGAATCAGTGATTAAGGAGAGGAAAACGTGAAAACATTTTCCTCAATCGCTGCCAACAAATGGGGGTTAGGATGATTAATTAATTATAACTACGGTAATTAGTTGAGATTAATAGCTAATTGTAAATGGTAAAAAAACGAAAGTAGTTAAATTAAAATTATGATTTTGTCCCCAAAACTAAACGTGTCCGAAAAATTATGAAAACAGTACGATGGGTCCGTATCGCCGCGAGGATCATGAATACGAAGTCCAATTTAAGGTTTGAGTGACGAAAAAATAGAAAAAAATCATTTATTCATTTGAACTTGTTTGATATCATCGCGATTACAGAAATCCGTGTATGTTGAAACTAGACAGTTACAATTTAACATATTGTGCTTGTAGTTTCATGTAAATATGTCAGAAATCTTGAGAATATTGCATTTTAACCCCTAACAAACATAAAGGAGCCCAGCATTGGATTATTAATTTATTTAAAGTCAACGAACACAATACACAATGGAGCCCATTGTTGGATTCAAATGTCACTCGGTCACAATGGAGCCCAGCGTTGGATTCAAATGTCACCGCGCCTGTTTAAATTTTGGAGGGTAATAATTCTTGGAGAGAACAAAGATTTTGGGAGATATCTTAAATGAACTGTGTCCAGTGAAATCTTTAGAGGTCTTAAATGAACCGTGCTCGCTGACTAAATATGAGGAATAATGGGATATTTTAAATGAACCACACCCAAATGCGCCTTCGGGCGCCTAAATTTTTATGTGCTAATTTGTTGTTCTGCACCGAAAGCGCCCACACCGAATTTGTTGTTCTACACCGAATTTGTTGTTCAGTGCCGAAGGCGCCCATGCTGCTATAAATTTTTGCCGTGTAAATAATTTTTTGTGTAACAAAGATTTCGATGGAGAAAATATTAAATGAACCGTACCTGCGGGCGAGGGTTATGACTAGTAGTAAGGGCCATAAAAAAGAAGACTCCAAAACTTGTACCATTAACTATTGTTTAAATGAAACTTATAACTAGACACTTATTTTAAAGGAAACCATAAAAGAAAAATCTTAATAAAATATAACTCTAAAAGATAACATAAGATAACTAAGATTTGTAGGTGTCTGATTGATTTTCCTTCATGTATAGAACTTGGTTCCTTCTCCACCAGTTCAATGCTTGTTCCACGCCAAGATGGTTGCAGGTTTATGCCAAAAGTAAGCTGCCGACTAGGCTAGGAAATTTTTTGTTCTCATTTTGAGGAAATTAACCACGGTTAACAAAAGAAAGAGACGGATTAGGCAACTTCAAGCTGGTTGCATGATACTCACATATTAGACATCACATATATTTCCATACACACACATCTTTTTTTGGCTTGCCAACACCCGTCATCAAACTGACATAAGCTTGTCATCTTCCTCATATTTTCTTTCAAATGAAGAATCCCACTAGGACTCTTGCACGTTGAGTGCAAGTTTAAGCCTCTTAACAAAATCCCAGTTGCACTTCATTTTTAGGAAATGAATATATGAGGATCATCAAAAGCCCACTGAACTGTTCAACCAACTCCACTGCAGACAAAAGCCAGATAAGGCCCTAGCTGACGAAGAACCCATGAAGGTGTATCCTTTGAGATCGTTGTCTTCCACTACGCAACAAACGAAAAGACCACGGCTAGCATGGCATCCATATTAGTTTAAGGCAGGCACGATCGCGTAAAGATTATGGATAAAGGGAGACATATTACGAGTGACATAGAAGCCAATATGGCATCCAATTCGATGGCTTCAGAATCACAAAAGATGGCGTTTTCTTGTACTATGATATATACTAACTGCACTTCCACCACCAATAACAAGTGTTTACTTGATATCGATACGATCATCACGTACACATTGTTTATTTATTTGATGATCACCACAATATCAAAACGTGTATCATTGAGATTTTAGGTCCATATGTGCTGCCGCTGGGTTGATGTCATGATGTTGTCTGGAAAATTTGACTCTGTTTGTTACTGCGCTTCATGACTGACCCCATTACCCATGGAAAAAGACATGCATAGACGATAATTGCAATGGTGACAGAGACGCCATTGGAAACTGGGCATAAACTGCGATTTACCTATCACCAACAAGACATTTGTCAAGATAAATAGACGTCGATATTGTTTGATTCTCTAAGCTTGGGCTTCCATTGAGCGGTGTATATAAAATATCAGTGAACCATGGATTGGTAGCTATCATCCCCATGGTGGGTGGGGGCAGCAATCGATGAGCAATCCACATCTTCATCTTCCTTTTTCTCTGCTCGACTCATTGTGGGCTGACATTATTTTCGGCCGTCAACAGTGCTAGCTAAGTAATGAAAATGAGTAATGATACGTGAACCAATGGCTTGCGAAATATAGCTCGCGACGTTGCACGCTTGATGGCGGATGATAGAGGACATATAAAGATGAAATTAACCAGCTGTTTCACCTTTTTCAATACGCAATCCATCGGCCATCAACGAGTAATGATACATGAACAACCTCTGGTCTGCAAAAAATAGTCCATTGGAAAGGTGTGACCACTATCATCTCTCCTTATAGGTCGCAAACCAAAATAAGATAAAAGTTGGCATGGTTTGACATGCGAGTTCACGTCCCCCCAACCATTCAAAGCGATCAAAATGACAGCCAGAAGTGGTTGTAGTTGATCATAGTCAAGTCACAACTTACCTAAATTGCTAGCGTTAGGTTTAAAGTTGCACTGTCGGTGTAAGGGCACCGAAAGGAAAAATTTTCATAATGATTTGTACATGTGAAAAACAAATGCAGGCTGCATCAATCGTTTTTGTTCTGGATTTGGGCCACGCACATTATCATCATCTGCAATGTGTTAGGTTCAACATCACATACATTGGATGATGAGGCTGCAGCAATCAGTGTCGAAGTCACAAGTTTTCAAGCTAATAAAGAGAGGAGGAAGTTCAAGTGAGAAAGCAAAGGAGATTCACACACACACACACACACACACACACACACACACACACATCCAAAATTAAATTAAAGGGAAGTTGACTTTAAGAAGGTACATGCACTGTCCTGTTGCTGTGCATAAAACCCCACCACCCACAGCCCATTATCTTTGCATAACAAGCAAGGCTGTCTTCCTCTATATTTAAAGGAAGAAAGGGGGCAAAAAACTCAGCGAGGTTTCAAGCATTATGGAGAAGATGAAGAAGAAGAGTCCTTTCTTCTATCTGTTGGTGTTGTTTCTCACTGTGTCATGCGTTTTATCCAGTATGCCAATTTTCCCATTTCTTTTTTGCCAAGGGAAGGAATATATGTTGGTTCTTGGACTAATTTGATTCCTGTTTTTTCCTCAACAGGAACATCTGCATCAAGGAATCGAGGACCAAGAGCTCTACTGAGGCCAGGCCAGGTCTGTGTGCTTGTGTGCTGAAGTTTTAACATGTTTAATTTTGAAATTTGGTAATACCCAGTTTATTGATCAGTTGATCCTTTCTACAAATCAATAAAATCCGTTTATTTTGAAGTACACTAAATCTAATTGCGTGTTTTAGTGGAGTTTGGCTTCAACACTCTAATGAGACTCCTAATACAGAGGCCAAATCCTGTCGCAAAACTTGGCTTAAATTGTAGGAGAACAGGGTTTTGCCCAATTTCAGCATGATTATGCGGACATTACGGTGTTGTCAAATAGTTTTGCTACTGTTAGTGTGGGGAATGTAGTGTGTTAGAAGCCAATGACTATCTCTGGAAACAGACAGGTCATTGATTAAACACCACAACGAACTTATTCTAGAATTCCATTTCAAGTTATCCTGGTTTACTTACCTCATTTGCTACAGAGTCTATGTTGGGCTTCCCTGAGGGTGTGTGTTTCACGTTCATAGGATGAACATGTAATTAAATATTTTAATACTCATGACTCAAAAATGATAAATCCTTTTGAGCAATTATGGGTTACAAGAAACAGACCGCGTATTTACATGTTTGCCATTCAAAATTTAAGGGTGTGTCATTGAAACCCTTTTCCCTTTTACCCTCCAACTCCATTCCTCCTCCCTCCTCTTCCTCTCCTTCCTCGCCGCCACCGGTGCAACGGCGGGGGAAGAGGGGAGGGTGGAGGAATGAAGAGTGGGGAGGAGGGACGAGGAGGACGAAGGAGAAGGAAGAGGATGGAGAGGCGAGGTGCGGTCGGGGTTTCTGTAGAGATATGATGGTGTGTGTGTCAATGTGTGTAAAATGGTGTGTGTGCACAGGAATTAGGTCTGTGCGCAATGCAACGTCCCTCAAGTCTGCATACCCTCCATTTGAGAATGAATCAAAAGGTGTCAGGGTCATATGTCCTCCTGTGTCCATTCATGGTACATTGTGTTGGAGAACAACCTAACATTTCATGCAATATGAAAAGTTAGGGGGAAAATAGTACAGCTTCTATTGTGCTGATCCAAAACGCTGTTTTCAATTGTTTAATTCCTAGACAATGACTCCTAAAAGTTGAGGGTTAAAGTTTTTAAGTAATGTTAATTGCACCTTTGTTTCTGAGATAAAATTATCAAGCATCTCGACAAGAATAGCACAATCACATGTCCTAACTTGTATTGTAGGATAAATTGTCTACCTTTCTAGCCAAGGACAACTTGATGGGCCTATTTCCTATCCTGCTTCCCGTGATCCACTTGTAATATTACATAATATAACATTAATCGAAAACAAAAGATTAAAAAATTTAATGTACTTAGATTAATGTTCTTTGTTCATCAAAGCTTCATCTTTTGCAAGTTTCTTCCTAATTTAGGTATCCTGGCTCATATGATCTCATTTTCATATAGGTGGCGATCCGAGGAGTAGCCCTCATGGAAGACCATGTCGGAAGAATGGATATCGAAGTGAATGACTACCCGGGATCAGGCGCAAACAACCGCCACGATCCGAAGAGTCCGCCTCCTCCATGAAGGGCAGATCAGTCTCTTATCATCGCTGCAGGTTGAGAGTAGGCAAATTAGGTAGCTTGGTTGCTGTTCTTCTGTTTCATAGCATCCTTAAGTCCTAGGTGTATCAATCTATGAGATCGTTATGATTAAGTTTATGTATAGTTGTGAGCTATATGTGAAGTTTGGAGATATATGGCTATATTATTGCACCATCGTGTTATAATAGCTAGGTTTTGAAATCCCTGTCAGAATACTGCACGCTTGGGGGCATAATGATTCGAACCAATGATGCATGCATATGCAAGCATTTCTTGAGGTATTGCAGAAAAATAGTAATCCTTCCGTTTAAACATTGATGTCTTTCCTCTTCATAAGAGCTTTGTACTCTGTGTGGGACTTTTTATCGTTGCCATTGCCTTGAGAAAACAGTGGCCCAGTTTCATTGGCATGTGGAAAGACAAATGTCATTGCTATAACTTGGTGGAAAAGTTTCATTGGCAATAATGCATATTTGTAATGGCAAACTTGTAAATAAGTGGTAACCCCATAAAAAAAGAAAATAGCCGGTGGCAATAATGACAAACTTGTAAATAATTAGTCTATGTAGTCAGTAATTAGATATGTGCAAATGGAAATTTTCCCTTTCACCGCTCATCCCAATCTTTCCCTCCCAAATTTTTTCATCCCCCACACATTCCAAAATTTCTCCCCATAACATTCATCCCCCGCGCGCGTTGTCTCTCCTCTAACCCTTGCATTTAAGAAATCTGCATCCATCAGACAATGGCCTGGCGCATCCTGAGGGCCTGTTCTTTTGTGTTTAAATGGTTGTGAAAGTGGGAGATTCCACTATTCCTCACACTATTCACGCATTCTCATCCTCACTTTCACTCGTCATGTTCTTTTGTGTTGGTTTCTTTGACTGTGAAAGTTGCTGACGTGGCCACAAAACACACACAATAAAGTTGTGTGGGACCCACAAAAATTCCAACATCCACATTCACAACCCACTTTCACCCAAAAAAACACAATACTCACTTTCACCAATACTATTCACAACTTCTACCAACTCAAATTTAAACACAAAAGAACAGGCCCTGAGAAAATCCGTCGATCCAACTCCTTCGAGGACCACCCCCCTCACCCCTACAGTCAGATCGTCGATATCGCTGACGATGGAAACGACTCGATGAGACACAGAAGCATCTGAAGTCAAAGCGCGTCGCCTCCCTCAACATCTCACGTGGCCTCACCGTTGCCGTACTACTCTCCTCCTTTTAAATTTCTTGATTTTTTCGTGATGGACAACACCTTGACGGTGGACTTCGGCGAGTTCCGCCTCCCCGACGAGTTCCTCTTCGACGACTTCTTTCTCGAGAAACCCAGAAGCAGCAATTTGAGTTCGAGCTCCCCAGTCGAGTCTGTGTCTGGAACCGAGAGTGAGAACGAGGACGAGCTCATCCCCGTCGTGACATAGCAAATGGCTCACTCATTCCTTATCGAACACAGCAACATCAATAACAAATGTCACTCTGGTTTTGCTCGAGACAAGCCAAATGTATAAATCAATTTCTCTTCTTTCCGCAAATGGATTAGGCTGATTTTTTGATTTTTGACTTTTAGGGTTCGTTGATGGGGACATTGTTGGATATGGAAGACGTTAGTACACCCTTGTGGGGGATGTACGAGGGAATACGGACCTCGAACGTCGCGCACACGAAGTCGTGTGCAAAGGGAATCTGTTCCCTTGCGGAGAGGATCTCTGTATGAGTGGGAAAGTCGCATTATATATGCATAAATGCATGCGACATATGGCTAATAAAGGGGGAATATCTTAAGCTTATGTTGTACCATGCATATGGTACAACTTAAGCTTATAATGTGCCATGCATCATGGTACACCTTAATTAAGTTGTTCCAAAGGAACAACTTACCCTAAAATAACTACCTTGGGGGCTATAAATAAGACCCAAGGGTAGCCATTTTCCTTACACCTTTTGCATGAAATTCATGCATGCATCTTCTTCCTAGCGAAGCTCTGCAGAAATATTTCCTCTCTCTCCATCCAAGTTCTTAATCTAAAATAGAGATTTAGATTGTGGATTAGTAGCCTTACTCCGTTCGTGAGAAGACTCGATCCGTCGTGGCGAATCCGAAGGCAAAGTTCCGAGACTACCGTTCCGCATACGCTAGCGTAAGTCTCAACTTTAATTATCGATCCTAACTCTGTTTTGGCAGGATCCTACATTGGTATCGGAGCCATATGGGTTCGCCCCGGGCAAACCGCCACCCCGTCGAAACTACGAACGAGTCGTTGTCTTCTTCACGAATGGGTCTCCTACTATTACGGATATAGTAGGAACGCTTCGTGACGGAGAGAACGCAGCGGTTGTTCTTTTCACGTTAGGGTCTCCTATTATTACGGATATGGTAGGAACTCTCCGTGACGGGAAGAACCGACCGTTCACGTAGTATGTTATTTTTCATTTTTGGCACACGACCATTAGGAAATAACTAATTTCTCGACGAACGGGTGCTTCATCGACGAACGGGTGCTTCATCGAGGAAGATGATGGTAGTTATTTCCATCGGGTAAGAGGAAAATTTGGTGCATGTGCACCATGGCCAAATGGGCTATGAAGGCCATGCACCCCCTCTCCCCATGCGGAGGGGGTTGGCTACGGCCAATAACCACCGATGACCACCCCATCAAGGGGGAGGAATGAGTGCGGCAACCCCATTTAAAGGGGGTGGCCGGCCATGGCCAAAGGGGCCATGGCTGGCCAACACCGAATGGCCTTGGCCATGACCGGCCATGGCCAAGCCATGGCCGGCCATGGCCAGGCCGGCAGTGGCCGGCCTTGGCCAAGCCCTGCCGGCCAGGCCGGCCCTTGGCCGGCCTGCCGGCCCTGGCAGAGGCCAGGGCCGGCGCCCTGGCCACAGGCCAGGGCCTGGCCGAGGCCAGGGCAGGAGCCCTGGCCCCGGCCAGCGGCCTGCCGGCCCTGGCAGAGGCCAGGGCCGGCGCCCTGGCCTCAGGCCAGGGCCGGCGCCCTGGCCTCAGGCCAGGGCCGGCGCCCTGGCCTCAGGCCAGGGCCTGGCCGAGGCCAGGGCAGGAGCCCTGGCCCCGGCCAGCGGCCAGGCCGCCCTGGCAGAGGCCAGGGCCTGGCAGAGGCCAGGGCAGGAGCCCTGGCCCCGGCCAGTGGCCTGGCCGGCCGGCCCTGGCAGAGGCCAGGGCCTGGCCGGCCCTGGCCGAGGGGGCCAGGGCCCCTGGCCGGCCAGGGCAGAGGCCCTGGCCGGCCCTTGGCCAAGCCCCGGCCAGGGCAGAGGCCCTGGCCGGGAGAATTTGCATTTCGAAAATTGGTCGACCAATTTTGTGTTTTTGGTCGACCAATCTGGCAGAAGGTCTGAATCGACTGCAAACTTGCCAACTGACCCATACGGGGTGACAAAAGGCATTGGTCAAACTCGAATGTGTCAATTAGCCCATACGGGGCTAACCACAGTGCCGACTAGTTCATACGGGACTAACATTTTAATGAAGTTTTTCATTGGGCTCTACTCCTTGAAGATTAGCCATAGTGCTCTACTTCATGCGAGATTAGCCATGTCATTGGGCTCTACTCTACGGAGATTAGCCAATGTACTTGTGACGTTGTGTTCTACTCTACGGAGATTAGCCAACGTGCTTTCAAATTTTTGGAAAAAGATGTTTTTCAAATAGGTTATGTCCCGTCCTTAAATCGGGACAGCGCAATTTAGAATTCCAAGTCCTACCACGATCCGGCCATGGTTATCTAACCCATGGGTGTGTAGAACAGGTCTCGTGGCTTGGCAATTGTTGCGTTAAAATTCTTTGCGCTAATTCTCACCTATTCTATTTTGAAAGATATGTTTTTCAAAGTAATTTTCCGCTGCTAATACCATACGGGTATTATTTCTGATTTCTTTTTACTTAAGATAAGTAAGAGAGATACTTTGAAAGTTACTTCTAGATGGTAGTTGGGAACGTAGTGAACTTCTCGATTCTAGAGTAACATTTCAACGCATCCAAGGAACTTATCAAGTGTTTAAAGAATCGAAACTTTATGCATAGAATTTTGATCGTGTTTTTCATTCTCTTTGCAGTTTTTTGAATCGAAAATGTCTACCGCTTCTAAGAATATTGTCGCAGAGCTTAACAAAGGTGAAAAGCTCAACGGCGACAATTATAAACTTTGGTCAATAAAGATCCAATATGTTTTGGAGGAGCAAGATGTGCTCGAAACACTCCAAAACATAATGGTAGAACCTGAGTTGGGCAATACGGCCCAACACAAGAGGGACCGGGAAGCTTATGACACTTGGACTCGAAAGAACAAAATAGCACGCATTACGTTACTGTCCGCGATGGACAATGACATAATGCGTCTATTTCGGGAATTCGATCTAGCCAAAGACATATGGTCTGAGCTAGAAGTAAAGTTTGGTGGAACTTCGGTTACCAAACTCCGCTCCTTGAATATTCAATTTGATTCGTACAAGATGCGGCGAGATCATTCTATGAAAAAGCATCTCCGCCACATGGCGAATCTAATATCTGAATTAAAGGATGCGGGTGTTACGCTGTCTGACGAACAGCAGATCCAAGCAGTCATTCGTTCACTCCCAGATAGCTGGGATAACATGAAAATGCACCTCACTAATAATGAGTGCATTAAAACTTTAAGCGATGTTTCGAAACACCTCGAACTCGAGGAAGAGCGGATTCAAGCCGCAAAACCAAGTGCAGAAGTGCACGTGGCCGCTAGTTCCTCACATGGAGGAAATAAGCGGAAACGCTTAAGGTTTGTGAACGAACGAAAGCAAGAACCGGAAACCTCAAAGAAGACTAAGAACAAAAAGTGGCAAAAGAATGTGCACTCAAAGAAGAAAAACTTGAAGAAGATCAAGTGCTTTAAGTGCAACAAGTACGGTCACTTCGCCCGTAAGTGTACGGATGGAAGTGATAAGGTAACTTGTAGGGCTAGTTACATATGTGTTTCTAGTTCCATGTTTCTTGCTGAATCTAACTATTTTTGGTTGATTGATTCAGGGGCCACAGACCACGTTGCGAAGGACAGAAGGTTCTTCGTAGAGTATCGAAGGATAACTCAAGGAACAAAGTGGATATACGTCGGCAACAACACTCGTGTTGAAGTCAAAGGCGTCGGAACATGTAAGCTAGTTCTCGACAACGGCCGGACATTATTATTGCACGACGTCCTCTTTGCTCCAGATATTAGAAGGAATATCGTTTCCGTGGTCATGTTAATGTCTTTAGATTATGAGTGGAGGTTCTATAAACAATATGTTGACCTTGTTTGTAATAATTCTTTGATTGGTTCTGGTAATGTTTGTAATGGATTAATTGTTTTAAATACAATGTATGATGATTCTTCTTCCATTAATGAAAGTTTCCATTTAACAAATGTTTCTAACTCTGAGTCTGAGATCATTTGTTGGCATGCAAGACTTGGTCATATTGGACCAACTAGAATGGATAGACTTGCCAAAAGTGGCTTGCTATCTAATGTTTCAAAAGTTGAAATGTCAACTTGCGAACATTGTCTTGTAGGGAAAACTTGTCGCAAGCCGTTTGGAACTGGCACAAGGGCCGAAGTTCCATTACAGCTTATCCATTCGAACATTTGCGGTCCAAATGAATGTTAAGACAAGACGCGGGAAGTCCTATTTCATCACATTCATTGATGACTTCACCCGTTTCGGACATATCTATTTGATATCCCACAAAAGTGAAGCTTTGGCTTGCTTTAAAAACTATATGAGTTTAGTGGAGAATCAATTAGATCGCAAGATTAAGGTTTTGCGAACCGATAGGGGCGGTGAATATCAATCAATAAGTTTTAAGGAACTTTGTGATGAAAAAGGCATAGTACATCAGGTAACTATGCCTTACACTCCGCAACAAAACGGTGTTGCGGAAAGAAGGAATAGGACATTGATGGAAATGGTCCGATCAATGATGTCTCAGGCAAATTTGCCTATCACCTTTTGGGGTGACGCATTATTGACGGCAGCATTCATCTTAAACCGTGTACCCTCGAAGTCGGTAAGTTCCACTCCTTATGAGTTGTGGAACAATAGAACTCCAGACTTAAACATTCTAAAACCTTGGGGTTGTGCCTCTTACGCACATTTATCCTCTCACAAATATGGCAAACTTGGGCCACGTGGGAGGAAGTGTATCTTCATCCGATACGCTGAAAACTCCAAAGGATATGTTTTCGTCGGTCAAGAGGACAATGGGGGTCTAATAGAATTCGAATCGAGGGATGTTGTCTTCTTGGAAAAAGAGTTTCCAAGACAGGGTGAGATAAGTCAAGACTTATCCTTGTTTGAGACTTGGGATCAAGAAGGATCGGAACGTTCGAGTGGGAGAATTCTTGGTGAAGAAGAAAATACGTTTCAAACTTCACCAATGGATGATACGAACGATACCAATCCTATTCCGAGTGGGAGTGATGTTATTCCAAGTGGGAGTGATGTCATTCCAAGTGGGAGTGATCAAACTCAAACAAGACGTAGTAATCGAACGAGGCTAACACCTCTGAGATTTGAGGATGAATTTCCTCAAACATTCATGACATTACTACAAGATGATGACGAACCTGCAAATTTCAAACAGGCCGTCACATGCCCTGCTAAAGATAAATGGATAGCGGCAATGGAAGAAGAACTTCAATCCATGAAAACAAACCAAGTCTGGGACTTGGTTAATTTACCTAAGGGACGTAGAGCCATTGGGAACAAGTGGGTTCTCAAAATCAAGCATAAGGCTGATGGCTCCATCGAGAAATATAAAGCTCGCCTTGTTGCGAAAGGTTTCACGCAACAGGAAGGAATAGACTACGAAGAGACTTTCTCTCATGTCGTGCGTTTTACCTCCATTCGCTTAATTCTGGCAATGGTGGCTTGTTTGGACCTCGAGTTACATCAGATGGATGTAAAGACTGCTTTTCTTAACGGAGAACTAAATGAGGAGATCTACATGGAACAACCAAACGGGTTTGTACAAGAAGAAAACAAACATAAGGTTTGTAAACTTCGTAAATCCATATATGGTCTTAAACAATCCTCAAGGCAGTGGTATATGCGCTTTCAAGAAGTCGTTTTGTCGTATGGTTTCTCCATGCTCGACGAAGACAACTGCGTATATATTAAGAGGATTAAAAACAAGTATGTAATTATGTCTCTTTATGTAGATGACATACTTATAGCCGGAAATGATAAGCGTCTTATCTTGGATATCAAAACTTGGCTTTCATCTGTCTTTGAGATGAAAGACATGGGTGAAGCTGCATATATCCTTGGGGTTAAGATCTCAAGGAATCGTTCCAAGAAACTTCTTTCTCTCTCTCAAGAGACATATATAAAGAAAGTTTTAGAACGGTTTAATATGCAGGATTGCAAGCCAATTGATACTCCAATAAGCAAAGGCGAGGGTCTATGTTTGGAGATGTGTCCCAAAGATCCAAAAGAAAAGAAAGCTATGGAAAAAGTTCCATACTCCAGTGCTGTCGGGAGTCTGATGTACGCCATGATGTGTACCAGACCGGACATTTGCTATGCTGTTGGTATGGTAAGCCGTTACCAATCCAACCCAGGACAAGCACACTGGAAAGCGGTGAAGAGGATATTAAGATACCTCAAAGGGACTGCGGACTATGCGTTATGCTATCAAGGCAATACCTTGAGACTCGAAGGCTATACCGATGCTGATTGGGCGGGTGATCTCGACGAGCGAAGATCTACCTCAGGCTTTGTTTACTTGCTCGGGAATGGTGCAATATCCTGGAGCAGCAAGAAGCAAACCTGCATCGCCTTATCAACCATGGAAGCCGAATTCGTAGCATTCAGCATGGCGGTCCAAGAAGCTGTTTGGCTTAGGAAATTCTTAGACAGGCTGACGAATGCCTCTGACTCGAGCACTGTTCCTATATACAGTGATAGTCAAGCTTCGATTGCCTATGTCAAAGATCCTAAATTTCATTGTAAGACCAAACACATTGACATTCGATTCAAGTTTGCGAAGGATTATGACAAACGGAAGGAAGTAGACATAGGATACATATCCACGCATGAGATGATAGCAGATCCCCTTACTAAGGCGATCCCCAGAGATGTGTTTTTCAAACACTTATCATCTATGGGAATGCGTAGGTGCTGAGCTGTATCATGTAATATTTCCCATGTCTATAGAAGATCAAAGTTTAATAAAAAGAAAGAAGTTCTTTTATATATTGCATACAAGTTTCTTACAAATGATTTTAAACATTTGTGTTTAAGTCTCAGCTATTTTATTGTGTGTATGTCGGACAGATTAAGGTTGGCTCTCTCACATGAGCAACCGCCTTATCTTATCAGATGGATAAGATAGAGATGAGACTATTTTAAAGTCAAAATCATTAGACAAATGATTTAGAGTCATGACTTAAACAAGATAGTCGAATAAAAGATCTGCATCATACGGATGCTTACAAAAGATCTGAGATCTGTATCACAAGGATATAAAGATCTCATTGGATTTTTTAAATCCTATCTGTCTTATGCAGGATGAGAGTCCGTGAATATTTCACGAGTAGTAAGGGGACTCAAAAAGATAGGCACTGTGGTGTCTGATCTTTCATCCGTACAACATCATTAAGACATACTCTCCCTGGGAAAGGAGTGATGTTGTAATACGTGTTCATACCACGTATGCATTTCGACCACTGAGTTAGTAGCAATAGTGTTTGCTATTATGTGAGACTCAAAGGCCATACGGGTCTTAACTCTTACCCTCAAGGACTCCAATTGGTTCCTTTAGATTTGACGAGATGATCGCTATCTTAGCGTGTTACTAATGGGCTATGGTAATTCGGCTCGGCGGGGCACGTTAGAAAAGCGAATCAAGTCAAGATCAGAAGGTTCGCAAGAAGAGGAAGATTGATTTCATATTCGCATTTGGACTTTAGTGATTCAAAGCTGGCCAGCCAATTGTAATCCAGATGGGATTCAATTGTTGAATATAAAGTACAAGAAAATGTGAAGAAATAATCTAGGGTAAAGCATGCGTTGAACTACTCAACTTTGCACCTTCGAGGTCGTTGTGTATCTCTAACAAGTGCACAACAACAGACTCTACGCGCATGACGGTCGCACGGTCTATTTCTCGGTATGATAGATGAAAGAACTAAGGGAAAGACGTTCTCTTACAATCCCCTCAAGTGTGAGTGGGAGATGTTGGATATGGAAGACGTTAGTACACCCTTGTGGGGGATGTACGAGGGAATACGGACCTCGAACGTCGCGCACACGAAGTCGTGTGCAAAGGGAATCTGTTCCCTTGCGGAGAGGATCTCTGTATGAGTGGGAAAGTCGCATTATATATGCATAAATGCATGCGACATATGGCTAATAAAGGGGGAATATCTTAAGCTTATGTTGTACCATGCATATGGTACAACATAAGCTTATAATGTGCCATGCATCATGGTACACCTTAATTAAGTTGTTCCAAAGGAACAACTTACCCTAAAATAACTACCTTGGGGGCTATAAATAAGACCCAAGGGTAGCCATTTTCCTTACACCTTTTGCATGAAATTCATGCATGCATCTTCTTCCTAGCGAAGCTCTGCAGAAATATTTCCTCTCCCTCCATCCAAGTTCTTAATCTAAAATAGAGATTTAGATTGTGGATTAGTAGCCTTACTCCGTTCGTGAGAAGACTCGATCCGTCGTGGCGAATCCGAAGGCAAAGTTCCGAGACTACCGTTCCGCATACGCTAGCGTAAGTCTCAACTTTAATTATCGATCCTAACTCTGTTTTGGCAGGATCCTACAGACATCGCCTCAGTCGATGCTATGCAGGATTAGGAAATGACCATTTAAATGCAACATTGGAAGCCTGGTAGGCCCTTCTCAGGTCTCTTCGCCCCCATTAATTCCTTTCCCGGTGCATAGTGACGATGCCTTGGATATCCTTTACACCGCCTTTGGACAAGTTGCAAGTTTCAGGGTTGGCAACAAGAACTATTACATCCGTGCCCACTATCATCCATCGACTTCAAATGATAACAATATGGATCTTCACTCCAATCGTGCCCTCACCTAGTAGCAACTCCAAGAAGCTCGTGTAAGTTAAAAAATTCCCATTCTAACCTGTCAACTCCAAGATTAATTTAGAAATTCATTGAAAAAAGTTTCGATCTTTGTTGTGTTACTGTCAGTGGCGGAGCAAGAAAAATTTCCTAGTGGGTGCAAAAATTTAACGAAAAAATCTTCTTTTTTTGATTATACAAAGAATAATATTTAAAATTCCTATCGACTTTCTAACACTATATTCATGTCAAACATAGATCACCATGTTGCAATTTTTGTAATGACGAAAGCTTATTACATCTAAGAATATGTTTTTAGGTAATTATGTAACTAATTAAAAAATAATCATACTTATTTTGGGTGTTGCTTTGGAAATTTTTTTTTCAGAGAACTAATTAGCATACTAATGGTGTCAAACTAAAAATTATAATACTAATCCATGGTAATATTTAAAAATTAAAAAGAAAAAGTCATTCCTAATAAATGTTTTACTTGGATCAAAATATAAACAAAGACATGAGATCTCTATTAAAAATCAAAGACAGAAATCGAAAAACATTAATTATATATTCAAATAAATACCAAATTCAATGCAAAACCCAGTTTTGCTGCTAACAAACTAAAGTACTAAATTTACATTGAATTGTAACGTAGCCAAACCAAAATCTTAAAGTAATTAGAGCTAAATACCAGATCGAATAAATCAAGAAAAACAGTTATTGAAAAATCAATGATTTAGCCAAAAAAAATGCACCCAAAAGGGGAAAAAAACCTAATTCATGTAAATCAAAATAATCATAGATTGAAGCATTACAGTTAGTCATGTCGTCAATTGGATGCAAAACTAAAAGGTGAAAACTCTAAAAATATTATCAAATTCAAAACAAATTACAATATCAAAATCTTCCAGAACTATCGGGCAAATTTTGAAAAAAGCATAAAAAGCCCTAAAAAATTTAGATACTTGCGAAAAATCGCATAGCAACTCCTTTAACTGACAAATTAAATTTCGCATATCAACTCTTTTAACTGACAAATTAAATTGTAGCTTACTAAGCAATTGGGTCTGTTTGCATATCAACTCGCTTTAGAATTTAATGACCAAAAGAAAAACTAAATAA
Source organism: Scilla litardierei (assembly GCA_030789695.1). NCBI lineage: Eukaryota > Viridiplantae > Streptophyta > Magnoliopsida > Asparagales > Asparagaceae > Scilla > Scilla litardierei. The sequence continues at coordinate 153,088,949 of CM061137.1, read as the reverse complement.
CTTCAAATTTTGGCCTAAGCAGGATTCAATTCTGAGACCTTGAAGTGACCAAGGTCATGCTTTAACCAAATGAGAAGATATGCCAACGTGTTACAGTTTATACATAAGTATTATTTGTTCTTGCCCCTGGGCTACGCCCATGCATACTATTTATATATTCCAACTCAAGTCATGAGTGGGGGCAATTGCCCCCCCCAACCCCCCCCCCCCCCCCCCCCCCCCCCCACGCGTGGCTCCGCCACTAGTTGCTATTGTTGTTGAGGCAGCTGATGATATTGGTGAATGATGTGGGGGCAAGTGGCCGGTTATCACACACGCGCCATTGAATGGGCACAGCCTCACTGATTTCGTGATGCCTTTCTTCTTGTTTATCGTCGGCATGGCCATCCCTTTGTCTCTCAAGGAAAGCTGCTAAAAACTTTCTTCTTAATTGGTTTTTGTTAGGGTGCGAACGAATAGTCCCACATCGTCTAAGCATATGCGATTCTTGAGGCTTAAATATGGATTAGTATCTCTATGAGATCATTATGATTAAGTTTATGTATAGTTGTGATTAAGTTTATGTATAGTTGTGATTAAGTCCTAGGTGTATCAACCTATGAGATCATTATGATTAAGTTTATGTATAGTTGTGAGATATATGTGAAGTTTGGAGATATATGGCTATATTATTGCACCATCGTGTTATAACAGCTAGGTTTTGAAATCCCCTGTCAGAATACTGCACGCTTGGGGGCATAATGATGCGAACCCATGATGCATGCATATGTAAGCAATTCTTATGGTCTTGCAGCAAAATAGTAATCCTTCTGCTTAAACATGATGTCTTTCCTCTTCGTAAGAGCTTTGTATTCTTTGTGTGGACTCTTTATCGTAGCCATCGCCTTGAGAAATCAATGGCAACGACAACCGTCACTGCCATTGACTTTTAAATCAATGGCAACGACATTTTGTTGTTGCCAATGCCTTTTGTAACAATGATAACACATACTTGTCGTTGCCATAGACTTCTAAAACAATAGCTACGATAAATGTCATTGCCATAACTTGGTGGAAAAGTTTCATTGGCAATCATGCAATTTATAATGACAAACTTGTAAATTAGTGGTAACCCGTAAAAAAAGAAAATAGTTAGTGGCAATCCTATAAATTTTTACTGACAAACTTGTAAATAACTGGTCGATGTAGTCAGCTATTAGATCTGTGCGAATGAAAATTTTCCCTTTCACCGCTCATCCCAAGTTTTTCCCTCAAAATTTTTTCATCCCAGCCCATCCCAAGTTTTTCCCTCAAAGTCTTTACGTCCCCTGCTCATCCCAAATTTTCCCACATTACATTCATCACCCACTCTCTCTCCTCTAACCCTAGCATTTCAGAAATTCGCCTCCATCAGACAATGGCCAGGTGCGAGCAAATCCGTCGAACACACTCCATCGACCCACCCACCCACCCACCCATCCACCCCTACCGTTAGATCGCAAATATCAACGACGCTGGAGACGACAACCTCAATGAGACACAGAAGCATCTGAAGTCAAAGCGCGTCACCCCCCTTGACATCTTTCGTGGCCTCACCATCGGCGCACTACTCTCCCGCATTCAAATTTCTTGATTTTTTCGTGATGGACAACAACGGTACGGTGGACTTTGTAATGACCCTGATGTAAATATACACATATGAGTACGAATTTTTGGAACGTACCTGTACGTATAAATTTTTCTTAGTATTCCATAATTTTTTACCTAATTTTGTATTAAAGAAATTATTTTTAAATTATTTTTAATCATCATTGGATATCATTGGAGTTAATTACATGGAGTAATTAGAAGGAATACTTGTATAAGAGGGAGTGTGGGTATTAAAGAGGAGCATTTTTATTTATAAAAAAATACAAATCCTAAAAATTTTCCATGGCAACACCTCCTACTTGAGGGGTGTTAACATGCCATTAATCTCTACATAACTCCTCCGCATGGCGTGCTTAGAGGAATTTGGATTGATGATGAGGCAAATGAAAGAAATAAAAGGGAAATTTTTTGAGAAAAATCAAGAAGAAAATAGAAATGAGAAGAGATCTTCATCAGCTCACTCACACTCTCATCTCAGCCCCAACTTACGCCCTTCACTCATTGCTGTCGTTCCTCAAACCAAAAACCAAACGAACCCCAAACCCTACTTCCTTGAGCTTTTGGAGAAGAAGGAGAAGCTAGTGCAGAGGGTCTTCAAGGAGAAGAAGGGCCCCAGACTAATCTAGTTAGGACGTAGTTTAGAATCACGTGAAATTCAATTTTATCGTAGCTGAAATTGAAGGTAGGAAGAAACCACACGGCTGAGTCATGACCGTGTGGTAGTCGTGTCATCACTCACACGGTCGAGGCACGACCATGTGGAGGTCATTCGACCCTTAGGAGGTCGCACGGTAGTAAAACGACCGTGCCATAGTTTTTGGCCCCACACGGCCGTGTTGAACTACGACACAGCCGTGTCGATCCACGAGACCCATGATTGCATCGACCTAGACGTAAAACGAACGAGTCAAACTTCCCTCATCCACACGGTCGTGTCGCACTGGAAACGACCGTGTAGAGAAACTTCTTGAGCTCCGACTATTGTTGTTTCACATGACCGTGTGAGATAGCCACATGGTCGTGTAGCAGTGTTGTTCACTTTTTGAACCATTCAGCTCTACACAGTCGTGTGGCTGAAGCCACACGATCGTGTGGACTACTTACAGCTTCATCAGCCTAACTCCACACTGCCGTGTGGATAAGGCCAAACGGTCGTGTGTCTTGTTTTCCAGTTTTTGACAAAATGTTGATTCTTTTGTTCTGATGTTATATATGTTATATAAATACCATGTTGTAAGTACACCTCATGTGACACTCAAAAATCAGTTTAATGTTAAGAAATCCATGATTGAGTTTATGGATGAGCTCTTTATTGTATTGCACCATGTTTATCATGCTTAACACACAAGAAAGAGAATATTATGACATTTGGTTTTGAAAGAGTGACCTTGATGAAAATATGAGCAATGAATGAAATGAATGATGGCCTAAAGAATTGTCTAAATGATGAAAAGAATGTGAAAATGGTATTGAGACCACTAAAATGAAAAGTTAAATGAACTGAGGAAGTTAAAGAGTGAGATGAGTGCAAGAGTCTGTAGTCTTCAGTCCATTCTAAAATGGGTAAAGCTCTAGATATGGGTCTGGGGGACACGTGTAAAAAGTAGGCATTAACGAGTGAACATGATTTGTAGTCTCACTCGCACTCCCGATAGCCTGCAGGGGGAGTAGGAAGAGTTAGAGATGCCCATGAGTGTACTTGTGATGCATTATGAGGTATTTATTTGTTTCCTCCGTTTCGGGCCAAAACCCCGATGATTTGTCTCACCCCCGAAATGGGGAGTTACGAGAGGCCCCCACAGTGCCCGTGTCGCTGTTTTGGGTACCATTTTTCACCCACCCTGGATGAAGTCTAGCTCCTTAAGTGTCTTACTATTTACACTGGTTCCCAAACATTTAAATTTTTAATGTAATTGTCATCAATTCATAAATGTTGCTATCTCATGTTGACATGTTCCTCAGTTTACTTTCAACACTTGCATGTTGTGATGTTTTCTTTATATATGTTACACGAACTTGTTTACTTCTGTAGACTACCCTCTAAGATAGGTAGTCTAGTTCTAAATCTGGGTCCTACCTAGTTTAGTTAGGTATGCTACTAGATTACGCGTTGATGTGTCATAATATTACACATTATAGCTATTTGTTTACATGTCAAAATGATCGCTTTAATTCCGATTTTATACACTGTTTCACTGATAATTGGAACTATTTGACTTTAAGAGCGTTTTGTTGCATTTCAGGGGATATCGAGCAATTCAGAGCATATTGGAGAGGAGGGCACGAACACCGATGCCGGAGCACCAGCGACGCCACATTTGATGACTCAAAGCTTTTGGAGAGGAGAAGGATGATCGCATCGGGATGTACTCCCAAAACAATATAGTTATACCGCAAGCGCACAGTCTAGTGGCAAGCGGGCATCGTATCCACAAGGAGGTGGTGTTGGCTCCAATCTATCTTAGGTTGGCTCAACTACGAAGGTTTATTGGTGGAGATGGTTATGGTGTGATGTAATGACAATGGTGATGGATGTAGGTGTTGATGATAAAGATGTCTGTTGTAAATTCAATTAGTAAGAATGTCTAGGGCTAGGGAATCCCCACAATGGATTTTCAAGTCATCATTGTGAGTTATGAATTACCATGCAATTAAACTTGGTTTAAGGTGAACTTGCCGCAACTAATTGGAGAACCGGCGCACGCTGTCGCGCTACGCAAGTCTATAATAATCTAAACTAGAGCCTTGTCGTCGTGCAAGCCTAGTCCAGACCACTAGCGTTAAGATCGGTAATTATGTCCAACCCAACTCAAGCTCGATGTCGCCCAACTTGAGTTCGGATCTAGATCGTGATAGTTTGTACTCGTTCATTGTCGTGCAATGAATATGAGTATAGGAGAACAATCAAAATGCTAGCTTTGGTCGCTGTCGTGCACCAAGTCTAGGAAATTTCGATTGTAATCCTAACTCGAATATCTCGGGCTTTCATTGGATCAAGATCCTCCGTCGAGCTCTCAAGATCCAAGAGAAATTCCTATCTATCTGTAGTAAATTAATCACAATCTAACCCTTTAACAAGTTTAGCAATATGGGTTTTCAATAGATTTCACATATCAAATCCTAGATCCATAGGGCTCATCCCTTTCCCTGTAACAAAGATCAACCAAGCATAGCAATAATGATATAGAAATCAATATGTAACATTACTTGCATGTAAAAATATAACAAATCAATGATTCAAGTAACAATAACAAAGATATTTAGCTTTCATGAAGAAATCCAATCCAAATACAAGCTTTTAGATCCAAGAGGGGGCCTAGGGCATGGCCTAACCTCTAAAAAAGTCTCCAATAATAATAATAATAGGAACTCCCCCTCATTGACGGCTACAAAGTTCTATTTATATGTGCCCCAAATCCCTAAGAAAAAGTGTACCAAAATACCCAAAACCCTACTTGTAACAGATTTTCAGATTTCTGGCCGCCAGCGCACTCGGCCGAGTGAAAATGTCACTCGATCGAGTGAGATCTCCTGCAGAAACTGCAAAAATCAGCATTCTGTTTTTTATGGTCACTCGGCCAAGTGGGATCTCACTCGGCCGAGTGGGATCTCACTCGGTCGAGTGTGTAACGACCCGCTCTCGAGGGACTGTTATTTATTTGATATTTGCACAAGTCCTACAGTTAACCAGTGAAACCAAAATAGCCACGATGCAGAGATGTACAAAAATACCCAAATAGTGTCCAATATTACAATCCAAATGTTCCAACAATTATACATGAAAGAAAGGAAGTACACAACTGAAAATAGCTCTGGAAGCTGCGGTCTCAAGGTCGAACTCTGGCGCCATCAACTCAAGAGCATCTGCCTCTATATGTACGTCGTCTGCGGTGCCACGGAGATGGAACCGTAGGTAAGTCACAACTCTAAATAAAGAAAAGGAGTACTGTGCAGTGTCTGACAAAGGTAACTACGTACAAGCAGACCAAAGTAAAAGTAAAGTACTGTGTCTGTACAAGTGTAGAAAGTAAAGTGTAGGTGTAACAGGCTACTGCTGTAGCTAAAAGTACAACAAGTAAAGTACAGTGACTGTGCTGGTAAGGAAAGTAAAGTGCATGTACTGTAAAGAAAGTAACTGTGCAAGCTACACTAGAACTACGTGACTCAAGTAGGAGAGTATGATATGCAACCATAAAGTTCATCTATTGCCAGGGACCGTTTTGCCGACGCAAGCAGACCTTGTAGTTTTGCCAACGCAGGCAGACCATGTAATTTTGCCGACGCAGGCAGACCTTGTAGTTTTGCCGACACAGGCATGCAAGTAGATGAACCCCTGGCCATAGCTCTAACATTCTCTCTACAATGAGTTACCCCAAACCCCAGTGATGTGTATCTATTACGAGATGTTCCACAAGATGTTCCATGAGATGTTCCATGAGATGTTCCACACATGATATTCCACACGATGTTCCATGTTACTAGTCAAACCAACCCACTGGTTGACTTCCTCATTGAAAACTAGAAAGTAGGATAAAGACAAGTCCAACACCAAAAGCTGTTACTTCCGTGCTTTGAGCACGTGGTAGTGTGGTTTAACACACAATTTACCCAAGTTGGTAGTTGTGTGTTATAACCACCAAAGTTGAAAGTTGGCAAAGTAATTTTTAGTTGATTACTTTCATTTTAGTTTAGGTCTCTTATTCGGTTCAAGTCAAATAGCCGTTCGAGGCTATTGGAGTGAAGTGTTACTTTGTTCGTACAAGCACAGAAGACTAGTTTTCTAAACTTAGAATCTGTCGTGACTTACTAATTTCGAGCTCGTCGTGGCAAGACGAGGTTGGAGCTAGAGAAGCTGGTGTACGAGGATCGGTACTTGCGAACACAAGAAACAATCGGTTAAAGCACACACTATTTTCTATTTATTAAACTCGATCGTTTTGATTTTTAAACCGATTAAAACGGTGATGAAAAGCGTTCTAAATTTTTATATAGGCTAGATATGTTAAAAATAATTTTACAGCAAGAGGGAATATTTTTCTGAAGCTTATAGTAATTTTTAGAATTTTTAAAAGATCAAAAACAATTTTAAAACTATTTTTCAATTAGTAACGTATTTATTCAAACATTTATTCTGGATGCAATCTGCATCGGAAAATTGCGAATGAGCTGTCAAAATGGCCGTATCGAAGAGTATTATAACATATATTTTTATCACATATGAGTGTACGTGAAAATAAAGAGTTATGTATTTTTAAAAGAAAATAACGTATTTAAGTTTTGGATTAAAAATTAATTGCAGAAAAACTAAGCGTCGAATTGAGATGAAACTAGTGCCATTGGATCCAGAATATCATTTCTGATTTTCTGGAGTTAGTCACATATTTTTCTGGGGCTTATATAATTAGTTATAGATTAAAAACCATAATACCCTATTTATTAATTAATATAAAAACGAAAATACGAAATTAATACGAAATTACGAAAATGCCATTGTTTCTTACTGTGTCTCTTCGCGATCGATATCCTCTGTTAGTGTGCAACGGCGATGGGGGGGGCGGTCACGACGACGGAAGGCGACGACGACAGAGGGCGAGGCGGCGGGGTGCCGGCGACGAGGGCAGCGGCGGACGACTGAGCGGTGCCGGAGAGGCGCTGCTGCTCAAAGGTGGAGGAGCTGCTCGATGTGGGGAGCGGGGTGGGCTCGTCGGCGACAGGCGTGGGCTTGTGTGGTTCTGTGAAGGCGACCGGCGTTGGAACGAGGCGGCGGCGAGGAAGGTCGACGACGTTGCTTGGCGGGGCGTTGGACGGAGAGGCGGTGGTAGCAGCGGCGTCAGCAGAGGAGGGAGCCGATCAGCTGCGACACGCGGAGGCGCTGGGCGTGTGCTGTCGGTGTTGGCCGTTCGGAGCGTCGGTGGTGACACTGGGTCGACGGCGAGGAGTCGGGGCGCTGTGGCTTCGGTGGCGACGGCGGTAGCGGGCGGAGGCACGGTGGGCGTGGGTCGACCGCCGAGAGAGAGAGGGAGAGATTGAATCGAAGGGAGAGCACGGGCCTGGGTGATTTTGAAATGAAATGGGAGAGAGAGAGAGAGAGTAGCTATGTGTGTTAATGAGAGGGAAGGGGAGATCATATAGGGGATTAATGATGGGGTAGCTGCATGAACATGTAGGGGGCTACCAAAGTGGGTGGGTTAACGGGGTTGTTGGGATGAAAATGATTAAGGGTAGATACGGTTAGGTTAAAAGTTAATAAGGGTAATAATAATAGTTTTAGAGGGGTAATTAAAAACACAAAATTACAATTTTGCCCCTACTAGTAAACGTGTCCGAAAAATTACGAAAACATACCCACGGGATCGTATCGTCGCGAGGATCGCGAATACGAAGCCCGTTTCAGGGTTTGAGCTACGGAGATACTACTTTTAGGCCAAAACGTTTAGAAAGCGGGTTTGCGGGTTCTCTATTGAAATGATATCAAAAAATTACGAAATTAATGTGGAGAGCCCTAAATGATCATAGGATGCTACTCTGAAAGTTTGAAAACGTTTTGAAGATGTTTGGATAGAAAATAAATTCATTGAGCCAAAACAGCAATATCTGAAAATGAATTTTTTTATCAGATCTTTTAGAGGTATTTGATGAAATTTGATCTTACTAAAATACTCCATAACTAGTCTAGTACTCCAAATATTTTTATAGGAAATTTTTGAAATCAGTTTTGTTATAAGACTTTTAACTAACATTTATAAAGAAATTCTGAATTGTTAAAAATATGTTAAGTACGTAATTAGTTGTGTTGTCGAAAACAGGCCGTTACATCCTACACTCCTTAAAATAATTCCGTCCTCGGAATTTAAAAAATATTTTTGAAACAAATAATTGATATTATAAAGAAGCTCAAGTAAATAAATGATAGAAAAGATAGTAATCATTGTAAATCAGGTTGTAAATAACATGAAATGTGATAAGAAAATAAGGGATGTTACTAATATTTATTATCACCATAGCTACTTCAAATTTATCAAGTAGCCAAAATATGAGATAATGGCACTACATGAAAATGAGAGCTATTATGACGATGACATCTGTTCGAACTTGGAACCTGAGGTGATAAGCCAATAGCAAGCTATTTAAACCACATAAAACAGAAGACCATAAAGTTTAAAATTTTCCACTCATGCCAATGATGACTACATGGTCTTAATCCTGTAAATCATTGCCATAGCATACAAAAGCGTAAGGGCTAAACCTAGTGCATCCGCGGTGTTACAACTTAACCAGCCGAACACAAAGGACTTCATCTGCCATGCTACCAAATTACAAGTCAATATCCAGATCAACACTAATAGGCAGATAAAAGGTCAATTCTCGAGGGTCAAGATCATCGCTACCACTTCTTCCAGCAGTCTCCATAACATCTAACAAGAAGTCAACATCCTAGCCGTCTCCCAAATCTGAGCACAAGACTTACATCCAACTTCAACACCTAAGCCCATAAGTATGCCAATACGCATCCCCAATGATACTGCTTGCCAATACCATTGGTCGACATCTACGGCTATCACCATCCGTCCTAAGCAATTCAACGACCAAAAACTCACGAACCAACAAACACGAAAGAGCGGCCCTAAGATGGAATCGAAGTGGGGAAGCTCGAGGGGAAAGAACCAGAAAAAGGACCTCCAAATAATGCCAAGAGCGGCGGGTTCCCAATATCCCGACCACATGGCAACAGCGAGGGTGGCGGCGAGGAATGTCGCTAAGGCCAAGAATCCCAAAACAGAACGTCGAGGGGCCATCGGCGGCTATCGATCCGTGGCGGTGAGGGCTGCGACTGGCTGACGGTCCATGGCGGGGGCCTCCGGGATGGGGTGGAGCGAAAGCTAGCAGATCTTCGGGTGAGGCCGGCGGATCGGAGATCGGAGCGGCGATGCGAGGTCGGGTCGAGCTCGCTTGAGGAAGAGGCCGGGAGGAGGAGTGGGGTTTTAAAAAAATCGGGGGAGAGGGGCACCGAAAGTCTGGTTAGGACATCGTAGGGTTAGGCGGGTACGGGTCTCGAGGGGGGGAAGCGGACAAAGGAATTAAAGAGGGGGGAGGTGGTCGGTGGGAAATGAATTTAAACCCTTGGAAAAAATCGGGTACAAGATGAATGTAGGTGCTAGAAGAGAAATACGAGCTCAAGAAGGATGAAAAGGTGCAAACAGCCTACACTTGCATGTCAGGTTTGGCTCGTCTCAAATTCTTCAACACCATCCTCCAATACTTCTGAGCGTCCTTCGATATGCTTCCGCTGTCGAACTCGGACTTCTGGTGATCGAAAATCGAATACTACCCTCCTTAGAATAAACGTAGCTAGAGTTTAGACGGACTAAAAATAGAAAGATTCTAAGAAGGTCAATCGAAATTTCATCAAGCTAATGGAAGGGTGATAGTGATGAAGATCGATGGCGTTACATAATCATGATTCACGTCCTTGCGGTCCAGCGGACACGGCCGGGGAAGTGACTAAGCCAGGATCACTTACACCTAGTCTAGCTAGGTTGATCCAACAAACTTAGCCAAGCACATTGACCGGATCATGGTCCATTGAAGGATGCTTATCATTTAAATGCGTGCCATCATCAACTGAAGGAAGGTGATGAAGTGGGTAGATAGTTCAACCTATGAAAAATCATTATAACTGCTAGCAAAAGAGGTTACTATGGAGGGTATAACCAAGAATGGAACACGAGTTCCTAAGCAAGGGTTAAGAGTTCAAAGAAGATGATGAGAATCAAGGAAGACCTAATGAAGATGGTAATAAGGACGCTTCACCCTTATATCCAATACAGGTGAACACTCGAGACATCCCGTACTCGAGGTTAATTTGAGTATTTTATTTTGCACATCCTGATCTTGCTATAATGTTTACGAAGTAGTTAGCGAGGACCTGCGTGGGCCATCAAACTTGTAACGACCCGCTCTCGGGGGCCCGTTACTTATTTGATATTTGCGCATGTCCTGCAGTTAACCAGTGAAACCAAAATAGCCACGATGCAGAGATGTACAAAAATACCCAAATAGTGTCCAATATTACAATCCAAATGTTCCAACAATGATACATGAAAGAAAGGAAGTACACAACTGAAAATAGCTCTGGAAGCTGCGGTCTCAGGGTCGAACTCTGGCGCCATCAACTCAAGAGCATATGCCTCTATATGTACGTCGTCTGTGGTGCCACGGAGATGGAACCGTAGGTAAGTCACAATAATTCTAAATAAAGAAAAGGAGTACTGTGCAGTGTCTGACAAAGGTAACTACGTACAAGCAGACCAAAGTAAAAGTAAAGTACTGTGTCTGTACAAGTGTAGAAAGTAAAGTGTAGGTGTAACAGGCTACTGCTGTAGCTAAAAGTACAACAAGTAAAGTACAGTGACTGTGCTGGTAAGGAAAGTAAAGTGCATGTACTGTAAAGAAAGTAACTGTGCAAGCTACACTAGAACTACGTGACTCAAGTAGGAGAGTATGATATGCAACCATAAAGTTCATCTATTGCCAGGGACCGTTTTGTCGACGCAGGTAGACCTTGTAGTTTTGCCAACACAGGCAGACCTTGTAATTTTTCCGACGCAGGCAGACCTTGTAGTTTTACCGACACAGGCATGCAAGTAGATGAACCCCCGGCCATAGCTCCAACATTCTCTCTACAATGAGTTACCCCAAACCCCAGTGATGTGTATCTATTACGAGATGTTCCACAAGATGTTCCATGAGATGTTCCACACATGATATTCCACACGATGTTCCATGTTACTAGTCAAACCAACCCACTGGTTGACTTCCTCATTGAAAACTAGAAAGTAGGATAAAGACAAGTCCAACACCAAAAGCTGTTACTTCCGTGCTTTGAGCACGTGGTAGTGTGGTTTAACACACAATTTACCCAAGTTGGTAGTTGTGTGTTATAACCACCAAAGTTGAAAGTTGGCAATGTAATTTTTAGTTGATTACTTTCATTTTAGTTTAGGTCTCTTATTCGGTTCAAGTCAAATAGCCGTTCGAGGCTATTGGAGTGAAGTGTTACTTTGTTCGTACAAGCACAGAAGACTAGTTTTCTAAACTTAGAATCTGTCGTGACTTACTAATTTCGAGCTCGTCGTGGCAAGACGAGGTTGGAGCTAGAGAAGCTGGTGTACGAGGATCGGTACTTGCGAACACAAGAAACAATCGGTTAAAGCACACACTATTTTCTATTTATTAAACTCGATCGTTTTGATTTTTAAACCGATTAAAACAGTGATGAAAAGCGTTCTAAATTTTTATATAGGCTAGATATGTTAAAAATAATTTTACAGCAAGAGGGAATATTTTTCTGAAGCTTATAGTAATTTTTAGAATTTTTAAAAGAACAAAAACTATTTTAAAACTATTTTTCAATTAGTAACGTATTTATTCAAACATTTATTCTGGATGCAATCTTCATCGGAAAGTTGCGAATGAGCTGTCAAAATGGCCGTATCGAAGAGTACTATAACATATATTTTTATCACATATGAGTGTACGTGAAAATAAAGAGTTATGTATTTTTAAAAGAAAATAACGTATTTAAGTTTTGGCTTAAAAATTAATTGCAGAAAAACTAAGCGTCGGATTGAGATGAAACTAGTGCCATTGGATCCAGAATATCATTTCTGATTTTCTGGAGTTAGTCACATATTTTTCTGGGGCTTATATAATTAGTTATAGATTAAAAACCATAATACCCTATTTATTAATTAATATAAAAACGAAAATACGAAATTAATGTGAAATTACGAAAATGCCATTGTGTCTTACTGTGCCTCTTCGCGATCGATATCCTCCGTTAGTGTGCAACGGCGATGGGGGGCGGTCACGACGACGGAGGGCGACGACGACGGAGGGCGAGGCGGCGGGGTGCCGGCGACGAGGGCGGCGGCGGACGACTGAGCGGCGCCGGAGAGGCACTGCTGCTCGAAGGTGGAGGAGCTGCTCGATGCGGGGAGCGGGGCGGGCTCGCCGGCGACAGGCGTGGGCTCGTGTGGTGCTGCGAAGGCGACCGGCGTTGGAATGAGGCGGCGGCGAGGAAGGTCGACGGCATTGCTTGGCAGGGCGTTGGACGGAGAGGCGGTTGCAGGAGCGGCGTCGGTGGAGGAGGGAGGCGAGCGGTTGCGACATGCCGAGGCGCTGGGCGTGTGCTGTCGGTGTTGGCCGTTCGGAGCGTCGGCGGTGACACTGGGTCGACGGCGAGGAGTCGGGGCGCTGTGGCTTCGGTGGCGACGGCGGTAGCGGGCGGAGGCACGGTGGGCGTGGGTCGACCGTCGAGAGAGAGAGGGAGAGAGTGAATCGGAGGGAGAGCGCGGGCCTGGGTGATTTCGAAATGAAATGGGAGAGAGAGAGAGAGAGAGAGAGAGAGAGAGAGAGAGAGAGAGAGAGAGAGAAGCTGTGTGTGTTAATGAGAGGGAAGGGGAGATCATATAGGGGATTAATGATGGGGTAGCTGCATGAACGTGTAGGGGGCACCAAAGTGGGTGGGTTAACGGGGTTGTTGGGATGAAAATGATTAAGGGTAGATACGGTTAGGTTAAAAGTTAATTAGGGATAATAATAATAGTTTTAGAGGGGTAATTAAAAACACAAAATTACAATTTTGCCCCTACTAGTAAACGTGTCCGAAAAATTACGAAAACATACCCACGGGATCGTATCGTCGCGAGGATCGCGAATACGAAGCCCGTTTCAGGGTTTGAGCTACGGAGATACTACTTTTAGGCCAAAACGTTTAGAAAGCGGGTTTGCGGGTTCTCTATTGAAATGATTTCAGAAAATTACGAAATTAATGTGGGGAGCCTTAAATGATCATAGGATGCTACTCTGGAAGTTTGAAAACATTTTGAAGATGTTTGGATAGAAAATAAATTCATTGAGCCAAAACAACAATATCTGAAAATGAATTTTTTTATCAGATCTTTTAGAGGTATTTGATGAAATCCGATCTAACTAAAATACTACATAACTAGTCTGGTACTCCAAAATATTTTTATAGGAAATTTTTGAAATCAGTTTTGTTATAAGACTTTTAACTAACATTTATAAAGAAATTCTGAATTGTTAAAAATATGTTAAGTACGTAATTAGTTGTGTTGTCGAAAACAGGCCGTTACAGAGTGACACTGATACGTAAATTCCAGCACTGCTACCCAATCTTGCAGAAATTCTAGAAAATTCATCCGACCTCCGTTTGGTGCATTATTGGCGGCATTGGAACCGTAATGAAGTCTACTATGACTGCAAAATATCACTAGGTCGAGATGGCCTCTGGAATGATAGCAGAAATCAAAACAATATGGATGTAGTGCATAAATTTTTGGCGTTTCATGCGTTTTGCTTTGTTTCTTCTTCTTCTTTGCTCCAACTTTCATAGATCTTTCTTCCTTGTCTTTTGGCGCTCCCAACTTATATCCAAGGGTATTCTTGCTTGTCTTGCATCATCAATCATGGCTTCATCTCCATATTGCACCGTATCGCTCCAATTTGCTCCAAATTCCCTGAAATCAACATAAATGCTCCGAACGTGAAATAGTTCCAAATATTCATCGAAAAGAGTATAAAATTGGGATTTGGAGGGTGAAACATGATATGAATGTATGAGAATAAATGTGTAAAATACATGCATATCAAAATCACCCAAGCTTACCTCTTACTCGTTCTCGAGGAAGACGAATAGAAAGTTCACCGGGGAACGAAAATAATAAAATGGAAAAGAACGCAAAGAAGAGATGGTCGTTAGATTATCCCCTCAGATCTCATGTTATTCACCACATATCACAACGACTTAGAAAATAACTCGCATGCTACCACAGAGATTTCATATCTTAAATAAATGAAGTACTTGAGAGTTTAAGATCGAATAAATGGGATCTCTCTAGTATTCGTGCATTTAGCCAATATCTACATCATATGTTTCATAGCATCAAATATACATGACATAGGAAACACAATTTTCAATCCAAAGCTATAACTGAAGCGTAGAAATTTCACACAAGGCATACTATATAGAATAGAATAAAAATCAAGACATACTCATACTCATATCAGATCATAGGAAATCCCCGCAACTCAACTGTTTCATTAAGTTTCAGGATTATCAAACTTTCTCGTTTGTGCACAACTCCACTCTAATGTCATGCTCACTTATTTCGTCAAAAGATTTCTCCCCAAAGCTTGAATTGGTGCATCACATCCAAGGAATTTTTGTGGATTTGGAATTTTGTTTTGGGTTTCCCAAAGCATATGTATAGGATCCACGAGATGAAAATTGAGCTTTTTCTTTGAATTTTGGACTTTGTTTCTTTTTTTATTTTTGTAGGAGCAATATAAATTGTATCTTTGATTTTTGGCCCCCTTTTGGCTATTTGGCTTATTTTTGACTCCTTTGATCTTTTTGGAGCAAACTGTGTATTTGTAGAGAATTTTGGGAATGGATGTGATAACACTAGCATTAGTGTGGAGAATCAAGAGACATGTAGAGAATATAAGATATATGTGGAGAAGGAATAGATATAACTCTCGGTTCACTCAAAAGTGTGCACAAACAGTTCAGTAAGATAATACATCAACTAAACTCATTAGTAAACATGGGTATTCCTAGTCCTATCAATAAGTAGTGAAGTCAAGCAATCAAATTTTTCACAAATCAAGCATACAATAAGAATTATGAATAAGAAGCAATAGCATGGCTTCAGTTATGCTAGGGATGTGTGAATCTTGGTGTGTTTCCAATGAAAGCATACTAGACACTACTCTACACATTCAGTTTCAATAAGCTTCGTACATTTGCATTAGAGAGATCATTAAAAGAAATTTATCGCTATCACTTATAAAGATTAAGATTATGAAATTCTCTAAGTAGCATGGCATGGAAAATAAGTATTGTGAAATCGGTGAACGCATAAGATATAACATCATAGAGAATTCACCTAGCAAAAGAAAGAAAAGAAAATGGAGAAATAAAAATAAAAGAAAAGAAAGAAAAGAAAAACAAGCACACAATATGATGTATGAACACACATAAAAGGAAAATAAGATGGAAAAATCGAAAAAATGATGCAACAATTTGAAATTTTTTAAAAATCCGAAGAATAAAGTAAAAATGCAATTAATACAATTAGATGGCATGGAAATGCACTCCCCCAAGCTTAAACGACACATTGTCCTCAATGTGATCATAAAAAGGAATAATGAGGAGCAACGATAAAAGATATGGGGCTGAGTGAAATATGATGACATGAATGACATGAAATTCTAATGCAACTACATGCACATGCAATGATTCATGAGAGCGCCTTCCCCCAAGCTAAACCAAACAATCCTATTCATTGACTCGATCAATAAAATCACGACGTTGCAAAGCGTGATCAAGTCAAATGAATAAGAAAGTACGTTTATCATGAAAGAACTACTCGATGGGTGGTGAGCAAAAGGTTGGCACATATATAAATGTGAATAAGATGGCAATCAATAGCATATAATGGGTTTGGGTGTAAAAAGATTATTGTTGCCGACATTGGGGTGAATTTATTCTAACTAACTAAGGAAGCATTAAACCTATGCGGTCCTCTCACTGTCGAGAGGATTCAGGATTATTGAAAGCATAAAATTTTACATTATTGCTATACTACTGGATTGGTATCACCTGATTCAAACGGTGGATCTAGAATCTTCAGATGTGCAGGTAACTGTTCCAACTGAACTTTCCGTGGCTCCGCCAGATGCGTACCTCCACGAACACCAACGAACTCCAGCAATACATCCTCCAGCATTCCTACAAGGACTCCACATGTACCCTGCAGAGAATAGGATGCATCAGTTCGCTGAAAAATTTTTACCCTCATAATAAAAGTATTCCAAAGAGGATCGTCTATAGAAATATATGAAATAAATAGTGGTGGACGATACTTCCCGGGAAATAATTCTATATCCTCTTGTTCTGTAATAGCTATCTCTATGGTTTCCTCTCTCAGCTGCTCAGGTAACTCTGGATCATAGGTGTGGACCTCCTCGACAGGTTCGTTTAGATATGACACGTCCAAGCATACCTCCGGTCCATAATCGTACGTGTTCTGCAAAAGGTACGACGTGTCAAAAGTATCTGAATCAAAATAAATATCAAATGGAATACATGATTCAGAAATGGAATGGGTAAAAATATCTCCCTGAGTGGGAGCTGTAAGCTCTGGTGAATGCTCCTCAGCTGGATGCTCAGCCTCAGTGGAACGTAGAGGTGGCTGCAGAAGCTCAACTGCAGGTGGGCAAGACTCTGGATCTATCTGAATGAAGATATCCTCGTCCCAAAGTGATGCCCCCTTAATGGTAAGCTCTGGCTCCGCATGTGAGGCCTCCTCATCATGTGCTCTGGCTCGACCGGGTGCTCTAGGTGCTCCTCCTCTGGCAGCGCATATGACTCAATTTCTATTTCCTCCACTGCCTCTTCGTCCTCAACCTGTCATGCAAGAATCCCGTCTAGGAATGTATAAAAATCTGTGGTCCACATTGTATAACCCATAACAGCTGATCAACAAAGATAAATACCTGGAGAAAAATATCAGTGGCACAAAAAAATATAGAAATGATAATAATGGTGGCAGGAGTGAAAATTTCTTTTTGTTAATTATATTTTTTTATTTCGTAGTCTACTCAATCTAATTGTGACAAAATGGCACCCAACGGAAAACACCTCCCCAGCAACGGCGCCAAAAACTTGATCACGTCGGGATGTACTTCCAAAACAATTTAGTTTTGTCGCATGCGCACGGTTTAGTGACAAGCAGGTATCGTATCCACAAGGAGGTGGTGTTGGCTCCAATCTACCTTAGGTTGGCTCAACTACGAAGGTTTATTGGTGGAGATGGTTATGGTGTGATGTAATAACAATGGAGATGGATGTCGGTGTTGATGATAAAGATGTCGGTTGTAAATTCAATTAGTAAGAATGTCTAGGGCTAGGGAATCCCCACAACGGATTTTCAAGTCATCAATGTGAGTTATGAATTACCATGCAATTAAACTTGGTTTAAGGTGAACTTGCCGCAACTAATTGGAGAACCGGCACACGTTGTCGTGCTACACAAGTCTATAGTAATCTAAACTAGAGCCTCGTCGTCGCGTAAGCCTAGTCCAGACCACTAGCATTAAGATCGGCAATTATGTCCAATCCCAACTCAAGCTCGTTGTCACACAACTTGAGTTCGGAACTAGATCGTGATAGTTCGTACTCGTTCACCATCGTGCAACAAATATGAGTATAGGAGAACAATAAAAATGCTAGCTTTGGTCGCTGTCGCGCATCAAGTCTAGGAAATTTCGATTGTAATCCTAAATCGAATATCTATGGCTTTCCTTGGATCAAGATCCTCTGTCGAGCTCTCAAGATCCAATAGAACTCCCTATCTATCCGTAGTAAATTAATCACAATCCAACCCTTTAACAAGTTTAGCAACATGGGTTTTCAATAGAATTCACATATCAAACCCTGGATCCATAGGGTTTATCCATTTCCCTAGAACAAAGATCAACCAAGCATAACAATAATGATATAAAAATCATTAGGAAACATTGATTGCATGTAAAAAGATATCAAATCAGTGATTCAAATAACAATAACAAAGGTACTTAGCTTTCATGAAGAAATCCAATCCAAATACAAGCTTTTAGATCCAAGAGGGGGCCTAGGGCATGGCCTAATCTCTAAAAAAAAGTCTCCAATAATAATAATAGGAACTCCCCCGTAATGACGACTAAAAAGTTCTATTTATATGTGCCCCAAATCCCTAAGAAAAAGTGTACCAAAATACCTAAAACCCTAGTTGTAACAGATTTTCAGATTTCTGGCCGCCAGCGCACTCGGCCGAGTGAAAATGTCACTCGATCGAGTGGGATCTCCTGCAAAAATTGCAAAAATCAGCATTCTGTTTTTTTCTGGTCACTCGGCCGAGTGGGATCTCACTCGGTCGAGTGACACTGATACACAAATTCCAGCACTGCTACCCAATCTTGCAGAAATTCTAGAAACTTCATACGACTTCCGTTTGGTGCATTCTTGGTGGCGTTGGAATCGTGATGAAGTCTACTATGACTAAAAATATCACTAGATCGAGATGTCCTCTGGAATGATAGTAGAAATCAAAACAATGTGGATATAGTGCGAAAATTTTTGGCGTTTCATGCGTTTTGGCTTTGTTTCTTCTTCTTCTTTGCTCCAACTTTCATAGATCTTTCTTCCTGGCCTTTTGGCGCTCCCAACTCATTTCCAAAGGTATTCTTGCTTGTCTTGCATCATCAATCATGGCTTCATCTCTAGATTGCACTGTATCGCTCCAATTCGCTCTAAATTCCCTGAAATCAATATAAACACTCCGAAAGTGAAATAGTTCCAAATATTCATCGAAAAGCATATAAAATTGGGATTTGAAGGGTGAAACATGATATGAATGTATGAGAATAAACGTGTAAAATACATGCATATCAAAGGAGCAAATAAAGGAAGAAAGGAAGAAGCAAATAAGAAGAGAAGAGAAACTTGGAGTTGAGTTCCAGATCGATCGGTCGAGCGCCCCATGTGCTCGACCGAGCTAGGACACCATGAAGGATGGGCAAAGCTGTGAGGGGCCGCTCGGCCGAGCGACCCAACTCGCTCGACCGAGTGACACCCAACGCTCCACCGAGCCAGCCGTCAGGGTGCTCCAAATTTTACCGTCAAACTCTCTGGAAAGTTCCACATTAATTCACTCGGTTGAGCGGCCAACCGCTCGACCGAGCGACATCAATTCCCGATCGAGCGACATCAATTCCATTGAGGCAAAGCTCTCAAGCCCCAAGAGGTGCTCGACCGAGCGCTAGGGCATGCTTGACCGAGCGCTAGGGCCGAGCGACCCAAGCTGCTCGGTCGAGAGAAGTAGAAATGGACAATGGCGCAGATTTCATCACATTCCTTCACTCTTTGAAGATCTTCTATCACCAGGGATTTCACAGTATTTTTCTCATATTTTTCCAGATACTAGACTTCATAACTAGTCCAACGCCACCAAAAACGAACCAAACGGAGGTCGGATAAGTCCTAGGGAATCTCTGTAAGTTGGTGAATCTGTGCTGGAATCTGTGCTCGGGCAGACACGTGTCCGCGCTCGACCGAGCGACCTGCAGCAGCCAGCCCGAGC
Organism: Scilla litardierei; assembly: GCA_030789695.1. Lineage (NCBI taxonomy): Eukaryota > Viridiplantae > Streptophyta > Magnoliopsida > Asparagales > Asparagaceae > Scilla > Scilla litardierei. The sequence goes on along the minus strand of CM061137.1, from coordinate 153,069,111 downwards.
TACCTGGGCAGCAAGCGCAGGTCCAACTCAATTTAGGGTTATTTTGGGGGGGTTTTGGGGGCTATATATAGGGTTTGAGCAGCCATTGATAGGGCATCTTCTCTTTTGTTGGGAGAGCTCGTTTTGAGGTTTAGAGACGATCTTTCGGAGGTTAGGCTACGCATCGGCCCCCTCCTCGCTAATTTTGTATTGAATCCTCTTTAGCTAAGCATTTCTCCTTTGTTGAATCTTCTCTATTGTATTTTTCAATTGTTTTTGTTGTCGAATCTTTCATTCTTGCTTGTGATGTTGATTTCTATTGTTCCTATATCGTTTCCTATGATTGAGTAGATTGCTAGGATTAGGGATGAACCCTAGGATTCTAGGGTTTGGATGATAGGTTAAACCTTAGTTGGATGAATCTAAGGTTATCCTATGGTGGTTTGAACAAGGGTTTTGGAGGATTAGCCTTTGGATCGGAGTATCGCAAAGGCGGCTCCATATCCTAGGGAGAATCCTCACGAATTTGATCTAGGCTTAGTAGTCGTTTCTAGGACTCGTGATTATGAGAGTGACTCGAGAGCTAGGGCGACCACCAATCCTCGATCCGCTAGTCGGTGACTACGAGAGTAGCCCGATTGCTAGAACCAACCATAGTGTGGCGTCGCAATCCGTAGATCATGAGAGTGGATATGAAATTGTGAGGCGGGACCAAGTGTCAAGCTTAATGCACGCATTCACGTGCGAAGCCGGCTGCGAGAACACGGCTTCGCATAGGGATGCGTTAGACGAGCAGGAACAACGAAAGTTAAGTACTCGTTTTCCTCTACAGATGTGACACTCCTACCCGCATCCATCGTCTGACGAAGGGACCCTTAACCTGTTATCCAAAACCAAAAGTCCTAGCGGGGATTCCCGACACTGTATTGATATTTTCCTCACTCGTTCTCTTTGTTGTGTTTGTTTTCTTTTGTGTTTTGATGTGCCTTGCTGACATTGACACCCTCGCATTCCACATCCACCACCATTACGACAGTCCATAATCCATCTCCACCAATAAGAAATCGAAGCCTAAGTCAGCCTAGGATTGATAGGTAGTGTGACACCGCCTCCCCGTGGATACGATACCCGCTCGCCGATATACACATACCGTGCGCTTGCGGTAAGACGACATTCGTGCGTCCTGATTGCACGAGCACAGGATGACCGAACAAGTTTTTGGCGCCATTGTCGAAGAGGCGTTTCGCCATACTATCTATTTATCACAATTAGGTTGCTAGGCTTTGAATAAAAAGAAAATTTATAAAGAGAAACAAAAAGAGATATATTTTTCCCGCCACATGCTTTATTATTATTTCCATTTTCTTGTACCACTGATATCTTTTCCAGGTTGTTGTTTTTGACTATTCAGGTACAATGGAATAATTTTGAGATTATTCAGGCGAAGATTATTCAGCACAGTATAAGGTTCACATGGAAGAATACGAACATTATCCGCAGGACCCATACTATCAAATGGAAGGATATGACCACTACTAAGGGTTCTACGCCTACTGCGAGTCTTGTGATGTGGATGGACACATGCTCTATGAAAGCCGTGTCTGCCTCTTGAGTTTCGACCATCCCATTAATTTGGCATTCGTGCGGTTTGAGGAAAGCGTGGCATTTAGTAGATCTCGGCAAAATGAGACCCTTAAGTTGCAACAAGAGGTCAATGAACTCTGCAGGACTCTTGCGTCTCATGAGCACCTAACATCACAAGCACATGACGAACTCGTATAGGCTATGGAGAGTGATGATGTCATTCAGCTTGGGGGAGAATATTCGCACCATTACATCGAGAATGAGATCTGCAAAGGAAACAATGACATTGTTTCTGGTGTCATGCTCGAGCCGTCTTCCGTTCCTGAAGCATTCCCTCAGGTTGATCAAAATGAGGACACATTTCTGGGCATATTGGGAAGAATCGTGGACATAGTTTGATCTACCGGTCCACTGACAATAACAGCAAGTGATCCATCGGTCCACAGACTCGCCGTCGCTGCCTCTGACCGTCGTCAAAAATATCAAAGCTCAAGCACATACAGCCACCCGAGCTCATCAGCCGTTGAGAGCTGACGTCGAGTTTGCCGCAGCATCCCATGCCTCCGAAGAGACGCGAAGTGACCGGTGAGCTCCGCTCTACGTCGGAGCATCTCGATCGCTACATCTTCTTCGTCGAGCCCCCGACGTCACTGCTCCAACGTCTTTTCGACCCCCTGGTCGCAGGTGACTCAACCAACATGGGTCCAGTTCCAGAGCCCGCTTCAACGAAACTGCCATCGAACCCCGCTGACCGTCTTCGACACCCATCCTACATGCAGTGGGCCTCCCCGTGTCGACGTCTACTGTTGGGATCCGTTAGTTTGCTGCTGGGTTCCATCGGTGGTCTCCGGTGAGCGGAGGAGTAGACAGCGGTGGTCTGGTGGCTTCCAAGAGACCGGATCTCGGTGTTTGGTGGCTCAATGACGATTGGTGACTCGGTCGTGTCCGATGGTGGCTTGGTCGTGTCCGACGGGGGCTCGCTCGTATCCAATGGGGGGGCGATGACGACGGAGACCCTGGGACACTGATAGCACGGTGGATAATGGGTTGTAGATAGGGGGTCTTGCCAACGTGAGGGGGTGTCGCCAGAGTGATGGGGTGTCGCCGGCGTGAGGGGTTTCACCGGAGCTGAGCAATGATGGAGCTCTCCCCCGTTCATCCATTTATTCACGAGCAACGATGGAGCTGGGAAGCCTCGTGAGCCCATGAGCAAACAGAAAAAGCTTCTGTCCGGCAATTTTTTGACCAAAACCCTCGGCAGGCCCCACCTTCCCTTCACTTTCTCACCGAGCAGTCGCTCCCAATCAACTGTGAGCAGTCGTATCCGTCGCATTGTCTTTCAATGGCAAAAAATCATGGCGGGCAGTGTGCCCGCAGCTGTCCGTCGCGTTGTCTTTCAGCCCGTCTCGTCTCGTCTTTTTTCCAACATTTCCGTGCATACACCGCAGACTCTGTGGTGTATACATCACGACTCTTGCGTAACAATATGTATGTATGTATGTATGTTGGGAGTTGCTTCGCACACCCGTGTTACTCGCGTGCACAATCACTATTTACAAGATTGCCATTTACTCCCGCGCAAACACCACTTATTTACAAGTTTGCCTCTCAAATTTATGCACCGCTCACAACCATTCAAAAATTTCAAAACTGCCACTGTTTATGCGAGGTGAGTAAAATGGCCGCGACCGTCGGCGACGGCAACCCCCCTCCCTCCCCCCTCTAACCTCCCTAGCCTTGCACACTCCGTCGCCCTCTCCTCCAACCTCCACAGCCCCCTCTTCCTCTTTCACAGCTCCCTCCACCGCCCCCTTCCCCTATGCTGCCCCATTCTCCAACCTCCCCAGTCCCTCCGCTGCCCCCTCACCCTCTGCTGCCACATCCTCCAACCTCCACCGCCCCTCCACCGCTCCCTCCTCCGATATCCTAGCCCCACTCCCTCCTCCGATATCCTAACCCAGCCCCCTCTGATGCCCCCTCCTCCAAACTACCCAGTCCACTCCTCCGACCTCCTCAACCCCTCCGTTGGCCCCACCCCATCCTCGGCCTCATCCTCCGACATCCCAAGCCCCACCCCCTTCGCCACCTCCTTCACCCACTCTCCTTCTTCCCCACCCCATCCGTCCCCTCCTTCGCCCACTCTCTTTCTTCTCCGCCGCCCATTCCAAACCCTAAAAATCCTTTGGTGGACGGCGGCACCTGCGCGCGTAAGGTGGGGGGGGGGTGTGTGTGTGTGTGTGTGTTGGGGGGTAAAAGAGTGTAAAATTTGAATGGCAAACTTGTAAATAGTGGTTGTGCGATGAGTAAAACGGCCAGTGCACATAGCAATTCCCATGTATGTTTTCTAATCGGTTCGGGATTGTACTAAACAGTTGCTTCTTACCAGGTAAATGACGCCGTTGGAATAATATAACATGAATAAACATGAGCCTTTAGAAATCAAAGAGCATAAAACAATGTCAATGAGCAATTGATCGGATGTCATTCTCTTCCACCTCTCTTCTCTTTTGAAAGGTGAGGGATCGAGACCCGGTCAGCAAACACTTTATCTCTTTCCGATGTGTCAAAAAAAACAGAGCATAGAGCATAAAACAATGAATGTATAATGCCCAGGTTAAAATGTCATTTGCATAGATAGCAAGTAAGACAATAGTTTATAGTAGCATAAATGTCAACAATTACGGAGTATAATTCTATAAACACCTGAACTTGCTGCTTCTTGCATTCAAATGTCTCTATTGAAAGCTTGTCGCTATCTTGGTCGGTCAGAATGTAAACGTCTTCTTGACGCCCATTCAGTTCTTCAAAAGAACAAAACAAAGACGAAGTAACGCGTCCCATTGTTTGCGCTCAAGAAATTTCCTCGGTTTTGGCCTGCTTTGATTGACCCCACAACCGTCTTTGTGGTTCCTATAAAACCATTAATCAAATATCTAACGACTTGACCCTCGCGTTTTCCTTCTCCTGTAAGCAACGTAACTTGACGGTGATGTTTCTTTGCCATTTTTTGCATTGACTGGAAGTAGGATTTACCTCTTGCATCCAAGTTGTTGGAAAATAAACTTCATGTAAACTTTTCAAAGTACCACGTAAGCATTATGAGATCCAAGTTTAATTTGATTGGATATTTATCATGTGGATTGTATGTGTTGAAAGCTTACAGTTAATTAAATATTGTTCCCCATGTTGAGTTTGTGAATGTTGACTTTGTGAAGACCTTTATGAAGCAATATTGAATGTCATGGTTAGCTCAAGGTAGCCTACTTTGGCTAGTTTATGAAGGTGATATTGTCCACCCTTGCCTAGCCAATAAAGCTACAAGAAGGCCATTTAGTAAATCCAAACATCCATTGGATATTATACACTCGATCGTCTGTAGACCTGTGAATGTGAAGGCCAACGGTGAATCCCCATACTTCACAGCTGTTGTAGATGGACTAGAAATTATCCGTGCCACAGTGTACGGAGCTAAAAAAAACCCCCAGGAAGAGGATGGCGTGAACGCGTGCACCCGAAAAGGATTGAGAAATGTGGTTGTGTGTGACGGTGTCGTCGTCGGAGAGCAAAAAGTGCAAAGTCCGAGGATTAAAACGCAAAAAACCATGGGATGGCAAACATGTAAATAAGTGGGGTTTTTGTGAATTTCTGGGGTGAATAGCAAACATGTAATTAAGTGGGGTTGGTGGGTTTTTTGAGGGGATGGCAAACATGTAATTAAGTGGCTAGGGTGGGTGACTTTTTGGGTGAGGTAGAGGGTGAGGTGGATGTGATGATGTGGGGGTGGGGCCCACATTTGTCCTAGTCAAATTTTCATGCCACCTAGGACATCTTTGTCAAATATAATAGACTAGTCATAACCCGTACCCGCAGGCATGATGCACTTAAGATTTTCTCCAGCGAAATTTTTGTTCCCCAAAAAATTATTTCCACAACCAAAATTTAGAAGAACAATAAATTAGCTTAAAAATATTTAGAGGCACAGGCGCTTTGACATGGAACAACAAATTCGGCACTGACGCCTTCGACACAGAACAACAAATTCGGCGCGAAATAACAAATTAGCGTTAAAAATGGCGCGGGCGCTTTCAGCGCGGAACAACAAATCGGCATAACAATATTTAGTGGCACGGACGCCTTTAACGCGGAAAAACAAATTCGGCGCAGATACCTTCGCCAAACAACAAATTAGCTCTCCACAAATTTTGCTCCACAAATTTTGCTTTGCATCATCTTCCTTGATGGTGGGCCCCGCGACCATTAAATTGCCCTGACCAATGCATTAAATGCAAGTGCACTTAAGTACAAATGTGTGAGGGTGACTAATGCATGCAAATGCGTTAAACGCAAATGCAGTAAGTGCACTTGCTTTTCCACAAAATGCATTAAATCCACGTAAATTCACGCAAATGCAATAAGTGCTGGGATTATCTATACCCGAGGTAAGAGAGGGTCAGCTGCGTTTTTCCATACAAATTTCAAAATATTGAGTTTTCCAACCAAATGGATTCCCCCTCAAAACTTTCTCAAAACTCATCTCAACTTTCCATTCCCCAAAATTAAATCACATCAACTCTTTATCTTGTCCTGGTCAGCCCTATGATTCAAAAGCAGTTGTCAAATGTAATATTGATATTCATACTACGGTCACTTGCACTTGATCTCTCCCAAGTCCAAAGTTGTCAAATGTAATATTGATATTCATACTATGGTCACTTGCACTTAATCTCTCCCAAGTCCAAAGCAACTAGTTGCTTTAAACAGTTGCTTATGGTAGCGAATATGTCTTCTTAAAGCATTAATATATCCAGAATAGACAGAGTCTATGAGTATCTATCAAATTAATTCAACGAATTATGTAACAAGAAAGGGATTACTTGACAATTAACTACTTATTTCACTCTGTAACAAAATAGTATGGTAGAATGAAGAAAAAGAACATTACGAGACCGTTGAATATTAAGTCAACATATGTATGTTTTGATGATGAGCAAACATATTGAGTACTAATGATATTTAAGCGTAGGTTTGACTATGATGCCAATCAAAGCTATATGGAGTCAACTAGGGCTATGGAATCCTAAGGAACCAAGATAAAGAGGTTGATCTTCATAACGACATCAAAGGAGCTTCGAAGAGTATATATTTTGATGTAAATTTTATGTTGTCTTAGTAGAATGTTAAAGCCTTTGTTGAAGCTAACACACACTTTGGAAAGCATTTAAAATTTTTTAAATTTTTTTAAAAAATGATCTCCTAAGTTTTAAAACCCAAAAACCCTGACTTATAGGATGACTTTCGACTAAAACAGACCATAGTCGATTGGTAAAACTGAAAATATAGGCATATTAGCATGTCAGCACTAGTCGATTAAAAACTAGGATTATGCAACTAATCAATGAACTAGTCGACTAATCCAGTAAGCCTAGTTGACTAGAAATTACAAAGAACAAACATTTTCTTGACATCATGGGACTAGTCGACCAAAGCTCTTCTCCTAGTCGACTAGCTGATGGCCTAGTCGCCTAGAAGATGTACTCTAGTCTACTAGGACTAGCCATTAGGCCTACAATATTGTCACACTCTGCTTCCCATTATACTTGGGAGCGAGGACGCGAGCTGGTCCGCATGGGCCGAAGCGATGAAGCTTAAAACCAATAAGCGTCTGTGAGTAACATCCAAACGCAGATTCTTGCAATACAACAGAACAACAGAAATAATCATAAAAGCAGCCATCGTCCAGAAAAGGAAAGTACACAATAAAAATAAGGCCCCAAACATGGCCAACAACCAGAGTCTACAAAATGGGTACACACCTAACAGATAAGCGGAAATTAAAAACTCTAAAGTAGCAACAGTGGTGAATCTCTACGACTGGTCCTCTGTGGGAAGAACCTCATGATCGACGTACTCTTAGTCCAATGGATCACTCTGATCCAGCAGCTCGTCCTCCTGGTATCCTGTCTCGTAACCTAACATACATTCAAACAACATAGAATGTATGTCAGCAAGGGTCCTGCAAGACATGGTTAGAAGAGAACCCTTGGCAAGATATATAACATGTTATATATGGCAGTTTAAAGCAGTTATAAGAAATTATACTTGCATGCAGTTTTTATTATGAAAATGAAATGTGGCAGTCCAATAATGTAACAGCAGTTCTGTAAGTTATCTTTCTTTTCAATTGTTTAACTGTGTGTGCAAGTCTGTGACTAAGGCCCCCGTCGTTAGACGTCTAGTAAGTGAATCCACCTTCAAGTGCCCCCGAAGGCAACCCGTTTACTACCGGCTAGTGCCCGAACCCAACACCACCCACGTGTACTTCTTGGACCACGAGCCAGGATGCTAAATCGTCATATACTGGAACACAAGCCAGACTAGTCACATGTGACCCTACTGGAACACGAGCCAGACTAGTCACATGTGATGTGACCGACGAGAATAGCCAACTATGAGCCAATGGCATGCATGTCTATGAGCCAACAGCATGTATTTATCTGTGAGTTGACAAACCGGCTAACATGTTTATTCAAGTTATTCGTTTCCTGTCTGTTCAGTCCATGTTGTAGCAAGGATGTTCATTTTCTTAACGGTGTCCACACACACGCACACGAGTTTAAGTTTAGTTTTTCACAAAAGTATGTTTTAGTGTCAATGTAACATGGCAATATTGTGTGCAAAATATCACAGTTTTAAGTTTTAAGAAAGTAACTCGAAAAAGCATGTAATAACTGCACGCTTGCCTGTTTCCGGTGTTTTTGGTGTCGACGGGTCCGTACGGAAAGCGCGGACGTTTTCTGTGTCATACGGTTTCGATATTAGATTAAATGAGAATAACTTATTTAATCAATTAACCTATTTATTCAGTTAATTAAAAAATGATACCGTTTCTTTTACTAATCCTTCTAATTTCTTATATCAGCTATTAGAACTAATTCATTGGTTATGTTGCAAAACCTAGTTTGGTATGATTAGTTACTGAAAAGACACTAGAACACTAATACATTTGTTTGCTAACATTTATACACAGAGAGGATTATAAGCTAATTCATATAATATTTATTAGAGGGTAGTTTCTTTACTAGTCATGATATTAAAACACAGTTTTAAACTAAAACTAACACTAACAAATATAATAATACTAATAAGATAGCAAGACACAGCCTACATCAATTAACCCTAACATTACTGTATACTACTAGCTAACAAAAGAATCCTATTTTTTGTTTTTATAAACTAATTAACAACAACTAATCCCTAACATTACTATACGTACTGAAGCTAACCTTTAAAAGACTTCACGTGCCTCGTTCTCGATTGCAGGTGGAGGGGAGAAGCTGACGCTGGTCGAAGAGGGGAGAGACGCCGGCGAGGTTGATAGGCGTCGAGAAGGGAGGCGGGTGCGTCGCTGTCGCTGGAGGAAGGCTCGGCGTTGCTGGGCTTGCGGCAAGGAAAGGAGGGGCGTCGGTGCTCTGCAGGGCGGCGCGGGGAGGCTGCTTAGGCCGATCACCGGAGTAGGGCTCGGAGGAGGAGGACGTGGGTTCTGCAGTTGGAGGGGAGGCGGGTTTGTTTCCGGCGGCGGTGTCGGGAGTGGGGGTGTGGCTGCTGGGCTCTCGGAGATGGCGAAGACCGGTCGGAAAAGAGAGCGGTGCCGGTGGTAGGGTTTTGTACGGGTTCGGGCTTATTCATGCGGCCTGGGCTTGCTTTCCTAGGGTTTGTACGAAGGGGGTAGGCTGCTTAGGTGTTTGTTTGTAGGAGTGGAGTAGGGGCTCGGTTTGTGAAAGAACTAGGGTAGGGGTTTAAAAGATGAAGTCATGGGTGTTTGAGACTAGGCTAGGCTTAAGTACAAGTTGGAAGAAAATTTATGGGTTCATGGGCTTGAGAGGTTGATGCGTGAGTGCCCTGGTGAGTTGGGTTAGGGCCTGTTCTTTTGTGTTTAAAATGTTGTGAAAGTGGAAGATTCCACTATTCCTCCCATTATTCACTCATTCTCATCCTCACTTTCACTCATTCTGTTCTTTTGTGTTGGCTTCTTTGACTGTGAAAGTTGCTGACGTGGCCACAAAAAACACACACAAAAGTTGTGTGGGACCCACAAAAAATTTCAACATCCACATTCACAATCCACTTTCACCCAAAAAAACACAATACCCATTTCACCAACACTATTCACAACTTCAACCAACCAAAATTTAAACACAAAAGAACAGGCCCTTAGGGAAAAATTAGAAAGGAGAAGAAATGTAAAAGGTTAAAAAGAAAGTATTTTTAAAATAAAATAGATTAGGGGAGAAATAATAATAAGGATTAATTAGGAAAGTTTTTGAATAACAACATTAATAGGAGATATAAGAGCAAGAGAAAAAGGAAGGTTGAATAATAAAATAATTATTGGAATAATGGTTTTTAATGATGGAAGATATTAGTTATAATTTAATTAGGATATAAAAGGGAAAGTATTTTGAATTCGAATTTTGAAAAATATTTGAAAATTGTAAAACTTTGAATTTTAGAACCTCAAACATTAATACACTATTAATAAGTTAACTATAAGTATATTAATGAGAGCTAGACATCAAAAGTTATTAATGGAAGACATATATAATAGGAACTCCACTCTAGTGTATCTAGAAATACAGGTCGTTACAAATATGAAGATTTCAAGTAGCCTTTTTGACCGTTTGAGTAGTATTTTGATAAACTATTTTCATCCGTTTTTCATCATCATCATCATATATATATATACTAGTCATTACCCGTGCCCATAGGGCACGGTTTATTTAATGGCTGAGTTTTTCTCCCCCACAAATTTCAAGTTCCCCCAAATTTCAAGTTTTTCCACAAAATTTCAAGTTTCCCCCCAAATTTAAGTTTTCCCCCAAAATTTAAGTCCCCCCAAAATTGTCATTACCACCTAGGACAAACTTGCCACGTAGGACAAAGCTTTGTCCTGGTAGGATAAGATTCAAAATCTTCATAGAACTGGAAATAAAATGGCCGGAAGGGGTGAGAATAAAATGTGTGTGTGTGTGTGGAGGGTCCATAGGCAAAAATACAAAAACCGGGGTTGAATGTGCAAAATTCCCCACCTCCTCTTTTATCCCTCAAAATCTCATCTCTTATATTTTATCTTATTCAATTTCCCTGTTTTATATAATAGATATCCAAATTCTATTATCCAATTTCTCATGTCCAAATTCTCTTATCAATTTCTCTTGATAACATCCGTCTTTTATATAATAGATATCTCTTATCCAATTTCTCTTGTCCAATATCTCTTATCCAATTTCTCTTGATAACATCTCTCGTTTGTAATATAGATATCTCTTATCCAATTTCTCTTGATAACATCACTCTTATCCAATTTCTATTGTCCAATATCTCTTATTCAATTTCTCTTGATAACATCCCTCTTTTATAATATAGATATCTCTTATCCAATTTATCTTGTCAAATATCTCTAATCCAATTTCTCTTGATAACATCCCTCTTTTATAATATAGATATCTCTTATCCAATTTCTCATGTCCAATATCTCTTATCCAATGTTTCTTGATAACATCCCTCTTTTATAATATAGATATCTCTTATCCAATTTCTCTTGATAACATCCCTCTCTTATAATATAGATATCTCTTATCCAATTTCTCTTGTCCAATATCTCGTATCCAATTTCTCTTGATAACATCCCTCTTTTATAATATAGATATATAGATAGATATATATATATATATATATATATATATATATATATATATATATATATATATATATATATATATATATATATATATAGAGTAATGCTAGTATGAGATGGTGAGCTCACTTTCTTATTGTGAGCTGGCCCATCTCAGCCATCTGTTCTAATCGGATGGCTCATATCTCTCCCCATCAACAGCCTTGATCACGTGCTCCCAGCCCAGTAACACGTCACGAGCGTTCCTCAGCCATCGCAGAGATCAGGGCGATCATCTCTCGCCCCCAACCCTCTCTCGCCCCCCGTGCGATCAAGCCCTAGAAAAGCTCAGAGATCCCCTCCCCCCCTCTGATCCTCTCCTCCCTCTCTGATCCCCTCCCCCCCGTGCGATCAAGCCCTAGAAACGATGGGATCTACGGCTGCTCACAACGGCAGCTCCAAACTTACGATCCCATCCCCCCTCGCACCAGCTCCAACCTAAAGATCCCCTCCCTCGCGCCATCTCCAACGGAGATCCCCTCCCCCCTCGCGCCATCTCCACCGGAGATCCCCTCCCCCCTCGCGCCATCGCCAACGGAGATCGTCGACCACCACGCGCCATCTCTATCCTGAAATCCCCTTGCCAAGGATCTAGGTGAGCTAAAGATTTTTTGTTGTTTTGATTAATTCTTAATTAATTTGTGGATTTAATCAAGATTTCAAGCAAAGTGTGATCTGATTCATCATATGATGGTGTGACTCCATTCTATTATCCAAATTCAACCCATCTCATAACTTAGTTATTGTTGGTGGAGTTCATTAAAAAATTGAAAAATCAGATTGTGCATCTCATAACTTAGTTGATGTTAAGATCAATTAATATTTTTCCTATTTTGCATAATATGGATGTTTTTAGTTTACTTTTGCATATTATGGAGATCAACATTAATTATGTATTTGAATTTGTAGGTGCTCATGGCAAAAAAATATTATGTTGTGATAATTGGACGGCAATGCGGGTTGTATGAAACTTGGGCAGAATGTCAGGCCCAGGTTCATGGATTTCCCAATGCACGGTTTAAGGGTTTCACAACATATGAAGCTGCTATGGAGTATTGGCATGGTCAACGCACTCCAGTTCGTCCATTGGTGCACCATCAAAGACCCGTGAGCGATATAGTCCAGGTGGCAGAGAATTCACGGCGTGATTGGATCGAAACTGATGTCATTGCGGGCAAAGTCGAACAAAAAAGTGTAGGACATTCACCATTGTTCAACGACTCTTTCATATGTGGATGTTTTTCATGTCTTGTTGTTATCAATGTTGTGATATGTATTATAGGCTATTTAATAGTCAAGGGTTAACAATGTTATGTTTGTACTGGTATAAATTTTGTCATAATCTGAAATTCATTGTGGATGTTATTACATTGTGAATTTCATTATGAATTTCATTGTACTGGTATAAAGTTTTCTGCCCCAATGTCTTAGGAATTGCAAATGTACAAGATTTTCAGTTGGGCAGTTTCTTCTTTTGTTGTAGAGCAGGTGTTAAGTTTGAATTGCAGTCCTGCCATTGGCAGCACGACCGAATGCGGTGTGCTAACAAAGCCAAAATTTTGTTCCATTGTGAATGATCAGAATTTGAAGGTCATCAATTATTTTGATTTTTTTGTTTCGTTTGGTCTTCAAGAGTGTCCTTCAAGAGTGTTCTAAGGCTGTGGGCGTCACATCTGAAGATGATATAGATTGCTTGACCCATTCCCATGCTCAATGTTCTAAGACTGTGGGCGTCACATCTGAAGATGATATAGATTGCTTGACCCATTCCCATGCTCAATGTCTTCTACATGTACACAGGTAAGTATCAGATTGTGCATGGCCGGGTCATAAACTCCAAGTACATAACAGTTCACTATGTTGCTAGGTTACAGATGTTCAATAAGAGACTCTACTTCCATGAGAAGAATGAATCAGTGCCAGAATTATTCCAGAAAAGAACAATGCATAGAACAATGCATCAGTGCCAATTATTCCAGAAAAGATAAAGCCACAAATACAAAATTTCACAATCTGCCAACAAAACAAAATTTCCAGTTTTCACAATGTGTCTGCCAATTTTCACAATCTGCTGCCATAATTTGCAATTTCCAACAAAATTATATGTTTCCAACAACAAAAAATTTGTTTCTAGTTTCCAATACATTTATATGTTTCCAACGAAAATACAGTCTTTAAAACATCCAGTTTTCAATTGTTAATCCACGAGTTCGGCAGCATCCAACAGTATCCACAGCAGCAGCATTCAGCATGGTTTCAGCATTCAGCATTCAGCATGGTTTTAGTTTCAGTTTCCAACAGCAGCAGCAGAAGCATTCAGCATCCAAACAGCATTCAGTTTCCAACAGCATTATGATTTCAGTTTCCAACAGCATTCAGTTTCCAACAACATTCAGCAGCAGCAGCATTTCAGTTTCCAAACGCTTTATGATTCTACGAAGGCTAACGTCTGAAAGATGACCGTGCTTGTGTTGTTCAATTTGAATCCCTATTACATTCCTGTCATACATAGAGCACAATATTCATTCAGCATGGCAACTTTTTTGTAAAACTATTGATCAATTCCACAGTTTATTGAGTACATAAAAATATCAATTCCACAGCATGACAACTATTACATTCCTGTCATACATGGCAACTTCAATTCCACAGTTTATTGAGTACATAAAAATATTGATCAATGTTATTGTCAACTCAATGCAAGATGGCGTAGGGTCAAAAAAAAACTTAGCACCATACATTGCACCGAATCAAGTCAAGCATTACTTAAGGGAGGGAAAAAGAAAAGAAATAACTATGCCAGCTCACTTGACATCTTGAAATTAATTCACTTACTCATTAAAAAGACAACGGAGCTCAGCACATGAACATGCATGAGAATTCTTCTAAGAAAAAAATGAAATAACATTAAAATCTGAAGGTGATTATGAAGCTTAGAGTTCCTGTTGAAGAAACTATTGCCTCAAGCAACATGCTGTTGCAGCGCCAAGATAAATTAAAGATCGAACTCATGTATTTCAGTATACAAAACATATTTTGTTACTACTGTATAGCCCAGTCTAAATATTAACAAGTCCGAGGCAGCATATCAATCCATGCAGCTAATAGATTTGTGTCTTCCCGGTATAATAGATGAGGTTGTTCAAACTTTTGGGTAAATAAGATCAATTTTAAACATGAATTATGAGCAGCATGCCAGTAAACACATGAACTATGATATTAGCCAGGGATATCTCACAGATGAACATGGGATATCTCCAAGATATATAAACAAGGGATTAATCTATTTATATCTCCAAGATATATAAATAGATATACAAAATATACAAAATGGCATTTGGGCAAGTCTGCATTAGATTTTGGAGTTCTTCTGGGTTGATGTCGTCTGCATTAGATTTTGGAGTTCAACAGATAACAAATGTGAAGTTTATTTTTAAAAAAATCTAACAAGGTTATCAATGGATAAATTTCAAAATCCACAACACATACACTGGTTGCCCAGACTGACGATTCATTGAACTAATCCAAGTCCAGATTTCGATCTACATGACGGAGCTCGATCTTGATCAGAGATCGGGTAGAGAGACAATACAAAGAACAGCCAAGTAAAATCTAATATCTACAGACATTGGATTCATTCACTTTATATAGCAACATCAAACAATGGAAATTAGCCCGAAGCTAGACTTGACGCTCATGCCTGACATTACGACTACAATCCCAAAAATGTATGGATCTGATAGCATATGAGAATTAGAGAAAAACATTCTGCACAATAATATTCATTTACAAATAGGGTTAGAAACCACTATTTATTCGAATAAAAGACGACAAACTAAAGTAGAAACTTCATAAAATAGAAGCTATAACTGAAACTCCCCTAAGATAAAAACTCATATTTATACACTAATAACTTAAAAACTTCTGGCTGTATTTCTCAACAACAGTAACATCATAGCTGGCCATATGAAAATGTAATATTGAACAACTCTCTTTCAAGAAATAGTACCCAAGATTTGAGAAGAGAATCGACGCAAAGCTATCAGCATTTGGAAATTAGCTGAGCAGATACTTGAATGCTGACATAACTTCCCGGTTGAGACATAACTTCCCAGTCAAAGTAATCTCTGGTCTCAGACTTGCCCAAACGATCCCAACTTTCTCCTCAAGGGATCCCAACATTCTCCAAGATATACAAAATTGAACGAAGATTGTGTCATACCAGAGGCGTGTGTCATACCGGAGGCATGTTGATGGACGATTGTGTTGCAGTGAAATCACTCACAAGTTCGTCAGTTGAAACACTAAAAATATAGAAAATAAAATTAAGAAACATAATGAATAAAATGAATCATCAGTTTACTATGAAAACAATATCTTTTTTACCTTTCTTTCATTGGACAATTACGACTATCGTGATGCACTAGCTTGTTACAACATCGACATAACCGCGGAGGTTTCGATGCTATTTCTCTTGCCTTTTCACCTCCTCCTTTGATCCGTTTTCCGCTACCTTTAGGCTTTGCAATGGATGGCGGATGAATATCAATTGCTTCAGGCAATACTTTCCTTTTCTCTGTTTGTAAAGGTTCCGGATTTTCAAGAGTAAGTTGTTGAACTGCTTCTATGGCCTTATCAATCAAACTGTCTCCCAGATCAAGCTGTTCATTTGAAGGGCGAACCATTTTCAGAAAATTGTGAACTTTATTTGACAACCGGGTGAACTTTAAATCTTGCTCTTTGCCGTAGCTTCCTTGAATCTCAACATCATTACTATCAAGAACTATGTCTTTTGTGACCAATGATGTCCATCTTTTTAAGATATAACATTGAGGCAAAATATCAACAAATTCATTGCGCAATACAACAAGAATATGCCTACATGGTATACCATCAGTTTCAAACTTCTTGCAACTGCAAATTGCGGCTTCTTCTGGACCTTTATATACAACTTCTCTGACTCTATCTTGATTCTTCATTTTGCCCATTCTTTTCACACAATATTGGCGGACATTTCCTTCGTTACCTCTCATCTGAGATGCATAACTCAAGCTTTGAACAGCTTCTTCCTGGAAAACATAAAAATTTTCTTTGCTATAGATCTCTGCCATTTGCCCCTCCATTTCTAAATCTGTAAGCAATTGAGGTCTTGTATGAAGAGTCGCATAATCCGCCGCCAACTCATTTTGCCGTTGTTTCCGTATTGCCCTTTCAAATCTAGTAGCAAACTCAGTTAGAGTATTCATGTTGCTCACATACTTATCAATAAAAGCATTCATGCTCTCCGATCTCTGTGTTGTTCGAATTCCAGCCGTGAATATATCTTTAGAATATGCCGGTATCCATTTTTCACGAATAGAGAAGAGATCTGCGAGCCATTCATGATTATTCAAAGCATTACTGCATATAACATCATCCCATTTGCTTTCAAACTCATCAGGAGTCTCAGAATTCCAGACACATTCTTGAAATGGAATACCAAACTCACTCTTAAATGCTGTAGCACCAAGTTTATCGGGTAGTTTCTTTAGAATATGCCACATGCAATATTTATGAACGGAAACAGGAAATACCTCTTTAATTGCAGCTCCCATGGCAGCATCTTGATCAGTAATTATCACACCCGGTAAATGACCACCCATGACAGCTTTAAATTTCTCAAACAACCAAATAAAAGATTCGATCTTTTCATTGTGCATGAATCCTGCACCGAAATTTATAGTTTGTCCATGGTGATTTACCCCGGTAAACGGTGCAAAGATAAGACGGTATCGATTTGTGTCATAAGTAGTGTCAAATATTAACACATCTCCAAAATGTTGGAATGCCTTTATAGCAAGACCGTCTGCCCAAAATACATGTGTCAATTTATTTTCATCATCTACTTTATAAGCATAATAAAAAGACTGATTCATCTCTTTCTCCTCTTCCAAATGCTCCAACAATAATTGAGCATCATAAGCTTTCTTTGCATCCCTTTCCATTTGCAAGGCATTTCGAATGTCTTTTTCCGTGCATCCTATATCCTCATAACCACCGCTTTCAATTGCCAAGTACGAAATACATTCAGATGTCTTTATGTTTGCCTCTTTTAGCGTGTTTATGAGACTTTTTTGTGCTTCAGTCACATTTCTATTGCTTCTCAAAAATTGTTGTTTTCTTGGAGTGACGCACATATGACTGTGAGATTCCGTAAACCGTCGAATAGACCACTTTCCATCAGGATCTTTTTGAAGCCTTATACCGGCCAGACAATTTTCTCGGGTGATGGCTCTTTTCCTCTTTGCTTTCCCATCCATAACCGGTGTTTTCAATATTGATAGACCTTGCTTTGAGCAAACAAACTGCTGAGAATATCTTTCAGATGTAGTCTTGTCAACCATTGTCGCTGATTTTCTAACCGAAAATCCTGCTAATTTGGCATAATGTTTGTAAAATTCCTCTCCTTCTTCCAACGAGTTAAAAATCTGTCCTTTCCTGGGCTTGTATATATCATCAACATGTTCCCAACCGGATGCGTAATTCGGAGTTGAACTCGATTCAGCCATTGAATATATAAATTCTACAAACTCAAAGAAGAATGTTCAATGTACATGCAACTTCCACTAAAATGCACATGCCTCAAGTTTTTCACTAAAATGCACATGCTTCAAGCATCCAGACTTTTATCTAAATAAATGAAAAATGATAATATCATACTTTTAAAAACATATGGTGGAAAGACATGGTAACAAAAAGCAATTTGACCAGTGAGGCACTCACCACGTGCTACCATCATAGCAGCGAGTAAAATTTAATCAGCATTGCATTACCATAATTTTATCAAAGAATTTAAAAATACTGCGTAAAATTTATGCCTCTTCACATAATAGATCAATATCACACATTTAAATCCACAAATTAATTTATGCCTCTTCACATAATAGATCAATATCACACATCATCACATATGGTGTGGGTGTATTGGGTTTTGCTTTTGCATTTAAAAAGAGACTAACCCAAATATTTAAGATAAACTAGGTGTTTGTAATTTTAAAGCTGGAGATTACATCGTTCACCTTCTCTTTGTACCAAGCATCTCAGTGTTACGTATAACGCATGTGCCCAATGCATATCCAACAGTACAAGAATTCACGATTGGAGTGTCCGTGTTACATAGAGCATGGGAGTGACAAGTATACACATTTCTTTGAACTTGATGTAGAATTTCTCACACCAAAAGATAAATGAATGCATGCAATTGTAAGTTGCTTAGGAAACATTAAGAATTTACTGACAGGTCATTTTAATCCTAATAAACCTTAAGAGAAATATCAGTTGCCAATCAACAGACAGAATTCACATCCATTATCTAGATCAACAGAAAGAATTTAAATCCATAAATTAATTTAAAAACTCAAACAAAAAATATACCTTGATGATGGAGAAGTTGATCTAGGGTTTGGACAAATTGAAGCTCCCACTTGAAGCAGCTTGATGCAACCGGGGTTGAGGGTTTGCTATCGTGGGCGATCTCGAGAACTTAGTCGATGGAGGGCTTGGGGAGCTCACGGCCGCTATGGGTGGATGCTGGCGATCTAGGGCATGGGGAGGGAGATGACGCGATGGGGGGAAGGGAGAAGCGGCGATCTTTCTGGGTGGAGATGGCGCGAGGATGGAGAAGATGCGATCTAGGGCTCTCTTGGGGAGCTCGCGGCCGCGATGGGTGGAGAGGGGATCACGAGGTTGAGGTTGGAGAGGGGATCGCGAGGTTGAGGAGAGCGGAGATCGCGAGGTTGAGGAGAGCGGAGAGCGGAGATCGCAAGTTTTTTGTTTGAGCGTAAGTTGGGGGAGGAGATCTCTGAGCGTAAGTTGGGGGGAGGAGATCTCTGATCAGCCGTTGGATTTAATCCAACGGTCAATAATGCCCAGCTCACAATAAGGTTGTGAGCTCACCATCTCATACTAGCATTACTATATATATATATATATATATATATATATATATATATATATATATATATATATATATATATATATATATATATATATATATATATATATATATATATATATATATATATATATGAGGAGGGATCAAATGACACCCAAAAATAACCCCCAAAAATGACCCCCTATCAAAAATCCTATGCCCCCCATTTTTTCGGAAGATCCGAACGTTGATCTTGATCTCCACACCCTAAATACCTGACCCACCAATTTTCAACCTGATCCCATGTGTTTTGCCCGTTCATCCATCCGACCCAAATTTAACGGTTTCGCATGAACAGAACTTTTGCGAATGGCTGATGGACGGGCAAAACACATGGGATCGGGTTGAAAATTGGTGGGTCAGGTATTTAGAGGGCGGAGATCAAGATGAACGGTTCGGATCTTCCGAAAAAATGGTGGGCATGTGATTTTTGATAGGGGGTCATTTTTGGGGGTTATTTTTGGGGGTCATTTGATCCCTCCTATATATATATATATATATATATATATATATATATATATATATATATATATATAATACATTTGACAACGTTTTTTGAATTCTAGGGCTGACTAGTACAAGATAAAGAGTGGCTGGGATTTGATCTTATGAAATGGAAGGTTGAGATGAAGCTTTGAAACCATGAATGAGACCCTTGAAATTTGGTCCAGCCTTGAAATTTGGTCCAACTTTGAAATTTGGTCCAGCTTTGAAATGATGAGAGCTTTGAAATCATGAATGTGAGCTTTGAAACTTGGTCCAGCTTTGAAATTTGGTCCACCTTTGAAAGCAGCCAGTGAACATGTTTCAAGATGAGGCGTCCGCTAAATTTTCTTACGCTGATTTGTTGTTTCGAGCCGAATTTTTTGTTCTACGCTAATTTGTTGTTCCGCACCGAATTCCGTGACGAAGGGGCCTGCACCGAATTTGTTGTTCCGCGCAAAAGGCACCGAATTTGTTGATCAACGCTAATGCACTTTGGTTATTAAAATGTGTGCGATGACTAGCGGCCGAAGGCGCCCGCTAAATTTTTGTTCGTTTAAATTTTGACAGGGGGAATAATTCTTGGGGAGAACAAAGATTTTGATGGGATATCTTAAATGAATCGCGCCCGAGGGCGCCCGTGCCGAAGCTACATTTTTGTTCGTTTGAATTTGGGAGGGAGAAATAATTTTTGGGGAGAACAAAGATTTTGCAGTAAAATCTTAAATGAACCGTGCCCGCGGGCACGGGTTATGACTAGTATATATATATATTATACATTTGACAACGTTTTTTGAATTCTAGGGCTGACTAGGACAAGATAAAGGGTGGCTGTGATTTGATCTTGGGAAATCAATGGTTGAAATTGAACTTTGTGAAAATTTTAGTGGGAAAAGTGTCTTGGAAACAAAAACTTTGAAATTAGAAGTGTCTATTAAATTTGGAGGAAAAGTGTCTTGGGAACATAAACTTTGAAATTAGAAGTGTCTTGGGAAAGATTGTGGAGATTAAATTTGGAGAAAAGTACTTTGGGAACCTAAACTTTGAAATTAAAAGTGCATTGAGAAAGATTGTGGAGATTAAATTTGGAGAAAAGTACCTTGGGAACCTAAACTTTGAAATTAAAAGTGCATTGGGAAAGATTGTGGAGATTAAATTTGGAGAAAAGTACCTTGCGAACCTAAACTTTGAAATTAAAAGTGTCTTGGGAAATATTGTGGAGAAGCATGATCCATTAAATTAAACAAAATAAAAAATTTAGCGTAAAACAATTTAGCGGAACAACAAATTAGCGTAAAAATACAGAGAGATTTGTCGTTTCGGCGAAGGCGTCCGCTAAATTTTTTTAGCTAATTTGTTGTTCCGCGTCGAAGATGCAGGCGCCAAATTTGTTCGACGCCGAATTTGTTGTTCTGTGCCGAAAGTACCCGTGCCGCTAAATATTTTTACGTTAATTTATTGTTCTGTTAAATTTTGTCTGTGAAAATAATTTTTCGGGGAACAAATATTTCGCGAAGGAAATCTTAAATGAACCGTGCCCGCGGGCGCGGGTTATGACTAGTATATATATATGGTTGTTCAAGCATTTATGTAAACCAATTAAGACAAAAAATTTCTAGTGAAAAATTGGGTTTGTTCTTAAACTCTTTCAAAAGAAAATCCTCTTCTTGGTCTTGTTCTCATAGTTTTCAATAATCTTTCTTGACTAACTCTTGATCTCAAAATAGCTCTTCTATATTATTTGGAAATCAAACAATACAGTCACACTTCATCAACATTAGAGCAACAAGAAACCAGGACATTGGAGGAACAAGTGCCCACAATTGAAGGCTAAAGGTAAAGAGGCTACTCGATTTGTAGCAACGTTTAGTGGTGAATGCATAGATATTGATGATGGTGAGATGTTAGCTGTGTCTTCCTTAGAAGAAAACATGCTTCATGGATTCTAGATTCAGGGTGCGATTCTCATATGACTCCGCTGCGGAGTCACTTTGCGACATACACTCCTAGAGACAGTCCAAATGTATACATGGGGAACCGAGTTATGTCTAGAGTAGCATGGGTCAGTACAATGCGGTTCAAGATGCGGGATGAAGCCATTAGGACACTCACTGATGTTAGGCATGTACCAGATTTACCAGAAATCTTATTTCTCTTAGAGCCTTGACTGGTGTGGGGTGTTGCATGGTGCTCAGGGTAGAGAGAATGAGGGTTTTCAGGAGAGGTCATTTTATGATGTCGACAAAGAAGGTATGTAACTTTATAGGCTTCAGAGTCAAATGGTGATGAGTCAAAGGTTTACTGTACTAGAGAGCTCTTATGGAGGAGCAGTAGAAACTTATAGTAACGTTGTGACAGGGAAGCATGGTCAGTTGCATGATGAGATAACTGTAGTGTGCAGTAAGGGATCATCAGGTGGCAGAGTTCAGGATACATCCCATTGTAGCACAACTCTGTGTGTGTCTCAGATTGAACGTGAAGAGAGAAGTGTCTACAAGGAAGAAGGTGGCTTCAGTGTAGAGTTGTAGTCTTCAGTAGGATCCATAGCTGGGCACAAGGAGGAGTTGGGAATTAGGATTGAGCAACCACAGTACATTAATGATCGACCCATGGAGATGGCACATGTGGCATGGCTCACAGCTGGCAAGAGGAAATACGTCCAAGGCAAGTACATAGAACCTCAGTTCAGAGATGATCAGGAGAAGAGGATCTAACAGATTTTATGAGGCTGCTGCGGTGAAGCATTATTGGAGGTTTAAATCCAGAGATAATGAGTTGAGGATGTCAAAGCCGCATGCAAAAGGTTCTCTCAATTCATGTTTGGGAAAGACAGTGACTGGTGCTTCCTTGGAGGGTTAGAGATGGATCAACTCAGGCGACTATTATAGAAGGCGGCCATGGTTCGACTTCAAGCATTTTTGGGAGACACAGGTGCGGTGTCAGTTCAATTGACGATGGAGCCTAAAGTCGCGAAGTCAACCTTAGAGAGAGAGAGAGAGAGAGAGAGAGAGAGAGAGAGAGAGAGAGAGCCACAAGTAGAGTGGCACGGATGGTGTAGTTCTTCAAGCTTAAAATGTGCTTAAGCTTGGAAATCTCAAGGAACGTTGATGCTCCAAAGGGCACGGTTCCTGATGACAGGTTGGTGGTTTCTAGATCTAAAAAGAGAGGTTTGGAATTTGGGTAGAGCCGTTGTGGAGAGTCTGTAGATGCCATGGTGATAGATGGAGCAGTTCTTGTGTGATGGATGAAGTTTGAAGAAGGGTAGAGTGTTGAATTTTTTTCTTCAAACTCTCATTTAAGGCCTGACACAATCGTGTCATGTTTCCTCTATGGTTGGTACGACCGTGCAGCTATGGCAGAGGTTTCTAGGCCAATGACACGATTGTGTCATGTGTAGTCTATGATTGGCACGATTGTGTGGCGTTGGCAGAGATTCTAAGTTTTAAGCAGCATAGTTAACACCATCATGCCATATGTGACACGATCATGTCAGATGGGTTTTGCGCCTAATGCGGGCCCAGACACGGGAGGTGGGAGAATTCGACCTAGTTTCAGTTTTTTTGTTGTTGAAGATTGTACGGTGACGATTCCAGATGACTCTGTTGGATCCTGTGGATGGCAAACAACACTAGAAGGGGGGTTGAATAGTGTTATATAAAAATAAACTTTTTCGTTCTAATTGGTTAGCACAATTCAAAGCCTTATAATGTTTCCTAAAAGACCAAGTAGAGTGATCTACGCTTGGCTCTTAATCAACTTAAGTAATCTTAAAAACAGATTAGAGAGAAAACTCTTCTAGTAGTCGACTCCCTATGAACAGTAGTCGACTCCCAGAGAGATTTTATGCACAGCTCAGTTTGAAAGAATATGTAATAAAGATATAAGATTACACAGAAATACAGAAAGAAGTCTTTACACAGTGGATACAAAAAGATTGAGCTTGCAATATATTATGAAGAAGTCAAAAAGCCCATTACGCTGTTTAATGTCTCAACAGCCATTTTCTCTTTAAATCAAAAATTAATTTCGCAACAGCCATATTCTTGTTTAATGACTGAGTATTATTTTTTATTCATGTCTGAATTCCAACAGTCATATATTTTCCTCTATATAAACTCAAAATGTCAAGAGTCTTTTTACACTGCGAAAATTTATTCTTCCACCAAGAATTCGTTGCTGCTGTTGCTGAGTGTTTCTGTTCGTCTGTTCGCCTCTGCCTCCACGAACAGCTGCCCCTGTTCTGCAAATCCCTTGCTGTTCCTCTTCCTCTTCCTGTGAGATCGAAGAACTGTTGCTGCTCGCTGGAGCCTTGTATTGTGAGTGCACACTTACAAGGCTGTTGCCGTTGAATCCTGGAGGGTAGCCGCTGGACCTGCCTTGCACCAAGTACTCACTCTGAGGGGCGAAAATCTACTCTTAAGGACAGTGCCTAGCACGCCTCGGCTTTCTGATAAGTCCTTTCTTCCTCTGATTTTAATAGCCACATCCTCTTATCTCTGAAATTTTTACAACAATCTTAAGAGTAAATATGGATGCTGCTATTGTTACTGCTAAATATCTTCCTGATCTTTCTAAAATCGAACTGTTTTCTGGAACTTTCTTTAAGCATTGGCAAGAAAAAGTTTTTAGCACCCTTGATGTCACTGGTTTTGCTTTCGCACTCACTGATCCTAAACCCACCGAAGAGAAAGACCTTCCTGCCTGGGACCGTGCCAACAAAATTTGTCGCCGTACAATCGTCATACCCTCTCTGATGAACTGTTTGATGTCTACTGTCCTACTAAAATTGCTTCTGATATTTGGACTAGCCTAACCAAAAAATATATTCTAGAAGATGCATGTACCCAAAAATTTGCTATAGGCAATGTCCTTCACTTTTCCATGACTGAAGATAAATCTGTTTCCACCCAAATCCATGACTTCCATGTTCTCATTGATGATCTGAAAAATGAAAACATCACTCTCCCTGATCCTTTTGTTTCTGGCTTACTTATTAAAAAACTTCCTGAATCTTGGAAAGACTATAAAAACAGCCTTAAACACAAACGAAAACAAATGTCCCTTGAGGATGTTATCATTCATATTAGGATTGAGGAAAAGAATAGGGAAAGAGAGAAATCCAATTCTGCTAAAGAACTTGTCTCCAAAGCTAATCTAGTTGATAGCAACTCTTCCTTTCCTCCTTCACATCCTAAGAAACACTTCAAGAAATTTAGACCCAACCACAAACAAAATCAGAGATTTCAAAAGGGCCAAAACCACACTACTTTCAAGAAGAAGGGAGAATGCTTCATTTGCAAAAAGCCTGGACACAATGCAGCTCAATGTCGCTTCCGAAAAGATACTCCTAAACCAAGTGCAAACTTGGTAGAGGGAGATATTATTGCTGCAGTGATCTTGGAGGTTAACATGGTGGCACATGCTAAGGATTAGGTGATTGACTCCGGGGCAACTCGGCATATCTGCGCTGATAGAGGAGCTTTTACCTCCTATGTTCCTATCAGTTATGGGGAGGAGAATGTGTACATGGGGATTCAAGACCCTCACCCGTAATCGGGAAAGGGAATGTTCTTCTCAAATTGACCTCAGAAAAACCCCTTCTCTTAGTGAAGTGCTCCAGGTTCCAGATATCCGTTGGAATCTGGTTGTTGTCTCTCTTCTGGAAAAAGTAGGGGTTAAGGTTACTTTTGAGTCTGATAAAATTGTAATGACGAAGAATGGTCAGTTTGTGGGAAAGACAAATTGTAACCAAGGTCTGTTCATTCTGAATGTACTTGAAATCATGAATAATAATGCTTCTTCTTCTTCTGCTTACTTGATTGACTCATTTGATACTTGGCACTATAGACTAGGTCATGTGAATTATTCAGACATTAAGAAAATGAAAGAAATTTGTTTGTTGAATGCTTCTTCTTCCTCTACTGAAAAATGTGGAGTATGTGTAGAATCAAAAGCTACTAAGAAATCTTGTAAATCTGTACACAGAGAAAGTGAATTGCTTGCTTTAATTCATAGTGATCTTGGTGATTTGAAAAGCAATATTACTAGAGGTGGTAAGAAATTCTATATTATTTTTGTAAATGACTTCTCTAGATATACTGAAGTATATTTGCTTAGATCTAATGATGAAGCTTTTGATATGTTTTTGAAGTATAAGACTAAAGTAGAGAATCAACTTAATAAGAAAATAAAAAGGATTAGATCAGATAGAGGAGGGGAGTTTACATCTTTTAATGAGTGTTGTGAATAACATGAGATTATTCATGAAACTACACTTCCTTATTCTCCTGAATCTAATGGCATATCAGGAAGGAAAAATAGAACCTTAAAAGAGATGATGAATGCTTTGCTAATTAGTTCGGGTGCACCACTTAACCTATGGGGAGAAGTTATTCTCTCTGCTTGTCATATTCAGAATAGAATTCCCATACGAAATCAGGTAAGACTTCTTATAAACTTTAGGTAGGTCACTCTCTAAACCTTAGTTACCTCAAAGTGTGGGGGTGCCTAGCAAAAGTACTTTTACCTTAACCTAAGAAAAGAAAGTTAGGTCCTAAAACTTTTGATTGCATGTGTATTGGATATGCTCATAATAGTGCTTCATATAGATTCCTAGTGATTAAAAGTGAGCAAAATATCATGGAACTTAACACTATTGTTGAAACCAGGAACGCTGATTTCTTTGAGCACATATTTCCAATGAAAATGGATAATGTTAGGTTGACTTCTGCATCTCACTCTTCGCACCCTTCTGATGCACCATCACATGATAATGATGATGAGATAGACGTAAGAAGGAGTAAAAGAGTTAGGAAGGAGACTAATTTAGGCGGTGGCTTTTTCACTTTTCTAATTGATAATGATCCTCTTCCATACCATGAAGCCATCACATCTCCTGATGCCACATTTTGGAAAAAAGCAATCAACAGTGAACTAGAATCCATTATGTCAAACCACACTTGGGAACTTGTTATCTTGCCCCTAGGAGCTAAAACTATTGGTTGCAAATGGATATTTAAAAGGCAGCTAAAACCTGATGGTTCTATTGATAAGTTCAAAGCTAGATTAGTTGCTAAAGGTTTCAACCAAAAGAAAGACATTGATTATTTTGATACATTTATCCCTGTCACTAGGATAGCTTCTATTCGTGTCTTGGTTGCTTTTGCATCTATTCATAGTCTTGTTATCCATCAAATGGATGTAAAGACTGCCTTTCTGAATGGAGACTTGGAAGAAGGGATTTATATGGAACAACGTGAAGGTTGTATCACTCCTGGAAATGAACATAAAGTATGCAAGCTTGTTAAATCTCTTTATGGTTTAAAACAAGCTCCAAAACAATGGCATTATAAATTTGATTCTGTTTTGCTATCAAATGGTTATAATATTAATGATGCTGATAAATGTATTTACATAAAGTTTGATAATGATGTTGGTGTTATTATTTGCTTATAAGTTGATGACATGCTTATTCTCGGCATCAACCTAGATGTAGTAAATGCAACGAAGTCATTCTTGTCTTCTAAGTTTGATATGAAAGACATGGGTGAAGCTGATGTGATCTTAGGTATTAAATTAACTAAGACACCTAATGGTATTATGCTTTCACAAGAACATTATATTAGTAAAATGCTTGAAAATTTTGGATATCATGATCAAAAACTTGTAGCTACTCGATATGATGCTAGTTTACATTTAGCTAAAAAATTTGGTGAATCTGTTTCACAAATTATATATGCTTAGATCATTGGTAGCTTGATGTATTTGATGAATGTACTCGCCTTGATATTGCATATGCTATTAGTAGATTGAGTCGTTACACTCAAAATCCTAATAGTGATCAATGGAATGCATTGTCAAGAGTTATGAGATATTTGAAAGGAACTCTTGCATATGGATTGTTTTTAGTGGCGATCCATCGGGTTTAGAAGGTTTTACTGATGCAAATTGGATCTCTGATTCAGATTAGCTTAAATCCACAAGTGGTTATGTTTTTACACTTGGTGGAGGTGCTGTGTCTTGGAAATCTTCCAAGCAAACTTGCATTGCTCGGTCTACAATGTAATGCCCTACATAGCTACTGCACAAGTACTAGAGGGGGGGGGTGAATAGTACTTTAAAATAATTAAGAAGATAATTCCTAATTATCTTGCAAACTCAACCAACAATGCGGAAATGTAAATATTGACAACAAAGAAATGCAATCGCAAACAGACGATATAACGGGTTCGGATCCACCCAAGTCTCCCCGACTTGTTTCCGGTGATCCTACGTCCCAAACACCCGGATCCCCTCCGGCTACTTGAGTTAGAAACCTCTAACTCAAATTTGCACTATGAAATACTTATAGAAAACCTCTACAAGATCAAATCATACACAAATGAAAATGTGACTCCCACAAACCGGGATCACACACAAACTCTCACAACCGAGAGTAAAACACTTGTAATATCAAAGTAAATGAAATACGAAATGCTTACCAACAAAATCCTATGCCTTGAGTAAACTTACGATTTAGGGCAAGGAGGATGTTGGGGAAGATGAATGCACCAAACCCTAGCTCCAAGATGTTGACCAGCAATGGAGGCCTAGGAAGATGTTGGTGACCTTGTATCAAGCTCTTGGCTTGAATGGCTCACAATCAATGTGAATCTCTCTTTGGAAATAAGAGTGAGAGAGAGATTTGAGAAATGAATGAGCTTGGAAATGAGAATTAATGCTTCTCTTTGATTCTCTAAACTCAATAAATATCAGCCTTGAATGCTATGAAAGCAGCCCTTCAAGTATATATAGGATAGAGGAAAGAGAGAGCAAAATTCGTGGCATTTAATGCTCCAACGGCTCTATTCTGAAGCAGACTAGTCGGTCAAAGAAGTATCACTGACCGACTAGTTTCTCAACTAGTCGGTCGGTGATTCAACTTGAACCGACTAACTGAAGAACAGCCAAAAGGTGAAGTTCAGGAGATAGAGAACTAGTCGGTCTAAGAAGACTTGCCAACCGACTAGTTTCACAACTAGTCGGTCGGTGAGTGTTCTTTGACTGACTAAGAGATGAAATCAAATAGGCTGAATACAAGTTGAACTAGTCGGTCTGAGAACAAATTCCAACCGACTAGTTTCTCAAGTAGTCGGTCGATAATCGTTCTTAGACCGACTAATGATAAACAGTAGCTCAGGCTGAAAAACTGAACACACAGCTAGTCGGTCTAAGAAGGATTCCTAACCGACTAGTTTCACAACTAGTCGATCGGTGATCCTGCTTGGACCGACTAACTGTAAACAGTAAAGAGCTGAAATTAGTCAAGGCATTCTAGTCGGTTCAAGCAGGATTGCCGACCGACTAGATTGCCATCTAGTCGGTTGGTTCTTCTTCTTGAACCAACTAACATGCACAAGAAGCCGCGAAACGAAGCGCGAAGCTTCGGGAAAGTTTGTATGGGCTTCTAATAAGATCCTAGCTCTAAGTTATGAGCGTTATGAAGATTAAAACGTAAGACATACTCAAGGCTTAACAATCTACGAAACGAAGCTAGAAGACTATAAATAAAACTTGACGAACCGTCTTCAATGCTTCGATCCGAATCTCTTGACTTCAATAATGGTCCTTGAGCTTCAACGAAGCTTCAAACACACGATCACGCGCTTTGAGAAGTCTCGAGACGTCGTTTTTTATGTTCATAGAATTTTGGCGACGATCTCTATAACTGCGCTCACAAAGAGTTAGTTCACAATATTTATGTTTGTTCATCATGAAACCCAAATCCAGGAAATCAATACTCAACATTCTCCCCCTTTTTGGTGATGACAAACCAACATAAATAATAATCAATAATAACGATTCAAATGAAATTTACTTACTCCCCCTGCATTGATGACACGTTAATTCCATATTAAATAATAATCATAAGCATCAAGCAGATGAGGAAAGTATAAAATGTGAATCCAATTATCGAAATTTAGGATCTAAATCCATTTTTATATCTTAACTCCCCCTGAATCTAACATATCAAATTAGATTCACGGAACATTGCTTTAAATTATCATTTAGCACATTATCATTATTAATTCTCTCCCCCTTTGGCATTAGCAAAAAGAGTGGGAGGAGATCAACGACAACAACAATGGCTACAAATAAAAGCACGGGAGTCGTAGAATACGACCACGGTCCAAATGACACCAAAGAAAAATACGAAGAAACTCAAAGCATGCCAACGAGACCATAGTCGATAATCGAACAATAAAATCATCAAAACTCAAATTAATTTCATGTATTGAGTTATGGAACATACTCTCCAATATCAACATTCTTGATGAATTAAGTGCATGGAAAACAATTCTATGTTTTCATAGAAATAATTTCTATTAAATCAAGAAAGTCATCGAGCGACGCAGTCAACATCAGAGACAAAAAAAATAATGTGCACACTGAAGTAAAAGTCAACACGATGTATATATATATATATAACAAAATGGATACATCTGACAACATACATAATAACGATCGAACGATCGGAGCACATCATACAACATATGTCACACCGGACATCATACAACAAAAGTGTATCATCAAAACATCAAAAATACATCAAAAATCCAGAACCACCCAAACTATCCTACCCCACACTCCCACTACAAAATATATCATCCAATGTGCATAGGGAGAGTCCTCCAACGCAAGCTCAGGAGGCGGAGGCAGGGTCAGCAGCAGCAGCAGGCTCTGCAGACGGGGTGGTGGTCACTGGGTCAACGGGAGTGTCCACAGAAGGGAGAGTCGCAACGGGAGTGGCCTCGGGAGCACCAGACGAAGTATCCACCGAAGGAATGGTGGCAGCAGGTGTGCTCTCGGGAGCACCAGCAGACGTAGCAGCAGCAGCAGACGGACCCTCTGGAGCACGAACAGCAGATCCAACAAGCTCCTGGAGCTCATCCTCATCCATCTCCTCATCGTTAGAAACTAACGGAGGAACCTCAATGCCCAAGTGAGAGCAGATACGAGCTAGCATCACCTCAGAATGAGACACACGAGACTCCACACGTCGCAGAGAGACGGCAAACTCAGCGAGAGTAGGAGTAGGAGGAGGAGCAGAAGCAGCTGAAGCAGAGGGGATACTCCTCTGAACGTGACGAAGCATCGCAAGAGACTTCTTGACGGCCGTCGCATTCAGTGGAGGACCAAGAGGACGCTCATCGTCGGGAGGAAGAGGGACACCGAAACGATGGAAAACGAGTGTCAAAAGGCAGGGTAATGGATGTGAGCTGATTTTGTGGACTTTCGGATACATTCGAAAGAGTCCATCTTATCAAGAATTATCCTAGCCCAATTGATCTCGCTCCCCATGAAGAGAGCGTAGATCAGCTTAAGGAATGGCTGGGAAGGCAAGCTCGAGGAAAAGTACTTCGAAAGGAGGCACGACTTCAGGATAAGATTAAGTACCCAGGCATTTGTCTTGAAAGATTTTGAAGGAACGCCAATCATGGCGGGAGGGATGACATGGAACATTTCAGCGAGCATGGTCTGGTCAAGATCAGAAATATCATCCACAGAGATATCGGCAGGGAGAAGGCCAGAAGAAGAGACACCAATCAAATCCCCTAAGATTTCTTCCATGAGGACAATCAGTGTCCCCAAGACAGTCGTCTCAATGGAATGGGTGTCGTCATACTGACCCCGAACACGATTCGCATAGAAAAGCTTGACAAGACGGGGGTACGGGTGAGGGTTTGCCTTGGGGTCATGGCGAAGATAATCAAGAAGACCGCTGTAGGAAAGAAGATCGGCAAGGTGAGGGAAATCGGAGAACTGAACGAAGTGCTCCAATATCAATGGACAGTGCTCTATACGGTTGTAAGCCGCGGGACACAACAGGTCATCGCGACACAACGATATATCGACACCGCCCACTGGCATGGGATCCTTCCCCTTAGACGGTCGAGTGCTAGATCTAGGAGGAGGAGTAGGAGCCCTATCGGTAGGCTCAGACTCGGGGATATACTCGGTGTCGGAATCAGAAGCACCGGGAGGAGTGGGAGCACGAAAGGAGGCAGGAGACACAGTCTGCTTCCTAGGCTTGGGTTGAGATCTAGGCTTAGCGGTCGCCGTCCTCTTCTTCTTAAGAGGAGGCGAATACGACGATGGATGGGTCGATTTGGCTCGGCGTTTGGGTTGCGGGGGGTCCGTAGATGGAGACTCTACGGTCATGGGTGACGGACGCGAGGGTTCGATGGGAATACGTGTCTTTGGCATGATCGAGACGAGACACGCACAATCAACGCACGAGATCGACACACAATCGAAAGAAATTAAACCTAGAAACCGAAACCCTAGCACAAACCCTAATTAGAACGAAATCTAGAAGAAAACGAACTAGAGCTGAAATCACACCCTAAAAAGCTGAAAGGGAGTGAGAGAGTTACCCTAGAACGAAGATGGAGGGAGATCGACGGAGAAGATGACCGGAAAATGACGCAAACGGCAGAGGAGATGAAGGGTTTCGGGGGTTTGGGCTGAGAGAGACAAGTTTGCACCGATTAGAATGAGTTCTAATCGATGCGGGCAAGAATAAAAACGATTGGAATGCCAAAAGACGCAACAGCCCCTGTGCATTTAGTCGGTCACAGTTCAAGCGCTGACCGACTAGATGACGATCTAGTCGGTCGGCCAATGAGCTTGAACCGACTAAGTGCAAACAGTAACTGAAGCCAAATTTTGAGCAAGAGTTAGTCGGTCTGAGTTCATTCACTGACCGACTAGAACTGAATCTAGTCGGTCGGCCAATGAACATGAACCGACTAAGAGAGTCCAAAAATTTGAAATTTTGAAATTTTGAGTTCTCTCCTACGTGTACTTGGACGAAACATCGAAATACTCTCATACATCATTATACTACCCCGTAAAACATCGAAAATCTTAAATACGACGTTCATGAATAATTCGAGCATAAATTCCGAAAATTCAAACAAAAATCCAGAAAATCCCAATAAATCTAGCATAAGCATATATGAAGAAATTTAATATCATGCAAGATTATTGAAAATATGAATCCTAAATCTCGGATTCACCCATAATCCCCAATTCTCGACGTAACCGCACAAAGGAGTCTTCCTTGAGTGGTTTCGTGAAAATATCAGCGATTTGCTTCTGGGTTTCAACGTACACTAAAATGATGTCCTTTTTAGCAACATGATCATCTAAGAAATGGTGACGGACATCTATGTGTTTAGAACGGGAATGGAGTACCGGATTCTTAGAGAGAAATATTGCACTTTGGTTGTCCACCATGATAGGGCAAGTATCACAGTTTATACCAAAGTCTTTAAGAGTGTGTCTCATCCAAAGAACATGAGCACACGCAGCACCGGCGGCAATATATTCCGCCTTGGTGGTTGAAAGTGATACGGAATTCTGCTTCTTGGAAAACCAAGAGACAAGAGAATTTCCTATAAAATGGCAAGTGCCACTAGTACTTTTCCTGTCGGATTTGCATCCCGCATAATCTGCGTCACCATATGAGATTAACTCATATGTGCTAGACTTTGGATAAAGTAATCCAAAGTCGAGTGTGTAACTTAAATAACGGAAAATTCGTTTTACCGCTACTAAGTGAGATTCCTTATGTTGAGACTTATAACGAGCACATACACATACGGCAAACATAATATCGGGCCTACTAGCAGTAAGATATAATAAACTACCTATCATACCTCGATATAGACGAATGTCTACATCTTTACCGCCCGAATCCTTATCAAGATGTGTAGTAGTGCTCATTGGAGTCTTCTTGCCTGAGGCATTCTCCATTCCAAATCGCTTTAGCAACTCCACCGTGTACTTGGTTTGGTGGATGAAGATTGCATCGTTCATTTGGCGAATTTGGAGACCTAAGAAATATTTGAGCTCACACATGTGGCTCATCTCAAATTGATCCTTCATAACATTAGAAAACTCTTCGCAAAGAGTGAAGTTAGTAGCACCGAAAATGATATCATCAACGTAAATTTGAACTAAAATAATATCATTATTCGAATACTTAACAAATAATGTAGAATCAACTTCACCCATTTTAAAACCCAAATCCAAAAGAAAGTTCTTTAGGCGGTCATACCAAGCTCGAGGAGCTTGTCTCAAACCATAAAGTGCTTTCTTAAGTTTGAAAACGTGATTTGGAAATTTTTCATTTATAAAACCCGGAGGTTGAGAAACATAAACTTCCTCAACAACATCTCCGTTTAAAAACGCATTTTTTACATCCATTTGAAAGAGTTTAAAATCTTTATGGCATGCAAAAGATAATAATAATCTAATAGATTCTAATCTAGCTACCGGAGCAAAGGATTCTTCGAAATCTATACATTCCTCTTGCCGGTAGCATTGAGCTACTAACCGAGCTTTGTTCCGGATGACGATTTGGTTTTCGTCGGTCTTGTTCTTGAAAATCCATTTCGTTCCTATAACGGTGTGGTTCTTCGAAGGCAATGGAACAAGCTCCCAAACCTCATTCCTCTCAAATTGAATGAGTTCCTCCTCCATGGCAAGGATCCAAGCACTATCTTCGCACGCTTCGGTAATATTCTTTGGCTCTATTGAGGAGGCAAAGGCATAATGAGCGAAGTAGTTGACTTGAGATCTCGTCTTGACACTATCAAGTATGTTGCCAATGACTTGCTCATGGGGATGGTCACGAACTGTATGAAGCCGTTTGGGAATTCCCTGATCACTAGGAACATTCTCAAAAGATTCATTAGTAGGGTTAGTATCAATAGAATCAATAGAATTAGAATTACCAATAGAATCACATAAGACATCCATGGAGTCATCATCATTAGTAATTCTAGTCGGGACAAAACCTTCATTAAATGAAACATGAAGAGATTCCTCGATCGTTGAGGTTCGTTTGTTGTATATTCGATAGGCTTTGCTATGGGAGGAATATCCAACAAATATCCCCTCATCGGATCTTGGATCAAATTTGTCCAAACTACCATACGTGTTTTTAATAAAACATTTTGCGCCGAAAACTCGAAAATGTTTAACTTGAGGCAATCTGCCAAACAACAATTCATAACAAGTTCGTTTGGTGCCGGGCCTCAAAAGTATTCTATTAAACACATAGCAAGCGGTATGTACCGCTTCCGCCCAAAATTGATGGCCAAGTTGGCTATCATCAAGCATAGTGCGAGCACATTCCACTAGCGTCCTATTCTTCCTCTCAACAACACCATTTTGAGGGGGTGCACGAGCGAAAGAAAAGGTGTGAGTAATACCAACTTCATCACAAAAATTTGAGAAAGATTCATTCTCAAATTCCCCTCCATGATCACTACGAATAGTGACAATGGTGGTTCCAATGAGATTTTGTACTTTCTTAACAAATATTGTGAAGTTTTCAAAAGCATCATTTTTATTACTTAAGGAAAATACCCAAGTAAATCTAGAAAAGTCATCAACGATGACAAGTCCATATCGTGCATTTCCTAATGAAGCAACTCTAGTTGGCCCAAAAAGATCTAGATGTAAAAGCTCTAGATGCCGCTTAGATGAAATGCTTTTCTTAGGTTTAAAAGACGATTTTGGAAGCTTGCCTTGTTGACACGAGTCACAAAAGCTTTTCTTTTGAAAGACAAGCTTAGGAAATCCTTTAATAGAATTTAACTTGGAAAGCTTAAAAAGTGTTCCAAAGTTCACATGACCAAAACGTCGATGCCATAAGTGTTGTTCACTTGTGTTGGTAATGAGACATTGTTCATGTGATTTTGGAAGATCTAATATATAAATATCCTTATGGCGTGTGCCAGAGAATTATACATCATTAGTATTTTTATTCAAAATATGACACATTCCTTTCGCAAAGCTAACTTTGTAACCTTTGTCCCAAAGTTGGCTTATTGAAATAAGATTGTGGTTTAATCCTTTAACAAGGTAAACATCACTTATTAGTGGTTTAGAAGGATTACCTACTTTACCAACATCAATGATGGGTCCGCTCTCGTTGCCTCCAAAGACGACTCGGTTCCCATTTGCAATGGGCACCACTCC
The DNA here is from genome assembly GCA_030789695.1 of Scilla litardierei. Classification (NCBI taxonomy): domain Eukaryota; kingdom Viridiplantae; phylum Streptophyta; class Magnoliopsida; order Asparagales; family Asparagaceae; genus Scilla; species Scilla litardierei. The sequence goes on along the minus strand of CM061137.1, from coordinate 153,033,325 downwards.
GGAGAGCAATTGAGCATCACCGGTCATGTGTTTTGAACACCCGCTATCGAGTATCCAATTATTCTTGGAGCTAAATTTGGATTTGTTGCTTCGTTTCTTTTTCTTGAGTACCTAAAGATAGACATATCATTCCATGGTACCCAAGGTCATTGGGTCCTAAAGATTAGACCTTTGAAAGCCAAGTCCAATTGGACTTAGACTTCCCCACATAATCCTCATTATGAACTACATTCATGAAATAAGAATTCATGTAAGCTTGTTTTTCATGCATATTGGTGTTCTTCGGGCCCCAAATAGTGAATATTTTGGGAACCCTATTCCTATTGGGAGCATGCATACGTTGTTGATTTCTACGTGATGCATGTCGTCGATATGCATATGGCACATGATGAAATGGTGGTGGAATCATATGATATGGTGCATGATGATAATTGTTCATATGATAATGTGGATGAACATATGCATGTGGAGGAACACGTACGTGAGGGTGTCTCACTTGGTGTGCACGTGCTCGTGGACGTGGTGCATAAAAATCATCATAATTGTGAACCGGTGGAGTAGGATGTGTGTTCCTACGTGGCATGGTATTGGTGTACATAAATGCATGACCCTTCTTTGGAGGTCCACCCAAAGTGGGTTTCTTTCCAAACGAGGGTGTGTACAAAGTGGAAGCACCATTGGTAGATGAACTACCAATAGAGTGTTTGCTCCCACTCGTTGAGGCATCGGAAGTTGGCCTAACAAAGGTAGTAGACGATTCAGATGAATTTCCCATCTTATACCCCAAGCCAATGTGGTGATTGGCCGGAAGTAAGTCATTTAGGATATTATCCAAATGGTTCTTACTTTTATTGAATTTATTAATTCGGCCTAATGTGCACTCATATTTCTCGGTGAGAGAACGCATAGAAGCATCCAAGGTGGACACTTGCGATGTGAGCACATAAACATGAGATTTGAGATTCTCATTCTCAATACTCAAAGTTGAGTTTTAAGAGGTCAAATCCGCTATCTTGTGTTCCTCCGAATCCTCAATATGAACATGCTCAAGTTGAGATTTGAGATTTACAATCTCATTTCTCAAGTCTTCAACGACGGTGTCGTTGTTGATAACGATAGGTTTAGGTGAGGTTTGGAGACTAACTAACTCATCTTTGGTCTTAGTATATCTATTTACTAATTTAGAATATTTAGACCAAATTTGCTCGTTAGCTAATCTAAGGTCGTCCATAGTTACCTCATCGCCTTCATCCTCGCTATCATCGGAGGAAGACTCTTGATCATGCTCCTCTCTAGCCATGAAGCACATGTGTGCTTGCTCCACTTGTTCATCATCCGATTCTCTACTTGAGGAGTCCTCGTTGGAGTCGGTGAATGTCCCGACAAGTCCTTTCTTGTACCCTTTCTTGTACTTCTTTGACTTGTCGAACTTTGGCGCCTTCCACTTCTCCTTGTGTTTGTTTTGAGGACAATCCGCTTTCATGTGACCTGGCTTGTTGCATTTGAAACACAAAGGAGCGGAGGCGTTAGAAGAACTAAATTTAGATTTGTTCTTGAAATTACCTTTCCAGAAGAATCGGTTGAACTTCTTTTCCATGAGGGCAATGGATTCCAAGTCCAAATCTTCTTCCGATTCTTCATCATCGGTAGATGTAAATGTAGATGGAGCGGCCTTGAACGCAATCGCCTTTTTCTTTGGCTCGTCTTGCTTCAAGTAAGACTTCATCTTGTCCTGCAACTTTAGTTTGCTATCCTTGCGTACCTCATAAGACATCAAGGTACCAATTAGTTGGATAACAGTATATTTACTCATATTATTACCTTCCTCGATGGCGAAGGTACGCTTTTCCCAACAAGAAGGAAGTCCGTCAATTATCTTTGAGACTTTCTCCTTTTGGGTGTAGGTCTTTCCAAGAGCCTCCAACTCGTTGGTGATGTCGACGAAGCGAGCATAGTACTCCTTCATCTTCTCACCCTGTTGCATATGAAATAACTCGTAATCTTTATTTACAACTACGAGTTTGGAGTCTCTTACCCTACTCGTTCCTTCATGCAAGATGAGGAGAGAGTTCCAGATTTGATATGCACTCTTACATGTGCATATCTTGTTGAAGTCCTCGGGCTCCAAAGCGCATTGCAAGGCATTCATTGCCTTGGCATTGCTTACCTCCGCGGCGACCTCCGCGGTAGTCCACTTAGCGAAATCTTCTTCTTCGGGCTCGACGTACTCCGTCAACGTGGCTCTCCATAATGAAGCACTCCGGAGGAACGTTTCCATCCGGCATTTCCAGTACCCATAGTTGGTACCGTTGAAGAAATGAGGCCTAGTCGAGGAGTGTCCTTCCATCACCGAAGAAGATCCTTCACGGTTCCTGAAGGTGCTGTAGTCTGAAGGTGGACGTACGGTTTTATTGTCGTTGGAAGACATAGCTAGGTACTTGGCTTTGATACCAAATGTAATGCCCTACGTAGCTACTGCACAAGTACTAGAGGGGGTGAATAGTACTTTAAAATAATTAAGAAGATAATTCCTAATTATCTTGCAAACTCAACCAACAATGCAGAAATGTAAATATTGACAACAAAGAAATGCAATCGCAAACAGACGATATAACGGGTTCGGATCCACTCAAGTCTCCCCGACTTGTTCCCGGTGATCCTACGTCCCAAACACCCGGATCCCCTCCGGCTACTTGAGTTAGAAACCTCTAACTCAAATTTGCACTATGAAATACTTGTAGAAAACCTCTACAAGATCAAATCATACACAAATGAAAATGTGACTCCCACAAACCGGGATCACACACAAACTCTCACAACCCGAGAGTAAAACACTTGTAATATCAAAGTAAATGAAATACGAAATGTTTACCAACAAAATCCTATGCCTTGAGTAAACTTACGATTTAGGGCAAGGAGGATTTTGGGGAAGATGAAGGCACCAAACCCTAGCTCCAAGATGTTGACCAGCAATGGAGGCCTAGGAAGATGTTGGTGACCTTGGATCAAGCTCTTGGCTTGAATGGCTCACAATCAATGTGAATCTCTCTTTGGAAATAAGAGTGAGAGAGAGATTCTTGAGAAATGAATGAGCTTGGAAATGAGAATTAATGCTTCTCTTTGATTCTCTAAAATTCAATAAATATCAGCCTTAAATGCTATGAAAGCAGCCCTTCAAGTATATATAGGATAGAGGAAAGAGAGAGCAAAATTCGTGGCATTTAATGCTCCAACGGCTCTATTCTGAAGCAGACTAGTCGGTCAAAGAAGTATCACTGACCGACTAGTTTCTCAACTAGTCGGTCGGTGATTCAACTTGAACCGACTAACTGAAGAACAGCCAAAAGGTGAAGTTCAGGAGATAGAGAACCAGTCGGTCTAAGAAGACTTGCCAACCGACTAGTTTCACAACTAGTCGATCGGTGAGTGTTCTTTGACCGACTAAGAGATGAAATCAAATAGGCTGAATACAAGTTGAACTAGTCGGTCTGAGAACAAATTCCAACCGACTAGTTTCTCAACTAGTCGGTCGACAATCGTTCTTAGACCGACTAATGATAAACAGTAGCTCAGGCTGAAAAACTGAACACACAACTAGTCGGTCTAAGAAGGATTCCTAACCGACTAGTTTCATAACTAGTCGGTCGGTGAACCTTCTTGGACCGACTAACTGTAAACAGTAAAGAGCTGAAATTAGTCAAGGCATTCTAGTCGGTTCAAGCAGGATTGCTGACCGACTAGATTGCCATCTAGTCGGTTGGTTCTTCTTCTTGAACCAACTAACATGCACAAGAAGCTGTGAAACGAAGCGCGAAGCTTCGGGAAAGTTTGTATGGGCTTCTAATAAGATCCTAGCTCTAAGTTATGAACGTTATGAAGATTAAAACGTAAGACCTACTCAAGGCTTAACAATCTACGAAACGAAGCTAGAAGACTATAAATAAAACTTGACGAACCGTCTTCAATCGCTTCGATCCGAATCTCTTGACTTCAATAATGGTCCTTGAGCTTCAACGAAGCTTCAAACACACGATCACACGCTTTGAGAAGTCTCGAGACGTCGCTTTTGATGTTCATAGAATTTTGGCGACGATCTCCATAACTGCGCTCACAAAGAGTTAGTTCACGATATTTATATTTGTTCATCATCAAAACCAAATCCGGGGAATCAATACTCAACATACTATGGAATCCGAGTTTATTGCCTTGGAGAAGGCATGTAGTGAAGCCGAAAGGCTTAAGAACCTTCTTGGTGATCTTCCCATTTGTGAAAAACCGGGTACCGTCTGTGTCTATCCATTGTGATAGTCAAGCTGCAATTACAAAAGCCAAAAATAAAGTTTTTAATGGGAAGAGTAGGCATATATGCCTAAGACACTCTATTGTGAGGCAGTTGCTAGATCATGTGATAGTATCCCTTGATTATGTGAGGTCAGAGATGAATTTGGCAGATCCTCTGACAAAACCATTAAATAGGAAGTCAGTGGAAAGTATATCGAGGGGAATGAGACTTATACCTAAAACATAGGTCAAGAGTGATGGTAACCCAACCTATGTGATTGATGATATCATGAAGTAGGTTCATATGGGTAATAAGAAGTCACTTGTTGATCGTGAGGAGCACTATCATTATGTTACATGTCCCTTTCCTATGGTGTAGATAATGCTATCGACGATGAGAGAGGATGAGCATATGGCTCTTAATGGAAACCATAGCCCTTGTTGGATGGTGTGCATAATCGTCGAGCACACTTGATGGGTCCACCTATATGGGTGTGGAAGTGGGGTTGCTTCCTATGTGAATATGGGTACATTTGCTAGAGCACTCATGAAAATCCAGGTATGGCGCATGGCCGAAACGTGCCAACCCGTAAGAGCACACAACTATTCTTTGATGATTCAATATGGGTTGTGAGTCAATGTTTTACAATAAAGGAGATTAGTTCATAGAAACTATATGTTTCCCCAACTTCTTGTAGAACACACCTTTATTCCATAAGTAATGGTTCATAGACCGAAAGTCACCATTGCTAATGTATTGAATTGTCGTATTCGTTCTCACATCATTTTTTGTTCATATTCTATGATTCTTATATCCTTACCTTTGAATTTTGAAATAGTGGGGGATTGTTGGATATTTCTTAAAATTCAAAGCCAACTTCAGTCCCACATTGGATGGGTATATAAGAGACTTCTTTCATATGTGCTATTGGACTTGTATACGGGCTAGGAATAAGGGGTATCTCGCGGGCGCATGAGCCTAAACCGGAATCGAGCCCAAATCGAGTTGGGCCAAATGGAAAATGTGGGCGACGGATCCTGAAACCCTTAGCGTGTGGGCGATGGCGTCGTGCCAGCGCAGGGGGGTTCACGCGTCGTGACTGCGACAATTTTTTCATTAAATTGTTGTTTAATGTCTCAACAGCCATTTTCTCTTTAAATCAAAAATTAATTTCGCAACAGCCATATTCTCGTTTAATGACTGAGTTATTATTTTTTATTCATGGCTGAATTCCAACAGTCATATATTTCCCTCTATATAAACTCAAAATGTCAAGAGTCTTTTTACACTGCGAAAATTCATTCTTCCACCAAGAATTCGTTGCTGCTGTTGCTGAGTGTTTCTGTTCATCTGTTCGCCTCTGACTCCACGAACAGCTGCCCCTGTTCTGCAAATCCCTTGCCGTTCCACTTCCACTTCCTGTGAGATCGAAGAACTGTTGCTGTTCGCTAGAGCCTTGTATTGTGAGTGCACACTTACAAAGCCGTTGCCGTTGAATCCTGGAGGGTAGCCGCTGGACTTGCCTTGTACCGAGTACTCACTCTGAGGGCGGAAATCTACTATTAAGGCACGCCTCGACTTTGTGATAAGTCCTTTCTTTCTCTGATTTTTTCTCTGAAATTTTTACAACACGGTATCTATGTTGAAAGGTGCATGTTTACTTTGCGACCTTGAGATTGAATGTTACATGAATTATTGTTTGTATCGGATATCAAAAATCTGTGTTATAAGGGGTTGTGATTAGGACTAAAGCATGATTCTAATGGTTGGAAGCCATCCTATTTAACTGCTTATGGTTAACGTTATATGCTAATTTAAGCCTTACGCGAATTTTTATCGTTCTTTAAGAAAACAAATTCAACATACTATCACGTGACATCATGTAATGTATAAATCTAAGAAAGATACTTACTTGAAGTAAAACAAAATATTTAGAGGGTTCACTAAAAGGGATTTAAAAGAAATAAAAAAACCAGCATATTTTGAGAAAGTTCATATGAAAAACCAAAGTTTGCGGAGAAGTTAGGGGCAAATTATGCAAATAGCAGAGTAAAAGAGGAGGAAAGTGAAAGTCATTTTCCTTGAAATCCACTCCTTTATTAGTTTTCCACACGTCGTCAATGGATGTGATTTCCGCTTCCTTCAGCCGGCACTTACCAGGAACGAAATATTAAATTTAAAAAGGAAAAAAAAGGTTAAAAAAAGCAAGGTATCAGAAACGCAATTAAAAAACCCTATATCTCTTCATTCTCTTTTGTATTTCTCTCTCTAGAGTCGTGAAACAGAACCCAATGGCATCGGTTTCAGATTCCTGCGGCGATCCCTAAATCCCCAAAAAACTTCGATCAATTCCCAATGTCCCATCGCGATTCCGGCGAATCATTCAGCTGAATTCTCGATCGAAGCGAAGCCTTATTGTTCTTTTGATCTGGAATTCATACTCATCAGCAACTGTTTCATTCCTCAATTTCGTCATCTGGATCGAGGATTAGTAATTTACACGAATTGGCACCGGGTTTATTTTGATAGCTATCGAGTCTCTCGAGATTCGATCGCAAGTATTGAATCGGAATCGCCAGGTGTTGCTTCTGATCTCAATTCATCGTTGAACTTCAAATTGATCGCTCTTGAAACGTTTCAGTATTGTTGAATCTTACGAACTGTTCTTATATCTTGATCGAGAGTTGAATCGGCTTGGAGTGTTTTAGTTGTTATAGGTATATAGATGAATGGATAAATCAATCCAATTGACTTCATTCAAGTCCCAAATCCGAGACTTTAGATCTCTAGTAGTTGAATTTGTCTATTTGTTTATTTTGGGATTCTTACAGGAAAAAGGGGATCTTTTTCCCCCTTCTTTGGTGCAGATTTTGACAAGCTGGATTCAACAATGGTTGATTGCCGGAGTTTAATCGAATTCTGTCGGGCTTTCGAGCAGCATCGGAACAGACCCAAATCACAATCCTTGTCGGACAACCAACACCGAAGCATCAAGAAGACCAAATCCTTGAACCCTCTCTCCCACCCCTTTTGTGAGCACTCCCCGTTTGCAGCCATTGACATTGTCTTGCTCCTTCTAGTCCTCGGTGCTCTTGCAGTTCTCACGGTCCCTTACTTCCAGTTCATCTTTAACGAGGCTTCCGAGCTTCTTCCGGTAGCTATGGAACTCATGGCCGAAGTCATCTATCATGCCCCAATTGCCTACTTTGCCGGGTTAATCTTGACACTCATCACTGCAATTGCAATGTGGGAAGTGATCACTCACCAGTTCAGGAAGTGTGGGAATCCTTATTGTAAGGGTCTTCGGGAAGCGGTTGAATTCGATATTCAGTTGGAGTCTGAAGAGTGTGTGAGGTATTTGCCACCAGTGCCAAAGGACGCTTTTGGGACCCGGCCGTTGGAACTAGGAGAGGACCATAAGGAACTTGAGGTTGAGCTCAAGAAGATGGCGCCGCTGAATGGACGAACCGTTCTGATCTTTAGGGCTCCCTGTGGATGCCCAGCAGGGAGGATGGAGGTTTGGGGGCCGAAGAAAGTGAGGAGGATCAAGAAATGACGAGGCATAGTTTCTCCGTTTCTTGGTACATCTGTTCTTTTTATAGCAATAAGTTAGAAGAAAATATGAAGACTATTGGTTAGTCCATGTTGTCTGCCGTTACTGAATAAGTGGCATCTGATATTCAGGGTTGAGGTTTAAGCTCATGTATCCGGGAACTTTGGCTCCTCATGTCGGTCCATGGATTAGAACATTTCACTTTTAATATCAGATACTGTTACATATCATTTATATGAGTTATTTGTGTTATTCATCTGGTCATTACTTTTGTGAAAGCAGTACCTGCATGTTTTATTAAAATGTTTATAGTTGACCCTCTCAGGGAGTTTGCAGTTCTAGAGGACAATAGTTTTTGACAGTGGTAAGGCTTATTCTTGAACCAGATGTAGTGATCCTCATTGACCTCATTTGATCAAATTAGCATAATGTTAAAGAGCTTTTCGAGGTAACTTTACAGTGGTTATATTCACATGTTAACATGTTCTTTTCAGCATGGCCTTCATGTCTACTCATCATTTGTTTCCCATTTTGTTGGCTATACTCAGTGATTAGCAGTCATGATTCAGTAACCTGTTTATCCTGCTAGCATAATTTTTGTTCATTCTTCGAAATTCCATAACTTATGAGTTCTGAGTGATGTTTTTTAATGTTCTCTACACATGTCTTTATTGTTTGAAAATTGACATATCTCAGTTTCTGGAAAATTTTAATGTGAACATAGGAAACCATAGTTTTACCTTTTATTATGAGTAGCTTTCAGTGCTGTAAAAAACTAACATCCATGGGTCCATTCTAAAGAGTGCAACTACCATGTATCTGCGAAGTATCGAGTATCCAGTTGTCCCTTCGTTCATGCTGGGAAAGGAGAAAATATTGTAGTGATGGGAGGGTGCGTTTTCATGCAGAGTTGAAAAAGATAGAAGACTGAAATGATTTGGATACCATGAAGGCAACCGGTTGGAAATCAATAAATTTGTTTCCATGGAATATAAGAGGTTGTATATTTATCATTATCTTATTTCTTTCCTTTTCCCCCTTTCTTTAGGAGGGTGGGGGTTGGGGAGGGTGATGATTTTTTAAAGCTAAATTAGAAATACGAAATGTATTCTGTCTTTCAGGGGACAACTAAAATTCTGCATGCCCTAAAACAAGGCATCAGCCAACGTCTGATCTAGCACTCATGTGCCACGTATTCTGACAATGTGCAATAATTGAAGTCCATAAGGCTTATTAGTTGACGACAAGGAATGAGGAACATCTCGGTCTTGGCCATATTGGATCAGTTTTGGACCAATGCAGCCTGAAACAATTCCAAAATATCGGGTTCGGGCTGATTACACCTAAAGAATAATGGGACAAAAAAATCTGCAAAATGACAATGATATATACAAAAGCCCTGAAGAAATTCTTTACAAAAAGAAACGATGTTCAAATTCTCACGATACGAATTAAAAATTACGTTTTATATCACTGGCAAATTGATAGTTGTTGAACGAAACTGTAAGGCATAGGCACTGAGACCCCTTGAACTGGGGTAATGTGCGACTAATACTACCTAATATATGTTATCAATATTGAGATCACTCCACTTAGTGGAAACCATTTAAAGTCAATTTTTCTTTATTTTCCCCATCTTTCTTTTTTAGTTGCTACCATTGTTCTCATCTCTGCCTCTCATGATCCATTTCTTCCCTTTCTTTATTATTCTCCCCTTCTCTTTCATGCTTCTCTCTCACATTCTCCCTCTCTCATCTCTCTACTCTCTCATTCCACCCTCTCTTCTCCACCACAATACCGAAGGTGATGACTTCGTTCCAACAAGCTCACTTAGATTTTCTATTAGTTTGATCTTTCTCCATTAATTCCCGCCTCTCTAGCTCATATACATCAGCAATAAGTAGCTACTGCTTTGCTATTGCTGTAGGTGGAGCAACAGCTTTTTGTTGCTATAAGGAACAACAGAAAGTAGTAATAGGAGGAGAGAGTACGGACGGTACCATGGGAGAAAGGAGAGGGAGGAGAGAGGGAGGAGAGGGAGGAGAGAGGGAGAATGAGAGGAGAGGGAGGAGTGGGAGGAGTGGGAAGAGAGGGAGAATGAGAGAGGGATGGAGAGATGAGAGAGAATAAAGAGACCAATGATATCAGCTTATGGGAAAAAAAATAGGGAAATGGTTTATATGTAATGGTTTTCATTAAATAAGGAGGTCTCGATGCTAATATCATAAATTAAGAGGTACTAGTCACATATTACCCATAATTTGGGTTTCTGATGTAATTCATACTAAAGTCAAATTCTAATTATTTAGAGATTCCATTATTTATAAGAAAGAGAGCAAATTTAGAGATTACGTTATTTATAAGAAAGAGAGCAAATGGATTTAAACTGAATTATCAAATTTGAATCTCAATTTTCATTAAAGATTCCAATAAAATAAACGATGCTATTATGTTAGAAGAATTTAATCTTTAGTGCATCACACGAGCCCAAAACCACTACATTACAAATTCATAACAATTTATATTACGTATCGGCTAGACATGAATAAAAGGAGGATATAACATCTAGTACATTCTACCAGAACTTGGTTCAGATAATATGTCTCTGTCTTTGCCAGTACACTTGCAAAGCTGAAATCATACTGGGATGTGCTATGATAATGATTCCACTGTAGCCATTCAGATTCAGTTGAATCTTCAACCGTTGTCTCTGCACTTGAGTTTGTACAAGTGCTCAACTTATTATGTTTACAGCTATTAGATTTAAATGATCATACAGTAGCTACAAAAGTTTTCTATTGCTACAAAATCTTATAGATTTTTCCCATTTTTTGTACCATAGCTGTTATTCTTACATCTGCTATCTTCCAACCTGTAACTGATAAAAAACTTAATAATCTTACAAAGTAAACTGTAAATTTTGGAGCAAATTATTCACATAACTGGTCCCAGTCCCGATAGTTGATTTTTAGTGATCTAGTAATTTAAGGAAACCCAACAGTCCAACTGTACCTTTCATCTCTAACAATATGTCATTTTGAAAACATGGATCAGCTTGTAACTGATAAAAACATAATCATCTAACAAAGTCGACTGTAAATTTTGGAGCAAATTCTTCCATTGCTAGTGCTAGTTCTAAATTCTAAAGTTGATATTTAGTGATCTTGTAATTAGGAAACCTAATAGTCCAACTTTACCTTCCATCTCTTATAACATGTGATTGAAAACATGGATAATGAAATCATTGTTCTTAAAGATAACTTTTAAGCCAATATGAGAAGAGAACAAAAATAAACATGCCCATAGATTTTAGGGATATGTATGAGCTACACTTTGATGATATTAAATCAACCTTATTTGTTGGGCATACTCTTAATAATCTGGTATGTTTTTCTTTCCTATTTCAGATTAGGAAACTAGTTATTCATATTTACTTGAAGTTTCTTTCCTCATTTTATCATACTTAAATTGTTCAAACGTTCTTGTTATGTAATGTTTACGTCAGAATAAGAATACTCTTAAATCTTAATTGTCGCTAACGCGGATTCTTAGCTGTTATTATTGCTCTCCAAGGATGATTTCCATCTTAAATGTGTTCCTTTATTTTGTTTGTTATGCTGTATGGTTGCACCGTGATAATATTAAATAAAACGTTTTTGAGTCTGCTCTTAATAATCTGGGTTGATTTCCTTTTCTATTTTTGATCGGACTGGTAATTTCTTTTCAGGGTGTAGGATTTCCTCTCTTGAATGTGTGAGTAATTTGAAGTCTCGACATTCTGTCTTGTTCAGTTTATTATTTTAAATTGGTCAAAAGGTCTTGTTATGTACTAGATCAACAACAGTGTACTTTTAATTGTTGCTAATCTTGGCCTCTTTAGCTGTTATATCTCTATGAGGATGATTTTGTCCTTTTTATTCCTGTTTTTTTGTTTCTCATATTGTGTCACATTAATGTGATTCAGAGTACTAGTTCGAACTTCGAAGGTTCATCGAGGTAGGGAAGGAATTTCCATCATGTGTTTTCCATGCATATTAATGAATAACAATGAAAATCTAAAGTGAATCGTGGTTCGGCTTGATGGTCATGGATACCTGGGTACGTGATAGTTTACTACAGTTTCATTTGATTGAATATGTTTCCATGCATTTTGACAAAATTTCATTCACATGTGAAATATGGATAAGAATGAAATAGTGTGCAAACTCACTAACATCTGAAAATTCAAAAACATGCACATGCACAAAAACAAGTGCTTTACACGTCAGCAAACATATGCCGGTTGTATGCATGTGCTTACAATGTATGCGCTGATGTTCTCTATACTTATTTATTTTTCTTATCATAATGTCCATCGAAACAACTCGTGCTTCACAATTTTTGTATTCCTACTTTGTGATATCAGATATATTTCCATATTCATCATTATATAATATGCTATCTAGTTGTTGTATGTTTCATATGTTTGCTTCTCCAATTTAGTTTTTCTATATAGATTTATATCTTTTATCCAATTTCCTTACTACACAGTATGCCATGTGGTTGTTGTAAATTCTCTATTTGAATACATATGTATTCACCAAGATTCTGTCAAATTCAATTCTCATGAAGATTAGTATCTAATTTAGCAAAATCAAAAGAAACCAACAAGAATTAAATAACTTATTACGTATTCCCCTATAGTTGTATTATTTTGTTTGTTTCTGGAACCATGATGGCAATTTATAGCAACATTTCTAATCTCAATTTCGGTCTTGATTTGGCCAATGGTTTGTAGTAACTGCAATGGTCCAAATTATTATGAGATAATTTCTAGAAATTTTCGTATTTTTTATTATTTTCTGATTTTCCTCTCAATTTTCTTCTTCTCTTTGCTATTTATTTTTTTTCCTTTCTTCTGGCCAGCCCACAAACCCAACCCATTATCCCTCTTTCTTTCTTTCCCTTTTCTTTCTTTCTTTTTCCCTTCATCTTTCAATAGCCCACGGCCCATGTCCTCTTTTTCTTTCTTATTTCTTTTTCTTATTCCCCACTTAAATGAAGCCCAAAGCCCAACCGTCAGCCCATTTATTCCCCGTAAACAAAGCCACGGCCCATTTTGTTCCCTTTGTTCATTCACCCTAGCTCTGCCCATCTCGTTTGATCGCACGGTTATACATCTCTCTCCCTTCGAAACGCAAGAAACCCGAAAACAACCGTCGCCCCAATATCTCTCCAATGCCCTGCCGTTCCGCCCACTCCGCCATCAACAACCACACATCTATCTCTCTAACGCTCAAATCCCCACTATAAATTATCCCCCCGTTTTCATGGATTTACCCTACGAAAAAATTATTTCCCCTCTAAGAATTTTTATTTTTGAATGTTTCCTTTCGGTTTGGGTGTTCAATCTGTTCGATCTTTATCTTCCTCGTGGATCAAGCAACCATCAACGTTGGTGGAATGCTTAAGCGAGGAATTTGGCTAACTTCGGTGAACGGTAGATTTATTTACTCCAAACTTTCAGTTTATTTCTTTTCAGTTTAATTTCTAACTTTTATTTATAATCATGGAATTTTGTCATGGATAATCGTTGAAACTTTGGTTTGTTTTGGGATATGATGATTTCACAAAAATTTCAAGGGATGTCTCCCTATGAGATCTTAACTTTCGGTAACTCAGTTGAGGTTCTCGGTAATCCTCGTCGTTACTTCTTTTATCCATTGTTTTTTGTCGCCGGGCGTTAGGTGTGCCACTGCTTATGGGTGTTGGACTGGTGGATGACTTGTTCCTAGGCTTCTTGTTTTACGATCCTTTCGGGGTTGGTTTTGGCTGTTGGTTGCTCCTATGCTCTGAGCCTTGCCCTGCAGTCATGATGTGCCTTTTGCCATCTTTACCGTCGATCACCAGGTGCTATTAGCTTCCTGTGGGCCTACCCTTGCTTGAATTGTACCTGGGCTTTCCATACTGTTAATTTATGGGCTTTCTGTCCATGCAATAGAATGATTATGGACTTATTACTGTTCATAATTAGTTGTGGCAACACCCCCTCTGTGCTGGTAGACTATACACTATTTTAGCGTCGAAAAATGTGTGAATCTGAATCCAATCAATTACATTTACATTTTCTGTTTCTTTAAACAAAATATTTTTTGAATTCTGTTTAAATAATATTTTCAGATTTTGGTGTAAAATGTCCATGCTTACATCTGTTAGTTTTATTACACTAAATCTATAGAGTATCAAACTTGTGACCGATTACATGCCATAACACTGTTTTGAATGCAATCCTAGAATTGCTTATCATACCTCCAATAATCTAGAATTTGTTATTTGTATCTTTAAATTGCATAGTTTAGGGGTTATACATAAAATAAAGAGACTTTTGGTTTGATATTAGAGTTGACACATGATACACGTATTCTTGTTGAAAATATGAACTTGAATTGTTATCGAAAATCCCTAAATTGTGTGATTTAAGATGGTAAGTAACAAAGACTTTTTTGAGAACCATGATGTTATCTGACATTGACACTATTAACATGCAAACTAGAAGCAACCAGCCATCTAGAAAACATTACATTACTTGGACATTGCACATGACACCCACACTAATAACTTAACAACATTACACTTGACTTATGTACCACATATTAGATAGTACGACATTGACTGGCGCCATGTTTCTGGTTGGGATCCACTTATGAATTTGTTATTTGTCGAAGTGGTCCTGAAACCCACTCATGAATTTGTTACCCGTCGAAGGCATCCCGAGTCCCATTCCTGTATTTGCTTGGATCCACTCATGAATTTATTACCCGTCGGAGAGATTCTAGAACCCACTCATGAATCGGTTACTCAACGGATGGATCCTAAGCCCCTTTCATGTATCTGTTTAGACTCGACCCGGATGACCTTGCCCGTGGTACAAGTTGGACCTAATAACATATTGTACTCTCCAATATGAGTCATGGCCTAGAATTGTTATAACTTTACATTTTCATAACATAAAAACATTCACAATACAGTAATAGAGTACAAACTCATATACACGCATTGTCATGTAGTTTGTTACACTTTTAGCCTGTTACATTTCAATTTAATAGCTTCCTTTATTTGTCTTTTAATTGTTCATAACATGATCAGTAGTTTCTTTACTTGAATTTTAATTGTTTAAGTTAGACTGTCACATCTTTGTTTTGTACTTACTTTCACATGTCTTGTACTTTTTCTTTCTATCTTTTTGCATTGCACATTAACTGTTTGCTTGGAGTTATATTTAATCTACTTTTTAGTCATGTGGTACATTTTCTTTTAGGTATAGTAGGAGACTTCAGAGTTGTAGGATTAGCTCCCATCTCTTTAAATTGTGCGCAGAATTTCTAAGACTAATCGTTCAGGTATGTTTTATAGTATATTTCTATTTTGACTATACTGTTTTCACTAGTAACCAGCATGACATGTACATTCTTGAACGCCCCCGAAATCCGCGTTGTTACAGTATTGGTATCAAATGTATGGGAATTCAGGCGATGTGTCAACAGTATTAGGCTTTAGGTATTTGTTTCATTATCTTAACCTATATGGTGGTTGCATATATTGATTTATATGGATTATCCATATTCCTAGGATGTTCTCCTCTCTTTCTCGAAAGCACTCCATCAATTAACCATCTTCATGAAAGATGATATCTAAATCAATTAGCTCAATTTGTGTTTGATTTCATATCAAAGTCCAATGTTCAAGCCTCATATTTTAACCGAAATGGCCCAATACCATATGTGTCATGGTGAATCTAGAAGAATTATGCTTGGTCCCAATAAAGGGATATGTTTCATATCACCCTTGCAAATCTGATTCGAAATTGTCAACGTATATCGGTATTGACTGATTTTTAACCTTGATTTCTATTATCAATTGATATGTATGTCGGTATTGAATACAAGCAACTGACATCTCGGATCTTGCCATTGCCAGGATGCCGAGAATGCACTCAGTCTATGTCTGTGATACTTATTTCTGCATATCTTATATGCATCTGAAATGTGGATCCTATCTTGAAGCATCATGCTTCTTAGCTGGTTTGAGATATGAACTTCTGTGAAGATGCCAAGATGGTTCATAATATGGGAAGCTTAATTATCGGTTTTATACTTTTATAGGTCTTGCAATTTTAAGTAAAATAAATCTGGCTTAGTTTGTGGAGAACAGTGCCTAGTGTGCGATAGTCAAGTAAAGTGCTTAATTGTGATCGAATGCTCCACCAACGTTTCTGGATGTTACGTAGTACATTTCTAAACCTGTGTTTTAGGGTTCCAAACCTTGTCATTATCAATACAGCTATCAGAAGATCAGTTCTGGATTGATTTGGGATTTAAGAATAATTGGATTACATTATATATAAGAACAATTGGCCTACATATAGGCAGTTATGTTTTCTTTTGGGATAGATCTGATCCTTCAGGTGAAGTGTAAAGACACTGCATCAAGAGAACCTACTTTTGTCATAATATTACTACATTATTTATTCAGTTGGAAACATCATTTTATTATGGATTGCATACATGAGTTTGGAGTCCCACTCATTTAATGTTTGCTTACTGTGTGCACGTCCCCTAATTGATATAATGTTAATTTTATTATTAATCGACAGCTGGGCACACTAAAAATTCAGATATTCACTTCTGCAAAGCTTCTAAGGAATAAAATGAGTTTTATTTTATAACTAAGAGGGGAACACAGTGGGATTCAGAAAAAATTAGGGGTGTTGGCATATAGCTCCTGATACTAATGATAAATTCAAATTATACCTTGTGCTATGTCAATTTCTAATTTATTCTGCTTCTTTTAACAAAATGTGGTTCTACTTGTTGGGGAGTTCCACGAACTCTTCCGGTTCAAAGTTGTACAAATAACCCAACATGTAGGTATCTATAATTTTTTATAAGACGGAACAATCGTACTGAAATATGAAGTTTATGTTTCTATAGAATTTAATGTTATGAATTAAAAGACAATGACATTACTTGGAAATCTAAGATAATTAACCTGTACTATATGTAAGAAAGAAAATTATATATTTCTGGACTATGATTTGTACCCGAGATTATATGATCCCAAATTCCCATCTATGACTGGATTCAAGAATGACAAGGCTCCCAGCATTCTGTGTACCACACCGCAGCCTGTGCATTGTATAGGGTTCCACATGTCCCTTCTTAACTTTGATTATGAACAAGTGGACATTCTGAATAGCATTCCGTAGAAGAAAGACCTCGAAGCCTTCGCACTTACACATTCCAACATGAATACATTGTCTGTCTTTTGTCTATGGTCCTGTAATGCCTTTGAAGGAGGTTCTAAGCAGTTTAAACTCAGGCAAAGCTTGGTATGCCTAGCATATCAAGCAAATAGTAGTATCACATATCAGGCGTGTTTGTATGAATTACCTCTGTTTCTTTTTCAATATAATCTATGTCTAAGCCTACCTTTAGCAGGATATAGAGGACATGTTCGCATGTGGAAAAAAAATGGTCTACGTCACCGAGAGTGGTAAATGCATCATGTGATATCCTTTCTTAACTTCATTATCATTATTGTCCCCTTCTGTAAACTGGAGATAAATTCTTCTAGTTTGTCAGCTATTCCCTCAACCAATTACTACAACCTGAATTATTTCTTGGTTTAGTGTAATTTCCAAAGTTCTAGTTGAAAAATACATAGTATTTATAATACCTACATTAAATTCATAGCAATAAGAAAGCAAATTGATATATTTTAACACCCCTCTTCCCACTTCTCACCCTCGTCACTCAGATACAGTTGAAACCGTTCAAGTCAATTTATTTGCATCCTGGAGCTGAATAATTGTTGTCATTGATGTTTAGATCCAGATGTGCTTGAAGCATGTCTCCCCATCTGCTCCTAACTGCTTTTACTTTTTCACGTTGAACGGCAAGCCATTTGCTGTTTGGTTTTTTGTGATAAGAAATAAGAATTAGTCTTTTTTCTATCATCTTGTGTTGTTTCTGAATCCATGGCATATCCATCTTGCAGTCTTTGATTTCTGGAATCTACTGATAGAACCCTGGGATTTCTCTGTAATGAAAACAAGAACGAGTGCCAGAAATCTGAGCATGTCTAAGCTGTATATCTATAATTGATTGCCCTGCGCATTTGGATTACCGATTAGCTTTCTGATGCGTTTCAGATCTGAAAATAGCAAAAGTACAACAATTCAATTAATTCCTAAATAACAACTACGAATTGACGAAACAATTAACTAGAGATTAATATAAGGGAATAGGAAAGCCCTAATACAAATTATCTAAGGAATAATCTAACAAAATGTTTTCTTCAATATTTCCGCATCCCCCCATTAGTGCCGGCTCTAGGCTTTAAATAGAAAAGTTACCGAATATGTCGATTTACTAAAATGCCCATGGAGCCCTAAATCTAAGCCGCATCATTACTTCGCCCCGGAAAATCCACCTTGAGCTCAAGGCGGTGCATCCAGTCCATGGACCGTGCTACTCCGAATGAACGTACTCATCTCCTCCAGGTTCAAAAGGCCACCCGAGGTCTTCTCATCTCCCGCGAACCCACCAGAAGATCGGTCGTGCCCAAAACACCAGCAAGACCCCCAACTGCAAACTGGGGTCTGCGGGCCCCCTGAAGAGTTTTCCGGGGCACATGGGCCTCAAGTTGGCCCACCCGAGGGGTCGCCCGAGTCGGGTGGCCCTCCGTGGGGTCGCCCAAGTCGGGGCAGCCCTCCAGGGGGTCGACCGAGTTGGGAGGGCCCTCACGTGAACCGGTCGCATCGTCATCTTCAGATCCGAGTTGTCGTTCGCCTTCTTCCCAGGATATGGTAGATCTACGCTTGAAAACTTTAGATCTGCGCTGTTGTTCGCCTTCTTCCCCGGATCTGGTAGATCTACGCTGGAAAACTTCAGATCTGGTGCCGGATCACCTTGGGAATGGAGCTCCTCGTCGAAAAACGTCGCCTTTAGTCCCGGATCTGGTAGATCTATGCTTGAAATCTTCAGATTTGGTGCTGGATCATCTTGGGAATGGAGCTCCTCGCCAAAAGGCGTCGCTTTTAGCCCCGAATCTGTTAGATCTACGCTTGAAAACTTCAGATCTGCGCCGATGTTCGCCTTCTTTTCCTGATCTGTTAGATCTACGCTGGAAATCTCCGGATCTGGTGTTGGATCAGCTTGGGAAGGGAGTTTCTCGCCAAAAGGCGTTGTCTTTAGTCCCGGATCTGGTAGATCTACGCTTGAAATCTTCCGATCTGGAGCCGGATCACCATAGGAATGGAGCTTTAGATATATGGTTTTTCTGTATTCGTGGACAAACGCCGCCATCGCTTGGAGATTCGATGTTCTGATGGCTTCCAGGATTGCGTCAAACCTTTCGTTCGACCCGAAGAAAAAACTTGACGCATAGAATGAATTTGATGACATCAGGGTAGACGTGCTCTGATACCAATTAATACTTTCCAGATTTAGATAGCAAAAGAATTATTACAATTCAATTAATTTCTAAATAACAACTATGAATTGACGAAACAATTAACTAGCGATTAATCTAAGGGAATAGGAAAAGCCCTAATACAAATTATCTAAGGAATAATCTAATAAAAGATTTTCTTCAACAATTTCCGCATCCCCCATTAGGGCCGGCTTTAGGCTTTAAAAAGAAAAGTTACATAATATGTCGATTTACTAAAATGCCCATGGGACAATAAATCCAAGCCGCATCACTTTCATGATAAGCTATCAAATTCATGTTACTATTATGCATGCAGATTTTCTTCTCAGATTATTTGCATGAAGTCAAGAAACTGTCAATTGTACAGTCAGATTTATCGGTCATTTCTGGATGAAGGACGTGTGACCTTGGAGTTTCTTTAATACCAACAAGTTATGTACTAGGAGATTCACTTGATACTATGGAAACCAATTCAGAAAGGTGAACTGTTGTGGCTTCGAGAGCTGAAGAACCTAAATTTTGTTTTTCAAGTGTGTCTTGGGCCTGCTTTAGCACTGATTGGAAATATTTTCCTGGAGCCTCTATCTGGAGTTGTAAGCATCTTTGCACCTATTCCAATCCAGAATAGTTATGTGAATAAGAACATCTGTCATGGTTCCTACCTATAGAGACATGATACAAGATGATAGTAAATTTTTTCATAGATATGTTGACGTCAGGTGTCAGGTCTAAGTATATTTCAATATTGGCAATTGTAAGTAGTGATTTTTTGTCTGCTTCAATTCTTAATAGCTTTAAATTTAGAGCATCTAATATGTTTTGTTGCACATAGAGTCGTGTTACAACAGGATACCGTTGATGATATATAGTTGAAACCTTGATGTCAAGTCAAATTTATGATTAAATCCAAGTTTTTGTTTTACTGTTTATTATTGGTTTTGTTCTCTTGTAAGTCCGTAAACGTGGACCGATTAATCGTGACATATTTAAAAGCATTAATCGTGAACTTGCATCAAGCTATCTATTTTTTTAATTTCATATTTTTCATGCTTCACCTATGTGTTGTATCCAAGTTATGCTGCAATTCAGGTGGATTATTTCTCACAAAAATAAATAATTTTTTATAGGTTTACATCTTATTTCTTGATTCAGGTAAATGAAAAAGTGTTCTGTTTCCTGTGAGATCATGTCTGACACATCTTCGCAAAGTCGGAAGACCCCAAATGTAATATACTATAAGATTGATGAGTTCTCAATGGCAATAACACAGACAGGGGTGTCGATTAATCGTGACATATTTAAAAGCATTAATCGTGAACTTGCATCAAGCTATCAGTTTTTTTAATTTCATATTTTTCATGCTTCACCTATGTGTTGTATCCAAGTTATGCTGCAATTAAGGTGGATTATTTCTCACAAAAATAAATAATTTTTTATAGGTTTACATCTTATTTCTTGATTCAGGTAAATGAAAAAGTGTTCTGTTTCCTGTGAGATCATGTCTGACACATCTTCGCAAAGTCGGAAGACCCCAAATGTAATATACTATAAGATTGATGAGTTCTCAATGGCAATAACACAGACAGGGGTGTCGATGTTACTTCTTCCAGCTGTCATGATCTAAATGTGCTCTTTTATCCACACTTAGAAGTTGAACAAGAAATAAGGAGGGATCAAGAAACACACGAGGGAGATCCTTCCAAAATCTAAAGGTAATGGATTGTGTTAAAGGTTGATGGTTGAATGTGGAAGTCTGAAAATAAATAAAATGAAATGAAATTTATATAAAGAATTAAATAGATGTAAAACATGAACATATAAAAATATGTAAATAAATAAAAGAAAAACTAAGAAAACAGGATAAAGATACATATGCTCAACGAAAAGAAAGAGTATGGAAGGGTAATGTTGCTTGTAATAGAAGTGTAGGTATAAGAGTTTTTGTTAAACTGAAGGAATTTAGATATAGGTTACTGTTCATAAGTTGTCTACGAAGACTCGTTGGCGAGAAAAGATAGGATATTTGAATAGGAACAATTATGCGAACTGTTTATTTCATTTAAACTCTGGGCAATTCTAATTAAATATGCTTGATAAAAAATTTATAGCAGGAAACTCTGTGGGACGTCAGGTTTTTCTTAGTTATGCTTGACATGTTTATGATTAAACAGCTTCTGAAAAACTTGTTGAACATCATTTTACCAAAAAAAATCATCGTGAAAATTGTGTGTTTTCTAGGGCTGATAAAACAGTTCTGATATTGATGTTGAAGGGGAAATTTAATAAGCATGCAGTAATAGCCACCTTTTTATAAATTTAAATGTTGGGCTACTAAAAAGCAAAAATTGTTTGTAGCTGAATAGAGCATGTTGAGATGAAGGGCTATCTTTACTCTAAGAGTGATGCTACGGTCGAAGCCTTGAAATGTGATTCCTGGAAATGGGTAGATAGGAAATAATCTTGGATT
Organism: Scilla litardierei; assembly: GCA_030789695.1. Classification (NCBI taxonomy): domain Eukaryota; kingdom Viridiplantae; phylum Streptophyta; class Magnoliopsida; order Asparagales; family Asparagaceae; genus Scilla; species Scilla litardierei. The sequence goes on along the minus strand of CM061137.1, from coordinate 153,011,551 downwards.
GAATCCATAAAAATGGGTGTAATGTTTGCTAGTGGAACCAGTGAGTTGGCCATTAATAATATTCACTGAAATAGCATAGTTGACCACAAAATTTTAGTTACAGCATCTCTAATTATTATGCTGTGGAAAAGTGCGTTAATAGAAACTGAAGTCAGTCATTATTGCGGGCATGTTAAAAGTGTAAATCAAAAAATAATATAAATTTCTAAGAGAAATACACCAAGACAAGAAGTCTTTAGGAACATTTCTTGGATTTCAAACTATTGCCATATTTATGTTTCTGGTAACTTTGTTATTCCATGCATGTTCTATTTACATTGATGTACTTCATAGCAAGATTAGAGAACTCGGTATCATTTTCGATCCTTTAAAAATATTTTAGTTTCGATAAGTTCCATAAGTTTTATTAGGTTCACTTTTAGTCTCGGTTTCGTTTATACATTTATTTACAGGCATATTTTGCATGCATGTATGCTTGTGATGGATGATTTTACTAGAACATTTATGTAAGTGAAACTATTGAAGATTTGCGTGTGAAATTGGTTTCGGTCCTCTCCATCATCATCTGCTGCATCCATTAGCATCGTCGCCCCTCTCCATTGTCATCGCCCATCTCCTCTATTGGCTTCGCCATCTTCGCCTCTCTCCTATCCGATATCCTCAACCATCTTTGTTGTTTTCCGCTATCGAGATTGACAGAGAAAGGAGAAAGAATGAGTGATAGGGTATGGCTATATTTTAATTATAAGCGGGTCTGTCCTAACCTGCTTCTAATGAAAACCTAACTCAAACCCCCTTACTCTCATTCTTTCCCCTTTCTCTTTGTCTTGGTCCCTTCTCTCTTTCGGTCTGTGAGATCAAAATGATGGTGAGACTGAAGCAGTGGCAGCGATGGTGAGGATTAGATTATAGGGCAAGCTTGAAGGCCAGATCAAAGCAATCAATGGGCACGATGGTTCCCAGGTGAGTGCACTGCTTTTTCTTCCTATATCTTTCTCCATCCTACTCATTCTACCTATGATACTTATATTATATGGTTCCTGAAATAGTAAATGATGGCCTTTTCTTTTTTTCTTTATTGATTGATTCTTTGAAATTTATTGAGTGTTTTGAAAGTTTTGGATCCAAAATTATTTTATGAGCTTAAAATTTCTATTTTCATTTTTGGTTATTTATGTAATTCTCTGTTTTTTTTTCTTTTCTTCCTTTCTTCGACATCAGTTTAACGCAACTGAGGTGAAAATTTCCGAAACATATCAAAACCGAATGAATCCAAGAAAACATTACTATTTCGTCCTGGACCCCTTTGAAACCGTGACAAAACAATGGGTTCAACTGAAACCTCAGAACTTGTTTCATAATGTTATGCCAATATAAACCAAGAAATGAGGGTTTGGTCGAAACCACTTGATTTCGATCGGTTCATTTTCGTTTCGAAGGGAAACGATACTATACTACTGCTGAAGCTTAGTTTCAACTGGTTTTGGTCGAAACCAACTTGCTTCGGCTGGTATCGAATGAAACCACGTGGTTTTGGCCAAAACCTTTCTCCTTTCAGTAAAATATAGTTTTGAGTTTAAATTCACAAACCCATTTGAACTATACACAAATAATATGTATTAAAATTCTAAAAATTCTAAAAATTTCTTGAAATTCTAAGAATTGTATTATAAAAATTCTAATTTTTTTTAAATTCTTTCAGTGTATTGTTATAGATAGATGGATAGATATAGATAGATAAATATATATAGGGATTCATATAGATCAGGTGCAAGACACAAAAAGGTGGTCCCCCAACAAGTACAAGCCCATGTGGGATTTGTACTTTCCACCTTTTTGTGTATTGGCACCTGATTTTTCTACATTAAATCAGATCAGGTGCCACTTTTTCTACATTAAATCCATATATGTGTGTGTGTGTGTGTAAATCTTCAAATGAGAATATTTTGCACGGTGCGAAAATGTTTTTAGTTTTTTTTTTGAAATTTTTTTCAAAAATTCTTTTTTCCACCTTCATTATATATTGTTATACACTTCTCAAAAAATAATTGTTGAGAAATAATGTGATTTGGTCTTCGCTCAAGGCATTTCAACAAATTCGCACGTTTTGAGACCATTAAATTTGTAACGGGTGGATGTGTGCTCTAATCCCCCTAGGGTTCGTATGTTTCTCCTGTTTCGGCTTTGGTTTTGGCTTTGGTTTAAAGCACCAATCGGTTTAAAGCACCAGGAGAAACTGTTTTAAAACCGATTCTCAAACCTTGGTATAAACCACCAATAGAAATTCGGCCATGACCAAAGGCTTTTCCTAATATTTCTCCTGGAGAGTCCTTGAGAAAGAATACGTGTGTGTGTGTGTGTGTGTACATGCTTACATGCTTTTTGCTCAAGTTTAATGAATATGTCTCCTATTACTGTGTGTGTGTGCGCGCGTGCGCGCGCGCTTACATGCTTACATGCTTTTTGCTCAAGTTTAATGAATATGTCTCCTATTACTATGTGTGTGTGTGTGTGCGCTTACATGCTTACATGCTTTTTGCTCAAGTTTAATGAATATGTCTCCTATTACTATCTCAACCATGCTTACATAAGAAGACACACAAGAATATTTTCATTCAAGCTTAATGAATGTCTTTTAATAGTGTCTCAGCCATGCTTGAATGGGAAGACACACAAGAATATTATTGAGTTCATAATTAAATTTTTTATAAATATTGGTGCCAAAGTATTGAAATGGTATCTGTGGACTGTAATTCTGAATACATTAAACTCTACATCTCTGGTCTATCACCTCTAGTTGTTCGTTCATCTGTCGCTGGACTTCAGTTTGCATTTGAAGAGCTTCATTTATCTGCGAAGATATGAGGTTCAAATTTGTAAGTGCATGAATTATATGTCAGGATATGATATTTTGATAAAAATTATTTGAAAAACTTTCTTTCACCTCCTTCTCTTGAGTGTTCCATCTACCTCCCATGTCCTATCTGCTGATGTTGTACAACCTAGAACTGCTAGACATTTTAGCTCTGGTATCATGGTCTCCATGCGTTCATAATTACCCATTAAAAATATTGTTGACTGTTTTCTTACCATCTTTTGTAGGTCTGGTACTAGATAGAGCTTGGAGATTTTTGTTTAGTTATATTTCTGCAAAGCCAAGAGACCAACTTGGGCTTACAAATAAAGCAGCTTAGTGTGTGTGCCGATATGTAGGAGTTGGCTCTAAAAACTCCTTGTTATAAATATGTGTCTTCGTGAGAGTATATTTGTACTTTACTTGTAACCTTAAGAAGACCATATAAATAGTTTCTTAGCTTTAGGGGTTTTCATCTTGAGAGAAAAATAACCTAAAGAGAAAGGAGGCTAGGGAAGAGAGATGGGTTTGGAGAAGGAGAAGTAAAGGTTGATGATTTATGTTTTAAATCCTTGTAATGTGCTTTGGAAACTTCTAATAAAGCTTGATATTTTTCTTCCACATCTTGTTCTTTGTTTTTTGGCCTGTTCTTTCTCTTTTGTCTTGGATATTGTTGTGATTGGTTCTTTGAAGAGGTCGGTGGAATCAACAATTGGTATCAGAGCTTGGGTTTATCCTTATTGCTACTTATTTGGAGCATTTTGGGTGAAGAAATTTCGTCAATTTTTGGGTTTGTGAGTTGCGAAATTTTGGTGCACACAAGGTGTTTGACAAATGTCCTCTATAGGAACTTTCACTTCCGGTGGGGTTAAGTTTGAGGTGGCAAAGTTTGATGGTCGTATCAACTTTGGATTATGACAAATAAGGGTAAGGAATGTTCTTATACAATAAGGACTCAAGATTGCTTTGTTGGGAAAGACAAAGAAGCCGGAGAAGAACGATGATGAAGAATGGCCCAATCTAGATGAAAGGGCGGTGAGCACAATATAATCCTATCTCTCGGATGATGTTTTGTATAACGTTAGTGAAGAGAAAACGACAAAGGATATATGGGAAAAGCTTGAGAAGCTTTACATGGGGAAGTCTTTATCAAACAAGCTACACTTGAAAAAGCAACTTTATGGTTTGAAAATAGCAGAAGACACGGATGTGTTGGAACACATGAACATCTTTAATAGGATGATTTATGACCTCTTGAGGTTGGATGTGAAGTTTGATGATGAAAACACATCTCTTTTGCTATTGAGTTCTCTTCCGAACTCTTATGACCACTTTGTTACGACTCTATTGTATGGGAAAAATACTCTCAAGTTTGAAATGGTGACCCAAGATATTATCTCGAATGCCGCAAGGAAAAGATCCTCGAATGGTGATTCCAATGTGGAAGGTCTCCTAGTCAAAGGGGAATCGAGTGATAGAGGCAGAAGCAAAGAAATGGCCAAAAGCAAGACAAACAATTTCCGGTTCAAGTCAAGGAGCAAGAAAGATGTTGCATGCTACTATTGCAAGGGCAAAGGACACTTCAAGAGAGATTGCAAGGCGTGGTTAGCGCAAAGGGAGGGAAAGTGGTCGAAGGATGATTCAGTTAGTGTGGCTTCCGAAGGTGAAGCGGAACTCCTCTCCGTCTCTCAAGGTAAATCCTCAAATGCATGGATTTTAGATTCTGATTGTTCTTATCATGTGTCCAAATCTAGAATTGTTTGACATTTATGAGACCGTTGATGGTGGTTCGGTGCTGATGGAAAATGATGCACCATGTAAGACAATTGGAATGTGAACAATAAAGATCAATATGCATGATGGCGTGGTTCATACATTAGGAGGAGGTAGACGTGCCGAAACTCAAGAAGAATATCATTTCTTTGGGCACGCTTGAAGCGAAGGGATGCACTTTCAATGGAAAGGACGTTATTCTCAAGGTGTCGAAAGGGGTCTTGGTACTAATGAAGGGTACAAGAGTGGGCAACAATCTTTACAAGCTTATGGATGACACTATTTTAGGTGGAGCCTCAATCTCCACAATGGAGAAAGAGGATGGTTGTGAAGAATGTAGGTTGTGGCATATGCGGTTGAGACACATGAGTGAGAAGGGGATGTGTGAACTTCACACGAGAAATTTGTTGAAGGGAATGAAGACATGCAAGCTCAACTTATGCAAGTTTCGTTTGGTAGGCAAACAAAAGGTGTCTTTAAATACTACAAAGGTAGAATGCAAGAACAAATGCATTCTTGACTACATTCACTCTGATGTGTGGGGACCGAGCCCGGTTATGTCAAAAGGTGGAGCTTCCTACTTTGTGACATTGATTGACAACTTCTCAAGGAAAGTTTGGGTGTATTTTATGAAGCAGAAGGCCGAGTTCTTCTCCAAGTTTAAGGAGTGGATGGCGGAAGTTGAAAACTAAATGGGAAGAAAAATGAAGTGCTTGAGAAGTGACAATGGGGTGAATACCGAGATAGAAAGTTTCTACAATTTTGCAAGGATGAAGGGATTAAAAGATATTTCACTGTAGCAAAGAATCCTCAACAAAATGGCGTGGCCGAGAGCATGAATAGAACTCTCATGGAGAGGTCTAGATGCATGGGGATTCATGCGGGGTTGCCAAAGTCTTCTTGGACGGAGGCAGCTAACCATGCATGCTATATGGTGAATAGATCACCTTCGAAGGATCTTAATCTTAAGGTGGTTGAAGAGGTATGGAGTGGCAAGGAAGTGGACTATACTCTTATAAATGTGTTTGGGTACCCTGCGTATGCACATATTCCACATTATGAAAAGTCAAAGCTTGATGCCAAGTCACATAAATTTTCCTCGGTTTTGAAAAGGGAGTGAAGGTGTACAAGCTTTGGGATCTAGTAAATCGGGAGAAATTAACAAGTAGAGATGTGGTCTTTGACGAAGCTTCTATGATATCAATGGATCTTGAAGATCAACAAGATGGTAATGGCAATCACGGAGAGATGTGGTCCTTGTACATGGCAATCACTGAGGCTTCCAAGGAAGCCATTTGGTTGCGGGGTTTGGTGAATGAACTTGGGTTGGATCAAGAGAACATTCAAATATTCTCGGATAGTCAGAAGTGTAATTTGCTTGACCAAGAATCACGTCTATCACGCAAGGATAAAATACATTGTGGTGACGTATCATAGAGTTCGTGATTGGATCGATGATGGTGAGATCTCTATCGAGAAGGTGCACATCGACGAGAATGTGACGGATGTATTTACTAAGCCGGTGACAAGGGAGAAGTTTAGGCATCGCCGAGACTTGCTCAACATCTCATTGTGCTAGATATGTGGAGGAGTACCTCTGCTCTTGAGGATGAAGGTGCGGTTGTGGTGGGTCGTTGGACTCGCTATGGTTGAGGTGTATGTGACACCTTGTTGGTCTTTATGGGTAGTTGAGGAGTTTTCTCGCCAAGGTGGAGATTGTTAAGGTTGACTCCAAAACTCCTTGATGTAAATATGTGTCTTAGTGGTGGTATATTTGTATTTTACTTGTATCCCTAAGAAGACTCTATAAATAGCCTCTTAGCTTTATGTGTTTTCATCTTGAGAGAAAATAGCCTAAAGAGAAATGAGTGTAGGGGATCCTGTCAATGGGGAAAACACTAGAAGGGGTGGTTGAATAGTGTTTATGCAAATTTAAAAGGAATTTACGCCAAATAAAATGCAATCCAACAAATAATGCGGAAATAGAATAAAACCCAAATAAGAAACAATTGCAAACACAATTATGTTTCTAGGGTTCGGATTACCCAAGTCAACTCCCGACTTGTTCCCGGTAATCCTACGTCCCTTCCACCCGGATACCACCGGATACTCAAGTTAGAACCCTAACTTGAGGTTTCCTTAAAACCCACTTGTAGTAACCCTACAAGTGCAATCGAATACAATCGATGTCCTTGACTCCCACAACTTGGGAGCAAGCAAACCACTCTCACAACCGAGAGTAAAACTCAAATAACGAAAGTTATGAAATAATGAAACAACACTTACAATCACCTATGCCTTGAAGTAGAACTTGAAGGAGGAGTGTGATGTGTGTTGAAGAACTCTCTTGGAAGAGAGGAGAAGCCCTTTCTCTTGACTGCACCAATTGCCTAGATGATTACTCTTTGGTTCTAGGTTGGAGAGCAAGAGAACAAGAGAACAAGATTTGGAAATACTTAGGGTTTTGGATTTGAGAGCTTCAATCTTTGGAAATGAAAGCTTGAGAGATTTTGCAATGAATGAGTAACCTTCCAATGGAACAGTAGAAGCTCTACTTATAGCTTTCTCAAATCCACAAAACAGTTTTGGCAAAAACCCAATTGGAATCCGTGAGAAAAATCTCAACTGATAGAATCTGAACTCGCGACAGTCGACTGTTGAACAATCCACAATCGACTGTTGCACAGTCAGCAACGTTAGGTGAGAATCATAACGGTAACTTACCACGTGGATAGTCGACTGATGAAGCAAAGACAGTCGACTGTTAAACCAACATGCGACTGTAATTCCTTCTATAAGCGACTGGCCGAGATATGGGTAAGTTCGAATAATACTGGAAATCTCACAAGTAACAGGACAGACGGCTGATGCAAGGAACACAGTCGACTGTTAATCAGAACAGGCGACTGTAAATCCTTAAACAGACGACTGTCAAAAGCCTGAGAAATTTCCAGAGAGCTGAGTCAAAGAAATGACTCACAAACAGGCGACTGTTGCAGCATAGACAGTCGACTGATTTAAGAGACAGTCGACTGTATATACAGCATTAGTCGACTGGCCGTAAAAGTCAGATCAAACAGTGTTTGGGCAAAGGATAGACAGGCGACTGATTTACAAAGCACAGTCGACTGTCACTAGGACATGCGCCTGTGAATCATTCATCAGTGGCCTGTGCGAAATAAACAGAGAATGCCCAAAACTATATTGTAAAAGTCTGTGTATAACAGGCGATAGTAGAACAAAACACAGTCGACTGTTTTTGAGACAGGCGACTGTAAACTGTTAAGCAGTCGACTGTTATAAACAATCCTTGCACAACCAATAGAGAAATGAATTGGAGTCAAAGGACAATTGATCTAATGAAGTCCTATGACTGAATGTAGATGTGTGTGAGTGCTCCATCAAAGTTCTACTTCTAAGCTACATACTAGAAGAGATAACAGTAAATTACATTTGACGAATAATCTCTTCTTTCCATCGTATGAGCTTGAAGTCTTCACGGAGCTTCAATCATCATCTACGATCATCCAATCCATGTCATTTGCCTTCAATGAAGTTTGTGAGTCATCCATTGCTAGTAGATCTTCATAATTAGCTTAGGCAATGGATTAACTGCAAAATAGGGGATTAGTCACAAGTATTTATGTTTGCACATCATTAACACCAAGTGAGGAGAAGTCCAATACTCAACATTCTCCCCCTTTTTGATGATGACAAACAAACATAAACAAAGAGATAAATAATTGTGCGTAGTGAAAACTTACTCCCCCTACATAGATGCCAATCAAGTTAGTCAACAAATATTAGGGCATCTACATATCAATTGAAGCAAATAAGTGAGATATGGATAATTTTAATTCAAGAAATCTAGGAATTAAAATCCATATTCATTGTAATCTTACTCCCCCTGAATCTAAGGCAACTTCAATCTTAGATTCAAGTGTTAGAACATACTTAGCACATTCATTATGAATCTTGTATGTTTTTTTCTCTCCCCCTATGGCATTATCCAAAAAGGTGGGAGCAAATAACAATAACAATAATAGTGCTAAATACGAACTAACAACAATCAAGGAGTATAAAGATATATCGAATCAAAACTCATAAAATCACATCATATACACATGTGAGTAATGGAATTGAAGTCCAATATCAACATTAGATATACACACAAAAATAGTTTCAAAAGAGATTTCACAAATGCAACATACCAGAGATAGCATTGAAAATCGAATATCAAATTCATATATTGTCTCAAAAGTACATCAGAGAGAGTATATCATACATGGAGACAACATAACATACATCACACAGATAAGATAAGCAGTATAGCATAGTGTGACACAAGATGAACAACAAAATCATATATTGATATATAAAAGATGAGTACATCAACGGATGGACATCTACATGGCCATCACAAAAAGATACATCATGATCAAGACAAAAATATACATCATCATGACGACAGGGAAGTATATCATCATACATATATAGAGATACACACATTATACTTCATATATAACAATATCAGCAGATGAATCACTCAACCCAAACAAAAACAGACCACACAAAACAAAATCTAGGTCTTTAGGTGAGTGAACAAAAACAGCTGCAGCAGACTCAGTCAATATGAATGACGGAGGGGTCCGACGGGTGACCAGAAGATCGGAACAAGAGCCGAGGAGAGCGACGTGTAGGAAAAGCTGGAGTCTTCCTCTTAGAAGACGAAGAACGAACATCAGATGATTCCACAGGAACATGAAATGGAGTCTGGGCACCGGAGGTCTGAACCACATAGGGTTTAGGCGTGAAGCCTGGAGGAGGAGAAACACAAGCAGGAGAAGTGTCCTCAGAAGTAGCAAACAGAGCCTGAAGCTCGGTAAGGATGGGAAAACCATGATGCTTAAAAAAGTTTAACTGAAGCTTAAGCAAAAGCGAGAGCTTCTCATCCAGAGATATGGAAAGAATTTCAAGAGCTGAGACTTGAGCATCCAGCTGACGAAGAAGAATCTCCCCGTGGGATACGAAAAGAGGGGACCTAGGAGGATGCTCATCTGGCTGAGAAGTGTGTTCAGCAGCATGCTCAGAGGGGATGGGGTCACCGACAGTGATATGAAGAGGTTCTCCAGAAGATGGAGGCGAGGAGGGAGTCGGATCAGGCTTCGGTGACGGAACCGGCACATCAAGGAAGTCGAGAGAGACTTTATGAAAGAGATGATCGAAAAGAGCCATGGCCGTACACGAAGCTAGGGCAAGACACAAATGTGGATGAACCCTAACAAGGAAACTTCACGAGATAGGAGGAAGCAACGACGAAGCAACGACGAACGGGGAGGAGGAGATCGACGGCAACGACAGCACGAAATCGACTCACGAAGGGAAGAAGATCGACGGCTTAGGAAGAGAAATCGAGCGGGAAGTCGATGCGGTCGAATCGTATGAGAGAGAGTCGACGTGGGTAAATGATCAGGCTCCCTCGAATATAAAAGTTGGGGAATGAATCTGGGCCGTTGGATCAAGGAATCGACGGCTCGGATCAAATCACTTGAACCGTCTCAACAGAAGACAGTCGACTGATGAACAAATGTCAGTCGACTTGATGAAGTGATAACAATAAAGCTCAGAAAGATGGGCAGTCGACTGGCAAGTAACATGCAGTCGACTGTCCAGTGGACAGTCGACTGACATAAACTCAGCAGTCGACTGGCCGAGAATTAATACAGTTCATCAAAACAACAGAGAGCACTGTAAGAATTCGACAGAGAGAACAGTCGCCTGATGACTAAAATGCAGTCGCCTGTTAAAATAACAGTCGACTGTAAAACAATCATCAGTCGGCTGTGCGAAAGATACCACTTCTCAGACTGAGGAGATAGAGTAGGGCAGTCGACTGTCGGAGGAAAGACAGTCGTCTGTCCTGGTCCAAAAATGCACAGTGAGCTAGAATTCCAGAGAATAAGAACACTCACCCTAGGACCTATACTCTAATCACAAATACATCGTAAAAACAATGTAAAAACAATAACTCCATTGAAACACAAATCACTACAATCAATCTCAAAAACTCATGAAATCAATTAACTCACAATTGCCTTTCTTAATCACATATATATAATAAAGCACATGAAGATAGGCAACAAAATGATATGAGCTCAAAAAGAGTTATAACATGAAAGATTGAGCTTCTAGGATTCAGATTCACCCATAATTCCCAATTCTCCACGCAACCTCACAAATGAATCTTCTTTAAGAGGTTTAGTGAAGATATCATCAATTTGTTTTTGGGTTTTAATGTACTCTAAGATGATGTCCTTCTTAGCTACATGATCATTTATGAAATGGTGTCTCACGTCTATGTGTTTGGTACGAGAGTGGTGTACCGGATTCTTGGAAAGACAAATAGCACTTTGATTATCAACCATGATAGGGCAAGTATCACAATTGACACCATAGTCACTAAGAGTGTGTCTCATCCAAAGAACTTGTGCACATGCAAGACCCGCGGCAATATATTCCACTTCAGTCGTGGACAATGACACCGAATTCTATTTCTTAGAAAACTAAGAAACTAAGGAATTTCCTAGAAAATGGCAAGTGTCACTAGTACTTTTCCTGTCGGACTTGCATCCGGCAAAGTCGGCATCACTATATGATATTAACTCATATGTGCTAGACTTAGGGTAAAGTAAGCCATAATCTAGAGATTGATTGAGATAATGAAATATTCGTTTAACCGCAATCAAGTGTGACTCCTTAGGTCTAGCTTGATATCTAGCACAAAGGCATACAGAAAACATTATATCGGGCCTACTAGCGGTTAAGTAAAGTAAGTTACCGATCATACCTCGATATATACGAACGTCTACATCTTTTCCGCTTTCATCCTTGTGTAGATGAGTAGTAGTACTCATGTGAGTCCTTTTACTCGAAGACGATTCCATCCCGAATCGCTTAATAAGCTCCCCTGTGTACTTTATCTGATGTATGAATGTGCCATTCTCCATTTATCGAATTTGCAATCCAAGAAAGTAGGTGAGCTCTCCCATGTGGATCATCTCAAACTCATCCTTTATAGACTTGGAAAATTCTTGACAAAGATTAAAGTTAGTAGAACCAAAAATAATATCGTCTACGTAAACTTGAATCAAAAGAATGTCATTTTCATAATCTTTAATGAAGAGTGTAGAATCAACTTCTCCCATTATGAAACCTAAATTCAAAAGAAAGGTCTTAAGTCGATCATACCAAGCTCTAGGAGCTTGTCTCAACCCATACAACGCTTTCTTAAGTTTGAAAACATGGTTTGGAAATTTTTCATGAATAAAACCGGGAGGTTGAGAAACATAAACTTCTTCATTGACAAACCCATTTAAAAATGCACTTTTAACATCCATTTGAAATAGTTTAAAATTCTTATGGGATGCAAAAGATAAAAGCTACCTAATAGCTTCTAATCTAGCTACGGGGGCAAAAGATTCTTCGAAATCAATACCTTCCTCTTGTCGGTAGCCTTGAGCTACTAACCTTGCTTTGTTCCGTGTGATTACCTCGTTTTCATTCGTCTTGTTCTTGAAGATCCATTTGGTCCCAATGACTTGGTGACCACTTGGAAGAGGTACGAGTTCCCAAACTTCGTTTCTCTAGAATTGCATTAGTTCTTCTTCCATTGCCACTATCCAAGAGCTATCCTCACAAGCTTCTTGGATGTTCTTTGGCTCAATGGTAGATACAAATGCACAATGAGAAAATTCTTCAATTCTCGATCTCGTTCGAACATTCACACAAATATCTCCAATTATTTGGTTATGGGGATGGTTACGAACGGTCGGATAAGCTTTGGGTATACCTGTATCACTAGGAACAACTTCAACAACTTCGTTAGAAGTGTTAGTCTCAACAATAGAAGCATTAATCTTAACATTATTAAGAGAATCACAAAGAATATCTACATTATCATCGCCAACATGAGGAAAATCAAAATCTTCATAGAAAGATACGTGAAGTGATTCCTCAATCGTTGAAGAAGTTTTGTTGTATATCCGGTAGGCTTTGCTACGTGTGGAATATCCAACAAAAATTCCTTCATCGGATCTTGGCTCAAATTTGTCTAAATTACCAAATGTGTTCTTTATAAAACATTTTGAACCAAAAACACGAAAATATTTTACTTGAGGCTCTTTATCATAAAACAACTCAAAACAAGTTTTGTTCGTTCGGGGTCTCACTAGAATCCTATTGAGCACATAACATGCCGTGTGCACCGCTTCTGCCCAAAATTGTAGTCCTAAATGACTATCATGGAGCATAGTGCGAGCACACTCAATAAGAGTCCTATTCTTTCTTTCTACAACACCATTTTGTGGTGGTGCACGAGGAAAGGAAAAATTATGAGTTATCCCGGAGTCATCACAAAACTTAGTAAAAGACTCATTCTCAAATTCTCCTCCATGATCACTACGAATAGTGATAATGGTGGATCCTAAAAATTCTGAATCTTCTTTGCAAATTTGGTAAACTCTTCATGAGCTTCATTCTTATTGGTTAAGAATGAAACCCAAGTAAATCTAGAAAAGTCGTCGACGACAACTGATCCATAATGAGCATTCCCTAAAGAAGCGGTTCTAGTTGGCCTAAATAAGTCTAGATGAAGAAGTTCTAGGGGCCTCTTAGAAGTAATCCCTTCTTTAAGCTTAAATGAAGATTTACTTAGTTTACCTCTTTGACATGAATCACAAAAGTTTTTCTTATTAAAAGCAATCTTAGGAAAACCTTTGACTAGATCATGCTTAGCTAACTTATATAAGTGCTTGAAGTGAACATGACCAAAACGGCGATGCCATAATAGTTGTTCACTTGTGTTAGCAACTAAGCAATGTTCTACAGTTTTAGGCAAGCTCAAATAATAAATATTTTTACGCCTAATATCGGAAAATAAAATATTTGAATCACAATCAACAATAGTAAACAATCCTTCTCCAAAGTTAACCTTGTAACCTTTGTCACAAAGTTGACTAATGGAAATGAGATTGTGACACAAACCACTAACTAGAAAAACATTAGTAATTAAGGGTTTTGAAAGATTACCAACGATACCTACTCCAATGATGGTTCCCTTTTGATTATCTCCAAAAGTGACCGTTGCACCATCCTTGATGCTAATCACTTCGGAGAGCAATGAGGGATCTCCCGTCATGTGTTTGGAGCAACTGCTATCAAGAATCCATCCTTTCCCTTTAGAGCTAATAAGACATTTATTGGTCTTCTTCTTTCTCTTGGGTACCTATATAATATACCATAAGTTTATGGTACCCAATATTTGTTGGGTCCAAGGGGATTAGCCCTTTGGAAGCCAAGTCCAAGTGGACTTCTGCTTCCCAACATAATTACTATTTCTAATCACATCATGAAAATAGGAATCAACATAAGCATTCCTATCATTTAGGCTAGTGTTCTTAGGACCCCAAATAGTGTAAATCTTGGAAGTCCTATTCCTAGTTGCATGCATATGCGTTGGATTTCTATGTGGTGCATGCTTCTTAGGAACATGATTTCTAGCATAGAGATGTGGTGGAGGATATGCATTGTACATTCTAGGATGATATGTATGCTTGGGAACATGCATATTATACGAAGCATATGGATCATGCATGACATGTGGAGGATGAGCATACATGAAAGAATGATGCGTATGAGCATACGAGTGTATAGGAGCACGTACATGAGTATTTCTCGTGTGTGGTTGTGTACGTGTCCGTGGGTGTGAAGCATAAAATGTGTCGCGATTATCCACTTGTGAAGTAGGAGGTTTCCTACGTGGATGAGTGTTAGCGTACATATAAGCATGGCCTTGCTTTTGGTTTCCACCCTTAGTGGGTTTCTTGTCAAAAGGAAGAGAAGGTGAAGTGGTGACATTCTTGGTAGGATTGCTACCAATAGTGTCTTTGACACCACTTGTGGATGCACCGGAGGAAGGCCTCACAAAATCTATAGTGACACCACTATAGGAGGTGCGAGCATTGGATGCATTCACTTTTACAAATCCAAGACCAACACGATGTGTGGCCGGAAATTGGTTTGCAAGCAAATCATCCAATTGTCCTTTTCCCTTATTGAATCTCACAATACGGGAGGACATGAGCTCATATTTCTCCTTTAAAAAAGAAATGTTGGTATCCAAGGTGGACACCCGTGCTTTGAGCTCGTGCACTTGGGTTTTAAGAGAATCATTCTCTAAACCCAATTGTGTGTGTCGTGTAACTAGATCACTATTATCCTTAGGATGTGTTTGATCTAGTTGAGATTTGAGGGAATTCACCTCATCTCTCAATGTGACATTTTGAGAAGCTAAGTTTGCTTTCTCAAGTGTTAAAGTATCAACAATGGTGTCATTGTTGATAATGCATGGAATGGATGACTTGCTAATATTTGATTTCTTTAAGCTAGTGTATCTAAGCATTAAAGATTGGTATTTAGCAAATAGTTCTTCATTAGCAATACAAAGTTCATCCATTGTTACCTCGGTGTTGTCCGTGTCGGAATCACTCTAATCGGAGAGTGGGTCTTCTAGTGCCATGAAGAACATGTGGGCGCTCTCACCCTTTTCATCATCGGAATCACTCGATGATTCATCACTTGAGTCGTTGAATGTACCTACTAGTCCTTTCTTCTTGTCTCTTTTGTTCTTATCGGACTTGTGGTACTTCGGTGCCTTCCACTTCTCTTTGTTCTTTAGCATTGGGCAATCCCTCTTGATGTGCCCTGGCTTATTATATTTATAGCAAAGAGAGGAAGTAGCATTAGTAGACTCAAAACGTTTATTAGAGGAAAATTTACCTTTGCGAAAGAAGCGTTGGAACTTCTTCGCCATTTGGGCCATTTCACCCAAATCCATCTCGTTCTCGGATTCATCACTTTCGGAGGATGATGAATTGGCGTTGAATGCCAAAGCTTTCTTCTTGGCCTCCGAATGATTCATCATTGCTCGAATCTTTAATCGATTCTCTCGTCTTACTTCGTAAGACATAAGAGTCCCGATGAGATTCACCACGGTGTAGTTCTTCAAGTCATTGATCTCTTCGATGGCGATCGCTCTTCTTTCCCATTTGGAGGTCATTCCCATGATGATCTTCCTTACCTTATCCAGTTCGGAATATATTTGGCCAAGGGCTTCCAATTCATTGATGATGTCGGTAAACCGTCCGTACATTGATGCAATGCTTTCATTTTCCTGCATATGAAACAAATCGAAGTTTTGCACGGTAACATATAACTTTGAAAGTTTTACCTTATTCATCCCCTCGTGGGTAACGATGAGATGGTTCCAAATTTGATATGCACTCTTACATGTGCATATCTTGTTGAACTCATTCGGGTCCAACGCACACTGAAGAGCGTTCATTGCCTTAGCGTTGTTGACCTCGGCGGTTTTCTCGAAAGACGTCCATTTGTCGAAATTTACTTCGGTGGGCTCGACGTATTCCTTGTGGAGGGTTCTCCAAAGCGAAGCACTCCTAAGGAACGTCTCCATCCTGCATTTCCAATAGCTAAAATTTGTACCATTGAAACGCGGAGGGCGCACCGCAGATTGACCTTCAAAATGTGTGGACGCTCCATCACGATCGTGATTGTTGTATGAAGGCGGCGACGGAACGTTGTTGTTGTTGGATGCCATAGATGTAACCTTGTGCTCTGATACCAATTGTAGGGGATCCTATCTATGGGGAAAACACTAGAAGGGGGGTTAAATAGTGTTTATGCAAATTTAAAAGGAATTTACGCCAAATAAAATGCAATCCAACAAATAATGCGGAAATAGAATAAAACCCAAATAAGAAACAATTGCAAACACAATTATGTTTCTAGGATTTGGATTACCCAAGTCAACTCCCGACTTGTTCCCGGTAATCCTACGTCCCTTCCACCCAGATACCACCGGATACTCAAGTTAGAACCCTAACTTGAGGTTTTCTTAAAACACACTTGTAGCAACCCTACAAGTGCAATCGAATACAATCGATGTCATTGACTCCCACAACTTGGGAGCAAGCAAACCACTCTCACAACCGAGGGTAAAACTCAAATAACGAAAGTTATGAAATAATGAAACAACACTTACAATCACCTATGCCTTGAAGTAGAACTTGAAGGAGGAGTGTGATGTATGTTGAAGAACTCTCTTGGAAGAGAGGAGAAGCCCTTTCTCTTGACTGCACCAATTGCCTAGATGATTACTCTTTGATTCTAGGTTGGAGAGCAAGAGAACAAGATTTGGAAATACTTAGGGCTTTGGATTTGAGAGCTTTAATCTTTGGAAATGAAAGCTTGAGAGATTTTGCAATGAATGAGTAACCTTCCAATGGAACAGTAGAAGCTCTACTTATAGCTTTCTCAAATCCACAAAACAGTTTTGGCAAAAACCCAATTGGAATCCGTGAGAAAAATCTCACGGATAGAATCTGAACTCGCGACAGTCGACTATTGAACAATCCACAGTCGACTGTTGCACAGTCAGCAAGGGTAGGTGAGAATTCATAACGGTAACTTACCACGTGGACAGTCGACTGATGAAGCAAAGACAGTCGACTGTTAAACCAACATGCGACTGTAATTCCTTCTATAGGCGACTGGCCGAGAGATGGGTAAGTTCGAATAATACTGAAAATCTCACAAGTAACAGGACAGACGACTGATGCAAGGAACACAGTCGACTGTTAATCAGAACAGGCGACTGTAAATCCTTAAACAGACGACTGTCAAAAGCCTGAGAAATTTCCAGAGAGCTGAGTCAAAGAAATGACTCACAAACAGGCGATTGTTGCAGCATAGACAGTCGACTGATCCAAGAGACAGTCGACTGTATATACAGCATTAGTCGACTGGCCGTAAAAGTCAGATCAAACAGTGTTTGGGCAAAGGATAGACATGCGACTGAGTTACAAAGGACAGTCGACTGTCACTAGGACAGGCGCCTGTGAATCATTCATCAGTGGCCTGTGCGAAATAAACAGAGAAGGCCTAAAACTATATTGTAAAAGTCTGTGCATAACAGGCGACTGTAGAACAAAACACAGTCGACTGTTTTTGAGACAGGCGACTGTATACTGTTAAGCAGTCGACTGTTATAGACAATCCTTGCACAACCAATAGAGAAATGAATTGGAGTCAAAGGACAATTGATCTAATGAAGTCCTATGACTGAATGTAGATGTGTGTGAGTGTTCCATCAAAGTTCTACTTCTAAGCTACATACTAGAAGAGATAACAGTAAATTACATTTGACGAATAATCTCTTCTTTCCATCGTATGAGCTTGAAGTCTTCACGGAGCTTCAATCATCATCTACGATCATCCAATCCATGTCATTTGCCTTCAATGAAGTTTGTGAGTCATCCATTGCTAGTAGATCTTCATAATTAGCTTAGGCAATGGATTAACTGCAAAATAGGGGATTAGTCACAAGTATTTATGTTTGCTTATCATTAACACCAAGTGAGGAGAAGTCCAATACTCAACAATGAGGCTAGGGAAGAGATATGGCTTTGGACGAGGAGAAATAAAGGCTGAGGATTTATGTCTTAAATCCTTATAAGTTGCTTTGGAAACTTCTAATAAATCTTGGTATTCCTCTTCCACATCTTGTTCTTTGTTTTTTTTGGCTTGATCTTTCTCTTTTGTCTTGGATATTTTTGTGATTGGTTCTTTGCAGAGGTTGGTGGAATCAACACGACACACACTCTCTCTCTGGAGAGAGAGAGAGAGAGTACATGCTCCCTCTCTCTTTGATAGAAAGAATACATGCTCCCTCTCTACCTGAAGATGACTTTTAAGATGATACAAGGTCAGCCCTGGAATGCCCATAAGCGTCATGACGGTTTTTGGGGTGGCCTCTACACAAGGAAGAGCTAGTAGGTTATCTAACTGGAAGGCTATGTATTCTTCACAGATTAAATCATCAGAATTTCTTATTTGTAATATCTTCCTAGTTCCAATGCTCACTTTCTGGTCCACCAAGTTGATTCACTGCTTCAATAAAGCATTCATGGAGTGCTGGGGCTCACTTTAATATAGGCTTTGCATCAGTTGACAGCATGAGCCCTAAAATCACCCTGAATTTTACTTGCTTGTAAAAGCAAATGCTTCTCCAGAGGAAACGATGTTTGTGTGGAAAAGAGGTCATTGTTGCTTTGATGATGGTGATACATTTCCTTCACATACAAAGATACATTAGTGTGATTTGGCTAGAAGTCCCAAAATTAGATAATGCTAGGTGCATTTTGCATATACCTCTACTTACCCTGTGGTTTTTGTTGCTTCTTTATGTGTTATCCTTCTGAAATCTTACGTTCAGGGCGTGATTTCCTTCCATGTTTGTCAGATTGACTCTTTCTGGAAAAGCAAAGATGTGGCATGTGTACCAAATGCTCCTGCTGCTCCGGAAATGAACTTCAGCTGCATTCGTCACCTTGTCACCAATGGTCTCCTTATATGGCAAGATAGAACATGGAATTAGATGATCACAGCAAATCAATCGGATCTCCATAGCAACCCATAAAGATATTGTCCTTCTTTAGCAAGCTGTTTCCCCTCGTCTAAACTTTTGCTTTCAATTCCTAGGCCAACACTTCATCGATTTTCCGCAATGGTGACTTCCCCCTTTCCTTTCCTTTTCTTTTTGGCACAAGTTCATCCTGCATGTATAGAGGAATAGATCCATGATAATCCATTTCTCTATTGATTTATGTTGGAGTTGGCTCTAAAACTTTTTGTTGTAAATATGTATCTTAGTGGAGGTATATTTATACTTTACTTGTATTCCTAAGAAGACCCTATAAATAGTCTCTTAGCTTTATGGGTTTTCATCTAGAGAGAAAAATTACCTAAAGAGAAAGGAGGCTAGGGAAGAGAGCGGGCTTTAGAGAAGGAGAAGCAAAGGTTTATGATTTATGTCTTAAATCCTTGTAAGGTGCGTTGGGAACTTCTAATAAAGCTTGGTATTTCTCTTCCATATCTTGTTTTTTGTTTTTAGCTTGTTCTTGCTATTGTATTTGATATTGTTGTGATTGGTTCTTTGAAGATGTCGGTGGAATCAACAATTGGTATCAAAGTTTGGATTTATCCTTATTGCTACTCATTTGGAACATTTTGGGTGAAGAAATTTCGTCAATTTTCGAGTTTGTGAGTTGCAAAATTTTGGTGCACACAAGGTGTTTGACAAATGTCCTCTATGGGAACTTTAACTTCCGATGGGGTTAAGTTTGAGGTGACGAAGTTTGATGGTCGTATCAACTTCGGATTATAGTAAATAAGGGTAAGGAATGTTTTTATACAACAAGGACTCGAGGTTGCTTTGTTGGGGAAGACAAAGAAGCCGTAGAAGATCGATGATGAAGAATGAGCCGATTTAGATAAAAGGACGGTGAGCATAATACAATTGTATCTTTCGGATGATGTTTTGTTTAACGTTAGTGAAGAGGAAACGACAAAGGATTAATGGGAAAGGCTTGAGAAGCTTTACAGGAAGAAGTCTTTATCAAACAAGCTACACTTGAAGAAGCAACTCTATGGTTTGACGATGGAAGAAGACAAAGATGTGTTGTAACACATGAACATCTTTAATAGGATGATTTGTGACATCTTAAGGTTGGATGTGAAGTTTGATGATGAAGACAAGTCTTTTTTGTTGTTGAGTTCTCTTTCGGACTCTCATGACCACTTTGTTACTACTCTATTGTATGGAAAAGAGACTCAATTTTGAAGAGGTGATCCAAGATATTATCTCGAATGCCGTAAGGAAAAGATCTTCGAAGGGTAATTCCAATGTGGAAGGTCTCTGTTAGGAACTAACAATAGATGCAATTTTTATAGAGTACTAATAGCAAAAGAACTAGATATTTGAATACAAAAGAGGTGTATTCTCCTTCCAAGACACCGAAGAGGACGTCCGCACTCGTCTACCTATAGAATCACACAAATATCAATAATCAAGCATGCGAAAATAAGACGGCTAGCCCCTATTTATAATAAAAGCTAGGGTTTCATGGGGTAGGCTAGGGTGTGCGTGGGCTAAGGGACGGTCGTGCCTGGGCTTTATGTGCGCGCGTGTCTCCTGCGAGTATAAACCCGCAGGGGGGGCCCATGGGGCCCATCAATACTCCCCCAAGAGCCACCTTGTCCTCAAGGTGGAAGTCTGGAAAACACGCCGCCATCTCGTCCATGTCCTTTCATGTGCTATCGTGCTCTGGTAAGCCTCTCCACTGCAACAATACCTGTCACCCTCCTGTGTCGCTCCGACGAACCCCCTTCAGAACCTCGGGCTCCAGTCTCACCTCCATATCAGCAGTAAGGGTCTCGGGTAATGAAGGGGAAGAGGTGTGGTCGCCAATGGCCCAGCGCAACTGCGAAACGTGGAAGATTGGGTGATTGGCGGATCTTGTGGGTAAGCTCAATCTGTAGGCCACCGGCCCTACTCTCGCCTCGACCTCGAAAGGTCCAAAATACCGCGGTGCCAGCTTTTCATTCTTTCTGTGAGCCACTGATCTCTGCCTGTAGGGCCTCAGCTTCAGATACACCATGTCCCCTACCTCAAACTGTATGTCACGACGGCGTAAGTCTGCCCGACCCTTCATCACCTGCTGAGTCCTCGCCAAGTGGAGCTTCAGCTCCTCCAGAATTCGGTCCCTCTCTGCCAGGTACTGCTCCACATCCGACACGGGTGTCATCTCCTACCCATAATGTAGTAAGTGCGGGGGATCTCTGTCATACAAAATCCTAAATGGTGTACTCTGCACCGCCGTGTGATATGACGTGTTATACCAATATTCCACCCAAGCTAGCCAACGCATCCACTCCTTAGGATTCTCTGAAATGAAGCATCGCAGATAAATATCCACGCTCCTATTCACCACCTATGTCTGACCATCAGTCTGGGGATGGTAGGCTGTCACGCCCCGCTTCCCATTAGGCTGGGGGCGAGGACGCGAACGTGCCCGCTTGTGCAAGTCAGGAGGAGGTACTTATGCTTTTCTTTCCCCTTGACTTAACACAATAAGCGTCTGTGTGAAAACTGCAGGTTCTTGCTTTGCATTACTCAAAACACACAGATAAAAGAAACATTATTACAATCTCAAACGTCCCAACGGAATTACAACAAATGAAGAAGGAAGAGTGGGTCTTATGACCCGTACAATAATGAAAGGAAGTGCAATGAAATTTCACTAGTCCAACAAGTCTTGGTCCACTGGTTCAGCTATCTCAACTAGTCCTCCTGGTGCTAAAGCCCGGGATCTGACATACATCCAAAAACATGAATGTATGTCAGTAAGGGTCTGCAAGTAGATGTTAGAACCCAAGGCAAGATATACAAATTTATACTGAATTTAAGAGTGAATTATAATTTAAACGATATGAAAATAAAAGTTTAAGCATGCGAATTTTAAAGTAAATACATCCTATCATGTAGTTCTAGAAAATCTGACAAGTAAGGTAAAGCATGTCAATGTCACTGAGATAAAAAATTCACTTTGCAAGTTTCAAGTTAGCATTTCACGATAGTTAGCATGTCATGTCTATAATAGGGTTCTCGCCTTTAGGACGTGATGAGTGAGTCGTTCTTCTCACGGGGGCTTACCGTGATTGGCGCTAACCCACCGCATACGGGTGGTGCCCTTGAAGAGAGTACCCGTTCATACGCCTAGCAGCCGCTCAACCCTTACCCCACCCAAGATTTGTGCTGGAACACGAGCCAGCCTAGTTCACGAATTACAAGCACGAATTTGTCAACTCACATGACATCACGAAGATCACGATTTCGCCTTCGAGGCGCACGATTTCACGATGTCTCAAGTTAATTATTTCAAGGCATGCAGCAATTAAATAACAAGACCAGTTATCTTTATACAACAATTTCCGTGGTTAAGAAAGTAACGAGTAACATTTACATACAAGAGACTAATTTAACATCCAATTCGTAAATTCACTATAAATTGCATACTTGCCTGTTTCCGGTGATTTTGGTGCAGTTGGGTTCGTCCTGACGGGTACTACGTGTCGGTGATGTCGGTTCTCTGTTTTAGTTAAATAAATCACCAGATTAGATATTTTTGCGAGATATGCGCAATATTAAAATAACACCCGAATTGGGTTCGCCTAATTTTATTGGGTTCTCAGGCTAAGGTGATGTTTATACTGTGTTACACTAATTTGATACGCCTCATTTTATTCAAATTTTACTAACCTAACGTTATTTGATAGATATTTATCATGCTGAAATTAAGAGACACTAGCATATAAATCTACTGCTAACAAACACTTAATCTAATATTAGTTAATGATGTGAGTAATCCCATGTTAACATTAAGTTTAATACCCCCCCTACTATCACCTACCCCCTTACACAAATAGATAATATAATCTCTCTAAAAACTCTTTCTATCCTTAATACAATCGTCACCCCTTTTATTTTTATACCCATTAACATGACTACAATTGTTAACAGACTTCAAGGCTGCCACTTTTCATTACTCATTGTCTCTTTCTGTCCCCCTCTTTCTCAGGTCATTTCTTTTTTTTAATAACCTAAAGGTAGGCTGTCTAACATATTTGTATTCATTTTAAATCAACTTCTCTCTCTGTCTCTCATCATCATCAAGGCTGTCAACACCCCATTTCATTTTTTTTCTCTTTCAGAACTCTGCCATTCTGTCTTCCTCTCTTCATTTCTCTTTTATATTTGTTTTTTTTAAACATTTGCAGGTCACGCAAGGGGGTAAGGGCCATGCACGCAATCAAAAGGGGAGGGAACAACTCACGCTTGCGGGAGGAGAGGGGTGGCGCCGGCGCAGGGGGAGCTCCGGCGTACGGGCTTCGGCTGGTGGCGGTGGCTCCGGCCATGCGGCGGCGGCGGCGCAGGCTCCCAGGCGGCGGCGCACAGCTCCGGGCGGCGGCGGGCTGAGGCTAAGGGCGGATGGGAGATGCGGCCAAGGGGAGGAGGAAGAAGAGGAGGGAAGAAGATGAAGTGTTTGTTGGGTTTGAAGAGTTTTGGATCTGAAAATATATCTTCAGATTCGATTGAAACTGAAATTTGTATAGGTTTTGATTAGTTTCAGATCTGAAATTGTTTGGGTTTTCAGATTTGATTTTGGTTTGGTTTGGGTGTTGCTTCTCCCCTTTCTCCCTCTAGGTGATTTACTGATTTCAAAATCAAGGGAAGAAATTTGGGGGATTGATGTTCGTGAGCTGATCAGATTTGTTGGAGACTTTGCATAGGAGTTTTTCTGGTAGAAGACGATGGGTTTGCATGTTTGATGGGCTGATTTTGTTGGGAACTGATTTGTTGATCAGAGAGTGGTTTATATGAACTTGTAATGAACTGATGTGTTGGGAATTGATAGTGTTTAAGTCAAAGTTCCCTTTGGCTATAATTTAATTCATTTTGTCTTATGCAGATATGGTGTTGGTTTGTCTGCAGATTTAGTCAAGGGTTAGGTTAGTGATTAGGATAGGTATTAATTGTTAACATGACTAATCGTGAGGAAACGTGTGTGTGTTGAAAGGGAATTTAAAGCTTACTTGACTAATTGTTTTAGGGGGAAAGGAACCTGGTTATATCAACGTGTTGGTTGTTTTTAGTGGTAGGTGGAGTTCATGTAAGAGTTAGAGGGATTTAAGTGAACCTAAATGTAATTAGTAATTAGTGAAAATTAAAAGTGATTAGCAAAATAATTTAAATCAAGTAATTAGTAAAATAATTACGTTAAAGTATATAGCTAAACTTGATGGTAGATTAATTGTGCCACGGTAAAAAACGGAAACAGAGACGCGCTCGCGTCGACTCGTAGCAAAAAAACGTACGGACGAAAAGTTATTTGAATGACTGAAGTAAACTACAGGTACGGAAAATTGAAAACACGCCTAAAAATACTGGCCGTTACATTCTACCCACCTTAAGAAAAATTCCGTCCTCGGAATTCTTATCAACTAATGAGCAGAAAACAAGTATGGATTATACTCTTGTATTTCTAGGAGGTAAATTATGACCTGAAATACTTCGAGAAGAAGAAATGAAATTGGTTAGGAAAAGACACAAGTGATGTGATTAAAATTGAGTTTCAAAAAGAGGTTCGGATGACTAAGCATCATCGATGGCCTTAACCGTTAGTTGGCAAGTAAAAAAAAAGGCTGGAGACGACTACCCAAGATGTGCAGAGATAAGGATGAGAAAATAATAAAATACAAATATATAAATATATTCCCAACTGCAATCCCAGTATTCTAACACCCTGGTTGTTAAACTTATAACCTCAAACAAGTGTTCCTAAAATAAATCATCACTTCTCGTCTCGTCACTGAATAATGTTACAACCGTAATCTTATCCTGAACTTAAATATAGGTCCAATACTTCTCCTTTCTTTTTTTTTATTTCTATCTCATAATTCTTGTCTTAAACAATTAATACTTTAAACAAGGCAACCTCAGAAGGGAAAATACAAACTATCCTTAACCAATACTTCTTATAATTTTCTTCACTCCTTCGCTTATCATTGTTATTAATACCGTAACATCTTCTCGGGGGTCTTTAAGGTATTTAAGGTACGGTATCCTCTATACCTCTTCCAAAAAAAAATATGTGCATTCTCCTAAGTTGTCTCATCCATAATGTATCATTCCTTGCTCATTGTATAACCTAACTTGTAGTATTATAATTATGACATCCATAAATCCCAATTCTAATCTTATTCTTGTATTAATCTATTGATATAACGGTGCTCTACCAATTACTAACATAAGACGACAAGTATAATTACGCCTAGTATACATCACCATCTATCATCAACATTTATCAGGCTCCCAACTCATTCTTCATTGAGATAACTCATAAATTTTAATCACCTTAATTAACAAACTGTAAAATCACATCTCATCATTTCTTATTTATCCTAAGCAACTTTAGACCAATTTACATCATTATCCTTTTTGTATCAACATGTCATATTATTCTCGACGTCTCCATCACTTGACATATATGATGAAATCTTGTTACTTCGAATATTCTACTCATTCTCCCGATCACCATGGATCATACTACAGTTTCATATTACTATTATACATTACTCGTCTGAACTTCAAATCTGTAACTTACTCATCTTCATGTGCACTACTCATGGTATGGAATCCTATTGAAGTCATAATGAATGGGTATAAACCAAATGCGAAATATAATTCTGAAAACATCATTCTATTTACCATATTGTAAACCATCAATATAACTACTCCTTACATCATCTCAAACTACTCTTATCTGTAATTATTAATCACTTAATAACAATAATCATATCTAACATCCTATCAACATAACGCATAACAAAATTCAATACTGCCGATGATAGTAAAGGTAAAAGAATAACATTTTAAAAGAAATGGTTATAATGCAAATTTAAATTACTCTCGCTAAAGTGGTATCAAGTAAATGGGTGTAGAATCAAGTTTGTGACGAATGGGTTTCAGGTGAGGCAAGGGTATGGAATTAGCTTGATCAGAAAGATGATCTTACAGGTGCAAGAAGTAAGAACAGCCATGCATATTCGAGTGGAAGGTAAAGCACTGATGGCTACTCAAGTGGGGTAAGTAAATTGCATGTAATGCATAAAGTAAAGGTGACTGTGCAAGGGTAAAAGTAATGACGGTGACATGGTAGATGGTAGCAACAATGTTTTAATCAACAGGTGATGACAATAGTAAGGCAACCAGGTAGACTCAGTAATACTGAAAAAGACAAGTAATGAGTGATCATGTGGAAAACAAATGTTGCTTGACTATCTAATAGCGTAGGCTAGCCTAATAATAAGAAGTCTAGTTTAACTCCAAAACTAGCCGGGCAGTCAGGGCTTGAAGGCATAGGTCACTTCTATGACCACAGGACAAGTCCTTTGGTTGACCAACCCCCTTCCCATTCCTTTCTAGACACTGATCCAGTAGTAATTTAAGACCGCTTATTATTATACAGTTCTATTACGTTAGAGTAGTCTTGACTTAGTCTGTAGGACAGTGATATCAAATCGGTAGTCGTGACCAGGGTTAGCTTGATCAGATGGCATAGAGATGGTTATGAATGATTTAAATGGGAGAATGGGAGGCATATGTAAAATGTGATAATATCCCAATAACGTATATAAGGATAGTGAATAGATAGTATGAGTAGATAAGTAATAGACGAAAGAGTCATGGGTGCAGAGATGTAGTGTTTGTTTCGTAAATGGAGACAGATTTTTTTTAAAAAAAAAAATTTAAAGCATAAATACGATGAATACAGAACTAATATACTGAAATAGCTGAAGTTTTATTTAGTATAAAAGTATTTCAAATTTGTATATGGTCGGTTGTTTTGAAATCCGTTGTAGTATAGTAATGCCATACATAATCATGAATCACGTCCTGGCGGTCCAGCGGACACGACCAGGGAAGTGACTAAGCCAGGATCACTTACCCCAAGTCTAGCTAGGGTGATCCAACAAACTTAGCCAAGCACATTGACCGGATCATGGTCCATTGAAGGAAGTTTATCATTTATATGCGTGCCATTAAAAGAGTTTAAAGATAAAGATTCCCATATGTAAGAAGTAAAATAGGATAGTATAGATTTGAAATCATTAAAAAGTTTGTGACTAAAAATTTTCAGTGAAGGAAACTCAAAATCAATGAATAATTTTAAGTCAGTGGAAAAAGTGTGAGGCCTATGTAAAAGATTTTTAAAGAAGTTAAATTGGGCGAGAAATTCCATGAAAGAGATATTGATAGTAAAATCAGTATAGTGATAGGAGTGATTCAAAGGATAAAGATGGCTGTTAGAAAGATCACGTGGGTTAAAAGCAAGGATTAGAATAGGATGATCAATTGGGAGTGCGGGTAGGAAATGATCGGTGAAAAGTCTACGATAGATTCCTAATGTCAAGAAAAATGGAATGTAAAATGAAGGGAGACTAAAAATCAAGGATATACTATTTTGGTTAACTAAGGATCAGGAAACTTAGGACGGGAATTTTCTAATGAAGTTGATCGGGGTAGAAAATTCTTAGGAAGGTGTTGTTTGAGAGTCAAGATTGTAATATTATCTATGATGTTTTAAATTATTTTGCATGAGCATAGACCTGCATGGGCCACCACTAAAACCTGTCACGCCCCGCTTCCCATTAGGCTGGGGGCGAGGACGCGAACGGGCCCGCTTGTGCAAGTCAGGAGGAGGTACTTTTGCTTTTCTTTCCCCTTGACTTAACACAATAAGCGTCTGTGTGAAAACTGCAGGTTCTTGCTTTGCATTACTCAAAACACACAGATAAAAGAAACATTATTACAATCTTAAACGTCCCAACGGAATTACAACAAATGAAGAAGGAAGAGTGGGTCTTATGACCCGTACAACAATGAAAGGAAGTGCAATGAAATTTCACTAGTCCAACAAGTCTTGGTCCACTGGTTCAGCTATCTCAACTAGTCCTGCTGGTGCTAAAGCCCGGGATCTGACATACATCCAAAAACATGAATGTATGTCAGCAAGGGTCTGCAAGTAGATGTTAGAACCCAAGGCAAGATATACAAATTTATACTGAATTTAAGAGTGAATTATAATTTAAACGATATGACAATAAAAGTTTAAGCATGCGAATTTTAAAGTAAATACATCCTATCATGTAGTTCTAGAAAATCTGACAAGTAAGGTAAAGCATGTCAATGTCACTGAGATAACAACTTCACTTTGCAAGTTTCAAGTTAGCATTTCACGATAGTTAGCATGTCATGTCTATAATAGGGTTCTCGTCTTTAGGACGTGATGAGTGAGTCGTTCTTCTCACGGGGGCTTACCGTGATTGGCGCTAACCCACCGCATACGGGTGGTGCCCTTGAAGAGAGTACCCGTTCATACGCCTAGCAGCCGCTCAACCCTTACCCCACCCAAGATTTGTGCTGGAACACGAGCCAGCCTAGTTCACGAATTACAAGCACGAATTTGTCAACTCACATGACATCACGAAGATCACGATTTCGCCTTCGAGGCGCACGATTTCACGATGTCTCAAGTTAATTATTTCAAGGCATGCAGCAATTAAATAACAAGACCAGTTATCTTTATACAACAATTTCCGTGGTTAAGAAAGTAACGAGTAACATTTACATACAAGAGACTAATTTAACATCCAATTCGTAAATTCACTATAAATTGCATACTTGCCTGTTTCCGGTGATTTTGGTGCAGTTGGGTTCGTCCTGACGGGTACTACGTGTCGGTGATGTCGGTTCTCTGTTTTAGTTAAATAAATCACCAGATTAGATATTTTTGCGAGATATGCGCAATATTAAAATAACACCCGAATTGGGTTCGCCTAATTTTATTGGGTTCTCAGGCTAAGGTGATGTTTATACTGTGTTACACTAATTTGATACGCCTCATTTTATTCAAATTTTACTAACCTAACGTTATTTGATAGATATTTATCATGCTGAAATTAAGAGACACTAGCATATAAATCTACTGCTAACAAACACTTAATCTAATATTAGTTAATGATGTGAGTAATCCCATGTTAACATTAAGTTTAATACCCCCCCTACTATCACCTACCCCCTTACACAAATAGATAATATAATCTCTCTAAAAACTCTTTCTATCCTTAATACAATCGTCACCCCTTTTATTTTTATACCCATTAACATGACTACAATTGTTAACAGACTTCAAGGCTGCCACTTTTCATTACTCATTGTCTCTTTCTGTCCCCCTCTTTCTCAGGTCATTTCTTTTTTTTAATAACCTAAGGGTAGGCTGTCTAACATATTTGTATTCATTTTAAATCAACTTCTCTCTCTGTCTCTCATCATCATCAAGGCTGTCAACACCCCATTTCATTTTTTTTCTCTTTCAGAACTCTGTCATTCTGTCTTCCTCTCTTCATTTCTGTTTTATATTTGTTTTTTTTAAACATTTGCAGGTCACGCAAGGGGGTAAGGGCCATGCACGCAATCAAAAGGGGAGGGAACAACTCACGCTTGCGGGAGGAGAGGGGTGGCGCCGGCGCAGGGGGAGCTCTGGCGTACGGGCTTCGGCTGGCGGCGGCGGCTCCGGCCATGCGGCGGCGGCGGCGCAGGCTCCCAGGCGACGGCGCACAGCTCCGGGCGGCGGCGGGCTGAGGCTAAGGGCGGAGGGGAGATGCGGCCAAGGGGAGGAGGAAGAAGAGGAGGGAAGAAGATGAAGTGTTTGTTGGGTTTGAAGAGTTTTGGATCTGAAAATATATCTTCAGATTCGATTGAAACTGAAATTTGTATAGGTTTTGATTAGTTTCAGATCTGAAATTGTTTGGGTTTTCAGATTTGATTTTGGTTTGGTTTGGGTGTTGCTTCTCCCATTTCTCCCTCTAGGTGATTTACTGATTTCAAAATCAAGGGAAGAAATTTGGGGGATTGATGTTCGTGAGCTGATCAGATTTGTTGGAGACTTTGCATAGGAGTTTTTCTGGTAGAAGACGATGGGTTTGCATGTTTGATGGGCTGATTTTGTTGGGAACTGATTTGTTGATCAGAGAGTGGTTTATATGAACTTGTATTGAACTGATGTGTTGGGAATTGATAGTGTTTAAGTCAAAGTTCCCTTTGGCTATAATTTAATTCATTTTGTCTTATGCAGATATGGTGTTGGTTTGTCTGCAGATTTAGTCAAGGGTTAGGTTAGTGATTAGGATAGGTATTAATTGTTAACATGACTAATCGTGAGGAAACGTGTGTGTGTTGAAAGGGAATTTAAAGCTAAGTTGACTAATTGTTTTAGGGGGAAAGGAACCTGGTTATATCAACGTGTTGGTTGTTTTTAGTGGTAGGTGGAGTTCATGTAAGAGTTAGAGGGATTTAAGTGAACCTAAATGTAATTAGTAATTAGTGAAAATTAAAAGTGATTAGCAAAATAATTTAAATCAAGTAATTAGTAAAATAATTACGTTAAAGTATATAGCTAAACTTGATGGTAGATTAATTGTGCCACGGTAAAAAACGGAAACAGAGACGCGCTCGCGTCGACTCGTAGCAAAAAAACGTACGGACGAAAAGTTATTTGAATGACTGAAGTAAACTACGGGTACGGAAAATTGAAAACACGCCTAAAAATACTGGCCGTTACATAGGCCGTGCTCCGCTTCAGTGACATCCCCTGCAACCTGAAAAGCTCCTGCCAGAATCTGCTCTGGAACACCTTGTCTCGGTCCGAGACTATGGACTTTGGAGGTCCATGCAGACGAATGACCTCCCTCACAAACACCTCTGCAACGGTGACTGCGCTGTAAGGATGTCGAAGCGGAACAAAGTGCGCATATTTGCTGAGGCAGTCGACCACAACAAAAATGACAGTGTATCCTCCCGACTTCGACAACCCATCAATGAAATCCATGGAGAGGTCCTCCCATACTCGCTCCGGTAAGGATAGTGGCTGTAGTAGTCCTCCTGGGGACATAGCCTGATACTTCTGACGCTAGCATACGTCACACTCCGCCATAAACCTCGCCACCTCCTTCATCCCCTTCCAGTAGACCTCCCTCGCCAGTCGCTGATAGGTCTTCAGGACCCCAGAATGTCCTCCAATGGTACTGCCGTGAAACTTCTGGAGTATGGCCGGTATATGTGTGGAAGTCCTCGGTATCGCCAGCCTCCCCCAGTACAGCAACCATCCCTCCCGAAGAGAATACCCCGGAAACTCAGTAGATCCATGCAAGAGAGCCTCCCGTATACCTGCTAGCTCCGAATCCTGCTCCACCTCCAGCTGTAGCGGTCCCAAGTCCTGAAGAACGGATACTGCTAGTGCTGCCAGCTCCCTCTCCTCCTCTCACCGGGATAATGCGTCAGCCGCCTTGTTTTCCTGCCCCGGGCGATACTCAATCTCGAATCTCTATCCCATCAGCTTCCGCAGCCATTTCTGATGCTCCTCTGCTACCATCCGCTGCTCCAACAGGTACTTCAGGCTCCGCTGATCCGTGCGTACTAGGAAGCTCCATCCCAACAAATATGGCCTCCACTTCTGTATGGACAAGACTATGGCCATCAGCTCTCTCTCGTAGACCGATCGCAGTCGGGCCCTCGCGGTCAACACCTGGCTGTAGTAAGCTATGTGCCGCTGCTCCTGCATCAGTACTGCTTCCAGCCCATGTCCTGATGCGTCTGCCTCTACCACAAAGGGTCTGAAAAATTCAGGCAACGCCAATACTGGCACAGTGGTCATTGCCCTTTTCAGGGCCTCAAATGCTGTCGTCACCTCCTCACCCCAATGAAACTGGTCCTTCTTCAATAACTCCGTCAGCGGCCAGGCAATCGTCCCATACCCCACCACGAACCTGCGATAGTATCTTATCAGCCCCAGGAAACACCATAGCCCTCTGAGCGTGGTGGGACGCGGCCAGTCCAGCATGGCCGCTATCTTTGCTCTATCTGCTGCCACCCCTCATGCTGATACGACATGCCCCAAATACTCCACCTGTTGCTGTCCGAAAAGACACTTCTTTCTGTTCACATATTGTTGGTGGTAATGCAGCTCCTGAAGCACCACTTGCTGGTGGTCCAAATGCTCCTCCAGAGTACGACTGTACACCAAAATATCATCAAAGAAAACTAGTACGAATCGCCTGAGATAGGGTCGGAATACCTTATTCATTAGAGCCTGAAAGGTGGCAGGTGCGTTTGTTAAACCAAAGGGCATGACAAGAAACTCATAGTGACCCTCATGCATCCTGAACGTCGTCTTGGGCACATCCTCCCGTCGCATCCTGATCTGATGGTAGCCAGACTTAAGTTTTAACTTGCTGAACCAGACTGCCCCGTGTAGCTCGTCCAGGAGCTCGTCGATCACTGGTATGGGGAATTTATCTGGGACCGTCTCCTTATTCAGCGCCCTGTAGTCCACGCAGAATCGCCAACTACCATCCTTCTTCTTTACTAACAACACTGGGCTGAAGAACATGCTCACACTCGGCTGGATTACCCCCGCCCGCACCATCTCTGACACCATCCTCTCTATCTCATCCTTCTGATGCTGGAGGTATCGGTAAGGCCGCACGCTAATGGAGGACACGCCCTCTCGTAGTACTATGACATGCTCGTGGTCCCTAGGTGGGGGGAGACCCCGAGGCTCCTGGAAGATCTCCTCAAACTGCTCCATCAGCTGATGTACCTCTCCCGGAATGGGCTGCTCTGCACTGGCCTCTGCGCCTCCCTCTCCTGTCAACGAGTATAGCTCCACTAAATAGCCTCCTCCCTCAGTCTGGATGGTCCTCACCATGGTCTTCAAAGAGATCAAAACTCTGCATAGGCTGGGGTCCCCCTGGAGTATCACTGCTCTCCCTGCCTCCTGAAACTCCATCCGCAGCAGCTTTCAATTTATTGTTATCTCCCCCTAACGTCTGTAGCCAGGTCATGCCCAAAATGATGTCGGCGCTCCCCAGGTCCAGAGGTAAAAAATCTGCGATCACCTGTATCCCCTGCATAGTCAGTACCAGTCCCCTGCAAACTCCTCGACTGCTCTCCTTTTCCGTCTTCATCATCACACTGAAGCTGCCGCAATCTGTCAGCTGGAGTCCCTGCTGTGCCACCACCCTTCTAGAGATGAAATTGTGGGTAGCCCCACTGTCAATGAGCACGGTCACCTCCTGATCGCCTATCTCTCCCCTCAGCTTCATGGTATGGTTCGGTGTGAACCCTACCATGGAGTTGAGGGACACCTCTGCCACGTCCAACTGCTGGCCCTCCAGCTCCTCCTCTGCCTCAGCTGCCTCCTCCTCGACGTCAGCCTCGTCGTCCTCGTCCTCCAACAAAATCACCTGGAGCTTACGCCCCGCACACCGATGGCCCGGTGAGAACCTCTCATCGCATCTAAAACACAAGCCCTTTTGCCTCTTTTCTCTCATCTCAGCGTCTGTCATGCGCCTGAACTGCCCCCAGCCTGTGGTGCACTACACTTCTCTCCAGTTTTCTCCCTGACCCCTGAATCAGTCCCCGTAGTGGCTTTCTGCTGTCCTCCTGTCACTGGCTGACTACGAGCTGTCGAACCGCTCCAACCACCCCGGGCCTTCCTATCCTCCAGCTGAAAGTCCTCTGCCATCTGAGCGTACTCTATGGCCTCCATAAAACTTTGCGGCTTATGCATGCGAACGGCTGCTCAAATAGTGGCCTTCAGCCCCTTCATGCAAGTGCTCTCCATCGTCTCGTCGGTCACCCCGTGCACCTGTCCTGAAAGGGCCTCAAACCTCTCTAAGTAGTCTCTCACTGTTCCCTCCTGTCGAAGAGAAAGCAGCTGCTCCCGTACGTTCCCCACGTGGGGGTCTCTGAACCTCTCTACCATCTAGTCCATGATCTCATCCCATGAGCGAAAAGGGCGCCTCACGTCCTTCCACTGTAACTACGCCAGGGCCTTCCCATCCAAGCATATGCCAGCAGCATTCAACTTCTGCTCCTCCGTCATGCAGGAGACTCTAAAAATCTCTCCGCCCTGTAGACCCACGAGACCGGGTCCCCTCCATCGAATATAGGCACCTTCAGCTTCTTTAGGCGGTCCATATTGAATCCCCCTGCTCCCCGCGACCTCCTCCCTGTCTAGGCTGGTGGTAGTACTGATACCTCTCCTGGCGCCGCTCGTAGCCACCATGGGGCCCTCCTCGGTCTCCGTGCCCCTCGTCCCCCCAAACCTGCCCTCTGGCTACTCCTGGTAGTCTCCGTATTCCCCTCCTGCGCCTACTGTGCGTCCCTCCGGGTGGTGGGACTGTGGCTGCCGTCTTCCGTCGTCAAATCGAGGGTCGAGAGGGTCCCGATAACCCTCGCCGTAATCTCTGTACTCCTGAAATTCCCCGGGGCCTAAGTCATCCTCAAAGTCACGTGTCGGCGCCTCCCGCCGCGGCTGCCCCCGCTGAAAAAGTAGCCCCTGGAAAACCGCGCGAGGGTCGGGAAGCATCGACGGGGCCGCGGCCTGCCTAGGGCAGGGCCGCCGGCCCTGTCCAGGAATCCTGGGGGCTCCAGCGGCCCCCCGAGGGTCAGGGGGGGTTCGTCGGCCCCCAGGGGGGTTCGCCGCCCCTGGGCGAACCCAGGGGGGCTCGCCGCCCCTGGGCGAACCCAGGGGGCTCGTCGTCCCCCTAGGGGGTTCGCCGTCCCTGGGCGAGCCCGGGGGGGGGGGGGGCGCCGCCTCCCTGGCGGCTCTCCTGGGGGGTGGTGGGCTTATGGGGGGGTGTCGCGGCCCCCCGTTGTTACCGCGCGCCCTCCCAAGGTTTTGGTCGTGATCACCGGTCTATCTTTGGGCTTCCGCGGCCTTTCACCTCACTTCTTCTCGATAATCGACCCCCCTGGCTCCTCTTCTTCATATTCGACAAATTCCTCCACCAAAAAGTCCTTTTCCGGGTCAAAGTTCTCAACTTTCTCCTTCCCCTTGACTAAAGGTGGCACCTTTCCTGCCGATTTAGGGTTCCCCTCCCCTTTGTTGTTCGTCGCCAATTGATTTAGGGCTCTCATCAATTGCGCGAATTGATCATCGTGCTTCGCTTGATTTAACGCCAATTGGGAGATGGAAGTAGTTAATTTCGTCATAGACTCATCGTTTTCTGCCAATGATTTCTTGATAGCCTCGATCTCGCTCGTGAACTTTGCCTCCAACGCCTCAATTTTGTCATGTGATCTCGTTGTAGCCGCCATCGATCGTCACATACTCTGATATCAAATTGTTAGAAACTAACAATAGATGCAATTTTTATAGAGTACTAATAGCAAAAGAACTAGATATTTGGATACAAAAGAGGTGTATTCTCCTCCCAAGACGCCGAAGAGGACATTCGCACTCGTCTACCTATAGAATCACACAAATATCAATAATCAGGCATGCGAAAATAAGACGGCTAGCCCCCTATTTATAATAAAAGCTAGGGTTTCATGGGGCTAGGCTAGGGTGTGCGTGGGCTAAGGGGCGGCCGCGCCTGGGCTTTGTGCGCGCGTGTCTCCTGCGGGTATAAACCCACAGGGGGGGCCCATGGGGCCCATCAGTCTCCTAGTCAAAGGGAAATCGAGTGATAGAGGTAGAAGCAAAGAAAGAGCCAAAAGCAAGACATACAACTCCCGCTCCAGGTCAAGGAGCTAGAAAGATGTTGCATGCTACTATTGCAGTGGCAAATGGTA
The DNA here is from genome assembly GCA_030789695.1 of Scilla litardierei. Lineage (NCBI taxonomy): Eukaryota > Viridiplantae > Streptophyta > Magnoliopsida > Asparagales > Asparagaceae > Scilla > Scilla litardierei. The sequence continues at coordinate 152,975,747 of CM061137.1, read as the reverse complement.
CTTTAAGAGAGATTGCAAGGCGTGGTTAACACAAAGGAGTAGAAGCGGTCGCATGATGATTCGGCTAGTGTGGCTTCCGAAGGTGAAGCGGAACTCCTCTCCGTCTCTCAAGGTAAATCCTCAAATGCATGGATTTTAGATTCCGGTTGTTCTTATCATGTATCTAAATCGAGAATGGTTTGACACTTACGATGTCGTTGATGGTGGTTCGGTGCTGATGGGAAATGATGCACAGTGTAAAACAATTGGGATGTGAAATATAAAGATCAATATGCATGATGGCGTGGTTCGTACATTGGGAGGAGTTAGACATGTGCCGACACTCAAGAAGAACCTCATTTCTTTAGTCATGCTTGAAGCGAAGGGATGCACTTTCAATGGAAAGGATGTTTTTCACAAGGTATTGAAAGGTGTCTTGGTACTAATGAAGGGTACAAGAGTAGGCAACAATCTTTACAAGCTTGTGGGTGACGACACTATTTTGGGTGGAGGCTAGGGGTGGCAAAATGAGCCCGACCCGATCCGACCCGACCCGACCCGAACCCGGCATCCTTAACCGGGTATGGGTAGGGGCCAATTTGGGTCAAGTAGGAAACGAGTTGACCCGACCCGACCCGGATAAAATCCGGGTCGGGTATGTGTTTGGCATGTCAACCCGGATGACCCGAATTCGACCCGGTTTACTTTCTATATATATATATAAATTTATATTATAACTTCAATACACAGTTGCAATGGGAGTTGTGCTTATACGATTTGAATTGTTCTCTTCTTTAAGAGGTTTTGGATTCAATTTCCTATACATACAACTTTTTTGTTAATTTTATTACTTTCGTTAATAAAATGGTAACGTTAATTATACTTCCTTGCTGTCATCAGTGCGGTTTAAGCGACGAGCTACTGGAAATTATGCAACACTTAATAAATTGTTGGTGGCTCTTAATAAATAGTTGGATATCGAAAAAGGAGCAGTAGTGTATAAGTCAAATCTTAACCCGACGTGTTAATCCGAACCCGACCCGAAAATTTTCCGGGTCATCCGAACCCGACCCGGATTCAATCCGGGTCGGGTTAAGGTTTACCCCTATCCGGGTCGGGTCAAATCTGACCCGACCCAAACCCGAACCCACCCGACCCGTTTGCCACCCCTAGGTGGAGCCTCAATCTTCACAATGAAGAAAGGGGATGATTGTGATGAATGTAGGTTGTGGCATATGCGGTTGGAACACATGAGTGAGAAGGGCATGTGTGAACTTCACAAAAGGAATTTGTTGAAGAGAATGAAGACATGCAAGCTCGACTTATGCAAGTTTTGTTTGGCGGGCTAACAAAGGAATGTGTCTTTCAATACAACAAATGTGAATGCAAGAGCAGATGCATTTTTGACTACATTCACTCCGATGTGTGTGGACCGAGCCCGGTTATGTCAAAAGGTGGAGCTTTCTACTTTGTGATATTCATTGATGATTTCTCAAGAAAAGTTTGGGTGTATTTATGAAGCAAAAGTCCGAGGTCTTCTCTAAGTTCAAGTAGTGGAAGGCGGAAGTTGAAAACCAAATGGGAAGAAAAGTGAAGTACTTGAGAAGTGACAATGGGGGTGAATACCGAGATAGAAAGTTTCTACAATTTTGTAAAGATAAAGGGATTAAAAGGCATTTCACCGTAGCAAATAATCCTCAACAAAATGGTGTGGTCGAAAGCATGAATAGAACTCTCATGGAGAGGTCTAGATGCATGATGCTTCATGCGGAGTTGCCAAAGTCTTTTTGGACGGAGACTGTTAACCATGTTTGCTATGTGGTGAATAGATCACATTCGAAGGCTCTTAACCTCTAGGTGGCCAAAGAGGTATGGAGTAGGAAGGAAGTGAACTATACTCTTCGAAAGGTGTTTGGGTGCCCGACGTATGCACATGTTCCACATGATGAAAGGTTAAAGCTTAATACCAAGTCACATAAATGCATTTTCCTCGGTTTTGAAAAAGGAGTAAAGGGGTAAAAGCTTTGGGATCTGGTAATTCGGAAGAAATTGACTAGTATAGATGTGGTCTTTGATGAAGCTTATAGACTATCAAGGGATCTTGAAGCTCAACAATATGGTGATGGCAAAAGAAATAAAGTGGCCGAAGAAGTCTCATTCGAATTGGATGACTTTGGAAGAACTCAAACTTCACAGTAAAAGAGGGGAGTTTTAGCCATGGTCCGGAGCAAGAGAGCCCTCAAGAAAAGCCATATATTATTGCTCAAGGAATGGTGAGAAGGACCACAAAGCAACATAATAGGCTTGGATGGAAGCAAGCGGAAGAGGCGCATATGCTCCTGCCATTAGCGGTGGTGAGCCCGGTTCATTTCAAGAGGATATTAATTCACATGAAAGTGGGAAATGGTTGATGGCAATGGTGGACTTAAGAGGCGAAACCAAAGGATCGTAAATCAGTGGCTTGCAAGTGGATCTATAGGGTGAATGAGCCTTTGCATGAAAAGGAGAAACCAATTTTCAAAGCAAGGTTGGTGACGAAGGGGTATTCACAAAAGGAGGGGTGGACTATGATGAGATTTTCTCCTGGTTGTGAAGCGCACTTCTATTAAGGTACTCTTGGCTATGGTGACGGAGTTCAATATGGAGTTTGAACAACTTGATGTAAAGACGGACTTTCTTCATGGTGAGTTGGAGAAAACTATTTACATGTCACAACCGGAAGGGTTTGTAGATGTGGGCAAAGAAGACTTTGTGTGCTGATTGAAGAAGTCTCTATATGGACTCAAGCAATCGTGAAGACAATGGTATAAATGCTTCGACTCCTTCATGTTGCACATTGGATACTCAAGGAGTGAGTATGATTGTAGGGTGTATTACAATGTTCTTGATGATGGGTCCTCCCATCATGCTTCTTCTCTACGTGGATGACATACTAATTGCATGTAAGCACATGTCATTGGTGGATAGGCTCAAATCTAAGTTGAGCCATGAGTTTGACATGAAAGACTTTGGGCGGCTACTATGGGCATGTAGATAAAGAGAGATAGTAGTAGAGAGGTATGACATGATGGATGCGAAACCGGTTGTCACACCACTTGCTTCTCATTTTGCTTTAAGCAAAGAGCAATGTCCAAAGACGATGGAGAAAATTGAGAAGATGAAAGCAGTACCGTATGTGAAAGTGGTACCGTGTGCAAATGCGGTAAGATGCTTGATGTATGCCATGATATGCACACGGCCGGACATAGCTCAAACGGTTGGTGTTGTTTGCAAATACATGTCAAATCCGAGAAAAGAGCATTGAAATACGGTGAAGTGGATTTTGAGGCAGTAGCGGAATCAGGAATTCAGTGAAGGGGACAAAGTATTTAATAAGGCATCTCTGGCGCCTTATTAAAGGGGGCAAAGTATTTTTAATGTGATCCATCATTAGTGGGGCAAATTATTTAATAAGGCACCCGCGCCGGTAGCGCCCGCTAAATTTTTTTACCCTGATTTGTTGTTCCGCGTCAAATGCGTCCTCGCCAAATTTGTTGTTCTACGCGAATTTGTTTTTATGTGAGGTTATAATTTGTTTTTGTTTTTTTCCTAAAAGCCTGACTTGGATGGGATTCAAGTCAAATATCCAATTAAAAGTATAGGCAGCTTACCCCTAGAAATGGAGTGGAATGAGAGTATTAAAATTGGTTTTTTACAGGCAACTAACCCAATTGAATGCTCTATGCGGCTGTCCCATCTCGTGCGATTATGCAAAGTGCTGAGAGATGGATTGAGGAGATTGGTGTAAAACAAAATTTTTGTGGTGCATAAATTTTTTTTAAATTTGAGGGGGCAGCTGTCCCCTTGTCCCTATGTGGCTTCGCCACTATTTTGGGGTATTTGAAGGGCACCAAGGAGGTGTGTATCATGTTTGAGAAGAAAGTTGACTCAAATGTTATAGTAAGATATGTTGATGCGGATTATGCGGGAGATCTTGACAAGAGGAGGTCCACTACCTTGTATGTCTTTAAACTTGCTAGTGGTCTTCTTTCTTGGAAATCAGTGCTACAATCCATGACGGCATTATCTACCACGGAGGCCGAGTACATATCAATCACGGAGGCTTCCAAAGAAGCCATTTGGTTGCGCAGTTTGGTGAATGAGCTTGGGTTGGATCAAGAGAACATCCAAATATTCTCGGATAGTCAAAGCACAATTTGCTTGACCAAGAATCACATCTATCACGCAAGAACAAAACACATTGCGGTGATGTATCATAGAGTTCGTGATTGGGTCGATGATGATGAGATCTCTATCGAGAAGGTGCACACTAACGAGAATGCGACGGATGTATTAACCAAGCCAGTGACAATGGAGAAGTTTAGGCATTGCTTAGGCTTGCTCAACATCTCATTGTGCTAGAGATGTGGAGGTGAGCTTCTCCTATTGAGAATGGAGGTGCGGTTGTGGTGGGTGGTTAGACTCGTCATGGTTGAGGTATATGTGACACCTTGTTGATCTTCATGGGGCGTGGGAGAGTTTTCTCACCAAGGTGGATATTGTTGGATTTGGCTCTAAAAACTCCTTGCTGTAAATATGTGTCTTAGTGGGGTATATTTGTATTTTACTTATATCTGTAAGAAGACCATATAAATAGTCTCTTAGCTTTAGCGGTTTTCATTTAGAGAGAAAAATAACCTAAAGAGAAAGAAGGCTAGGGAAGAGAGCGGGCTTTGGAGAAGGAGAATCAAAGGTTGAGGATTTATCTCTTAAATCCTTGTAAGGTTCTTTGGGAACTTCTAAAGCTTGGTATTCATCTTCCACATCTTGTTCTTTGTTTTTGGCTTGTCCTTTCTCTTGTCTTGGATATTGTTGTGATTGGTTCTTTGAGGAGGTCGGTGAAATCAACAATTGGTATCAAATCTTGGGTTTATCCTTATTGCTAGTCATTTGGAGATTTATCCATTATGAAATGGCAGGAAGCTTATGCTCATATGGGTGTTATCAAACATAAGTTCTTTGTAGCACTTGTTTCCAATCTATGCAGAAAATTGTTGTGTCGGGACTCAGGGGGTTTGAAAGGAGCATCTTTGGTTGGTGGATATTGATGTTTTCAGATACCCCATATTGCTTGAGTGATATAAGAATAAAGATTATTTTGCAATGGCATAGATTTAGGTACAAGATTACAGATGTGGTATTTAAGGAATATTGGTATTGGTTGATGAGAGAATAAGGTTTAAAGTTTTTTTAACCAATGTATTGCTGAAGTTAGTTCTCTTTTGAAAGTAACGAATAGGAAAATTTTGGTCCGTGTAGTACTAGTGATACTTTTGGGACCATATCAAGGAACATGATAATCATGTAATTGCTCGTAATATCTTATAATAGTTTGGTACAAACTTCGATTTATGTGGGATGGAATTGTTGGCTCTCATATGCCATTTTGTGTTGTGCCAACACCATTCTTGCATTGCTGCATTGAATTCAGATACTGAAGTAATGTTACGAATATTTTTAAGCTGGTTAGTTTTATGCTTCTGAATATCATTTTCTAGTGTCTGCTTTCCCATTCTTGATGATATTTTTCAACATATATCTTTTACTGAGACCGCTAAGCAGATGTCATGTTTATCTTCATTTGTCTGAGTTTTTTATTTTATGCCATGAAGTGTCTTACAGTATGACACCGGCGCAATATTAAGCCAGGCATCAGCTCTATGACATAGGAAATTTTGTATGCAATATTAAGCTGGTTAGACTATGAGTAAGGGCACTCCTTTACATCTTAATACTCTATTGTATGCAATAGGAAATTTTGTTATATGCATGCCGACATAATCAACACAGTTACTATCTTATTGTATGAAAGCACTAGCTCCATGTATAATTAACTTTAATCAAGCTTTGCATACAATCCGTCACTGATTGTTGTGTAAGAGAGAATGCTCAGATTCTTATACTAGAGCACGTCCAGTAGTTTCCATTGATGCTTTTTCTTTCTTTCGTTTTTATTTTTGTTTTTGAGAGTAGGCCGTCCTCTGGTGCAAGCAGAATGTGAAACACCGAGTTCATGCACAGTGCAAGGTGCTTTACCAACGTGGTATCATGCTGATGGCTGTCTTTACTCTTAGAAGGCTTGTTAGTTCAAACAATCATCTGTTCAGAAGGGAAGCACTGATTGCCAGATATTATGTCTAGCTGTCCCTTCCCTTGTTTAGATATTAATTTTGAGCTATTATTTCTAATTCTTCAAGTTGCAAAAATGTTTTGAAATTAATCTTTCCTTCTATTCTTCCCTTTTCTGTTGTTTTCCCCACAGTGATCCATGTTTACTGATCTATAAGTATAACAATTTGATTAGATTAGGTGAAAAACAAAAACAAAATGTCTTTTTATGATGTGATTTACTCTTAAGAATATGTACAATAGTCTACGATCTGCCATTAAATAGTTATTATTAGGAAAAGCATTGCAAGATTCAGGTATGTATATCAACCGAGCTCAGCTCCCAGAACTTCCGGTTAGTGAAGATCAAGGTTATAAGGCCGATACATGCATGCTGTTTACTGAACTAGTTTGGTGATGGGCAAGTAAAGCCATCAAATGGTTGGTTTGAGCTTAATGCAACGTTCAAGGTCATGTAATCCTTCGATTTGCTACATAACATTTTGGCTGATGCGAGTTACTATTTCTTCATTCGGCTTATTTGAGTTCTCTGTTCGTTGTTAAATGCCTTTGCTGACGGCAAATTGAGGACACATTACATATCCTTTGGCGTTCTGGGTGTTGGTAACTTTGTGTTTATATGTTTAAAAATGATGTCTCCTTTTTCTATGTCAGCTCCTTGTCTAGCTTGACCTGGCCATGAGTCGGTCGTCTGAAGTTCTATGATCAGGCGTCTAAACAGTTCAGCAGACATCTAGGCCATGAACTCCAGTCGACTTATCAAAGTGAGTGAGTTTTTCTTGATCTCTTTGTTTTTCTTACTCATAATTATCAGCCGTCTGTACTAGAAAGCTTGCCAGACGACTTAACAGTTGATCAGCTGTCTGACAAGTGTTCTCCAGACGACTGCTTGTCTTGTGTTGGAATTTCTGTAATCTGTTTCAGTCTTCAAACATCTTCCAGTTTTTCTTTGATTGGAATTTCTCATCCATTTTTGGCTCATTAGATAGTATTCTTTACTATATTTCCAAATCATCTTGATTCGCCGCAATCGGAGTTCAATTTTGTCTGTTATGACTGTTTTAGTGATCTAGTGTTTTTCTGGGTAGAGTCTGTCAGACGCTGTATAACACTGGACCAGACATCCAACCCTTGTTCATCAGACGTCTGATAGGTCTTCATCAGATGTCTGGTCGTCTCCTAAATATAGCTGTTGGGATTTTTTAGCTAGTCGTTTCTAGCCTTTTTTGTCTTTTGTGGGCTGTTTTGAGGGGCTACTTAAGCTAGTTTGAGAGGCAGATTTGAGCACTCACTCCACACATATTGACATCATATGAGAGTGCATTTGCATTTGTGAGGGTTTTACTTGAAGAGAATTTCTATGCCCCTTTCTTTTCCAACATTCATAGCATGATCTAGGTGGAATCCCTAGCTAAAGGAGAAGTCTTCCAAGTGCATCAAGCTCATCAACAAGCACTTGGTTCTTCACACTCCATGCATTCATCTTCACAAAAGGTAAATCTATTCAAGGCATAGGGGAGTATATTATTATTTTGATATAATTTCGTTTTAGCCTAACTCTCGGGTTGTGAGAGCACATTGGTGGGTTACACCTGTTACAGCCTTAAGGCTGGCCCAGATAATGAAGCCCGTTTATTTGAAGCCCAAACGGAAGGTCGTCGCGATACTGGGAAGCTCACCTCGTCGAGCGACAAGCTCGCCATCAGGGTCAACAAAAGGTCGCATACTCTCCTCACAAAAAGCACGGCCAGACAATCCATAGACACCGAGCTCGGTCGCTGTGGCCTAGCCAAAATATCTCTGACAGGGTGACGTATGGCCACTTACTCCCCGATTAATGCCAGAGGTTCAGAGCGAGCACTGATGGCCGCCCATCGCGTCTCCCATTAATGCGCTAATGTGTCTGACACCGTATGACACCCATTAGTGCGTAAATATCTCTGACACTTCCGCCGACTTATCACTTCTCCACTTGAGCTCCAGCTAAGCAGACTCGACAGGTAATTGGATGGCGAACAACCGATTCTCAACCCTATAAATACATCCCTCCTGCCACCAAGGATGGGGTTGGTTACTTGAAATCTCTAACTTCTATTCATTATTCAAGGTTTGATATCCTCCATATATCTGTGCCTTCCTCATAAGCTCGCCACACAACGCCGATCTTCCTTAAGATCGTCAAGCGTGTTTGACATACTCCATATAAGTCACCCACTGACTTAAGCATCGGAGAGGCTAGGGGTTGACATCCAACCCTGTCTTTCTGACAAGTTGTTATTCTCACAAGGAGCTCGCTTCAGCCACTGGGAGTAGGCGACCTTCGGCGACCATCAGGCGAACTTGGATTCTTCGCCTCTGAAGCGTGTTCCAAGTCGTGCTAACCTCGCCATCAACCCCATACCTGTAATCATTGTACCCGTGATTCCTATTAACTACAAATTCTATTGTTGGGCGGATTTGACCCGCAACAATTGGCGTCGTCTGTGTAAACTTGGGTTACACATATGTCAGACACCGCACACAGTCACCGTAGTCACTGTCACGGCAAGCATCCTATTGCCAAGGAGTCCCCCAGGAGGACTCCCCCTATGGATCTACCCCTTGAGGGGTCGGCCGCGGTCATTCAGGACGCGGCCCGTGGTGTCATACCAAAGTTTTGAGAACTTCACCAAACTGATGGAAGATTAGGCTGTTGCCAGGCAAACTAGACCGCATCCATCAGAAGGCCCCTTAAGACCCCGCAATGTGAAGCGGGACCTCCTCCCCTAATTTGATGAAGAAGCGATCGCACAACAAAGGCTGTTCGAAGAAGGAGAAGCGGCAGCTTTGCGGAAGCAGTTTGATGAAGAGGAGGTGGCCGCTTATCAAAGGCAACTGGATGAAGAAGCAGTCGTCCGACAACATTGACTCATCGTCGTCGTGAGGGAAAGGCCTCAAGAAGGGAGCCGAGGAGCACTCCTGTCGTCGGCCTTGATAGTTCGAGAGAGTCCCAGGCTGGATCATGCTGAAAGCCACCGTCGCGGGAGATCGCCAAGCCCAAGATGAGAAGGGCGCGCCCACCGTAGCAGAAGTCCCCCCGGCCAGATCGCCACTCTCCTAAGCATCATGACCGGCGACAGAGGAGCCACGACCGCAGCCCGACCCCCCGGGGGCGAGGGAGGGACGCCTCTAAGCACCGAGGTGGCTCATCCGGTGATTCCAACCAATGGCGAGAACATGGAGGGGGCATGAACGTCCCCCGAAGGTTGCCAACGCCCCCCAACCCCAAAGAAGCCAACCCGATGACCCCAAGGGTGATCTCAACACCGGTACCCCATAGGTTCAAAGTACTTCATTTTGAGCTGTATGATGGTTTGGACGATCCATGGAGTATGTGCAGCGATACCGGGGAGTGATGGAGATCCACAAAGTGAACGAGGCCCTCCTCTGTCGAGCTTTCCAGACGACTTTGAAGTAGTCGGTGGTGGAATGGTACAACGGCATGTCCAACCACTCCATTGATACTTTCGGCGACCTTTCCTGCAAGTTCTGTCAGCAGTTCTTGGTGGGGCAAAGAAAGATGAAGGTGTCGGACTATCTGTTAACGGTCGTCCAGAAGGAGGGGGAGACCATCCGCAAGTTCCTACAGCGCTTCAACGAGGAGAGACTCAACATGACGAGCTACGGAGATGAGCCCGTCATGGCGGCCTTCAAGAAGGGTCTGGCAAACAGGAGCCTGTTGAAGTCGCTGCTCCATGATCTATCTGCCAACCTTGACGCCCTCTTCGCCCAGGCGGAGAAGTATATGCTAAGCGAGGAGGCGTTGGGGACGATGAAGGAGGCCGCACCAGACAAAGCCCCCCCCCCTATTGAAGCAAGACCCAATGAACGGCCAAGACGGGATGAACGCCCCCAAGGGCGTGACGAGGACCGCCCCACAGGGCGTGACCAGGGAGTCCCTCGAAGGCAAGATCGCCCCAGACCGCTGAGGGGGTTCCTCGCCCCCAGGAACCCCGCTCTGAGAGGTGGGCCCGAGAGAGTGCAGGAGCCCATCTATACGAGGTTCAATGCTCCCCTGACGGAAGTGATGGCGGTGGCCATGACAGGCGGACTTCTCAAAGACGCACCCCCGGAGATGAGGTCAAGGCCCGCCACAAGAAGCATGCAAAAGTATTGTCGATATCACTGCGACCATGGCCATGATACCAACGAGTGCTATGTACTAAAGAAGGATATAGAGCTGCTGATCCAGGGCGGGCATCTCCGGAGGTTCGTCGACCAGGAGAGACCATGCCTGAATGTAAATTTCAGCTCCGATCCGAAATTAAGAGCGCCCTCTTGAAGGTCGGCTAAACTTTTGAGAGCCCCACCTCTCACGGGACAACCCTAAAGAAAATCACAGGTTGCTCTGTCTCGACGTCTCGTTATCTTTCGACTCATCTAGTCTACGCCCATTGTGTGTGTGAGTCGCAGGTCACAGATCGGCTACACGCACGAAAGCCCAAGCTCTTACGGGACGACCATGTAGATAAAGTCACAGAGCAAGGTCGGTTCAATCATTGGGAGCGAGCTACCTCATCGCAAGCGAAGATCCGGGGCAGCTACGGCCCCTGAAATGCTCCAAGGGCGCAGGTGAGCTACGGTCCCGAACCGTTCCTCCCAAAGACTTTAACGGCGACCTACCAATGCGACCTACAAAGGAACTTCGCCAACCGACCTGCAAAAGTCATTCCCAAGATTTCTCTCAAACTCTACAACATTCCGCCTCTCCTCGACCTTAAGCTCGTCCATGACAAATGCTGGGGGCATACACATACAAAGACACAAAGCAAAGAACAAACAACAACAAGCAAACAAGGCATACAAACAACAACGACAGTAAGCAAAGAAATTTTCAAATTTCATTCATTATATTTTCATTCATTTTCATTCAAATTTTCAAATTATATTTTCATTCATTTCATTCAAATTTCAAATTTCATTCATTCATTATATTTTCAAATTGTCCAGGTCGACCTTCTCCAGCTCGACGACCCGCTGCTCAAGGTCGACGGTCTTCTTTGCGGCCGCCTCCCTCTCCGTGGCCAGGATGTTCTCGGCGGCAACCCTCCGGGCCTCCTCATCCCTGGCCCTCTTCTCCGTCTGACACCGTATGACACCCATTAATGCGTAAATATCTCTGACACGTCTGCCGACCTATCACTTCTCCACTTGAGCTCCAGCTAAGCAGACTTGACAGGTGATTGGACGGCGAACAACCGACTCTCAACCCTATAGATACCCCCTCCAGCCACCAAGGAGGGGGTTGGTAAGTTGAAATCTCTAACTTCTATCCATTATTCAAAGTCTGATATCCTCCATATATCTGTGCCTTCCTCATAAGCTCGCCACGCAATGCCGATCTGCCTTAAGATCGGCAAGCGTGTTAGACATACTCCATATAAGTCACCCACTGACTTAAGCATCGAAGAGGCTAGGGGTTGACATCCAACACTGTCTTTCTGACAAGTTGTTATTCTCACAAGGAGCTCGCTTCAGCCACTGGGAGTAGGCGACCTTCGGCGACCATCAGGCGAACTTGGATTCTTCGCCTCTGAAGCGTGTTCCAAGTCGTGCTAACCTCGCCATCAACCCCATACCTGTAATCATTGTACCCGTGATTCCTATTAACTACAAATTCTATTGTTGGGCGGATTTGACCTGCAACAATTGGCGTCGTCTGTGTAAACTTGGGTTACACATATGTCAGACACCGCACGCAGTCACCGTAGTCACTGTCACGGCAAGCATCCTATTGCCAAGGAGTCCCCCAGGAGGACTCCCCCTATGGATCTACCCCTTGAGGGGTCGGCCGCGGTCATTCAGGACGCGGCCCGTGGTGTCATACCAAAGTTTCGAGAACTTCACCAAACTGATGGAAGATTAGGCTGTTGCCAGGCAAACTAGACCGCATCCATCAGAAGGCCCCTTCAGACCCCGCAATGTGAAGCGAGACCTCCTCCCCCAATTTGATGAAGAAGCGGTCGCACAACAAAGGCTGTTCGAAGAAGGAGAAGCGGCCGCTTTGCGGAAGCAGTTTGATGAAGAGGAGGTGGCCGCTTATCAAAGGCAACTGGATGAAGAAACAGTCGTCCGACAACATTGACTCATCGCCGTCGCGAGGGAAAGGCCTCAAGAAGGGAGCCGAGGAGCCCTCATGTCGTCGGCCTTGATAGTTCGAGAGAGTCCCAGGCTGGATCATGCTGAAAGCCACCGTCGCGGGAGATCGCCAAGCCCGAGATGAGAAGGGCGCGCCCACCGTAGCAGAAGTCCCCCCGGCCAGATCGCCACTCTCCTAAGCATCATGACCGGCGACAGAGGAGCCACGACCGCAGCCCGACCCCCCGGGGGCGAGGGAGGGACGCCTCTAAGCACCGAGGTGGCTCATCCGGTGATTCCAACCAATGGCGAGAACATGGAGGGGGCATGAACGTCCCCCGAAGGTTGCCAACGCCCCCCAACCCCAAAGAAGCCAACCCGATGACCCCAAGGGTGATCTCAACACCGGTACCCCATAGGTTCAAAGTACTTCATTTTGAGCTGTATGATGGTTTGGACGATCCATGGAGTATGTGCAGCGATACCGGGGAGTGATGGAGATCCACAAAGTGAACGAGGCCCTCCTCTGTCGAGCTTTCCAGACGACTTTGAAGTAGTCGGTGGTGGAATGGTACAACGGCATGTCCAACCACTCCATTGATACTTTCGGCGACCTTTCCTGCTAGTTCTGTCAGCAGTTCTTGGCGGGGCAAAGAAAGAGGAAGGTGTCGGACTATCTGTTTACGGTGGTCCAGAAGGAGGGGGAGACCATCCGCAAGTTCCTACAGCGCTTCAACGAGGAGAGACTTAATATGACGAGCTACGGAGATGAGCCCGTCATGGCGGCCTTCAAGAAGGGTCTGGCAAACAGGAGCATGTTGAAGTCACTGCTCCAACCTTGACGCCCTCTTCGCCCAGGCGGAGAAGTATATGCTAAGCGAGGAGGCGTTGGGGACGATGAAGGAGGCCGCACCAGACAGAGCCCCCCTATTGAAGCAAGACCCAATGAACGGCCGAGACGGGATGAACGCCCGCAAGGGCGTGACGAGGACCGCCCCAGAGGGCGTGACCAGGGAGTCCCTCGAAGGCAAGATCGCCCCAGACCGCTGAGGGGGTTCCTCGCCCCCAGGAACCCCGCTCCGAGAGGTGGGCCCGAGAGAGCGCAGGAGGCCATCTATACGAGGTTCAATGCTCCCCTGACGGAAGTGATGGCGGCGGCCATGACAGGCGGACTTCTCAAAGACGCACCCCCGGAGATGAGGTCAAGGCCCGCCACAAGAAACATGCAAAAGTACTGTCGATATCACCGCGACCATGGCCATGATACCAACGAGTGTTATGTACTGAAGAAGGATATAGAGCTGCTGATCCAGGGCAGGCATCTCCGGAGGTTCGTCGACCAGGAGAGACCATGCCTGAATGTAAATTTCATGTAACGACCTGAATTTTTCCAAAACATTTAAGCTAAATATTTGAAGTAATTTCATTTTTAATTGTGTTTTGTAATGGTTGATCAGGAGTTTTAAACTGATTTTAAAAATTCTTATAAAAATATTTTGAAACACTAGACTTATTATAAAGTATTTCAGTAATTTTAGATTTCCTCAAATACCCAAAACATTTCTGTTAAAATTCATCTTCCAAAATTACCGTTTTGATTCGATGAATTTATTTTCTATACAAACGTCTTCAAAACAATTTCAAACTTCTACAGTGACATCCTATGATCATTTAGGGCCTCCCACATTAATTTCATAATTTTCTGAGTTCGTTTCGGTCTAGAACCCGCAGACCCGCTTTCTAAATGTTTTGGCCTAAAATAGTATCTATGTAGCTCAAACCCTGAAACGGACTTCGTATTTGCCATCCTCGCGACGATACGATCCCGTGGGTATGTTTTCGTAATTTTTCTGACACGTTTACTAGTAGGGGCAAAATCGTAATTTTGTATTTTGACATTATCTACTAATTACATTTTAACCTTTTTACTTAATTACTAATTACCCTATTAACTATTTTAATTAACTTTAATCCCTACCTAACCTACCCGTAAGCACCCATGTGATTCACACACTATCACATTTTCTAAACTTAGTCAATCCCCTACCTAATCTATTAAATAAGATTGACTAAATATTAATTAGACTAATACTTTATTAATCTATATAAACCCCCTAACATCCTTCTCTAATTCACAACCCGTAATTAACCCTCTCTCCCCCTCACTTCGTATACACACACATGGGTCTCTCTCTCTCTCCCGTGTTCTCTCTCTCCCCGAGACCCACCGTACTCGTACCGCTCCCCGCACCCCCGTTGCGCTCTCCCCTACCGTCGGCAACCCCGCACACAGACCCCCCTCTCTCGCCAACAGCCCCCGCCCACCTCTCTGCTCCGTCAGCCCGGAGCTCCGCCCACGACGACGCCGGATCACACGACGCCGACGAGCTCCTCGCAGCTCGACCCAACGCCAAGCGCCGCCCGCCTCCTCTCCTGGCCATCGTCGAAGCTCCTCCGAGCTCGAACGCCAGTCAAGCTCTTCGTCGCTGCATCGCCAAGAACCCCGCCACCAACGCCACGAAGCAGCAACGCCGTCCGAGCTCTCCTCCGACGTGTGCTGTCGACTACCGCCCGGAGCTGCTCGATCCCGGCCTTCGCTCAGCCCTCCGATCGACGAGCTCGACTACCCTGACGTCGAACTCCCCCGCTGCAGTCCGAGCCTCCGTCTTCATCGACGAAGCACGGCCACGTCACCCCCGAGCTCCCACGGTGAGCTCGCCGTCTGCCTACCCCCGCTCACCCGAACACACCGCCCTCCTCTCGCCGGCGTGCAGCTCCGCTCCGAAGAACCCCCTCCGACCCCCTCGCTTCGACTACAGCCACCCACGTCGACGCCCGAAGCCCACCGCCGCAGCTGTCGTTCCCCGAGCACCGGCAGTCACCCACGAAGCCCACTCGAGCTCCGACAACCCTCTCTCAAACCTCAGAGCCCCGATCGTCTCCCTCTCTCGTTCTCCGCCCTCGCTGACGTCGCTCCTGCTTTCTCCGCCGCCAGCGCCGCTGCCTTGCCCTTGCCGTCGCCACCGTCAACGACGAGGAAGCGAAGCCCCGCCTCCGCCTTCGCCACTCGTCGAAGCCCTCGCCCAGCTCCGTTGCCGTCGCCTGCCTCGTCGACGTTGACCGCCCTCAGGCGAAGCAGCACCGCCCCCGAGCTCCCCCTCCGCCTGCCTTCATCGGACGATGGCTGCCCAAAACCCCCGCATGCAACGAAGAACAGGGTAAGTATTATAACGATGGCATTGTCGTAAATACGATGAATATTTCGTTTTTTCGTATTTTTAATAATTATTAAATAGGGATAAATAGTTTTAAACCCATAACTTGAAATACAGGGCCCAGAAAAATGTGTGGATAGCCCCAGAAAATCAGAAACGATATTCCGGACCCAATGGCACTAGTTTCATCTCAATCCAACGCTTAGTTTTTCCAGAATTAATTTTTAAGCCTAAATTTTAAATACGTTACTTTCTTTTAAAAATCCGTATCTTGATATTTTTATGTACACTACTAAGTGATAAAAATATATGTTAAAGTACTCTCCGAGACGGCCATTTTGACAGTTCATTTGCAACTTTCCGATGCGGATTGCATCCAGAATAAATTGTTGAATAAATATGTTACTTAATTAAAAATAGTTTTAAATTATTTTTGAGCTTTTAAAAATTATGAAAAATACCTAGGAGCTTTAGAAAAATATTTTCTTCTACTATAAAATTATTTTCATCATATCTAGCCTACATAAAAATTTAGAACACTTTCCGACACCGTTTCAATCAGTTTAGAAAATCAAACACGTTAAGTTAAATAGGTAGAAAATAGGTGTTCTGTAACCGATTGTTTTTGTGATTGTAGGTACAAATTCTTGTGCACCAGCTTCTGTGGAAGCCTTAGATTCAGTTTCGGCTTGCTACGTCGATCTCGAAATCAGTAAGTCACGACTAATTCTAATGTTAGAAAATTAGATAAGTGTACCCGTATGAACTTAGGACACCACTATAGCCTCCGAACGACTACTTGACTTGAACCAAACTAGAAACCTAATCTAATAGGAAAGTAATCAACTATAGATTACTTTGCCAACTTTCAACTTTGATGGTTGTTAAACACAAACATCAACTGGGGTAAATTGTGTACTACCGAAACTACCACCCTTAAACCAACAATTTTGTATTCCATGTTTGTTGGACTTGTTTTTATCCTCAAATTTCTTAGCATCTGCTCTACTTTATTTTCTGGTTTTAAAACCAGTGGTCCTGGTTAACTATCATCGTGAACTAGGAATTGATAACATCTTGGAACAATACTAGACACCCCGAAATGTTGGACTTGTCTTTATCCTCACTTCGCTTGGCTAGCTTACTTTGAAAAGAATGTCTGGCTTACTAGTTTTCAATAAGGAAGTCAACCAGTTGACTTGGTTTGACTAGCAACATGTGGAACAGCTTGTATCTTGTGGAATATCGTGTGGAACATCTCGTGGAACATCATGAAAAGGAAATGTACATAGAACACTTGACACTTCACTGGGGTTTTGGGGTAACTCATAGTTTGCGAGAGTACGGGAGTGACTAGAGTTTGGTCTACCTGTCCTGTCGCCTGTGTTTCGGCGCCCTGTCCTGCTGCCTGCGTTTCGGCAAACCATCCTGCTGCCTGGGTTCCGGCATTCGTCTGGGTAGCACCCAGGCAAGAGACGAACTGAACGGTCACATATTGTACTCTCCGACTTGAGTCACGTAGTGTAGTTATTTTTGCACAGTCACTTTTACTTTACGCATTACAGTCACCTTTACTTTACATGTTCCATGCACGTTACTTACTACACTTATACAGTCACCAATACTATACCTGTCATACTTTTAGCTACAGCAGTAGTATGTTTCACTTGCCTAGCCTACTTTACACAGTACAGTGGTTCTCTCCTTTCAGTTCAGTTTGCCTTTACTTTTCAGTTGTGTACAGTTGTTACTCAGTACTTTACTTTTCACTCTGATTTGCTTGTACGTAGTTATTTTTGTCATACATGTGCACTGCTTCTTTTCTATATTTAGAATTGTTGTGACTTACCTACGGTTCCATTTCCGTGGCACCGCAGACGACGTACAGATGAAGATAGATGCTCCTGAGCTAATAGCGCCAAAGTTCAACTGCAGCTTACAGAGTTATTTGCAGTGTTGTGTACTTTATTCTTTCATATTGTTGGGACATCTTGTACAGTATGGATTGTAATAATTGGACACTATTTGAGTATTTTTGTACATCTCTGCATCGTGGCTATTTTGAATTCTCTGGTAACCTGCAGGACCTGCGCAAATATCAAATAAGTAACGGGCCCCCGGGAGCGGGTCGTTACAAGTTTGGTGGCCCACGCAGGTCCGCGCTAATTACCTCGTGAACAATATAGCAAGATCAGGGTGTACATTATAAAATACTCAAGTAGAACTCTCGAGTACTGGATGTCTCGAGTATGCACCGGTATTGGATATACGGGTGAAGTGTCCTTAATACCATTTTCACTAGGTCTTCCTTGATCCTCATCACTTCCTTTGAACTCTTAACCCTTGCTTAGGAACTCGTGTTTTATTCTTGATTATACCCTCCTTAGTAACCACTTTTGCTAACCGTTATAGTTATTGGTTGAACTATCTACCCACTTCATCACCTTTCCTTCAGTTGATGATGGCACGCATATAAATGATAATCTTCCTTCAATGGACCATGATACCGGTCAATGTGCTTGGCTAAAGTCTGTTGGATCGACCTAGCTAGACTGGGCATAAGTGATCCTGGCTTAGTCACTTCCCTGGCCGTGTCCGCTGGACCGCAAGGACGTGAATCATGATTATGTGATGTCATCGATCTTATTCACTATCAACCTTCCTTTAAGCTTGATGAACTTTCACCTTCTTAGAATCTTTCTATTTCTAGTTTGCTTGAACTCTAGCTACGTCTATTTTAAGGAGGGTAGCGTTCGAGTTTTCGATCATCAGAAGTTCGGATTCCTCAACTGAAGCAGATCGAAGGACGTTCAGAGAATTCGAGGATGGTACTAGAAATTTTGAGACGAGCCAAATCTGACGTGCAAGTGTAGGCTGTTTGCGTCCTTCTTGAGCTCGTATTTCTCTTCTAGCCCCTACTTTCATCTTGTACCCGATTTTTCCATGGGTTTGAATTCCTATTCCACCTACCACCTACCCCCCTCTTTATTTCCTTTGTCCGCTTCCTCACCTCGAGCCCTGTTCCCACCTAACCTAGACCACCTACCGACGACTTTCGGTGCCCACTTTTTTTTAAAGACCCCCCTCTCCTTCCTCACCAAACCACCCTGTGTTTTACTACGCCGTATCGACTATCACTCCTCTTCCCGGCCTCTTCCCCAAGCGAACTCAACCCATCTCACCTACAACTCCTTCGGCTTCACCCGAAGATCCGCCAGTTTCTGCTCCACCCCATCCCGGAGGTCGCCGCCATGGATCGTCAGCCAGTCGCAGCCTTCGCTGCCATGGACCCGCAGCCGCCGATGGCCCCTCGACGTTCTGTTTTGGGATTCTTGGCCTTAGCAACAGTCCTCGCCGTCGGCCCTCGCTGTTTCCGTGTGGTCGAGATATTGGGAACCCACCGCTCTTGGCATTATTTCGAGCTCCTTTTTCTGGTTCTTCCCCCTCGAGCTACCCCACTTCGATTCCATCTTAGGGCCGCTCCTTCGTGTTAGTTGGTTTGTGAGTTTTTGGTCGTTGAATTGCTTAGGACTGATGGTGATAGCCATAGATGTCGACCAATGGTATTGGCAAGCAGTATCATTGGGAATGAGTATTGGCTTGCTTCTGGCCTTAGGTATTGAAGTTGGATGTCGGTCATGTGCTCGGATTTGGGAGACGGCTAGGATGTTGACTTCTTGTTGGATGTTATGGAGATTGCTGGAAAAAGTGGTAGCAATGATCTTGACCCGCGAGAATTGGCCTTATATTTGCCTGTTAGTGTTGATCTGGATATTGGCTTGTAATTTGGTAGCGTGGCAGATGAAGTCCTTTGTGTTCGGCTGGTTAAGTTGTAACAGCGCGGATGTACTAGGTTTAGCCCTTACGGTTATGTATGCGATGACGATGATTTACATGATTAACATCCAGACCCAGTAATCATCATTAACATGAGTTGAAAATTTTAGGCGTTATGTTCTTCTTTTCGGTGTGGTTTAAATAGCTTGCTACTGGCTTATCACCTCAGGTTCCAAGTTCGAACAGATGTTGTCTTCATAATAGCCCTCATTTTCATGTGATATTATGTTAATAGTATGTATTCATATACTCATCTCTTGTTTTCTTGATGCTATGATATCACATTATATTTCATGCTATTAACAACTTATTTTCTAAATTATAATTTTCATAAGTTTTCCATTTTATTTATTTGCTTGAACTTCTTTATAACAAAAGTTATTCGTTTTAGAAAGTTCGAGAAATTCCGAGGACGGAATTATTTTAAGGAGGGTAGAATGTAACGACCTGAATTTTTCCAAAACATTTAAGCTAAATATTTGAAGTAATTTCATTTTTAATTGTGTTTTGTAATGGTTGATCAGGAGTTTTAAACTGATTTCAAAAATTCTTATAAAAATATTTTGAAACACTAGACTTATTATAAAGTATTTCAGTAATTTCAGATTTCCTCAAATACCCAAAACATTTCTGTTAAAATTCATCTTCCAAAATTACCGTTTTGATTCGACGAATTTATTTTCTATACAAACGTCTTCAAAACGTTTTCAAACTTCTACAGTGACATCCTATGATCATTTAGGGCCTCCCACATTAATTTCATAATTTTCTGAGTTCGTTTCGGTCTAGAACCCGCAGACCCGTTTTCTAAATGTTTTGGCCTAAAAATAGTATCTCTGTAGCTCAAACCCTGAAACGGACTTCGTATTTGCCATCCTCGCGACGATACGATCCCGTGGGTATGTTTTCGTAATTTTTCAGACACGTTTACTAGTAGGGGTAAAATCGTAATTTTGTATTTTGACATTATCTACTAATTACATTTTAACCTTTTACTTAATTACTAATTACCCTATTAACTATTTTAATTAACGTTAATCCCTACCTAACCTACCCGTAAGCACCCATGTGATTCACACACTATCACATTTTCTAAACTTAGTCAATCCCCTACCTAATCTATTAAATAAGATTGACTAAATATTAATTAGACTAATACTTTATTAATCTATATAAACCCCCTAACATCCTTCTCTAATTCACAACCCGTAATTAACCCTCTCTCCCCCTCACTTCGTATACACACACATGGGTCTCTCTCTCTCTCCCGTGTTCTCTCTCTCCCCGAGACCCACCGTACTCGTACCGCTCCCCGCACCCCCGTTGCGCTCTCCCCTACCGTCGGCAACCTCGCACACAGACCCCCCTCTCTCGCCAACAGCCCCCGCCCTCCTCTCTGCTCCGTCAGCCCGGAGCTCCGCCCACGACGACGCCGGATCACACGACGCCGACGAGCTCCTCGCAGCTCGACCCAACGCCAAGCGCCGCCCGCCTCCTCTCCTGGCCATCGTCGAAGCTCCTCCGAGCTCGAACGCCAGTCAAGCTCTTCGTCGCTGCATCGCCAAGAACCCCGCCACCAACGCCACGAAGCAGCAACGCCGTCTGAGCTCTCCTCCGACGTGTGCTGTCGACTACCGCCCAGAGCTGCTCGATCCCGGCCTTCGCTCAGCCCTCCGATCGACGAGCTCGACTACCCTGACGTCGAACTCCCCCGCTGCAGTCCGAGCCTCCGTCTTCATCGACGAAGCACGGCCACGTCACCCCCGAGCTCCCACGGCGAGCTCGCCGTCTGCCTATCCCCGCTCACCCGAACACACCGCCCTCCTCTCGCCGGCCTGCAGCTCCGCTCCGAAGAACCCCCTCCGACCCCCTCGCTTCGACTACAGCCACCCACGTCGACGCCCGAAGCCCACCGCCGCAGCTGTCGTTCCCCGAGCACCGGCAGTCACCCACAAAGCCGACTCGAGCTCCGACAACCCTCTCTCAAACCTCAGAGCCCCGATCGTCTCCCTCTCTCGTTCTCCGCCCTCGCTGACGTCGCTCCTGCTTTCTCCGCCGCCAGCGCCGCTGCCGTGCCCTTGCCGTCGCCACCGTCAACGACGAGGAAGCGAAGCCCCGCCTCCGCCTTCGCCACTCGCCGAAGCCCTCGCCCAGCTCCGATGTCGTCGCCTGCCTCGTCGACGTTGACCGCCCTCAGGCGAAGCAGCACCGCCCTCGAGCTCCCCCTCCGCCTGCCTTCTTCGGACGATGGCTGCCCAAAACCCCCGCATGCAATGAAGAACAGGGTAAGTATTATAACGATGGCATTGTCGTAAATACGATGAATATTTCGTTTTTTCGTATTTTTAATAATTATTAAATAGGGATAAATAGTTTTAAACCCATAACTTGAAATACAGGGCCCAGAAAAATGTGTGGATAGCCCCAGAAAATCAGAAACGATATTCCGGACCCAATGGCACTAGTTTCATCTCAATCCGACGCTTAGTTTTTCCAGAATTAATTTTTAAGCCTAAATTTTAAATATGTTACTTTCTTTTAAAAATCCGTATCTTGATATTTTTATGTACACTATTAAGTGATAAAAATATATGTTAAAGTACTCTCCGAGACGGCCATTTTGACAGTTCATTTGCAACTTTCTGATGCGGATTGCATCCAGAATAAATTGTTGAATAAATACGTTACTTAATTAAAAATAGTTTTAAATTATTTTTGAGCTTTTAAAAATTATGAAAAATACCTAGGAGCTTTAGAAAAATATTTTCTTCTACTATAAAATTATTTTCATCATATCTAGCCTACATAAAAATTTAGAACACTTTCCGACACCGTTTCAATCAGTTTAGAAAATCAAACACGTTAAGTTAAATAGGTAGAAAATAGGTGTTCTGTAACCGATTGTTTTTGTGATTGCAGGTACAAATTCTTGTGCACCAGCTTCTGTGGAAGCCTTAGATTCAGTTTCGGCTTGCTACGTCGATCTCGAAATCAGTAAGTCACGACTAATTCTAATGTTAGAAAATTAGATAAGTGTACCCGTATGAACTTAGGACACCACTATAGCCTCCGAACGACTACTTGACTTGAACCAAACTAGAAACCTAATCTAATAGGAAAGTAATCAACTATAGATTACTTTGCCAACTTTCAACTTTGATGGTTGTTAAACACAAACATCAACTGGGGTAAATTGTGTACTACCGAAACTACCACCCTTAAACCAACAATTTTGTATTCCATGTTTGTTGGACTTGTTTTTATCCTCAAATTTCTTAGCATCTGCTCTACTTTATTTTCTGGTTTTAAAACCAGTGGTCCTGGTTAACTATCATCGTGAACTAGGAATTGATAACATCTTGGAACAATACTAGACACCCCGAAATGTTGGACTTGTCTTTATCCTCACTTCGCTTGGCTAGCTTGCTTTGAAAAGAATGTCTGGCTTACTAGTTTTCAATAAGGAAGTCAACCAGTTGACTTGGTTTGACTAGCAACATGTGGAACAGCTTGTATCTTGTGGAATATCGTGTGGAACATCTCGTGGAACATCATGAAAAGGAAATGTACATAGAACACTTGACACTTCACTGGGGTTTTGGGGTAACTCATAGTTTGCGAGAGTACGGGAGTGACTAGAGTTTGGTCTACCTGTCCTGTCGCCTGTGTTTCGGCGCCCTGTCCTGCTGCCTGCGTTTCGGCAAACCATCCTGCTGCCTGGGTTCCGGCATTCGTCTGGGTAGCACCCAGGCAAGAGACGAACTGAACGGTCACATATTGTACTCTCCGACTTGAGTCACGTAGTGTAGTTATTTTTGCACAGTCACTTTTACTTTACGCATTACAGTCACCTTTACTTTACATGTTCCATGCACGTTACTTACTACACTTATAAGTCACCAATACTATACCTGTCATACTTTTAGCTACAGCAGTAGTATGTTTCACTTGCCTAGCCTACTTTACACAGTACAGTGGTTCTCTCCTTTCAGTTCAGTTTGCCTTTACTTTTCAGTTGTGTACAGTTGTTACTCAGTACTTTACTTTTCACTCTGATTTGCTTGTACGTAGTTATTTTTGTCATACCTGTGCACTGCTTCTTTTCTATATTTAGAATTGTTGTGACTTACCTACGGTTCCATTTCTGTGGCACCGCAGACGACGTACAGATGAAGATAGATGCTCCTGAGCTAATAGCGCCAAAGTTCAACTGCAGCTTACAGAGTTATTTGCAGTGTTGTGTACTTTATTCTTTCATATTGTTGGGACATCTTGTACAGTATGGATTGTAATAATTGGACACTATTTGAGTATTTTTGTACATCTCTGCATCGTGGCTATTTTGAATTCACTGGTAACCTGCAGGACCTGCGCAAATATCAAATAAGTAACGGGCCCCCGGGAGCGGGTCGTTACATTTCAGCTCCGATCCGAAATTAAGAGCGCCCTCTTGAAGGTCGGCTAAACTTTTGAGAGCCCCAACTCTCACGGGACAACCCTAAAGAAAATCACAGGTTGCTCTGTCTCGACTCATCTAGTCTACGCCCGTTGTGTGTGTGAGTTGCAGGTCACAGATCGGCTACACGCACGAAAGCCCAAGCTCTTACGGGACGACCATATAGATAAAGTCACAGAGCAAGGTCGGTTCAATCATTGGGAGCGAGCTACCTCGTCGCAAGCGAAGATCCGGGGCAGCTACGGCCCCTGAAATGCTCCAAGGGTGCAGGTGAGCTACGGTCCCGAACCGTTCCTCCCAAAGACTTTAACGGCGACCTACCAATGCGACCTACAAAGGAACTTCGCCAACCGACCTGCAAAAGTCATTCCCAAGATTTCTCTCAAACTCTACAACATTCCGCCTCTCCTCGACCTTAAGCTCGTCCATGACAAATGCTGGGGGCATACACATACAAAGACATAATGCAAAGAACAAACAACAACAAGCAAACAAGGCATACAAACAACAACGACAGTAAGCAAAGAAATTTTCAAATTTCATTCATTATATATACATTATAGAGTCACAACAAAAGATTCCAAGCCCAAGCACGGCCTCAAGGCTGGCCATACATTGACGCCCCCAAACTACAGCGCCTCAACTCGGTCGCCCCCTCCCTGGTCGTCCCCTTCTGGAGCGTGAGCGTCTACCCCATCGCCGCTAGACGAAGTCTCCACCCCTTCGACGTCGGCAGCGAGGGAAGCCTCCCCTTCGTCGTCGGAGGCCGCCGACAACGCGCGAGAAGTCAATCTCTAGGTTGAGGTAAAGCTTCCCTAACCTCGCCTTGACCCTCTCGAGGCCGGCCTCCAAACTCTCATTGACGCCCTCGGCCCTCATAGCCGTCAGGATGGGAATGAGCTCCCGGATTTGGTACTGGCGGACGGCCTCAACCTTGACCTTGTCCAGGTCGACCTTCTCCAGCTCGGCGACCCGCCGCTCAAGGTCGACGGTCTTCTTTGCGGCCGCCTCCCTCTCCGTGGCCAGGATGTTCTCGGCGGCAACCCTCCGGGCCTCCTCATCCCTGGCCCTCTTCTCCGTCTCCTCAGCGACCTTCTCCAGCTCGGCGAATGACTCCTTCTGGGTCGGGTAGAACCCCCGGACATTCGTCAACTTGTCGCTGACGGCCTTCAGCGTCGCCTTGGCCGCTTTGGGCTCGGTCGCCTTCCTTCCTAGGGTGGCCTCGACCCTGTTCGCCACCGATGTTTGTCGCTGGAGGGACACCTGTGCGACGACCGTCTACAGAAGGAACCCAAGTCGTAAGCACATCAAAATAGAAAGAAGATCGGCGTTTCGGATAAAAAGAATGATGAACCTGCATGCCATGCCAGACGGCCGTATCGCAGAGACATTCGACATCCACATTGGCCAGGGACTCTCGGTCCCTCGGCAGAGTGCTGTTCTCCGACAGTCGAGCAGCTACCTCGGCCTCATCAAAAACGAACTCCTGGGTGCCCACCGGGTAGAGCGACGCGACAAGCTTCTCCGACGAGAGGGCGAGGATCTCCTCCTCCTTCGACTTGAAGGTAGCGAGCGCCGCCTTGCAGCTTGGGTGGACAGGCTTTCCCAGTCCGGACGGCATGCACCCGAAGGGCCAGCGCGCGACTGTAGCCCGCTTGTTTTGGCCGGCCTAGCCGAAGGTTTCGAAGGGGCGACCGAACTGATAGGGACTGTGGCAATCGCGTCGATCGATAGGCCCTGGGACGCGACGACCGCGGGGTCGGCCACCAGCTCGACCGGGTCGAGGTCGACAAGTCTGCCCGTTGCCGCTTCGCTCGTACAGGAAGTGTGAGCGGTTGTCGCGGGCTCCTTACCCAAATTCTTACTCCGCTCCTCCTTCTCGACCCGAGCAGTGGTCGCCGCCTCCTGGCTCTGCTTATGCCCGACCTTCGTCGAGCCCTTGGACACCTGTTCCTTGCCCTTGCCCTTGGTCGTCGGCTTCTTGGACATCGCATCCCTCACCATCTTCATGATCTTCTCCATCGAAAGACTCATGGTCGTACCTGCAAAAGAAGACAGATCAAGGTGAGCATATCAGAAGTTGTTCGCTAAGCTCGAAGTACCTTCGAGCCAGACGTGTTGGGTGATCTGCTCGTCTGCGACCAGGCCCTTCAAGTCTCCGCTCTCCCTGAGGATCTCCTCCAGGATCTTGGCGATCTCCAGGTCGGTCCTCTCTAGGACTACCTCGGCGTTCACTGAGGGATTCAATGTCTCCCAATTCGACCTCAAAGCCAAGTCTGCCTGCATCGAGACAAAGACGAACTTCTCCTTCCAGTCCCGCACTTTGCCCGGCGACCAAGTACGAGAGGCTGACCCCTCCTTGCGTAGACATAGTAGTACGTCCCCTTCGTCTTCGCCTCATAGAATATTGAAACTGCAGCAGCATCGGACTTATGCCGCTGGCGGAGCAGAGGACGAGAAAGCCGACCATCGAGCTGATGGAGTTCGACATCAATTGGAAGAGGGGGAGTTCGAGCAAGTGAAGGACGAGGAGGATGAAGGGATGGAGCGGGAAGCGGAGCCCTAGGGCGAAGGTCGAATAGTAGACGCTGACCTCGTTGTCCCTGGGGGAGCAAACCCGCTGGTTGAATTCAGGGAGGCGAACTACGGATGAACTTGGAGCGGATTTCGAGGATGAAGGAGGTCTGCAGTTGGGACATCTGGGACAGGATCTCAGCGGGGACCGCAGTCCTGACTTCATCGCCGCTCGAAACCTTGGCGGCTGACCTAGGCCCCTTTCCTTTCTTGGGGTCCCTTCTGATCGCCGAGGACGAGGCGGCAGCATGCCCGCCCGCTAGGTCTACCTCCCACTGCTCCGGGCAAGACAGCGACAGCTCCTTCGATGCCACCGGCTCTGATTCTGCAGCGTCGCCTTCATCGAGTTCGCCGAATCACCTCTCAACGTACGAATTCGAAGCAGAAGAATCAGAGGAAACCATGGTTGGATCGAGAGGATACCTAGGAAGAAGGAAGATGAACGGAACTCCGACTGTTGCAAACGGACAACGGCGTGACGGTCGACGGTGAGAGCTCTCTGCAACGACGTGGGAAGCAGAAATTTTGAAAAATCGGGAGAAAACTCACTCCCGCTGCCCCTCCGTATCAATTTATTGGGAAAGTCAGGCGATCTCAGCCGTCGGACGTGGGCCACGTGGCGAGATCTGGGCGAGACTGGCGCCTCGACTTCTCCCCACAATCACGTCAGCCACGCATCATTCTCTGAGCGGCTGAACGCCTCGAATCCTCAACCATCGCCGAATCGCCATCATGACCTATGAGATTTATGGTCAGTTCGAATTAAATGCTACCGACCAGCCCTCATCCAGTGAGAGTGCGACACATCATCCAAGACGAGCCGGGCATGCCATTTCGAACTCAAATGACGGGGGGCAATTGTTACGACCTTAAGGCCGACCCAGATAATGAAGGCTCGTTTATTTGAAGCCTAAACGGAAGGTCACCACGACATTGAGAAGCTCGCCTCGCCGAGCGACAAGCTCGCCATCAGGGTCAACAAAAGAAGGTCGCCTACTCTCCTCACATGAAGCACGGCCAGACAATCCATAGACACCGAGCTCAGTCGCCGAGCTTGGCTCTTACCAAGGGCAGCCTAGCCGAAATATCTCTGACAGGGTGACGTAAGGCCACCTATGCCCCCATTAATGCCAGAGGTTAAGAGCGAGAACTGATGGCCGTCCATCGCATCTCCCATTAATGCGTTAATGTGTCTGACACCATCTGACACCCATTAATTCGTAAATATCTCTGACACGTCTGCCGACCTATCACTTCTCCACTTGAGCTCCAGCTAAGCAGACTTGACAGGTGATTGGACGGCGAACAACCAACTCTCAACCCGATAGATACCCCCCTCCAGCCACCAAGGAGGGGGTTGGTTAGTTGAAATCTCTAACTTCTATCCATTATTCAAAGTCTGATATCCTCCATATATCTGTGCCTTCCTCATAAGCTCGCCACGCAATGCCGATCTGCCTTAAGATCGGCAAGTGTGTTAGACATACTCCATATAAGTCACCCACTGATTTAAGCATCGGAGAGGCAACGGTTGACAGTCAACCCCGCCTTTCTGAAAAGTTATTCTCGCAGGAAGCTCGCCTCAGCCACCGGGAGTCGGCGACCTTTGGCGACCATCCGGCGACCTTGGATTCTTCGCCTCTGAAGCGTGTTCCAAGTCGTGCTAACTTCGCCATCAATCCCATACCTGTAATCATTGTACCCGTGATTCCCATTAACTACAAATTCTATTGTTAGGTGGACTTGACCCGCAATAACACCAATTGGAGGGTTACTTCATCTTTAGAAGGGTTACTCCTTAAGAGGGTTACTCCTTTGTATCTCGGTTAGAGATTGTACTCTTGTGCGAGTTTGGTTGCCCCGGTTAGGGAGCATAGTGGAAATCCACATCTCGGGTAATGAATGTGTGACTCGAGTAGGATCGTCGGTTAGGGTTTCGAATCAGGCCACGTCTTGTGTTTGCATTTGCATTGGTGTATTTTCCTTTGTGTGGTGGTGGTTGTTGAGATAATTTTTTTATTTCCGCTACATTTTGTGTTTAATTACTAGTAACTTTTTAATTATACGCTTTGCTTGCCTTTACATTATTTACGCCCCCATTTCGTATATCTTGTGTAGCCACATGTCCCAACAACATTTAATACTTTAATGATCACTTCTTATAAATTATATCCTCTTTTTTCATTCTTTTCCTCTCACAGGTTCGGGTTGGGTCCTTCGCACGTTAGACGATTTGATCGTCCAATGTGTGCTCAGCCGTCTGATTTCCCCAGTAGTTATTATCCCATATTCCCCCCACTTAACCCCTAATTAATGCAGTTAACCTCCGTCCCCCAACACAAAAATTACCCAGCAACGTCTACCCTCCCAGCTCCGTCCTTCCCTGCTCTCCTCCCGCCTCCGCCCCACGCTACCGCCACCCCTCGTTTCCTAGCGCTCCTCCCACCTCCGACCCACAACCTCCCCTACTTCCATGTGCCCGCACATTCCCCCACCTCTGCCCCGCCCCATCACCTATTGCCCTGCGACCACAGCCCGCCCGCCCCAACCTCCGCCCCACCCCTCCCCTAATAAATGGGGCGAGATTCATTTCCTGAGCGAGTTCCTCGATAGTCGATAGTGATGACTCTATTTCCCTACTGCTCAAAGTGCTGGTAAGCTTTATTAGCAATTTCCTCCAATCCTTCCAGAGCTTCTAGATGATAGGGGCTGATTACAGCATCACAGAATTCCTCAAAATCCATTCTTCTATTGGAGAGAGGTTCGAGCGCATTTAAGAGGTCAGGAACCTTGGAGAATTGCATTGCTTCAGTGGCATTTCACAAGGGCACCGTTCGGAAGTTTTCAAATGAGACAAACCCATCTTCATCAGGTGGGGGCGGGAATGGACGGGCGCATGGGAATATGGGAGGTTGTGGGTCGGAGGTGGGAGGAGAGCCGGGAAACGAGGGGTGACAGTAGCGTGGAGCGGAGGGGGGAGGAGAGCAGGGAAGGATGGGGCTGGGAGGGTAGACATCGCTGGGTAATTGTGTGTAAGGGGATGGAGGTTAACGGCATTAATTAGGGGTTAAGTGGGGGAATATGGGATAATAATTGCTGGGAAAATTGGACGGCTGAGCACGCGTCAAATCGTTCAACATGCGAAGGACCCAACCCGAACCCTCCTCTTATTACGAAAAGCTTGATGTGAGGCGACTTATGCATTAATTTTTCATCAACGGTTTTCTTTATCATCCCATTTGAAAGAAGCGCAGAAGTAACGTCATCTAATTTTATATAATCTCTTCCACTCTAATTTTATAAAATCATTTCCATAAATTTTATAAAGTTTTAGATCAAATTGAACTACCATCCAAGAGTCAATATCCGGGCACCTACACAGGGCACCCACACATGGCTCGAGGGTAAGTCATGCATGAAAGAGTTGGAGGTCAAGATATGACACACTAGTCTGGTATCAGCCCACACTTGCGCTGCAGCCGGGCAGGGTATGCGGAGGTGCTCTGTTGATTCAGACATCACACCCATACCATCAAGCATTATATTGATCGAAGAATTTGCGGCTGCACCGCACTCATTTTGTCGGTAGCCCGCCTCCAACTGCTCTCCAGGATATGCTTCACCCTAGCTTCTTCCAATCGGAAGATGTGCCTGTGTTTGTGGCCAAGTGTGGAGGTGCGGCCAAAGTCCTGTAGGCTGATCGAGTAAAGAACTCACCAGAATGAATGTGCTGTCATCTACACACGGATATCTTCATCACTCGGTTCAAAGGCTTTAAAGGGGGACTACGACTTCAGTCTTCACCCATCTCTATGATTATGAACAACACATGCAATTCATTAGCCTGACAGTACTTTCTGCAAAGCAACTTGCTGTGATTCCCGGAAGTTGCCAAGCTATCCCTTGCTTCCACTGGAGAAGTTCTGCTCATATCAGAGCAAAGAATAACACCATCTTCGAAGCAACGCAACTTCGCATTTCAAACAATGCATCCTCGCCATACATTGTCTCAACTGATCATCACTCATCATCAAGTTGGTAGCAAGTTCATCAATCAACCATCTCTCAGCAGTAAATAGTAGACATGCCCACAATACTTGAACAGCCTCAAACATCTATACCGACTAGAACAGCAACGCATACCAACCCGATAATCATTAACCAATTAACAGTGTATAAATGAAATCAAAACGAGCAAATTTATGTGAAATCTACTCCCTCAACTGTGTAGGATAATGACCGACATAGAGGCTACATCGAGATCTAACCATATGAAATAGAATCATTGTTTAAAAAAAATAGGATCCAGAAATATTTCATTTGCCTATCCTCATCTTTACCTGGTCATGAAATATATTTTGTAACCAAGCAGGAAAAAAAATCCTTCCCACTTAATTAGAAATGACTATGATCGCTTAAATTGATTTCTAAAATTTATTGCAAGGTTTCCTTGCCATTTTACCACACTAAGACAATTCCCTTGCTACCAAAACAAGAAATGTGCAACATAATGAATTTGACTATGGCTCAATTCAAGAAATGTGCAAATAAGAATAGACAAGTATTTGATCGAAAAGTGAAACCCTAAGTGTAGTCATGTGGGCATAATTATTTAACCACACATCCAATCACTCGGTATGGGACTAATCTCCTTACCTTTTAAACCTTTTTCTTATGTCTGTAATTATATGGCAAATAAGAATAGCCAAGTATTTATGAAAACATAGTACCTGCAAGGGCGTAACGGTGGAGTTCATCCTTCATTATTCATTCAGCATGCCTGAAGTTGTAAGGAGTCCTCAGATTCATCTGCAAAAGGTACGGCATAAAACAGAACTTGCTCCCGCTGATATGAAAACTAGAGCTGAAACAAAATTACACACGAAAAATAGCTATGCTCACACAACAGTTACAATTGTTCCTTGGCAAAATTCTTTAGAGCAAAACTCCTACATGATACCTCATCATGTTTGCTCTGGTATAAAGGACTATAGCTCAATCGCCTATGAAGAAAACCTTTACTCGTTCTACTGATCCTCTGTTTTTCATCAACTGAAATTCTTTGAGGAAAAAAATGCATGATTCCTCATCAGGGTTGTTTTCTCAGAAAACAGGTTCTCTTCTCCAACAAAACTACATGCTATCGATGAACATGGTCAAATATTACAAGCGTAGAATGCAGTTATTGTAGCTATTGCTGAATCCTTCAACGTTCAAACAAACACAAGACAGAAAGTATAAATATTCAGGACATGAAACTCGGTGTCAGTGCTTCAACATATACGAGAAGGAAAGAAAAGGCTATGTACACATGATAACTACATAAGAAAGCTCGATAAAAGCAGCAGTAAAAGAAACAAGTACTGGCCACAAAGCACCACCTTCAATTCTCATCCTCGTGAGAATTGCTTTCAGATGTAGACGATGATGAGGGATTGGATGAAGAGTTCCTACCACGACGTGACCCAGATGATGGGAACAATGCACTCAAAGACCACGGAATTGAAGATGTGCTTCCATTCCATCTGTCACTACCATCTGCACCACCTCTTTCCATCCTAGTGCCACTACGTAACTGGTTTGAAACCTTGTGTTCATCAGCAGGGATCTGAAACCTGCACACAGGGCATGAACTATGAAGCTCCAGCCATGGCAAGATACACCCGCTATGAAATTTATGCTTACACGGCATCTCTCTAGCTTCACTGCCAATTTCGAAATCATCCAAACACACTGAACAGTTCAAATTTTCCTCCACTTTCACAGTTGGCAATGCATCTATGGCTTCCTTCTTAGCCGGTGCGGTGCCATATCTATTTGGGTCATTCTCTGCCAAATGGTGCAGCAGCATATCCAAACCTGGCCCAATAAAGTAGTCCCCAAGTGAAACACCAGCACGGCTGTTGTTTGATTCATGATCTTCTTCCGAATCAAACGTACCTTGAAGAAGTATCGCTTGGTTAAAAGGGCTGATCAAGATAACACTCTCCCTATCTCTTTCTCTCTCTGCCTCTCTTTCTCCCTCGGGGGTTTCATTTTCCAATCCAAAATCATCACGAAGACCTTGAAGCAGTTGAAGAATGGCAGAGCTTCGGCGCCTCCTTCGCATGAGAACTTCCATGTCTCCGTCTTGATCGGAGTCAGAATCATTATCCACCCTCGAAAACCTCGACCTCCGGCGGCGGGGCCGGCTTCCCATCATTCCGAGCAAGATAGGGGCCAACACAGAGAGGGAACGATCGGATATGTCGTTATCGTCGTCTTCCTCTTCTATAATTCCTCCCAATCCTCTATCGCTGCCAGCGCTATTCATTTCTTCGACAAAGCCACTATCGCAGAAGGGGCATTTTATATCAACTTCGATGACCGGGTGCACTATTTGTGCACACATGTAGCACCAGTATCTATCGGACATGGCTTCACCCATCTCTCTCTCTCTCTCTCTCTCTCTCTCTCTCTCTCTCTCTCTCTCTCTCTCTCTCTCTCTCTCTCAATTGAACAGCTGACAAATGCAAGGAATCAAACAAATATATTAGAGAATTTCAATTCTCGGATTAATAGATTAGGTTTAATTAATCCTTGGTAAATATATCTACAAGTAAGAAATACTTCTCAGTAGACAGGAGTCTTAAGGGTGTTATCACAAAGATTGGGATCTAAGAGTTAAAAATAACCAATATGCTCTCCATTTCTTACTTTAAACTAATATCAACAAGTTAGATAATCTCTATGTTTTGAAGCTCAACAGAAATTAAGAGTATCCAAATAAAGATGAAATTCTGAAAAAAAAAATTAAGTCAGGAATACCCAGGCCAGAAAAATTAAAAGAAAAGGCAAAAAAATTCCTTTCTTCCAACCTTAACAACCCAACTTGAGAAGAATACCACATGTAAAAAGCATCAAGGATAATAATAAAATATTCAACGGATCATCATATTCTTCAGATTGTAGGCAAATATTTCTAAGAAATTAAATTAAATTTTAAAAAAGTAAAAAAAATCAAATAAAATCCATAGATCCGTTTACTCACCACATCAAGAGACAAAAGGGGAAAAAATTAAAAAAAACAGGGAGCCAAGCAAGAACAGAACCCAGAAAATTGCCAACAACTGATACTTAGATCTCTAAACAGTGTAACAAAATCATAGCTTTTATCTCAAATCACATCACGCATGAGATATTACAGAGACACAGTGGAGATTTTCTTCTAAAATCATCACATAAGTGAGATTCTACAAGGCCCAACAGCTATAAACACAGATTAAGCATACACACACAATCTTCTTACATGAACAATAAAGATCTATTATCCAAACGAAATATTTGGAAAATGAACTATAACTAGGAATCAATAGGGAAAAAAACTTTAAAACACTAACCTTTTTCCGAGATTCTCTGCTGAGATTTAGAATGGTTATTGGGATTTGATGGAAGAGGAGAAGATACTGAGAAAAGAAATTATTATTATTATTATTTGGGCAAATAAAAGACAACAAAGTTTCATCAATCCTCTTTTATTTCAACTTTACTCCAAAAAAAAAACTCAGAAGAAAAGAATAGATATGCACACTTCAAACTGAAACCACAAGAAAACACCCAAGAGACTGACAAGTGGGACCCATATCTGAGATCTGTTGGATGACAAACGGTTTTTAGTGGACTGCGCAGTTGTTATTACTTGGATTTATCGTTTCTCATGCTTGTTGATGATCATTTATTACTAATTTAAAGATCGGTTATATTGCTGCTCTCCAAATCGATAGTCCACTTCAGATTACCAAATTTGTTAATATTAATGGCTTTATTCTCAGTATTTGGGGGTGAGAATATAAATGGCCATGATATTTTCGAACTTGGGAATCTTAGGGCATGTTCTTTTGTGTTTAAGTCATGAAAGTGGGTGGTTTTCATTGTTCTTCCCACTATTTACGCACTATTTACTCGGTTCATCTCTACCTTTCTCCTTGTCTGTTTCTTTTGCTCCAGCTGCCGAATTCGTGACTCTTGTTGCCGTGGCTTCCACATTCACGCCGCTGCAATCTCCGGGTTTTGAGGCGATTTCAGCTGTGAATCTCCTTCTTGTGGGTCCCGCGAGCTTGTGATCACCCCTCTCCACGCTGCAGTAGCCTCTCCATCTCCCCTCTCCCCCAACGGCTCCATCAACGGTCGGAATTTTTGAGATCTTGCAACCCTAGAAGGAGGAAAAGATGGGATTTTTTGGGTTTCTTGTAAGATTTGAAGCTAGGGTTGCGTGATCTTCCTCGTTGGCTCTATAAATGCGAATCTAGGGTTGAGGTGGTGGGATACTGTGGGCACGACGAGGTTGCAGCTGTGCTTGCGGGTGATCTGACGCTGGAACTGAGGTATCTTTGGTTCTGTGCTCATCTTTGCTAGTCGAATAGATCTGCTCACTGAGGTATAAACTCTCTTTTAATTTCAAGCTCTATTTGTCAAATTAGGTCAAGATTTCAGCAAAATAGGTGGTTGTGATGTGCTTACAGATTCGGAATTTCTTCGATTTATAACTGAAAATGCATGGGGTTTCGATTATATAAGTGTTTATTTCGATGAAAATTTCTTACAACCTATGGGTGGTAGATATTATTCGTCACATCCCATGCGTGAAGGCATGAACGATATGTACCAATTCACCAAGCAATTTCAAGCCACATGAATTCGTAAATATGTCAGTTATTTACCCATTATTGCCCCATGATGATACACCCATCGTGTGGCTGAAAAGATGGCTTAAAAAATTACAGTATGTATTTTGCACTTCGGAGGGCTCGTAGGTAATGATTCATGAAATGTATGCAATTTGTATGGTTGTTCAAGTTGTATGGTTGAAGTGAAATAAATTATGTTGACTTGAAGTTTATGTTGGGCGAAATTGGCTACCATAGCAGCAGTATTATGAGTTACCTAAATATATGAACCCTGATTAAAAGAGCCCAATGATGAGACAAGTGCAGTGAGTATAAGGGGTTCGGGATTTGGATTGATGATGCAACGTTGGTAAATTGGTAGGGTATGATTGACGTATGTCAAGAAACCATCAAAGAAAATTAAATGCTTAATAATCTGAGGGCAATTGATTATGGATTCATGAGTGGATTGGACATGATTGGTGGTGGATGTTTCATTTGGTATTCAATGAAACTTTTAGGTTTTAAATGTATAAAGAGTTTGGTATATGTTTAAATGTAGTATACAATTTGTGATGTCACATGTAAATAGTTTTTTCTATTTATGAAGCATTAATATTTTAGCATATTAGTGATGCCTTATCACTTCGCAAGTTGTTCTGTTTATATGTAAATTGCACGATTTTATGATAAAAGTAAATACCTTTTACAACGTATGATTGAATATATGTTTGATGCAAATATGGGTTTGATGGATGAAAGTGGAGATAGTTCGGGGTTTTCATTGTGTGCATCGGCCGTGGCTGCTATCATTTTTACCATCATATTCATGGAGTTATACGATGACGATAGTGCTCCCCCTCTACCTAAGGAGCCGTCAGCGATGCGTGATATTCATAGAAAATCACACATGCGTCGAATTCTGTTTGGTTCTGATAGTAGTTGTTTACACTACTTAAGAATGCGGAGACAGGCTTTCCTGAATCTTTCTACGTTAATGTGAGAAAGTGGTAGTCTCACAGACAGTAATCATGTGTCAATCGAGGAGCAGTTGGCAATGTTTCTTCACATCGTAAGGCACAAGTCAAAGAACAGAGTGATGCAAGTTGATTTTATAAGGGCCGGTGCAACGGTTAGCAATTACTTTAACAAAGTTATGTTTGCAGTATGTACCCTTCATGATAGGTTCATGAAGCAAGCCCCAAATGAGACACCACCAGAGATAATCAATAATCCTAATTGGTTCCCATATTTCAATGTCAGTGTAGTTATGAATACCTGGCATTAGCGTTAAATGATTTATGGTGATATCAACGTGTCCTTTAATGATTATGGTGTATGATTGCATTGGTCTAATTGATGGGACACACATCGATGCCATGCTGCCTGTCAAACTCGTACCAAGATTTAGAGGACGTAAAGGGGTTACGCAAAATGTGCTTGCAGCTGTAACGCCTAACAAAAGATTCACTGCTGCTATCACCAAACTCGTACCAAGATTTAAAGGAAGTCTGGACGTCGGGATGATGACTTGGATGTATCTGTGTCTAGTCCAAGGAAAAAAGCAAGAACCCATCCAAGAAGGGGCCGGCGAATAAAGTTTGGCTGCTTGAGCATGACATTGCATTAATTCCATTCCTTGTGTCCCAAGCTCGTCAAGGCCTTAGAGCCAACAAGACTTTCAAGAATACGGCCTTCACCATTGCTGCTATTCCATTCTTTTCGTCCCAATATGCTGTATGCATTCATTGGTAGTTTAAATACTATGTTGCATGCAATATGCTTCTATTTACTATTTATTATTTGAGTTGCAGTTGGGTAGGCTTGTGGCAATGTTGAGATTGAATGCATATGCAAATTTTTTTGGCAATTTGCTCTTGCTGTAGCATGAAATCAGATGCTCTGGCCTGCTGTAACTATGCTACATCAGTCCAATTTGCTCTTGATGTAGCATGAAAGCATTTGATATTACTATTGGCAACTTGCTCTTGTTGTAGCATGAAAGCATATGCATCAATGACCTGGAATATACTATTGCTTCTTTGATGAATCAATGACCTAGAAATTTTTTTCTTGGCACTTGGCATGTTGTTGCTTGGATTTCTCTGCATTTGTCAATTGTTTAGTTAGTTGAAGTTGGGATTTCTTGTGGCAATTTTGAGCATGAAAGCATATGCAAATTTTTTAATTTTGCCACTTTGGTATGGCTCTTGGCAATTTGCTCTTGCTGTAGCATGAAAGCATATCCTTGGCATGTTGTAGCATGCATGCTGAGCATGAAAGCGTGGCATGCTGTAGCATGAAAGCACTTGGACTGCTGTAGCATGAATGCTGAGCATGAAAGCATATGCTCTTTTTGTAGCTCTAGTCAATTTGTATCAGGTCTGTAAATGTATTTGTCCTTATGTATCATGTGTTCCTTGTGCACTTGGCCTATTGTATCTATCTCCACCAAGAGTATTTAAGGGATTATATTTACTATTGCTTCTTTGATGAATCAATGACCTGGAAATTTTTTTCTTGGCACTTGACATGTTGTTGCTTGGATTTCTTTGCATTTGTCAATTGTGTAGTTAGTTGAAGTTGGGATTTCTTGTGGCAATTCTGAGCATGAAACCACATACAGTATTTTTTTAATTTTGCCACTTTGGGATGGCTCTTGGAAATTTGCTCTTGTTGTAGCATGAAAGCATATCCTTGGCCTACTGTAGCATGAATGCTGAGCATGAAAGCTTCGCCTGATGTAGCATGAAAGCACTTGGACTGCTGTAGCATGAATGCTAAGCATGAAAGCACATATACTACCTGATAGCAGATATACCTGATATGCCTGATACTGGATTTTTATGCTATGCATGCAGGATATGTGATTTTTTTGTGGATTTGGTTGAACTAGCCCAATGATGATATTATGGCAAAATGTTTATCCGTCAAGATGTATGGCCATCAATTAGGTTCCTTCAATACCCATGTTGGAGCAGAAGTTGAATGATAAGTAATATCTGAGTTGGTAATTAACCATGAAATGGGTTGAGAAGAATGTGATCCTTGGGAGTTTTTCCCCAATGATTTATTTGTTTCAGATGATGTGTTCTTGGTTGGATTCAATTCATGCCGTGGGCATGTGTGGGTAGACATTGAAGGAGCCATTGCCAAGCAACTTGATGGGGATATGGAAAATTATAATCTGAGGGCTTATGATTGTTAAACTTTATGAATGTCCCCAATATGCTTCCTGCATGTTTTTAAAGTTTTTTGCTTTCGTGGGATTTTTTGGGGGTTGAATTTCTTTTACGTTTCTCATTATGCTTAATTGGCAATCTCCTTCTATTATTATATGCTCTTTTTGTGTGACTGTTCTGAGGTCTGAACGCTGCCGCCAACATTACCATGTCCATATTCAAATTTTTTCTTAGGTATGCTTTTCACTCAAAATTTTCCATTTATCACTCTTTTATCCCTTTTTCTTTTATATGTTAATAGAGTTTTTTTTATACTTGTCAGGTATACATGAGTTACGGATCGAGCTCTTCTAGTCGATCTCGACCTAGAGATGAGATCGGGGGGGATTTGGCTGCCGATGGCGATGACTTCAAGATATGCCATTGTGGGTTGCATTTGCCGAGGAGGACGTCATGGACTCGATTAAACCCAGGCCGGTGTTTTTGGAGTTGTACAGCTCGCGAGCATCCGTGCTCATTCATTCAATGAAAGGATCCCCCACACCTTGAGTGGTCCAAACAGGTGATACTCCATTTACTGGATGAGAGTGAACGACGGCCCAAGTCTGACGGTGCTACGACACCATTGTCTGAGAGGAGGATGCTAGACACAGAGACTCGTATGGATCAGGTTGTAGGACTTATAGAGAGAAACAATGGCAGGGTTTAGAGAATCATAAACGATTACCGCTCCAGTCAGTTGGCATTGCTCTCTCTCTTAGGTCTTATTTTATTATTGTTGGTGCTGATGTATCACAATATCAGTTGATGTGGTGGAGATGTACATTTGTGACTTTGATGGAGGGTTGTTGTATTTTGAGGTGGTTGGGATTTGGACGACTTTTTGTTGTAATATACGGTTTATCGACCTCGGTCTTTGGTTCTTATGTGTTGATTTTGTGAATACATTTGGCTTGTTGCTGCAAGCATACATTGGGATTCAAGATCATCATTTTTTGTCTTTTGTATTTATTGATGGATATGTAGGGAATACGGCAATGTCATAATTTTGTGAATGTATTTTTTGGATATTTGAAGTAGTTCGTCAAAATGTTCCAGTCATGCCGTGTGATTTTTTTTATCTTCAAGCTCTAAATTTTCCATGGGATGTTGGTATTTTTGGTTTTTATATCAATTCCACAAGAAATTCAGGGGGGGTCATTGTTTCCCTATTCGCACCACATCCCACTCACCACTTTCACGCTCCAACTTTCACAACATTCACAACCCACTTTCACTCAAAAAAACACAATAAAGTTATGTGGGTCCCACAAAAAATTTCAACATCCACATTCACACCACACTTTCACTCAAAAAACACAATACTCTACTTTCACCAACACTATTCACAACTTCAACAAACACCCAACTTCAACACAAAAGAACATGCCCTTATTATAATGTTTTTGAAAGTAATGTGTGGCTTTTTAAAAAAATTGAGGTGGGAGTAGAGTCATTATCTCGAAAACATGAGTGCTAACAGTGCCTTAATTGGAGTTTCGCCGAGCGCCTTTGGCGCATTGGCATCGGGTGAGAACCCGGGACCTCAGGTGTGAGGTCCCTGGTTCGAAACCAGTTATCCCCCTTTGTAATTCCCCACTCTTCCTAGTGTAGCTAGTGTAGTGTAGTGGCTCCTCCGGGGCTTGTGCCGGGCTGCCAGCCGGCCTTCGGGCGCGGTTTCCTGCTTTCCGATGAACCAAAAAAAAATTGGAGTTTCTAACTTTTTAAATTAATTTTATTCTAGTTTCTGAAGCATGAAATTTATCAACAAACCAATTAAAAACCAATGCCTATTGTCTTTCTACTCTAAGTAAACTTGGGAACGAAGGTCCGAAGTTAGGCTCAAGCCCAATTTATTCTATAAGGCACAAGAAAGGCTCAAGGCCATGGAAGTCTAATTTAAGGCGAGAGATGAGTGGAAGTCTCTACAAATGGGTTATGTTGACGGAATTGTCTTTCTTCTATAGGTAAACTTGGGAACGAAGGTCCGAAGTTAGGCTCAAGCCCAATTTATTCTACAGGGCACAAGAAAGGCTCAAGGCCATGGAAGTCTAATTTAAGGCGTAGAGATGAGTGGAAGTCTCTACAAATGGGTTATGTTGATGATGGGTTCTGCCAACTGTAGATAGATCTGACGTGGACTCCTCTGTCAAGATGGAGCCTCGTCAGCTAGTGATGTGAGACCATCGGTTGGGAGAACCGGGGTCGATGAAGGTCAACTGAGTGCACTGGGTTGATGCTCGATCTATCTCTCGGTCGGGTACAACGACCGTTCGCCCTTGATGTTAGGTCGAGCTTCAAACTTCCTGCACCACAAACAGTCGTTAGAGGGTCGGATCTGGGTTCCGATCCAAATCCCCTCTGGTACTTAAGTTAGTTCGAGACTTAAGAGGGAGCTTGGGGATGTCAAGATCGACCCTTCGGAGGTTCGTCTCGAGTCAGTCACCTCAATCTATTTAGAGGAAGAAATATAAGAATCAAGGTAGGATAAAATGTCAAATTATCAGGTCTTTCGTACCTTAGGAGTCCCTCTTATTCTGATTGTCTCTTCTATATCTATAGACTGGAGTGTCCCAGCAGTGACGTTGGAGAATAATGGTCACCAATTATGGTGTCACGATCTTCCCTCATCAATATGTGTAACTGTTGTCCACGCTTCCCACCATTTTTGAGCACATGCAACCGCCTACTTAAACAACGAAAGCTCAACGGACAAATGGCATGCGGGCTTTGACTGGATAAACACTTAGCATCCTCTTGCGGGCTTAGTGGGCTCAGATGTTACCTAAGTAGGCTCTTCAACAATAATATTATCCCGTACTCGAGTACCGGCCCAAGGATTTAACAATGGCCCCCGTCACTTGGGCTCAGACAATTCACCTGTTGGGGTCAAGTGACGTGATATCTCATTAATGGGACACAACAGTCGAGGCGGGGGTATTTGAGTTTAAGCGCCAAAACCTACACTTTTTGGATTAGGACATCGTGTCGATTCAAAACCCAAGATACGTGGACGCTTGGATCATCGACAGGTATCCCAGTATGATGAGATTAGCCTAGATCATTGCCTTACCTTCATAAGGTAGTTTGGAGGGAGAAAAACTTCATCGTCTTTGGCATTATCGAATCAAGCTTCAACCTTTGACAATGACTTCCTCCTCTGCTTGTGCCTCTGCTAGAATCTCGGCCTCCATCCCTCGAAAAGATAAAGGGGAGGCCGTCGCACCAGATCTAGTTTCTAGCCAAGCTTCTTGATTGGGGTTTGACCAAATCTCTGATCTCCAAAGAAGATATGTGAGGTGCGATTACCAGATTCGGCTGCCTCGACTGATGAAGGGTATACAGTCGCCTGACTATTTTACAGTCGAATGTATTATTGGCATCAGTCGCCTGTGTGCTTATATGGAGAAAGAGTGCAGCTCTCTGTTTTATTCCATCACCTGCAACAGTCGCCTGCTGAGGGTTTTTACAGGCGCCTGTCCTGTTTTCAGTCGACTGTATTGACTTCATCAGTCGACTGTCTTGGCTCAGATTATAGCTGTTGGATATTTTCTAGCCGTTGATCAGTCTACTGTCTTTTGATCATCAGTCAACTGTCGCTGTCGTTTTCGCCCAGTTTCTAGTCGTTGCAGCATTGTGCCTTTGGCTGTTTTCTTGGGTTTTGAGGGTTGTTTTGTGGCTCCTATATATATGGGTGTGCTGAGTTCATTAGAACTTCTTGATGCAATTTCAAATTATAAGAGTTTTATAAGCCACTCTCAAACTCTCTCATTTCCCTTCTTTGAGCTCTCATTCCTCTTCATGCATTGAAGTCCAGCTCAAGGGAAATCATCCAAGTGCTTTCAAGCCAATCTCAACACTTGGAGATCCTCTTCCATGCCTTGCATTCATTCATGAGTAAGCATATCAAGGAATAGGTAAGAGTATTTATTTTACTTGGTGTTTCTTGTAACTCTAATTCTCTTTGTGGGAATTAGTCTTTCTCTCTTTGTGGGAATAACTCTCGTTGTGGGAGTAACTCTCTTAGTGGGAGTTTGGTGTCCTAGTGTAGGGCTAACCCTAATTCTCTGAGTGGGAGTTAGTGATTCTCTTGGTGGGAGTCTTGACCCTCGTGTAGGGTTGGTTGGGTCCTTGTGTGGGGTAAAATCCTCTTGGTGGTGTATCTCCTTGTGAGATTTGTATTCACTTCTCTTTGTGGGATTATAGTAAATATTGGTGTGGCTGGACGTACCCAAGTTTGGGGAAACAAGGTAAAATCTTGTGTTTGTGTTTGGATTGATTGTGTCAATCCTCTTGCATTTATTATTCCGCATTTGCAAGTTTAACTTTAATTGGAAAATTTTATTGCCATTACACTATTCACCCCACTAGTGTGTGTTGTTAGTATTGCAAGGGTAAGGCGATCCTTACAATTGGTATCAGAGCGATGCTATAGCATACTACAACGATGGCATTCAACGCTACATCTGTATCTCATGAAGAAGGTCTGTCTACATATCGACCACCGCTCTTCAACGGAACCAACTACCCAAGTTGGAAGATCAGGATGATGATCTACATGAAGGGTCAAGACCTTTGGGACATCA
Source organism: Scilla litardierei (assembly GCA_030789695.1). Lineage (NCBI taxonomy): Eukaryota > Viridiplantae > Streptophyta > Magnoliopsida > Asparagales > Asparagaceae > Scilla > Scilla litardierei. Next base: position 152,932,949 of record CM061137.1, on the reverse strand, counting down.
CGGAGTTGTCCTTTGAGGAGCCTACTTCACCCGTAGCTTCTAGGACTAAGACGAAGAAGGACTCGATCAGAGTCAATGCTAGGGCTATGTATGCATTCCATTGTGCCCTCACTCCGAATGAGTTCAACCGTATCTTCATGTGCAAATCGGCCAACAGTATTTGGCATACATTGGATATTTCTCATGAAGTGTTACTTCAACATAAGGACGAGGATCAACCAATCAAGCCCGAGAAGAAAAAGGGGGTTGCACTCTATGTCGAGAAGGATTCGTTCAAGTGGAGAAAGAACTTTCAACGGGAAGCTCCGAGTGAAGAAGAAGAAGAAGAAGATGTTAGCGACGATAACTACAACGAGCTTGCCAAGCAATTCAAGAATTTCAAGGCATTCCTCAAGGACAAGCAAGGTAAATCTTCGTCAAAGTTTGCCTCCTAGTCTAACAAGTATATTTGTTTCAACTGTAGAGGAAAATGTCATTTTGCTACCGAATGTCTTTCCAAACCCACCAAAGTTACCTATAAGGGAAAGGGAAGAAGTATTGGAAAGTCAAGTCCGAGTTCGTGAAACAAAAGAAGGGACTTATCGGTACCTTTGATGATTTCGATGTGGACACATCAAATGATGAAGAAGAGGATGACAAGGAGCACGATCACAGGTGTTTCGTTGCTTTTGATGATTCTTCATCAATCTCCTCTAGCTCAAGCGATGAAGAGACAGAGGCGTGGCTCAACTCCAAAGAATAAATGTGCTTCATGGCTAATGGGGAAGAGTTTTCGTCAAGCTCAAGCGAGGAGGAAAGTGATGAGGAAGTCAAGGAGGAAAGTGATGAGGAAGTCAAGGAGGAAAGCGATGAGGAAGTTGAGGAGGAAAAGCTATCCTACGAGGAGCTTGAATACCGCTTCAATGTGGCCTCTAAGTAAGTGTATCAACTCATGTGGTAAAATGAAAGCAAAATATAAGATTGCTAAGAGTAGGTTGCATGAACTAGAAATTGCTAGTGTAATTCATGATGAAATGCATGATTGTGACACTAGTAAGAGAGACACACTTCTCTCTCAAGTTAAGGAATTGAGTGTAACTAATGATAATCTTGTTGCTCAAAACCTTAGCTTAGAAACTCGCATTCAACAACTTACGTTGAAATGTGAAGAGGAATCACGTAAGCTCAAAAGCTTTGTGTATTCTAGGGATTCACTCCACGATTTGTTGGAAAAACAACATCCGGTAAATCATAAAGGATGTTTGGGGTATATTCAAAATGTGGTACACAAACCCACCTCTAATTCCTCTTATGGTGCAAATACAAGAAATATTGCTAAAGCATCTAAGAAGAATCACCATGCTTTCTTGTACAACAATAACATTAACAAGAAGCATGTAGATCACAAGGTGATGGGAAAGAATGAAGACTCTTCATTTTTTGCTAAGAAGCCAAATCCTCATTCTATGCATGCCAAGAAATTCGTTTCTACACCTAAACATGCAACATCCACCCCTCTTACAAAGGCAAAACCCTTGCCTAGGAAATCCTTGAGTTTATGGATTCCCACTAAGGTTAGTGTGCAAGAGAGGGATAGTTACATCAACTCTCTAGTTAGGGATGTGATCACCTCATGTGATTACATTAGGAAATCAAACTCCTCTTGGGTTTGGTTCCCTAATGTTTAGGTTCCTCACACATATGCATATTGCATGGGTATTGTGCTCAAATGTTATTTTTAGCATGCCCATTGTTTGTGTGTGTTTCATGATTTTGAAAATATTTTCAAATTTATTTCTTTTCATGAAAATGGGAATCTTGGGGAATTCATTGACATGCATGCATTTGATGATCCACATGTATGTCAATGAGGGAGTTAATATGTGTATGTTTAAAATATTTTAAAACATATTTTGACTCTCATTTCGGGGTGTGATTGAGATCATTTTTTACAATTGGTAATTTTTTGGTCTCAAACCAAACCCCTTAGATATTGCCAAGTTGTTTCATGGTATACTTCTTTTTGGCAATATCATTGTGTATCATTGAAGCTTGATCTTTCCATATCTATTGCTTTGATACACTTTAGGCTCATGGCTCCATTATTTGTATATCAATCAGTAAAGAGGATTATTTTCCAAGATTCTTTTTCAACAATTGGTATTTACCTCAATTGTTAGATATTGTTAATCTCCTTTTTTATAATTTGGGTTATTTAGTACTGACCCCCTGTGTTTTCTCGGAAATTAGTAGTACCCCCCTATGGTTTCAATAATTAGTAAGACCCCCCTCCACAATTAGTATCACCCCCCAGGGTTTCTCAAAAATTAGTATCACCCCCCTATGGCAGGGGGGTCTTACTAATTATTGAAACCATAGGGGGGTACTACTAATTTCCGAGAAAACACAGGGGGACAGTACTAAATAACCCTTATAATTGGTATTGTCACGCCCCGCTTCCCATTCTACCGGGAGCGAGGACGCGAGCGGGTCCACGATGTGCTTAAAACAAGGAGGAGTACTTTTTTTTCTTCTTTTTGAAATCTTTTTCTTTTCTTCCTCCTCGGCTTAAACACACTAAGCGTCTGTATAGAAATTGCAGATCCTTGCATGCAAATTTAAGAAGCAGCTCAAACAACATTATTACATATCCAGCGTACAATAATTAAGATACATCTTGGGCCTAGATGGCCAATACAAACAAAGTACACAATTACATTATTTTAAATGTAAATAAACAGTCACGAAGGGGAATGTCTAGTCTTCTGTGGGTAGGTATTCCACGTGCTTGTCAAGCACTGGCTCGACTCCTGTAGTAGTGTCTTCAAAGAACTCACTATCGATACCTGACGGACATTTCGTAAAACAACAAAGTGAAATATCCGTCAGCGAGGTTTACTCGGCAAGATAATCTCAAAACCAAAACGTTAGACATTTAAAATTTGATCAAGCCGAACTTTAAAGACAAGTAATAAGTTTAACTTTAAAAGTATTAAAGACAAGTAACAAGTTTATCTTTAAAAGAATTAAAGACAAGCAATGAGTTTAACTTAAAAGAGTTAAAGCAGTTAAAACAGTTAAACATTTGCAACCTGCAGCAATTTAATCATTTGATAGCCATTTGCAATACCATTTGCAACCTGTAACAATTTCATTATTCAATGACAATTTGCAAGCCATCTGTAACTTGTGACAATTTAGCATTTAATAAGCAAACTGTAGCAATCTGTAGAAAAAGATGTTAGGACAATTAATCAATAACCAGTCTATCCTAGTGATAAGTCCATGTCCAAGAGTACTAGATATAACCAACATGCAGCCTGCGACGGGAGCAACTCCGAGGCTTACCCACCGTTCCGATATGGCAACGGTCAAGGATCTAACCCCCGTAATGTGTTGGAGGTAATTTAGTATGGCGCATCCAGTCATTCTGTAACACTTGTGATCTTAGACTATCCCAATCCCAGGTCAAGTCAAGTGTCGGGTCAAAAGGACGTGTACTATCAATATATTATTGAAATTCCATCTTTCATTCTATATTGTTAAAGTTCCATCTTCCATTCAGTATTGTTGAAGTTCCATCTTCCATTCAGTCAATTCAGTCTCGGTGTTTCAATAGTCTGTACAACAGTCTCGTGAAAGTTCACAACTTCACGACTCGATTAAATGAAAACATCAGGATCACTTAAATAAATGAAAGAACGAGTAAGATATGATTTTAACTAAGCAAAAGAGTTTAAATTAGCTTAAAATATTTTCTAAGACTAGTAGTTATTTTTCAAGATTATTAAATAATTTTTAAACAATTTTAGACAATTTTAAAGTGCCAAAAAGCAATTTTAAATCAAGAAACGATTTTTAAAACATATGTTCACGGAATTGTTTAGAACAAACCGTACATCAGAATTCTTCAAACAATGTGTCAAAATGATCGTATTCACTAGTACTACGACATATATTTTTATCGTACGTCAGTGTACGTAAAAATCACAAACTACGAATTTTAAAAGGATTTTTAAAACAAGAAATTATTATTACTACCCATGTTCAAAGATTTATTCCGGGAAAACAGTATGTCAGAATTCTGCAAACAAGATGTCAAAACGATTGTATTTACAAGTACTGTAACATATATTTTTATCGTATAGCAGAGTACGTAAAAATTGCAAGCTACGAATTTTAAAAGGATTTTAACCTATTTAAGTTCCGCCTTTAAAAATTTACTGTGAGAAATATACTTGCCTTATGGTGATGAAACTAGCACCAATGGATTCGTTTCGACGTTTCTGATTTTCTGGGACTAGTCTCGCAATTTTCTGAGGCCTGTATGAATTACTATCAATTTAAAATCAATAATATCATTTAATAAATATTAGAAAATTCATAAATACGTTTTCAAATATGTATCTAAATACGTATTGGTTTTAAAAAGCTACGTACTCGCCTTTCACCCCGCGAGAGAGCGCGAGCGAGAGCGCGAGGGAGCTGTGGGGGCGGCGTTCGGGGGCTAACGGCGGGCGAGGGCGGCGAGGCTCCGACGACGTGTGGTGAATCTCCGTTGATGGAGACGCTCCGGCGAGGGTGGCGATGGCAGAAGCACTGTGGGCGCTGGGCAGAGCTGTCGATCGGAGCAGGGGACAGCGGCGCTTGGCGGGGGTGTGGGCGGAGCGGCAGTCGGACGGGGCGGAGACGAGGCGAAGGGTGACGCGGAGGCTCTGTCGGAGCGGTGGCACGGCGGCTGGAGCGGACTTCGACGACGGGAGCTCGGGTGCTGCTGTCGAACGGAGTGGGCGAGAGAGGTCGGCGGGCTCTGGGAGGCTTCAACGGCGTCGGACGGAGAGCTGGCGGTGGTCGGAGAGCGGGGGTCTCCAGGGAACGACGGCGAGATGGGGAGGCGATGTCGGGGCGGTGTCGTTTCGGCGGCGAAGCTAGCGGCTCCGATGGCGGGGGTCACACGCACTGCGGGGAAGAGCAGCAGGGGGCGGAGCTCGAGGCTGTGCGGCGGTCGTCGTTGGGCAGCGACGATACGTCGGAGGAGGAGGTGCTTGGTGGTCGAGGTGGCGTGTTCGGGTGTGTTGAGTTGATCGGGCCTGGGTGAGTATGGTTTGTGTGAGGAAGAGGAGTTAAGGGAATGGGTTTATTTAGCCTGGGAGATTAGAAGAGGGAGAATAGTAATTAAGGGGGTTAGTTTGTTGGGTTGCTGGGTTTGGTTTGTAAGAAAAGAGATTAATAGTGAGGGTGAGCTGGGTGATTTGTTACGTGGAGAAGGGAAACAGGGGAATCGGGCATGCTCTCCTTTGTGAGGGAGAAGAGAAAGATTAGAGGGTTTAAATAGGGTATAACAACTAATATAATAATAGTGCCTTAATTATCTAGTCAAAAAGGCCATTTAATACAAAGTTAGCTTTTGAAAAATAGGTAGGAAACTTAGACTAGGCTTCCTAATTTGAAACGTGTGAGTGAGGTTGCCGACAAATGTGGGTGATTAGCAATGGTAATTAAGGAAATGTAAAACGGTAATTAGTGAAAACATTTAGTGAAATTACAATTTTGCCCCTGGGGTTAAACGACTCCAAAAAATTACGAAAATATAGTCACGGGTTCGTATCGTCACGAGGATCGTGACTACGAGATCTATTTTGTAGTTTGGACTACGGAGATACGAGTTTTGGGCCAAAACGTTTAGGATGCGGGTTTGCGGGTTCTCTATTGATTTGACTTCGAAAAATTACGAAATTAATGTGGGAAGCATAAAATGATCTTAGAGTGATACTGTAGAAGTTTGAAATCGTTTTGAAAACGTTTACTTTAGAAAAATAATTGTTACGGCTGTAATGTTAAAATTGGGTTTAAATAATTATAAAAAATCATTTAGGGATTTAGGATGGTGCTCGTATACTCTAAAATAGGCTAAAACTATGTTGGTTCTACAAAACATTTTTTATAAATAATTTAGAAACTATTTTGATTTAAAACTCCTGATCAACCATTACAAAATACTTTTAAATTAAGAAAATACGTAGAAAATATGTATTGCTGAATACGGGTCATTACATTCTACCCTCCTTAAAATAATTCCGTCCTCGGAATTTCTCAAAACTTTATAAAATAAAATAATTACTGTTATTAAGAAGCTCAAGCAAATAAATGAGAAAATGGAAAACTTGATGAAAATTACAATTTAGAAAATAAGTTGTTAATAGCATGAAATATAATGTGATATCACAGCATCAAGAAAACAAGAGATATTTTTAATAAGTATATACTATTAACATCACCATAGCTTCCGTAATTAGCACTGAGACCAGTATTATCATAATAATTATCTTGACTTTTCAAGTAGCCAAGGTTAATGTGGCATTACATGAAAGTGATAATTATTATAATAATAGCTGTTTGAACTTGGAACCTGAGGTGATAAGCCAGTAGCAAGCTATTTAAACCACATAAAACGGAAGACCATAAAGTATATTCGTGCTACTGGTGACTAACTGGGTCTGGCCAAAGATGTCGTTCATAATATAGCATGTAACGACTAATCCACGGGTACCAACAACATCAATCTCCATAATGCCCAACCACATGCTAACGTCCAAATCAATGCCCAAATGTAAGTACAAGGCCAACACCCAAAATCAGTACTCACTTCTAGTATTCCTTCCATCAATCTCCATAATATCCCACAATAAGGCAAGATCCAAGCTCTCATCCAGAGCCAAGCACAAGGCCTACATCCAACTTCAACACCCAAGGCTAATATCATGCCAATAATCATCGCCATCACTCCTTCCGTAGACCAATAATTGACATTCGCAACACCCAACATTACCCAACAAGTAAACAACCAAAAACACACTTTTCCGCAAACCAAAAGGAGTAGTCGCAAGAGGAAGCCTAAACGGGACATCAATGTGGGTGAGACCCAGGGCAGAGAGCTCAAGAGAAGCCCAAGGATCATGGCTTCCCAAGATCTCAGCCACACAGCGGTAGCGAGGGTGGCGGCGAGGGTCGTCGCCAAGGCCAAAAATCCCAAAACATATCGTCGAAGGGCCATCGGTGGTTGTCGATTTATGGTGGCTGTGACTGCTTGACGTGGCGGGTGTCACTGGAGTAGGGTGGGGTGGTGGAGCTTCGGGTGAGTTCGGATGAGCTGGAGGTGAGGTGGGTCGAGCTCGCTTGGGGAAGAGGCCGGGAGGAGGAGTGGGTGTCGCCGAGGCATATAGAAAACCACGGGGTGGCTTGGTGAGAAAGAGAGGAGGGTTTAAAAAAAGAAGGGGGCACCAAAAGTCGTTGGTAGGGTAGACGGTTAGGCATGAACAGGGCTCGAGGTGGGGAAGCGGACAAAAGAAGTAAAGAGAGGGAGATGGTAGGTGGAAAAAGATACGTCTCATGGGAAATCGGGCACAAGATAGAAAGTAGGGGCTAGAAGAGAAACACGAGTTCGAGAAAAGAAGAAGACGAAACAGTCTACACTTGCATGTCGTGGTTTGGCTCGTATCAAATTCTCTAGTACCATCCTCAAATACTTCTTAGCGTCCTTCAATCTGCTACCGTTGTCAAAATCGAATTTCTGGTGATCGAAAACCGAATGCTACCCTCCTTAAAATAGACGTAGATAGAGTTCAAGCGTATTAAAAATAGAAAGATTCTAAGAAGGTCAATCGAAAGGTCATCAAGCTAAAGGAAGGGTGATAGTGACGAAGATTGATGTCGTTACATAATCATGATTCACGTCCTTGCGGTCCAGCGGACACGGCCAGGGAAGTGACTAAGCCAGGATCACTTACACCCAGTCTAGCTAGGTTGATCCAACAAACTTAGCCAAGCACATTGACCGGATCATGGTCCATTGAAGGAAGCTTATCATTTATATGTGTGTCATCATCAACTGAAGGAAAGGTGATGAAGTGGGTAGATGGTTCAATAACTGTAACTGCTAGGAAAAGAGGTTACTAGGAAGGATATAACCAAGAATGAAACACAAGTTCCTAAGCAAGGGTTAAGAGTTCGAAATAGGTAATGAGGTTCAATGGAAATAGTTTGTAGCGAATTTTGTGATAAGAAGCAATTGGAAATTTCCAAATCAAGAAGTGGACATGCTACGAAGACAAATACATATAGCACGATAAAGTATGCTAGCACTGATAATAAAGGCGATGGTTATCAAATCGACGTAAAGGGAAAAGGTTCAGATATACTAGTGATTACTGATTCTGCAGCCTCATGGAGAATTTGGGGTTGAATTTCCACTATTTCCTTTACAATACCCAAGATGTCGTTGTTGGTGAAGCCGTGAGTTTCTGGTTGACCTGCCATACTTCAAAACAAACCGCGAGGTAAAGTAGGTTAGAATAAATCTATTCTAGTTGTACACTTAGATATTAATGTTATTTAAACCGTTCTTAAAGTATTTGCATAAGCAAGACCTGCATGGGCCGCCACTAAAACCTGTCACGCCCCGCTTCGCATTCTACCGGGAGCGAGGACGCGAGCTGGTCCGCTATGTGCTTAAAACAAGGAGGAGTACTTTTTTTTTCTTCTTTTTGAAATCTTTTTCTTTTCTTCCTCCTTAGCTTAAACACACTAAGCGTCTGTATAGAAATTGCAGATCCTTGCATGCAAATTTAAGAAGCAGCTCAAACAACATTATTACATATCCAGCGTACCATAATTAAGATACATCTTGGGCCAAGATGGCCAATACAAACAAAGTACACAATTACATTATTTTAAATGTAAATAAACAGTCACGAAGGGGAATGTCTAGTCTTCTGTGGGTAGGTACTTCACGTGCTTGTAAGCACAGGCTCGACTCCTGTAGTAGTGTCTTCAAAGAACTCACTATCGATACCTGACGGACATTTCGTAAAACAACAAAGTGAAATGTCCGTCAGCGAGGTTTACTCGACAAGATAATCTCAAAACCAAAACGTTAGACATTTAAAATTTGATCAAGCCGAACTTTAAAGACAAGTAATAAGTTTAACTTTAAAAGTATTAAAGACAAGTAACAAGTTTATCTTTAAAAGAATTAAAGACAAGCAATGAGTTTAACTTAAAAGAGTTAAAGCAGTTAAAACAGTTAAAGCAGTTAAAACAGTTAAACATTTGCAACCTGCAGCAATTTAATCATTTGATAGCCATTTGCAATACCATTTGCAACCTGTAACAATTTCATTATTCAATGACAATTTGCAAGCCATCTGTAACTTGTGACAATTTAGCATTTAATAAGCAAACTGTAGCAATCTGTAGAAAAAGATGTTAGGACAATTAATCAATAACCAGTCTATCCTAGTGATAAGTCCATGTCCAAGAGTACTAGATATAACCAACATGCAGCCTGCGACGGGAGCAACTCCGAGGCTTACCCACCGTTCTGATATGGCAACGGTCAAGGATCTAGCCCCCGTAATGTGTTGGAGGTAATTTAGTATGGCGCATCCAGTCATTCTGTAACACTTGTGATCTTAGACTATCCCAATCCCAGGTCAAGTCAAGTGTCGGGTCAAAAGGACGTGTACTATCAATATATTATTGAAATTCCATCTTTCATTCTATATTGTTAAAGTTCCATCTTCCATTCAGTATTGTTGAAGTTCCATCTTCCATTTAGTCAATTCAGTCTCGGTGTTTCAATAGTTTGTACAACAGTCTCGTGAAAGTTAACAACTTCACGACTCGATTAAATGAAAACATCAGGATCACTTAAATAAATGAAAGAACGAGTAAGATATGATTTTAACTAAGCAAAAGAGTTTAAATTAGCTTAAAATATTTTCTAAGACTAGTAGTTATTTTTCAAGATTGTTAAATAATTTTTAAACAATTTTAGACAATTTTAAAGAGCCAAAAAGGCAATTTTAAATCAAGAAATGATTTTTAAAACATATGTTCACGGAATTGTTTAGAACAAACCGTACATCAGAATTCTTCAAACAATGTGTCAAAATGATCGTATTCACTAGTACTACGACATATATTTTTATCGTACGTCAGTGTACGTAAAAATCACAAACTACGAATTTTAAAAGGATTTTTAAAACAAGAAATTATTATTACTACCCATGTTCAAAGATTTATTCCGGGCAAACCGTATGTAAGAATTCTGCAAACAAGATGTCAAAACGATCGTATTTACAAGTACTGTAACATATATTTTTATCGTATAGCAGTGTACGTAAAAATTGCAAGCTACGAATTTTTAAAGGATTTTAACCTATTTAAGTTCTGCCTTTAAAAATTTACTGTGAGAAATATACTTGCCTTATGGCGATGAAACTAGCGCCAATGGATTCGTTTCGACGTTTCTGATTTTCTGGGACTAGTCTCGCAATTTTCTGAGGCCTGTATGAATTACTATCAATTTAAAATCAATAATATCATTTAATAAATATTAGAAAATTCGCAAATACGTTTTCAAATACGTATCTAAATACGTATTGGTTTTAAAAAGCTACGTACTCGCCTTTCACCCCGCGAGAGAGCGAGAGCGAGAGCGCGAGGGAGCTGTGGGGGCGGCGTTCAGGGGCTAACGGCGGGCGAGGGCGGCGAGGCTCCGGCGACGTGTGGTGAATCTCCGTTGATGGCGACGCTCCGGTGAGGGTGGCGATGGCAGCAGCACGGCGGGCGCTGGGCAGAGCTGTCGATCGGAGCAGGGGACAGCGGCGCTTGGCGGGGGTGTGGGCGGAGCGGCAGTCGGACGGGGCGGAGACGAGGCGGAGGGTGATGCGGCGGCTCTGTCGGAGCGGTGGCACGGCGGCTGGAGCGGGCTTCGACGACGGTATCTCTGGTGCTGCTGTCGAACGGAGCGGGCGAGAGAGGTCGGCGGGCTCCGGGAGGCTTCAACGGCGTCGGACGGAGAGCTGGCGGTGGTCGGAGAGCGGGGGTCTCCAGGGAACGACGGCGAGATGGGGAGGCGATGTCGGGGCGGTGTCGTTTCGGCGGCAAAGCTAGCGGCTCCGATGGCGGGGGTCACACGCACTACGGGGAAGAGCAGCAGGGGGCGGAGCTCGAGGCTGTGCGGCGGTCATCGTTGGGCAGCGGTGATACGTCGGAGGAGGAGGTGCTTGGTGGTCGAGGTGGCGGGTTCGGGTGTGTTGAGTTGATCGGGCCTGGGTGAGTATGGTTTGTGTGAGGAAGAGGAGTTAAGGGAATGGGTTTATTTAGCCTGGGAGATTAGAAGAGTGAGAATAGTAATTAAGGGGGTTAGTTTGTTGGGTTGCTGGGTTTGGTTTGTAAGAAAAGAGATTAATAGTGAGGGTGAGCTGGGTGATTTGTTACGTGGAGAAGGAAAACAGGGGAATCGGGCCTGGGCTCCTTTGTGAGGGAGAAGAGAAAGATTAGAGGGTTTAAATAGGGTATAACAACTAATATAATAATGGTGCCTTAATTATCTAGTCAAAAAGGCCATTTAATACAAAGTTAGCTTTTGAAAAATAGGTAGGAAACTTAGACTAGGCTTCCTAATTTGAAACGTGTGAGTGAGGTTGCCGACAAATGTGGGTGATTAGCAATGGTAATTAAGGAAATGTAAAACGGTAATTAGTGAAAACATTTAGTGAAATTACAATTTTGCCCCTGGGGTTAAACGACTCCGAAAAATTACGAAAATATAGTCACGGGTTCGTATCGTCACGAGGATCGTGACTACGAGATCTATTTCGTAGTTTGGACTACGGAGATACGAGTTTTGGGCCAAAACGTTTAGGATGCGGGTTTGCGGGTTCTCTATTGATTTGACTTCGAAAAATTACGAAATTAATGTGGGAAGCACAAAATGATCTTAGAGTGATACTGTAGAAGTTTGAAATCGTTTTGAAAACGTTTACTTTAGAAAAATAATTGTTACGGCTGTAATGTTAAAATTGGGTTTAAATAATTATAAAAAATCATTTAGGGATTTAGGATGGTGCTCGTATATTCTAAAATAGGCTAAAACTATGTTGGTTCTACAAAACATTTTTTTATAAATAATTTAGAAACTATTTTGATTTAAAACTCCTGATCAACCATTACAAAATACTTTTAAATTAAGAAAATACGTAGAAAATATGTATTGCCGAATACGGGTCATTACTGGTATTAGATCCTAGAAGTCAAAATTTGACCATTTCTATGATCTAGGGGGAGCATGGGATAGTGATTGATACCCACTAAAATTTTCAATTTGGCATCATACATCTCCTTATTTCTTGCATATTGTCACATCTTTGATTAAGATGACAAAGGAGGATATTTTTGATGTCCACCTTTTTGACGATGTCAAGGGGGAGAGATATATGCATTATGTAAATGTACTACTTGTATTTCATACATATGCATTTGGGGAGAGATATATCTATGGGGAGAGATATATGGGATTGTATAAACCATTCATGTTTGCATAATTTTGTCTATTGCAACTGGTTTATGCAACCATGCCTATTATATGTCACCATGATTTCATTTGGTATAATGAATATTTTATATTATGTATCTCATTGTATAATTGATGCATATAAGTAGGGAGAGCTCATTAGCATTGTACTTTAATTCTTTGTGTTTTACATAATGTGTGTCATCATCAAAAAGGGTGAGATTGTTGAGTATTAGTGTTTCATACCAATCTTATTTTGATGATGATCACAACATTATGTTGTTGCTAATGACTCTCATGTTTTAGTCTCTCAATTTCATTCCTAGAATATCTTTCTTGGAGACTAAACACTTGGTGCAAGGATAGACATCAAGTGGAGAATGGCCAAAGCTTGGACTCAAGGGGTGCCAAAGCTTGGAGATGATGGAGAGCATCAAGGCTTCATGATGGAAGACCTAGATTCTAAGGAAAGAAATGTAATCCATGTAATATTTCCTTTATTGCTTTCTCTCGCATTTGAGTCTAGGTTAATGTAATGCCTTGATAGATGGTCTACTCATACATGCATATGCATTTAACCATCTTAGTGAGCCTTAGGATTATCATAGAATCCAACCTAATAGGTTCATCTTGACCAAAGACTCACTTGGAGTCTCTGGCTTTCCATCAGTCACCTGATGAGGGATTTACAGTCGACTGGGTGATTTCCAGTCGCCTGTCGATCCTTCTACAGTCGACTAATATGCACTGCTCAAGTCAAAATTTCCATTGACTCTACTTGAGCTTTACGCAACAGTCAACTGCTGCACAGTTTACAGTCGCCTATAGATTGGTCAATAGTCGTCTGAGTAGCGAAAGTGCAATCTCTGCCTCTTTCTGTTTTTCTCCATCTCCTGCAGCAGACGACTGATGAAGGGTATACAATCGCCTGAATATTTTACAGTCGACTGTATTATTGACATCAGTCGCCTGTGTACTTATCTGGAGAAAGAGTACAACTCTCTGTTTTATTCCATCCCCTGCAGCAGTTGCCTGCTAAAGGTTTGACAGGCGCCTGTCCTGTTTTCAGTCGATTGTCCTGGCTCAGATTATAGCCGTTGGATATTTTCTAGCCGTTGATCAGTCGACTGTTTTTTGATCATCAGTCGACTGTCGCTGTCGTTTTCGCCCAGTTTCTAGTCATTGCAGCATTGTGCCTTTGGCTGTTTTCTTGGGTTTTGAGGGTTGTTTTGTGGCTCCTATATATATGGGTGTGCTGAGTTCATTAGAACTTCTTGATGCAATTGCAAATTATAACAGTTTTATAAGCCACTCTCAAACTCTCTCATTTCCCTTCTTTGAGCTCTCATTCCTCTTCATGCATTGAAGTCCAGCTCAAGGGAAATCATCCAAGTGCTTTCAAGCCAATCTCAACACTTGGAGATCCTCTTCCATGCCTTGCATTCATTCATGAGTAAGCATCTCAAGGCATAGGTAAGAGTATTTATTTTACTTGGTGTTTCTTGTAACTCTAATTCTCTTTGTGGGAATTAGTCTTTCTTTCTTTGTGGGAGTTTATCTCTTTGTGTGAGTTTATCTCTTTGTGGGATTAGGATTTTCTCTTTGTGGGAATAACTCTCTTTGTGGGAGTAACTCTCTTAGTGGGAGTTTGGTGTCCTAGTGTAGGGCTAACCCTAATTCTCTGAGTGGGAGTTAGTGATTCTCTTGGTGGGAGTCTTGACCCTCGTGTAGGGTTGGTTGGGTCCTTGTGTAGGGCAAAATCCTCTTGGTGGGGTATCTCCTTGTGAGATTTCCATAGGTAAGAGTATTTATTTTACTTGGTGTTTCTTGTAACTCTAATTCTCTTTGTGGGAATTAGTCTTTCTCTCTTTGTGGGAGTTTATCTCTTTGTGGGATTAGGATATTCTCTTTGTGGGAATAACTCTCTTTGTGGGAGTAACTCTCTTAGTGGGAGTTTGGTGTCCTAGTGTATGGCTAACCCTAATTCTCTGAGTGGGAGTTAGTGATTCTCTTGGTGGGAGTCTTGACCCTCGTGTAGGGTTGGTTGGGTCCTTGGGTAAGGCAAAATCCTCTTGGTGTGGTATCTCCTTGTGAGATTTGTATTCACTTCTCTTTGTGGGATTATAGTGAATATTGGTGTGGCTGGACGTACCCAAGTTAGGGAAACCAGGGCAAAATCTTGTGTTTGCGTTTGGATTGATTGTGTCAATTATTTCCTCTTGCATTTATTATTCCGCATTTGCAAGTTTAATTTTAATTGGACAATTTTATTGCCATTACACTATTCACCCCCATCTAGTCTGTGTTGTTAGTATTGTAAGGGTAAGGCGATCTTTACAACAATCTAATAAAAAATCTAGACAATTTCATATGAAAAACATTTATATAGTTTCAGTGTAAAGAACGCTTCCATACTAAAGGCAAATAGTTAAATACTAAAGGCAAATAGTTTATGTAAAAGACATCTATCTTATAAAATAGGGATTTACATGTTTGCCATCGTCCTACTAGGACAAAATGGTGGGTAGAGATGTGGCTATGGTTTAGCCACATCATCTAGGTGGGTCCCAAATGGAGATGGGTGGGCGTTTGGGTGAAGTTTGGGGTTTTTGTTGTGCACCCAAATATAGCCACCCACTCTTCCCATGAATTACAAAGTTGCTATGAATTACAACCAAAAACCCCTTGTCCCCCTCTATTTACAGGGTTGCCATTTGTAACGACTGGTTTTCATGTATTTGGATTATTTATATTATATATATATGTTTTGGTGGATTTTCTCCTTATGCGTGGTTTTCGTCTCCGTAGCTTTCATTTTCGATCGTTTCGTCGTGATTTTCTAGCTTCTTCCTTAGAATCGTCGATTTTGGAGTAAGTCATTCGTGACGGGCTTCATATCGGTCATATCTTATTGTTAGATCAAGCCTAGGAGTCTTAGGAATCGATCCCGGAGCTTCGCGCTCCATTTCGGAACTTTTTGTGCACGTTAGCCGGTACAAGAAGGGGAACCGACCGACTAGATGACGATTTAGTCGGTCGGTAAACCTTCATGGACCGACTAGTTGGCTTTGTTAATTATTCAGGAGTTACTGTTTACGTTTAGTCGGTCTAAGAACAACCACCGACCGACTAGATGCGCAACTAGTCGGTCAGAACTTGCTCTCAGACCGACTAGTTTCTGTCAGTAGATTTCACCTAAGTTACTGTTTATCGTTAGTCGGTCCATGACCACTCACCGACCGACTAGGTTGCAAACTAGTCGGTCGACGGGCCTTCACAGACCGACTAATTCATTACCCAGATTTTTCCCTACTTTCGCTGTTTGGTGTTAGTCGGTCACAGTTAATCGACCGACCGACTAGTTGTTAAACTAGTCGGTCAGTCACTCTTCTTTGATCGACTAATGACCCCAGAAACCCTAATTTTTGGGCAGCCGCCGGCTGTGCCTATTTAAACCCCCCCAAACGTTTTCTTTCTTCATTCATTTCTTCTGAGCCTCCTTCTTCCCCAAATCATCATCCATCTAACCCTAGCCTTCCTCCTTCATCAAGAGCCTCTCCCCCTCGCCATTTTGGCCGGCCACCACTTCTAGGTCGCCGGAAAACCCCCAAAAATCCCTAAAACCCCATTTCCCCAGATTTTCACCATCCATTCCAGATCTGAACCCTAGGTTCCCCGGAGCGTTTCTTCCGTTGCCGTGCTTGCTCGGCATCATTCTTCCGCTCCGATACGGTAATAAATCGATCTCTTGATATCCTCATAACCCATTTGTGTTTTTGTGAAACCCTAATAAAACTAGGTTGGATGTTGTTCTAATGTTGTTTTGCCATGGCAGCGACTTCCCCGTAGATTAGCGTCCATGAGACGAACCTTCGTGATCGTCATCCTCGGTGATAGGCAAGTGAAACTTGCCACTTAGGGTTTTGGGCCATGCCTTAGGCCATTTGCTTGTTGTAGGCGTAAAAGAGACTAGGCGACGAAATGATACTCGCCTAGGCGCAATTTTAGGAACTAGCTTGACAACGAAGCTAGATCCGACATTTAACATGTTGCACAACTACCATGTCATGTTTAATTTCCATTAACGGTACGCAAATAAATTGTCATGTCATTGCATTCTTTAAGTGTTCCCATGATTACGTAGCTCCGCTACACCTTGTGAAATGATTGAGGCTAGGTGCACCCCTATGCCAAATGAAATACGCTCCTGGTTGTGATCCAGGAAACGAGCTCTTGTGCAGGGCAACCCTGGCTCATTTACTGAGCTCGTGTACAGGAACCCTGGCTCGTTTACAAGTGGGTTTTTGGTGTAAGAGTTAAGCGGCCATTCAACTGGGAGTCTGCCCGATCAGCAACTGCAGTTGTAAGGCGTAAACTCTGGGTTCTGGGGTAGTGTTAAGCGGCCAATCAGTATGAATGTCAAACCATTCAGCTGTAAGGCGTAAACATCTACAAACAACGTGAAACGTGACTAGTGAAAAGATTGAGATTGTTAGTAGCTTGGCTACTCTTGACATGCCTTGATAAATTGTTCTCTTGTACTTATTGTTTCACCATGTCTTACTTGTGCACTCATACCATAACTGCCATGTCATGCATACTATAACTGTTAGGTTGTTAGTTTGCCTTACTTCCAGTTTCCTTGCCCAAGTCTTTTAGACTTGCTGACATGTGCACCTTTACTCTTTTGGGTGACACATGTTAGATCCTGAGCATGAGTTCATTGTTGAGGACGAGGTGTTTGCTGACGCCGAGCCCGAGCTTGTGTTTGGTGAGGAGTACGTGGACACTGGGGACCAGTCCTAGTGTCTTCGTTGAGCTTTCCCTGTTTGTTTAGACTGCTATTTAGTTGTCGGTGCGTGGCACCTATACCTTGTTCTGTTGTCCCTTTTGTTGGCCTTGTTCTGGGCCTTTAGACTCTTTCTTTTAGCCTAGTGGCTTTTCTGGATGTTGAACTTAATTTTCATGTTGGACCATTTATGAGATTTGAGATTTTATTTCTGTCTCTTCTTGTGTTATTATTGTTGTTCCGTTTGTGGTTACAGGGACATGCTTATGTTTTATTGACGCTTATCGGGTTTGGGGCTTCACAGCTCCACTCCCGTGCGGACCTTTTCACGTCTCGCCTCCATTTTAGGGAAGCGGGGTGTGACAGGTTTTGTTGGTGGCCCATACAGGTCCTCTTCTGTAACTGCGATTATCGGAATGACGATAATAATATTAGAATGTCCAATAAACTAAGTTCGACATCCGAGTCATAAGCTATGAGTCTAATCTGCTTCGTTTTCTGTGTCATTAGATGGCAGGAAGGCGATTCACCCATGGTGGAGGTAGTGGTGCGCCCCCTCATGACGAGGAGCCTGAGCGGGAACCCACCAATGGAGAGATGATGCGGATGATGCTTCAGATGATGCAAGTGCAGCAGGGCGTGCTCCTGCAAGTCCAGAATGCTCCACTTGCTCGAGCTGTCCGGGCACTTCCGGATGCCCCTCGCTTCGAGCTGGGAGCGAAGCAATTTCGGGAGCTGGGTCCTGCATATTTTGATGGGTATGAGGGTCCTCTGGCTGCCGATGAGTGGATTCGAAACATTGAGGATAACTTGAAGATGGCCAAGATCACCCCGGCTGAATGGGTTGATTTGGCGAAGAGGCAACTCAAGGATAATGCTCGGAACTGGTGGGATGCGGAAGAGAAGATGCTGGTGGAGCCGATAGCTTGGGCTACCTTTAAGTCCAGGTTTGATGAGGAGTTCTTTCTGAAGGCTGCTAGGAAGAAGATGCTGCAGCGCTTTATTGATCTGAAGCAAGGGAGCTTGACGGTGGACCTGTACCACCAAGAGTTCACTAGGCTGAGTCGGTTCGCACCGAAGATGGTGCAGGATGCTGATGAGAGGGCTCAGAGGTTCCTGCAGGGACTTGCTTTGGAGCTCCTGAGTTTTGTGTCTTCCTCTGATCTGGACTCTTATCAGAAGGTTCTGGTCGCTGCGAGGAGGCAGGAGCTGAACCTGAGTCAGAGGAGAGGACATGTTTCTGGTGCTGGGAAGAGGCCTATGGAGCATGCCAGAGCGGTGGTTAGGCCTGGTTTCAAGCCTAATCAGCCAGCTCAGTTCAAGAGGCCAGGAGGGCCTATTCAGAAGACTTGCCATTTCTGCGGCAAGCCTGGCCACATCAAGGATCAGTGTAGGAAGTTTCTGGGCCAGTGTTTGGTTTGTGGTGATGCTTCTCATGTCGCGAAGGATTGTCGGCATGCGAATCAGCTACGGAGGGCGCTTGTTGCAGCACATCCGTTGCATCAGAGAGTACATGTTCCTGCCGGACGTGGAGCAGCTCTTGTTCCACAGAGACAGGCCTTTCAGCAGGCTTTTCCGTCCAAGAGGCAGGCTTTTCTGATGACCGCTGTGGAGAGCGAGGCTGTGGATGAGGTTATCGCAGGTAATCCTCAATCTAGCTGTTACTTTCCTAGCTAGTTTTGATTGTTAGATTATGTTGTTTGCTTGTGTTGGATATGGATGACGTTTGTACACCCTTGTAGGGGATGTACGAGGGAATACGGACCTCGAACGTCTTGTACACGAAGTCGTGTGCAAAGGGAATCTGTTCCCTTGCAGAGAGGATCTCTAGATTAGTGGGAAAGTCGCATTATATGTGCATAAGTGCATGCGACATATGGCTAATAAAGGGGGAATATCTTAAGCTTATGTTGTACCATGCATATGGTACAACTTAAGCTTATGGTGTACCATGTATGATGGTACACTTTAGTTAAATTGTTCCAAAGGAACAATTACTCCTAAAATAACTACCTTGGGGGCTATAAATAAGACCCAAGGCTTAGCCATTTCCTTACACTTTTGCATGGTATTCTTGCCTTGCATTTCATTCTAGCGAAGCTCTGCCGAAATCCTTCCTCTCTCTTTATCCAAGTTCTTAATCTAAAAGTAGAGATTTAGATTGTGGATTTAGTAGCCTTACTCCGTTCGTGAGAAGACTCGATCCGTCGTGGCGAATCCGAAGGCGAAGTTCCGAGACTACTGTGCCGCATACGCAAGCGTAAGTCTTAACTTCATTTATCGATCCTAACGCTGTTTTGACAGGTTCCAACATTGGTATCGGAGCCATACGGGTTCGCCCCGATCAAACTGCCGCCCCGTCGAACCGATGAATGAGGCGTTGTCTTTTTCACGAATGGGTATCCTACCATTACGGATATGGTAGGAACGCTTCATGACGGAGAGAACACAGCGGTTGTTCTTTTCATGTTAGGGTCTTCTGTCATTACGGATATGGCAGGAACTCTCCGTGATGGGAAGAACCGACCGTTCATATCGTCAAACTCGCTCTCTTCATGGATGCTGAGTCTCCATTTATAGGGAATGTGAACTCTCTTCATGTGGAGCGCGTAGTTTACGAACTTTAAAAGTGTGTTATTTTTCATTTTTGGCACACGGCCATTAGAGAATAACTACTTCATCGACGAACGGGTGCTTCATCGAGGAGGATGATGGTAGTTATCTACATCGGAGAAGATGACTTTTGGTGCATGATCACCATGGCCAAATGGGCTATGAAGGCAATGCACCCCCCCTTCCCATGCGGAGGGGCTTGGCTACGGCCAATAGCCACCACGTCCACCCCTCCGGCGGGGGTGTGCGGCAACCCCATATAAGGGGGTGGCCGGCCATGGCCATATGGGCCATGGCCGGCCATGGCCAAATAGCCATGGTCCGGCAATGGCCGGCAATGGCCATAGCCGGCCATGGCCGGACCTGGCCGGCCCCGGCCAGGGCCAGGGGGCCCTGGCCGTGGCCAAGGCCAGGCCAGGGCCAAGGGGCCCTGGCCGGCCTCGACCAAAGCCAGGGGCCGGCCTGGCCGGCCTCGACCAAGGCCAGGGGCCGGCCTGGCCGGCCCTGGCAGAGGCCAGGGCCGACGCCCTGGCCTCGGCCAGGGCCTGGCCGGCCCTGACAGTGGCCAGGGCCGGCGCCCTGGCCTCGGCCAGGGCCTGGCCGGCCCTGGCCGGCCTCGGCCAGGGCAGAGGCC
This sequence comes from Scilla litardierei, assembly GCA_030789695.1. NCBI lineage: Eukaryota > Viridiplantae > Streptophyta > Magnoliopsida > Asparagales > Asparagaceae > Scilla > Scilla litardierei. Next base: position 152,912,576 of record CM061137.1, on the reverse strand, counting down.
CTGGCCGGCCCTTGGCCAGCCTCTGGCAGGGCAGAGGCCCTGGCCGGGAGAAGTTTCAGACCATTATCATTGGTCGACCAATTCGGTTGTTTTGGTCGACCAATTCGGCAAAAGGCCTTGGTCGAACATGAAGGTGCCGACTAGCCCATACGGGGCCTAACGACAGTCGTCTGCTCTTATTTTATAAAGTTTTTTTTTCCTTGGGCTCTACTCCTTGAAGATTAGCCATAGTACTCTACTTCATGCGAGATTAGCCATGTCATTGTGCTCTACTCTACGGAGATTAGCCAATGTATTTATGACATTGTGCTCTACTCTACGGAGATTAGCCAATGTATTTCAAATTTTTTGAAAAAGATGTTTTCAAATAGGTTATGTCCCGTCCTTAATCGGGATAGCGCAATTTAGAATTCCAAGTCCTACCACGATCCGGCCATGGTTATCTAACCCATGGGTGTGTAGAACAGGTCTCGTGGCTTGGCAATTGATGCGCTAAAATTCTTTGCGCAAACTCTCACCTATTCCATTTTGAAAGATATGTTTTTCAAAAGTATTTTTCCGCTGCTGGTACCATACGGCTATCATTTCTGATTTCTTTTTACATGCGATAAGTAAGAGGGATACTTTGAAAGTTACTTCTAGATGGTAGTTGGGAACGTAGTGAACTTCTCGATTCTAGAGTAACATTTCAGCTTATCCAAGGAACTTATCAAGTGTTTAAAGAATCGAAACTTTATGCATAGAATTTTGATCGTGGTTTTCATTTTCTTTGCAGTTTTTTGATTCGAATATGTCTACCGCTTCTAAGAACATTGTCGCCGAGCTTAACAAAGGTGAGAAGCTCAACGGCGACAATTATAAACTTTGGTCAATAAAAAATCCAATATGTTTTGGAGGAGCAAGATGTGCTTGAAACACTCCAAAACGTAATGAAAGAACCTGAGTTGGGCAATACGGCCCAACACAAGAAGGACCGAGAAGCTTATGAGACTTGGACTCGAAAGAACAAAATAGCACGTATTACGTTATTGTCCGCAATGGACAATAACATAATGCGTCTATTTCGGGAATTCGACCTAGCCAAAGACATATGGTCTGGGCTAGAAATAAAGTTTGGTGGAACTTCAGTCACCAAACTCCGCTCCTTAAATATTCAATTTGATTCGTACAAAATGCGGCGAGATCAATCTATGAAAAAGCATCTCCGCCACATGGCGAATCTCATAGCTGAATTGAAGGATGCGGGTCTTACGCTGTCTGACGAACAGCAGATCCAAGCAGTCATTCGTTCACTCCCAGATAGCTGGGATAACATGAAAATGCACCTCACTCATAATGAGTGCATTAAAACTTTAAGCGATGTATCCAAACACCTCGAACTCGAGGAAGAGCGGATTCAAGCCGCAAAACCTAGTGCCGAAGTGCACATGGCCGCTAGTTCCTCACATGGAGGAAAGAAGCGGAAGGATAAACGCTTAAGGTTTATGAACGAACGAACGCAAGAACCGGAAACCTCAAAGAAGACTAAGAACAAAAAGTGGCAAAAGAATGTGCACTAAAAGAAGAAAAACTTGAAGAAGATCAAGTGCTTTAAGTGCAACAAGTACGGTCACTTCGCCCGTACGTGTACGGATGGAAGTGATAAGGTAACTTGTAGGGCTAGTTACATATGTGTTTCTAGTTCCATGTTTCTTGCTGAATCTAACTATTTTTGGTTGATTGATTCAGGGGCCACAGACCACGTAGCGAAAGACAGAAGTTTCTTCGTAGAGTATCGAAGGATAACTCAAGGAACAAAGTGGATATACGTCGGCAACAACACTCGTGTTGAAGTCAAGGGCGTCGGAACATGCAAGCTAGTTCTTGACAACGGCCGGACTCTATTATTGCACGACGTCCTCTTTGCTCCAGATATTCGAAGGAATATCGTATCCGTGGTCATGTTAATGTCTTTAGGTTATGAATGGAGGTTCTATGAACAAAATGTTGACCTTGTTTGTAATAGTTCTTTAGTTGGGTCGGGTAATGTTTGTAATGGATTGATTGTTTTAAACACTATGTATGATGATTCTTCTTCTATTAATGAAAGTTTCCATTTGACAAATGCTTCTTATTCTGAATCTGAGATCATTTGTTGGCATGCAAGACTTGGTCACATTGGACCAACTAGAATGGATAGATTTACCAAAAGTGGCTTGCTATCTAATGTTTCAAAAGTTGAAATGTCAACTTGCGAACATTGTCTTGTAGGGAAAACTTGTCGCAAGCCGTTTGAAACTGGCACAAGGGCCGAAGTTCCATTACAGCTTATCCATTCGGACATTTGCGGTCCAATGAATGTTAAGACAAGACGCGGGAAGTCCTATTTCATCACCTTCATTGATGACTTCACCCGTTTCGGTCACATTTATTTGATTTCCCACAAACATGAAGCTTTATCTTGCTTCAAAAACTATATGAGTTTAGTGTAAAATCAACTAGATCGCAAGATAAAGGTCTTGCGAACCGATCGGGGTGGAGAATATCAATCAATGAGTTTTAAGGAACTCTGTGATGAAAAAGGCATAGTTCATCAAATAACTATGCCTTATACTCCGCAACAAAACGGTGTTGCGGAAAGAAGAAATAGGACATTGATGGAAATGGTCCGATCAATGATGTCTCAGGCAAATTTGCCCATCACCTTTTGGGGTGATGCATTATTGATGGCAGCATTCATCTTAAACCGTGTACCCTCGAAGTCGGTAAGTTCTACTCCTTATGAGTTGTGGAACAATAGAACTCCAGACTTAAGCATTCTAAAACCTTGGGGTTGTGCCTCTTACGCACATTTATCCTCTCACAAATATGGCAAACTTGGGCCACGTGGGAGGAAGTGTATCTTCATCCGATACGCTGAAAACTCCAAAGGATATGTTTTCGTCGGTCAAGAGGACAATAGGGGTCTAATAGAATTCGAATCGAGGAATGTTGTCTTCTTGGAAAACGAGTTTCCAAGACAGGGTGAGATAAGTCAAGACTTATCCTTGTTTGAGACTTGGGATCAAGAAGGATCGGAACGTTCGAGTGGGAGAATTCTTGGTGAAGAGGAAAATGACCCTCATACTTCACCTATGGATGATACGAACGATACCAATCCTATTCCGAGTGGGAGTGATATTATTCCAAGTGGGAGTGATGTCATTCCAAGTGGGAGTGATCAAACTCAAGCAAGACGTAGTAATCGAACGAGGCTAACACCTCTGAGATTTGAGGATGAATTTCCTCAAACATTCATGACATTACTACAAGATGATGACGAACCTGCAAATTTCAAACAGGCCGTCACATGCCCTGCTAAAGATAAATGGATAGCGGCGATGGAAGAAGAACTTCAATCCATGAAAACAAACCAAGTCTGGGACTTGGTTGATTTACCTAAGGGACATAGAGCCATTGGGAACAAGTGGGTTCTCAAAATCAAAGCATAAGGCTGATGGCTCCATCGAGAAATATAAAGCTCGCCTTGTTGCGAAAGGTTTCACGCAACAGGAAGGAATAGACTACGAAGAGACTTTCTCTCCTGTCGTGCGTTTTACCTCCATTCGCTTAATTCTGGCAATGGTGGCTTGTTTGGACCTCGAGTTACATCAGATGGATGTAAAGACTGCTTTTTCTTAACGGAGAACTAGATGAGGAGATCTACATGGAACAACCAAACGGGTTCGTACAAGAAGAAAACAAACATAAGGTTTGTAAACTTCGTAAATCCATATATGGTCTTAAACAATCCTCAAGGCAGTGGTATATGCGCTTTCAAGAAGTCGTTTTGTCGTATGGTTTCTCCATGCTCGACGAAGAAAACTGCGTATACATTAAGAGGATTAAGAACAAGTATGTAATTATGTCTCGTTATGTAGATGACATACTTATAGCCGGAAATGATAAGCGTCTTATCATGGATATCAAAGCTTGGCTTTCATCCGTCTTTGAAATGAAAGACATGGGTGAAGCTGCATATATCCTTGGGGTTAAAATATCAAGGAATCGTTCCAAGAAACTTCTTTCTCTCTCTCAAGAGACATATATAAAGAAAGTTTTAGAACGGTTTAATATGCAGGACTGCAAGCCAATTGATACTCCAATAAGCAAAGGCGAGGGTCTATGTTTGGAAATGTGTCCCAAAGATCCAAAAGAAAAGAAAGCTATGGAAAAGGTTCCATACTCCAGTGCTGTCGGGAGTCTAATGTACGCCATGATGTGTACCAAACCGGACATTTGCTATGTTGTTGGTATGGTAAGCCGTTACCAATCCAACCCAGGACAGGCACACTGGAAAGCGGTGAAGAGGATATTAAGGTACCTCAAAGGGACTACGGACTATGCATTGTGCTATCAAGGCAATACCTTGAAACTCGAAGGCTATACCGATGCTGATTGGGCAGGTGATCTCGACGAGCGAAGATCTACCTCAGGCTTTGTTTTCCTGCTCGGGAATGGTGCAATATCCTGGAGCAGCAAGAAGCAAACCTGCATCGCCCTATCAACCATGGAAGCCGAATTTGTAGCATTCAGCATGGCGGTCCAAGAAGCTGTTTGGCTTAGGAAATTCTTAGACAGGCTGACGGATGCCACTGACTCGAGCACTGTTCCTATATACAGTGATAGTCAAGCTTCGATTGCCTATGTCAAAGATCCTAAATTTCATTGTAAGACCAAACACATTGATATTCGATTCAAGTTTGCGAAGGACTATGACAAACGGAAGGAATTAGACATAGAATACATATCCACGCATAAGATGATAGCGGATCTCCTTACTAAGGCGATCCCCAGAGATGTGTTCTTCAAACACTTATCATCTATGGGAATGCGTAGGTGTTGAGCTGTATCATGTAATATTTCCCATGTCTATAGAAGATCAAAGTTTAATAAAAAGACGAAGTTTTTTTATATATTGCATACAAGTTTCTTACAAATGATTTTATACATTTGTGTTTAAAGTCTCAGCTATTTTATTGTGTGTATGTCGGACAGATTAAGGTTGGCTCTCTCACATGAGCAACCGCCTTATCTTATCAGATGGATAAGATAGAGATGAGACTAGTTTAAAGTCAAAATCATTAGACAAATGATTTAGAGTCGTGACTTAAACAAGATAGTCGAATGAAAGATCTGCATCATATGGATGCTTACAAAAGATCTGAGATCTGTATCACAAGGATATTTAAAAGAGATCTCATAGGATTTTTTAAATCCTATCTGTCTTATGCAGGATGAGAGTCCGGGAATATTTCATGGGTAGTAAGGGGACTCAAAAGATAGGCATTGTGGTGTCTGATCTTTCATCCGTACAACATCATTAAGACATACTCTCCCTGGGAAAGGAGTGATGTTGTAATACGTGTTCATACCACGTATGCATTACGACCACTGAGTTAGTAGCAATAGTGTTTGCTATTATGTGAGACTCAAAGGCCATATGGGTCTTAACTCTTACCATCAAGGACTCTAATTGGTTCCTTTAGATTTGACGAGATGATCGCTATCTTAGCGTGTTACTAATGGGCTATGATAATTCGGCTCGGCGGGGCACGTTAGAAAAGCGAATCAAGTCAAGATCAGAAGGTTCGCAAGAAGAGGAAGATTGATTTCATATTCGCATTTGGACTTTAATGATTCAAAGCTGGCCAGCCAATTGTAATCTAGATGGGATTCAATTGTTGAATATAAAGTATAAGAAATGTGAAGAAATAATCTAGGGTAAAGCATGCGTTGAACTACTCAACTTTGCACCTTCGAGGTCGTTGTGTATCTCTAACAAGTGCACAACAACAGACTCTACGCGCATGACGGCCGCACGGTCTATTTCTCGGTATGATAGATGAAAGAACTAAGAGAAAGACGTTCTCTTACAATCCCCTCAAGTGTGAGTGGGAGATGTTGGATATGGATGACGTTTGTACACCCTTGTAGGGGATGTACGAGGGAATACGGACCTCGAACGTCTTGTACACGAAGTCGTGTGCAAAGGGAATCTGTTCCCTTGCAGAGAGGATCTCTAGATTAGTGGGAAAGTCGCATTATATGTGCATAAGTGCATGCGACATATGGCTAATAAAGGGGGAATATCTTAAGCTTATGTTGTACCATGCATATGGTACAACTTAAGCTTATGTTGTACCATGTATGATGGTACACTTTAGTTAAATTGTTCCAAAGGAACAATTACTCCTAAAATAACTACCTTGGGGGCTATAAATAAGACCCAAGGCTTAGCCATTTCCTTACACTTTTGCATGATATTCTTGCCTTGCATTTCATTCTAGCGAAGCTCTGCCGAAATCATTCCTCTCTCTTTATCCAAGTTCTTAATCTAAAAGTAGAGATTTAGATTGTGGATTTAGTAGCCTTACTCCGTTCGTGAGAAGACTCGATCCGTCGTGGCGAATCCGAAGGCGAAGTTCCGAGACTACCGTGCCGCATACGCAAGCGTAAGTCTCAACTTCATTTATCGATCCTAACGCTGTTTTGACAGGTTCCAACAACTTGGACATGATTGTTTGCTAGACTAGGGTTTGATTGTTACTTGCTTGTTAGGTGTGATTTTGGTGTGCATATTTCCTGCACGAGTCCTCTTCGACTCAGGTGCATCGATGTGCATTATTTCTCGGAGCTTCGTGGAGAAGCATTCCTTGTCGACGTCCCCTCTTTCCAAGAGTTGGAATATCGTTACAGGAAATGGCATGGTCTCGGTGCATCTTGGTTGCAATTCTTGCTCGTTGGTGGTTTGTGGACATGAGCTTTACGCTGATTTCATTGTCCACGACATCATCAACTATGATGCAGTTCTTGGGATGGATTGGCTTGCGAGCTTCTATGCTACGATCGACTGTCGGAGGAAGAAGGTGGTGTTCGAGATTCCCGGACATCCAGTATTTGAGTTCAGTCGAGGTAGCGGCTCGCTTGGTCCTGTCAGATTTCGGGCCAGGCCGGTGGAGATTGTGGCTATGCAGATGGAGCTGGAGAGGCCAGCTGTGGTGCGAGATTTTGATGACGTCTTCCCCGAGGAGATGTCTGGTTTGCCACCTGATCGAGCTTTAGAATTTTCTATTGATCTTGTTCCGGGAGCGCAACCGATTTCGAAGGCATCGTATCGTATGGCACCCGCTGAGTTGGAGGAGTTTCGGAAGCAACTGGATGAGCTTTTGCAGAAGGGTTATATCAATCCTAGTGTGTCTCCGTGGGGTGCACCGGTCTTGCTGGTGGAGAAGAAGGATGGTTCGCTTCGCATGTGCGTGGACTATCGGGAGTTGAATGCGGTGACCATCAAGAATAAATACACGTTGCCTCGCATCGATGATATTTTTGATCAGCTTGGAGGTTCGAGGGTGTTTTCGAAGTTGGTTCTGAGGAGTGGTTACCATCAGTTGAAGGTGAAGATGGGAGATGTTCTGAAGACAGCGTTCAGGACGAAGTATGGACACTACGAGTTTGTGGTTATGCCTTTCGGTGTAACCAATGCACCCGTAGTTTTCATGAATCTGATGAACCTGATTTTCTACGACTTTTTGGATAAGTTTGTCGTTATCTTTATTGACGACATTCTGATCTATTCTAAGTCGGAGGAGGAGCATGCATCGCACTTGAGGACGGTGTTGGAGATTTTGAGGAAGCATCGGTTGTATGCTAAGTTTTCGAAGTGCGAGTTTTGGCTGGACAGAGTTGCTTTTCTCGGGCATGTGGTGACTGGAGATGGTATTTCAGTGGATCCCGAGAAGATCAGGGCCATCAGAGAGTGGCCTGTTCCGCAGTCAGCGTCTGAGATCCGGAGTTTCCTTGGGCTTGCTGGTTACTATCGGTGCTTCATTAAGGACTTTTCCCGTATTGCTGAGCCGATGACCAGATTGACGCGGAAGGATGTACCTTTTGTTTGGTCAGGTGATTGAGAGAATGCTTTTGGTGTTCTGAGGGAGAGATTGACGACTGCCCCTATTCTTGTTGTGCCTGATCACAGCGGTGGATTTGAGATCTTTTGCGATGCTTCTGGCAAGGGTCTCGGTTGTGTGTTGCATCAGCACGGGCATGTTGTGGCGTATGCATCTCGTCAGCTTAAGGTTCATGAGAAGAATTACCTGACGCATGATTTGGAGTTGGCTGCTGTCGTGTTTGCGCTCAAGATTTGGAGGCACTTCTTGCTGAGTGAGAAAGTGAAGATCTTCACCGATCACCAAAGCTTGAAGTATATTTTTACTCAGAAGGAGCTCAACATGCGACAGCGTCGATGGTTGGAGCTCATGGCGGATTATGAGATTGATTTGCAGTATCACCCTGACAAGGTGAATGTGGTTCCTGATGCGCTGAGTAGGCTTCCAGCGGTGATGATTTTGACTTTGCAGTGGAGATTGCAGCAAGATTTTTGCGAATCGGGAGTTGAGGTTGTTCTTCCTGGAGAGGCTTCTTTGTTGATGTGTGTGCAGATACAGTCGACGATCGTGGATCGGGTCAAGGCTGGCCAGGCCGAGGATTCGAAGCTGGTGAAGATTCGGGAGCAGGTGGAAGCCGGTCTGTGGACTGACTTTTTGATTCATGAGGATGGCTCGCTGAGGTTTGGAGCCAGGTTGTGTGTGCCAGCTGGGGATATTAGAGAGGAGTTGATGGTGGAGGCACACAGTTCGCCGTATTCTGTGCATCCTGGTGGGACCAAGATGTACCAGGATCTTCGTCTGAACTTTTGGTGGCATGGTATGAAGAGGAGTGTGGCTCGGAGTGTAGCCAAGTGTTTGGTTTGCCAACAAGTGAAGGCGGAGCATCAGCGTACGGTAGGGTTGCTACAACCGCTTCCGATTCCGGAGTGGAAATGGCAACACATCACTATGGATTTCGTGACTGGACTACCTCGGAGTCCGAAGCAGAATGACGCAATTTGGGTGATCGTAGATCGATTGACCAAATCCGCGCACTTTATTCCATTCCGAGTGGGACAGTCCACTGAGGTATTAGCGAGGAGATATATGGAGGTAAATTCCTTTGCTCTCCGTTTCTATTTCCTTTTCCTAGTTTGGATAGTGATGTAATGTGAATCGTGCAGGAGGTCGTACGACTTCACGGAGTCCCCGTGAGTATCGTGTCGGACAGAGACACGAGGTTCACATCTCTGTTCTGGCAGAGTTTGCAGAAGAGTTTGGGTACGCGTCTGAGTTTCAGCACCGCGTACCATCCGCAGACGGATGGCCAGTCCGAGAGGACGATTCAGATCTTGGAGGACATGCTGAGGGCGTGCATGTTGGATTTCAAGGGTTCGTGGGAGGACCATCTACATCTGGTAGAGTTTTCCTACAACAACAGCTTCCAGGCGAGTATTGGCATGGCGCCTTTCGCCGCTCTTTATGGAAGGAAATGTCGATCGCCATTGAGTTGGGATGACGTTGGTGATCGGGAGCTGTTGGGACCTGAGATGATTGTGGAGGCCGTGGATGTTGTCAGGAACATCTGGGAGAGGTTGAGGATTGCTCAGAACCGTTTTAAGCATTGGGTGGATGCTAAACACCGTCCTTTGGAGTTTCAGCCGGGCGACCATGTGTTTCTGAGGATTTCCCCGAATCGTGGTGTGATTCGCTTTGGGAAGCGAGGGAAGTTAAGCCCGCGATACATTGGACCGTTTGACATTCTGGAGAAAGTTGGCGAGGTAGCCTACCGCTTGGCCTTGCCGCCATCTTTGGAAGGGGTTCACAATGTTTTCCATGTGTCGTAGCTTCGTCGATACATTAGCGACCCATCTCATGCTGTGGATTTCTCGGAGATTACCGTTCGCCCCGATATGACGTATGACCAGCAGCCAGTGCAGATTCTGGACAGGCGTCAGAAGTCACTTCGGAACAAGGTTGTCAATCTTGTGAGGGTGATGTGGCGACACGGCTCGCCTGGAGAGTCTACTTGGGAGAATGAGGATGAGATGCGAGAGCGCTACCCACTTTTGTTTTCGGACACGTGAGTGTTGGGAAATTCTGAGGACGGAATTTTTCTTAAGTTGGGGAGGATGTAACGACTGGTTTTCATGTATTTGGATTATTTATATTATATATATATATATATGTTTTGGTGGATTTTCTCCTTATGCGTGGTTTTCGTCTCCGTAGCTTTCATTTTCGATCGTTTCGTCGTGATTTTCTAGCTTCTTCCTTAGAATCGTCGATTTTAGAGTAAGTCATTCGTGACGGGCTTCATATCGGTCATATCTTATTGTTAGATCAAGCCTAGGAGTCTTAGGAATTGATCCCGGAGCTTCGCGCTCCATTTCGGAACTTTTTGTGCACGTTAGCCAGTACAAGAAGGGGAACCGACCGACTAGATGACGATTTAGTCGGTCGGCAAACCTTCATGGACCGACTAGTTGGCTTTGTTAATTATTCAGGAGTTACTATTTACGTTTAGTCGGTCTAAGAACAACCACCGACCGACTAGATGCGCAACTAGTCGGTCAGAACTTGCTCTCAGACCGACTAGTTTCTGTCAGTAGATTTCACCTAAGTTATTGTTTATCGTTAGTCGGTCCATGAACACTCACCGACCGACTAGGTTACAAACTAGTCGGTCGACGGGCCTTCACAGACCGACTAATTCATTACCCAGATTTTTCCCTACTTTCGCTGTTTGGTGTTAGTCGGTCACAGTTAATCGACCGACCGACTAGTTGTTAAACTAGTCGGTCAGCCACTCTTCTTTGACCGACTAATGACCCCCAGAAACCCTAATTTTTGGGCAGCCGCCGGCTGTGCCTATTTAACCCCCCCCAAATGTTTTCTTTCTTCATTCATTTCTCCTGAGCCCCCTTCTTCCCCAAATCATCATCCATCTAACCCTAGCCTTCCTCCTTCATCAAGAGCCTCTCCCCCTCGCCATTTTGGCCGGCCACCACCTCTAGGTCGCCGGAAAACCCCCAAAAATCCCTAAACCCCCATTTCCCCAGATTTTCACCATCCATTCCAGATCTGAACCCTAGGTTACCCGGAGCGTTTCTTCCGTTGCCGTGCTTGCTCGGCATCATTCTTCCGCTCCGATACGGTAATAAATCAATCTCTTGATATTCTCATAACCCATTTGTGTTTTTGTGAAACCCTAATAAAACTAGGTTGGATGTTGTTCTAATGTTGTTTTGCCATGACAGCGACTTCCCCGTAGATTAGCGTCCGTGAGACGAACCTTCGTGATCTTCATCCTCAGTGCTAGGCAAGTGAAACTTGCCACTTAGGGTTTTGGGCCATGTCTTAGGCCATTTGCTTGTTGTAGGCGTAAAAGAGACTAGGCGACGAAATGATACTCGCCTAGGCGCAATTTTAGGAACTAGCTTGACAACGAAGCTAGATCCGACATTTAACATGTTGCACAACTACCATGTCATGTTTAATTTCCATTAACTGTATGCAAATAAATTGTCATGTTTGCATTCTTTAAGTGTTCCCGTGATTGCGTAGCTCTGCTACACCTTGTGAAATGATTGAGGCTAGGTGCACCCCTATGCCAAATGAAATACGCTCCTGGTTGTGATCCAGAAAACGAGCTCTTGTGCAGGGCAACCCTGGCTCATTTACTGAGCTCGTGTACAGGAACCCTGGCTCGTTTACAAGTGGGTTTTTGGTGTAAGAGTTAAGCGGCCATTCAACTGGGAGTCTGCCCGATCAGCAACTGCAGTTGTAAGGCGTAAACTCTGGGTTCTGGGGTAGTGTTAAGCGGCCAATCAGTGTGAATGTCAAACCATTCAGCTGTAAGGCGTAAACATCTACAAACAACGTGAAACGTGACTAGTGAAAAGATTGAGATTGTTAGTAGCTTGGCTACTCTTGACATGCCTTGATAAATTGTTCTCTTGTACTTATTGTTTCACCATGTCTTACTTGTGCACTCATACCATAACTGCCATGTCATGCATACTATAACTGTTAGGTTGTTAGTTTGCCTTACTTCCAGTTTCCTTGCCCAAGTCTTTTAGACTTGCTGACATGTGTCCCTTTACTCTTTTGGGTGACACATGTTAGATCCTGAGCCTGAGTTCATTGTTGAGGACGAGGTGTTTGCTGACGCCGAGCCCGAGCTTGTGTTTGGTGAGGAGTACGTGGACACTGGGGACCAGTCCTAGTGTCTTCGTTGAGCTTTCCCTGTTTGTTTAGACTGTTGTTTAGTTGTCGGTGCGTGGCACATATACCTTGTTATGTTGTCCCTTTTGTTGGCCTTGTTCTGGGCCTTTAGACTCTTTCTTTTAGCCTGGTGGCTTTTCTGGATGTTGAACTTAATTTTCATGTTGGACCATTTATGAGATTTGAGATTTTATTTCTGTCTCTCCTTGTGTTATTATTGTTGTTCCATTTGTGGTTACAGGGACCTGCTTATGTTTTATTGACGCTTATCGGGTTTGGGGCTTCACAGCTCCACTCCCGTGCGGACCTTTTCACGTCTCGCCTCCATTTTAGGGAAGCGGGGCGTGACACCATTGCCCCAATTTTATCCCTTGGTTCCCCTCTATTTACATGGTTGCCATTGGCAATTTTCCACACTTTGAACCCCTCTTATTTACATGTTTGCCATTGTGATTTATATCTCTTTTACCCTCCGACGATACCGACACACAAACCCACACTTCTCACTCCTTTTCGGTTGCACGTGCACTGCATCCTGTTCGTGGTGGGTTTTTTCACCGTGCAATGTGTGCAGGTTATTTCTAGTACAATATTATATCAAAAGTAAATAGAATTATATAAAACTAAAATTGGTATACGAAAGGTGAACATCTTCATACGAATAGTGGTTAATTTCATTTCAAATGGCATATAATTTTATGTATGAAAGATATATGATTTTCTATCAAAAGCGCACACACATATATATATGTCAAAAGTATTCATATCAAAAAATTAAATAGATCGGTATCAAATGTAGATAATCTATATTACATTTGAGGACTTTTTTGAATTGCCTTACTGACTAGGACAAGCTGATGTCATGTTGATGTATAAAAAGGTCGATAGAAGAATGACTAGGATTTAATCTTGGTAAAAGAAGAGTTCAGATGAGTGTTTGGAAAAACCAAAAAACCCCGGCACATGGATCGTTGACGTGGCTAGATTCAATGAGATCTGATCACATGGATTGATGATGTGGCAAAAATCTCATCCATTCAATCTAACATAAATTAACATAGCTGGATCCCATCAAAAAATTTGTATCCCCACTTGTTCCCCAGAAAATGAAAATTTTTGGGAAATGAAAGTTTATTGGGAATAGCAAAGTGCACGCAATTAATGCATTTGGAAAAAACATTAACTTGCACTTAATGTTGCAGATCAAATGTTGTTGCACATCGAATGTTGTTGCAGATCTAATGATCTCACACTCAATGTGGGGCCTACCATCTCTTCGACGGAGGCGCCCGCTAAATTTTACGCTAATTTGTTGTTCCGCTCCGGAGACGCTCGCTAAATTTTTTAACTATAATTTGTTGTTCCGCGTCGGATGCGCCTGCTAAATTTTTTACGCTAATTTATTGTTCCGTGTCGAAGGCGCTCGTACCCCACACCGAATTTGTTGTTCTGTGCCGAAGGCGGCCACACCCCGCGCCGAATTTGTTGTTCTGTGCCGAAGGCGCCCACACCCTGTGCCGAATTTGTTGTTCCGCTCCGAAGGCGCCCGCACTGAATTTTTTGTTCCGTGTCGAAGGCGTACGCACCGAATTAGTGGTTCCGCACTGAATGCGTCCGTGTCGCTAAATATGTTTACGCTAATTTGTTGTTTGGTACAATTTTGGCTATAGAAATAATTTTTTGGGAAACAACGATTTCGCGCGGAAAAATCTTAAATGAACCGTGTCCGCAGGCACGGTGTCATGCCCTGTTTTGAAGTATACATGTATTCTACTGAATACGTGTGGTATTTCTATCTACGGTGCGTATGTAGGCATGAGATAAATGAAGATATCGATGTATGTGACGTAGTGAGAGGGGATTGGGCCGTAATACGTGGCTAAGGGAAGTGAATGTGAAGTGTGAAAGCAGAGAAGCGTGAAAGACGTCATCGGTGCAAAACAACAGGAATGTGCTAGACGTGTGTGTGTGAAGCATGTATGCATCCACGGATGAGCATGGATGTGTGTAGGGAGAGCCATGGAAGTGTGAATGGGGTTAGGGGGTCAATGGCAACTCTCGTAAATTTTTAGAAAAGTCAGGGGCAAAACGGTCTTTTTGACTAAATTTGATGCACGTACATACTTAAGTGGTCGGTACCTAAAGTAATGGCAAACTTGTAAATACCCAGAATAGGGAGGGGTATTTTGGTCATTTTTACATGGAATATTCCTTTGGAATATTCCTTTCTTGGAGGATAAGAAAAGAATAAGAAAAGATATGAAAAGGAGAGAAAAACCTAGAATTTTCTCTCATTCTCTCATTCTTTCTTTCCCTTTCTCATTCCCTCTCTCCCTCCCTCACCATGGCCGGCCCCCCATGTCCCCATGGCCGAAATTATTCCAAAAAAAAAAGAAAAGAAAAGAGGAGGAGGAAGAAGAAGAAGAAGATGGAGAAGAAAGAAGAGAAGGAGAAGAGGAAATGAAAACTTTTGAGGTAGGAATGTCTTGGAGTTGGAATTCCAATCAATTTAATTTTTGTTAATTTATTTTTATAGCATGTTTTATCTAATATGTGATGAAGATAGTCAATTTTTACATGTTATTGCTCAATTTTACAACTTTCTCTTTGAAATTCCTAGCAAAGTCATCTCCTTTTGAATTTCAGAATTCTTGATGTCTGTTATAGCTTCCATTACAGTTACTGTAGCTCGAATCATGTTTCGAAAAAATTATGAGCATGTAGATCATGAAGTTCTATCCCAAAATAATATAAATTTTGATATAGTTTCAATTCAGGAATTGGGAGAAATAAATCCATCTTCACAACATGTCTGTTTGATTTTCAGGGTTGACACAGTTTAGTAAATTTATCCTACAGATCTGCACACATCTTGGAATTTTATGATTTTGGTCTTGTTGGAAAGCTAACAAGTTTTATCAAAGTTCATCAGCTACTCTTATGTTGAAATTATGGCTAGAACATGCCCAAAATTGGTGTTGAACAGAGACCCTAAAATCTATCTGAAAAACAGAATTGACAAACTTCACTAATTAAATCACCATACATCGTATAGTTCATATTTTTGCATGAAAGTTTATCTGTAGATTCATAACTGATATATATTCAACTTTCATTTGGAACAATTTTCCAAATTCCTAATAAAACCTGATGTAATATGCTCATGTATTAGAAATTTCTACGAATTCCAGCAAGCTGAAACATTAAAGTGATGTTATAAATTGTGCTCTATTGCTATTTCACCCTCTATTGTACATGATTATTGTTATGGCATGGTAGATACATTCATGATACGTTTTCTAATGGATTTGCTAATGTTCTCATAGACCTGCATGTCACGCTCACCACGTGTTCGATGAAATGCCTCAATGAAGGCAAAATCCAATAAGTTGAGTAACTTGCATGTGTTTGCATTGGGCTTGTGCCATGTTGGTAAATAGTGAAGTTAGAGGCTTGAATGGCATGAATATATTGTAATTGTGAATGGGTGATGTGTTGTGATAGAGGGCATGTCACGTGAGTGCATGACCCTATATTTGATGGTGGACAGCTGAGGTGATATGTGCATACCCATGCCATCAAGACCCCTAATGTGTCACTTATGATGTTAACTTATAAAATTGAATAAATCTCAGTCCTCTCTAATGAGGGTGAGTTAGCAAATCCCGGGTTTTTAGGTGGGGTTTGAGTAAATTGTGGATATGAGGCCTGGACTGTGAAGTTGGGAGATCATTATGTGATGTGTGGAGTTACATTTTTACACCCACTCGCCTTTACCGGGAGTGGAGGGGTCATACGGAGGTTGAGTTATATGTGGATGGCCTCACTCCTGCCAGGGACGGGGGAGGTGAGAGGCCCGGTGTTGTACAGTGCCCGTGTCCACTGCGTCGTGTGCTATATTCACCCCAAATTTGGGGTGAAGTCCAGGTCCTGGTATCACACAGTTCACCCAAGTTCCAATTAACTCAATTCTATAATAATAAAATAAGATTTGTGTGTTACTTCTACTGCTGGCAGCACTTCCCTCCCCTTTGCCCGTAATTTGTGGCTTGGTGTCATGCCTTGGGCACTTGCACTTATCGTATTTGATATTGGTTGCTTGAGCCCTCGTGTTATTATTATTGTTACTATTATTATTATTATTATTATTTGTGCTAACCCCTTTTCTTGCAGTAACTCGACAGGGACCGCAGGTATGATTCCTTTGATTATCTATTTAATTTTCATTATATCACTTAGATTCATGCTCTACTTCTCTTGTTTGCCTTGTGATCTGATAACCCTAAAACGGAGTTTCAAACCCAAGTTGGTTCTTACTGGGCACACATTGATGTGCTCCTCCCTATTTTTCAGGTAGCAGGGTCAGCTTGGTTGGAGGGGACTTGGAGTTGGGTTTCGGGGTAATACTCGGTGCGAGTTGTAGTTGTGGTGTGACATGGTTGTGTTGGGAGGTGGAGAGTGGTGAGTACGTATATGTAGAGGTGTACTTGGAGTATGTATATTAATGGAAGTTGTTACATATGCTTGATGTGAGGTTGTTGAGCTATGTTATTTATGAGATTGTTCTGATGTTTCTGTGAAGCTTTACTTGTACTATCCCAGCATGTGCGCAGTGGCCTGCTTGTGCAGTTTTCCTTTTCTTTCCTTTCCCTCTCTCATCACCCTCACTCTTCAGAATACTTGGAAAAAAAATTATTAAATGCCGGTATTCTGGGGAACGGGGCGTGACAGTTTTTGGTGGCCCATGCAGGTCACCGCACTGCGATGTGCGTAAGGATAGTACAAGTAGTGCTTCAGTTGGTGATTGGGATATATTAGCCCTAAGGTGGGTAGTGACCTTAGAGCCTTAAGTAATCCACCCTTAAACCTCTAACTTAGGAAATCAAGGCCTACAGTGGAGTAGACTAAGGATGTATATTGTTGATATACACGTGTATATGTAGTTGGGTAAACCCGTGGATATAAGTGCATTTGTTGTGCTTAGAGATTTGAATTGCGTATGTTGCGGTATACCCGTATATTTGAATGACCTGAACGTTACATGTATCTTGGATGTTTGTAGTGGCATATAGATAGGTGTGGACGTATATGCTAGGTGGGCGAATACTTGAGCATAAGTATATTACGTCTCTATAGAAATACGTGATGCAGATAAGGAGGCAGATGAGTGGTATACTTATGTGAGTCTGAGCCATAGGTGATATATATATGTTATACGTGAATGTATATTGGGGAATACATATAAGTTAGTGTTGATATATATACCCTGTAGGGGTGTGAGCGAAGAGATGTACATATATAATGTGAGTGCATGTAAGCGTCTTCCTATCTATTACATTACGATTGTTTCCATGTGTGAGAAAGTACTAAGATGTGTATATCTATCCTTGAGCAGATAAAGTGATGAGTGTTTATATGGTCCTGAAGATATATGTGGAAAAGTGCGGGTGTGTGAATATATGTGTGCTTGTATGGATAGGTGATGTAGATATATCTGTGGGAAGTTAGTGCATATATATCGCTAGTTTGTATTACTAGGGTAAGAATTCCTATGGTATTAAAAAGTTTAAATGACTGAGAATATGTGTATGTGCTGCTTATGTGCCAATAGAAATTGGTATATTGTTTTACTTAGGTATATGGTTGTGGGTTATATTATTGCGTGAAGATAGGTGTTGTGTCTTGGCCACATATATATCGTGTATGTAGCGGTATAGATAAGTGGTGAATGCACTGGTAGTAGGAGTAATACTCCAGAGTGTTTGGAGTAGATGTATCCTAAGGTGGGTATGGATAATTTAGGCCCGTCCACCTAAGTTGAGGCCCTTAGTTATATCCTGTGCTAATATGGGATATGGATAGAAGTGTAACGTGTAACATATGTAGAATGCGATGAATGTAAATATTGAGGTTATACAGTGCATGTGTAAGTGGATGGCTATGTGTTGCACGGTTAGGTAGAGTTATGGTATATGTACGTATGAGTGTATACGCTTACCGGTAGGATGGCATCTATTGGACAATTTGGATGTATACGTAATGTATGTGTCCTTCCGTATATATAGTGGCTTGAGGAGGATTGTGTATGGGTGTATGGGATACTTATACGTATGTAGGTGTATTGTAGAGAGTATGGTATGACTGTGTGTATGTGTTATTGACTGTGTATTGGTGTATGTCTAATGAGTGGTTATATGTCTATGTAGGTGAATGATCTCTAATTTGATATGTATGTATGTGAATGTGTATGTACATTGAGTGTGACTATCTACTGAATGTATAGGAATATTGAAATATACTTATTTGTGTGTATGCAAGTATGTTAGTAAAAGTGTGGATATAATGTATGCTCTGTATATAATGGTATGGATGGTTACCGACTACATATTGGTACCTTTGGATAACCTGCTTGTATGAGTATGTGATAGCAGGGTATGTATAACATGTGTACACGGGTGTGTGCCCATACATGGGAATGTATGTGCCTGGTCGCATAGACCCCAATAAGTATATATATGTATGTTTGTGTACATACCTACCATTATAATGATAAATTGGTCTGTATGAGTGAACGTGTATTTGGCTGTGTGTAGACCTAGATATCTATATATGAAATTGATACGTATATCTCGGTATATACATAATAAGTAAGTGAATATAAATTAGGTTAAATAGAGTGTTCATGTGGTGTATTGGTTGATGTGTATACGTGAATATGTATCATAGTTGTATGAACTTCCATTATATGTGTGATGTGTATATGTGTATGTGATGTGCATGGGAGTATATGTAATGATGTATATTTTGGATGAATGAATATACATAAATACTTATACTATTTTGTTTGTTTATCTGCCGATCTATCCTATAGAGTTGTTTATCCAGGCGTATCTCGGTGTGCCTTGGATAAAGGTATTTTTGTTCGTATGCAGGGGCGTACCATGTGGCAGCTGCCCTGGGCAGCTGCCCAGGGCAAGAAATTTTAAAAAAAATTAATACCCCACATTAACACCAGTTTTCGTCCCAATGGCTAGGCGTTTGTGTGTTGGCACTCAGATGCTGAGTTCGATCCTCAGCGAAGGCAATTTTTACATAAAATAATGATTTATTTATTAAAAAATCTCTGACACTAATTACATTTTCTTTCCCAGTGAAGAAAATTCTTATTTGGAAAATGTATCTTCCATACAATAATTATTAATTTACCATAAGACATTTTTGTACACTAGATTTGATTTTGATTCCTATACTAATACATCATGTAGGAACGGAATTATGTACAACACACAAATAAAATTTATTATTATGTATAATCATCGTCTCTTTCTGACTTTCTCCTCTTGCTCATTGCCTCGTACTTTTCTAACTCTTATTCTCTCTAACTCTACATCTTCTCTATCTCTAAATTATTGTAAAAAAATTCTATATCAATTATTATTAATAATTTTCATTTTGCTTTTGTGTATGTATTAAGTAAAAAATTAAACTTCAATTATTATTTTGTTTATCAAATATTATTTTTAGAGGCATGCATGTCTATATGTATGATACTATTTTGTCAACTTAAATATATGTATAATATTAATTTGTAGCTATTATCAACAAATAATTAAAGCATGTTAGCATTTTTTTGTTTTGGTATTTTTATGAAAAAAATATTCTTTACATCGTCTTTTTCGCCCAGGGCAAAAAGAATTCCTGGTTACGCCACTGTTCGTATGCATGCGTATATGGGTATGTACCAAAGTCTGTATGTATATATATATATATACATATGCAATGTGAATGTAAATGTGATAGATAAGGAGTATGTATATGTGTAATATATTTGATAAATGTAACTGAATGGAACTGTTGATATGTGTGGGTTGGACTGTGTGTAATTGGTTGCACATTTATATGTATACGTGGAGTGTATATTTTACTATTTTGGCCATATGTGTGTATGATGTGTAAAGGTAGTTATGTATATACATATATTGCGTATGGAGTGGAACGTATTATGTTGTGCACTTTTGTGTGTATCGTGTGTGGTATATGTACCTATCTGTGTGAGGCAGTAGGTGCACTGCTATGGATATGAGGTTATATGTATATTCATTTATAGTTATGATTGTGAATCTTACGTGACTTGATCATGTATGTGTTAGTACGTGCACGTGAATGTATGTATGGATGTGAGTAAATATTGTGTGTATATAGGTATTTATGTGCCTGTGAATGTGAGTAAGCTCATGTGACTAAGTATTGGGAGTATAGGAATCCGGGGTACGTACGGTGTGACACCGTGATAGTGACCCTGTTTATCAAGCAATGGTGTGTAGATTAATGTGTATCGCTAGGTGTTTGTGCATGAATGTAGACGTATATGTAAATATATATAAAGCGATAGAATATAAATCGTTTATACTCAAATGTATTGTGATGTATGTGAAAGCATGCCATGTATGAAAAACCTTATGTATCGTGATATGGATGTGGTGTGATGTCATATATATATATATATATATATATATATATATATATATATATATATATATATATATATATATATATATATATATAGCGATCTTCCATTGCGAAAAAACCCATGCGAAAGCCGTGCGAAAACATTTTTTTTATTTTTTTGAAATTTTTTTTTTCAAAAATTCTTTTTTTGATGTTTAATCCATACAAATATATACCCCAGGGAAAATAATGGGTGAACCCGTTGGGCATTAGAGCACCCATCCACCCGTTACAAATTTAACGGTCTCAAAACGTGCGAATTTGATGAAATGCCTTGATCGAAGGCCAAATGACATTATTTCTCAACCATTATTTTTTGAGGGGGGTATAACAACATATAATGAGGGTGGAAAAAAGAATTTTTGAAAAAAAAAATTTCAAAAAAAGATAAAAACATTTTCGCACCGTGCGAAATGTTCTCATTTGAAAATTTTCCTCTATATATATATATATATATATATATATATATATATATATATATATATATATATATATATATATATATATATATACATAAGAGAGAACCCTAGGTGAGATCGTGTGTCTACGCCGGCGGCCAGCCTCCGGTAGGCCGCGTCGGATGCTCGTGGTTAAGGGGCGTTCACAGATCCGGCCCCGCTCAGATCCGGCCTCCCCGCTCTCAGATCCGGCCTCCTCTCAGATCTCCCAGCCAACGGCTTCGCTCTCAGGCGGCGATCCAGCGCCTCCGATGCGATTTCCGGTGACCTCACTCAGGCGGCGCGACCTCACTCCGGTGCGATCTCCGTCCGGTGCGATCTCCGGCTTCGCTCTCAGGCGGCGCCAGATCCAGCGCCTCTCTCCGGTACGTACTCCGGCTTCGCTCCCAGGCGGTCTCCTCCGCTCTCAGGCGTCTCCGGCTTCGCTCTCAGGCGGCCTCCTCAGGCGCCTCCGGTGCGATTGCGGATCCTCAGATCCGAGGACAACTGGATCTGTCTGTCGGCTGGGGGATCCGAGTGGGACGGGTTCTTCCTGATCTGAATCGTTCCACAGATCATGGGTAGTAGATCCAATCCCGTTTGTATCAATGCTGGAAATCCTTATCATCAATGTTCTTCATTCTGTCTTCGAAGGATGTCTACGTCTGCTGTAGCAAAGTCAACACCCAATTACACTGAAGAATTTCCACCGCTACAACAGAATTCTAATAACATTCGGAAGGAAAAAGCTGCTGTCCAGCCACCTGCTCCTTTGCGAGTGGCGAAGACTGGTCGAGAAGCCTGGAGTTCACTTTTTCCTGTAGGTCGAGCTGTTGAAGAGATTAGCAAATGCTCTTACTATCCTCTTCGGGAGGTTTCCTCGGGCAAGTCTGTTCCTTGGATCCCACAGGAAGCAATCTCTACTAACGTTGCAAAATGGGGACGAACACTAGCTGGTTATGTTGTGGGTGACAAACCGTTCTATTCCCACCTTCGTGCATGTGTTCATCGTTTGTGGCGGCCAAAGGGTACTTTACATGTCCATTCTAGAGAAAATGGCTTTTTCTTCTTCGTGTTTGAGCTGGAGGAAGATTGTAGCAGGGTACTCCAAGGGGGGCCTTGGATGTTTGATAAGAGAGTGATAGTGCTGCGATGCTGGACTCCAGATCTCACAATGGACAGAGATCTTCTGTCATCAATTCCAGTATGGGTAAGATTTCCTGACTTGCCGCTGAAATTTTGGTCTACTGAGTGCATCAGTATAATTGCTAGCTCTATAGGGAAGCCCTTATTTCTTGATAAGGCTACATCTTTAGGAGAAAGATACTCATATGCAAGATGCTTTGTTGAAATTGATGCAACGACCAAATTGCAAAAAACAATAGATATTGCTGTGGAGGATGAGGAGAATGTGGTCATTAGAGTGGAATATGAAAACTTACCTCCAAGCTGTCCAACGTGTGAGTGCTTTGGGCATTCAATCTCTCAATGCCCGTTTAAGAAGGTTTGGGTGGAGAAAGGCAAGGCTCCAATGTCTGCGGCTGGAAGTGTGTTGATTAATGAAGGGAATGATACGAGTAAAGGTTTTTCATCTACTATAGAACATGGAGGTCCTTCTAATGGAAATGTAGCGGTTACTAATGGTGATGCAGCGGATGTACATGTGTTTCCAAATTCTGCGGAAGCTGGGAGCCCTTCTGGTAATGACCGTGTTGACGACCCTGACAATGTTGCGGATGCAAATGCTGATGAGGATGAATATGAGGAAGAATGGGAGGAAGAATTTGATGGAGATGCTACAATGATAAACCAAGAGTGGGAGGATGAAATGCGTCGCTTAGCGCCAAAATTAAAGTCACTCAAAAAGACTTATTTGGACCCACCTCGACGGAAAAGCTCAAGGGATACTAGGAATCCTAAATATCGCTAGGTTTCCTTGCATTATCAGAGTTGAAGGTTTACGTATGGCTTTGTATCTCTTGCGTGTCAGATTTGGTTCTATTTTGTAGACCAAAATTGTAATTTGTTGAGTTATATGAATAAATTTGCTTACCCTTCATATATATATATATATATATATATATATATATATATATATATATATATATATATATATATATATATGAGCAGTGATCTAAATACTTGTAATAAAACGTATAGAGACTTATTTGTGGTGTGTGATGTATATGTAAATGTGTGAATATGTGTGCCAATATGTTTATATGAAGAACACATGCGTGTGCGTATGTGATGATGCATATAGTGATATGGAGGTGCTATTAGACGAGTAATAGGATGTATCTATTGCATGTGTGCGATACTGATGTGTAGGGATGATAGTGAAGCATATAAAGTACATAAGTGTGGTGTGGATATGTATTCTTATTTGTACTTCCTGGGTAGTAAGATCATCATACCCAGCTGACCTCGGAAAGGATCACACCCTAGGAAGTCCGAGGACGGACTTTATTTTAAGGTGGGTAGGATGGCATGCCCTGTTTTGAAGTATACGTGTATTCTACTGAATACGTGTGGTATTTCTATCTACGGTGCGTATGTAGGCATGAGATAAACGAAGATATCGATGTATGTGACGTAGTGAGAGGGGGATTGGGCCGTAATACGTGGCTAAGGGAAGTGAATGTGAAGTGTGAAAGCAGAGAAACGTGAAAGACGTCATCGGTGCAAAACAACAGGAATGTGCTAGACGTGTGTGTGTGAAGCATGTATGCGTCCACGGATGAGCATGGATGTGTGTAGGGAGAGCCATGGAAGTGTGAATGGGGTTAGGAGGTCAATGGCAACTCCCATACATTTTTAGAAAAGTCAGGGGCAAAACGGTCTTTTTGACTAAATTTGCTGCACGTACATACTTAAGTGGTCGGTACCTAAAGTAATGGCAAAACTTGTAAATACCTAGAATATGGAGGGGTATTTTGGTCATTTTTACATGGAATATTCCTTTGGAATATTCCTTTCTTGGAGGATAAGAAAAGAATAAGAAAAGATATGAAAAGGAGAGAAAAACCTAGAATTTTCTCTCCTTCTCTCATTCTTTCTTTCCCTTTCTCATTCCCTCTCTCCCTCCCTCACCATGGCCGGCCCCCCATGTCCCCATGGCCGAAATTCTTCCAAAGAAAAAAAGAAAAGAAAAGAGGAGGAGGAAGAAGAAGAAGAAGATGGAGAAGAAAGAAGAGAAGGAGAAGAGGAAATGAAAACTTTTGAGGTAGGAATGTCTTGGAGTTGGAATTCCAATCAATTTAATTTTTGTTAATTTATTTTTATAGCGTGTTTTATCTAATATGTGATGAAGATAGTCAATTTTTACATGTTATTGCTCAATTTTACAACTTTCTCTTTGAAATTCCTAGCAAAGTCATCTCCTTTTGAATTTCAGAATTCTTGATGTCTGTTGTAGCTTCCATTACAGTTACTGTAGCTCGAATCATGTTTCGAAAAAAATATGAGCATGTAGATCATGAAGTTCTACCCCAAAATAATATAAATTTTGATATAGTTTCAATTCAGGAATTGGGAGAAATAAATCCATCGTCACAACATGTCTGTTTGATTTTCAGTGTTGACACAGTTTAGTAAATTTGTCCTACAGAGCTGCACACATCTTGAAATTTTATGATTTTGGTCTTGTTGGAAATCTAACAAGTTTTTCTCAAAGTTCATCAGCAAGTTCTTATGTCGAAATTACGGCTAGAACATGTCCAAAATTGGTGTTGAACACAGACCCTAAAATCTGTCTGAAAAACAGAATTGACAAACTTCAATAATTAAATCACCATAAATCGTATAGTTCATATTTTTGCATGAAACTTTATCTGTAGATTCATAACTGATATATATTCAACTTTCATTTGGAACACTTTGCCAAATTCCTAATAAAACCTAATGTAATATGCTCATGTATTAGCAATTTCTACGAATTCCAGCAAGCTGAAACATTAAAGTGATGTTATAAATTGTGCTCTATTGCTATTTCACCCTCTATTGTGCATGATTATTGTTATGGAATGGTAGATACATTCATGATACGTTTTCTAATGGATTTGCTAATGTTCTCATAGACCTGCATGTCACGCTCACCCCGTGTTCGATGAAATACCTCAATGAAGGCAAAATCCAATAAGTTGAGTAACTTGCATGTGTTTGCATTGGTCTTGTGCCATGTTGATAAATAGTGAAGTTAGAGGATTGAATGGCATGAATATATTGTAATTGTGAATGGGTGATGTGTTGTGATAGAGGGCATGTCACGTGAGTGCATGACCCTATATTTGATGATGGACAGCTGAGGTGATATGTGCATACCCATGCCATCAAGACCCCTAACGCGTCACTTATGATGTTAACCTATAAAATTGAATAAATCTCAGTCCTCTCTAATGAGGGTGAGTTAACAAATCCCGGGTTTTTAGGTGGGGTTTGAGTAAATTGTGGATATGAGGCCTGGACTGTGAAGTTGGGAGACCATTAGGTGATGTGTGGAGTTACATTTTTACACCCACTCGCCTTTACCGGGAGTGGAGGGGTCATACGGAGGTTGGGTTATATGTGGATAGCCTCACTCCTGCCAGGGACGGGGGAGGTGAGAGGACCGGTGTTGTACAGTGCCCGTGTCCACTGCGCCGTGTGCTATATTCACCCCAAATTTGGGGTGAAGTCCAGGTCCTGGTATCACACAGTTTACCCAAGTTCCAATTAACTCAATTCTATAATAATAAAATAAGATTTGTGTGTTACTTCTACTGCTGGCAGCACTTCCCTCCCCTTTGCCCGTAATTTGTGGCTTGGTGTCATGCCTCAGGCACTTGCACTTATCGTATTTGATATTGGTTGCTTGAGCCCTCATGTTATTATTATTGTTAATATTATTATTATTATTATTTGTGCTAACCCCTTTTCTTGCAGTAACTCGACATGGACCGCAGGTATGATTCCTTTGATTATCTATTTAATTTTCATTATATCACTTAGATTCATGCTCTACTTCTCTTGCTTGCCTTGTGATCTGATAACCCTAAAACGGAGTTCCAAACCCAAGTTGGTTCCTACTGGGCACACATTGATGTGCTCCTCCCTATTTTTCAGGCAGCAGGGTCAGCTTGGTTGGAGGGGACTTGGAGTTGGGTTTCAGGGGTAATACTCGGTGCGAGCTGTAGTTGTGGTGTGACATGGTTGTGTTGGGAGGTGGAGAGTGATGAGTACGTATATGTAGAGGTGTACTTGGAGTATGTTTATTAATGGAAGCTGTTACATATGCTTGATGTGAGGTTGTTGAGCTATGTTATTTATGAGATTGTTCTAATGTTTCTGTGAAGCTTTACTTGTACTTGATGGAAATTGAATTCCACCCCTAAGTAATTTTGATGATGAGCACACCAAATGAATGCTTAGTGTACTAACTACACTACACTTTAAGTATACAGATTTCGTGAAGCTCTACTAATACTCCAAGAAGCACGCATCAACGCTCCACGACAAAGACGAACATGGCTAAACTCAAGTGATGAAGCTCAAGCTCAAACAAAGCAAGAAGCTCAAAGAGAAGCTCATCTTCACTTCATCAAGTTGACTAAACTGTCGAAGACATGTTCAGAGTCTAGTGTGAGTGTGTCGTGTCTTTTAGGATATTTGTCAAAGCCATATCAAATAGACAACACACACAAATGATTTCAAAACAAATGTTTTAACTATCTTCAAAAATAGTTTTTAAAGAGCTTTTCTAGTCACCTCATAATTCTCGTAGTGAAACTCCACGCACCCTGGAGTTAACTACACTTTTGACTAGAACAACAGGAAAAACTCCTCTGGGAGTCGACTACCAAAAGTAGGGAGTCGACTACTTGTCAGGGATGAAAATTTCCTAGACTCCTCTGGGAGTCGACTACCTATAGAGGGAGTCGACTACCTGCTGGAAATTTTCAGACGTTTTGAATTTGAATTTTAAAATCTTTTGAGCAATTTACTCCGAAATTTTTGGGACAAAAGTCAAACCAAATTTGAAATTCAAATCTCAGTTTTTCCCTATAAATAGAGCTTAATTCTTTTGTGAAAAAATACAACAATTGAAAATCAAAATTCGCAAAAGCTCTCGTGAATCAAAAGCTCTCTCATTTTTCTCTAGCCAATTTTAATTTCAGTTTTTGATCTTGCAATATTTTTTTCCAATTCTTTTGAAGATCATATTATTATTTTGTTGGCTAAGTTGTTTTTCAAAATCCTCTCTATTATTTCTCTTTAATTCTATTTGAAGGATTTTTGAAAAAACTCTAGATCACAAAGAACTTATCTCGTATCTTTGTGTGATCTAGACTATCATTCTATTAAGCCACTACACAATTGTCTATCTTTTGATTGGCTATAGAATCGGGTGTATTTTCAATCTCTATCATTTATTGTAGAGTATTGAACAAATCTCTCATTGTGCTATTTGTTGGAACACTAGACAAGTCTAGTTGTTGCCAGTTGGAAAGTCCTCGGTTTGTGAGGCAAGGGTATAACCCTAGACAAGTCTAGGCGTTGTGTTCGGAAATCCTGGTCAAGGCTAGGTCGTTGGAAATCCTAACGAGTGAAGTTAGGTGCTTGTATTTGCCAAGGCAGATAGTGGAAATCTCGTACCGGATTGGTCGGGGACTGGACGTACCCGGGTTGCGGGGAACCAGGATAAAATCCTTGTCTTTGCGCTTGCATTCTCTGTGTTTGATTATCTTTGCATTTATTCTATCTACAGCAAATATCAATCCTATTTCTATACGCTGAGATTTACATCTATAATCTTATTTGTCCTAACATATACTCTGGGAGTTGACTACTGCTCATAAGGAGTCGACTACCTGCTGTGAATATTCGTTGTGCACTTTAAATTATATTGTTGATTAAGAACCAAGCGTAGATCGCTCTACTTGGTTTCTTAGGCAACATTAGAAGGATTTGTTTTGTGTTGATTGATTAAAGAACGAAAAAGTTTTATCTTTATACAACACTATTCAACCCCCCTTCTAGTGTTGTTTGCCATCCACAGGATCCAACACTTGGTATCAGAGCGAGGCTACAAATAGTGATGGCGTCAACTTCTTTTCACTCCGAAGGACTGAACACTATGCGACCACCTCTATTCAACGGAACCAACTACGCCAGCTGGAATATCCGAATGAAGACTCATCTAGAGTCATTGGACATTGAAGCATGGACTATCACCAAAGTCCCGTATATCGCACCCACCGACGTTGAGTTTGGAAAATGGTCCATCGATGATAAGAAGAGAG
Organism: Scilla litardierei; assembly: GCA_030789695.1. Classification (NCBI taxonomy): domain Eukaryota; kingdom Viridiplantae; phylum Streptophyta; class Magnoliopsida; order Asparagales; family Asparagaceae; genus Scilla; species Scilla litardierei. Next base: position 152,884,238 of record CM061137.1, on the reverse strand, counting down.
CTAATCTCAATGCAAAAGCAATGAATGCCTTGTTTTGCGCTGTTACAGGAAATGAGTTCAATCGAGTCTCCCAATGTGAGACAGCACATCAAATTTGGCATACTCTTCAGGTAAGTCACGAAGGTACAGAAAAGGTAAAAGAATCTCGTATAAATGTATTACATTCAAAATTCGAAACTTTTAAAATGGAAGAAGGAGAGAGTATCACCGATGTGAATACTCGTTTTACTAACATTACAAATGAGCTTGCAGGACTAGGAAAGAAACTTTCCGAGTATGAACAGGTAATGGAGATACTAAGATCACTCCGACCCGAATGGAAGGGAAAGACCACGGCCATTCGAGAAGCTCACAATATGAAGGATCTCACCATCGAAGAACTGATGGGAAATCTTATGGCATATGAGATCGAGCTTGAAGAAGACAAGAAGATCGAAGAAAAACCAAAGAAGAAAAATCTTGCATTCAAAGCTCAAGAAGAAGATTCCGATTACACGGACAAAGAAGATCACATCGCGTTCATCTCAAAGAACTTTAAAGAGTTCATCACAAGTAAGTATGGAAAACGATCTTTTAGACCTACTAACGGTATTATTTGTTTTGGTTGCAATAAACCAGGACATGTCAAGAGAGATTGTCCATTGGAAAGAAACAACCGTGATTCCAGAGATCGTGGGAAGAACAAAGAGAATAATGAAAGACGAACCAATACAAGGAGCAAGTTTAGACGACCAAAGAAAGAAGCCTATGCAGCCTTCGATCAGAGCGACGATTCCTCATCCGACGAATCCTCAGACGAAGATAATGATGAAAGAAGAGAGACAGCACACATGTGTTTCATGGCATCTACATCCTCCAAAGTAAGCTCGCATCATGATTCATCTAGCGACAATGAGTCATCGTCAAGCGATGATGAAGACTTGGACTATAGGGGAGCATATAAAGAGCTATGCAAAATGCATGAAAAGCTCATTAAAGAACATAGAAAAACACTTAGAATTGCTAAAAGAGAGACTAAAGAAAAAGAAGAAGTTATTAAAGAAAATAGTCTTCTTAAAGAGAAAAATGATCTTTTACAAAAGGATATTTTGCTAGTAAATGAAAAGGTTGAAAGTCTGAATAATCTTCTCGTAACCGTCAAAAATAAATACGACGCTACGATGAAAATTATTGAGAATTTCAATAAAGGAAAAGGGAAGCTAGATAATATAATAGATAATCAAAAATTGTCATCTAGCAAAATCGGACTTGGCTATGATTCTCATCATACCAAGAAACGGGTTAAGCACACTAGGATGCATCATACTAATGATAATGTTTTAAGCATCTGGGTACCAAAAAGATTATCTGATCAGCAAAAAGAAAGGTACGCTACTAACTTTGTTCAACAGATTCATTTTAATAAAAATTATAAGTATATTGTTCATGAAGGAACTAAACCGTATTGGGTTTGGTTTCCTAAAGACTAACTCCTCGGACTCAAAACCAAAGAGTACCATAAAACGCTTATCTTTCAGGTGCTCTAAAAAGGAGGAAAACAATGAAGAAAATTCAGGAAGTCAAACGGCTGAATCGGAACAATTTTTTTATATATTTATATAATTATTTAAATGAGTTGAAATAAGTTAAATTTGTATGTATGATTGTGTTTTATTGCTTAAAATATTTTTTTGTTAAAAGAGCTCGTTCAACCTGGACCAAACTTTTTCCGGGATGAGAAAACGACTCAACCCAGCAGGGAGTCGACTACCTACATGAGGGAGTCGACTACCAGTGCGTAAAATTCTGGGTTGCCTCTTTTTTTTACTAACTCCTATTGGGTTCTATTTGAGTGGTTGGGTCAAGATCCGTTAAGACAACTTACCCACTAAGTCTAAAACCCATCCTAGCCACCCAAATCTAGATCTAATGGCTCTTATTTCTCCTCATCTCTTCACCTCTTCAAACAAAACCCCAAGAAAACCCTAGAGGTAGCCGACTACCTCCTTTTCCCCTCTCCTCTCTTGTGTTTTCATCTTGGAGCTTGGACTTTTGGAGCATATTTTTTCATCTTCCTTCAAATTTACCCAAGGTAAAATTTTTTTTTACTTCCATGAACTTTATTATTTCATTTCTCTTGGTTATCTAGTAGTGTAAAAATATATTTTTGTTGTTGTTTTACTCTATCTAGATGCCTTTCAAAGGAGCTTTCCCTAAGAAGAGAAAAATTGCTACTGCTAATGTTGATTCTGAGAAAGAAATCATCCTACCCTATCTCTTCAAATCAACTACCTATGAACATTTTGTTAAAGTGTCTAAGAAACCTATCTTGCATGAAAGATTTGTCAAACTCAATGATGTTATCAATTACGGTATTGACAGTCTGCTAGATTTCCAAAACTTAGCAAATTTGTTCTCCTCAGAAAATGTGTATATGTGTTATCCTAGGCTTGTTCATCTCTTTTATGCAAACATGGATTATGATCTCGTAAAAATTCGTTTCATTACTAAGGTTCTGGATACCAAACTTGCAATTACTGTAAAATCCCTAGGTGAAGCCCTAGGAATCCCATACTCCGGTATGATCCTCGATAAAATTGAGATGACTGACGAGAATATCCTAGAGAGAATGTATCTGCCTGGTAAACACTTTCAGACCAAACTTCCTTGTAGCCATCTTCGCTATCCGGCGAGAATCTTAGCTAATATTCTGTCGTATAACATTACTCAAAAATCTGGAAGTCATGCTATCCTTTCTGAAAAACAAGCTAAATGCATCTATGCCATTCTTGGTAACATTCGTGTGAATTGGGCTAAAGTCATCATGGATTCCATCCTACTTTCAGCTTCATCTGACAGACCTTCCTCCACTCTTTCTCATGGGCACTATCTGACCATTCTATTCATTAGCTTTAACGTGCCTTTGGATCATGAAACAACCATTCTAGAACCTGCTCGTGTCTTTGATGTTCATGCTCTTGGGAGAATGAATCTCCATCATGACCTTGATGAGAACGTCCCTGAAGAGCAAATCGCTACCGAAGGAGGATCATCATCCTCAAGGCGAGGTAAGAAGGTTGTAATTTCAAATTCTGATGAAGAAAGTGAAGAAGAAGAAAAAGGAAGCGGCGAGGAAGAAGAAGAAGTTCCTGCTTACATCCTTGAACTTCAGGAGATGCTCCTGAAAAAGATTGGAAAATTGAAGATCTCACAAGAGAAAGGATTTGAAGATCTCAATCAAAAGGTGGATGACCTCAAGGAAATCGTAGTGCAAAGCAAGAAGATGACTGATGAGACGCTTGTTATGATCCTTGAAGAGATCAAGGAACTGAAAAAGAACAGCGGTCACCCTTAGCTTCATGCACTTCTATTTCAAAACAATGGTTCTCTTTTTCAAAAACAATGTTCTCTTAAACTATGGTTTGTAATAACTCTTATTGTGTGATGCTAGCTTCTATGAAGTTATCTGCTATGCCAAACTTAGTTGTTCTATGAACTAACATCTCCATTGCAGGCATATGGAATTGAATTCCTCTTATTTTTAATGAACCGTAGAAATTAATGTTTTACTTTTTGTTGATGACAAGGGGGAGAAAAATTTATATAATGCAAAAATGTGAATTGTATTTCTAATAGCTTCGATGCAGGGGGAGAACCGCATCCAAGCAGGGGGAGTAAGTATACTTGAACATATTATTCATATTCATGGTATACTTGAAAATATTATTCATATTCATGTATTTCTTCAAATTTTGCATTTGGGTGTCATCATCAAAAAGGGGGAGAGTGATGGAAATTGAATTCCACCCCTAAGTAATTTTGATGATGAGCACACCAAATGAATGCTTAGTGTACTAACTACACTACACTTTAAGTATACAGATTTCGTGAAGCTCTACTAATACTCCAAGAAGCACGCATCAACGCTCCACGACAAAGACGAACATGGCTAAACTCAAGTGATGAAGCTCAAGCTCAAACAAAGCAAGAAGCTCAAAGAGAAGCTCATCTTCACTTCATCAAGTTGACTAAACTGCCGAAGACATGTTCAGAGTCTAGTGTGAGTGTGTCGTGTCTTTTAGGATATTTGTCAAAGCCATATCAAATAGACAAAACACACACAAATGATTTCAAAACAAATGTTTTAACTATCTTCAAAAATAGTTTTTAAAGAGCTTTTCTAGTCACCTCATAATTCTCGTAGTGAAACTCCACGCACCCTGGAGTTAACTACACTTTTGACTAGAACAACAGGAAAAACTCCTCTGGGAGTCGACTACCAAAAGTAGGGAGTCGACTACTTGTCAGGGGCGAAAATTTCCTAGACTCCTCTGGGAGTCGACTACCTATAGAGGGAGTCGACTACCTGCTGGAAATTTTCAGACGTTTTGAATTTGAATTTTAAAATCTTTTGAGCAATTTACTCCGAAATTTTTGGGACAAAAGTCAAACCAAATTTGAAATTCAAATCTCAGTTTTTCCCTATAAATAGAGCTTAATTCTTTTGTGAAAAAATACAACAATTGAAAATCAAAATTTGCAAAAGCTCTCGTGAATCAAAAGCTCTCTCATTTTTCTCTAGCCAATTTTAATTTCAGTTTTTGATCTTGCAATATTTTTTTCCAATTCTTTTGAAGATCATATTATTATTTTGTTGGCTAAGTTGTTTTTCAAAATCCTCTCTATTATTTCTCTTTAATTCTATTTGAAGGATTTTTGAAAAAACTCTAGATCACAAAGAACTTATCTCGTATCTTTGTGTGATCTAGACTATCATTCTATTAAGCCACTACACAATTGTCTATCTTTTGATTGGCTATAGAATCGGGTGTATTTTCAATCTCTATCATTTATTGTAGAGTATTGAACAAATCTCTCATTGTGCTATTTGTTGGAACACTAGACAAGTCTAGTTGTTGCCAGTTGGAAAGTCCTCGGTTTGTGAGGCAAGGGTATAACCCTAGACAAGTCTAGGCGTTGTGTTCGGAAATCCTGGTCAAGGCTAGGTCGTTGGAAATCCTAACGAGTGAAGTTAGGTGCTTGTATTTGCCAAGGCAGATAGTGGAAATCTCGTACCGGATTGGTCGGGGACTGGACGTACCCGGGTTGCGGGGAACCAGGATAAAATCCTTGTCTTTGCGCTTGCATTCTCTGTGTTTGATTATCTTTGCATTTATTCTATCTACAGCAAATATCAATCCTATTTCTATACGCTGAGATTTACATCTATAATCTTATTTGTCCTAACATATACTCTGGGAGTCGACTACTGCTCATAAGGAGTCGACTACCTGCTGTGAATATTCGTTGTGCACTTTAAATTATATTGTTGATTAAGAACCAAGCGTAGATCGCTCTACTAGGTTTCTTAGGCAACATTAGAAGGATTTGTTTTGTGTTGATTGATTAAAGAACGAAAAAGTTTTATCTTTATACAACACTATTCAACCCCCCCCCTTCTAGTGTTGTTTGCCATCCACAGGATCCAACAGTACTATCCCAGCATGTGCGCAGTGGCCTGCTTGTGCAGTTTTCCTTTTCTTTCCTTTCCCTCTCTCATCACCCTCACTCTTCAGAATACTTGGAAAAAAAATTTATTAAATGCTGGTATCCTGGGGAACGGGGCGTGACACACGGGTTATGACTAGTAGTTAAATATTTGTGGAATTACTTATGGGAAAGAATTAATTATGTGGAATGAGTTAATTAATTATGCACCTACGTGTGGCGAAAGCGCCTGCTAAATTTTTGTTCTTTAAATTGTGAAGTGAAATATCATATGTCTCAAAATTTTGGAGGATGGAATAATTTTTGGGGAAACAAAGGTTTTAAATGAAATGTGCCCGAGGGCACGAATTAATTAATTAGGCGCCTGCGACGAAGGCGCCCACTAAATTTTTGTTCTTTTAAATTGTGAAGTGGAATATTATAAGTCCCAAAAATTTTGAGGGGAAAACAATTTTTTGGGAAACAAATATTTTAAATGAACCGTGTCCGAGGGCAAGGTTCATGACTATTTCGACATAAAAGATACATAAATCTATGTAAAAAGATACACAAACATCTCCAAATCACTAAAAATTGCAAATCAATCACTTGTCTTTTCCCATTTATGAAAAAAGAATAAATAAGGTGATATTCCAAGTTGGCAAATATTTCAAGTTAAAAAACTTGAAATATAAGCATAAAATTTATCAACAACCCATTTAATAACCAATGACTAGTCTTTCTTCTCTAAGTAATATTAGATGATTTTTAAGCCGTATTCCTAACAAAATTGTAACCGTTTTTAGCGTTAGCTAGCCTAGTTTCAACTGAGGATAATATGACGAGTAATCTGGTGAGATTGGGTTGGAAATCTGCATCATCGTCACCCATTCGGGCCATTCCATTTACATCAATATTTCTTCAAAGAATAGGGTTGATAAATAAAAACCATGCATCACTAATTAACAAAATTCCCCTCTAGCTCCTCAGGATTATATGTACTGCTTTGAATTATATTTGGGTCATTAACCACATGAACATTCTTGTCTACATTACTAATGAAGCTTTTAACAAACTATCAATTAAAAGAAAAAAAAATTAAACTTTGATCACATGATTCCATCTCAGCCAAGAGCTGCTGCAGGTGAGAGGATTAGCGATGGCGACTGTGTGAGAGATCGGATCAAGAGAGGAATTACCTCGTCACTGGCGATGATGATGAGATCAAGGTCAAGGTCGACGAGCACTGTCACGCCCCACTTCCCATTGTACTTAGGAGCGAGAACATGAACGGGTCCGCATGTAATTAAAGCAAAGAAGAAGTACTTTTTTCTTTCTTCTTTGACTTAAGCACAATAAGTGTTTTGTATTTAGCGATCAGGTCCTTGCAAGCGGAATTCTCAGAAACAGCATAACTATTTATTACAACTTTTATCCCGGAGTTTAAAATGAAGTACACAAATAAATTAAGGCCCAGCATGGCCGTACAATTTATTCCCAATGCAACACACTTGAAAACAATAACACAATTAAATAAATAAAGTCTGCAGCGGCTCTCTAATCTTCAGCAGGGAGGATCTCAGCGTTCTCGTAACTCTGGTCAGCGGGGTCTATCTCCAGCTTCGGATCCTCGAAAGCGGGGTCCTCGATGTACTCTGTCTCTGAACCTAACATATATTTCATAAGTTCATTGAAATATATGTCAGCGATAGCTCTGCAAGATTTTAAAGTAATGAAAAGTATTAACTTGCAATTTAAGAAAACAGAGAGTGTTAGAACATATAAGAGAGCAAGTGCAAAAAAAGGTAAGAACATAGTGTAATGTAAAGACATGAGATCATACATGATCGATGCCCCGAAGGATCGATGCTAATAAAACCGCAGCGCACGGGTCGTGTGTAGTCACTTACGGGTCGAACACGAGGAGGCGGTCAATGAGTATCGGTTTTATGGGTCTTCTAATGAAAGATACGCGATACTGTCTGTGATTAGTTGATGAACAGTAGAAAGAGTGTGGATCAAAGGGTGAAAGCTCTAGGGCATGGGGAATCCCCTCCATTTGACTAGGGTTAGGGTTAAACTAGTAATCACCCGGTTACCGGGTTCATTGGGACTCGGGAGAGGTCGTGTGACCTAAAGGCATACGCCTATTCCCCACTGTCGTGCTACATAATAGGTTATTCCCTTATGTCATGTCCTACCACCCGCTGTCACGATGCAATGATAGGCCAACCCAACCGACACCGATGTCAGCGATCTCTGATGCATCCGTGTATGTTGGGCGCATTACGCTTAACAAATTTACCCAATCGTCCTCCTGCCCACAGTGGCGTTCGGGGATTAGACCTACATTGGGAGAGCTCTTAATCGATGCATGTTGGTGGTCAGTCACACCGATAGTATGGATCGTTGTAGGGATCGGATCCCTGGGTTGGTCCTGACTTTTGGTCGGCGGCTAATCCGATCACCCCGAAGGGAGGGGTCGAATCTACGACGATAATAATCGTCCCAATGTACCCCTAATCTCAACTAGCCCAGCAATTAAATTAATTAATTATTTCAACCCATGGCCCTAATCCAATGGGGTTCATCACATTGCCCTAGAAGAAAACTACTCACTACCCATTGCAATAGAAGGGGTTTCTAGCAATGAGTAGGCATCCAAAACCATAGATTCAGATTAGAATAGCAATAGATGATAAAACACAACAATAGTAACACGGGGAGAAAATTTCTATTAAGCAAAGATAGAGTATTACACTAAAAAGCAATTAGAACAGCTAAAATAACAAAATAAAAGAGTTTAGAATCCTTACCAACTTTCCCAAAACCCTAGGAAATGACAGAAAACAGCTAAAAGATGGATTCCTCTCGCATGAGAATGAAGGGGCGCTTATATATGCGTGCCCAATAGACCAAAATAGCCACCAGATTCGTCCTAGCTGCCGCAGAAAAATGGTCTGAGGCGACCGCGTCAAGAAACGACGCGGTTGCATCGATCCTTCGCGCAAGTGGCTCTTGGGGCTCCAGCGACGCGGTCGCGTCAATAAAGACGCGGCCACTTTGAAAACGGTTACGCGACTGCGTCGTCTTTTTCCGCGGCTACGTCGTTCTGCTCACGTCGCCGTAAATTCACGGTCACGTTATCTTTGTTCACGCGGGCCGCGAAACTCTCTGATCTTCAATATCTTTCTTCACTCTTTACGTCTTCTGACGCGACCGTTTGGTGGTAATTGACGCGGCCGCGTAGATGTTGCTTCTTGGGAAGTTTGACGCAGCCATGTGGGATATATTGACGCGGCCGCGGGAGTATCAGTTCTTCACAAAATCTTCCCCTTTGTGCCAATTGACTCCCCGGCTTTGCTCCTTTTGCCTCTTTACGCTAAGATCTCGCCATATGGTCCCTAATCGGCATGAAAAAACGTGCATGAAAAAGAGTGGAAAACTATAAACAATAAACACTCATCAATACACAACTAACACATGATTTGAATGTTGAAAGAATTAAACATAGTTGCAAGTTGAGTACTTTCAGTTATTTGTGCCCGTGCATAAGTCCATGTCCGAGTAGGTAAAATGTTCTCGATACAACCTATCATCGGGGGTTTACCCTGACGCTTCTTGCCATCCCTAACCTGGAAAATGGTCAAGATGCTTGCTTCCATTAATGTGGTATGGAAGTAGCCGTAAGATGTCCAAGCCACATTTACGAACTCTACTACATGAACCAACCCCACCCCAAAGTGACTGTCTAGTCTTCGACAATGTTCCATCCCATCTGTAATCGATGTTGTTACATATGTATCCCGAGAGTTATGTCCTACTCTCAGTGCATTATAGTTCAATTTGTTAGCAGGCAGAGAATGGATTGTTCCATCAAGAAGCACTAATATAACATGTCCATTTGATTATTGTTAAGCAGAAGGCAACCAGCATAATGGAAACATATCATTCAGTTACTAAAGTTGACAAGCACATTAGAATAAGATTTTAGCACTAAAGTTTGAACAATTCATCTTACAATTCATTTAATGTTGGGTGCCCAGACGATCGTAACGAAAGGCACGATTTATCTGCATCATGGATTTGATATTAAACTAAAAGTTTTTGACTAATTAGTTAATACTATAATTAACTTATACATTGTTTATATATAAACTGTATGTATATCTATATATATATATATATATATATATATATATATATATATATATATATATATATATATATATATATATATATATATATATATATATATATATATATATATATATATATATATATATAGCAAAAAATGTACCTAAGAATGACCTCGGGTAGAGATACCTGAGCACACCCCCGCTGTTCGAGGTTTGTTAGTATTTTTTTTTGAAATTTTTTTTGCAGTAGGTAGATATACTTGTTATGTAGCTCCCCACAAAATTTCAGCTCGATCCGACACCGTTTGAGCCTCCGTTCATCGATTTCAAAAACGTTGCGCAAAACTGTCATTCTGGACAGTTTTGCGCAACGTTTTTGAAATCGATGAACGGAGGCTCAAACGGTGTCGGATCGAGCTGAAATTTTGTGGGGAGCTACATAACAAGTATATCTATCTACTGCAAAAAAAAATTTCAAAAAAAAATACTCACAAACCCCGAACAGCGGGGGTGTGCTCAGGTATCTCTACCTGAGGTCATTCTTAGGCACATTTCCCTCATATATATATATATATATATATATATATATATATATATATATATATATATATATATATATATATATATAATCATTATGTATCACCTAAGCAGATTGGTATATAACACAATATGTATACATATGTACATAGTAATATTAATATGATTTACTGTTTATGTATCTAAATTTACTAACATATATTTATATACCAGTTTACACGAACTAACGTATATAACTTTTAAATATACTATCACACACACACACACAGACTGTAAGTATGTACACACACACACACACACACACACACACACACACACACACACACACTGTGTACAATGTTTGCATTAAAACCATACTGATAATATAACATAATATATTGCACGAGGGATACTTTATTTGCATGCAAATCACCGTTGCCACGTTCTTTGCTGTCGCGGTGAGACGGAAGCGACGGACGAGGCGAGCTCAAGCGACATCTGGAAGCAGTGGGGCGGCACCGACGGTGTAAGTGGCGGCGAGGGTCTGTCCTTGCTTGCGTGGCTTGTTGCAGTCGTTGGTGGCGTTGACTGCGGCGACGTTGTTAGTGACGTGGATGCGCAGTGGAAAGGAGGAGGATGGTCGGAGCGACGTGCTGGAAGTTGAGGAGGTCGCTGGGGAGGCAGACGGCGGCGTTGAGAGGCGGTGGCTTGGGCTACAGGTGATGGCAGAAGAGGGGATGAGGGGTTGTCGACGGCCGCTTGGCGTCGAGGTTATGAGCGGAGGAAGGTGGTCGGAGGCTTGGTCGGGGTCGATGGTGAGTCAAAGGCTACGGCGTCGAAGCTTCGAACGGAGGAGAGGGAGTTGGGGTCGCCGGAGGGAAGGTTGTGGTCGGTGTGAGGCGGCGATAGAGTCACCGAAGGCTGGGGTTGACGGTTTGGGTTGTGTTTATGGTTGGGAGAAGATGGCCGTGGTTTCGATGGGAGGAGGAGGTCGACGAGGTGCTAGGGTTGCTTGTTGGCAGAGGAAGGACCTTGCAGTGGTCGTGGTTCGTTGCAGTGGAGGTCGATGTGTCTTTGCATGGGTTAGGTCATGGCTGCTGTGGGTTTTTGAATGAGAAATGAGAGATGGGCACGCGGTTACGCGAGATGCTCCGAGATTTGGTGAGCGAGAGTTACATGAACATGGGGGGATTTATTGTTGGGATCTGATTGTTTGCGTGTGTGAGTTGTGGGAACGTGGGTTTTGTTGTTAAGATATGAGATTAGTTAAATTTATTAATTTAAATTTGATTAGAGGAAAAAAAGATTTGATTTGGATATTAAAAAGTAGTTAAGATAATTTGGATAATATTAGATTTGATTTGTTAGGATTTAATTAAGACTTCTTAAAACTTATTAAGATTTATTAATATATATAAGATATGATTTGATTTAGGAAAATCAATATGGTTAAAAATATTCAAATTATTACGATTTTGCCACTACACATTAACGATATCCAAAAATGACAAAATTAGTGTCAGCGCGATCGTGAAGTCGAGTGGATTACTAATACAGGGTCCGATCACGCGTTCAAGCTACGGAAGCTAACAAATTAAAATCATATGGTAAATTCTCAACTAAATCAATTTATTAATAGCTTGCGTACGAAATATGTACAACAGAAAGTGGTCGTTACAAGCACATATGCGGGAGCCGGCTGGTGAAGGCAGGAAGCAGTTCAGATCGAAATCTCGGAATTGGACCGCCTGTGAGAGATTAGAGATTGTGAGATTATGAAAGAGAGCAGCATGGAGAGTGAAGCGGCTCCCGAGCCAAGTGGATGGAGGGTTAGGGCTTCTCTCAACCCTCTTTTTCAACTATCTTCGTGGGCCTAGGGGCTAGGGGCAGGCTGCACCACACAATGCTGGGCCTAGGGTTGATGCGGCCTCCGCTGCTCAGCATGCGGGTGAAATAAGAGCATGGGAGAGAGATGATGGGCTGTTAAAATTAAAATTAAGCAGGCCGGGATACTGTTGGGCTTAGGAAAAAATGGAAATGTGAGGCCTCCCAAAATTAAAGGCGAAAAACGGCTGCTTAAGTTGCTTTATGGTATAACCAGGCCTGAGAGGGAGAGTTGGTAATGGAAGAGAGCTTGTGGGTCAGTAGAAGAGCCTTGGCTATGATACCATGTCAAAATAGAAGAAGATGAAATATGATTTGTATTACTTGATTGATTATGGTTACAAGAGATATCTCACATATATATAAACTATGAATCATGATTGGGCACAAAAGACTAAGCGCCAACACAAGAAACAAAGAGACTCTCACAAGAACTTAAGAGACTAATACATGAACCTAGAAAAGTAGCATACTATACTAAGAAACATACACAATAAACTAGCTATAATAATTAATATCTTAAAACCAATGTGGAGATATATAAGTTGAGCCCATAACTTAGGCCCAAAACAAACCAACGGCTATTCTAGTTTACGCTATGACAACTTGAAGAAATTAAACAGGACACATAATGAGTACCATCTATTATACAATTGACGAGGGGGGATAAGGTATGACTAGGACAAAGGTGGGCCCCTCACATCACACACACCCACCCCCCCTCCCACCGCACCCTCCACCTCACCCAAAAACTCATCCCCAAGACACGTATTTACATGTTTGTCATCCCCCCAAAAACCGATAAAAACACCCACTTATTTACACGTTTGCCACCCCAAGTTTTTTTGTATTTTAACTCCCAGGCTTTGCACTTTTTGCCCCCGACGATACCGGCACGCGCACCCACAGTTTTCACACCTTCTAAATTGCACGCGTGCACCGCATCCTCTTCGTAGGGGGGGTGGGGGGTGGGGTGGGGTGGGGTTTGCTCCATGCACTGTATACACGGGTGATTTCTAGTTTTCACTAATGATAAATTGTTACAGTCAGGGAAATGCCGATTTTTATTGTGCTTTAAGAACTGCCATGAGGGGGGGTCCGCATCATATATGAAGATCAAGTCGTCAGAAGCATCAATCACAAGTTAATTCAACGCAGGGGAATATAAACAAGTGATAAATGTGGATCTTGAGCCAAGAGATATAGATTCATGAACAAATATCGAATAAGCCATAACAAAATCTCAGACTAGCTTGACAATGAACATTAATCCCATGAATCCAACGACTAGGCCAATATTTAGACAATTTCAGTTCCGATCCTATTTTCAGGTTGTTTTTCCGTTAGTATATCAAAATTTATGGTCAAAAAAAGAGGGGCTAAAGAGAATTGGAAGAAAAAAAAAACCACCTAGCTAGCTCTGTAACACAAGTTTCAAATTAGAGTTCATCTTTGGCTGTTGAGTCTTCTTCGTCTGCTCCCTTGGTGCTTGATTCTTCTCCTTTTTCTTCAGCTTCATCCTCCTCTTCTGCCACCTCATTGGCACTAACATTGAGACTTGCCTTCACGGAGTCGTAGATTTTGTGCGCAAAATCCTTTGGATCATCGATGTAGAAACCGCTCTCCATGAGGGCTGTCTGAAACATGAGCAGCGCCGTCTGCTTCACGCTCTCGTCCTTCACCCATGCACAACTCACATTACTCAACAACCAACTTGAAAGAAGCAAACAAACTCAATTTATTGAACAAGTCGTACCTCTGGATCTGCAGCAACTCTCTCGCGGAGTTCTTTGATAACAGGATGCTTCGGATTGATCTCAAGGATCCTCCTGCCGCGCATGTACGTTTGCTTGTTCGACTCCGAAAGAGTCTGGGCTCTCATGATCTTCTCCATGTTGGCGCTCCAACCAAATTTTGATGTCACCACCACGCAAGGGGACTCCGACAGCCGGTTGCTAATCTTGACGTCGTCGAGATCCTGACGAGCGAGGGCTTTCTTCCACCAGGCAGTCAGCTCCTTGAACGACTCCTTGAGGTCCTTAATCTTCGGGTCTTTCCCCAACTTGAGTCCCTCCTTGGTGACATCTTGGAACTTCCTGTCTTCGTAGTCCATGAGGTATTGCATCAAGTATTCGTCGACTGGGTCAGTGAAGAATATCACCTGCCATATTATATCATGCATTCTTTCCATTAGTAATACACATTTTTATAAAATAATCTTGATGAAGGATAAGGGTCATGGTTACCTCATAGTTCTTCTTTGTGAGTCTCTCAAGGAATGGAGACTTCTCTAGTTGTTCTTTGCTGGTTCCTACAATGTAGAATATGTCCTTTTGGCCTGGCTTCATTCTTGAAATGTATTGCTCCAGGGATGCCAGTTTGCCCTCTGACTTGGTGCTGCATTCAATTTAAAACCAACATAAGTTTATTTCAGCTATAATCTATCATTCAATCCTAATATGTCAATGGATGGTGTTTGCCTTTCGAATCTAAGAAGCTTAGCAAGGCGATTTCTGTTTTGAGCGTCCTCGATGATACCAAGCTTTATGGATTTGCCATACTCATTCCAGAACTTGGCATATCGACCTTTCTTCTTCTCATCATTCTCCTCGTCCTTCTCTGCATCAATGGACAAAGTTTATGATCACCATTTGGTAGCTAGTATGCATATGGCCATCGAAAAGCATACCTCTAGCATCTTTGTTGATGTGCTCATCAGGATCCTCGTCTGCAATTCGACGAATCATATCAAGAGCCTTGCGGACCAGCTTCTTCTTGATTGTCTTCAGACTAGTGTGCTGTTGAAGCATCTCTCGCGATACATTAAGCGGCAATGTGTCAGAATCAACCAGTCCCTGCAAAGAAGAGAGTATTTCAGAACTGAAACTCCATAAAGTGCAATAAGTTTGAACAGTTTAATTAACAAGTTAGCAAGCAATATCATACCCTCAAAAAGCTAAGGAATTTTGGGAGGAGGTCATCAAATTCATCCGAGATGAACACACGCCTGACATACAACTTCAAGATGGACTTGTTATTGTAGTAGCTTTCGTAGAGATTATGGGGAACCTTTGGTGGAATGAAAAGCACTGCCTTGAACTCTACATCACCCTCTGCGTTAAAATGAGTCCAAGCTAGAGGGTCTTCATCACTGAAATCCTGCGATGACAATATTACCATCGTCAAATAGATGAATCTGAAAGAATTTCAGTTTCTGACTTGTTAAGATAGTCGTTATTGTTTCTGTGTGTCCCCTAGTTTAGTTTAGTTTGTTGTCTCTTATGATAGTGTATAAGTGTATCTTGGATTATTGTGTTGAATCTTGGGTTCTAGTGAGGAGAAAATTGGCTAAATACCATCAGTCAACCGTCACTTTTAATTTCTACCACCCTATTTAAAAACTTTGCTAGAATATCACACCCCCTAAAAAAGACTAAAATACCGCCGTTCGTTCCCAAACATTAAAACCCAACAAAATTAAATCCCCCGGCGAAAACAATTGCAGCGGACGACGTTCTCCCTCCGGCGAGCGAAGCCCAGCACCTCACACCGCCTCCAACTCCCCTCGACAGCCTCGACACCGCTCATCACCGCCAACTCACAACCCAACGCCGACGGCACCCCGCATCTACGTCGACGCCGAACTCCGACTACCCCGCTTCGCCGTACTCCGACCACCCCGCATCTACGGCAACGCCTCACCGTACTCCGACAAAGCCCTATGAGCCAATATAACATAGTATGCGCCAATATGCACCAATATACGTCAATATACGTCACATATTGGCGTATATTGGCGCATATTGGCGCATATTGACGTATACTATGCTATTGTGCCCAATGATGTTGTATGTAGTATATATATGTGGGAATTCTCTAGTTACCAAAATAATCAATCAAGCTAATACAAGATATTCCAGTCTTTCTCCTCATCAAACTTAACATAACTGATGCTATTCTTTTACGAGTAAGGATGTCAAAGGTTCACCTTTGCGACGGAATGGTAGAATTTTGCATATTCTTCCTCGGTGACATCCTTAGGATTGCGGAGCCAAATGGCCTTCACCTCATTCAGAATCTCCCAGCCATAAGTTGTTTTCTTCACCGTCTTCTTTTTGGGCTTTTTCTCCTCCTCCTCCTCCTCCTCCTCGCTTTCTTCATCTTCCGATTTCGCGGCTTCAGCTGTGTATCAAGAAATAAGAGAACGGCGTAAACGAGGAGTATACAGAGCTAAGGGATGATGATACTGTGTGAGAATGCATACATGACTCTTCTTCATCTCTAGCTTCCTTCTCATCCGATGGAGCTTCAACATCCACCTCTTTGCTTGCCCATATGTATATTGGAAAGTTGATAAATTCAGAATACTTCTTTACCAACTCCTGCTCCAAACAAAAACAAAAAAAGCGATCCCTTTAATACTGATTATTTGTACCCAGAATCAAAGAATATATATATGCAGCCACCTTCAGTTTATCCTCTTCCAAATACTCCTTGGCCTCATCTCTAAGATGCAGCCTGATTTCTGTTCCTCGCCCCAATGGTTCATTCCATGTGTCCTCCGAAACCGCGAAGGATCCGTCGGCCTTCGACTCCCACACGTGCCTGAATTGGATTGCCACGGTTAGCAAACTGAAGATCGATATAGCTACATATGATCAAACGAAGCCTTGGCTTACTGCTTGTCATCATTGTGCTTGCTGATAACTTCAACGTAGTCGGCAACCAAGTACACCGAGTAGAACCCGACACCAAACTGCCCGATGAGGTTCAGATCGCCTCCGCTCCGCATTTTCTCCATGAACGCTGAACATTAAGATGCGTTAAGAAGGCGAACGGCAAATGACGAAGAACGAGTCGAATACTACCTGAAGTTCCAGACTTGGCAATGGTTCCCAAGTTCTTGATCAGATCATCTTTTGTCATCCCTATACCCCGGTCACGGACCGAAAGAACCTTGTTCTCTTTGTCTAGTTTAATCTACATTCATCACCGGCATAAAAATCACATTTTTGTATGCAAACAATCTACAAATATTGCATGCAAAACTTCACCAAAACTCACCGTGATCTCAAGCTTCGTGCTGTCGCCCTCACCTAAAATGTCCTTGTTCGTGAGCGCAAGGAACCGAATTTTGTCCAATGCCTGCGCGAACGCTCAACGTTCAAGTCTAATCAATATGGGATAATACATTTTAAAGAGAAGAATTTAAAAAAGAAAGAAAGCATATACATCGGATGCATTTGATATGAGCTCTCGCAAGAAGATGTCCTTGTTGCTGTACAAGGAGTTGATGATGATATCCATCAGCCGTGACACCTCAGCTTGGAAAGCAAACTTCTCCGCGCTCTCACGTAGGCTCTTTCTTGATGCAGATTGTGCCTCCCTAACATCCCGAGGGTAAATAAGATTAGCCATTCTTGTACGATGATCCTTTGCTCTGTTGGTATCCTTTCCTTCCACATCGTGGGAGGCGAGGGATCGAGGTCCAACGCGTGCACATTTTAAAATGCTTTCTGATGTATCAAAAAAAAAAGAACAATGTACCTGTTTGCAACATCGGAATCGGTGGTAAGCCCGCCGGGGACGGCGCCGAGCTTTTCTTTGACCTTGGGCGGATCCGCGAGCCCATCGCCGGCCGGTTCCTCGGCTTTCGCTTGTAGCTTGCGCCCTGAAACGGGGGAAAAAAAGATTAAGGCGAAAGATGACTGCATTTTTTGATAGAGGAGGCAATGTGGTGCAAAGTAATGGTACCTTGATCAGGGAGAGTAGAGAGGAGAATTAAGAGGAGAAGAGTTGAAGCGATTGCCCAATTCCTCATTGCTCTCATCAACCTCCAACGTGAGGATTTTGCCAGTGCAGGGGGTTTATTAAGGATGATCAAGAATTGCTTGAGACGTGGCATGTTGCAATTGGATGTAGGGGAGCTGCTGACGTGGGGTTAAGTGAGTAGTTTGTGTGCGAGTCTACGGGAGTGGCTTCGGGAGATATAGCCGCAATTACATCAGAGTTCGTTATCGTAACAAATTGTTATCATTTATTCCATTTTATGAGTAAAATTTTCTTTGTTATCTCTCTCTCTCTCTCTTTTTTGAACCGTTTCAGCATTCAGTTATTATTTACGGATGCTGTTAATTACAACTTAAGCGTTTATAAATAAGTGCTGTTTATTACACCTTAAGTATTTTAGGACTTCACTATACATTTATTTACAAGTTTGCCATTGCATTAGTGCAATAATAAAATCACACGTTTAACGTCAATAAAATTTTAATGAGTCCACCGACTTCAGCAACCGCTCCGTCGCCAGTAAGATTGCCCACTGACTCTTTAACCTCAGCTCACTTCAAAAACTCAACCTTGCCTACAACAAGTTCGATCATATCTCGATCGCAAATGACATCGGACGCCTCTCCAATCTCACGAGCTTGAATCTCTCCAATGTCGAATTCATTGGCCAAATACCAATCGAAATCGCAAAATACAAAGGCGTCAAGTGACATCGATCGCTGATGTGTCCAATTTCGTAGAACTCAAGCAAAGCATGAACCTCCCTGAGAAGTATGTAATCCAATTAGATGTTTAGCTATCTAGAGCCGTACTCTCCGCTTATCATGAGAGACTGGCGAGGTACCATCCTTATATCAACAAGGGTTGAATACTCACCATTAATTGGTTGTTTCCATTGTTCACCATCCATTTACATATAGCTTTCTTCCACTGCCCGCCTCGACAAATTTGGTGTCGCTCGATGTTTGTTTTCTCTCCCAACGAGCAGCCGCAAAACTTCTCTTAAGCTTCTGAACCCAGATTTTGGGACGATTTAAGAAGCCCAAGAGGGAGAGGAGTTGGCTGCAGTTGCAGCGGACGGAGTCCTCCACGCCGAAGGGGCCACCGGAGACATCGAAGAAAATGAGGACGATTTTGGAAATGAAAGAAGTGAATTTAACAATTTATTAAAGACAAAAAAAATTATGGGGTGAATTTAGAAATGTGGTGAATTTATAAAAATTGGTGGTGTAACTAACAACAATCTTTATGAATTCACCTCAAGTTTTTTTAAATCACTTTTATTTCCAATTTTAACCCCCACCTCTTTTCCATTTCTGCCAGTTTGTTTGACATACTCTTCATCCTTCATCTCTCTTTAGCCTCTCTGGTAGGGATGGCAGTAATGGCCTGACCCGCCCGGCCCGACCTGGCCCGACCCGGTTTTGACCCGGCCCGACCCGGCCCGCAGCCGGGTCGGGGCAAGCTTGGGCTTTGTATGCGCCCCGGCTCGACCCGACCCGCCCCGGTAAACTATAGAGGTTTACTATTTTGATGCGGATCATGCACTCAGCGAATAACGCATAACTCATACTCTATTCCACGGTTCTCCTAATTGGGCCAATTCCCAATTCCAAATTACCAAATAAATCAAAATTCTCCCAATTCACAAAATAAAATTTTTATTTGGGATTCATATGGATGGCATTAATAACTTGACCCGACCGGCCCGACCCGGTTTTGGTAAGAAAGAACCCGCCCCGGCCCGCGACCCGCCCCGCCCCGGCCTGTAGATGGGTCGGGGCAAGCTTGGGTAGTTAAATACCCGCCCGCCCCGCAATATTGCCATTCCTACTCTCTGGACACGAGAGACTGGATTCCAGAGATAAGCCATGGGACACAATCCTCTTCCACCAAGCATGCCCTATGGAAATGGTTCAATTTCGAGAGCAGTCGAATCTTGTAGGCTGTCATGTTCTTCTCATCTAATATTTCAGTGGATAATTTCCCCGCAAGAAACACCGAGATCATTCCGTTTGCATCTGCAGCGGTCGAGTTATGGGGATACATGGTGTCTTCACGTGGTCGTGCTTCTTGGTTTTGGATCAGCCCCGTCGCCGGGAGCGACAGGCTCCTCAAGTTCACTTCCCCGTCCTGCGGTGGCAAGTAGTCGAGCTCACAGAGCTCGCCCAGGTCTCCAATCCCATGAAGGTAGAACCTATCCCATAAGCTCCGATCCATCTGGCCCATCGGTGCCATTAGCACGTACACAATTAGGGGTGGCAAACGGGTCGGGTGGGTTCAGGTTCGGGTCGGGTCAGATTTGACCCGACCCGGATAAGGGTAAACCCTAACCCGACCCGGATTGAATCCGGGTCGGGTTTGGGTGACTCGGAAAATTTCCGGGTCGGGTTCGGGTTAACCTGTCGGGTTATGATTTGACTTATACACTACTGCTCTTTTTTCGATATCCAGCTATTTATTAAGAGCCATCGACAATTTATTAAGTGCTGCATAATTTCCAGTACATCGTCGCTTAAGCCGCACGGATGACGGTAAGGAAGTATAATTAACATTACCATTTTATTAACGAAAGTAATAAAATTAACAAAAAAGTTGTATGTAAATGGAATTGAATCCAAGACCTCTTAAACAAGATGACAACAATTCAAATCGTATAAGCACAACTCCCATTGCAGCTGTGTATTAAAGTTATTATATAAATTTTTATATATAGAGAGAAAGTAAACCGGGTCGAATTCGGGTCATCCGGGTTGACATGCCAAACTCATACCCGACCCGGATTTTACCCGGGTCGGGTCGGGTCAACCCGTTTCCTACTTGACCCGGATTGGCCCCAACCCATACCGGGTTAAGGATGCCGGGTTCGGGTCGGGTCGGGTCGGGTCGAGCTCATTTTGCCACCCCTATACACAATTTGTCCCCGCAGTTGAGCTTCATCTTCGAAAGCCGATGGTAGATGGCTAGGCAGCTCAGTCCGAAGACCAGCTGAGACGTCCAGGGGGCAGATTCGACTGTCGCCTTCGATCTTGATGCAAATCTCTTATATCTCTAGGCAGTCCTCTAGACCCGCATCTAGAAGCAGGCTCAGTAGCTCTCCGGTCAGTAGCCAGAGCGATATGTATCGTAGTCGGCTCCGTGACCATCGCTAGAAGCAATCCATGCCACCGTTGATATAAAAACCAACAGACTGATCGGGGTATCTTCATTTCTTTGATGTGCCGCTTTTCTTCGCTTCCTCCATCAATCCAAGATCGTCGAAGTCATCATCATCGTCAATTACCATGCTCGGGCTTTGCACCGTCCGTACTCTCTGAATTGACATTGCTTTCTTGGATTGATTTTTGGGGCATTACTTTTAGCTGTGTGATAACGGAACCAGAACGGACCAACAAACTCATGCAGGCCTCTCCTTATGTCGAGTTCCGCTTGGCAGCCTCATCAGCAACTTATAAATAAAAAGGGTGTGAAATCATATAACATATAGGTAAAAAGTAATTTTGTTTATGCATTTAGGTAATGGCAAACTTGTAAATAAAAGTGTGTTGAAATCATAAGAGTATACGGTGTAACTAACATCACTCTTATTTGCGTCAGAGTTTTCTATATGATTGATGTTAATTGCATTACAAGGATTTATGACTTCACCACACTTTTATTTACAAGTTTGCCATTGCTTTAGCGCAATAATAAAATTACACTTTTACCTTTTTAGAATTTAAATAGTTCATCACAGCCTAGCTCGGTTATCCTATGGCTGCCGTAGCTTGAGCTTGGCCTTGCTACTGGCGTTGTGGGCGGCAGAATTCCCGAAGATGAGGTTGGGGAGAGGACTTGGTCCTCACTATAATTCACGACGATCGGGTACCGAAAACCCGAGCCAAGCTCGCCCGATTGCCATCCCGACCTTCGCAAAGTACACATCAACATCCCGACCTACGTATGCTTTTAAGCTCAGCGACGATGGCTTCAAGGAGAGACCAAAGGAGGGTGGAAGAGGAGGAAGCCCACGAGGAGAGGAGTGAGCAATATTTGAAATAAAATAAGTGAATTTAACAATTTATAAAAGACAAAAAAATTTATATGGTAAATTTATAAATGTGGTGTATTCATATATCTTGGTGGCAAATGTGACTAACAATACTCTTTCTATATTCTTTATCTTCCTTTTTTGCACAGAAATTACACTTGTTCTGATTCACAAAGCAGTTGCTACTTAGAATTCTTCCTATTAACCGCACTACATTTGGAAAATTCTTTATACCAAGGATTGATGATGTCCTAATTGGCGACTTTGTCCCATTCATATTTTGTGTGGCTCCCATGTGGGACTCCACCTCACTTTAATGGTCAAAAGTCCACCCAAAAACCCCACAAATACTCCCTCCCTCCCAAAAAAAGAACCCAACTTCACGGCCACCACTGAAAAAAAACCCCAAAACCCCCTCGAACAATACTCACACTCACACACGCTCTTTCCATTCGATCCGGTTTGAGTGCACCTTTTACCCCCCGACGATACCAACATACACCCACACTTCTCACTCCTTTTCGGTTGCGCGCATTTACTGCATCCTGTTCGTGGGGATATTTTTGCACAGTGCACTATATACACGGGTTATTTCTAATTACCATTCATTAGGGGTGCTAATCAAGCCAAGCCCACCTTTTCTTCTTGCTCGATTATTTGGCCAAGCTTAGTTAGAATTTTGTTCGATCGTAATTCGTTAACGGATCAAACCAGCCAAAGCACGAGTTCGGGACTACCATTAACCTTTTTGAGCTTACTAACAATCTTGATTGGGACTAAATTAATTTAAAAAGTAAATCCCAATACAATATAATTTAAGATTATTTTTTCCCAAGAATCGGGATATAAAAATTAAGATTTTCACATAAAAATTAAGCTCTAGAGCCGGGTATCACCGCTATTGAATTTAAACTAGGACAGTTATTGAAATCATGAGATAGTGTAAGGTTGTATAACCTAAGGGCTTATCATACCCACCACTCATATCATTGTCTAACACAATGATAGGATAGTCCCTCATGTTATCACCTACCCCACACTTCAGTGACGCAATGATAGGATATTCTCTTATGTTATCACCTACCCCACACTTTAGTGATGCTATGATAGGTCTACCTACCCCATGTCTAAGCCAACTTCCGTTGGTCATCGACATTTGATAGGTTCATTATGCCTGACAAATATCTCCAATCTTTCTCCATGCCATTTCCGATAGGATTCGGATCAATGCTAGGAGGGCTCTAATCCACGCCCAACTTTCGTTGGTCATCGACATGTGATAGGTGCATTATGCCTGACAAATATCCACAATCTTTCTACATGCGACTTTCGATAGTATTCGGATCAATGCTAGGAGGGCTCTAATCCACGCCCAACTTCTGTTGGCAACATGGATAGTAAGAATTGGTGTAAGGATTGAAAACCTTAGCTTAGTCCTAGCTTTCGCTAGCTACTAATCTATTAATCCACGAAGAAAGATCAATTTGCACCATTAATAATCATCATAGCATAGCCCTAATCATCTATTCTTTGTGATTGATTGATCTCAAGAGGAGGCACATTGCTTCACTGCTTTCGTATCCAACCAAGTTAATCCCGGCCATCGAAAGACATACTGAGGCCGGCCCACAGCCCATATAACCCCAATCATCATCATCCATCAAGCTATAAAACCCAATATCTAAAACCCTAGACCCTCAAAACTACTTGATCTTATCTGAGCAGAAAAGAGAGACGCCGCCGTCAGCCGTTCTTTCCTCCTTTTCCCCTCAATACGCCCGATCCGATTCGTTGCCCCCTGCGGCGAGATCTAATCTCGCGGTCAGTCGCCGGCGGCGTATCGTTTTGTTGATTTTGGGGGTGTTTTTGGATCAAATGAACACTGGCCGGCGGTCACTTCCCTCCTGCGATGAAGACTGCCCGCCATCGGAGCACACAATCTTTATAAAGATAGGCGTGCGATGACGTTAGAGCGGGCTATACCCCCAACAAAAAAATCCTGATTTTTTTACATTTTTTTGTTATTATTAGATAGTTTTCTTTCTCTTTCTAATTTATTTATCAAGTGCGATCTTAGCTTAGTTTTTTTGTGTTGCTTTGTGCTGTTTTCGAAATTAGGTCTTCAAATTTCAGTTTACCAAGATTCTAATTTCTTTTAAAAAGTTGTTAAACTACAAATAAATGCATGAGCGGGGATGCAGAACCGAGCGGCTTATTGTTTGAATCATTCTTCTTCTTTTGGTATCTATCTTTTGCAGCTGCAGTCAATAAAGTCTTATCGCTTGAGGAACTTGTTGATCGTTCGACTGAAGAATTCCCTTCAGCTGTCGCTTGATTTGGATACCAGGTTTGTTTTAATTGGCTTTTTGTTGGTACTAATTAGATTATGTTTTAAGAGTGTCTTGTTAATTTTGAAAGGTAACGATGGATTCTGTAAGATAAGTTGTCTTTGAAGTATTGTGCTTGGATGGTTCAGGGTAATCTGAACTTCAAGTTTGAGGGCATTATGATTTCCACGCTGAACATTATGGTGAGAGCATTGCCATTAGGCCGCTGATAAAAACTTAGGAATGAGGAATACATAACAAGAAGATAGGGATTGGGAAGCTTATTATCTTCAGCTAGAATTTCACTTTAGGGGCCAACTCTGTGGGATGAATTTCGGCATCAATGTCTTCATTATCATATTTAATTTTTTTTTTGAATGATAGCAATAATTGGATATCTATACTGGCAAATTCATTTTTTATTTAGTAGTAATTGAATATTAGAATTGGATGATGCACATGCACATCTTTGTAGTTTTTTAATGAATATGTAAAATGCTCTTATATTTGGAGTTTTGATATTGTTGACAGTCATGGTTGCTTACTAGAGTGTTTTTTAGATTATGCATGTTTCAAACAATACTGATGAATTTATCACTGAAACGAGAAATGTCTAATGTCTTTATCCAAAATAATTTGAATATCCAGGTCAATGATATGATGGTGCTAGTAATATGCGTGGTGCATGAACCAGACTTTAAGCTCTATTTCTTAAAGATTGCACATATGCATATAATGTACATTATTTTTCCCATTGTTTATAACTAGAATTAGTTGTGGCTGCTGGAAATAAGATTTCTATTTGGTTATTACTATCAAAACTCACATTAATTATCAATCTTCTCGATCCTTCTCTCATCTCAAACAGCACATTAAGTTACATATTGTTCAAGCAAGTGAAATTACACGTATGATATCTTCTGGGGAACATAAGACTAGTAGAGGCATTAATTAGATTGGTAATTTAAATCAAAGTAGAATTACTTGGTAGAGCTCTCATTTTGATTTTTTTTGCAACTTCATTGATATGTATGGTGCATCTATAACGGTGCTTGAAGTTATTGTTCAAGTAGAGTCCTTAAAATCTGTATGTGGAGAAGATGATTGTTGTATGATGGTGATGAGGTCTTTAGAATTTATTTTCATCTTATATATGATACTTAAAATTTTGATGTTATAGACTTGCTTTGTCGAGCTTTGCTTTGTCGAGCTTTGTAATATAAATATTTTTATATCTTAAATGCTATGAATCTAGTCTCAACTACTAAAACATTGCTTCAAACTTTAAGAGTTGATCATCTTCTTATGCATGTGCAATCTGTTTGAACAAAGCATGGTATTAACATATCTGATATAAATGCTCCATATAAAAGAGATACAAGTGATTCATATCAACAAAAAGATTTGATGATGATTCAATATTATTATTTTGATATATTTAACTCATCGATATATTTTCAGTTAGAAGAGTTAAATTCTAGATTCAGTGATGTAGCGGTTTACCTTCTTGTACTTGGCTCTGCTTTGGAACCTAAGGATAAATTTTAAATCATTTAAAATTAATGAAATTTGTAGGCTTCTTAATATATTATATCCTGAAGATTTTAGTGAACGTGAAATGAATTATTTTAAAAATCAGTTAGAGCAAATGGCAGAGCTAGTAATTTTTTCTGTCCTGAGCTATGGGTAAATACATACAATTTTCTTATATGGATCAATCATCAATTCAATTTCATTATAAAACTTTGGCAATTAAATTATATTAACGTTTTAATCCAAATACACTTAATAAAGAGTGAAAAAGCAAAATTCAAGCGTACATATTAAGGTTCAAACATAAACACAATAATAAAAATAGAATTAAAGCATTCTATTGAAGTTGCTTCTTTGAAGTTTTATAGAATAAAATTCATCTATTATCGAATCCAAATCAATATGCTTATTAAACTCTCGTTCATTGTAAATCATCATGGAATCTGCCAAAAACGTATTTTCCATTTTATTACATAGAATCATTTGAACATGTTTTATAGCTTAAAATGCACGTTTCGTAGTGTCAGTAGAAATATGTAGAGTAAAAATAAGACGAAGCAGCATGTCAGATAGTGTTGTGATTTATTTGTTTCAATTAATCAGCAGAATTTGTAGACATATTTCGAAAGCTCTAATGGTGAAACATCAATCTTATAATGTGTTAGCTGATTTTTCAAATACTGCATTTTCAAATAATGTGTTAGCTCTCATTATCCAAACAATGGTCTCAGTCGCCTCGTCATCCTTTAATTACGAGTTCCCATAATCTTATGTATTCTGTTCAGTACTATCTCAGTTCTTTAGTTCAGTTACAGTTTGTCTATCTAACCGTGGTTGTAAGTAGGGTTGTACGTTCAATAGATCGATATCAGTAACAATTACTTCAGTATATCAGTGATTTTGTAGTTCGATATCAGTATCAACTTGCACGACCTTCCTACACAACTTAGTCATAACTATCAGTACGGTCAACTTTACTGGTACAGTACTTCGATCAACAGTTACAGTCTAACTACACAGTTCATACCAAAATAGTTCTATAACAAATAGTATAAACAATGCAGAGCTGAAAGATAGCTTATTAGAAAGTAAAAGTAAACACAGCTTGTATCAGATTCAAGGTCAACACTTAATCTGTCAACATTACTGTTTTGCCAAGCCTAGAGGCTGACAGTAGATCAATAAGAACAAAAAGAAAAATAGGTCGGTAGCTCAAGGGTAGTTCGGTAATCAATTATTCAGACAAATGACAACACAACCTAGTCAGTAGTTAGGTCGGCAATGACAGTTCAATGGTAGAATAGGTCGATAACAAGCATACTGTACATCTCGGTTTGCAAAACAGGTCTATAGACGGAACAAGTCGATAGTCAAAAATGTTCGGGTCGATAACACAATCAGGTCGGTAGGTCAGTTCAATGTGTCAAACAGATGGATAACTACACTGCAGATCAGGAGGCAATCAAGTTAGACTGGCAACAACAATTGGTCAAGTAAGCTAAGTGACATAGATCGTGTCAATAATATCAATTAGGTCGGCGTCATCAATACGTTGGGTCATAACATACAGTTTAGCTCAGTAGTATCAATAGACCGAATGAGTAACAATCTGGTCGGCCGATGAATGATAGCAGATCAATCCAAAGTCTACGATACTGGTCAACAAAAACAATAGATAGGTCGACAATAATACAAAACAGGTCGGTAGATGTAGACTATTAAACAACAATTACGACCGAGCTATAGATGGGCCGTGGCTACTCATCTAGATGACACACAGTGAACTCAGATCAAGTAAAATGTATAGATCAACGGGCATGGGTTGCTGGAGAACATAATGGTGCAGATGGGATCCTCAAAGAGACAAGTCTTTTGAAAGATCTTCATGAAACATCTTCTCTGTAAAAACGAAATCAACCAACAATTCTCAGTTTCAATCCACAGTTCGATCTATAACATTTAAGATCTAATTTGTATTCTACCGAATGCACGAAAATGAATTAAGTGAAAACTAAAGCAAATAAAGTCTATACACCAACGATGACCAATCCTCGTATTCTCCTCTCTCAAGCCCTCCAATCACGGTTGGTTGCTTGAGGAAGAGGATCATGTAGACTGATGAGACTAAAGCACCAGAACCGAAGATAGATCAGAATAAATTGAACGCCGTAAATCGAAGTACGATCGGAGATTGGAACTCAGCGAATAACTCAGGGGAAAAGTTGGGTTTGCATGAAGATTTCCTTGAAGAAGATGATGAATAAGATATCTGCACTAGATCATGTCGTTGGAGGAAATCGTGGCCGTTAATGTGAGAGATCATGACGAAGATCTCGCGTAATGGCCGATGGCGGCTCAAGTACAAAACTGGGTTAGGGTTAGGGTTGAGGACGACCGTACGATTGGCTAGATGAAAACAGAGATCGGGTTGGGTCATAGTGAAGCGGGTCAGTTATTGAGCGGCCAAACCCGAAGGTGCATTCAGTCAAGTGGGCTTGGGCCGAACTCTCCGAGTCAATGAGAGAGTTGCGACCAAGCAACCAAATCAGAAGAAAGATGCTTCATGGGCGCCGCAGCCGATCTGGGCTAAAAAAAAATAAGAGAAAGGTAAATATATAAAGAGGGGAAAATCGAGAGAAATATGATGAAAATCTCCAATATACTATAAGAATATAGGGTGTTACATTTATTCACTCAAAATGCACCAAATAAGTGGCAATAATGATAATAATGCCCCAAGCTCTGATACCAATTGTGAGAACTCAAGATCGGCCAAAACTTCCATATCAAGAACACCCCAAGGATCACTCCACAAATCAACCCATCACAATATATATGCAAGAATAAAGGGGGTTTGAAACGTACAACACGTTAGAATCAGGAAAAACAAACTAGAGTCCACACAAGAGAGGAAGAACAATTACCCAAGATTTATTATTAATTTACCAATGGACCATACAAGGATTTGAGCTGAAATCCTTCTTCCCGTCGCTTCTTCTTTTGTATTAGGTTATTCCTCTCTCTTACCAAACCCTCAAACAAAAGAGCTTATGTATATGGTTTATCAAGGGTTACAACATATACAAGAGTAAATGACAAGTTTACCACTTACTCAAGACACACACAAACGCCATAGTTTTGGAGCCAACTCTACCATGGGATAGCAATCCTCATAACTAGTCTATCCGAACTCCACGCATTTGCCACCCATGGGCCACAAGTAACCCAAGAGAAGATATCATTATCAGTTAAAGGAAATTATATTTGATGTGCCATGTCAGAACAATGCAAGCAAGCACACGTTAGCATATGGCCCATATCTTTATAAGCTTTTCTATAAATATGATCATTTTCCCCCATTTGTATCCCCCCAAGACGCAAAAAGAGAGAATGCCCTGCTCCTCTGGATCATACCTTTATCATGTAGGACTTAAAAGCTACCACGGTAGGAGCCTCACGCTTAAAACACATACTGCCCTGCCCACCAATCCCTACGATATTGAACAGAACTGTTGCAAATTTCAGCCCTTGTCATTTCCCAGCTCTTGCCTTTTCAGAAACGAGTCAAAAAGACATTTTTGAAATCCTCCCACGCTCTTCTTCAAGCAGCAATGAAAACCCAAGAGAGGACTGCATCCCTGTCTCGTGCAGTGTGCAGCTGCTGAGCATCAAACCCAGTCACCCTTGACCTCAAAAATTTCCCTCCAAAAATTTCCCAGTAGCCTTGCTATATTAATTAAACTTGGGATCGCTCAGCCCACCTTTCTTTACCTTGCAGCAAAGCTCATCATGGGGAAGAAGTTGCTTGCTTTCTTCTTCATTGTGCTGCTTATCGCCCTCTCATTGGTTTCTTTTGGGGTGAGATCTTACTACCCATCCTCCCTCCCTCCCTCTCTCTCAATTTCTTCTCACTTCTTTCTTGGTTCATGGTAAATTGTAGGTTGGCAGTGAGTTCGAAGCAGAGTTGAGAAAGAACATAAAGGTATGGTTTTTTGCTTTCTTTTCTTTTTCAAACTAAAAATCTTTCACATCTTTTGCAAACATACTGCAACAGGGGAGGTATGGACCAGGGAGCCTGAGGAGCTACCGTAAGTTTCCAGCTGCCACACTGTCTTGATCTTCTTCTTGGATTTTCTTTTTAATTACAGCATTTCTCCTCACTTGATTAGATCTTAGTATTTCGGTACATACAAAACTGCAGAATGCGGAGGGGAGTGCACGAGGAGGTGCTCGAGGACGCAGTACCACAAGCCATGCATGTTCTTCTGCCAGAAGTGCTGCAGGAAGTGCCTGTGCGTCCCCCCGGGCTTCTACGGCAACAAGCAGCTCTGCTCCTGCTACAACAACTGGAAGACCAAGCGCGGCGGCCCCAAATGCCCTTAAATTTGTGTAGTTAATCCTTCATGCCGTTTATTCACCAGCTGGCTAGTATATCTAATGTATCGTCTTGGGATTTGGTTTTTGACGCAGTAATGTGATCGTGGAACCATGGAATGATTACTAGTTAGTGTCTGTCTATCAAAATCTGGATCTTTTGCCCCTTTTGTCGTCCGAAATCGTTGCTTTATTTGGACAATTTTGGCAATAAATCTAAAAATTAAAAATAATTAGTAAAATCGGTCAAAAAAATTTATTTAGCAAAACCGACCAAGTTTTGCCACGAGGAATGCTGATGGGGTTCGCTCCGACTTGGCCTGGGCAATTTCGTGGCTTCGCAACTTCTACATTTTTGGAAGACGCTATTATTAATGACAAGACAAAATAACACATGATTCCGGGGGGGTTTTAATCCTCGTGCTAAATGAGAATAATAATAACAATAGTAAAGAAATTTGATATGCATACATATTATATATGAGAATAATGTAGAAAATGTGTCACCTGATTTAATAGATCAGATGTCAAGACACAAAAGGTGGAAAGTACAAGTCCCACATGGGTTTGTACTTGTTATGGAGCCCGCCTTTTTGTGTCATGCACCTGATCTATTAGATCAGGTGCCACATGATCTACATAAACCCCATTATATATTGTAGTTAGTGTCGTAACCATTATTTTTTTAATTAAGTATGCTTTCATTATATATTGATAATGACGTCTACAAGTATCATATATATATATATATATATCTATCTATCTATTCTATAAAGGATGAAGAATTTGAATTTTGTCCCAGTAGGACAAGTGACTAGGACATATGTGGTTATGACTAGGATAAGGACTTGATGACTATGACTAAGATAAGTTTTGTGTGGAAATTTGTGGGAAAGATTTGAAAATTGAAATTTGGGGACTTAAATTTTGGGGGGAAACTTAAATTTGGGGGGAAACTTGAAATTTTGGGGGAACCTTGAAATTTGGGGATGAAATTTGTAGGAGTGGTTAAATAAACCGTGCCCTATGGGCACGGGTAAAGACTAGTGTATATATATATAGGATGGATCAAATGACCCCCAAAAATAACCCCCAAAAATAACCCACTACCAAAAATCCTATGTCCCCCATTTTTTCAGAAGATCCGAACCGTTCATCTTGATCTCCACCCTCTAAATACATGACTCACCAATTTTCAACCCGATCCCATGTGTTTTGCCCGTTCATCAACCATTCGTAAAAGTTCTGTTCATGCGAAACCGTTAAATTTGGGTCGGATGGATGAACGGGCAAAACACATGGGATCGGGTTGAAAATTGGTGGGTCGGGTATTTAGAGGGTGAAGATCAAGATGAACGGTTCAGATCTTCCAAAAAATGGGGGGCATAGGATTTTTGATAGGGGGTCATTTTTGGGGGTTATTTTTGGGGGTCATTTGATCCCTCCTCATATATATATATATATATATATATATATATATATATATATATATATGGGTAAAGGGATCCTAAGGTGCCTCCTTAGATTCAATCTAAGGAGGCGCCCCCATTTCCCCCCATCTCACACATTTTTTTTGAAATTTTTTTTCATGGGTTTAATGTTCACCTCATGGATGATCAACATACCAAATTTCAAGGGATTCCAATACTATTTGGGCCACCATCTACCCCTTGCAACTTTGTGGGGTTTTAAGCACGTTTTCAAACCGTTGAAGTTGTAAGGGGTAGATGGTGGCTCAAAAAGTATTGGAATCTCTTGAAATTTGGTATGTTGATCATCCATGATGTGAACAATAACCCCATGAAAAAACATTTCCAAAAAAATTGTAGGAGATGGGGGAAATGGGGGCGCCTCCTTAGATTTTCATCTAAGGAGGCACCTTAGATCCCCTTTTTCCTATATATATATATATATATATATATATATATATATATATATATATATATATATATATATATATACTAGTCATAACTCGTGCCCGCGGGCACGGTTCATTTAAGATTTTCCCTTGCGAAATCTTTGTTCCCCGAAATTTTTTTTAAAGCCAAAATTTAAAAGAAAAACAAATTAGCTTACAATATTTAGCGGCACAGGCGTCTTCGGCGTGGGTGCCTTCGGTGCGGAACAACAAATTCAGCGCATGCGCCTTCGACACAGAACACCAAATTCGACGTGGGTGCCTTCAGCGCAGAACAACAATTTCGACGTAAAACAACAATTTCGACGCAGGTGCCTTAGGCGCGGAACAACAAATCAGCGTTAAAAATGGCGCGGGCGCCTTCGGCGCGGAATAACAAATTCAGCGCGTGCGTCTTCGACACAGAACACCAAATTCGACGTGGGTGCCTTCGGCACAGAACAACAAACTCGGCGTAAAACAACAATTTCGGCGGGGGTGCCTTAGGCGCGGAACAA
The DNA here is from genome assembly GCA_030789695.1 of Scilla litardierei. Lineage (NCBI taxonomy): Eukaryota > Viridiplantae > Streptophyta > Magnoliopsida > Asparagales > Asparagaceae > Scilla > Scilla litardierei. The sequence continues at coordinate 152,851,764 of CM061137.1, read as the reverse complement.
CAAATCAGTGGTAAAAAATTTAGCGGGCGCCTTCGGCGCGGAATAACAAATTCAGCGCGTGCGTATTCGACCCAGAACACCAAATTCGACGTGGGTGCCTTCGGCACAGAACAACAAACTCGGCGTAAAACAACAATTTCGGCGGGGGTGCCTTAGGCGCGGAACAACAAATCAGTGGTAAAAAATTTAGCGGGTGCCTTCGTCGCGGGCGCCCGCGCCGTCTTCGTATACATATAACACGTGCCCGTGGGACCCTTCATATACATATAACTCGTGCCCCGTGGGACACATGTTCATTTAAAAATCTTGGACCCACTAATTTTAAACAAACATCAATAATTATTAGTTTCCCATCAATAATTATTAGTTTCCCATGAAATATCAGCAGATGGGATCGAAATTTTACAGGGTTTTGCAACGCGGGTCAATGAGTTGGCAGCATCTCCCGCGTTCATTCTCCCACAGCTCGCGTTCATTCCCAAGATGAGATTGTGTGTGTGTGCACAACATTTTTTTCATAACTAATATTAAAAGGCTATTCCTAATTTCAATGTTTTTGTGTATTCCCAACAAATTTCTCTTCAACCCAAAATTTTCCCTCCAAAACTTGATGTGACATTGCCACATAGGACAAATTCAAAATCTGCCCTCAATTGTTATATATATATATATATATATATATATATATATATATATATATATATATATATATATATATATATATATATATATATATATATATATATATATATAATGGGTATCATACGCATATGAGGCACCCCCTCATATGTCCTCTCACTGTGGTGTCGAGGACAACAAGCACAAGCCTATGTGGGCTTGTACACGTCCCCTTTATGTGAGAGTGCATTTGAGGGATACCTCATATGGTGTATGATAACCATTATTCTAATGAGTATCATACTCAAATATTGGGTTCAAGAAAGATCATTCAATAGGAACCCAAACATATTTAGGTTTAGATTTCCTAAAACCCACATGCATGTAATTTCTAGAGCGATGCACATTATTCACAAAATTATCAATATAAGATTCTTATCAAAATCACATGCATTCTTTGAAACCCACATATAAATCATACGATTTCTAGCATAATGTATTCTATGTGGGTTCACAAAAAATCTATGATGCATCTCAAATGATTTATTAACATGTGCATGGTGCAAAGCTTTGGTACTAACATTCTTCTTGCATGCAAACTTTCTATACATGAAAGCACAATTTTTCTTAGCATGAAAACTATCAACGTGATTCTTTTTTACTTTTAACAACATCATTATGCATGCATCATGACTGCACGAGGAAATAATACTCAAGCTAGCATTACTCCTAAACTTATCAAATATACAAACAAATTCATCATGCATTTGCTTGTGTAAAGATAAATCACTAAGTAGCATTTCAATTTTATCATTAATATCCTTGCATTCATCTATAAGCAAAGAATTTTCAACAACTAATCTATTATTATCTATTCTTAATTCTTCAGTAATCAATTTTGCATTATTTAATCTTACAAGAGATTCATCATGATCACTACACAAAATATCATGATCATGCATCAAAGAATCATACTTAACTTTTAAGCATTCGTGATCAAGCTCTAATGAACTAAATTTATTTTGCAATAACTTATATTTGTCTTCTAACTCATTATAATCATTACTTGAGTTAGAGATTACCTCATTTTTATTTTCTTCTGTCATGAGACACACACTAACCCTTTCATTTGATTGTTCATCTTCTTCATTATTTAAGGGTGAGTCATTTGAAAGAGATTCCTCATAATCATCAAACTTGTGACATACTTGATCGATTTGCATTAATGGCTCCCGACACAAAACTTTAAACTTTGTCAGATAAAGAGAAAATTAAGATTTTCATTACCTCATCATGAAGAGTGCCTAATCTTTTCTCTTCATTTGTCCACTTGAAGATATGTCTTGTGTGTTTGCAATAAGGCTTCTCCATGAGACTCCACATTGCACGATCAATGGATTTGATGTAGATCGTCATTCAAAATTTTCATAGACCGTATAGATAGTTGTCAAATATTAGGGGTTTCGTTGTATCATCTCCAAAAAGCATGTCGTGTGTTGATACCATCCTTGAACTTGGCTCTGATACCATGTATTGGGAAACACTGGTATCAAGTTCGGCTCCAAGTAACCAAGCTTTGATACCAATTGTTGGGACCTCCTCCTTCTTGATGATGATGACAAGTAGACACTAGAGGGGGTGATTAGTGTATAAAAATTCCTCTAGTAAATCTACCTAAGTTAACAATTAGATTTTCCTAATTTTAACTTAATCAAAAATAATATCTCAAGCTATAGAGTATGCAGCGGAATAAAAATGAGCAAGAGATAAATGCAACACAAAAAATTGATACCAAACGCAAACATAAGTATTACCCTGGTTTGGATACCCAAGTCTCGCTTGGTTCCCCTATCTTACTCCAGCCACCTGAGTCCCACTCGGTTCAATCCACTATTTCTCAAATAGTACAATTGCATCTTTCCAAGAGGTCTTGCGAACAACAATTTTCTTCTCATAAAAATAAACTCACAACCTCAATACTTTGATGATTTTCACTTACTCTTTTGGAATGAAACAAATTTTACCTATAGCATTGTTTTGAAGCTTTGAGGAAATGTGATGGTTATAGTGTTGATCTCCAATTGATGTTGAAATTTAAAACATATGATATCAAGAAATCTTTGGCTAAAGAATTTGAGAAAGTTTTAAACGTGAGCCAAAGAAAAGAGAGCTTGATGGTTTTTGAGAAAGCTTTAAAGCTTGATTTTTGCTCTTAAAATTCTTCTCTAATTTTTATCAAAAACCAAAGCAATCTCAGCCTAAATAGGGGTGGAAAACTGTGGAAAACCATCCCAAAAAAACCACACCAATGGACGGAAACCCCACCTTTTCTTATGTGATCCTAAGGGTGTGTGAGCTTTTAATAAGGCTTCAACAAGCTAAGCTAAAATAATAAAAATACATCAAAATGAAATTAATACATTGAAGTCAATGATGCATTCTTGCTTCTTCAATCACATTGTCTTGCTCCATTTGGTCCATGGTCTTGTTTAGCTCATCATTAATCTCGATGGGTGCTTTATTTGATTTCCTTAAGCGCCTGCATTCAAAGATATTAGATGCAACATTTTATCATCAAAACCACACGATGTGAGACTCAATATCTCAACATGTATACTCGGTTTACTTGCCTTTTACCGATAACACCTGTGCCTATGTTCTACTTTCCAAGGATGGACGAGCTCTCTATAATCCATTGCTGGTCGTCCTTATAGGTCGTCCCCGACTTGTATGACTGGAGTATCCCTCGGAGCTCTTCTAACTAGCACATCTTCTACCATCATGTACCGTTATGCTCTGGTAAGGAGCTGATCCAAGTTTTGGGATTTTATGATGCAGAGATTTCATTAAGTCTTTGCATCGAACCCCCTTCTTGAGTGCAACGATGGTCATCTCGTCACTGCAGCTCTCGACATTCAGCCTCTTTGAATTGAAGCACTTCAGGAAGCTTCTTAATGTCTCCATCTGTTTCTGCACCAATTGAATAAGTGGTCTGAGCTTTACTTCCTCATTCTTCCTACCATGAATTGTTGGCAGAAGTCTTGTGCCAAGCTTTTCAACGACTTAATAGACCAATTGGAAAGTCCATTGTACCACTCTTTTGCAGCCTTCCGTAGGGTTGTTTAGAAAGCTCGATTGAGGAAGGAGTCGTCAGCCCCTTGTATCTCCATTAATCCTTTATAGTTATGGATGTGTTCATGTGGATCATCCTAGCCATCATACTTATCCAGGTCGGGCATCTTGAATCAGGGCAGGTAGCAGGGCCGAGGTGATTCTCCTCTTCAAGGGGGTTTGCTCCTCACCCGAGCCGTTGGAAGAGCTCGGATGGCATGGGCTATCACTCCGAGGCTTCCTCTTGAGGGCTTTTATAGGACATACGATGAGGGCTGAGACTTCGTCCACGATGGCTCTTTCTACGTTGATCATTAGCCAGAGTAGGATGGTGGTCCTCAGCTACATTGAGTAAGGGTCGCGGGCCCCCGGGACCGGCTGTAGTTGAGATGTGGCCTCCAGTCTCGCCATCTTGAGCTCCTTCAAGATGAGTGGAGATGGGGCACCATTGCCGTTGCTGAGAAGGAATTGAATTGACTAGTAGGCTCGTTGTTGGCTGGGGCTATGAACCCATCCATCATTCTATCACGACAGTCAGTGCTTGAAGATTGATGCTCACCTCCCGTGAGAACGCATGGAGTTGCTCCAAAGTCACTAATTGTGGTTCATGCATTCCATGAGTGGAAGAACCGGGATCCACGAGGTGCAACATAGTATCCACGGCCCCTATGGTAATTGGTCTTTCAGGTCCTTTATTAGAGGATCGAGTCATCGTTAGTGTGGTTGATGACGTAGACGTTGATTCGTTTCCCACATACACGGTGTCAGTTGTTTATGGGTGTTTTCTCACCCTTGATATAGTTGGACGATGGTGAGGTTACAACAGCCGGTGTAAGAGGACATTGACAGCTGACTAGATGCCGGTCGAACCAACCTCGGGTTGAATAAGCCTCAGTCCGAGCTGACTGGATACTGTCTGGAGATTGGGTGAGCTACTGGCATCTAGCTGGAGACTGGGTAAGCTACTGACAGCTGGCTGGGGACGGAGTAAGCTGATCTCAGGCTTAGTAGACCTTGATACAAGCTATTGAGAGCTGGTTCGAGCTATTCCCACCAAGTTTGAGCAATCTTATGGCTACCTTCTACTTACTGCATCAAGAAGAGTTCGTTAAAGAAGGCCCGATCTGGGGTCCAAGCTAATTTCCTCCGATGCTTAAGTCAATTGGTGACTCAACGAAGACTCGTGGTAACTATGGTCGATCTGTTGTGAGACCAGAAGATAGTTATCGCACCGAGATATGGAGGAAATGTAGAAAGTTAGGCCAGAGCAAATCCTGGAATAGGAATACTTGACTGTCTGTAAATATTGTCCCAGATTGTGTGGATCATCCCCTTCTCCCAATGTCCGAGAGACTATATATATGTAGGATGTTAGAGGGTAACGTCCGAGCCTTTATTGCTTCTGGCATGAGCTGTCGCCATTGATGGAAAGTATAATGACTGGTCATTGAATGTCTTCATTACACTCTAATGCTTTAAATGAAGAATTTCAACGGTAAGATTAGCTGTCGTGTGCCTTAAATGAGGAAATGGTCGGCTTGATGCGGATGCATGTGGGCTATTGGGCTGAAGCTGTGGGCTTCATTGGGCCTTTGGTCCGGAGCCGATAATAATGTTGTATCAAAACAAATGGATAAGAATAGTGATTTTAGTTTATTTAATTTTATTAGTACAATTATATGTTACCTCGAGCATATGCCAAATTTGATATGTCAAAGTAAAGGTAAACACGTGGTTTAATTCATTTGTGCCCATAACACAAATAAGCACATTCATCGCCTTAGAATTTAGAGTTACAAGTTCTTTATCTACATCTGTCCACAGAGAATAAGGGTTTATTGGTTTGTTGAAGGGTGACTCTACAATTGTTTTTTAGTTCATAGTTGATGAATTACAAATCGATCATCATTCTTTGCTTCCAATAACTATAGTCGGATCCACTGAAAAGTGAATGGCATGCTATGGAATATCATTTAGAAAATTACGATGACCAGTTTGATGTTACTACGGTCTTTCAACTTGCTCTGATACTAAGTGTTGGTCAAAAGATGTGTAACGACCTGTTCTCGGGGGCCAATTACTTATTTGATTTATTTGCAGGTCTTGCAGTTTGCCAATGAAATCAGCATAGCCACAACTCAGAGATGTACCAAACACTCAACCAGTGTACGGACATTATTACAGTCTAAATTAAAATACAAACAAGCAGCAGCACTCTAGCACACAAATACATAAAAGGAAAAGTACTGAAAGGAAATGCAGAAAGGAAATACATAGCACAACACGTACACAAGCACAGATAGCTAAAACTCCGCGGCTTCTGGGTCAAATGAGGCTCCTCGAACTCTGGAGCAATCTCCTCAATCAGGTCGTCGTCTGCCGGTGCCATAAATGGAACCGAAGGTAAGTCACAACAATTCTAAATAAATAAAAGGAGTACTGTACAAGTATGACAAGGTAACTACGTACAAGCAGGCCAAAGCGAAAGTAAAGTACGGTGTCTGTACAAATGTGGAAAGTAAAGTGCAGTGTCCGTACAAGTGTAGAAAGTAAAGTGCAGTGTCTGTACAAGTGTAGAAAGTAAAGTGCAGTGTCTGTACAAGTGTTGAAAGTAAAGTGCATGTACCGTAAAGAAGTGACCGTGCAAGCTAACCCTGGAACTATGTGACTCAAGTAGGAGAGTATAATATGTAACCGTCGAGTTCATCTCTTGCCCGGGTGCGCTTACCCAGACGAATGCCGAAACCCATGCAGCAGTATATGTATTTTGCCGAAACTCAGGCAGCAGGACGGGATGCCGAAACTCAGGCGACAGGTCAGGAAGATGGAACTCAAGTCACTCCCGTACTCTCTCAAACTATGAGTTACCCCAATACCCCAGTGATGTGTCAAGTGTAAATTCTTTATTGGATGTTCCACAGGATGTTTCACATGTCGCTAGTCGAACCAAGACGATTGGTTGACTTTTTTATTGAAAACCAGAAAGTAGGATAAAGACAAGTCCAACACAAAAGATGTTACTTCCGTGCTTCGAGCACGTGGCAGTGTGGTATAGCACACAATTTACCCAAGTTGATGGTTGTGTGCTACAACCACCAAAGTAGAAAGTTGGTAAAGCAATCCTTGGTTAATTACTTTCCTATTAGGTCTCTAGTTCGGTACAAGTCAAAAGCCGTTCGGAGGCTATAAGTGGTGTTCTACAAGTTCATACGAGTACATATAACTAGTTTTCTAAGTTTAGAATCTGTCGTGACTTACATAAGTCAATGCGTTGTAGCAGGCCAGGAATGGATCTAAGGCTTCCTCTGAAGTTGGTACACAAGAGTTTGTACCTGCAACACAAAAATAATCAGTTAGAGAACATGACACTTCTATCTAAGTATTTTGTTCGTTCTGATTTTTGAAACTGGTTGAAACGGTGTCGGAAAACGTTCAAAATTTTTATATAAGCTGAAAATGAATATTATGATTTTACGGCAAAAAGAAAATATTTTCAGAAGCTCCTGCTATTTTTTATAATTTTCAGAAGCTTAAAAATCCCTTTAAAAACTCAATTTTCTTAAGTAACGTAAAGCTTCCGTAAATTCTTTCGGGTGCAAAACTAGTCGAAAATATTCGAGTGAGTAGTCAAAACAACCGTCTCGAAGATTACTATTACATATATTTTTATCACGTATCAGTGTACGTGAAAACAAAGAGCTACAGATTTTAGAATGAATTTTACGTATTTAATTTTTAGGCTAAAAATGATTCTGAAAAAACTAAGCGTCTGATCGAGATGAGACCAGCGCCATTGATCCAGAATATTATTTCCGATTTTTTGGAGCTAGTCTCACATTTTTCTGAGGCCTATATTTTAAGTTATAAATTTAAAACCATAAATATCCATTTAATAACTAATTAAAAATACGCAAATACGAAATTAATTTCGTATCTACGGAAATGCCATCACGAGTTACTCACGCACCCACCGTTTGCTATCGCCGGAGGGGGGTCTGTGCTCGACGACGGCGAGCGACGGGAGCTCAGGGCGACGGCGAGCCGCAGAGCGTTGCAGGCGGCGGCGCTGGGGCGAAGTGGTGGCGTACGGCTACATTCGAGCTGTTGGGCTCGCGGTGGTGACGTTCGAGCTGGTGGGGTGCTCCGATGAAGCTCGACGGCGGAGGGGGTGCTGTTATGTCGGGGCGAGGTGACGACGACGGCGAGAGGGCTCGGCGAGCGGCGGCGAGGCGTGATCCTCCGAAGGCATCAGCGGAGATCGAAGGGAGCGGCGTTTGGGGGCTGTCTGGGCATTTTCGTGCGGTGGCGAGGACTAGGAGCAGCTCGGGGCGATGGTCGACCGTGGTGGCGCGGCGGGCGGCGGTCAAGGCCGGAGGGAGAGGAGCGGAGAGAGAGTGAGGGAGCGTGCGAGAGATAGAGCGAGAGTGAGAGAGGGTTAGAGTGCAGGGCGCCTGTGCTTAATTCGAACAAAAATTCAAAGAGGAATAACTGTGTGTGCTGTGTGCATGGTTAAGAGAGAAGAGGGGGTTTAAATAGATATTAGTGAATGGCAAAACTGAAATTAGAGGGGGGCACAAATCTTTAATGGGGGGTAGATGGGGGTAGATGGGGGGTAGATCTGAACCATTTCAGATCTAACCAACAAAGTGGTGGGTAGATAGGATGTTGATTAGGGGTTAATGGTTATTAGCGATTGTAATTAGCAAAGCGGAGGAATACAAACTCGTTTTCGTATATGACTCCAAAAAATTACGAAAACATACCCACGTGATCGTATCATCACGAGAATCACGAATACAAAAACCATTTTGGGATTTGAGCTACAAAGATACTAGTTTTAGGTCAAAACATTTAGAAAGCGGATTTGTGGGTTCTCTATTGATTTGATATCAGAAAATTACGAAATTAATATGGGGAGCGCTAAATGATCATAGAATGATACTGTAGAAGTTTGAAATGTTTTGGAAATATTTGTAGAAAATTAATTCATTGAGTCAAAATGGTAATAATTGAAAGTGAATTTTATCAAGATTATTTAAAGGTATTTGATGAAATCCGAACTTACGAAAATACACTATAATTAGTTTAATGCTTCAAAATATTTTTATAAGAAATTTTTGAAAATATTTTTGTTAAAAAACTCCTGACTAACCATTATAAAGTAATTTTTTTAAAATGTTGAAATTACGTAATTGCGTAAATTGATGTGTTGAAAAATACTGGTCGTTACAAGATGGTTACTACAAACACTAAAATAGTGAATAGTGTTTTGTATTAAAGAAATTTAAGGTGTTACTTTCAAATTGCAATAAAACAACGATGATTACTGCATTAACAATCAAATCAGACTAGTAAAGTAATCACAAAAACCAAGAAGTTATCGTGTTCGATCCTTTAAACATACTTCGGTTCCCAAGCTTGAGATTTTACACTATATCCTCTTGCAACCCGTACGAAACAACAACCATACAACTTGACAACTATGTTGCCAATTGTGCATCAAGCTTTCAATCATGAGAGAGATTCAGTGAATTGAAAATTTATAAACTCCTAAAACCTTGAGTAATTTGTGCAAGTGAATCAGATGAAGGCAAAAGGAGAACATTCATGTTCAAGGACGAAGAACTTGAAGGATAGAAATAACAAGGGAATTTTGAGTTCTTTTCTTAAGAGAACAAATTTGATGGAAATAATTTTGTTGATCTCTAAAAGGGGGTTGGACACACACATACACATACATGAAAAAGTGTTCATAAGACGACTCCTTAGATAATAATCTAAGGAATCAGCTTTAAAACACATAATTGGCTACTTTTTGGATAATCCATTCTACCCATTGTGATCTCCTTCATTCAAAAATAGTTGTCTATTAAAGCCATATGATTTAGACTCTTTTTTGACCATTAATCAAGTGTCATTATTTGTCCAATTGAAGAAACAATTCATTTTGTAACCACATGACGCATGGTTGAAATACATTAAAAGTGCATGATTGTTTTAAAACAAGTATTGATGACACACGGATCATAATAAGCAGATCAGATCTTCCACAAGCTTTTTTATATGATTTTTGGCTGACTCCTTATATACTTATCTAAGGAGTCACCTTAGGAATACTTTCACACACACACACACACACACACACACATGATAATAATAATTATCATATGACATATGAGCTAAGGTTTTATATGCGGCCTCAAAAAAATCCACTCTTTCATATTTTTTGGATAATCAGAACAACTTATTTTAATCCTCACTTTTTTAAACATCAAGATATCGAATATCAGGTGAACTTAAGTGGTTTTACTCGTTGATCCACTTGTTCCAAAAAAATTCTATTCTTGCGGAATAGTTAAATTTGCGAGGGTGGATGAAGGAGCTAAACCCCTTGAGTTCATATGATATTTGGTGTTTTAAGATTTTAGAATATAAAGATCAAAATGAACGGTTTTGATTGTTCGAAAAATATATATGGAATAGTAGATTTTTTAAGGCTGCATATAAGGCTTAGCCATATTTGTCATATGATTCCCATTATTCTATGTATGTATGTAAGCATGCATCATGCATGCATGCATGTTTATTTGTAATTTGACACCCAAATTATTTGAAAAATGCTATTATAACTACTTTCAGCAGATAAATAATGAAAAGCCAACAACTAGAAACTATCCTAATTAGTCGACTAATGAGAGAGTTAGTTGATTAATCAGTTATACATAACAAAGAAGACAATATGCATTAGTCGACTAGGAAATATGTTAAACGAGTAATTGATGTCAGTATCAAAAAATCCAATCTATATTAATCAACTTTGAAAAAAGAGTTAATTGACTAATCAATGCAATTTCAAAAAAGGTTAGTTTGTCATAGTTTATTAGACTACTGATTAGTCGATTAATATTTCAAATGATGGAATGTAGTAGTCGACTAGTGAAACTAGTTAGTCGACTAGTTAAGGGTGAAATAAACTATAAAAATATCTATTTTATGTCAGTTGACTAGCATGGGTTGTTAGTCGATAAACAATACAATAAATCAAATGTTAAGTCCGAGAAGCAAGTAATGTTGGCTTGAAATCATTGTGTGATTAGTTTAAGTTAAATTACATATGATTTGTGATGTGTATGTGAGATCAAATTTTATACAATGTTCTATGAACAAAGGAAAATTACATCAATGATTACATATAATCCATAATGAGAATCCATTAACGAGCTTTGAAAAGCTAGGTGCATTGTCCAAGTTCTTAAACATTGTCGCCATTATCATATGCTTTATCTAAAGCTGCATGAATATGTTAGTACATATCATATATAATTTGATCATCATCAAAACTTACATAGAGTTTACCAAGAAACAACAAACCCAAATACAAAGTCAAAAACCCAAATCCAAACATATATAACCACATAGTCAAAAACATTATATATGGAATTTATAATCCTGACATAAACCCAAACATGAACCCAAACCCGAACCTTGTCTCCACCGAGCCCTAATCCGAACTTAACCCGCCAACCCATCATACATGATTGAAGAAAGCAGGCCGAGTTTGGGTACCCAAGAAGTTTGGGTATACCCTTAAATGGGTAAAATCAAACTTTATCCAACCAGGTTCATTTTATCCGACCAGGTTCTGTCCTGACCTAACCTATTCACCTCCCCTAATTACAACCCTCTTAACTCCACTTAAATAATACATCCAAGTATCTAACTTAGGTACCCAACATAGCCTAAATAATTAGATTCCATACTTTGATGCTTATACTCAAACCTAAATCTAAGTCCAAGTTTGGACCACGATTAATTTTCAACATCCAAATCCAAATCCAAATCCAAAATACATAATATTTGATTTCAAAATCTGATTTGAAATCCAAATCCAAGCTTTAATTTCAAGTTGAATAACCTATAAAAATAGTGCCGATAAAAAATGGAAATTTTAAAGGCAGATTTCAATAAGAGGAATATGTAGGTCAGCTAGTTAAGGAAGAAATCCCTTCATGTCTTTAAAAAGTTTAATCTTATTATTTGGGCGATCAGAATTGCACACTTTAATCTTAACATCAAAACACCAAATATCTAGAACCATGGAGGTTTTGCCCATTTATCCATCTGTTACAAAAAGTATTGTTATTGTGAAACTATTAAAGTCGTGATAAATGTATAAACAAATAAAACCCTTTAAAGTTCATTAGCTAATTAGGGTTTTGGGGTTTTAGAATATAAAATTCAAAACTAATGGTTCCGCATTGTCCAAAAAACAAAATTTGGACTTTTTAACGTTAGCCAAGAAGTGACTTTCTCCTGGGCTAGTTGAATTCTCCTAGGCTAGTTTACATAAACATTCCTATTTCAATTATGTAACCTCTTATTTAAGATCCAAATCAGACCCAATCACAATGAGAAATATGCCCCCAAACTGGAACCCGAACAATATTAAATTCGTTATCGGATTCACAATTAGATGTTGTTTAATTCAATCCACATCCGACTCGTTTAGACCCTAGCCCTATGTCGGTCAGGAATTGCTTCGTGCACCCATTATTTTATGCATGCCTACAAGAACATATTTACAAGTTTGCCATTACTCACATGCACATAGCACTTATTTACAAGTTTGCCACTAAAATTACTCACTGTACACAAACAATTATTTATTATCAAAAATACCTCTAGGGTGCGTGGTGAGTAAAATGTCAAGCGACGGCCGACGTCGACGTCGCCCCCTCATCTGACCTCCCCAGCCGCCACTTCTCCTCCTCTGACCTCCCCATCCCCCCCTCTCCCTCTTCCCTCACCACTCTGCTACCCCCTCATCCAACCTAACCAGCCCCACCTCTGCCTCCTTCGACCTCCCTAACCCCCCCTCTTCCTCTTCCCTCGGCCCCTTCGCCACACCCTCCGTCGAACTTCCCAGCACCCTCCCCCTCTTTCGACCTTACAAACACCCATCTTCCTCTTTCCCCACCCCCTTCGCCACCCCCTCCGTCGACCTCCCCAGCCCCCTCCCCCCTCTACCGACCTCCCCAGCCCCCTCTCCCTCTTCCGATCTTCCCAGCCCCCTTCACCGCCCTCTCCGTCAACCTTCCCAGCCCCTCGCCCTCTTCCGACCTTCCCAACCCCGCTCTTCCTCTTCCCCTGCCCCCTTCGTCGCCCCCTCCATCGACCTTTCCAGCCACCTCCCGCTCTTCAGGCCTTCCCAACCCCCCTCTTCCTCGTCCCCCGCCCCCTTCACCACCCCCTCCATCGACCTTCCCAGCGCCCTCGTCCTGTTCCGACCTCTCTAGCCCCCTCTCCCTCTTCCCCACCATCCATTTCAAAAGCCTAGTAAATCATCGTCGGAGTCCTCGTCGTTGTTGTCCGGGGGGACGCGGGTAAAAGAGGAATAAGTGGTATATTATAGGAATGGCAAAATTGCAAATACGTGGTTGTGTGCGTGAGTAAAACGGTGGGTGTGCGAAGCAACTCCCTTGTAGGTCCTATGCGCCCTTAGACATTGGGAATTGCTACACGCACCTACTGTTTTACTGTAACGACCCGATCTCGGGGGCCCGTTACTTATTTGATATTTGCGCAGGTCCTGCAGTTAACCAGTGAAACCAAAATAGCCATGATGCATAGATGTACAAAAATACCCAAATAGTGTCCAATTATTACAATCCATACTATACAAATGTCCCAACAAATATACATGAAACAAAGAAAGTACATAGCAAAAATAAACTGAAAGCTGCGGTCTCAGGGTCGAACTCTGGCTCTATCAACTCAAGAGCATCTGCCTCCATATGTACGTCATCTGCGGTGCCACGGAGATGGAACCGTAGGTAAGCCACAACAATTCTAAGTAAAGAAAAAGAGGTACTGTACAAGTATGACAAAGGTAACTACGTACAAGCAGACTAAAGTGAAAGTAAAGTAAAGTATGGTGCAGTGTCTGTACAAGTGTAGAAATTAAAGTGTAGGTGTAACAGGCTACTGCGGTAGCTAAAAGTACGACAAGTAAAAGTACGGTGACTGTACAAGTGTAGAAAGTAAAGTGTATGTGTAACAGGCTACTGCTGTAGCTAAAAATATGACAAGTAAAAGTATGGTGACTGTACTGGTAAGGAAAGTAAAGTGCAAGTACTATAAAGAAAGTAACTGTGTAAGCTACACTAGAACTACGTGACTCAATTAGGAGAGTATGATATGCAACCATAAAGTTCATCTATTGCCAGGGACCGTTTTGTCGATGCAGGCAGACCTTGTAATTTTGCCGACGCGGTCAGACCTTGTAGCTAGTTTTTGCCAACGCAGGCAGACCTTGTAGTTTTTGCCGACACATGCATGCAAGTAGATGAACCCCCGGTCATAGCTCCCACACTCTCTCTACAATGAGTTACCCTAAACCCCAGTGATGTGTATCATTACGGGATGTTCCACAAGATGTTCCATACGATATTCCACATGTTGCTAGTCAAACCAAGTCAACTGGTTGACTTTCTTGTAGAAAACCCGAAAGTAGGAAAGAGGATAAAAACAAGTCCAACACAAAAGATTGTTACTTCTGTGCTTTGAGCACGTGGTAGTGTGGTTAGCACACAGTTTACTCAAGTTGGTAGTTGCGTGCTACAACCACCGAAGTGGAAAGTTGGCAAAGTAATCTTTAGTTGATTACTTTCATTTTAGTTTAGGTCTCTTATTCGGTTCAAGTCAAATAGCCGTTCGAGGCTATTGGAGTGAAGTGTTACGTTGTTCGTACAAGCACAGAAGACTAGTTTTCTAAACTTAGAATCTGTCGTGGCTTACTATATTCGAGCTCGTCGTGGCAAGACGAGGTTGGAGTTAGAGAAGCTGGTGTACAAGGATTGGTACCTGCAAACACAAGAAACAATCGGTTAAAGCACACACTATTTTTCTATTTATTAAACTTGATCGGTTTGATTTTAAAACGGATTAAAACGATGATGAAAAGCGTTTTAAATTTTTCTATAGGCTAGATATGTTAAAAATAATTTTACTGCAAGAGAAAATATTTTTCAGAAGTCTCTGTTAATTTTTATAATTTTTAAAAGCTAAAAATCAATTTTAAAACTATTTTTCAATTAGTAACGTATTTATTCAAGCATTTATTCTGGATGCAATCTGCATCGAAAAGTTGCAATTGAGCTGTCAAAACGACCGTCTCAAAGAGTACTTTAACATATATTTTTCTCACTTATTAGTGTACGTGAAAATAACAAGTTATGTATTTTTAAAAGAAAGTAACGTATTTAAATTTTAGGCTTAAAAATTAATTCTAGAAAAAGTAAGCGTCCGATTGAGATAAAACTAGTGACATTGGGTCCAGAATATTATTTCTGATTTTATGGATCTAGTCTCACATTTTTCTGGGGCTTATATTTTGAGTTATGGATTTAAAACCATAAAAACCTATTTATTAATTAATAAAAATACGAAAAATACGAATTAATCTCGTATTTACAAGTTTGCCATTGCGAGTTTTACCGTTTTCATTCGTTCTTCGATCGTCGGACGTGGGGGGATAGGCGCTCGGCGAGGGCAGCGGCGACTCGGGGGCGGCGTCGGGGAGTGGTGGTGACGGCGAGTGGGCGGAGGATGGCGGCTCGGAGCACCGACGGCAGCGGCGAGGCGCTGGGCACTTCGGAGAGGCGGTGGGGCTCCTTGGTGGCGGATGGAGGTGATGCCGGAGACGACGGACGGCGGGGTCGACGACAAAGTTGTCGTCTGCGGGCGGAGGAGCCGGCCTCGGGCTTTTCGTGGTGGCGGAAGCGCTTGCAGGCTGCCGGGCGTCGTTGGGGGGTCACGGCGGGCTCTTGGAGATGGGAGGACGGCAGGAGAGGGGTGGTCGGCGGCGGAGCTGAGTGGATGGCGTAGGGCGTTTGTGGTCGGAGGGAAGCGGTGTGGTGGTCGTCCTCAGGCGAGAGAGCGGGAGAGAGGGTGGTGAGAGCGGGAGAAGAGAGGGTGCGAGAGATAAAGGGAGCCGGCGGGGGCTTCCTGGGTTTTGAAATGCAAAGAGGAAGAGAGAGAGAGAGAGGGTGTAATGCGTGGGTGTGTGAATGAAGAAGAAGAGCCTGGGTGAGGGTTTAATTATATAGGTTAAAAGATAAAAGGGTAGTTGGGTTTGTGGGTAGCTGAGGGGATGAACCGGTTAAGGGGAGGAAAACGTGAGGGTTAGGTGGAAGTTAGTTAAGATAATTAGGGGTAGTTAAAGTAATCAGGGGAGGGTAATTAGAAAGGTAATTAGTAAAATACACAAACGAAATTACGATTTTGCCCCTACTAGTAAACGTGTCCGAAAAATTACGAAAACATACCCACGGGATCGTATCGTCGCGAGGATCGTGAATACGAAGACCGTTTCAGGGTTTGGGCTACAGATATCCTAGTTTAGGCCAAAACGTTTAGAAAGCGGGTTTGCGGGTTCTAGTTTGAAATGATATCAGAAAATTATGAAATTAATGTGGGAAGCCCTAAATGATCATAGGATGCTACTGTAGAAGTTTGAAAACGTTTTAAAGATGTTTGAATGGAAAATAAATTCATTAAGTCAAAACGGTAATAACTGAAAATGAATTTTTATCAGATCTTTTAGAGATATTTGATGAAATCCGATCTTACTAAAATACTCCATAACTAGTCTGGTACATCAAAATATTTTTATAAGAAATTTTTGAAATCAGTGAAACTCCTAACAAACCATTATAAAATAGTTTAAAAAATTTGGAAATAGGTTAAACACGTAAATAGTTGTGTTGAAGAAAACATGCCGTTACATTTACTCTGTGCACGAACTTCACAACCACTTATTTACAAGTTTTCCATTACTCTCGTGCATAACCCACTTATTTACAAGTTTTCCATTACTCCTCTTTTACCCTCATTTGCCCCCCACCCCTACCGCCCCCCGATGACGACGACGAGTCCAATGATGATTTACTAGGATTTGGAAGAGGGGGGAGGGGGCTGGGGAGGTGGGAGGAGGGGACGGGGGAAGAGAAGGGGGGTTGGAGTGGTTGGAGGAGGGGAAAGTGGGGGTCGGAGGATGAGAAGTGGGTTGGGGAGGTCAAAGGAGGGTGATGGGGCTGGTGGAGGAGACGACGAAAGAGGAAGGGGGGCTGGTTAGGTCGGAGGAGGGGGATGTGTGGCTGGGGAGGTCGAAGGAGGGGGCGTGTGATTAGGAGTGAATATTGCATAGTATACTCCTTAATTATCGTCATTTTCTGCATAGATCGTATCCGTTTTAGCTCCAATATGTGTATAATAATGATAACATTAGATTTGGAAGCCCATTCTTTATTTATGTGCAAACTGATATTTCTATTGCTCATATATTTTTTCTCATATTTTTCATATGAAGATGGTCACCTCACGAGTCTAATGCATATTTTGCAGATTTTTTAGGAGCTCGGAGCAGCCCTCTGTGATTTCTAAAAGAAAACAACTGAGGAGTTTTTGGTCTATACACGGTCGTGTGTTACACTCCACATGACTGTTACACTCCACACAGTCATGTGGAGTGTAACAAGTGAGGCCAAAGCAGCAGCACACTGTCGGGTTCACACGACTGTGGGTGGTTGAAGCCAAGGATGTTGAAGCAGCTCCCCCTACACAGTCGTGTCAAGCTATGACACGACCATGCCAAGATGAGGACAACATGAACAATAGCTTGACAAACTTGGGGCAACAGAGTTACACGGTCGTGTCAACTTGACACGACCGTGTCAAGCTTGAGAGGAAAGCTGCTGGGAGAAGGATCACACGGCCGTGTGAGCTTGTGACACGGCCATGTCGACGCTGCGGCTGTCGATTTCTGGAGCAAAACCGCGACCCGAACTTAATTTCAATCAAATCAATCGTGGCCCTTGATTCAAGATCGATTGGAGGAGATCAATTGCGGGATTAAGTGCCTATAAATATAGGATTGTAATTATGGTTGAGGGATTATCTTTTACTCTTCATCTTCTTCCTTAGTTTTGGGTTTTTATATTTTCCTTTGAGAGAAGTGGCGGCTGAGCTGGAGGTTAGGGCTGGAGTTCAAACTACTTCTGATGATAGATTCCCACTTTATCTTTGATTTTGTTTATTAGTTTCTATCCTTGTATTGAACTAATAACTTTATCAATGTTATGAATCAACTATTGGGGGAGGAATCCCCAGCTCTTTATTTATAGGCAAGTAGTGAGAATACAAATGTGGGCTACATTGATATGGGCCTATCTTTAAGATAGCCCAGAATCTTAACCAACTCTGGTATTAAACTGTTCACAACACTCTCCCTTATCCAGCCATAGGAGTGGACTCTGCTCGTGAATACTTCGGGATTCTGAGCATAGAAGAGTCTCACATGGGGTGGATACTTCAGGATCCCGAATTGGTGAGATTTGCCTCGTTAAAACCTTTAGCTATGGAAAACCTTGTGGGAAAAACAATAGTTAAGGGGAAAAAGTACAAATTCTCCCTAACTCCCCCTGATTTGTACAAGCCCTCAAGCTTTCAGATCTCTTAGGCGTCTCATTTTAATCTTCTGTACAAGCTTCCTAAAAGTGGCAGTAGGAAGGGCTTTAGTGAACAAGTCTGCCAAATTGTCACATGATTGCACTTGACTGATGTCGATCTTGCCATCTCTCTGTAGCTCGTGCATCTAGAAGAAATCTGGTGAAATGTGCTTTGTTCTGTCGCCTTTGATGAAGCCACCTCGTCGCTGAGCTATGCAAGCAGCATTGTCCTCGAACATTGTAGTAGGTTCAAGATCTCCAGTCTTCAATCCGTTAGTAGACAGGATGTGGTGGACAACTGAGTGTAACCATACGCATTCCCTGCTTGCTTCATGGATGGCAATGATCTCTGAGTGAATGGATGAGGTCGCCGTCAAGGTTTACTTGATGGATCTCCAGGAAATGGCTGTCCCTCCATAGGTAAACACATACACAGTCTGTGTCTTCGCGTTGTAGGGATCAGACAAGTAACCTGCATCAGCATAACCAGCAAGTGTAGAGGATATTCCATTTTTGTAGAAGAGTCCCAAATCTGTAGACCCTTGGAGGTAGCGCAGAAGGTGCTTAACCCCGGTCCAGTGGCGCTGAGTCGGCGCTGCACTGTGTCTGGATAGCAAATTTACTGTGAACGCTATGCCGGGACGCGTGCAGTTTGCCAGATATAGAAGTGCCCCGATGGCACTTAGATAAGGGACTTCTGGACCAAGTATATCCTCCCCCTCTTCCAGCGGCCGGAAGGGGTCTTTATGTGCATCCAGAGATCGTACCAACATAGGTGTACTAAGTGGATGACATTGGTCCATATGGAATCTTTGCAACATTTTCTTCGTATATGTGGTTTGATGTAATAAGATTTCATCTTTTAGATGTTCAATCTGTAAGCCAATGCAAAATTTCGTTTTGCCTAGGTCCTTCATTTCAAATTCTTTTGTTAGGCTTACAGATATCTCAGCGATCTCTTCAGGAGATCCAATGAGATTCAGATCGTCTACGTAGACAACGATTATTACGAATCCTTTTCCCTTTGTTCTTACGAAGATACAAAGGCAGACTTCATTGTTATTGAATCCTTGTTGAACAAGGAATTCGCTGAGTCTGTTGTACCACATTCTTCCTTATTGTTTGAGACCTTATAATGATCTTTATAGCTTAACAAAGTAGATGACCCGATGTCTATCTTTTATTTCAGCAGGCATTGAGAAGCCATCAGGAAGTTTCATGTATATCTCCTTGTCGAGATTATCGTATAGATATGCAGTCACAACATCCATTAGCTGTATATCTAGGCATTCCTTTGCTGTTAAGCTTATCAGGAATCTGAAGGTGATCGCATCCATGACCGGGAGTATGTTTCGTCATAGTCAATACCCGGTCTCTGGAAAAATCCTTGCGCTACATGCCTTGCTTTGTAATGTGCGATCTCATTATTTTCATTCCTTTTTCTCACGAATACCACTTGTATTCCACAGGTTTGACACCGGTAGGTGTCTGGACTATTTGCCCAAAGACTTTGCGTTTCTGAAGCGAGTCCAGCTCGGCTTCTATTGCCTGATTCCACTTTGGCCAGTCATTTCTACGTTTGCATTCAGCAACGGAATGTGGATCATGATCATCGTCGCTTCCGGCGACGTGAATAGCAATGTGAAACGCGAAGTCATCGCCGACGGCTATACTCTTTCTGTCCAATACATCCACTATACGTACATAATTTAATGATATTTCAGTTTCTCCCGGCAGTTCCTCTTCAGTGGATTCCAGGAGGGGAGAGGGTATAGACACGAGCTCGTTTCTTTGTGGGGGTATCGTCCCAAGGTCTCCGGATATTTTTCTTTTTCTTGGATTTTTATCCTTGGAGCCTGGTGGTCTGCCTCTTTTCTGTTGAGGTGCAGCCAATCTGCTGTTGGTGGATTGCATCCATCCTTTGGTATGTCAATCCTAGCTGGAGTATTTGCAGCAGGGATGTGTGATTTGACAATCTTCTGGTTGTCAGTAAATGAGTTCGGTAATCTGTGAACTGTGTTTTGGATGTGTAAGATCTTCAGGATCTCATCCTCATATTGTTTTGTTACCGGATCATAGTGGGTCAAGCATTTTGTATCCCACGTTAACATTTGCTTCGCGCTAGACTTTTCGATGTCTAGGCCCATTTTGGGGAAATATGTCTCATCAAAGTCACAGTCTTCAAGACGTGCCTTAAAAGCGTCCACCGTTTGGGGTTTTAGGTACCTTATAATGGAGGGTGAGTCAAACAATACGTAAATACCTAGGCGACATTGAGGTCCCATCTCGGTCCTCTGGGGTGGTGCGATGGGGATATAAACTGCGCATCTGAAGATTCTCAAGTGAGAAATGTTCGGCGGCGTTCCATATGCAAGTTGCATTGGAAAGAGACTCTGCTTCCGAGGGTCTTATTCTTATTAATGATGCAGAATACAGAATTACATGTCCACATGCATCCAGCGGCAACTGGGATTTCATTAGTAATGGACGTGCAATCCATTTGGAGTCTTTTAATCAGCGACTCTGCCAACCCGTTTTGGGTGTGAACATGCGGCACCGGATGTTCAATTTCTATTCTCGTTGCCTGGCAGTATTCTTAAAATGACTGGGAGGTGAATTTCCCCGCATTATCCATACGTATTTTCTTTATTTGGTTGTCTGAAAAATGCACCCGCAACTTTATAATTTATGCTAGAAGCTTTGGAAAAGCTAAGTTGCGGGTCGAAAGTAGACACACATACGAATATTTCGAAGATGCATCGATCAGTACCATGAAGTACCAAAAAGGCCCACTAGGGGAGTGGATGAGTCTACATATGTCTCCGTGTATTCTTTCGAGGAAGCTTGGAGACTTGATATCCACTTTAAGTGGTGATGGCCTTGTTATTAATTTGCCCTTGAAGCAGGGTACACAAGGGAATTCTCCTTTCTGAAGAATCTTCTGGTTCTTCAGGTTATGCCCATGAGATTGTGATAAGATGCGGTGCATCATCACAGATCCAGGGTGGCCAAGTCTATCATGCCAAAGTAAAAAATTTGGCTGATGTCGGGCACTTCGGGTGCTCCGTCAGGTTAGCTTCCTCTCTCCGAATCTTTGTATGGTAGAGGCCCGATGAAAGGCTCTCAAAACGTTCAAGTATGGTTTTTGTTCCATTTTCTTGAGACGTTACATACAGTAATTCATTCTCTTTTACATTTATTGTTTCCAAGTGGAATCCTTTCAAACAGATATCTTTGAAACTTAGTAAGTTTCGTTTGGAATTCGGAGAGTATAATGCATCTGTAATTTTAATTTCCGTTCCTTTGCGAAGCAACAAGGTTGCATTCCCAGAACTTTCAATTATATCCGATGGCCCTAAAATGGTATTTACAGGGCTCTTATACGGTATAATGCTATGAAAGTAGCATTTATCCTGAAGGATCGTATGTGTCGAAGCAATGTCTACCAAGCAGTCATGAGAGCATTCTATCTATAAAGATGAGTAAAACATTTGCATTCAGAAACTATATTTTATTCAAAGGAAATCAAATTACATAAAAAGCTCTCATAAGATAAATTGTTCTGAACAAAATGCTTAGATAAATGTAATAGGCTAATCAAGCAGATCATCTGATTCGAAGTCTTTTGCTGTGAACTTGACTGCAGTGTTTACAGCCACCAGGTTTGTTTCAGCATTCTTTTTCTTGCTTTGTTTATACAGCTCCTGGAGATGCAGTGGGGTCCGGCACACTCTGGACCAGTGGCCTTTCATGCCACAGCTGTGACACTGGTCTTCCCAATCCCTCTTGGGTGGGGGTGCATCATTTTTCTTGTTGTCATTTCTGCGCCAGGTGAACTTGCGTTTCCCTTCATTCTTTCGCTGCTGTACTTGGCCCTTGGCTCTTTTTTGTTGTCTCCCCTTTCTGTGGTCTTTCTTTTCTTTTATTATCTCTCTTCTTTTTGAAGGAGATGTATGGTGAGCTTCTAGTAGAGGGGTAGTGCTAGGAGGGCGCGTGTTGTGAGTGGCGAGAAGAAGCTCTCTGTTTTGTTCGGCCATGAGTAAACATGACAGCAGCTCAGAATACTTGGTGAACTTGCGTTCACGGTATTGCTACATAAGTATCGCATCTTTTTCATGGAAAGACGTATACGTCTTTTCTAACATGCGATCTTCTGAGACTTTCTCACCACACAACTTCAGGCGTGAGGTGATGCTAAAAAGTGCTGAGTTGTACTCAGCAATGGACTTAAAGTCCTACAGTCTCAGGTTCTCGCACTCATATCGTGCCCTTGGGAGTATAACATCTCTCTGATGTTTATACCTATCCTCAAGGGCAGTCCACAGCTCAAGTGGATCTTCGACCGTAAGGTATTCAGCCTTTAAGGTCTTGTCCACATGGCAGCGAATATAGATAATGGCTTGCGCCTTCTCTATATCGCTAACATTTTCTTTTTCTATTACAGCAGTAATGTGGGACTTTGGCCGCAGGTGAAACTTCACATCTAGCTGCCAGCTAAGATAGTTTCTACCTGATGCATCCAGCACTTCGAAATCGACGCTTGCAATTTTAGCCATTTATCTAGCAGAGCACAAATATGCATGAATTAATATTTTAATCCAAGAAACATTTTCATGCGGAGGTAATATTTAATGAAAGGCTAAATGCGTGGATCGGCCAGTCCAACATAAAAAGAGTCCAAAGTCCATACAGTCCATATTACACAATTTACAGCTTAAAAGGAAAATACAACTTTGGAAACCCCGTGGGTCCCATATAATATCTCCAGCTTCAATTGTGGCATCCGTCTCCATGGAAAGTGGTCTTCTGTCTTTGACATTTACATAAGTTCCTCACTACAATTTCTCTCAAAAATAAAAGAAAAGTGCGGGAAATAAAATGTGGGACTTAAATAGCAGATCCAAAAACCGCATTTAGCAATTCATGCAGAAATATTGTGCTCATCAACATTTTCATTCACAGACATCGCAGGCAGTTATATATGCATGAGGATAAATAATTTAATTACTTAATAATTATTGGACCACTGGGCAACGTCATATACCGTTAGGTTAGGTAACTAACGGCAGAGCGGTCGCATGATCTTCCTAATTATTAAGCTTAAATATAATACACAACACGCATAAAATATCCACTGAATAAGCCAGTGATGCAACACATGAAATAATGATTTTCAGAAGAAATCATTTAATAGAGGGTTGTGCAAGTTGAGTTTATCCAAAAAGTTGGAAACGAGCTCAAACAGTTAAAGATGTTCGTCGAGAATGAAAAAGTTTTCCTTTTTAATTTATCCCCAAAAAGAGTCCCAAAGGTTCCCAAATCCCCCTTTAATATTAATTTTCGGTTCTCCGAAATTTCATCTTTGATCGCAATAAGCCTTTTATGGCTTATTATATCCCATTTAATTGTAATTTGCCCCTTTTAATTTTTTTTTTGAAAAATGGTCTGGGGCCTGAGGCCCGTAGAGTCGCAGCGGGCTTCAGGCCAGCAGTCTGGAAAATCTTTTTTTTCCCGAAAATGGGCTTCGGGCCCATCTAGTGTTGAGGGGCGACGGCTAGGGTTACCCGCTGCCCCCCTCTCATAGTTGCCGCCGGTCGGCAGTAAGGAGAAACCCCCCCCCCCCCCCCCCCCCCCGACTCGGGGGGATGGGGGGTTCTTCGGGCGATCGGGGACAGCCTTCGGGGGGGTGCGGCGATGGCGAACGGGCCGCCCCCTTTCGGGGGGTTGGGGGGTGTGTGTGGCGTCGCACGAGAGCAGGCCGCCCCCTCCGAGGGTGCAGCGACGGCAAATAGGCCGCCCCCCTTCGGGGGGGTGAAGGGGGGCGGGGGTGCGACGTCGCGCAAGAGCATGCCGCCCCCTCCGGGGGTGCGACGTCGCTCAAGAGCATGACGCCCCCTCCAGGGGGGTGCGGCGACGGAAAATAGGCCGCCCCCCTTCGGGGGGGTGCGGCGAAGGGTGGGGGGCGGGGTGCGACGGTGCACTGGAACGAAAAACCACCCCCCTTGGGGGGGTGCGGCGGCGCGCAGGAACGAACCGCCACCCCTCGCAGGGGGTGCGGCGGCGCGCAGGAAGCGAACCGCCCCCCTTCAGGGGGGGTGCGGCGATGTTTGAAACGCCCCCTTGGGGGGGATATTTGCCGTCGGTAATAGGGGGAGGGACGAGAAAAATATGATGTTGGGACGAAAAGTTCGTCGTTTTTGGGCGATTTAGCAAATCCCCATATCGATCTTGCGAGATCTATGGGTAGATCAATCATACGTATGATAAAAACATCGTTTTAGCGATTTTACCTTTATATCCGTCCTCTGGATATAACGACGGTTGAACGAAGCCCTACGCGGATGACGACGCTCGATTGAGGAAGCCTTGCACCGCGCGCGTGGATCTCCCGTCACCCTTCGCCTTCGCAACGATCGAAAAATTTTTTGTGGAAAATTTTTAGAGGCTCATGCTGATAACGTGTTATGAATCAACTATTGGGGGAGGAACCCCCAGCTCTTTATTTATAGGCAAGCAGGGAGAATACAAATGTGGGCTACATTGATATGGGCCTATCTCTAAGATAGCCCAGAATCTTAACCAACTCCGGTATTAAACTGTTCACAACAATCAATAAATATTTGTGTTTTTATTATCATGATTACCTAGAATCCTAGAATCCTATTTTGTGTGATGTGATGAATTTAGGGATTATTCCCTGTGTGCTTCCATTCATGTCTATGCTATTAAATGTTAAATCAGCGACATCGTCGTTCGCCGCCGACCGGCAGGTGTACACACAGAGGCAATTTTGAAAAGGTGAAGACTATCTACACCCCTATACATAGGGGTGTATGTAATCATTATATGCCAAAAAGGGAAAAAATCAAGGGAGGAAGAGTGTGAATGACTTGGTGATTTGTGTTATGAATGAGGGAGGCCTTTGGCCTCCCCTCCTTCATTACCCATTCATTAGGCCCCATTACTTAGAGTAATGGGGACCCTTGGTCTCCTAGAGGCTTTTGGCCTCCCCACTATGAGATATATAAATAGAGCACCATGGCTCTTAGCTAAGGTGACTTATTCTTTTGCTAAGAAATCTTGTCTCTTTCTCTCTTGAGTTCATCATCATCCAGCACGTTATCAGCACGTGTTCTCCATTCTTGAGCAAAAATCTTCATCTACATCCCTCCCTACGCGCAAGGAATCTAACGTTGCTGCGGCGGTTCGTTGGAGCGTTGCGGCATCCTAAAAGCGTTCGGGAGCTTGGATTATTATTTCTACGGATCATCGTCGCGTTCTTCCCTAGATCATTGATCTAGAGGTAAAACCCTATAATCCTGTAGATAAAATTAGACTAAATAATTTTTACATTGTTTTAAAATACAAGTAAAAAAAAAAATTAGTCTAATAAAAGAAAAAAAAATTTATCCCTATTACAAAGTTTTTTTTTTCTATGAAATTTTTTTTCCTTTTGCAATTAAAATTCTTCGGTGGGAAGAAGAACCGGAATGAAATCCTCCACTCCCCCCTGACGGAGGAGGGGGCCTTCCCACAATGCCGACCATGCCCCCCCCCCTGCAGTGGAGAGGGGGGCCTTCCGCGTCGCCGCCCCCCGCTGAAAGGGGGCAGCCTGAGGCCGAGGCCGAGCCCTGAGGCCGAGGCCGATGGCAGGCTGAGCCCTGATGCCGAGGCCGAGCCCTGAGGCCGAGCCCGAGCCCGAGGCCGAGCCCTGAGGCCGAGGCCGAAGCCGAGCCCGAGCCCGAGGCCGAGCCCTGAGGCCGAGGCCGAGGCCGAGCCCGTGACCATGACCCGAGGCCCGAGGCCCGAGGCCGAGGCCTGAAGCCGAGGCTAATTGTTTATTTTTGGCTCGAAGCCATAATAATTGCGACAAATAACTTTGCAGAACTGCGGAACGGGCCACAAGCGCTTATACTAAAAATAATTTTTGGCCCGAAGCCACAAAATTCTACAGAAATTCGGCTTCTTCATAATTTTAAAGAAGAATTAAATTTGCAAATTGAAATTTATGAGAAAAACTTTGTAAAATCAATAATTACATTTATATGTTCCTCTATTTATTTAAACATCTCTCTTGCAAATTATTATGTATGGTTTACTAGAATTTTTAAAAAATATAATCATCTCAAAGATCCTGAGACCGCTCTGCCGTTAGGTAATTAACCTAACGGTGTATGACGTTTCCCCGTGGTCTACGAGATAGTTATATTTTCTAGTTTACTTTTTCCATATTTTTTTATGCTTGAGATATATGCGTGGTTGTTTAATTTATGCATGTAGCATATAAACTGCGTGGATGTTTAAAATAAGTAAAAATGTGTTTTTCGGGATCGGCCATTGTATACCTATTTACTTTCCTTGCACTTTTATTATCTTTTGAGAGAATTTGTAAGTGAGGAAATTTGTATTTAAAAGCCCAAGCTCGATGCAACAGCACATAGAATTGATGAAAACTCCTTCAATGGATCATGATGTGGTCAATGTGCTTGGCTAAGTTTACTGGACCAACCTAGCTTGACTGGGTAACAAGTGGTCCTGGCTTAGTCAATTCCCTGGCCGCGTCCGCTGGACCGCAAGGAGTCGATTCATGACTGTGTAAGCCAAAGCTCGATGCAACAGCATAAGAAGACGGATGCAGAAATATGGACCCACCCGGGGTTTCCAAAGTTGTATTTTTCAATCTCTTTTCTTTGGACTGTAATCGAACTTTGGACTGTTTATTATTTTGGGTATCTGGCCGATCCCCGCATTTTTACTTATTAATTTATGCATGGTTTGTTGAATTTATTTTAATTCATGATTATCTTTAAATTGCATAGATAAAATGGCTAAATTGGCAAGCGTCGATTTCGAGGTGCTCGATGCAGCTGGCAAGAATTACTTGAGCTGGCGAGTGGACCTGAAGTTCCACTTGCGCTCCATGGCGCTCCTGCACTCCATTCTGGCCCCCGCAGTGGCCCAATCATCGGCTCCCGCAGCATCCGATGCATCTGCTAGCAAAGCCCCAGAAGCGGCCCTTTCAGCTGGCAGTACCTCTACCACTGTCTCTGACATGGATAAGGCGAAAGCTATTATCTATATCAGACGACACATAGATCGGACCCTGAAGGCCGAATACTTGACGGTAGAGGACCCTCTGGAGTTATGGACAGCGTTAGAGGCACGCTACAGACATCAAATTGATGTCATACTCCCGCGTGCCAGCTATGAGTGGGAGAACCTCCGACTTCAGGACTACAAGTCCGTTGCTGAGTACAACTCAGCACTTCACAACATCACCTCACGCCTGAAGTTGTGTGGTGAAGAAGTCTCGGAGCACCGCATGTTGGAAAAGACATTTACCTCGTTTCACGAGAAAGATACTATCCTCATGCAGCAGTATCGTGAACGCAATTTCACGAAGTTCTCTGAACTGCTCTCTTGCCTCCTTAGGGCAGAGCAGAATAGAGACCTTTTACTGGCCACTCATAACCAGCGCCTGGCAGGCTCAGCTCCTATTCCCGAAGCCCACAGTGTTCACCCCCCGAAGTGGAAGAACAAGAAGAGGGGTAGAAAGAACAAAGGAAATGCCCCTATGAAACCAGCCATTGCTCCTCCCCAAAGCAAGAATAACAAAGGGAAGAAAAACTTCACTTGGAAACGTAAGAACACTGATACAGTGTCAAATCCAAAGAAGACATGGGAGGACAAATGTCATCGTTGTGGCATGACTGGACATTGGTCCAGAAACTGTCGCACACCTCGCCACTTCCAGGAACTGTATCAGGCGAGCCAGAAGCCTCCGCCTGAAACAAACATGGCAAATGTGGAAAATCCGACGAAGTTCACTTCCAAGGATTTCGAAAATGACGACCTGCTCGATTGAGCCTCATTTTATCTATGCTTTTCAAAGAATAAATTGTAGCTTCATCTCTAGTATGCTTAATAAAGACGATCTTTTATTTTGAATGTATGCATTTTACATTTCCATCATTAAATTTTCGTTTTTGGCTTATATAGATGATGTATGAGTGCCTAGTGGACAGTGCCTCGACGCACACTATCCTTCGCGATGAATGCTATTTCAATAGCATAAGTAAATATGACGGTCCTGTCATTACAATTTCAGGACTGTCCAAAATAATCGAAGGATCTGGTGATGCAATATTATTGCTCCCAAATAACACAAGACTAAAAATCAATAATGCACTATTTTCTCCAAGATCAAATAGAAATCTCATAAGTTTCAAGGACATCCGTTTAAACGGATATCACTTAGAAACTAGAGATGAAAATAAGGTTGAATACATGTATGTCACTCTTCGTAAAGATGGCCAGAAGACCATCTGCGAAATATTTAAGGGACTCCCGTCGGGTCTCTACCAAACATACATTCAACCAGTTGAAGCCAATATGACTGAGCACCAGACGTGCCAGCCAATGCCACCATTTCAACTATGGCATAACAGACTTGGTCACCCTGGATCCATTCTGATGCGACGCATCTTATCTGAATCCCGCGGACATGATTTGAAGAACCAGAAGATTCTTCAGAAAGGTGAATTTTCTTGTCCCCCTTGTTTCAAGGGGAAACTAATAACGAGACCATCGCCCCTAAAAGTGGGTTTAGAGTCTACTGGCTTCCTTGAGAGGATACATGGTGACATTTGCGGGCCTATTCACCCCGCAAGTGGCCCATTTCGGTACTTCATGGTACTAATAGATGCATCCACAAAATGGTCTTATGTGTGCCTCTTGTCCACCCGTAACCTAGCTTTTCCAAAGCTGTTGGCACAGATAATTAGGTTACGTGCTCATTTCCCCGATAACCATATCAAGAAACTACGTCTTGATAATGCGGGCGAATTCACATCTCAAGTCTTCGAAGACTATTGCCAGGCAACGGGTATAGAAGTTGAACATCCAGTAGCTCATGTTCACACCCAGAATGGATTAGCAGAGTCCCTTATAAAGAGACTCCAATGGATTGCACGTCCATTGTTTATGCAATCCCAATTGCCGGTGGATGCTTGGGGGCATGCTATTCTGCATGCCGCATCTCTTATCAGGATACGCCCCTCTGGAGGCAATACATTATCTCAGATGCAACTAGCATACGGCTCAACTCCAGATATATCTCATTTGAGAATATTTGGTTGTGCGGTCTATGTTCCAATAGCACCACCTCAGAGGACCAAAATGGGTCCTCAACGTCGTTTAGGAATCTATATTGGATTTGATTCACCCTCGATTATTAGATACCTAGAACCCCTAACGGGGGACGCATTTAAGGCACGTCTTGCTGATTGTGAATTCGATGAGAAAACTTTTCCAAAGTTGGGCAAACATTCCAAGAAGCCTGAAGCTTCGGAGACCATTAATTGGGAAAATAAGTCTTTGTCCTTTTATGATCCGCGTACAAATCTGTGTGAAGATGAGATCCTGAAGATCCTTCACATCCAGAATACTGTACACCAATTGCCGGATAAATTCACGGACAACCAGAAGATCGTCCGTTCACACGTCCCTGCTGCTAACACTCCAGCTAGGATTGACATCCCTATAAATGGATGCAATCCACCCGCAGCAGAAATGGCTGTACCTCAATTGAAAAGAGGACGGCCACCAGGTTCAAAAGATAAAGTTCCTCGAAAGAGGAAGATTCCTGGTGAAAATAAGATTATCCCTCCACAGGATACTGAGCTCAGGACAGCTACCTCTCCCCTCCTAATTTCCCCCGCAGAGGAAACATTAGGAGAAACATCATTAAACTTTGTACGTACTGGGGAGGTATTGGACCGACATAGCACAGTCGTCGTCGACGATTTTGCGTTCACTATTGCCGTTCACGTCGCTGAATACGACGATGACGTCGAACCACTTTCTCTAGCGGATTGTAAACGCAGAGATGATTGGCCAAAGTGGGACGAGGCGATAAGAGTAGAGCTGGACTCACTCTCGAAACGCAAAGTCTTTGGACCTGTAGTCCAAACACCAGTAGGTGTAAGACCTGTGGGATATAAGTGGGTTTTCATTAGAAAAAGGAATGAACAAAATCTGATCGTCCGCTACAAGGCGCGTCTTGTAGCAAAGGGTTTTTCCCAAAGACCGGGTATCGATTATGAAGATACATACTCCCCGGTAATGGACGCTATTACATTCAGATTCTTAATAAGCCTATCATCTCTGGCAAGCCTAGAAATGCAGCTCATGGACGTTGTGACTGCATATCTTTATGGCGATTTAGATAAAAAGATCTATATGAAACTACCAGATGGGTTTAACTTACCCACAGAGATGAAAGAGATACCTCGGGAGGTATTCTCTGTTAGACTACATAGATCCTTGTATGGACTAAAACAGTCAGGCAAAATGTGGTATAACAGACTAAGTGATTTCCTTGCACAGCAAGGATTCACTAATAACGAAGTCTGCCCGTGCATCTTTATCAAAAGAACGGGAAAAGGATTTGTCATCATAGCAGTTTACGTTGATGACTTAAATCTCATAGGCTCTCCAGCAGAGATTAATGTGATATCTGCAAGGCTAAAGCAAACTTTTGAAATGAAAGACCTAGGCAGAACGAAGTATTGCCTTAGCTTACAGATTGAACACCTACGAGGTGGAATCCTCCTACATCAATCCAATTATACCAGGAAGCTTTTAAATAAGTTCCAAATGGATAAATGTCATCCTTTATGTACCCCTATGGTCGTGAGATCATTAGACGTACAAAAGGACCCCTTCCGGCCTCTGGAAGAGGGGGAGGAGATACTGGGTCCAGAAGTACCCTACTTAAGTGCCATTGGTGCACTTCTCTATCTGGCTAACTGTACGCGTCCCGATATAGCGTTTGCAGTCAATCTCCTAGCCAGACACAGTGCAGCGCCTACAAAGCGCCACTGGAATGGAGTAAAGCATCTTCTGCGATACCTCCAGGGTTCCGTAGACCTTGGACTTTACTACCAGAGAGGTGCCTCCTCCCAGTTACTTGGTTATGCCGATGCAGGCTATCTTTCAGATCCGCATACGGCAAAATCACAGACTGGTTTTGTCTTTACCTACGGAGGTACTGCTATCTCCTGGAGATCGGTAAAACAAACCACTACTGCTACATCTTCTAACCATGCAGAGCTCATCGCGATCCATGAAGCGAGCAGAGAATGTTTTTGGCTACGCTCCGTCGTCCAACACATTCTCCAATCCACTGGCCTGAAGACCGGTGATCTGGAGCCTACTGCCCTATTCGAAGACAACACCGCGTGCATTGCTCAGCTTCAGAAGGGCTACATCAAAGGCGACATGACAAAGCACATTTCTCCCAAGTTTTTCTGGACGCACGAGCAGAAGAACGACAAGCAGATTGAAGTTCGACAGATCCAGTCATGCAACAACCTAGCTGATCTTTTTACTAAGGCATTGCCTAAATGTACTTTTGTAAAGCTTGTAAAGAACATTGGTATGCGACAGTTGAAAGACCTGCAAGCCTGAAGCTTGTACGGATCAGGGGGAGTAACATGTGGGTTGCACTCTTTTTCCTTAAGCTGTTGGGTTTTCCCACTGGGTTTTCCACAGCTAAGGTTTTAACGAGGCAAACACACTTACTCTGGGATCCAGAAGTATCCACCCCTTGCCTCAGTAGCTGAGACCGAAGTGATGAATGTGTAAGGGGGAGTGTTATGAATGAGGGAGGCCTTTGGCCTCCCCTCCTTCATTACCCATTCATTAGGCCCCATTACTTAGAGTAATGGGGACCCTTGGTCTCCTAGAGGCTTTTGGCCTCCCCACTATGAGATATATAAATAGAGCACCATGGCTCTTAGCTAAGGTGACTTATTCTTTTGCTAAGAAATCTTGTCTCTTTCTCTCTTGAGTTCATCATCATCCAACAATTTGAAATAATTTGCTTTTTTAGCATACAATAATTACATACACCCCTATATATAGAGGTGTATTTAGCAATTCTCTTTTGAAAATTAGTCCCTTGTGTTGTGAGTTGAGGGAGGCCTTTGACCTCCCTCCCCTCATCACTCTCCATTACTCCCCACTAAGTTGAGAAATAGCTTCATTTTTTGCACTGCTGAGAAGAAGTCCCCTTATGTCATCATATTCAATTACTGAATGGGTGAGGTTCATGTATTGCAACTGATTTATTGCCATCCGCATATCTCCATTAACTCTCCTTGCAAGTTCTTCAAGTGCCATTGGATTATTAATTTGAAGCCCTTCTGCTATGGCAATATGCATCTGCCTCTTTGCCATCTGCTGCTTAGTAGGCTTCTTGAACGTGAGCAGTAAGCAGTAGTTAACAAGACTCTTAAGCTTCTGACTATAACGGTCATTACAGATGCAAATGATTGGTAAATTAGATGGCCTGTTTATTGGGCCTGAAGCCTATTACATAAACAATGACAATTAAAATGTGTTTAATTCTTCTTATGGGCATGCAGTCCATATCACAACAATAATTTATGTTTATTGCTTATTTGGGCCAGCAGCCCAGATAATTTAAATTGTAAATTAAAATGATTTTTGTCTATGGGCCTGCAGCCCAAATTAGAATTATAATTTATCAAGTCTGTTTAATTGGGCCAGAAGCACAGTTAATACAATTGAAAAATTAATATGTTTATTATTTTATTTGCTATCGGGCCTGCTGCCCGCTCCTAGCCCACAGGACTTGCGGTTTATGTAATTTAATCTGCTACTTTACAATTAATAATTATCTTAAGCATTGGATAAATACATTTATTTAAGTTAAATTGGTTAAACGGATCCTGAGACCGCTCTGTCTTTAGTTAACTAACCTAAAGATGCATGACGTTTCCCAGTGGTCCAATTAATCCCTTTTAACTTAAATATATAAAAAAAATTATCCAATATTTAGCTTGATGATTTTTGTAATGTCCGTGATATTGCGCTATTATTTGCATGTTGCATATATAAACTGCGTGGATGTTTTATAAGCTAAAATGTGATTTTTGGGATCGGCCAGTTTGATACACTTTATATTGTAACGACTGGTTTTTCATGTATGGATTTTATTATATATATAATATTAATTGTTGCTTTCCCTTCTTTGTGATTTCCATTTCCGTCTCCGTAGTTTTCATTTTCGTTCGTTTCGTCGTGATTCTCTAGATTCTTCCGTCGGTCGGCGTGTTTGAAGTAAGTCATTCGTGACGGGCTTCATAACGTCGATATCTTAGAGTTAGAACGAGCCTAGGAGACTTAGGAAACCATCCCGGAGCTTCGCGCTCCATTTCGAAACTTTTGGTGCTCATTAGCCGGTATAAGAAGGGGCACCGACCGACTAGATGACGATCCAGTCGGTCGGAAAACCTTCTTGAACCGACTAGTGGGCTTTGTTAAATGTTCAGGAGTTATTGTTTGTCGTTAGTCGGTCTAAGAACGTTGGTTGACCGACTAGGTTGCAAACTAGTCGGTCTGCAATGCTTCTTTAACCGACTAACTCATTAACTATTTTTGACACTAGTTACTGTTTACTCTTAGTCGGTCTAAGAACGTTCATCGACCGACTAGATGTCGAACTAGTCGGTCAGTAGTTGTTCTTTGACCGACTAAATCTAAATCCTAATTTTCGTCTGGGTTACTGTTTACACTTAGTCGGTCTGCGTTGGTCAACCGACCGACTAGTTCCCAAACTAGTCGGTCAGTGGTTGCTATTTGACCGACTAAACAGTACAGGAAACCCTAGTTTTGCCCTAGCCGCCACCAAACTCTATAAATACCCCTCCAAACGTCTTCTTCTTCTTCCTCATGACCTAAAACCCTAGTTTCTCCCCCATTGAGCCCCCATCTTCCCCAAATCCTCAAACCTTCATTCCAAGCTCATCCTCCATCATCCAAACCCTCCCTTGTCACAACTCATCTCTCATCTTCCTCAAACCTTCATCAAACCCCCAAAATCCACATCCAAACCTATTTCTCCAGATTTTTCCCTCATTTCCAGATCTGAGCCGGATCGTTCTTCAGTTGCCGTGGTTGCTCGGCATCGCTCCTCCGCCTCTTCACGGTAATACTCGATTCCTTTAGTTTTAGCATAACCCACATTGACATTTGTGAAACCCTAATAAAATGGATTATTAGAAAGTTAGGATCCTAATAAGAAATCGATTTGGAATCATTGTGCTAATAATTGTTTTGCCATAACAGCGATCTATTCCGTAGTTAGCTTGTATGACGATCTTCATTGCTCGTCAACCCCGGTATCAGGCAAGTGAAACTTGCATCTCTTGATTTGGGCCATGTCTTAGACCATTACCTTGCTTTAGCGTAAAAGAGACTAGACGGTGAAAGGATAGCCGTCTGGACGCCATTGACCTAGCTTGACAATGAAGCTTGGTCCGTCACCTTCATCATGCTTGTATGTCACGTTTAATTTCAATTAACGGTACGCGAATATCTGCTCATGTCATTGCATAGTGATTATTCATCGTGATTGCGTAGCATACGCTACAATATTATATTCCTGGCTCGTGTTCCAGAAGCGAGCCCTGTAGTTGGAAACCCCAACGCTCGGATACCGGCTAGGTGCACCCCTATGCCAAATACACTTCCTGGCTCGTGATCCAGAAGCGAGCTCAGTTAGTTGGAAACCCCAACGCTCGACACATATGGGTGGGGTAAGAGATATGCGGCCACCTGAGCCCCGAGTTGGCCTGATCCGCCACTCCGGCCAGCAGGCGAAATCTCTAGTGCATAAGTGATAATCGTGATAAGTGATTCGTGAGTTAGTGATTTGGTGGCTTTTGCTACATCGTGCGTGCTTGTCTCTTCCTTTAAACTGTTGCATCATACTTAACTGCCATGTCATTGCTTAATATTATAAGTGCTATGTTGTTAGTTACTTTCAGTTTCCTTGCTCAAGTCTTTCAGACTTGCTGACATGTGCCCCTTTCTCTTTTGGGTGTCACATGTTAGACCCAGAGCCAGAGTTACTCGCTGAGGGTGAGGTGTTTGCGGACGCCGAGCTCCAGCCCGTGTTGGACGAGGACTTCGTAGACACTGGAGATCAGTCTTAGTGTCTATGTCTGGTTTTTGTTAGATTGTTTAGGTTGTCGGTGCGTGTCACCTAGTTTGATACTCTGTTAGGTTTGTGCTTTGTTTGTCCTTGTTCTGGGCCTTTAGACTCTTTCTGTGATGTTAAATATTTTGTGGACAAACTTTGGGATTGGTATTTCATATCCGTCTCATTTTATTATTATTATTGTTGTTGTTCCGTTTGCGTTTACAGAGACCTGCTTTTTACTAAATTGACGCTTATCAGGCGTGCAGCTTCACAGCTTCACGCTTGAGCGGACCTTCTCACGTCTCGCCTCCATTCCACAAGGGCATGCTTTTCGGCGGGCTGTTCCGCCGAGGAGGCAGGCGTTTCTGATGACCGAGGAGGAGATCTCGGCCATGGATGAGGTCATTGCAGGTAACTTCAAATCTAGTTGTTTCTTCCTTAGTTAGTTGATTGCTAAATTATGTTGGTTGCTTGTGTATGAAATGTTGCTAGAGTAAGATTTGATTGATTAGACTGTTTGTTAGGTGTGGTTTTGGTTTGCACATTCCCTGCCCGAGTCCTCTTTGACTCAGGTGCGTCAATGTGCATTTTGGCCCGGAGCTTCGTGGAGAAGCAATCCTTGTCGACGTCCTCTCTTCCTAAGAGTTGGAATATCGTCACAGGGAACGGTGTGGTCTCGGTGCATCGTGGGTGCAATTCTTGCTCGTTGGTGGTTTGTGGACGTGAGCTTTGTGCTGATTTCATTGTCCACGACATCACCAACTACGACGCGGTCCTTGGGATGGATTGGCTTGCGAGCTTCTATGATACGATTGACTGTCGGAAGAAGAAGGTGGTGTTCGAGATTCCCGAACATCCGGTGTTTGAGTTCAGTCGAGGTAGCAGTTCGCTAGGTCCGGTCAGATTTCGGACCAGACCGGTGGAGGTTATGGCTATGCAGATGGAGTTGGAGAGGCCAGCTGTGGTGCGAGATTTTGATGACGTTTTCCCCGAGGAGATGTCTGGATTGCCGCTTGATCGAGCTTTGGAGTTTTCTATCGATCTTATTCCAGGTGCGCAGCCCATTTCGAAGGCACCATATCGTATGGTGCCAGCAGAGTTGGAGGAATTGCGGAAGCAGTTGGATGAGCTTATGCAGAAGGGTTACATCAACCCTAGTGTGTCTCCGTGGGGAGCACCGGTGCTGCTGGTGAAGAAGAAGGATGGTTCGCGTCGCATGTGAGTGGACTATCGGGAGTTGAATGCGGTGACCATTAAGAACAAATACCCGTTGCCTCGTATTGATGATATTTTTGATCAGCTGGGAGGATCGAGGGTGTTTTCTAAGTTGGATTTGAGGAGTGGTTACCATCAGCTGAAGGTGAAGAAGGATGATGTGCCGAAGACAGCATTCAAGACGAAGTATGGACACTATGAGTTTGTGGTTATGCCTTTCGGCGTAACTAACGCACCCGCAGTTTTCATGAATCTGATGAACCTGATTTTCTATGACTTTTTGGATAAGTTTGTCGTTATCTTTATTGACGACATTCTGATCTATTCGAAGTCGGAGGAAGAGCATGCCTCGCACTTGAGGACGGTGTTGGAGATTTTGAGGAAGCATCGGTTGTATGCTAAGTTTTCGAAGTGCGAGTTTTGGTTTGACAGATTTGCTTTTCTCAGGCATGTGGTGACTGGAGATGGTATTTCAGTGGATCCCGAGAAGATCAGGGCCATCAGGGAGTGGCCTGTTCCGTTGTCTGCGTCTGAGATTCGGAGTTTCCTTGGTTTGGCGGGATATTATCGGCGCTTCATTAAGGACTTTTCCCGTATTGCGGAGCCGATGACCAGGTTGACACGGAAGGATGTTGCTTTTGTTTGGTCGGGTGATTGTGAGCATGCCTTTGGTGTTCTGAGAGAGCGTTTGACGACTGCCCCTGTTCTTGCTGTGCCTGATCGCAGTGGAGGATTCGAGATCTTTTGCGATGCCTCTGGCAAGGGCCTCGGTTGTGTTTTGCATCAGCATGGGCATGTTGTAGCTTACGCTTCTCGTCAGCTCAAGATTCATGAGAAGAATTACCCGACGCATGATTTGGAGTTGGCTGCTGTTGTGTTTGCTCTTAAGATTTGGAGGCACTTCCTGCTGAGTGAGAAAGTGAAAATCTTCACCGATCACAAAAGCTTGAAGTATATTTTTACTCAGAAGGAGCTCAACATGCGACATCGTCAGTGGTTGGAGCTCATGGTGGATTATGAGATTGATTTGCAGTATCACCCTGACAAGGTGAATGTGGTGCCAGATGCTTTGAGTAGGCTTCCAGCGGTGATGATTTTGACTTCGCAGTGGAGATTGCAGCAGGATTTTTGCGGGTCCGATGTAGAGATTGTTCTTCCCGGGGAGGCTTCTTCGTTGATGTACATGCAGGTGCAGTCAACGATCGTGGATCGGATTAAGGCGAGTCAGGCCGGAGATTCGAAATTGGTAAGGATTCGAGGGCAGGTTGAAGCCGGTCTGCGGACTGACTTTTTGGTTCATGATGATGGCTCGTTGAGGTTCGGAGCCAGGCTGTGTGTGCCAGCTGGGGATATCAGAGATGAGTTGTTGGTGGAGGCACACAGTTCGCCGTATTCCGTGCATCCTGGTGGGACCAAGATGTACAAGGATCTTCGTCTGAACTTTTGGTGGCACGGCATGAAGAGGAGTGTGGCACGGAGTGTGGCCAAGTGTTTGGTTTGCCAGCAAGTGAAGGCGGAGCATCAGCGTACTGTCGGGTTGTTACAACCGCTTCCGATTCCGGAGTGGAAGTGGCAACACATCACTATGGACTTCGTGACTGGACTACCTCGGAGTCCGAAGCAGAATGACGCGATTTGGGTGATCGTAGATCGATTGACCAAATCAGCGCACTTTATACCATTCCGAGTAGGACAGTCCACTGAGGCGCTAACGAGGAGATACATGGAGGTAAATTCTTTTACTCTCCGTTTCTGTTTCCTTTTCCTAGCTTAGATAGTGATGTAACGTGAATCGTGCAGGAGATCGTGCGACTTCATGGAGTCCCCGTGAGTATCGTGTCGGACAGGGACACGAGGTTCGCATCTCAGTTCTGGCAGAGTTTGCAGAAGAGTTTGGGTACGCGTCTGAGTTTCAGCACAGCGTACCATCCGCAGACGGATGGCCAGTCCGAGAGGACGATTCAGATTTTGGAAGACATGCTGAGGGCGTGCATGTTGGATTTCAAGGGTTCGTGGGAGGACCATCTACATTTGGTGGAGTTCTCTTACAACAACAGTTTCCAGGCGTCTATTGGCATGGCGCCTTTCGCCGCTCTTTATGGGAGGAAATGTCGATCGCCATTGAGTTGGGATGACGTTGGCGATCGAGAGCTGTTGGGACCTGAGATGATTGTGGAGGCCGTGGATGTTGTCAGGAACATTCGGGAGAGGTTTAGGATTGCTCAGGACCGTTTTAAGCATTGGGCGGATGCTAAACATCGTCCTTTGGAGTTTCAGCCTGGGGATCATGTGTTTCTGAGGATTTCCCCGAATCGTGGAGTGATTCGTTTTGGGAAGCGAGGGAAGTTGAGCCCACGATACATTGGACCGTTTGATATTCTGGAGAGGGTTGGCGAGGTAGCTTACCGCTTAGCCTTGCCGCCATCTTTGGAAGGAGTTCATGATGTTTTCCATGTGTCGCAGCTTCGTCGATACATCAGCGATCCGTCTCATGCCGTGGATTTCTCGGAGATTGTCGTTCGCTCATATTTGACGTATGACCAGCATCCAGTGCAGATTCTAGATAGGCGTCAGAAGTCACTTCGGAACAAGGTCGTTGATCTCGTTCGGGTGATGTGGCGACACGGTTCACCGGGAGAGTCTACTTGGGAGAGAGAAGATGAGATGCGAGAGCGCTACCCACTTTTATTTCCGGACACGTGAGTGTTGGGAATTCCGAGGACGGAATTTTTCTTAAGTTGGGGAGGATGTAACGACTGGTTTTTCATGTATGGATTTTATTATATATATAATATTAATTGTTGCTTTCCCTTCTTTGTGATTTCCATTTCCGTCTCCGTAGTTTTCATTTTCGTTCGTTTCGTCGTGATTCTCTAGATTCTTTCGTCGATCGGCGTGTTTGAAGTAAGTCATTCGTGACGGGCTTCATAACGTCGATATCTTAGAGTTAGAACGAGCCTAGGAGACTTAGGAAACCATCCCGGAGCTTCGCGCTCCATTTCGGAACTTTTGGTGCTCATTAGCCGGTATAAGAAGGGGCACCGACCGACTAGATGACGATCCAGTCGGTCGGAAAACCTTCTTGAACCGACTAGTGGGCTTTGTTAAATGTTCAGGAGTTACTGTTTATCGTTAGTCGGTTTAAGAACGTTGGTTGACCGACTAGGTTGCAAACTTGTAACGACCTGAATTTTTCCAAAACATTTAAGCTAAATATTTGAAGTAATTTCATTTTTAATTGTGTTTTGTAAAGGTTGATCAGGAGTTTTAAACGGATTTCAAAAATTCTTATAAAAATATTTTGAAACACTAGACTTATTATAAAGTATTTCAGCAATTTCCGATTTCCTCAAATACCCAAAACATTTTTGTTAAAATTCATCTCCCAAAATTACCGTTTTGGCTCGACGAATTTATTTTATATTCAAACACTTTCAAAACATTTTCAAACTCCTGCAGTAGCATCCTATGATCATTTAGGGCCTCCCACATTAATTTCATAATTTTCGGATATCATTTCAGTAAAGAACCCGCAAATCCGCTTTCCAAACGTTTTGGCCAAAAACTAGTAATCCCGTAGCCCAAACCCTGAAACGGACTTCGTATTCGCCATCCTCACGTCAATACGATCCCGTGGGTATGTTTTCGTAATTTTTCGGACACGTTTACTAGTTGGGGCAAAATCGTAATTTCGTTACAAGATTTAGCAAATGAATTTCACTAAATGACTTTTTAACCTCCCTTAATTACATTAACCTAATCAAATTTATTAACCCTAAACATGACTAACACGTGGGAGGGGACACGTCTAAAAAATTTCCTACTTTAGTCTAAAGCTAAACCTAATCACTACCTAACCTATTAAATTCATTTGACTAAGCTAAGTCATTTAATACTCTAACCTATATAAATTAACCCCTAACCCTCTCTCCTCTAAACACAACCCGGGCCTGTATTATCTCTCTCCTTCTCAATTTCTCTCCCGCTCTTTCTCTCTCCCCCAAGGCCAACCCAATGCAGCCCGCTCCATCCTCTTCGAGCAGCTCGAGAGGCCCTCGCGGCCACGCCGAAGAAGCAACCACCGCTCCGATCTCCTCTCCCCGGCCGTGCTCAGCTTCCCTCTCCCCGCTACGACGGCTGCTCAAACACCCTCCGACCATCGCCTCGCCGTGCCACAGCTGTCTCCGACGAGCACCGAAGCACCGACACGCTCCGACAGCTCGAAGAAGCCGCCGACGATGCCTCCGTGAAGCTCCCGCTGCTGCCGACTGCCTCCCTCCGCTCCACGACCATCT
Source organism: Scilla litardierei (assembly GCA_030789695.1). Classification (NCBI taxonomy): domain Eukaryota; kingdom Viridiplantae; phylum Streptophyta; class Magnoliopsida; order Asparagales; family Asparagaceae; genus Scilla; species Scilla litardierei. The sequence continues at coordinate 152,811,007 of CM061137.1, read as the reverse complement.
TCGACGCCCTGCTACCCACGCCGTCGCCTTCCGAGGCTCCCAGCCCCGTTGCTCCCATCGCCGGCGTCGTTCCCGCCCCTCCTCCTACCTCGCTCTCCCTCCGACTGTCACCGCCCCATGCCGCCTGCTCCGCCCTCCACGGCGAGCCCCGCTCCGATGCCATCCGACCAAAGCAACGCCCCGAACCCATCGCTCTCAGCCCGATCCCACCACAAAGCTCCACCCTCCGGCGAACTTCGAAGCTCCGAGCCTCAGGCAACCCCCTCTGATCTCGCCGTGCCTCGCCGCAGCTTCGCCCATCCACGCTGTCGCCATGGTCCGCCGCCTCCTCGCGTCGCCACCGCCGGCCTCACCGCCACCGGCCTCGCCCTCCGCCAACGGTCGCCGTTGGCCGTTGCTCCGAGCCCCGTATCATGGGTACGTGGGGAATGGGACGAAGGGTAAGAAACATATACGTGATTTTAAAAACGTAATTTCGTAATATATGCGTATTTCCGTATTTTACAAATTAATAATTGAGTTTAATGGTTTTAAATCTATAACTTGAAATACAGGACCCAGAAAAATGTACGGATAGCTCCAGAAAATCAGAAACATCATTCCGGACCCAATGGCGCTAGTCTCACCTCGATCAGACGTCTAATTTTTCCAGAATTAATTTTTAAGCCTAAATTTTAAATACGTACTTTCTTTTAAAAAAATCCGTATCTTGATATTTTTACGTACACTACTAAGTGATAAAAATATATGCTATAGTACTCTTCGATACGGCCATTTTGACAGTTCATTTGCAACTTTCCGATACCGATTGCACCCAGAAGAAATGTTTGAATAATTACGTCACAAATTGAAAATTGGGTTTTAAATTGATTTTAAGCTTTTAAAAATTATAAAAATTAGTATAAACTTCAGAAAAATATTTCCTCCTATGATAAAATTATTTTCCTTATATCTCGGCTATAGAAAAATTTAGAACGCTTTTTGACTACGTTTCAATCCGTTTAAAAATCGAAACGACCAAATTATTTATATAGAAATGTCGCATTCTTTAACCAATTGTTTCTTGTGTTTGCAGGTACCAATTCTCGTGCACCAGCTTCTCTAGCTCCAACCTCGTCTTGCCACGACGAGCTTGAAATTGTAAGTCACGATAGGTTCTAACCTTAGAAATCTAGCCACTGTGCACGTACGAACTTGTAGCACCGCACTACTACGTGCTCGAAGCACGGAAACACACGCCACTTTATTGTGTTGGACTTGACTTGAAACATCCCGTGGAACGTTCATGTAAAGAACTTGTACTTGACACAACACCGGGTTTTGGGGTAACTCATAGTTGCGAGAGTGCGGGAGTGACTAGAGTTCGATCTACATGTCAAGCTGCCTGTGTTTCGGCCTCCTGTCTAGCTGCCTGCGTTTCGGCAAACCATCCTGCTGCCTGGGTTCCGGCAATCGTCTGGGTAGCACCCAGGCAAGAGACGAACTGAACGGTCACATATTGTACTCTCCGACTTGAGTCACGTAGTTATAGTGGAGCTTGCACAGTTACTTCTTTACAGTCATGCACTTTACTTTCTGCACTTGTAGCACTTTACTTTCTGCACTTGTAGCACTTTACTTTCTGCACTTGTACAGACACTACACCGTACTTTACTTCTGCTTGTCATACTTGTACAGTACTCCTTTTCTTTGTTTAGAATCTTTGTGACTTACCTTCGGTTCCACTTGTGGCACCGACAGACGAAGATCAGATTGAGGAGATTGCCCCATAGTACGAGGAGCCTGTGTACGACCCGGAGGCCACAGAGTTTTAGTTACTTTTCTGTCAGAGTGTGTATTGTACTATGTATTTCCTTTTCTGCATTTCCTTTCAGTATTTCCTTTCATGTATTGGTGTGTGAGAGTGTTGGTTGTTGTACTTGGATTTGGACTGTAATAATGTCTGTAAGCTGGTTTGAGTGTTGTTGGTACATCTCTGCGTTGTGGCTATGCTGAATTCACTGGTAAACTGCGGAACCTGCAAATAAACCGAATAAGTAACGGGCCCCCGAGAGCGGGTCGTTACAAGTTTGGTGGCCCACGCAGGTCCGTGCAAACTACCTCGTGAACAGTATAGCAAAACCAGGGTGTATCGTATACGATACTCAACTAAGCTGACATTTCTATGGATGCAGGTTTGATACTCGAAAGACAGACGGGAACATCTCGGAGAGCCCCAATGGAGTTGACCTACCTGGTCATAATAAAAGCCATTATCAAAAATCTAAATAGGGTAAATTAGTTGTATTAAAAAAAAGAAATCTTTTGTATCGGTGGCGCTCGTATGAATGATGATCTTCCTTCAATGGACCATGATATCGGTCAATGTGCTTGGCTAAAGTCTGTTGGATCAACCTAGCTAGACTGGGCATAAGTGATCCTGGCTTAGTCACTTCCCTGGCCGTGTCCGCTGGACCGCAAGGACATGAATCATGATTATGTGACGTCATCGATCTTATTCACTACCAACCTCCCTTTAAGCCTGATGACCTTTCATTTGACATTCTTAGAATCTTTCTATTTCTAGTTTGCTTGAACCCTAGCCACGTTTATTTTAAGGAGGGTAGCGTTCGAGTTTTCGATCATCAGAAGTTCGAGCTCCTCAGCAGAAGCAGATCGAAGGATGTTCAGAAGTACTCGAGGATGATGCGGGAGATTTTGAGACGAGCCAAACGTAGCATGCATAGGCTGTTATGTTTTTGAAACTCGTATTTCTTTTCTAACCCTGCTCCCATCTTGTACCCGATTTTTCCACGTGTTAGAATTCCTTCCCGCCTACCACCTCCCCTATTTATTTCCTTTGTCCGCTTCCCCACCTCGATCCCCGTTCCCGCCTAATACCGACGACTTTCGATGCCCCCCTTCTCTTTTTAACCCCTCTTCTCCTTCCTTCCCAAGCCACCCCGTGGTTCCCTTTTCGCTCAGACATCGCCCCTCCTCCTCCTCCCGGCCTCTTCCCCAAGCGAGCTCGCCATCTCACCCGAAGCCCAGCCAGCTTCTGCTCCACTCCATCGGATGTCCCTGCCATGGATCGTCAACCAGCCGCAGCTCTCATCGCCGAGGACCCGCAACCACCGATGGCCCTTCGATGTTCTGTTTTGGGATTTTTGGCCTTGGCGACAACCCTCGTCGCCACCCTCGCTATCGCCGCTTGGCTGAGATCTTGGGAAGCCGTGATCCTTGGGCTTCTCTTGAGTTCTCTGCCCTGGGTCTCACCCAGGTTGAGGTCCCGTTTAGCCTTCCTCTTGCGTCTACTCCTTTTGGTGTGCGGGAAAGCGTGTTTTTGGTTGTTCATTTGTTGGGTGATGTTGGGTGTTGCGAATATCGAGTATTGGTCTACGGAAGGAGTAATGGCGATGATTACTGGCATGATATTGGCCTTAGGTGTTGAAGTTGGATGTAGGCCTTGTGCTTGGCTCTGGATGAGAGCATGGATCCTGCCTTATTGTGGGATAGTATGGAGATTGACGGAAGGAATGCTAGCAGTAAGTATTGACTTAGAATGTTGGCCTTGTACTTACCTTTGGGCGGTGATTTGGACGTTAGCATGTGGTTGGGCATTATGGAAATTGATGGTGTTGGTACCCGTGGATTAGTTGATACATGCTATATTATGAACAACATCTGTGGCTAGACCCAGTTAGTCACCAGTAGCACGAATAAACTTTATGGTCTTCCGTTTTTATAGCTTGCTACTGGCTTATCACCTCAGGTTCCAAGTTCGAACAGATGTTGTCATCATAATAGCCCTCATTTTCATGTGATATTATCATCTCATGTTAATTTTAGGCTACCTGAGAAGTCGGAGTAACTATTGTGATGATACTGGTCTCAGGACTAGTTACGGAAGCTATGGTGATGTTAATAGTATATATTTATAGTAATATCTCTTGTTTTCTTGATGCCATTATATCACATTATATTTCATGCTATTAACAACTTATTTTCTAAATTGTAATCATTCGACTAGTTTTCCATTTTATCATTTATTTGTTTGGGCTTCTTAATAACAACAATTATTTTATTTTATAAAGTTTTGAGAAATTCCGAGGACGGAATCATTTTAAGGAGGGTAGAATGTAACGACCTGAATTTTTCCAAAACATTTAAGCTAAATATTTGAAGTAATTTCATTTTTAATTGTGTTTTGTAAAGGTTGATCAGGAGTTTTAAACGGATTTCAAAAATTCTTATAAAAATATTTTGAAACACTAGACTTATTATAAAGTATTTCAGCAATTTTCGATTTCCTCAAATACCCAAAACATTTTTGTTAAAATTCATCTCCCAAAATTACCGTTTTGGCTCGACGAATTTATTTTATATTCAAACACTTTCAAAACATTTTCAAACTCCTGCAGTAGCATCCTATGATCATTTAGGGCCTCCCACATTAATTTCATAATTTTCGGATATCATTTCAGTAAAGAACCCGCAAATCCGCTTTCCAAACGTTTTGGCCAAAAACTAGTATTCCCGTAGCCCAAACCCTGAAACGGACTTCGTATTCGCCATCCTCACGTCAATACGATCCCGTGGGTATGTTTTCGTAATTTTTCGGACACGTTTACTAGTTGGGGCAAAATCGTAATTTCGTTACAAGATTTAGCAAATGAATTTCACTAAATGACTTTTTAACCTCCCTTAATTACATTAACCTAATCAAATTTATTAACCCTAAACATGACTAACACGTGGGAGGGGACACGTCTAAAAAATTTCCTACTTTAGTCTAAAGCTAAACCTAATCACTACCTAACCTATTAAATTCATTTGACTAAGCTAAGTCATTTAATACTCTAACCTATATAAATTAACCCCTAACCCTCTCTCCTCTAAACACAACCCGGGCCTGTATTATCTCTCTCCTTCTCAATTTCTCTCCCGCTCTTTCTCTCTCCCCCAAGGCCAACCCAATGCAGCCCGCTCCATCCTCTTCGAGCAGCTCGAGAGGCCCTCGCGTCCACGCCGAAGAAGCAACCACCGCTCCGATCTCCTCTCCCCGGCCATGCTCAGCTTCCCTCTCCCCGCTACGACGGCTGCTCAAACACCCTCCGACCATCGCCTCGCCGTGCCACAGCTGTCTCCGACGAGCACCGAAGCACCGACACGCTCCGACAGCTCGAAGAAGCCGCCGACGATGCCTCCGTGAAGCTCCCGCTGCCGCCGACTGCCTCCCTCCACTCCACGACCATCTTCGACGCCCTGCTACCCACGCCGTCGCCTTCCGAGGCTCCCAGCCCCGTTGCTCCCATCGCCGGCGTCGTTCCCGCCCCTCCTCCTACCTCGCTCTCCCTCCGACTGTCACCGCCCCATGCCGCCTGCTCCGCCCTCCACGGCGAGCCCCGCTCCGATGCCATCCGACCAAAGCAACGCCCCGAACCCATCGCTCTCAGCCCGATCCCACCACAAAGCTCCACCCTCCGGCGAACTTCGAAGCTCCGAGCCTCAGGCAACCCCCTCTGATCTCGCCGTGCCTCGCCGCAGCTTCGCCCATCCACGCTGTCGCCATGGTCCGCCGCCTCCTCGCGTCGCCACCGCCGGCCTCACCGCCACCGGCCTCGCCCTCCGCCAACGGTCGCCGTTGGCCGTTGCTCCGAGCCCCGTATCATGGGTACGTGGGGAATGGGACGAAGGGTAAGAAACATATACGTGATTTTAAAAACGTAATTTCGTAATATATGCGTATTTCCGTATTTTACAAATTAATAATTGAGTTTAATGGTTTTAAATCTATAACTTGAAATACAGGACCCAGAAAAATGTACGGATAGCTCCAGAAAATCAGAAACATCATTCCGGACCCAATGGCGCTAGTCTCACCTCGATCAGACGTCTAATTTTTCCAGAATTAATTTTTAAGCCTAAATTTTAAATACGTACTTTCTTTTAAAAAAATCCGTATCTTGATATTTTTACGTACACTACTAAGTGATAAAAATATATGCTATAGTACTCTTCGATACGGCCATTTTGACAGTTCATTTGCAACTTTCCGATACCGATTGCACCCAGAAGAAATGTTTGAATAATTACGTCACAAATTGAAAATTGGGTTTTAAATTGATTTTAAGCTTTTAAAAATTATAAAAATTAGTATAAACTTCAGAAAAATATTTCCTCCTACGATAAAATTATTTTCCTTATATCTCGGCTATAGAAAAATTTAGAACGCTTTTTGACTACGTTTCAATCCGTTTAAAAATCGAAACGACCAAATTATTTATATAGAAATGTCGCATTCTTTAACCAATTGTTTCTTGTGTTTGCAGGTACCAATTCTCGTGCACCAGCTTCTCTAGCTCCAACCTCGTCTTGCCACGACGAGCTTGAAATTGTAAGTCACGATAGGTTCTAACCTTAGAAATCTAGCCACTGTGCCCGTACGAACTTGTAGCACCGCACTACTACGTGCTCGAAGCACGGAAACACACGCCACTTTATTGTGTTGGACTTGACTTGAAACATCCCGTGGAACGTTCATGTAAAGAACTTGTACTTGACACAACACCGGGTTTTGGGGTAACTCATAGTTGCGAGAGTGCGGGAGTGACTAGAGTTCGATCTACATGTCAAGCTGCCTGTGTTTCGGCCTCCTGTCTAGCTGCCTGCGTTTCGGCAAACCATCCTGCTGCCTGGGTTCCGGCAATCGTCTGGGTAGCACCCAGGCAAGAGACGAACTGAACGGTCACATATTGTACTCTCCGACTTGAGTCACGTAGTTATAGTGGAGCTTGCACAGTTACTTCTTTACAGTCATGCACTTTACTTTCTGCACTTGTAGCACTTTACTTTCTGCACTTGTAGCACTTTACTTTCTGCACTTGTACAGACACTACACCGTACTTTACTTCTGCTTGTCATACTTGTACAGTACTCCTTTTCTTTGTTTAGAATCTTTGTGACTTACCTTCGGTTCCACTTGTGGCACCGACAGACGAAGATCAGATTGAGGAGATTGCCCCATAGTACGAGGAGCCTGTGTACGACCCGGAGGCCACAGAGTTTTAGTTACTTTTCTGTCAGAGTGTGTATTGTACTATGTATTTCCTTTTCTGCATTTCCTTTCAGTATTTCCTTTCATGTATTGGTGTGAGAGAGTGTTGGTTGTTGTACTTGGATTTGGACTGTAATAATGTCTGTAAGCTGGTTTGAGTGTTGTTGGTACATCTCTGCGTTGTGGCTATGCTGAATTCACTGGTAAACTGCGGAACCTGCAAATAAACCGAATAAGTAACGGGCCCCCGAGAGCGGGTCGTTACAAAACTAGTCGGTCTGCAATGCTTCTTTAACCGACTAACTCATTAACTATGTTTGACACTAGTTACTGTTTACTCTTAGTCGGTCTAAGAACGTTCATCGACCGACTAGATGTCGAACTAGTCGGTCAGTAGTTGTTCTTTGACCGACTAAATCTAAATCCTAATTTTCGTCTGGGTTACTGTTTACACTTAGTCGGTCTGCGTTGGTCAACCGACCGACTAGTTCCCAAACTAGTCGGTCAGTGGTTGCTCTTTGACCGACTAAACAGTACAGGAAACCCTAGTTTTGCCCTAGCCGCCACCAAACTCTATAAATACCCCTCCAAATATTTTCTTCTTCTTTCTCATGACCTAAAACCCTAGTTTCTCCCCCATTGAGCCCCCATCTTCCCCAAATCCTCAAACCTTCATTCCAAGCTCATCCTCCATCATCCAAACCCTCCCTTGTCACAACCCATCTCTCATCTTCCTCAAACCTTCATCAAACCCCCAAAATCCACATCCAAACCTATTTCTCCAGATTTTTCCCTCATTTCCAGATTTGAGCCGGATCGTTCTTCCGTTGCCGTGGTTGCTCGGCATCGCTCCTCCGCCTCTTCACGGTAATACTCGATTCCTTTATTTTTAGCATAACCCACATTGACATTTGTGAAACCCTAATAAAATGGATTATTAGAAAGTTAGGATCCTAATAGGAAATCGATTTGGAATCATTGTGCTAATAATTGTCTTGCCATAACAGCGATCTATTCCGTAGTTAGCTTGTGTGACGATCTTCATTGCTCGTCAACCCCGGTATCAGGCAAGTGAAACTTGCATCTCTTGATTTGGGCCATGTCTTAGGCCATTACCTTGCTTTAGCGTAAAAGAGACTAGACGGTGAAAGGATAGCCGTCTGGACGCCATTGACCTAGCTTGACAATGAAGCTTGGTTCGTCACCTTCATCATGCTTGTATGTCACGTTTAATTTCAATTAACGGTACGCGAATATCTGCTCATGTCATTGCATAGTGATTATTCATCATGATTGCGTAGCACACGCTACAATATTATATTCCTGGCTCGTGTTCCAGAAGCGAGCCCTGTAGTTGGAAACCCCAACGCTCGGATACCGCCTAGGTGCACCCCTATGCCAAATACACTTCCTGGCTCGTGATCCAGAAGCGAGCTCAGTTAGTTGGAAACCCCAACGCTCGACACATATGGGTGGGGTAAGAGATATGCGGCCACCTGAGCCCCGAGTTGGCCTAATCCGCCACTCCGGCCAGCAGGCGAAATCTCCAGTGCATAAGTGATAATCGTGATAAGTGATTCGTGAGTTAGTGATTTGGTGGCTTTTGCTACATCGTGCGTGCTTGTCTCTTCCTTTAAACTGTTGCATCATACTTAACTGCCATGTCATTGCTTAATATTATAAGTGCTAGGTTGTTAGTTACTTTCAGTTTCCTTGCTCAAGTCTTTCAGACTTGCTGACATGTGCCCCTTTCTCTTTTGGGTGTCACATGTTAGACCCTGAGCCAGAGTTACTCGCTGAGGGTGAGGTGTTTGCGGACGCCGAGCTCGAGCCCGTGTTGGACGAGGACTTCGTAGACACTGGAGATCAGTCTTAGTGTCTATGTCTGGTTTTTGTTAGATTGTTTAGGTTGTCGGTGCGTGGCACCTAGTTTGATACTCTGTTAGGTTTGTGCTTTGTTTGGCCTTGTTCTGGGCCTTTAGACTCTTTCTTGTTAGCCTGGTGGCTTTTTCTGTGATGTTAAATATTTTGTGGACAAACTTTGGGATTGGTATTTCATATCCGTCTCATTTTATTATTATTATTGTTGTTGTTCCGTTTGCGTTTACAGGGACCTGCTTTTTACTAAATTGACGCTTATCAGGCGTGCAGCTTCACAGCTCCACGCTTGAGCGGACCTTCTCACGTCTCGCCTCCATTTTAGGGAAGCGGGGCGTGACATATATTCATTGCAATTTTATTTTCTTTTTAAGAGAATTTGTAAGTGAGGATTATATGTATTTATGTCAAAGACTGGTGTACCGACAAAATGAAGACGGAAGCGTAAATTTGAAAATATATGGACCCATTCTGGGTTTCCAAGTTGTATTTTTCTTTTCTTTATGGACTGTATATTCGGACTTTGGACTTTGTATTTTTTATGGGTATTTGGCCGATCCCCACATTTTACTTATTTTATTTTTTATGCGTGAATTTCAATTTTAATTAATTCATGCTTATTTTAAATTGCGTAGATAAATGGCAAAATTGGCAAGTGTCGATTTCGAAGTCCTAGATTCTGCAGGAAAAAATTACCTGAGTTGGCGAGTGGACCTGAAGTTCCACTTGCGTTCGATGGCCCTCCTTGGCTCCATTTTGGCTCCTCCTTCGGCCCCAGCAACGACCGATGCTTCTGCTACATCTAGCAGTAGCACTCCTACCACTGTCTCCGATATGGATAAGGCGAAAGCCATAATCTACATTAGGAAACATATAGATCGGACCTTAAAGGCCGAATACTTAACAGTATAGGACCCAAAAGAACTGTGGACAGCGCTGGAGACACGGTATAAACATCAAATTGATGTTATATTACCGTGTGTGTAACGGCCTGTTTTTATCAAGACAACTATTTACGCATTTAACCTATTTTCAAATTTCTTTTAAAGAATTTTATAATGGTTTGTCAGGAGTTTTACGATTTCAAAAATTTCTTATAAAAATATTTTGAAGTATCAGGCTAGTTACGAAGTATTTTAGTAAGTTTGAGTTTCATCAAATACCTCTAAAAGATCTGATAAAAATTCATTTTCAGTAATTACTGTTTTGGCTTAATGAATTTATTTTCTATACAAACATCATCAAAACATTTTCAAACTTCTACGGTAATATTCTATGATCATTTAGGGCTTCCCATATTTATCTCGTAATTTTCTGATATCATTTCAATAGAGAACCCGCAAACCCGCTTTCTAAACGTTTTGGCCTAAAACTAGTATCTATGTAGCTCAAACCCTGAAAAGGACTTTGTATTCGCCATCCTCGCGACGATACGGTCCCGTAGGTATGTTTTCGTAATTTTTCGGACACGTTTACTAGTAGGGGCAAAATCGTAATTTCAGTTTTGTATTTTACTAATGGGAGTTTTACTTTTTACTAATTACTTTTTAACCTATCCTAATTACCCTAACTACCTACCCTAACCATGACTAACACATGGGAAGGGGAACGTTCACATTTTCCTACCCTAGTCCACACTAACACCTAATCACTACCTAACATTATTAATTTCCCTTTGACTAAGTATTAATTAACATCTTAATTTTTAATTATATAATTTGTTATATAATAACCCCAAACCCCACAGACACACGCACACAGCCCGCTCTCTCTCTCCCGCATCTCTCTTTCACCCTCTTCCTCGCACACACTCTCTCTCCTCCACTGCTCTCTTCTCCCGCCCTCCGACCACCGCCGAGCCCGCCTCCCTCCTCGTCGCCGTCCTCCGCCACGGGAGCCCCGAGCAGCGCCGTGCCCGCCGCCGTGCAACGGCCCCGCAACGCCGAGGCGAGCTTCCCACGCCCACGCCGACCACGACGCCTCCGCCCCTCTCCCTGTGCACCCCCGCCCGCCGGCTGCTCCGACCGCCATCGCCGCCGCCGTCAGATCCGCCCCCACGCCGCCGCATTCCACAGCAGCACCTCGCTGCTCCGACCTCCTCGCTCAGCCCCTCACCCCCGACCCAAGCCGCGTCGAGCTGCATCCGCCTCCGCCGCTGCCCCCCGCCGCCGGCGCCGCCCGCCGCTGCCCCCGCTCCGCCCCGTTCCTCCTCCCGCCTCCGCAGGCGCCGCCCGAGCACCCCGTGGCACCGGCGAAGCCCTCCCCAAGCGACGAGCGTAACGATGGATGCGTAAGTTGTCGATGGCACAACCGTAATTACGAAGATTTTCGTATTTTTCGTAATTTTAATTAATTATTAAATACTTATTATGGTTTTTAATCTATAACTAATTATACAGGGGCCAGAAAAATGAGTGGATAGTCCCAGAAAATCAGAAACGACATTTCGGATCCAATGGCGCTGGTCTTACCTTGACCAGACGCCTACTTTTGTCGGAATGATTTTTCGAACCTGAAGATTAAATAGGTTTAATTCATTCTAAAAATCGTAACTAGCTACACTAATATTTGATAAAATTATATGTGATAATAGACTTCGAGACGGTCGTTTCGACTATTCATTCATGTCATTCCGACTTATATTGCTCCCGTAAGAAATTACGGAAGATACGCGTAACTTAAATAATCTGGGGTTTTTAAACTATTTTGAGTTTCTAAAAATTATAAAAATTACTATAGACTTCAGAAAAATATTTCCTCTTGCAGTAAAACTATTTTTAATACATATAGCTTATATAAAAATTTAGAACACTTTTCATCGTCGTTTTAACCAGTTTTAAAATCAGACAATCAACTTAAATAAATAAGAAAAATAGGGTACTCTCTAACTAGTTATCTCTTGTGTTTACAGGTAGCGAATCTCGTGCATCAACACTAGATCTAGTCCCGGCCAACTACGATGGTGTTGATTTTGGTAAGTCACGATAGGTTCTAACCTTAGAAATCTAGCCACTGTGCTCGTACGAACTTGTAGCGCCGCACTACTACGTGCTCGAAGCACGGAAACATACGCCACTTTCTTGTGTTGGACTTGACTTGGAACATCTTGTGGAACGTTCATGTAAAGAACTTGTACTTGACACAACACCGGGTTTTGGGGTAACTCATAGTTTGCGAGAGTACGGGAGTGACTAGAGTTTGGTTTACCTGTCCTGTCGCCTGTGTTTCGGCGCCCTGTCCTGCTGCCTGCGTTTCGGCAAACCATACTGCTGCCTGGGTACCGGCATTCGTCTGGGTAGCACCCAGGCAAGAGACGAACTGAACGGTCACATATTGTACTCTCCGACTTGAGTCACGTAGTTTTAGCAGAGCTTGCACGGTTACTTCTTTACAGTCATGCACTTTACTTTCTGCACTTGTAGCACTTTACTTTCTGCACTTGTACAGACACTACACCGTACTTTACTTCTGCTTGTCATACTTGTACAGTACTCCTTTTCTTTGTTTAGAATCTTTGTGACTTACCTTCGGTTCCACTTGTGGCACCGACAGACGAAGATCAGATTGAGGAGATTGCTCCAGAGTACGAGGAGCTTGCGTACGACTCGGAGGCCACAGAGTTTTAGTTACTTTTCTGTTGGAGTGTGTATTGTACTATGTATTTCCTTTTCTGCATTTCCTTTCAGTATTTCCTTTCATGTATTGGTGTGAGAGAGTGCTGGTTGTTGTACTTTAATTTGGACTGTAATAATGTCTGTAAGCTGGTTTGAGTGTTGTTGGTACATCTCTGCGTTGTGACTATGCTGATTTCACTGGTAAACTGCAGGACCTGCGCAAATATCAAATAAGTAACGGGCCCCCGAGAGCGGGTCGTTACAAGTTTGGCGGCCCATGCAGGTCCGTGCAAAATACCTCGTGAACAGTATAGTAAAACCAGGATGTATCGTATACGATACTCAACTAAGCTGACATTTCTTTGGATGCAGGTTCGACACTCGAAAGACGGATGGAGACCCTTTGGAGAGCCACAATGGAGTTGACCTATCCGGCCTTAATAAGAAGTCGTTAACAAAACCTAAATTTTGATAGGATTAACTAGTTGTTAATAAAAATCTTTCTGTATCAGTGGCACTCATATGAATGATGATCTTCCTTCAATGGACCATGATATCGGTCAATGTGCTTGGCTAAAGTCTGTTGGATCAACCTAGCTAGACTGGGCATAAGTGATCCTGGCTTAGTCACTTCCCTGGCCGTGTCCGCTGGACCGCAAGGACGTGAATCATGATTATGTGACGTCATCGATCTTATTCACTACCAACCTCCCTTTGAGCCTGATGACCTTTCATTTGAGATTCTTAGAATCTTTCTATTTCTAGTTTGCTTGAACCCTAGCCACGTTTATTTTAAGGAGGGTAGCGTTTGAATTTTTCGATCATCAGAAGTTCGAGCTCCTCAGCAGAAGCAGATCGAAGGACGTTCAGAAGTACTCGAGGATGATGCTGGAGATTTTGAGACGAGCCAAACGTCGCGTGCACGTATAGGCTGTTATGTTTTTTGAAACTCGTATGTCTTTTCTAACCCTGCTCCCATCTTGTACCCGATTTTTCCACGTGTTGGAATTCTTTCCCGCCTACCATCTCCCCTCATTATTGCCTTTGTCCTCATCCTTGCCTCGAGCCCCGTTCCCGCCTACCCTATACTATCTACCCATGACTTTCGGCGCCCCCTATTTATTTCCTCTGTCCGCTTCCCCACCTCGATCCCCGTTCCCGCCTAACACCGACGACTTTCGGTGCCCCTTCTCTTTTTAACCCCTCTTCTCCTTCCTTCCCAAGCCACCCCGTGGTTCCCTTTTCGCTCAGACAACGCCCCTCCTCCTCCCGGCCTCTTCCCCAAGCGAGCTCGTCATCTCACCCGAAGCCCCGCCAGCTTCCGCTCCACTCCATCGGAAGTCCCTGCCATGGATCGTCAACCAGCCGCAGCCCTTGCCGCCGTGGACCCGCAACCACCGATGGCCCTCCGACGATATGTTTTGGGATTTTTGGCCTTGGCAACAACCCTCGCCGCCACCCTCGCTACCGCCGCTTGGCTGGGATCTTGGGAAGCCGTGATCATTGGGCTTCTCTTGAGTTCTCTGCCCTGGGTCTCACCCCGGTTGATGTCCCGTTTAGGCTTCCTCTTGCGTCTACTTCTTTTGGTTTGCAGAAAAGCGTGTTTTTGGTTGTTCATTTGTTGGGTGATGTTGGGTGTTGCAAATATCAAGCATTGGTCTACGGAAGGAGTGATGGCGATGATTATTGGCATGATATTGGCCTTGGGTGTTGAAGTTGGATGTAAGCCTTGTGCTTGGCTCTGGATGAGAGCTTGGATCTTGCCTTATTGTGGGATATTATGGAGATTGATGGAAGGAATGCTAGTAGTGAGTACTGACTTAGAATGTTGGCCTTGTACTTACCTTTGGGCGGTGATTTGGACGTTAGCATGTGGTTGGGCATTATGGAAATTGATGGTATTGGTACCCGTGGATTAGTCGATACATGCTATATTATGAACAACATCTGTGGCTAGACCCAGTTAGTCACCAGTAGCACGAATAAACTTTATGGTCTTCCGTTTTAATGGCTTGCTATTGACTTATCACCTCAGGTTCCTCAGGTTCCAAGTTCGAACAGATGTTGTCATCATAATAGCCCTCATTTTCATGTGATATTATTATCTCATGTTAATCTTGGTCTACTTGAGATGGCAGTGTAACTATTGTAATGATACTGGTCACAGGAATAGTTACGGAAGCTATGGTGATGTTAATAGTATATATTTATTAGTAATATCTCTTATTTTCTTGATGCTATGATACCACATTATATTTCATGCTATTAACAACTTATTTTCTAAATCATTCGCCTAGTTTTTCATTCTATCATTTATTTGCTTGAGCTTCTGCATAATATCAGTTATTTGTTTCAAAAATATTTTTAAATTCCGAGGACGGAATTATTTTAAGGAGGGTAGAATGTAACGGCCTGTTTTTATCAAGACAACTATTTACGCATTTAACCTATTTTCAAATTTCTTTTAAAGAATTTTATAATGGTTTGTCAGGAGTTTTACGATTTCAAAAATTTCTTATAAAAATATTTTGAAGTATCAGGCTAGTTACGAAGTATTTTAGTAAGTTTGAGTTTCATCAAATACCTCTAAAAGATCTGATAAAAATTCATTTTCAGTAATTACTGTTTTGGCTTAATGAATTTATTTTCTATACAAACATCATCAAAACATTTTCAAACTTCTACGGTAATATTCTATGATCATTTAGGGCTTCCCATATTTATCTCGTAATTTTCTGATATCATTTCAATAGAGAACCCGCAAACCCGCTTTCTAAACGTTTTGGCCTAAAACTAGTATCTATGTAGCTCAAACCCTGAAAAGGACTTTGTATTCGCCATCCTCGCGACGATACGGTCCCGTAGGTATGTTTTCGTAATTTTTCGGACACGTTTACTAGTAGGGGCAAAATCGTAATTTCAGTTTTGTATTTTACTAATGGGAGTTTTACTTTTTACTAATTACTTTTTAACCTATCCTAATTACCCTAACTACCTACCCTAACCATGACTAACACATGGGAAGGGGAACGTTCACATTTTCCTACCCTAGTCCACACTAACACCTAATCACTACCTAACATTATTAATTTCCCTTTGACTAAGTATTAATTAACATCTTAATTTTTAATTATATAATTTGTTATATAATAACCCCAAACCCCACAGACACACGCACACAGCCCGCTCTCTCTCTCCCGCATCTCTCTTTCACCCTCTTCCTCGCACACACTCTCTCTCCTCCACTGCTCTCTTCTCCCGCCCTCCGACCACCGCCGAGCCCGCCTCCCTCCTCGTCGCCGTCCTCCGCCACGGGAGCCCCGAGCAGCGCCGTGCCCGCCGCCGTGCAACGGCCCCGCAACGCCGAGGCGAGCTTCCCACGCCCACGCCGACCACGACGCCTCCGCCCCTCTCCCTGTGCACCCCCGCCCGCCGGCTGCTCCGACCGCCATCGCCGCCGCCGTCAGATCCGCCCCCACGCCGCCGCATTCCACAGCAGCACCTCGCTGCTCCGACCTCCTCGCTCAGCCCCTCACCCCCGACCCAAGCCGCGTCGAGCTGCATCCGCCTCCGCCGCTGCCCCCCGCCGCCGGCGCCGCCCGCCGCTGCCCCCGCTCCGCCCCGTTCCTCCTCCCGCCTCCGCAGGCGCCGCCCGAGCACCCCGTGGCACCGGCGAAGCCCTCCCCAAGCGACGAGCGTAACGATGGATGCGTAAGTTGTCGATGGCACAACCGTAATTACGAAGATTTTCGTATTTTTCGTAATTTTAATTAATTATTAAATACTTATTATGGTTTTTAATCTATAACTAATTATACAGGGGCCAGAAAAATGAGTGGATAGTCCCAGAAAATCAGAAACGACATTTCGGATCCAATGGCGCTGGTCTTACCTTGACCAGACGCCTACTTTTGTCGGAATGATTTTTCGAACCTGAAGATTAAATAGGTTTAATTCATTCTAAAAATCGTAACTAGCTACACTAATATTTGATAAAATTATATGTGATAATAGACTTCGAGACGGTCTTTTCGACTATTCATTCATGTCATTCCGACTTATATTGCTCCCGTAAGAAATTACGGAAGATACGCGTAACTTAAATAATCTGGGGTTTTTAAACTATTTTGAGTTTCTAAAAATTATAAAAATTACTATAGACTTCAGAAAAATATTTCCTCTTGCAGTAAAACTATTTTTAATACATATAGCTTATATAAAAATTTAGAACACTTTTCATCGTCGTTTTAACCAGTTTTAAAATCAGACAATCAACTTAAATAAATAAGAAAAATAGGGTACTCTCTAACTAGTTATCTCTTGTGTTTACAGGTAGCGAATCTCGTGCATCAACACTAGATCTAGTCCCGGCCAACTACGATGGTGTTGATTTTGGTAAGTCACGATAGGTTCTAACCTTAGAAATCTAGCCACTGTGCTCGTACGAACTTGTAGCGCCGCACTACTACGTGCTCGAAGCACGGAAACATACGCCACTTTCTTGTGTTGGACTTGACTTGGAACATCTTGTGGAACGTTCATGTAAAGAACTTGTACTTGACACAACACCGGGTTTTGGGGTAACTCATAGTTTGCGAGAGTACGGGAGTGACTAGAGTTTGGTCTACCTGTCCTGTCGCCTGTGTTTCGGCGCCCTGTCCTGCTGCCTGCGTTTCGGCAAACCATACTGCTGCCTGGGTACCGGCATTCGTCTGGGTAGCACCCAGGCAAGAGACGAACTGAACGGTCACATATTGTACTCTCCGACTTGAGTCACGTAGTTTTAGCAGAGCTTGCACGGTTACTTCTTTACAGTCATGCACTTTACTTTCTGCACTTGTAGCACTTTACTTTCTGCACTTGTACAGACACTACACCGTACTTTACTTCTGCTTGTCATACTTGTACAATACTCCTTTTCTTTGTTTAGAATCTTTGTGACTTACCTTCGGTTCCACTTGTGGCACCGACAGACGAAGATCAGATTGAGGAGATTGCTCCAGAGTACGAGGAGCTTGCGTACGACTCGGAGGCCACAGAGTTTTAGTTACTTTTCTGTTGGAGTGTGTATTGTACTATGTATTTCCTTTTCTGCATTTCCTTTCAGTATTTCCTTTCATGTATTGGTGTGAGAGAGTGCTGGTTGTTGTACTTTAATTTGGACTGTAATAATGTCTGTAAGCTGGTTTGAGTGTTGTTGGTACATCTCTGCGTTGTGACTATGCTGATTTCACTGGTAAACTGCAGGACCTGCGCAAATATCAAATAAGTAACGGGCCCCCGAGAGCGGGTCGTTACAGTGTGCCAGTTATGAGTGTGAAAACCTCAGACTTCAGGACTATAAGTCCGTCGCTGAGTATAATTCTGCACTTCATAATATCACCTAACGCCTGAAGTTGTGCGGTGAAGAAGTGACAGAACAACGCATGTTGGAAAAGACATTTACCTCGTTTCACGAGAAAGATGCAATCCTCATGCAGCAGTATCGTGAACGCAACTTCACGAAATTCTCTGATCTGGTCTCTTGCCTAATTAGGGCAGAGCAGAATCGAGATTTACTGCTCGCCACTCATAACTTACGTCCAGCTGGTACTGCACCTATTCCTGAAGCCCACCATGTTTCTCCCCAGAAGTGGAAAAACAAGAAGAAGGCTAATAATAACAAAGGGAAAGCTATGATGGAGAATGGGCGAGGAGCAGCACCCCCGTCCAACAACAACAATACATGAAAGAGTAACTTCATATGGAAGCAAAAGAACACTGACCAAGTGTCACTTCCTAAGAAGAACTGGGAGGATAAATGCCATAGATGCGGCATGATTGGCCATTGGTCCAGAATCTGCCGCACTCCTCGCCACCTCCAGGAACTATATCAGGCGAGCCAGAAATCTCTGCCTGAAACAAACAAACTTAGAAAGCCAACTTGACTAAGCACCAGAAGTGCCTTTCATTGCCATAGTTTTTAACTCTGGCAAAATGGACTTGGTCATCCTGGATCAGCGATGATGGACGCATCATCAAATGAATCCATTGGAGAACCTGAAGATTCTTCAAAAGGTTGAGTTTCCTTGTCCCCCTTTGTCATAAGGGAAAACTTAGAGAGAGACCTTCCCTCCTGAAAGTGGGTTTAGAGTCTCCTGGCTTCATTGAGAGAATACATGGTGACCTTTTGCGGGCCTATTCACCCCGCAAATGGACCATTTTCGGTACTTCATTACTGTACTGATATATGCATCTACTAGATGGTCTTCTGTGTGCCTTCATATTCACTCGCAACATAGCTTTCTCAAA
Source organism: Scilla litardierei (assembly GCA_030789695.1). NCBI lineage: Eukaryota > Viridiplantae > Streptophyta > Magnoliopsida > Asparagales > Asparagaceae > Scilla > Scilla litardierei. The sequence goes on along the minus strand of CM061137.1, from coordinate 152,792,188 downwards.
GCTAATAATGAGGGTGAATTCACTACTCATATCATTCAAGACTTCTGCCAAGCAACTGGCATTGAAATTGAACATCCTGTAGCATGTTCATACTCAGAATGGGTTATCAGAGTCTCTGGTAAAGAGACTCCAATGGATTTCACGTCCATTGTTAGATTCCAGTTGCCTGTTGATATTTAGGGACCAACAAGCTGCACTCCGCATCGCTTATCACAATACGGCCCGCTTGTGGCCATATCTTATTGCTGATGTCGCTTTCTTATGGTTTACCACCAAGTCTTGATAATGTGAATTTGATGAGTAAAGTCTCATTGTAATAGGCACGCAGTTTAAAGAAGCCTGAAGCTTCTGAGACCATATCATGGGACACATAAGTCCTCATCTCGTTATGATCCGCATACTTTTTCTGTGTGACGTTGAGATCCAGAAGATCCTTCACATTCAGACTAAAGTACATCAATTGACGGATAAAATTTCGGACAACCAGAAGATTGTTCATTCACACGTCCCTGCTGCCAACACGCCAGCTAGGATTGACATTCCCAAAGATGGATGCAATCCACCGGCAGCAAAATTGGCTGTACCTCATTTGAAAAGAGGACACCGGCCAGGTTCAAAATAAAAATTTCCTCATAATAGGAAGATTCCTGGATATATAAAAATGATCCAACCACAGGATGCTGAGCTCAGACCAGCAACCTCTACCCTCCTAATTTCCCCTGCAGAGGAAACAACAGGAGAAACATCATTATATTACGTACGTACTGGAGAGGTACTGGACAGATATAGCACAGTCGTCGTCGACGGTTTTGCTTTCGCTATTTCCATTCACGTCACTGAATACGACGATGACGTCTACCCACTTTTCTATAGCGTAAACGCATAGAATGGCCAAAGTGGGACGAGGCAATAAGAGTAGAGCTGGACTCGCTCTTGAAAAGCAAAGTCTTTGGACCAGTAGTCCATACACATGAATGTGTAAAAACCTGTGGAATATAATTCGAATTTCATAAAGAAATTGAAATGAAGGAAATGTGATCATTTTCCTACTAAGCCTACACTTCTCTGCAAAAGCCAATACATGCAGCTCATGGACGTTGTGACTGCATATATATACGGAAATATAGATATAGAGATCTATATAAAACTTCCAGAAGGGTATACTCTACCCCCAGAGATGAAAGAGAAACGTAGAAACGTCTTCTCCATAAAGGCTACAAAGATCATTAGTTGATCTTAAGCAATATTCTGCCCTTGTATCTTTTTCGAAAGATCGTTGACATGATTTGTTATATTTGCCTTACATATGGTCGACTTAAAGCTAATATGATCTCCAGCAGAGACCATTAGACCATTGAGATTTCAGATAGCTTTAAAGCGTACCTTGGAAATGAAAAACCTAGGTATAACGATCATCCTGACGATGACATTAATCATCCTGAAGATGGCAATAATCATCCTGAAGATGAACTATCATCCTAAAGATGACATTAATCATCTTGAAGATGAACTATCATCCTGGAGATGAACCATCATCCTGGAGATGACATTAATCATCCTGAAGATGAACTATCATCCTGGAGATGAACTATCATCCTGAAGATGATATTAATCATCCTGAAGATGAACTATTATTAATCATGCCGAAGATGTCTCAGCTTACATATTAAACACCTTCGTGGTGGAACCCTTTCATATTCTTCATACACCCGGAGTTTATGAAAAATGATGTCCTTTTGCAACCTATTAAAAATGGATACTTATTTATGACACCTTTCAGTAGCTGAAAGAGGGGGAGGACATCCTAGGTCCCGAAGAGCCTAGCTCTAGTGTATTATCTGGCCAACTGCACGTATCTTTGATAGAACGTCTCCAGCAAAGTTGTTAACCAGATACAGTGTTGTCCTGGAGAGCAACACTAGACCAAGGATAAGCTGCTTTTGCGCAACTTCCAAGGGTCAAGGAATATATATTGCATATGCAGGTTTAAATATCATCGCGATGACTGAAACACAATAGGCCGGCCACCTCCTAAATATATACACATCATCATCCAATGTCTACATCTTCTGAGAAGCTCATCATCCAAGAAGCAAGTATTGAAAACGCTCAGCCAGGTCTAGCAGTACCTTGCAGACACACTGAAGACTGATTCAAAGAATACTTTAGTGGAGTCATCTACCAACTTCGAAGAGCATTACACTCCAGAGCGACGCTGCCTTTCAATAGCCGCTAGATGAGTGAAACTTGTGTAGATGCGTGATAATTATATTTTCTTTCAGAACATGATGGATGTATAGACGAATAGGAGATGATTGTATAGATACATAGGAGATCTGCAAGCCTGAAGCTTGTACATATCAGGGGGAGTCCCTCGATAGTTGTACTCTTTTCCCTTAAGCTGCTGATTTTTCCCACTGGGTTTTTCACAGCTAAGGTTTTAACGAGGCAACCACAATGGCTCTGGATCCAGAAGTATCCACCCCATTGGCATACTGAATCCTGAAGTATTCATATGCTTAACCCAAGGTAATGGAGAGATGAGGGGGAGTGTTGTGAGTTGAGGGAGGCCTTTGTCCTCTCTCCCCTCATCGCTCTCCATTACTCCCCACTAAGTTAGTGGGGAGGCCCTTGGACTCCCAACTCAACATGAGAGTTTTATAAATATAGTACCATGGCTATTTGCCATGGTTAATCCTCTTTTAACACCTTGTTCGTTTTCAGTAATTTTAGTGACAAACCTGCAAATATGTCAGTGTGTGCGAGTAATGGCAAACGTGTAAATAAGTGGGTTGTGCCGCAGAGTAAAACGGTCGGTGCGCATAGCAATTCCCTAAACATTTCCCCACCAGCCTCAAAGTCGAGGTAGTCAAAATCCTCTCCAAAATGGGGCGAGGCGATGGCGAACGCGAACGTACAAGGCTCGCCTCCACGATAGTGTACACCGACGGCCACCGATCTACGGTCGCGCGTTCTCCTGACGATGATTGCCGCAGGGACCCTAGATCTCAATCCCCACCGCCCCACTACAGCCGCGACGGCCGCCGATCTAGGGTTTCTCCTTCCCCTTACTACAGCCGAAATCGTAGCCCTAGGGGGGACAACAGCAACAACTACAATCACCACAGCAAGACCAAGAAGCCTTGGGATCAAGGAGACCATTCGTCGTCCGACGACGATGAGGAGCTCAAGGGATTGAGCTACTTCGAGTACCGTCGGCTTAAGCGCCAAAAATTGAGGAAGAAGCTCAAGAATTGCATCTGGCGAGTCACGCCCAGCCCTCCGAGGACCGATCACGATCAGTCAGATCGGTCGGATGATGAGGAGCCGAATCTAGTCGAAGAGGAGAAGCAGAAGAGGGATGATGACGAGAAGAACAAGTCGAAAAAGAGGGATCAGAGCTCCGGATCGGATGCGAGCGAGTCTCTGAGCGAGTCATCTGATTACTCAAGGGAACGGAGGAGGAGAAGAGGAAAAGAGAGGAGCCGAAGGAAGAGGAGACATTCCAATTCGGGCGATGATGGAAGTGATGATGAATCATCAGATAGTGAGGATTTGAGGTCGGATTCGGAGAGCGATCGGAAGAGGAAATCAACACGGAAGCGTCACAGGAAATCGAGCAAAAGATCAAGTAGGAGAAAGAGCAGGAGTAGGAGATCAAGATCCATCTCCAGCTCAGAAGGGAGCGAAGAAGAATCCGATTCTAGCCCCAGCCCCAAGAAGAGGAAGAGTTCAAAGAAGAATAAAAAGAGTGTTTCTTCTGACTCCGATGCTACTGAGGTTAAGAAACCTGAGCCTGATACCAAAATATCTGAGATCGATCCGGAAGCATTGGCTCTCAAAGAGGTGATTTTGTCGCAGAAGAAGAATGCAGTGGAAACAGATGCTTTTGTGGGGCCGGCGCCGCTCCCTCGGGCTGAAGGGCATATTAGTTATGGTGGAGCGTTGAGGCCTGGAGAAGGAGATGCCATAGCACAGTATGTGCAGCAAGGGAAGCGTATCCCAAGACGAGGAGAGGTCGGTCTCTCAGCTGAGGAGATTCAGAAGTTTGAGAGCTTGGGGTATGTTATGAGTGGGAGCAGACACCAGAGGATGAATGCGATCCGTATTAGGAAGGAAAACCAGGTGTACAGTGCGGAGGATAAGCGAGCGCTAGCCATGTTTAATTATGAGGAGAAATCAAAGAGGGAGCATAAGGTTATGGCAGACCTGCAGAGGCTGGTGCAGAGGCATATCGGGCAGGATATGGGACCATCACATGATCCTTTTGCTAAGGACTCGGCTGCGCCTGACGGTTGATTTGGCTGCATGTAGTCTACTCTGAATGGCTAGAGGTATGTAGGATGTTGTCGATTTTTGCGCTATTCTGCTGTATGGGTTTTTAATGCTTTTATTCTTTTTTATGAGAAATGCCCGTAGGGATTTCTTGAAGTTTACAGGTGTGCTGCCCCGTAGGGATTTTTTGAAGTTTACAGTGTGTGCTGCTATGAACTTATCAAGATATTTGTTTGGTTAGGAACGATAAATTGGATACTTCTTTTTTCCATGAAAAAATTGTTTGTACTATTCATTGACATGCTAGTGATATTGATGTTATTTATCATGGGTGTTGTAGATAACAAGTTCAAGTGATTTTTCTGTTATATGTTGGCAAAAAAATATATCCAGGAACCTTAAAGTTGGTTATGTGGCACATTTTATGTCATAACGGATATGATGGGATTGGGACTACCTCCCAAAACTGTACTCTGTAACATTATTAATTGTTGGCACTGATTAACATTAGTAATTGTCTTTAAGGCCATCTATGTAATAGATACTAGTCATTGGCGGTGTAACTTGGAATTTTTTTGACCTGGGTGAATGGTAAAGTAACAAAGCAAACAGAATTCACAAGTCAATTCACTGGTAGCATGCTTAATTACCCAATGTTGATTGAAAAAAATTATTAAAAAAAAATCTAAACAGGCATAGTAAGTTTAATTGATAAGCAATTAGAAATTTCTAGGATACACATATGACCATTTTCTGTTTTTTTTAAAAAAATTCATCCTAAAATCAACAAAGGACTCGTAGATGAATATTTTTATTTATGCACATGTGCACAAATGCATAGCTACTTTTAGTTGTTTTTGCATAAGTCTGCCATATCAAAATTCTCATAGGTCTCGCACAATTAAGTTATTAACACATTTCTTCATGACTAATTGCTAATCAATAATTGTAGAACACTCCTATCGAAGATATTTGAACATCGAGTTTCCAGATCAATCAAAGGAAGCACAAACTATAAGCAGTCTATTGTCTTTTTATTTAAAAAAATCTCATAACTAAACATGTTTTATGTATCAAAATCTAAAACATTTTCATATTCTATATGTTATATATAAATGGGTTACTATTCAAAACAAAGACGTTCAATAGATCATATGACAATACCAATTATATGTGTAGTAAAAGATGCAAATAGGCACCGATTTGATTCTACGGAGACACTAAAAACTACCGACGAATGTAACAAAAAATAATTTGGCCTTACAATTTAGAATAACATAAAAATGTAAAATCTAAGCACATGCCCCTCATATGAATATAATTCAACAATATGTATATTAGTCCCATATATTGAATATGAAAAAGACCATGTAATTAGCAGCGGTTGGAAGTGAAATTACATTTCATATCGATCGAAATCCAAAATAAATAGATATTCACTAGTATATTCTCTATTTCTAGCCCAACAAATCAATTTCACAAACGCATTTCTTACTAAACATCCAGGAATTCTAGTATAATTACCTACTGAACATTGCTTACAAAAGAAAGTTGATTAAATTATGTTCCTATATAATTCAAAACTAATGCAAGAAATTTGAAGCATGTAATGGGCAGATCTTTCTGTTACAATACACACTGACCTTATCAAAGTAATAATTGGGATTCGACCTTTAGAATTACAACTCATAAATCACAAAAATATCCTTTACATGATTTGTTGAGGATCAAATGAACTGAAAACACCAAAGAAATAAAAATAATAAACGATCCTTAACAATGATTAGATATCTTAACTTTCTAAGAAATGTAAATTTCAAGGGGAATAAGGGAAAAACTTCATTCCTTTTATTTTCGTTTATATTCTTGTGTTTTTCCTTGAAAAATTAGGAAAAATATATCGACATAAGAAATTTGAAAAAAAAATTGTACGAAAATTAATAGAAAATCCCATAGTTTTCTTATCAAGCAACGGTTGCAACATCACATGCTTCTAATTAATGCAATTTGAAACTTAATTGAAAGAAAATTTATACTGACTTAGAATCCGTCTTTTGGCCAAGAGTCTTCATTCCATGATCAAATCATCTCTAGAAGTTTAAGATTCAATGAAGAAGAGGTGTAAAATTGAAATTAGGGTTAGGATTGGAGTGGAGTGGAGGAGAGAGAGCGAAACATTGATTAGGAATCTCGTGAGCTATTTTTCTTGTTATATTCTTTGCTAGTGAGAGAAAGTCAGAGAAAAGAGAAATAGAAAAAGAGGGTGAATGAAATAAAAGGGTCATATATTAATTTTTTTCTTATCGTGGGTAGCTACCCGTGGCAAGATATATCTGCTTTCGCCCCTGCCAGTTATAGACTTGAAGGTTGTTGACTTCTAGTGGAAATTGAATGAAAATGGAGAATTTTCAGATTGACAATTGTGCTGTTCATGTTGAAATTATCCATCAAATGTACAATTGTACAATTTCTATTGACCTATTTTAGCTATTTATTACAACCAGTAATTCTCTTCAAGTTTTGATAGTCAATCATTAAACTCAGTCACATCATTTACTTTGAGATGGCTTGAATGTTGGCGTAGATCTAGGGTTTTGATTAGTGCGTTGAACATAAGGGAACACATCATGCTTGCTTGACGGTAGGCATGATATATTTTAAAGGGACAAGCGCCATATTTGTTGGGTCTGTTGCTTGACGGTAGGCATGACTAATGTGAGGGATGACCTAGGAGACAAAGCTCAAGGTGTTTTGCAAATACAATTGTGACATGGAGGTTGAGGGGTTGGGGGGCTCAAAAGGAGAAGAGGCAATCGTTTGATGAAAGGTGGGATGAAAACATCACGACTTAACACAGCGATCTAAGAGGATCTCAAGGCATCAAAGATATACATCGTATTACGAGTTTTAGAAAATTTCATTAGGCAACTTCATGACCTATTTGAGGTTTTACGCCACATATCTGGCCATTATTCCAACACAAATCGTACTTTCAAGTTTGTGCAAAAGGAACACTAGATGAAGAAGCTATGGTTGATCAAGTCAGAGATGCCAGGCTGTTTGGATTCAATCTGCGTCCTATTTCTCATAGGATTTTGTGTCTGAAGTTAGGTATGATTCTTAAAGGACTTTGTGATTTATTTGGAAATCTTTCCATGAAATCCTATTAGAACTAAAAGTCTTAATCTAGCTAGGAAATAAGATCAACCTTTATAAATTAAGAGATCTTTATTGTAAATCGGAAAAGGGCAGCTGGTAAACAGTGTAATTTTTCAAAACCCCAAGCCTTAAAAGTAAGGAATGCCTCACATTATGTAAAGCACTCGGCAATGAGGAAAAACTTAAATACCATGAAGTCAAGAGTTAGTCTTGTATCCTAATGAGACGAGAGCAAGAGAACAAGAAGAATACATCGTTCTCGCATTATATCATCATATTATCAGTTATAAAATAAAAGGTAACCTGGAATCAGACTCCCTATTTTATAGCGTGTTTGTAATTTAACACAGCTAATCTTTGAAACTTACAGTCAGACCCTCTATGTTATAACTCTGAGACCTCATGTTGCACTTAGATGCCTTGAAATTAGAAGAAAGGTTACACTTAGACCCTTGGCTAACCCCTTATTCAGGAGGTCTGACTATATAAGTTTCAAAGATTCGTGTGTTGAGTTACAAATCTCATATAGAGCATGGGTTGGAGTGCAATTTACCTAAAATAAATTTGATTAGGAATACTTCTTCTCTCTAAAAGCCAAGTACGTTTGCATCTCTATTTTTGCATCCAGTTCTAAAGGATTGGAGTGGTTGAATCCCCACATTCTTTTTAATTATCATCTTATCAAATTGGTATCGAACCCACTAGATTCTTCTTGTATGACGGAAGCATGACCTTTGACAACATAACTCGACATCAACCGGTTCTCTGCATCAGAATGAGAGACGGGATGAATATTAGTCCAAAGTGACCATGAAGGATCGACTGGCAATTTAAGATGAAGAGACTTGAAAGGATGATGGAGATACGACTGTACACAACTGAGAGGAAAAAGTAGCACTGTAAGATGAATTCTTGTATTGTTCTATTCTGGATATTTTGCTAAGATAGTTACCTTATCACTAAAATGGTATGCACAACTGTGTGTATATTTACACACACACACACACACATATTAATGTCTGAATGTCCAAAGAAACATGAATTTTTAAATTGCAAATCTTTTAGAAACTTCTCTAAGGAAGACTAGTATGTATATAGTGAGATGGAACCAAATATAATTCTTTGTAGATGAAGTGATGATATGTAACATAAATTTCGGTTAAACATTAGAGAAAACATTAATGTCAAAATCTTTTATAATTATTATGTTTAAGGTTTCCTATTTAGAAATCCATTTAGCCAAACATATTACGTTGTAGCCAAACATATTACATGGTACTTGAATGCATATAACAAAGCTCTGATGGACAACATGTTATCTTGTTAACTACAAAGTAAAAAAAATCATTTTGATAAAACCATATTATAGAAGGGGTTAATTTTATTTAGATGTAAGGTTTGGAAAATCATCTAATATCGACGATACATATCAACCTTTTTGGATTGGGTTTGTATGAATGATACAAACAAACCTCTTTTTATTGGTATTGATGAACCTTTTTGAGTTTCACCCAGGCATGTATAGCATTGAGCCATTTTGATTATAGTATGATAATAAATCAACCTTGAATCAAAAGCAAACAGAAGGTTAAGCTGATTGATTTAAATACCATATTTCATGAAAATAGCCCTTTGATAAAATTGGTTGGATAAAGAGATGCCAATCTCCTATGCGATCAGTGGCGGATGCGAATGGACTGGGTTGGGCTAGACTTAGCCTATTTAAGGCCTTACAAAATAGGCTCCAGGATTGACCCAAAGCGCAAATGGGCCCTCTAAAGGTGGCTTAAGCCCTGACCCATTAGACTTCGGGCAATTGCTGCTATTATTTTGAGTAGTAGATTCTTGACAGTGTTGATAAAAATCGAAATATCCTTTTGAATCTTAAACTCACTCAGTCTTACCCAAAAGCAGCAGATGTCTTAACAACAAATTAAACCATTGAAGCTGACAACCCAAACATACACTTCATGGTTAAAAATGTTTACAACAACCCATATGAAACCAAAGGCCACACCAAAAACTCTTTAATAGATTGTTCATCAAAATAAATTCTAACTTGCTTGGATAAACATACATACACTTTCAAAAGACGGTTTTAAATATTGGAGAGCTGGATTGTATCAAATACGGAGTTTCCATGCTGGATAGCATGAATCAGATGATATAACAGGTATATGCAATCATATCGAGTTTTTCATATTGGGCATTATATATATATATATATATATATATATATATATATATATATATATATATATATAAAATATTTGACAATCTTTTTTGAATTCTAGGGCTGATTAGGACAAGATAAAGAGTGGCCGAGATTTGATCTTGGTAAATCAATGGTTTAGATTGGATTTTGTGAAAAATTTTAATGGAAAAACTTAAATTTTGGGTGGAAAAGTGTCTTGGGAACCAAAACTTTGAAATTAAAAGTGTATTGGGAAAAATTGTAGAGATTAAATTTTGGGGGGAAAAGTGTCTTGAGAACCAAAATTTTGAAATTAAAAGTGTCTTAGGAAAGATTGTGGAGAAACATGATCCATTAAATTAAATAAACTAAAAAAATTAGCGTAAAAAATCAGCGGAACAACAAAATAGCGTAAAAAATTTTAAGTTAATACCTTCACCGAAAATACCCTGAGGTTTGTTGTTCCGCGATAAAGGTGCCCGCGAAATTTTTTTATGCTAATTTGGTGTTTCGCGTCAAAGGTACTCGCTTCGAATTTGTTGTTCTGCGTCGAATGCGCTCGCACGTTGGTCCGCGCCAACGGCGCCCGTATAATTCTTTTATGCTAATTTGTTGTTCCGCGCCAAAGACATCCGCGCCGAATATGTTGTTCCGCGTCGAATGCGCCCGCATGTTGTTCCTCGCCGAATTTGTTCCGCTAAATTTTTTACGTTAATTGTTATTTCGCGCCGAAGGTGTCCGCACTGAATTTGGTGTTCCGCGTCGAAGGTGCACACGCTGAATTTGTTGTTCCCCACTGAATGCGCCCGCGCCGAATTTGTTGTTTTGCGCCGAAGGCGTCCGCGTTGAATTTGTTGTTCCATGCCAAATTTGTTGTTCCACGCCGAAAGCGTCGCGTCGTATTTGTTGTTCTGCGCCGAAGGCGCCCACGTCGAAGGTGCCCGTGGAGTTAAGTATGTTAACGCTAATTTGTTCTTTTAAATTTTGGCTGTGGAAATAACTTTTTGGGGAACAAAGATTTCGCGGGGGAAAATCTTAAGTGAACCGTGCCCGCGGGCATGGGTTATGACTAGTGTATATATATATATGACTAAAATAAATACCCGTATAGATGTCATCAATGTAATAAAAAGGCTATGAATATAAAAATTGCAATAAAGGGTAACATTCTGGATGCCATCTATGTAATAAAAAGATCATGAATATAAAAATTGCAATGACGGATAATATATTTCCTTCAAATTTGCAAGCAATAACAGGTGTTCATGAGGAGAAAAGAAGGGAATGAGGGAAACTGAGAAAGAAGGTAAAGAAGGATACATAGGAGAAAGGAGAAAGAAGGAAACAACATAGGAAAAAGGAGAAAGAAGGAAGGCATCAATGGCATTGAGCGAAAAGAACAAGGAAAGAAAAAGAAGAAGAAAGAAGGCATTGACATGGTTAGCAATAGTGGCATCGAGTAAAAGAAGTAAAAAGGATGAGGAAAGAGTAAAAGGAAATTTAAGATCTATGAATGTAATATTTGTTGTTAGTAAAAGAATTATAGATTTAGTTGAAGATCATGTGACAAAGTTCTCCACAGTTGATTTTCGATTAAGATTTTGTGCTAGGATTTTGTTGACAACCCTAGATGCAACCCAATCTTTCTATTTGTCTATAGTATTTTTCTTTTTTCTTTTTGATTGAGAAATCTAGGGAAATTGATGATAATTGTAGAAGCAAGGTTTCGGGCAAATTTTTTTGGACCCAATATAACATAAAAAAAGTAGGTTACATATATGGATATATCACCTGATATGTATCAGGTGATATATGATCAACGTATTGGCTGATAAATTGCTTACTATGATAAATATCAGTTGATGTCAACAATTAATGATACATACGTTATATTTCCTCGGATCATATTGTCAGGGTCGAAAATTGATTTATTAATTGATACGACCAATATTTTTAGTAGTTCTTTTAAATGTTTAAAAGAATGGTAGTAAAAATTGTCCTTAACATTTACAATGTCAATAATGGCTTCATTGAGAGTACATCACCAGTTGGTCACCGAACTAACACTCGTAACACAATGAATAATTATGTTCTTCTAAGTGTAATATATGGTATGATAAAGTGTTTATGTCAAGGGGTTAAGGGGTTTTTAATACTACCAATATAGTACTATAAATAAAATATTTTGGAAAGAGAATAAATCAACTAACTCTCCTTTAACTTTTCTTCAAAATTTCTTATCTCGGATTTCTACATGGTATCAAAGCTCTGACTCTAGGTTAGATTGATCCTAACCTAGATTAGCTTAATCCTAACCTTAATTCCCTTTCTTTCTCACTACTGCCACCATGAATCCAATGATCTAACCCTAATCTCCTTTGTCCCATCCGCTAACCTCAAAACCTTAACCCTAGACCCATATACTCACTATCACCATACTTGACCTTACAACCACTAACTTAAATCTATACCTTAGACGCTTCATAATCCAAATTTAGCAACATCTGATATCGACGATCAATCTATAGCACAAAGGTGACAATGAGGTCTTCCCGTCCAACATCTGACATCGACATGCTTTCTCCGAATATGACATGATTTGTGACCACGCCTGGTCTATTACGATGCAGATATGAGCATCTTAGACCACCATTGGTGATAGGAGAAGTAGGATTGTTCATCTTCGACAAGTCATAGTCATGATTTAACATTCTTAATCTTGTTCTGACCATACACGGTGATGATGATGTGATTCTAACATTTCGACCACAAATAGCGATGATAATGTAAATCTAGCTTCCTCCAACCACAAATGGTGAAGATATGCAAATTTGACACGATCATATCATCTTTAACCATGATCTGATATCTTCGTCGACTCCACAATCTTGGTTGGTGATGACGAGGTAATTTTTGACCTATTATGGGTTGTTCCAACGTCGTTCGACCTTGATCAACCTTCTTTGCCCTTGTCCGACCATGATTGGCATTTGATGGTGCTTAAGCGAGTTATATTGAAAGTTTGAAACTTCCCACATTTTTTGTCGCTTCTTTATCCTTGGTTGTCCTTTCTTACGATACTTCTCTTTTTCCTTTTCTTTTCATCCTTTAAATTTACTGTTCACGCAGTAAACTAAACCAAAAAGAAAAAATGGTATACATAAAAAAGGAAAAAGAAAATGAAAAGGGAGATATTTGCTTTTTCTTGTTTTTCTTTATGTATTAGTGAGTAAATTTGGATGATGTTTATGATTTGGACTAGTTTGGTGTTCGGGAGTTTGCGCATTTGATTATTTCTGATGTTCGAGGGTTTGGCATTTGACATTTTTTTATTGTTTAGTGTTTGGAATTTTAGTATTTGGTGATTTCTGGTATTTGGAAGTTTAGTGTTTGGTAAATGTCTGGTTATTTGTTTTTGGTTAGGAGGAGTAAGGAGATGCTAAGGTTGCGGATTCGAAGTTAGCGGTGACGTTATTAGGGGGTTTGAAGAAGAATTGCATATGCGACTTTTCAAGAAGATTTTTCAAGTGCAGAAATATTGTCTACTGATGAGTCGAGTCAGTATCAGATGTTTAAGAAGTTTTTAGAAGCTCAGTTGCATTCACCTTTACCATTACGACTTTAGGCAGCTCATTTAAAACAACTGCATGTATTTTGACATCAACTATTCAGACTTGGGTGATAAATTGAGGGGTTTTTTTTGATCATATAACTAGCGAGTCGTATATGTTGCCTTCTTTTTATCTATCTACTTATAAACTGATAGTGATACTATCTGATGGTTCTACGTCCACTGTTTCGGGTATTGGTTCTGTTAATGTCATTTCTTTTTTATCTTTGACATCCGTTTTATATTTGCGTTAATTTTCATTTAATTTATTTTTTGTTAGTCGGTTGGCATAATCTTTAAACTGCTCTGTAACCTTAATTTCTAATCATTATGTATTCTAAAAGGTTGGAATGTAGAGGATGATTGGTACAGAATGTAAAGTTAGAAGTCTATCACTCAGATGTAGAAATTGGATCAGTGACTTGCGCTAGGATTACTTTTCTTTTCATCATGAACTGCAGATTAGGTCATTCAGGTCTTCAAAACTTAAAATATTTGCATCCTAAGTTTCATAATTTGTTTAATTTAGAGTGAGGCAAGTTGTAAAACGTCACAAAACATCACAGAGTGTCTTACCAATCACAATTTAATAAGCGTGCTCAGAAATTATTTGATCTGCTCTATTTAGAAGTTTAAGGGTCTTGTCGTGTTGAGTCTTGAGCTAGAATTATGTATTTTGTCACATTTGTGGATGATCTTATAATGAAAAGCAGATTTGAAGTGTTTGCTATTTTAAGAGTTTATATGTTGACATAAAAATCAGTTTGTTATTTCTATTAAAATTTTGCGAAGTGCTAATACAAATGAATATTTTAATAATTCGTTTGCAACTTTTATGTCGGAACTTGGAATTGCTTATCAATCTTCATATGTATGCAACATAACAAAATGGCATGGCAAAGTGGAAAAACAAACATGTTTAGAGATTATACCAACACTTTTTCATATGAATGTTTATGTTTTAACTATTTCTATCTTATTAATCGTATATAATCCACAATGTTTAATTGTAAAATTGTCGAGTCTAATGATCAATAATGTCTTATTTGATGATAACAAACTCGTATGAAAATTTCTGAAATGTTTGTTGAAGTAATTCCAGGCGAAATTGATCATGTGAAGTTGCCGAAAATCCGATTTAGACAATTCAACGAATTCAATCAAACATGCAAATTTTATTTCGAAAAATTCACAATTTTAACTTTAATGAGAGTGAATGACTTATTTTTATAATAAATTATTTATTTTGAATTTTTGATTTTTTCTGAAATTTTTCTTCAAAATAAAATTTCTATTCATTATTTCTTCCAAATAGAGAAAACTTATTTATTTTATTTAATGTGGGAGTTCTATTCTTTTTTTTCTCTTTTTCTAAACCGTGTTGAAATGGGTTATTTTGGTGCATAATCTTGAAATAAGTAGTCGGATTTTGATGCGTTTAAGTGTTCTTTCGTACAAATCGATGCATGCCACTTTTCATATGAAACTATTTGTCTTTCTTTTGAAACCATTAGCCTTACGTATGACATTGCGATGAGTGCTCTCCAAACCATGCAGGAAGGTTTCCCATAACACGGCTCACCAACTTGATCTTTCGTGGAAACTATATGCCGAAACAGGCCTGGAAAAACATGTCCTGTCTTGCTTTCTTGCCACTCAAGCCTATGTTGGATGCCCCTAGAACTTGAGCTGCGAAAGGCAACTATGACTGGTATGGAGTTGAATCTTTGAGTGAATGCTTACGATATAGGAACATGATTCTTTAAAAAGCTTGGGTCATGGGTGGCCAAGAGGTCCCACTTGGAGACTTGGGATCTCAGCATGAAATGCGAAGGTTGCTTAAAGCTGGCCAGTTGATAGACGAAAGAGAATCACCAAGTTTAGTTCTGATTTGAGTAAGATCAACATAAGGAAAACCCTAAACCCTAAACCCTATCATATGAAACGATATGATTTTAATATAAATTTGTTTTTCTTTTCATATGGAACTGTTAAAACTATCTATCTTTGATATGTAACTATCTATCTTTGATACGAAACTGTCAACTTTTAATTTGAAACATTGCTTTTATTTGAGGCTATTTACATTTTTTTCTTAAAATAGTAAATATTACTAAAGGAATGGACATTTTAGCCCTTACATGATCGTTATTCCATATTTATGGAAATTATGATCAGCAAATCTTACCAATAACAAGATGTTTTCATTTTAGGACTGGTAATATTAAAGTGGACAAATTAGTAACAAAGGCTTTCCTAGATGGGGATAAAATTATTCTTTAATTTTTGCTAAAAAATAATTCTATATGAAAAGACAAACACTTCTATAAAAAGATGTGCCAAACTCATTCCAAAATTCAACCTTGAATTGTGAGTGAAAAGATGGACAAGTTCTTTTAAAAAATCGGTAGAAATTTCCAAGAATTATACTGAAAAATCACAAGTGGACATTTATTATTAAAGGTGGACATAATTTTCTTAAAATGCACCCGGAAAAATGTGGGACGGTAGGTTGGAAAATTTCATTCGAAATGGACATAATTTTCAAGGATTATTGTTGAAAAAAACTTTGTAAAATAGGGGACAAATATTAGGAAAAGGTAGACAAAATTCTCTTAAAATTAATCCGGCAAATGTGTGGAGAGGTGGACACTTTTTGCCAAAAGGGGTAGAATTTTTCAAATCGCTTAAAAAGGATTACCAACAGGTGGGTACTTACTATGGAAAAGTGGATAACATTCTCTTTAAATTCAGCATTGAATTGTAAGGTGAAAAAGAGAACAATTTTAAAAGTTAAATATAAAAGTTGATAGGCTATTGGGGCCAATTTGGAAGTATGAAAAATACTTTGTATCACACACCATAAAATATGGAGGGGTTCGGAGTCCTGACAAGAATCTATGGGGTTTATGTCGGTTTTCAATGTCCATAGGGCATTAGCTTGGGTTGGGATTTTAGGGTTTGCAGTTGAGCACTTTTCTACCCCCCAAAAATAAAGAAATTCCATGAAATTTTTGTAAAATGTGACGCCTATTCCACATTCTGGTAGCCAGAGGAAGGCTATAACACATGTCCCATATCAATGGCCATGAACGAATCAATATGAAGGAGGTAGAAGAAGAGGAATAGCCACTATCGGGAGAAGAGCCACCATTGGAGGGGAATCATTGGGAGGGAGAAAACCTGTAGATGGGGAGGAATTGTCGTCAGTCTCTCTAGTTCTAAAAAGTGTTTATATTTTCCCATAATAAATTGCTACTTATTAGCATTTTGGGAATGCTTTTATGGTTGGGAAGATTTTTGAGTGGGGGCTTCGGCCTCAAAACACAGCTGTACCCATGCCCAGCCCAAAAGTTACTTCGACCAGTTTTTGTGGCTTGGCCCTGTGTGATACTTATTTATGGAGAGCTTTGAACAATGTTCTAAAAAGCTGTTTATGCCGCCGCATATGCTTATACGTAGTTGGACCACATCAAAATCCCATTATGCTTTTTGATATATGCGGTCGTTCGCATATTCGGGTGTCTAACCATTATGCGCCCACATAACTGCATAAGCAGGCGCATATTTAGACGCATAATTTGATTACTATTAAAATTTTAAAAAGAAAAATGACGAGTGCTCTTTTTTCTAGACTCCTTGTTAAATGGTTATTTGTTTAATATTTATTTGTAATTTAGTTAATAATATATAGATATATTCGAATTTTTTTTCATGTTTGTAAATTTTAATGTTTAATGCACACATATCTATTATACATTTGACAGTGTTTTTTGAATCCTAGGGCTGACTAGGACAAGTGAGGGGGATAAAAAGTGGCTGAGATTTAATCCTGGAGAATGAACGGTTAAGATTAGAGTTTGTGAAAAATTTAGGAGGGAAACTTTGTTTTTGGTAAGAAAACGTGAGGGGGGACCACGTTGGGAATCTAAAACTTTGTTTTTTAAAGGAAAAACGTTTCAAATGCTGCATGCGTGACCTGGGGATAGCCAGCATTGAAACCCGATCCCTTTTTCCTTCCCCAAAAACCGGTTTTTGGGAAGAGCAACAGGCTTTTGGAGAGAACAAATTAAATTGGCTCTTGCTCTTCCCCAAAACATGAGGAGAGCAGCAATTAAACAAAGAAACATGAGGTCTTTCTTTGTGTGTTCTTCTCCCCGTTTCATCTCACTCGAAATTTCCCCCAATTCAAATCCAATAGGAATCCCAGAGTGCTCCGGTGGCTGTTGTTGGGGAGCATCGTGAACGATCAGTGGTCCGCATTGCTCGCCGTCGATGGAATGGTCCGCATTGCTCGCCGTCGATGGAATCGCCGCCTGCAGCGAAGCCCGCCGCTCATAGCACCAAGTGAGTTGAGCTCTTCCTCCTTTATCCCCCTCTCTCCCCCTCCCAGTGAAAGAATCCGCTCTTCTTCTTTATGGTTGTTCGGGATCAACACCCATCAACCGTTTTTCTATTGGTGGAATCCGTACGCTATGGATCGCTGCTCGAGATGAAGGCCGTGGTCGTCTTCGTCGTCAGGGAGTTCGACGTTGAGACGGTCGACGTGGCGCGGTCGCCGAGGTTCGTCCCCAGGCGACTCTGCCAGCCTCAACGGGGGGCTCCCCGTGAGGGTTCGAAGACGCCGGCGCACGTAAGCAGATGGATGCCCCGGTCCGCTAGAGTGAACAGAAGGGAATGTTACTGGTAGGCCGTAGAGGGGGATTGTTGTCTGTAAATTTTGCTTATTAAGAAGAATTAATCCAAAAAAAATTCCAAATTTTTGGTACCAATTCATCTTCCGATTTGTGTTTTATTTACGATACTGCCCCTACAGCACCTGATGGGAAGAAAGGCGTTGTTTTGCTTTATGTGATGGCAACGTCGCCTTCCACTTCCAGCCAGAGGCAACACAATTGGAGGCCTCACACCTTTAATTTCAAATTATTTTTCCGAAACACAGTACAAGTTCTCTATTGAAAATTCACGTTAAGGAATAAGATTCACATTAATTTTCTGAATCAGGACAATATTTATAGTTGAGGCACAACATCATTCATTGCTGAGATGCTTGCACTGTTCATCCCTCTGCTCTCTAAATTTGTTTTCTGCGTTAAAATTGGACTAATTCTAAACGCGCATACCATCTATTTTCATTAATTCGTTCTCAATAGCCTCCGCACAAACGAATGATACTCAGACATGATTTTATGACATTCATTCAACATAGGGAGTAGCTCCAATGAACGACTTTCTCTCAGACTCCAACAACAGCAGCAGTAAGCATTCAAAGATATGGGCACGCACTACCCCTTGGTGGTTGTCGCGTTTTCCGATGTCCCGGTGGGCCATCGTCGGATCTTGGAGTTTCAGGGGTGCTTAGTCTGTGAGATAGAGCTGGTGCACCAGCTGGAGAGCCAGACCCAGTTCGCATCGGGGAGGTAAGCTCACCGCGACGCACTCAATAACTCAACAAGTAAATGACCAAGTACATTGACGAGCTCTTCGATCTCTCCGACGGCCACTTCTATGCCGTGATGGACTGCTTCTGTGAGAAGACGTAGAGCCACTCCCCTCAATACAAGATGGGGATGACTATATACACCCATATGTTTAGGGGTGTATGGTATGATTAATGGTCAAAAAAGGAACAAAACAAATATGAAGGCTATGAAAAGATAACCGGATGTGATATAATTTCCTTCTTATGCAAACAATCATAACATACACCCCTATGCTAGGGATGTATATAGTCTTTCTCTACAATATTGGATACTGCCAATAGTGCCCGGAAAAGGTGCAGTGACCCATCGACAAGATGGGGCCGTCGTCATATTTGATTTTTTTGTAAATGTACTGATATTTTATTAATATTGTAATTCCGTCAAAATTATCAACTTTTGGATGTGAAAATAATATAATACAAATCTTTGTTAATTTAGATTTTGGATGTGAAAATAATTTTTGGAGAGAAAAAAATTTTGAGGGGATATCTTAAACTGCGGTGAAAGCGCCCGCGCGTCGAAGGCGCTAGATTTTTGTTCGTTTAGATTTTGGAAGTGGAAATAATTGAAGGGGATATCTTAAATGGACCGTGCACACTAAATTTTTTTAAACTAATTTGTTGTTCCGCGCCGAAGGCACCCACTAAATGTTTTTACACTAATTTATTGTTCCGCGCCGAATTTTTTGTTTCATGCCAAATGCGTCCATGTCGCTAAATATTTTTACACAAATTTGTTCTTCCTCGCAATTTTGACCGTGGAAATAATTTTTTGGGAAACAAAGATTTTGCGGGGAAAAATCTTAATTGAACCGTGCCCGCGGGCACGGGTTATGACTAGTATGTATATATGCATGTATGTGTGTGTATATATACTAGTTATAACTCGTGATTATAGGTCACATGACATTCAAAATATTCCCTTAAACAATTTCAATCCTTTCAAAATCTATCCTAGAAATTTTGACGACTCATTCAAAATATTTCTTTATAATAAATTTTTAACCACGTTCAAACTAATATTTAGTTCTTTTGATAGAATTTAGTCCCCCTCAAAAATTTTAGTTCCAACCAAAACTTTGTTTCTTCCAGATTTAGTTCATACCAAAATTAAATTTTTTAGTTCACTCCAGATTTAGTTGCCCTCAAAATTTTAAATTGAAGTTTAGTTTCATCCATAGAATTTTAAAATTTTAAAATTTAGTTCCCTCAAAATTGAAATTTTAGTTTCACCCAAAATTTAGTTTTCTCCGAAGGTAGTTCCTCCAAAATTTTAGGGTTATCACTTCATAATTTTCCTCAAACTCTCATCTTGACCCTTTGATTCCCCTAGATTCAATCCCAGTCATCTTATACCCATCCTTTTGTCCTAGTCAGCAAGTCCATTCATAAACATCCCGTAATTGTAATATACATACATACATACATACATATATATCTATTCTATAAAATAGGGATGTTATCAAGAGAAATTGGATAAGAGAAATTGGACAAGAGAAATTAGATAAGAGAATTTGGACAAGAGAAATTGGATAAGTGATGAGATTTTGAGAGATAAGAGAAGAGGTGTGGAATTTTGTGACGAGATTTTGAGAGATAAGAGAAGATGTGGGGAATTTTGCACATACAACTCCGGGTTTTGCATTTTTGCCCCTGAACCCTCTCCACACCCACACCCACACCCACACCCACACCTTTTATTCTTTCTCGTCTTCCTGACCATTTTTTCCTGTCCACGTGCACGTGTGCACTGGTTATTTGCTAGTATTCATACACACACACATATATACATATGCATATACATATATGAGGAGGGATCAAATAACCCCAAAAAACCCTAGCAAAAAGTCTATGCCCCCTATTTTTTCGAAAGATCCGAACCGTTCAGCTTGATCTCCACCCTCTAAAACCCTGCCCCACCAATTTTCAGCCCGTTCCCATGTGTTTTGCCCGTTCATTCATCCGACCCAAATTTAACGGTTTCACATGAACAGAACTTTTACGAAGGGTTGATGAACGGGCAAAACACATGGGATCGGGCTGAAAATTGGTGGGTCAGGGTTTTAGAGGGTGGAGATCAAGATGAACGGTTCGGATCTTTCGAAAAAATAGGGGGCATAGACTTTTTGCTAGGGTTCTTTTGGGGGTTATTTGATCACTCCTATATATATATCCTCTACACACACATATATATAAATACTGGAGGAAAATTTTCTATTGAGGCCGGACCTCACCAAGCACTTGGTGCGGTCCACCTCAAAAAGTTTATAAGAACTGTTTGTTGAAATTTTTTTCCACTAGATGTGATCTATGTGTTCTAAAACATCAATGTTCAAAATTTCAAACGAATTTGATTCCATTTGATCATTGATCAAGACATTGCAATATATACATATATTTAACAGTTTCAGAACAATAGAACTTTTGCAATGGCTTCATCAAGGGTCAAATCTTCAAGGGTCCACCCGAAATTATGTGCTTTGGGGTTTTTGAATGAGTACAACAAATCCAACGGAACATATTTAAAAAAAATAAAATTTGGGGTTTTGAGGTGGACCGCACCAAGTGCTTGATGAGGTCCGGCCTTAATAGAAAAGTCCTCTATATATGCATATGCATATATATATATCTATATTACAATTGAGGGCTGTTTTTGAACTTTGTCCTATGTGGCAATGTCACATCAAGTTTTGGGGGGAAAATTTTTTGGGTTGGGAGAAAATTTGTTGGGAGAATACAAAAGCTTTTCTTATTGAAATTGGCATCATCATCACTTAATACTCTTCATTCAAAAATGACCCAAAAAAATGAGAACAAAAAAAAATACAGCGAATGTGCATTCAAAGAGGCGGGTTGATTTTTTTGGGCGTCAAGCAGAGGTCTAACCAACCTATCCGCGCCGAAGGCGCCCGCTAAATTTTTTTACGTTAATTTGTTGTTCTTTTAAATTTTGGCTGTAGAAATATTTTTTAGGGGACAAAGATTTCGCGGAAAAAAATCTTAATGCACCGTGCCCGCGGGGCACGGGTTATAACTAGTATACATACATATATACACACACACACATATATGTATAGACAAATTTTCATGTGCAAAATACTCTCGGTGCAAAAATCATGAGAAAAGAGTTCTGTTGGAGTTTTCTACATTCCAAATTGTTAAATATGCTTTACACATGCTAATACACATACATACCAAAAATCAAGAAAATCTCTCCTATTTGCTCATGTATCGGATTGGTACAAAATGTTCTATTGTTTTGAAACCGGCGTGATTGAAGATCAAACCCTAAGATATATATTTATGGATTAAACATAAGAATTTTTTTTGAAAAGTAATTTAAATAACTAAAAAAAATCGCACTAAAATCATGCGCAAGATTTTAGCCATATGTATATATGTATATATATGTATATATATAGAGGGAAATGTGCCTAAGAATGACCTCGGGTAGAGATACCTGAGCACACCCCCGCTGTTCGGGGTTTGTGAGTATTTTTTTTGAAATTTTTTTTGCAGTAGGTAGATATAGTTGTTATGTAGCTCCCCACAAAATTTCAGGTCAATTCAACACCGTTTGAGCCTCCATTCATCGATTTCAAAAACGTTGCGCAAAACTGTCCAGAATTCTGGACAGTTTTGCGCAACGTTTTTGAAATAGATGAACGGAGGCTCAAACGGTGTTGGTTTGACCTGAAATTTTGTGGGGAGCTATATAACAAGTATATCTACCTACTGCAAAAATTGTTTTCAAAAAAAATACTCACAAACCCAGAACAGCGAGGGTGTGCTCACATATCTCTACCCTTGGTCATTCTTAGGTACATTTTTTGCATATATATGTGTGTATATATATATGTATGAGGTTAATGGATATGAGCTGATAATACGGGAAATTTTCTGTGCCGTCAGTTCAAGTAGTAATTTTTTAAATTTTTTTTGGTTGTACACATTCTAAAATACCAAAACCCTAAATATGGGTGAACCCTAGGCATATTTGACCCTCGATCCATCGCAAAAAATTCTATTCTTCCGAAACCATTGAACTTGCAACATGTAGATCGAGTGTCAAATAGTGTTGGATTCACTTGATTTTTGGTGTGGTGATCATCCATGATGTGTAGAACAAACCCAAATTTCTGTCGGCACATATACATATACATATATAATTTTTAATTTTTGCATAATACCACATTGTACGTATATTCGGTACACTGACCAAATATGCACCATGCAAGACCACACGCATACTGAAATCATTTTTTAGAATATTGGGTTTACCTTGCCTTTTTGAGCCGGTATGAGCCCATTCTCATCCATACCTGAATTATGTACTGACACTAACATCGTCCCTTAGATATGACAATCGATACATGCAGTATCATACTTTCGAAGCATGTCACACGATACCTTCAATACAATCAATAACGATACTACAAACCATTGGTCAATACAGAGACAAACTGAGATTTCAAACATTCCTTTACTAAACGCTACTGTAGAAAAGCCTTTAAAGGGAACTTGACTAGCACAAAAATGAAAAAAAATGAGGGCAACAAGAAAAGAAACAAGAGCAAGGAGAACACCTAGTCATTCCCATATTTTAGGAACTCATCATTAATGTATATTTTAGAGACACACAAAAAAGAAACCATGAAAACATGTCTTTCAAAGGAGAAATTCTCCTTTGGAACCCATCAAAGCTTATCTCTCAAAGAAGAAAGGAGAATCTACCTAAAGCTTACTTGTGGCTTGTATCCTCTTCTCTTGTCTCATAGAAAAGCATCTCTTGAAGCCTATGTCTCTTAAATCCACCAAAATCAAGATTTGAAATTCCCGGCCTCCTCTTAGAACCCAACAAAGTTGCCCCATAAAATCCCGCTTTTCTATCAAATCTATCAAAACCCATCTCCAAATCTCGTCTCATTTTATGCTGAAAGGTGTATTCAAATCATGCAAATTTTGGGTTGTAAGGGATCATAAATGATTAGTTAATACTAGGTTTAAATGATTTTTTTTGGTGAAAAGAGATATTCAGATTATGCAAATTTGAAGACGGGATAAGGTTTCAGTTGTGCATGAAATTAGATTTCCTCGCCCTTTTAATCAATGAGTGAAGTAGAATTACAAAATAACCTTGCTAACTTGTTAATAGATTGATTTGTATACTCTCACATTTTTCCAATCCAGTAAACCTATCACAGATCAAGAATAGAATTGTAAGCATTTAATTACGATAAAGGATAATATGTTAACTGCAATTTTTAAAATTAATTTTTAATGAAAATGGAGTATACAGTGGTTTCGCCAAAAGCTTAAACTCTCAAATATATCACTTCCTAGGAACCAAGGAACATAAGGATGCAAAATATTTCACAGATGAACTGCAAAAACTTGTTGAAACTTGAAACATGACCTCAAAATTTGCCAAGAGTTGTTCCAAACGCTCAAAACACACCAGAAGTATATTGGCCCAACAAGTTGTCTATCTCTAGTCTCTACAGAGTCATCACTCATCAGGAACATATTAGCAATTTACCCATTAATTCACTCAATGGGTAAAATATCAACACTATGCTAGAACGGACATGACACGTTGAGACTCTGCAAGCTTTAAAAAATGCATAGGATATGCGTGTTAGATAAGCATATATGATGTGTGTCCCACTTGCCATGGCTTTACAAGAGACGTGGTCATGCTACATAGCAACACATTCATCATATTGGCTAATCAGTTCATAGGAAAATAAAAATTGCTGATGATGTGATTCTCTCATAGATTTGATCTGCAAAATTCTTAGGGTGTAATGATCCCTATCAATTCCAAACACCATACTGTTCCTTTGCCAACAAAGAATTCTAAATGATTTGGGATTCTAAAAATAATAATTTATAATTGAAAAGAAACAAACAATAAAATTTATTCCAATTCAAGAGCCAAATATATGAGATCTAGCCAGCCTAAAAATTTCAAATCAAAATAACTAATTTGATTAAAATTTTCAATATTATTTCTTATCTTTATCTCCTTTGGGTAGATAGGTTACATGACTGAATAATCTACCAGCCATCATTTCTGAGATGAGGGAGAATGCATGTTCCATTGGTTACAAACACCACAGTAGGAAATGTTTGCTTGAACTGATGATGCCATAACATGCTCAATGATATCTTGTGCATTCCCCAGTAGCAAGATGAACAAAATAATAAGGCCCACAAGACAACCATCCGTGGTCAGCCATGAAATCTGCTAGTACTGGTTACTGGGCAACTTTTGAGATTGAATTCAACCATTGATATTCTTTTCAAACTTTTCTTCCTAACAAGTGCTCATGGCTGTAAGAAAAGAAAGCAGAAAGTGTGTGCACCAACCAACCAACCCCCTTTCTTCTTTCTGCCACTGAGGTACTCTGAAGAGGGGGGTTTCCTGTGAATAGTTTGGTCTTAATGCTACCATTATGTGGAGTATGCAGTGTATGCGTTTTATATTTTGATGGGTATTTCTGTGCTGAAAATTCCAAGATGAGATATGAGGTACTTATCTGGGAAAGGAGTAAGATATTTGAGGGAGCAATATCCTCTAAGGCAAGTAGAAATATGAGCATGTAGATTATGAACCCTTGTGCGTGAATAGTATAGTTACCATCATCATCTCAGCCTTCATCCCAAAAACTTTGGATCGGCTTCATGGACTCAATAAAAAAAATGTTGGATCGTGATCATGTCAGATCGTGAAGTTTGATATTCATTTTTCACGTAATATGAGCTGCGTATTACGTTGGATGTTCATTTTTCACGTATTATGAGGCTTTCTCTTTTGTCGAATCAAGATTTTTATATATATCTTTTGTTACTACTTCCATCCATATTTTCTTCAGTCTATCACCTTTTCTCTTGATTTCAATATTCATATATTTTGTCTTTTTATTAGACGGGCAATAAAATTTCAACGTATATGGCCAACCATCTCAAGTGATGAACTCTCATCTTAATTCGTATCTTATCCTTTATAGGACCACACATATCATTGCTCGGATATTCTCATTTTTATTTTATCTCTCTAGTGTTTCCACACATCTACCGTAACATTCACATCTTTGCCACAGCCAAACTTTGTTCATGCTTCTTAGTAACACTTAACACTTTGTACCATATAACAAATCTAGTCTAATTGCTGTTACATAAAATTTATCCTTTATCCGTAACATCACAACAATAAATCCTATAAGGATTCACATTCTCCTATATCAACAACTCCCCATCTTGTAGCTGGTCCTCGAACAGCACGTAGCCTTCCCAACTAACATCCCGGCCAAAAAACCCCAACCAATGCAGCTCACCATCACCCCTTAATCTCATCTTCAATCTTAGCAGACTATTTCGATCCTTCAACTCACAAAATCAAGCTTCATCGGCTAAATAAATACATGAAATGTCCTTTTTTGAGTTTTTTTGTGGGGCCGAGTTTTTTTTTTTTTTTTTTTTTTTTTTTTTGGGGGGGGGGGGGGGGGGGTGTGTGGGTGTGTGGTGGAGGGGGCTTAGATAGGGAGAGAGTAGGTTTAGGGGAGAAGAAGTCAAGGAGATATTAGGGGGATGCTAGGGGTTTTCCAAAAGAGAAGAGGAAACAAGATTGTATATAATGTGTATTTTAAAGGGGTCGGGTCGAGCTGGCCCTCTTCAGCTGAATATATCAGGGTTGGCAGTGATCAACACCTTGTACCCGTACCCGTACCCGGTCCGGATTTTAACTCTTGGTTGCAGGGTTTGATCCAGATGTAAACTGAGCCCGGGTAGGCTGCTACCCATACCCGAAGAAAGGTTCGGGTTGGTGGGTCAGGTTCATTTTGCCACCACTACCATATATGTTTAGTACTAAAATGGGCATATGAAGATTTATTACTTTATGCAATTCTGGTCTTGTCCTTCACGAATAATAGATTAGTTGTGTCTTAACATGGTTAATGACAGTTATTGGTTCAGCGTTTCCATGCTCAGGATATAGGGTTATCATATAGTTTGTGGGTGGTTGTCTGCATTATTAGATTGGATTCCAGATCATTGTGGCTTGCTTAACGGCGTTGTTTGCTATGGGCAGGTCAATCCCCGCCATATTTTCTGGGGGCTATATTTTCCAAGTGCACTGGTGTAACACGACTTTTCAGCTTGTTTCACCTAAATACATAGACACTTTGATTTTCTATTCACTATTATTCAGCCTTGTTGCATGTTCTCATCTAAATAATCGACGACTAGTTCTTCCTTGGTTTTCCGCAAGGTTGTTCAACCTCATCAATCCGTGTGTGAGAAGTTCAAGCTTTAGTTATGATGGTGCTGTTGGATCCAGCATCATCTGTTCCTAGTGCTGGTACCAGAATGCCCAGTTTGGATAGATCTGTTTGCAGGTTTTTTTAGCAACGGGGATCATAGAAAGCTTTGCTGCTTTGTGTCTTGAGACAGTTAATGGTAGTTATTTGTTATGATTGCGCATATGGTCTCGTTACCTTGTAAAAGATGGTAGCATGAGTAAGTTGGCCTCTGGTATTCTTCATTGGGCTCGTATCATCATACATGGGTTGAAACTTTTTATATAAACAAGTGATCTTGATTTCCATGAGGGGGAAAAAAGAAAGAAAAACTAAAAACAATGTTCCCCCCACTTTTTTGGTTTTTAAAGCATTAGTTCAATTACCTGGTTCATACTCTTGGTAGCTGAGTGTATAGTTTGCGATATTCACTGACAATTTTCTTTTCTCTTCTCTTTTTTGCATCTGTAGGGTTTTCATGGCCCTAGCTTGGAAAGGGGACTTAAACAGAATTTCCATCCAGCACCCTAGAAGTCCATGACGTTCTTTGTAGTTTGGGATACGATGTGGATGCGTCTATTGAGTTTGTGCGTCAGCATTCCAATTTAGAGAAGGATTAGTCAAATTTGCTGCTGACGAAACATATATTATGTAATACTTTATTAGCCGTCTGTGTCTCCCTTGAAGAGATTTATCCATGTCACGGCACGGCGGCTTGTGTTCCATCTCTTGCTTCGTCTTTTTGAGCTTGTCAAGCGTTGCCTTAAAGCAGCGTTTTGGTGTTGAAATTTTTAAGATGTTAATATTGGTAGTTAGGAAGTCCAAGGGTGCCAAACTAGTCCCCCTCAAGTTGGGTATGCATTTTAATATATTATCCACCGGAAATGCAACAGAAAATGATAGTATACGTGATTTATTCGAAGCGTCAAGGTGTTTAAGCTAATTTTCCCCAAAAGGAAAGGAAGGGAAGTACTGTGGTGAATGAGCTAGATGATTTGATGACAACATCATGCGTAGTTTCTTAACCATCTGGGTAGGATTTGAATGTGTTCACATTCAAGTCTCTATCATGCAGCAGGCCAAACATTGGTTTCTAGAGGGCAAATTCTTAAAGTCAAGATGAATTAGACACCGACAATGTAGCAAAAATAAACTATGATATCTCTTCGAATATTAAAGCGTAAATAGACAGAGATGAGGACAGTGGAAGGAGCGAGTGACGGGCAAGACACCCGCTAAACATCACCTCATGTCCATTTTGACACCCTAACCGGCTGTCACTGGGCTATGCTTTACAGATCACGAGCAAAAACCTATTTCTTTGTTTCTTTTTCCCTTCTGAATTTCCATGAAGAGAGAGATGCTTCCCAGTAACATTACAAGTTGTTGAAAGTCAAGGGATTGGATTTTAAAAAAAAATAGACGACACCGTGGCCTTTGTAGGTGAACCTACGCCATCATCCTGCCACCTCATCCTGTTACTTTCTTTACAAAGAAGAATTTTCAAACTTTTTAACTGGAGAGAGAGGTAGAGATCCTTTCAAACTTTGTTTGGTGTTTTAGGTCCCATCAACTGGTACTTGTCCCTTTGAATTAGTTTGACCGCCACCAACGCAATACTACTCCATCAAACCCATTATTTATTTTATGACCCCTGGTTTTGAAGCTAGTAATGGAAGAAATTCCACTTGGGAGAGGGTACCGTAAGAACTATAGATCTAGATTTGCTATGTGAATCCTATCCTACAGATCTAGATGATCACATGCGGAATCTTAAAAACGTTGCCTCATCTGATTAGGAATCATACACGATTCCATGACGAAGATTCGGATGATGCAGCGGACGATCTTCCAGATCAGCACGAATCAATCGTTTGAGAAATCCTTTGGCTTTCTCCGGCTCTCTCTTCTATCGACGGGATGTAGAAAAGACGACACTTAGTTCATGTAATCTGGGGATCATGACCACTCCTTATATATGCAAGTCTTTTTAGCCCTATGGTTACTAATTCAGTCCATCACTGAATTAAAGCACACACGTCTCTACACACAAAGGCCCACACACTTATTTGACTCATTTACGCCCACTTAACTGAAATAACTAAATCACTTATATTGGGCTTTATCAATGACAATTATAGCATACATATAATCATTTTTTGCATATAAACCCAATGTTGGATTAAGATCCAACTATATTAGATAAGTTCCAACAATCTTCCATTTGGGCTATATGCTAAACCTTATAATTATATTTCGTTGTGCATGCAACCAAATAATGTTTCATCTTACTGTCATTTCTTTAATGAGTCAAAAAAACAATCCGGTCCATCAATTATATTAGCAAGGGATCAAAGAGATCATCGCCGCAACAATTGCAGCTCGACCCATCAGTGGTCACCGTGCTAATACAAAAGAATGACATGGAGTATGAAGTGGATGTGTAGCATGGAAATTACATGTGATGTGATCTCTATTTCCAACTGATCCTCCTTAACCTTGGTGAGATCGTAAGCATAAACACATATTTTCATACGCATTTATAAATATATAGTTGAAATATAAAGCCAAACAAAACTGAACTTTATTTCGGCAGAAATAAACCAAATATGCATAAACTGGTACCGGGGGTAACACCTGGTTTACAACTTTCCATGCCAAATCATTGCAGAACCTTTTCAATGTAAGCCTTTTGTGATAATCCAAGTATACCTCGAGAATGATCTCGGTGTATTTGGATTCTTAATACAAAAGATGCATCACCAAGATCTTTCATCTCAAATTTTTTAGCTAGAAAGTTCTTGGTTTCATGCAATAATCCTTCATTGTTACTGGCAAGTAAAATGTCATCGACATATAAAACCAGAAAAGCAAATTTACTCCCACAGAACTTGTAGTATATACATTCATCAACCAAATTCATCTCGAAGCCAAATGAGATGATAACTTGATGAAACTTAAAATACCATTGTTGAGACGCCTGTTTGAGTCCATAGATGGATTTCTTAAATTTGCAAACCATATTCTTTGGGTCTCCCGACACAAAGTTTTCTGGTTGCACCATATAAGTCACCTGATCAATGTCCCCGTTAAGGAACACTGTTTTAACATCCATCTGATGTAACTCAAGATTAAAATGAGCCACTAATGCCATTATTATCCTGAACGAGTCTTTCGTGGAAACCGGAGAGAAAGTCTCATTATAATCAATGCCTTCCTTTTGAGTAAAGCCCTTAGCGATAAGACGTGCCTTTTATCTTTCCACATTACCTTTTGAATCCCTCTTGGTTTTAAATATCCATTTGCAACCAATGGGTTTCACATCTTTAGGTAATGGGACAAGATCCCAAACGTCATTATCCTTCATTTACTTTATTTCCTCATTCATGGCATCTATCCATTTTAGAGAGTTAGAACCATTTTGACCTGATGGAAGATAATTGGATCATCTTCCATCACACCAATATCAACCTCATGTTCTTGGAGATATGCAATGTAGTCACTTGATATTGCACTTCTCCTCTCCCTAATGGATCTCCTTAATGGCAATGTTTCTTGATGTGTAAGTGCTTGTTCTTCTTGAATGGAAGGAGCAACAACATTGTCTTGAATATTTGTGTCTTGTTCAATAATAGGAATGGAATCCCGATCAAGAACAAGCTCACTTGTGGGAATATCTACATATTCCTCTTCGAAAACAATGTCTCTTCCTAAATCTCCCCCACAAACCCGGTATCCTCAAGAAATCTGGCATTTCCAGTCTCAAAAATATTCTTATTTGTGGGATCGTAAAATTAGTAGCCCCTCGATCTTTCAGCATACCCAATAAAATAGCAACTAATTGTCCGTGTGTCCAGTTTCTTTTCAGCAGGCCTATGAGGTCTTGCCTCAGCTGGACATCCCCATATGTGCATATGCTTTAGACTAGGTGTTTTGCCTGTCCAAAGCTCATATGGTGTTTTATTAGTTGCTTTCGTTGGAACCCGATTTAGGATGTAAGCTGCAGTTTTTAATGCTTCTCCTCAGAGTCTTTCTGGTAAAGAAGAATGACTAATCATTCTTCTTACCATGTCTTTACGCGTTTTGTTTCATCTTTCAGCTACCCCATTCATAGTGGGCGAACCTGGCATGATGTCTTGTGGGACAATGCCGCATTCTTCTAGGAATTTAGCAAATGGTCCTGGACGTTGTTCACCTGAACCATCATATCTGCCGTAGTATTCACCACCACTGTCAAACCTGGCAGTTTTAACTCTTTTGCCTAATTGAAGTTCAACTTCGGCTTTAAAATTTTTGAACGTGTTCAGAGACTGAGATTTTTCATGTATAAGATAAATGTAGCTATATCTTAAATAGTCGTCTATGAACGTTATTAAATATTGCTGATCATTCCATGCAACCGAAGGGAATGGTTCGCAAATATCAGTATGTATAAGTTCTAAGACGCCATTTGACTTTTTGGCTTCAAATCTCCTTTTATTAGTTTGTTTTCCGTTTATACAATTAATGCAGACATCAAAATCTGAAAAATATAAAGGTTTGAGAATATCGTTTGACACAAGTCTCTCAATTATCCTTTTGGAGATGTGACCTAATCTCTTGTGCCATAACGAACCTGAATTCTCATCAGTTAATTTTCTTTCCTTTGTACCCACATGCAAGTATTCATTTGCAGTAATTAACCAGACAGATAACCAGAACCAATTAATATGGAATTGAGAGACAAGTTGAATTTTCCATTCGCAAAAGAACAACAATAACCAATTTTGTCCAATGCAGAAATAGAAATCAAGTTATGTTGAAACGACGGTACAATAAAAGTCTCAAACAAATCCAAATGGTTTCCAGTTTTCAAAGATACTCTGAAATCCCCAATTGCAGCAACCCTTGCCTTCTTGCCATCACCCACAAAGATGAATCTTTTAGCATCATTTGGCGTTCGGCTGTTCCGATAGCCCTACATAGACACACTGATGTTAGTAGTTACACCGGAGTCTAACCACCAAGTGTCTATAGGTACAGAAGTTAAATTAACTTTTGAACAAACCAAATTAAGAAGAGTACCTTTCTTAGCACGCCATGCATGGTAATTAGTGCACTGCTTCTTCACATGCCCTTCAGCTCCACAAAAGAAACAACTATCTTTCTTAACAGCCTTAACATGCTTCTTTGGTTATTTCTTAGGTGGAGCTGTAACTGCAACATCTTTACCCTTTTTCCTTTTGTTGTTTTTAGGGGTAAAATCAATATTTGCACTTTCAATTTTAAAGCAACATTATAAATTCAAAATTGCATGTTCTCATCTCAAGATATCCCACACTAGCTTAACATTTAACTTTGGATAATCTGTTAACTAGCAAATGACATCTTGCTGCAGTAATCATATAAAGATAATAATTATCATGCCAAAATTAAAACTTCCTTTGGGCTGAATTAAAATTGCATGCATAAGTCTCAACAATCATCTCTTATTTATTACTTTAGGTGCACATAAGTTGACACAGAACGGTAATCTTCCTTTGGGCCGATATAGCATTCATTTCAAAATATGCACATGAAATTTCCATTTATATTGATAAAATGAAATAATGCAAAACAACAAAGCCCGCTTTGGCGAGATGTTGATTGTACCAAGTCATTTCAAAAATACATACAACAAAATTTGAATTTAGTTTTGCATAATTAATACTAACTTTTTATTGAGGAGAAATATACATAAATAACCTTTTATTTACTACATTGATCCATTAAAAATTCATTTTAGGCAACTTATAATACAATGTTTGTATTTAACCATTTACATTCCGAAAGAACAATAATTCTACAGTGGATCCCACTTTGGTGGGGTTTCGTGTTAATTAGCATCATTTCGAAATGTATAAATGATTTTTGCCTAAAAGAATTAAAAAAATGGGACGAAAATAATTTAACACACAAATAAAACCGAATGAGGAAATATTCACAAGATGGTCTTTTATTTCCTCTAATTATTAGTGCATTTATATAACCGAAATTTGGCTTAAAAGGAATTTAATGTCCCCAAAATAGGGTTCAATATTACAAAATAATTCAACTTTAAGCCCAAATTTTTGTGCATTGGCCAAAACAGGCCCAAAAATTGAAGTCCATATGCTGAAAATTTAATTTTTTTTGAAAAACATTATCTGATTGGGCCCAATTTCTGGGCCAAAGCCTGCTAGGGTTAGAAACTCTAGCATGAAAAATTGGCCAAACTAGGGGGTTGGGCCGCCGCCGCCCCCTCCCTCACATCCGGCGCCGACGGCGCCGGTGTCTACTAACAGGGGCGGCTGAGTGCCGCCCCTTTCTTGTGCAGGCACGGAGGGCCGCGCCTGCTGTCCCACAAAAAACACAAGGGGGGAGCTTTGGGGTCCTGAAGGGGGGCGGCTGGATGCCGCCCCCTGACTTTCGCCGCAGACTGAGGGCGACAACAAGGCCGCCCTTTGAACAAATTAATGGGGGGCGGCATGGCCGTCGCCCCGATGAAAACCCTAACGGGGGGGGGGGGGGGGGGGGGGGGCGCCGCCCCCTTTGTTCCCTTTTCTTCCCGACGGGAAGGGAAGGATGGAAGCCGCCCCCACCCTCTATTCATCGACAGGGGCGGCAAAGCCGCCCCTTGCTATTCCGTGTCGCCGGCGCCAATCTCCCGACGGAGGCGGCAGAGCCGCCCCCTCTTTCGCCGAGTTGGGCGGCGGCCGGCGGGCCGCCCCCGATCTAGGGTTCGTAAGCATTTTTAATAAAAAACTGAGAAAAATCAACCAAAAACCCCAAAATTTACAGATATGAAACTTAAAACAGATTAAAAATCTAATTTTTATCAGATCTACTTACGAGCATGCAGAAAATTTAAGATCCACAACATGCAGGCTCTGATACCACTTGTTAAATCTTAAGATCTAGACGTGCGTATAAACCTAATCACACAGATCTAGATAAACATGCTGAATCTTAAATTTTTACCTTCTCTAATAGGAACCATACCTGAATCCATGAAGCCGATGATCTGGATGACACACAGATGATCTTCCAGAACAACACAAATCTACCGTTGGAGAATCCCTTTAGCATTCTTCCGGTTTCTTTCCTATCGACGGGGCGTAAAAAAGACGGCTCCTTAGTTCGTGTGCTCCGGGGATCATGATCACATATATATATGCTGGCCTCCTTAGCCTTAGGGTTTCCAACTCGGCCCATCAACGAGTTGAAGCCCAAAAACCTATACACATAAAGGCCCACAACTTATTTAACTCATGTAGCACACTTAATTAAATAAATCAGATCACTAATAGATTGGGCTTAATATGACAACGTAGCACTATATAATTATTTATCGCATGTCAGTCCAAAGTTGGATTAAGATCCAACTTAGTTGGATAAGTTCCAACGACTTACTCCCAACATCCGAAGATTGTCCGTAGATTTACTTCCATTGTAAGGCTCAATAAGGTCTGCGGTTGGATGATTCGAGTTCTTCGTATGCCTGCAACTTTCCATGAAATAAAACCAACCAGAGGTAAGGTGGGGGCATTATTTGGATCCAGATGTCTAACGATCATGGTTCCAAAAAACTCGTCACGGCGACGTTATGGCACGCCATGGCGGCAAGGCGCGACCCCCACGCCCCTTTAATGCCCATGTAGGCTGTTTGAGGCGGCACGCCATGGCGACACAAGGCGCGACAAAAAAACAATTATTGGTCTATGAATAGGAAATTGTTTACATTTCTAGATTTTAATGGTACTCTTTTTCATTAATCCCTTACAAATTGGGGTTTTTTGCGGGATTTTATTGTGGTTTAAATGCCGGCTCGAAGAGCACTTCACCGCACTTCAATGTTTTTTTAAAAAACGATTCACCCTTTTTATAATGATTGCTTATTTAGAAATGTTTAGTTAGTAAAGTACTCACAATGACATCAATTAAAATCCTTAAAAAATTTCAAAAACTTTAATAAAATCCAAAGAACATAAAACTTAATTAAACTCAATTAAAATCCTAAAAACTGACCCATTCGAATTTCCATGGCCGAGCATCATTTGTACTGCTCTGGCTTATGCTTTGGCTTATATTCTCGAACACCAAATATAATGCTCATGTATATAGGCACGTGCCTCACCGATTAATCTTTAGAAGAAGAAAAACATTCATTTGGTTCTCAAACCCGAAGGCTATGGATTTGGTAGGATTTGAAAACTAATCCATCTAAGTAGAGCATAGTCTATTGTCTACCTCTATATACATTATATAATATATCCATCTATGTGCCGTTTTAAGCCACACCTTGAAAAATGCCGTGGCTCCGCCAAGGCTCCTAAGTCTTGAGGCTTGACCTCGCCGCCACGTCACGCCTCACGCCGTTTAGAACCTTGCTAATGATTGATGCATGTTATTGTAGGTCGTCAATATCTCTTGTTGTTATTGTTAAAAATTATTCGTCGTGTTTCTCGCTTGCTTCCTCCCTTGTCTTTGGGTGCATGATTGATTGGCTGCAATGCTTGGTTTCAACTCAATCAATGAAACGTTTTTTTCTTGTTCATCTACAAACTCCTCAACAAGTTGACGCCACGCATGCAATTAAGGTTATGATTCGATTTTGTACGCTTGTTGTACATGTAGACCGTAGGGTACGGTTCCAATGATTTGTGGTTGCAATTTCAATCATGTACACGTGGTGTTAGTGCGTGAAGTTTTACCATGTTGACGCAATATATAACTGCACTGACGCACATATATGCCCTCTTTATGTTTGTATTTAAGAAATTTTTTCGGCTGTGCTTTATAAATCGTGGATGATCAACATACCAAAAATCAAGTGAGTCCAATGCTATTTGACAATTGATGTGTCCATATTTTCTATCTTTTTCATATCATTATCTCATCACATTGCATATCATTTTCGCTCCCAAATCCCATTTTTTACTACGATTCTGCATTTCTGTCGATATTTTCGAGTTTCGTAGTGTTTCATGAATTTTCAGGGATTTTGGAGCGATTCGGACCCACACTTGGGTATGGACACATCTGACGTGCCCATGAGCTCGTTGGCGGGGCTCTGGAGGAGTTCGTCGCGTTCTCCGAGAGAAGAAGGAGAGAAGAAGGAGAGAGAGAGAGAGAGAGAGAGAGAGAGAGCAGAGAGAGAAGCCTAGGCTCAGACCCAGCATTTCCCAGAAAATGCTCAGTCCGAGCAGCTCGTCTGCTCGGACCGAGTCATATCAATTGCAGCTGAGGTCGGATACCGGCTGACCTGAACCGAGCAGCTCATCTGCTCGGTTAGATAGCCCCAGATTCCACAGCCCGAGCAGCACCCGAGCAGCTGACCGAGCAGGTCCTACTCGGTCCGGATCAAATTCTCCAAGCAGCCGAGCAGCAAGCTACATGGGCCAGATCACTGACCGAGCAGCAGCTGCTCGGACCGAGTAGCCTACTTGGTCGGTGACACCAAGGGCATTTTTGGAAAGATTTGAATGAGCGCGCATCGCGCGATTTCGGCAGCGACTGAAGCTCACGATCGGGGGATTGCGCAAGAGGACATCACTTAGACTTTTGTTAGTGATTTTTGGAGAGCCAAGCTTCGGCGATTTTTGGATAGCAACCTTTGGATTAATTTTTCTTGTAAGGATTTCTGGATCATTTTACGGAAGATTATCGTTTCTTGTTCTTGTCTGGATCTATTACTCGTTCATCCTCGCTGTAAGCTCTTTTAGCCCTAATCTCTCAATTGTTAAGATGTTTTGCTCTGTGAAATTGATGATTTTGTCTGTCGTTATTATCATGAGTGAGTAGATCTAATCTAGGGTTGATGGGTTAGCCCTAGGATTTTAGGGGGAAAATGTAGATCTGGATCCCCACGTTGAATTAGGGATTTAGGGTTGTATTTCGGTAGATCCTACAGAATCCGTAGATAACCCGTACTGAGATCATGCCCACGGTCTGTGGAATTGATGTGCTTAAGGCGTATCTAGGGATTCGAATAGGGAAATCGGTGGATCAAATCAAGGCACGTGACCATGCCCGGCTCGTGCCTTGAGGAAATCCATCGACGAACTATACCGCTACGTTGACGGCTACCGCCATTGCGTCAACGAGAGCCACCGCAATACCCCGCAATTCTAACCCACGAGAGTGATACGAATTGGGAGATTAATTCCCTAACCCTAATGCAATGTGAGGATCCTATCCAACATCAACCCCCAATGATCCTAGTGGCGATCCCTAAAGCCATAGTCCTTTTTATTTGATATTACAACCACAACAACCAACCCCAAATCTGTTCCCCCAACAGCTAGCTTACTTCCACACTTAGAAATAGACTGCGCGTATTACAGACACTATCACAGTCCCTGTGGGATTCGACTATCTTTTATACTACAACTCGACACCGTCCGCTTGCGGATTGAGCCCGGAATCGTAGCCTAGGGGCCATACTACGCCTGGCGATCGTGACACCGCCAAGTGGAACCTAGGTGTAGGTTGCGGGTGCGTCAAGTTTTTGGCGCCGTTGCCGGGGACGGCAATAGTGTTTTTTATCTCAGTTTGTTTTTATCTTTGTGAAGTTTGCTAGCATTCTCACCATTTCTCACCCTACCATCAATTTTTATTCTTTTTTATTTTTATTGCGGTGCTACTGACGGTGTTCTTCTGAGTTTTGTTGGTGCATGAACACCCGCCACAAAGGGCTACCAGAGAGTTATTGTTCGATCCTGAGATCGAGAAGACAGCCCGGGCTTTAAGAGCCTCCAGCAGAAGTTCATCTCCATCTGCTCAGATGGGAGAGAACACTCCTCCTCCTCCTCCTCGCACTGGGTCCATCAGGGACCACATGAAACCGATGTTTAGGAACAACTCCTCGATTCTTAGACCATAGCTGATAGCGACAACCTTCGAGCTTAAGACGGGGTTGATAAACCTGATGCAGCAGGATCCCTTCCACGGGCATCCTCACGAGAATTCCAACCATCACATCGACTCCTTCTTGGCTAAATGCGATACATTCAAGACGAAGGATGTCAATGATGATGCGGTGAAGTTGCAGCTCTTCCCTTTCACCTTGAGGGACAAAGCCTCCTATTGGCTCCGGGCTTATCCTCCATACCACTTCACCACATGGGAGAAGCTCGTGCTTGCTTTTGTGGATAAAATCCACCCTCAAAGACGGTGCGGATCCGTGGGGCCATTTCCAATTTCAAGCAGTGATTCGGAGTGAATATTGCATATTTAACCCCCTTATTAGTCCTATTTTGTGCCCATATGATGCTTAATTTATCTCTAATACATTCGTAATTTTCTCATCATCATTTATTAGAGAAATCACTCTATTTGTGCACAAAACATGAATTTTATTGAGTATATCTGCATTTTTATATTTTCCATAGCATCGTCTCGATCTCACGATTCCAACGACTATTTATTTGTAATTTTCTGAGATCTGTGCTAATTTCTATGAATTTTTGAATGCAGAATACAATTTAAATGGGGAAATACGCTCGAAAATACGGAAATACGGTCGGCACCCAATCAGCGGTTGACAAGTGGCAGCAATCGGGAGCTTCCCGCGCGATCCATCGGCCCAGCGTCACCAAGCGAACGGCATAATATCGACCGTTGGATCTCGATCCAACGGTCCAAAATTGAAGCTTCGAATTCAAAATACTTGTCGACGTGGCGTATTCCGCAACGTCCGATCGAGATCTAACGGTCTGCGTCGAGCACAACAGCGAACGCGAGATCAGCGTTCTACGCAGTGACGTGGCTTCGCTCGGGCCGTTGGATGCTTTTCCAACGGACGAGGGTCACCCCGCCTCGCGAAACCAAAGCGAACGATGCAGCGACGTTTGAGCCGTTGATCTTGGATCCGACGGTTTAGAAGCAATCGGAGGTGAAGGCGGATTCGAGAATTGAAGCGGCCACGTGGTGTGATTAGCTCCATTCGATCATGATCCAATGGCTACGAAGTGATTCCGAGCGTAAGTCGGATGCGAGAGCGATGCGGGCGAAATGCGAATCTCAACGGCCACGCGGCTCTCTCCTATTCAATCCCGCTTGCGATGAGCGGTTGAGATCTCGTCCGACTATTGGATGCGGGTTTTGGGCGGAAATGAAGCGGGTTTTGAACCCGATAGCACTTTAAACCCGCAATGCGTAATATATAAGGTATTTTGAGGGTTTTGGGGCGTATTCTGGCGTATTTTGGGGCTTTTGGAGCGGCTACTGTGCGTATTTCTCCAGGGGAAAATTATCAAAAATTCCAGAGGCTATTCTTCCTATTCTAAAGGAGTTTTGGGTTCTAAAGTGGAGATTTGGTGATAAATTCTTGAACTTATACCCCGTATTTGGTGTATTTTATCGTATTTTGGCTATTATAACGATGTATTTGGCTATGAAATCTGATTTTCTTTGCACCATGCGTGGCTAATCTCCTTGTGCTATGGTTGTGATGTAATTAGGAGTATTTATTTGATGAATTTCATGTCTTTAGCCCTATTTTCATGTCAAA
Source organism: Scilla litardierei (assembly GCA_030789695.1). NCBI lineage: Eukaryota > Viridiplantae > Streptophyta > Magnoliopsida > Asparagales > Asparagaceae > Scilla > Scilla litardierei. The sequence goes on along the minus strand of CM061137.1, from coordinate 152,752,654 downwards.
ATCACTCGCAACATTGATTTCTACAACGTATTTGTTGGGTATTTGCTTATTGTCGATATTATTTACATCCCGTATGGCTAGGCCCTGACAAGGCTAGCCAATTTATGTTCACTAATCTGAACTTATTGTTGCTTTTATCGTTTAATGAAATCAATGTTGCTAGTGATGCGTATACGGCCACTTTGACTAGTTTTCATCGTTTCATCTTCCGACGTAATCGTGCCCTGACCGGACGAAGCGTTGAGTAATATGAAAGACATGATATTTCAGCGATTATTAACTCCTAATGAACTCACAACCGTAGCACATCCACCTTATATGTGTTGGTGTTGACGTAGTTAGGGTGTCGTAATTATTGGTTTCTATATCTTTTCGCCCTATTTTAATTGTATAATTCTTTGGCACGTTTTCATACGCTTGATCGCCATACTTTCCGACGTTCTCGTACCCTGACCGGACGAAACGTTGAGTTATAGAAAAGGTATTGATATTCATTGATTGTGCACACCCTAACGAAATCAAACCCAACACATACTCCACATACTTGTACCCCTACCAAAGTCACCGTAAATATCGTAGGATTTTCATTTCTTATTCCATACTCTTGATCCTATATCTTTGTGTTCGATAGGTGGTTGGTTAACATCGTATTATTACTCTTTTCAGATTGACGTTCGTAGTTTTGCAGGTCAGATTGTCCCGCGGATTCGATACCTGGACTCACCAGGATATTACTTGCACGATCTCCTGCGCTTGGGAGTAGTTCTCACAACATTTGAGACGAGGCAAGTTTTTGGCGCCGTTGCCGGGGATAACAGTACTTGCAATCTACGATTTCAGTTCGTTTTGAGGAACATTCGGTGAGATCTTTCCATCTTATAGTCTAGGATTTTTTTATTTTATTTTTTGTTTTCTTTTTAAGAATGGAGTATATGGAATACATGAAATTCTATTGCACGAACAGTTTGTATGATGCAGAATATTATAAGGCACACAAACATAGGATGGAGAAGCTCAAGATCGTTGGTTTTAATCAGACTGATTGTGAAACTTTCTTTCAGGCCTGGAGGAGGTTCACAGACATAATTTCGAGCTATCCGCAGTATGGGTTTACGAAGAAAGAGCTTATGGAGTCCTTCCTAGGTGGACTACGACCACAGCTGCAGGAATTCTTGGGAGTCATGACGCCGACAGAGGCGTGGAGGTACATGGAGTCTTTACAAGAGAACGAAGAAATCATGAAAAAGACTTCAGAGTGCGATTCAACGGAGCCTTCAAGCCTTGATCAAGGAGAGCAAAGCGTAGACGTACCTTTGCACCACTTGAAAGAGGAAGTTCAATTGGTCATTCAGACACAGGAGGCCACATCCCACCAATTCCAAGAGAAATTCCTCGCTCGGAGCCGACAGATTCAACAATCTATTAAAAATCTTAAGCTGATTTCCACTTGCTTAGAAGAAAATGAATCTTTTGAAATTCAATTTCCAGCACCTAATGTGAGTTTATCTTCTAATGCAGGTACATCGAGCGAGCCATGTCACGATGAAGCCACGAATGAAAACATTGACATGGTAGGAAGTGTGTGCAAAGTAGAGGATGAGCGAGCAATTTTGGATGAACAGGAGGAGGAGACGACTAGGGACATGAGTTCCAAGATCGTCAATATTAAGCCCGAACCATTCCCTTCCCCAGTTTTTTCCCAAAATCATTTACCCCTCTCCACATTGACCGAGCATCATACCGAGCGTAGTGCACATTTTTCAGGGAGTTGTCATCACCATGCTCTATTTTACTTCACCTATTTTGATGACTATATTTGGAATGTGTTTATGGCGAAGAATTTTAAAATAAATTGGATTGACATGACTCATCTCTTGCAGGATACATGTGACCAGATTATAGAGATGCTGGGAGTTACGTTGCTGGGGTCCAATTTAGCTAAAGGAGGAAGAATAATCGCCGAGGAGCGCAAGGAACAAATTGAACAACTTCCTCCACCATTAAAGATTCAGGATCCGCCATTTGAACACGGTGTGTTCTTTCCAGTAGCGTAGAATTTTATTTGCTTTCTAGGATGCTTGCTTGAATAAACTCGTACCATCTTCGACATTGAGGGCAATGTCCATCTTTAGTTGGGGGGTGTGTATGAGACCTTAGGATTTTTTTTCAAAAGCATGGCATAAGGAAAGAATGAACCACCAATCTCACATTTTTAAACTCCTTCATATACCTCAAATGCGGATGATTATGCATTAACGGAGTTCTAAATTAACTTTTTTATGGCTTGAATTAATTTATTTTTTTTCCTCCATGAATTACCGTTAATATGCTATTCATGAAAATTTTTTCAATTGCCCTAATTAATATCTCGAAATAGTTTGAATTTATTTCATGCATGCTAATGTGATGAAAAAGCTTGAGTATACGCGATTTTTTTGAAAAGTCTTCAAGTTGAAGAGGAATTTGGCCTTGGTTATTAATGCTTTGTTCAAAAAAAATGGGTATTGAGTTGCTTATGAAAAGAAAAAAAAAGAGGAAAAAATGAAAGAAAAATGAAAAATGAATGAAGAAAATGAATAAGTATGGCACTAATACATAAATTGGTTGGCTCGAGAAGTACCGTCCGAGGGGTCCTTTTTGGCCTAATGCCCTATTATCGTCTGATTTGGGAGCCATTGACAGGAAACTCACTCATTTGATGGAGCGATCCAAGTTATACATTTTTCTGCGAATGTTGCTTGATGCGCGTTACGCGGAACGATTAAAAGAAAAGAAATGGTGAATATATATTAAGCAAATTCATTACCCATATCTTGAATGATTGTTTTGATAGGCCAATTCATTGGAAACAAGAAAACTAGAGAAAAACGACGTGTTATACTTTCGCTTGCGCAAAACAATGCTTGTATGTTATTTATTCATACTAAATTAGAGAAAACATCATGTGAATGATCTTGGTCATGTATGTGTATATTGATGGTATAAATCATGTTGGAAAGCGTATTGTTGAGCCAGGCCATAAGCGATTGATAGAATTATTTTTTATTGATCATCCGTATTTATCGCTCTTTTTGCTAGGGACTAGCAAAACGCTAGTTGGGGGGTGTGATTCGGAGTGAATATTGCATATTTAACCCCCTTATTAGTCCTATTTTGTGCCCATATGATGCTTAATTTATCTCTAATACATTCGTAATTTTCTCATCATCATTTATTAGAGAAATCACTCTATTTGTGCACAAAACATGAATTTTATTGAGTATATCTGCATTTTTATATTTTCCATAGCATCGTCTCGATCTCACGATTCCAACGACTATTTATTTGTAATTTTCTGAGATCTGTGCTAATTTCTATGAATTTTTGAATGCAGAATACAATTTAAATGGGGAAATACGCTCGAAAATACGGAAATACGGTCGGCACCCAATCAGCGGTTGACAAGTGGTAGCAATCGGGAGCTTCCCGCGCGATCCAGCGGCCCAGCGTCACCAAGCGAACGGCATAATATCGACCGTTGGATCTCGATCCAACGGTCCAAAATTGAAGCTTCGAATTCAAAATACTTGTCGACAAGGCGTATTCCGCAACGTCCGATCGAGATCTAACGGTCTGCGTCGAGCACAACAGCGAACGCGAGATCAGCGTTCTACGCAGCGACGTGGCTTCGCTCGGGCCGTTGGATGCTTTTCCATCGGACGAGGGTCACCCCGCCTCGCGAAACCAAAGCGAACGATGCAGCGACGTTTGAGCCGTTGATCTTGGATCCGACGGGTTAGAAGCAATCGGAGGTGAAGGCGGATTCGAGAATTGAAGCGGCCACGTGGCGTGATTAGCTCCATTCGATCATGATCCAATGGCTATGAAGTGATTCCGAGCGTAAGTCGGATGCGAGAGCGATGCGGGCGAAATGCGAATCTCAACGGCCACGCGGCTCTCTCCTATTCAATCCCGCTTGCGATGAGCGGTTGAGATCTCGTCCGACTATTGGATGCGGGTTTTGGGCGGAAATGAAGCGGGTTTTGAACCCGATAGCACTTTAAACCCGCAATGCGTAATATATAAGGTATTTTGAGGGTTTTGGGGCGTATTCTGGCGTATTTTGGGGCTTTTGGAGCGGCTACTGTGCGTATTTCTCCAGGGGAAAATTATCAAAAATTCCAGAGGCTATTCTTCCTATTCTAAAGGAGTTTTGGGTTCTAAAGTGGAGATTTGGTGATAAATTCTTGAACTTATACCCCGTATTTGGTGTATTTTATCGTATTTTGGCTATTATAACGATGTATTTGGCTATGAAATCTGATTTTCTTTGCACCATGCATGGCTAATCTCCTTGTGCTATGGTTGTGATGTAATTAGGAGTATTTATTTGATGAATTTCATGTCTTTAGCCCTATTTTCATGTCAAAATCACTCGCAACATTGATTTCTACAACGTATTTGTTGGGTATTTGCTTATTGTCGATATTATTTACATCCCGTATGGCCAGGCCCTGACAAGGCTAGCCAATTTATGTTCACTAATCTGAACTTATTGTTGCTTTTATCGTTTAATGAAATCAATGTTGCTAGTGATGCGTATACGGCCACTTTGACTAGTTTTCATCGTTTCATCTTCCGACGTCTTCGTGCCCTGACCGGACGAAGCGTTGAGTAATATGAAAGACATGATATTTCAGCGATTATTAACTCCTGATGAACTCACAACCGTAGCACATCCACCTTATATGTGTTGGTGTTGACGTAGTTAGGGTGTCGTAATTATTGGTTTCTATATCTTTTCGCCCTATTTTAATTGTATAATTCTTTGGCACGTTTTCATACGCTTGATCGCCATACTTTCCGACGTTCTCGTACCCTGACCGGACGAAACGTTGAGTTATAGAAAAGGTATTGATATTCATTGATTGTGCACACCCTAACGAAATCAAACCCAACACATACTCCACATACTTGTACCCCTACCAAAGTCACCGTAAATATCGTAGGATTTTCATTTCTTATTCCATACTCTTGATCCTATATCTTTGTGTTCGATAGGTGGTTGGTTAACATCGTATTATTACTCTTTTCAGATTGACGTTCGTAGTTTTGCAGGTCAGATTGTCCCGCGGATTCGATACCTGGACTCACCAGGATATTACTTGCACGATCTCCTGCGCTTGGGAGTAGTTCTCACAACATTTGAGACGAGGCAAGTTTTTAGCAGCACCCGCAGGAGTTGCTTTACGAGGCCTGGAAGAGGTTCAAGGACCTCCAACACCAGTGCCCACACCACGAAATCCAACCCTGGGATTTGGTGCAGAGCTTCTACAATAGGCTCCAACCTAGCACCAAGATGATTATTGATGCTGCGGCGCAAGGCGCCCTATTGGAATAGTCTCCCGAGGAGGCTATATATCTGTTGGAGCATATGGCGGCCAACATCCAGCAGTGGACTGATGAGCGGACCGTTATGACCCGGACTCCCGAGGTCAAGGTCGCCACTCACTTGGACTCTCACATTGAGACCTTGTGCAAGCAAGTGCCCGCATCGAGCAGCGCCTGGACTGCATTCCAGCGGCACCCAGCACTTCCCATCATCCTCCAGAAGAATATGTGGATCCAGGATATATTCCCATTGAGGGTCACTATGAGGGTGCTGAGACGTCCGAGACTATTCAGTACGTCCAGGGAGAAGGACAGAACCAGTGGCAGCATCCTGCTGCTAGAAATCACCCGGGGTTTTCCTATGGGAACCCAAGCGGAGGGCTACAACCTCTGCAGTTTCAGAGACCACCACCACCTCCTCAGCAACAGCAGAGCCAGCAACAAGGCGGCTTTAGGCCAGCTGGACCCTATAGGCCACCGGGATATCAGTACAACCGGCCGCCTCAGCAGAATTATGCGCCGGCTCCTCCAAAGTCTAATCTCGAATCTACACTTGAGACCTTCATGAGCGGCCAGATTCGCTTCAATCAGGATACATCGAGTCAATTTAAGAATATTAATTCTTCGCTCGATGAACTGAGGGGGTAGATGTCACAGTTGCTGAAGAACCAGGGGAGATTACCCTCCCAACCGGAGACCAACCCTAGAACCCAAGCCAACGCCGTGGTTTCAGTGACCACACGAGGAGGACGGGTTACTGACCCAGTTATGGTTCCGGTGTTTAGCAAGGAGAAGACTCCCACTGAAGAAGCTGCTGATGACAGTGCCAGAGTTGAGGCCACTGACGGGCCTATCACTATTGAAGAGAAGGCGGATGCACCTCCCGTCATGCCTGCTACTACGCCGCCACCCGCTGATGCATCTAAGGGCAAAACCTCCAGGCCCCCTCTTCCGTACCCTCAGAGGCTAGCCCAAGCTAAATTGGAGTAGAAGTACTCCAAGTTTATGGAGTTATTGAAAGGGATTCAGCTGAATATCCCATGTATTGATGCCATCACCGAGATCCCAATGTATGCAAAGTTTCTGAAGGATCTCATTACGGGAAAGAGGAAGCTGGAAGAGATCAAGCCGTTGGAGGATTCTACCTCCATTATCAAAAATGACCTCCCCCGGAAGCTACCGGATCCGGGGAGCTTCACCGTCCCGTGCTCCATCGGCGGCATACCAATCAGCAGGGCTTTGATTGATTTGGGGGCTAGTACCAGCCTTATGCCCCTATCCATCTTCAGAAGACTATAGACTGGAAGTGAGCTGGAACCGACGAGCATGTCCATCCTGCTCCCCGATATCACTCCATCACTTACCCGGTCGGAATAGCGAGGGACTCATCCTCCAGATACCTCCAGGGCTATGTATCCCGGTCGACTTCATTATTATAGACATGCCAGAGGGAGGAAGCTCTCAACTCATACTCGGCCGCCCCTTCATGACGACGGCCGGAGTTCTTATAGACGTCCGGGAAGGGACACTTTCCCTCAATGTGGGGAATATTGAAGCCCAGTTCCGGCTACAAAGGCCGATGAAGGAGAAAGCTTATGAAGAATGGGCCAGTTATCTGGAGCTTCTTGAAGAGGAATCAATCGAAGAATTCACTGCTGAAGGGGTCATGAAGGACCCGATAATGGCAAGCATCGACAACGACGGCGACCCAACCTACAACAAAGCGGTCGCCGCGTACATCCAAGTCTTGGATGAGGCGTCTCTACGCCAATCATCATATCGTCAAGCGCAGGAGACTACATCTTATATGAAGGAGAATATTGGAGTAGGCGGAAATCAAACGCCGCCGGTTTGCACCACCCCGAAGATGGACGTGCGACCACCACGCGCGCCAAGTGATCATTGATACATCATAGGGAGTCGAGCTCATGACTGAAAATGAGCGCTTATTGGGAGCAACCCAATTCCTTAGATTTTGAAATTTCTTTCCTATTTTCTTAAAAATCATAAAAATTTGACGAGTTTGTGTTCTGTGTAGGACGGACAATTGGGGGTATGCATATGGACATTATAAACGGAAGGAAGCCAGAGGAAATCGAAGATTGGAGAAAGAAAACAAGGGAAAAGAAGAGAAAAAGAGACACAGGAAATCCGGACCGAGCAGCTCAGCTGCTCGGTCGAGTCAAGCAGATACAGAAATGGGAGATATTTAAGCTTGGCCCGAGTAGGTTCCTGCTCGGTCCGAGTAGAAATTGACACGCACCGTGCAGAACGCTACTCGATCGAGTCGTACTGGGAAGAGATTTGAGCGAAAAAACATCACTTTGTCGACCCGGGTAGAACATTATTGGCTTGGCTCGAGCAGGACATGACGCGGATCGAGCATCTTACTGCTCGATCGAGTCATACATGCTTGAAATTTGGGGAGAAAACGTCACTCTGTCGACCCGGACAGAATATTATTGGCTCGGCCCGAGCAGGAAGCATCTCGGAGGGAGTATTTCATTCAAAATTTTACGTTGACAGGGTCGAGCAGCCTAGCTGCTCGGACCGAGTCGAATCGGATCCAAAAACACGATGCCCGACTATTAATAAACGCGGTTAAAAAATTTTTACCCCAAAATTTTCTTACCCCCGATAATTCCCCCCCCCGAGCTCCTAACCCCCCTATTCGTTCAACTTCTTCACCACCACCCACCACCACCCCCCCCCCCCCCCCGCCGTCTCCGCCCGCTCCGCCGCCGTGGTCGCCGGCCCAACTTCCGTCGCCGTACTCCAGTCAGCCACCCTCCCCCTCTCTAACTCCCCTGACCTCCCCCTCTTCCCCCCCATCGCCCCCGTCCAATACACGACGGCGCCGCCGCCGCCGACGGCGCCGCCGTCTGACCCCCCACTCACAGACCCCCCACCCACTCTCCCTCTCCTGTCATCACCCTCCCCCGATTTGCCCCCTCATCTCCCTACTGAGGCGACGGCACCGTCGACGGCGCCTACCTCTGTCATACCCCCACGTTAAACCCCCTCCATCTCCACCCAATACCCACCCCCGCCTCCCTCTTCGCGACGATCGCCGAACCCCCCCAACCTGCTTCGTGCCCTAGGGCACAGAACGAGCAGCCCAGCTGCTTGTTCAGAACCCCCCAGTGAATGGGTTAGCCCTAGGATTTTAGGGGGAAAATTTAGATCTGGATCCCCACGTTGAATTAGGGATTTAGGGTTGTATTTCGGTAGATCCTACCAAATCCGTAGATAACCCGTACTGAGATCATGCCCACAGTCTGTGGAATTGATGTGCTTTAGGGGTATCTAGGGATTCGAATAGGGAAATCAGTGGATCAAATCAAGGCACGTGACCATGCCCGGCTCGCGCCTTGAGGGGATCCATCGACGAACTATACCACTACGTTGACGGCTACCGCTATTGCGTCAATGAGAGCCACCGAAATACCCCGCAATTCTAACCCACGAGAATGGTATGAATTGGGGGATTAATTTCCTAACCCTAATGCAAGGTGAGGATCCTATCCAACATCAACCCCCAATGATCCAAGTGGCGATCTCTAAAGCCCTAGTCCTTTTTATTTGATATTACAACAACAACAACCAACCCCAAATCTGTTGTAACGCCCAAATCTCTGGGATACCAAGGGAGAGAAGATGCAAGACGAGAACCAAGAAAATCTGCTGGTCCACTGCGCGCTGCTAGGAAGAGTACCAGTAATGCTCCATCACACACTCCAAACACATGCACAAAAGAGTCACAGGCACGCGAATGCCAACACAGTGCAGCAAAAGGAACAACTCGGTCAACACAACAGGGGACTAAAACCACACAGGAAGCTAAACTGAACCATCCGATCCATTTATACAACACCAAGAGTCCAATGATCATCTTATACATCAATATCCCCAACTTCACAACCAATGTACAAGGGTTTATCCCAAGCAAAGAAAACCCAAAAGTACAAGCTCTCACCTTACCCCTCGCCACCCCAACCTATAACTACACCTCTGATCACCAACTTCAGCTTCAACATCAACTCCAACACTCACATCCAATTGCAATGCCTGCTACCTGAAAACCACGGGTGGGAACACGTCAAAGCGTGACCCAGCAGAAATTCCATACTCCATCCTAAATGCAACACACACTAATGCTACTACAGAGTGCAAGGTGCAGGTGTCACATCTAATATGGCAAGCGTAACAAAAGGAAACACACGTAGGAAAAAGAGAACAGAACCAGAGCAGAGGGTATAAGGGGAGGGGTGACGATAGTAACAGTAAATCACAGCAAGTACGAATAAGGCGTAAAAGAAAGTCAGTCAATCAATTTCATACAATATTAGATTTTGGAATCCTAATATCGAATACGACGTATGGGACTTGACCTCTCCCAACTGTGTGGGAGAGCAAAGAGGTCTCCCCGCCGCGCTAGCCCGTCAGGAGCCTCGGGTACCACTCTACACTCCCCGCCGCGCTAGCCCGTCAGGAGTGCAAGTGTACCCATCAGACAACAACTCAAGCCACCACAACCAGTCCATACCATATGCCTACCCGATACTTCGGATTTCCCCCAACCTGTGTCACCCTCCCTGAAGGAGGACTGAAACGCTATCTCACTCACATGTTGCATTTTCCACTTCCATATATATATATCAACATCATTACACATCACCACGTCATATAAGCCAACCATGAAAACATTGTACTTTCCGTTAACATAACACATTATCCAACACATTAACACAACATCATTAGTGCCAACAGTACTTTTTCAGTCCACAACCAAATAACATACTAGGCCCATGGCCGAAAATGAAGGTGAGGAAAACATCTACATACCACTTATAAATAACCAATTCCACCACTTACTCAAGTTCACACAAAGAGAATTAAACTAGCAACTTACGTAACATTCTTAATATAAGTGTCAACCCTTTTATATTATCAATATGAGAGCTTAAGCATGGACTTATTTAGGCCATTGGCTTGCATTAAATTAACAACTTTCTTTAAAGAGGGTGTAAGATAGCCACTTGCATAAGCACACTAAGTATCTGATGTTGAACACTGTGTTGAGAAAATTGTTGCAACATCAGGTTGCAACATTTTGTGGAACGGGCGGTCTAGTGCTATTGAGTTAGTTATCTTCTGATTTCCTTTACCCGTTATTTATTTCCCTCTGCTCCACTTTCAGTTCCCAAGGTGCTATTCTTTTATTCTCCCTCAAATCAAATCTTTACAAGATCCTCCAAGCTGATTCTCTAGGGTTCTTGCCATCTTCTTGCTTGTGTGGAATTTTTCTGTCCTTGCTCAGAAATGGCAAGAGACCGATCAGAAAAAGCATCACAGCCTCCACGACGGTTTTCTCGTCGGACCGCCTCAGCGTGGAAAAGTGCTCCCCCGTCTGCTCCTCATCCTATGAAACGAAAGGGAGTGATTCCACGTTCTTCGCGTGAGTCCTCCCGTGGTAATACTTCTCCCTCTCAATCTTCAGGTACTCACAACGACATGCATTCTCATGGGTTCTCAAATTTGGAGTTAGTGAGTTTTTCCCCAATTTTCGAAATTCCTCTTCTTCCAAAACCCTTGGAAGATGAATTTTATGATGCCGAGGAATATACTGCACCAGTTACAATTCAAGATTGGTTCTGGTATTTGCGCAGAACTGGAAGGAGGTTAGACCTATCTTGGGTAGATGTCTCACACATTCACTTTGAAAAACTTATGCGTAAGAAAATTTTGGGGAAGGTGATGAGTGTGGAGGTGCCTCGAGACCGCAAGATTGTCATTCGAACATGGAATCCAGAAATATTTGTAAGATTATCAGAAATCATTGACATCTCTGATTCTGAATCGTCTGTATCTGTTGAGAAGTCTGAGACTGAGGGGGCTGATGATGCTTTATCTTGCCCCAAGGACACTGGGGGTACAGATGTCCCACATTTTGAGAAGTTGGATTAGGATGTGGATCTTGGGGAAGGGACCTATGCTGGTGCCAATCCTGTTGACCCAGTTCTGGAAAAGGAACCTGTTTTTCCTTCTCCAATGTGTGTGGATGATAATGTTCAGAGTGTGCCTGAAGGTGAAAATGAGTCCTTTAGAATGTCTAATGATGATGTCGGTAGTCTTAATGACTGTGTTGATGTTCCTTCTGAATAGATCTCACCTCATGATGGTGTAGATGCTCATGTCCAAGAGTTCTGTTGATGAAGATAACGTTGGGGAAACTCTGAAGTCTGTTGAAGGGGAAAATGTTGAAGGCTGTGCATAGCCAAATACTTCTTCTGAGGCTGGTGTAGATCATGCTGATACCAATGTTGATGTTGAAGTTGCTGTCGAGACTGACTCTTTGCAGTCTAGAGATGAAGATCATAATGTTGCATAAAATGTTGCAACAATGGATGCAGCATGTGAGGCTGCTGCTTTTGATGATACTCCCTTAACATCGTTCATGCGGAAGGCTCGGTCTGCCCCTAAGAAGCGCTCTGCTCCTTCAAGTCATACGGCTGCTTCTCCTTCCAAGAGGCCCAAGAAGTCTGCATCAGGTCCTTCTCGCTCACCCTCGTTTACTTCCTCTGATGCCTGCAGTAAAATTTTTTTCGACAAGACTAGTAAGAACAGATGGACTTCATACTCCGAGAGGTCTCTCCTTCCTGAGAAAAATCTGAATGTGTCATCATTTGATAAGACACAGATGGTATCAATTCTTAAAGACATCGGTTTGTTTCATGCTGCCACTTGCTTCAGTATTTTCTATCCTGTGTTGGTGCATGAGTTTTATTGTAACTTGCCAAAATCTGCAAGTGATACTTCTTCACGATGGGGTTTTAGAAGTTATGTGAGAGGAAAGATCATTTCCTTCTCTCCCTCTGTCCTGAATAAACTGCTAGAATGGAAATGCTCTCAGTCTGTTCCTGCTTTCGGAGAGTCAACTGGAGATGGCTTTGACAAGTTTATTCATGCTGTGACTGCTGGAAAATTCAAGAGATGGCCCAAGAAGTCATCTACATTTCCCTCTTGTGCTCTTACGGCCAAGTATTTTGTTCTATACCGGGTTGCCACAAGAAATTGGCTACCCACTTCCAATGTTTCTGTTGTCACGAAAGATATGTGCAAGCTCATGTTCTTGGCCGGCACTTCCCAGTTCTTCAATTTAGGAAGAATCATTTTTGATTCGGTTCTGTCTTTTTCAGAGTTATCCTCCTCTGGCGGATCATTGCCCCATGGTTGTCTCATCTCTATGATGCTCTTGGCTCAAAGAGTGCTCGTGTTCCCATCTGATCTCCCTATTTCGTGTGACAGTATATCATATACTGCGAAGTCAGTGGCAGGCAAAGTAGATGATATCTCAAGGGTGATACCCTCTATACATGATGCTCCGACGACATCCTCCCCTCCTCAGGCTACTGATCCCACATCTACTGTGCATCCTGAGTCTCCGTCTTCACCTCCTGCTCATGCGGCTGCCAGTTCTTCCTCATCAATATTGGTGGATATTCAGTTCTTGGAAAGTGCACTTCAGAATGTCAATGATCAACTATTGGGACTTGAAAGTCAGAAAGTTCTTTTGAATAATCACAAGTTATTGTTGTAGAGCAGGCTGTCTGCTCTGAGGAGTAGTCTTCCTGAGGAGCAGTGATTAGTTCATTCCTCTACTCTCTTCCCATGTATGTTTCTGTCCATAGTGGCTCAAAGGGGGAGAAGTAGTATGATATTGGTGGGATGTTGATGTTGGTTGATGATGTTTTGGGGAGTTGGTGCTCATGTTGAGGGGGAGAATGTGCTACTAATGTAACGGCCTGTTTTTCTATTCGAGTTTGACTGTTGTGTGCGAGTTTTTTACTTGGTTGATTCAGTTATTTTCGTCCGAGTATTCTTATCCGCGCGTCGACGCGAGCACGTCGCTGTTTTCAATTTTACCGTATCGCAATTTTAAATCTGTTAAATCGTAATTATTTTTTTACTACTTACTTTTAATTAAGAGTTAATCTCTAATTAATAATTGCTAGTAAATGTTTAAATCACTAATTGCTTTTAACAAAACTTTAATTTATAATTAACTTATTATTATTATTATTATTTTTACTAAATTACTTTCATTAAATTACTTTTACTTAATTACTCTTACCTTTAACCTAACCCTAACCCTACCTAATTGAATCCCACCGAAAGAATCGGTGAGATCCAACACTCAATTCAATCCCAACAACACCTCCAGCTCTCCTCATCTAAGGAGGTGTCTCCTCCCTCCACCGTTCTTAAACCGACAGCAGCAACAACAATCAACAAACCTCCACCAAATCAGCTACCACCTCTTCCATACAAGCAACGCACAAACAAACTACCCTCCACCGTCATCATCCCCTTCACCACCAGCAACACCGCAACATCCACACCACCAATTCTCTACCAACCTCTTACAATCCGAAAATCAAAACAAACCCAGATTTCAAATCACAAAATCTGAAACCAAATACATCCCAAATCAACCCAATCATCCATCATCTTCCTCCGATCGCCACGAAGTGCTGCCCGAAGCCGTCTTTGAAACAACCGGAGCCCGGAGCGCCGCTGCCCCTTGCCAATCGCCGCCGCCGTCATCCTCAAGGTCACCGCCGCCCCCGATCTCACAACCGCCGCGCTTCTCCGATGATCGACCACCCCGATCGCCCGGAGGAAGCCGTCGCCGCCCCGAACTACGCCGCCGCCGCTCCAGATCTCGCCCCGCCTTCGAACCATCACCCGCCGCATCAAATCACCGCCGAGATCCGCTCGAAACCGCCGCCGCCATCCCTCCTGAAGCCGCCGCCGACCCGATTCCGCCGCCCAAGCCTCCGCCGTGACCCCCGCCTCCGATCCGCCGCGCCCGGAGCCGTCGATCGCCCAGCCGCTGCTCCGATCTCGCCCGCCCCTTGCCGCGCCGCCGTGGGTTCCTGCGGAGAACGAAAAAAAAAGAGAAGAAGAAGAGAGAACGAGACAGAGAAGAGGGAGAGAAAGAGTGAGAAGAAGGGTGAGTTTTAATATTAGTAAGTTATAATTATTATAAGTAAAGTTATTATTATTATTATTATTATTATTATTATTATCAGTAACCATATAAAGTTTATAAAGTTATAAGTTATAAATATTATAACTTATTAGTTAAGTGATAAAGTTACCTTGTAATAAATTTATTTAAATAAGTTTAGTTAACTAAGTTAAATTATTATAGGGGTAGCTAAGTTAAGTTAGTATTAAATTAATGTTAGTCCCTTAAGTTAATGAAATATTTTAACTAGATGATGATCTTTAGACTGATACCACAAATCTATTTACGCAGATACACCGTGCCACACGTTACCATCGCATGGACACCCACACCCGCGTCAAGGCAAGTATTTTGAGTAAATAAACTGCAAACCTGGCCGTTCAAACTTATTGATAAATTTGTTGTGCTTGTCAAATTCTGGAACCGAATATCACGTCTCACTTTACTTATTGCCTATTTGACTTAATTGGACTGCTTTTACTTTCTGCATGTTAACAAACGAATATAATTGGGAAAAACAAGTGTGTTGCAAACACAAGGTAAAACCATCGAATACAGATGGGGGTAAAACCGTCGAATACAGATTGGGTGAAACTTGGTCAATGACTAAACAATACACTTGGGTGGGGTTGGTTCTTGTAGTAGAGTCTGTAATTGTTGCTTGAACACCTTACGGCTACCTCCAAAACCACACTAACGGAGGCAAGCAGCTTGACCATATTCCAGGTTGGAATGGTAAGAAGCGTCACGGTAAGCCCCCGATGATAGGGTGTATCGAGAACATTACTTTCTCAGACATGGACTTATCACGAGCACAAATACTCAATTTACAACTGTTATACTTTTAAAACTGCAAACCCATGTATGTCCATACTTTACTTTTCTGCACTTATTTTTCATAAACCGTGTACTAACGCTCTTTTGTCTCTTATAGTTGTTCTTCATTCATTGCTTTAAAATATCTTGCCGAGCTTATCGCTGACATATATTTCACCGTGTTTTGAAATATATGTTAGGTTTAGAGACAGAGTATCTCGAGGACCCTACTTTTGAGGATCCCATCCTAGAGGTGGACCCCGCTGACCAGAGTTACGAGGACACTGAGATCCTCCCTGCAGAAGACTAGAGCGGGACACTTTCTATTTCAGTTTATTATTGTATTGTTATTTTCAGTTGTGTTTGCTTTCAGCAGATTGTACGGCCATGCCAGGCCTAAATTATTTGTGTGTTTGCTTAGGACGATGGTAAAGTAATGTAATGAATATTTGTGCTGCTTGTGAGGTATTCGCGTGCAGGGACCTGCCTTCGCTAATCACGCTTAGTGTGCTTAAGTCAAAGAAGGGAGAAAAAAAAGTACCTCTTCTTTGCTTTAAGCACATGCGGACCCGCTCGCGTCCTCGCTCCAAAGTATAATGGGAAGCGGGGCGTGACAGGTTTTAGTGGTGGTCCACGCAGGTCTCTCCTTTCTGCGAAGTGCTTCAGAAGCAGTGTGAGCATCATTACTGACCAGATGGCTTGAATAACTTTGTACAAAAAAATGTTTAACTTGTTTATTTTCAGCATGGCAGGAAGACCGAACACTCGCAGCGGGAATGGAACTAGCGGGAACGATACTCCCAACCTCCTTGGACTCATGAATATCATGAGAGGAATGTTGGAGACTCAACAACAGCTGATTCGGCAGGGTCAGCAGCCTGCACCCCCTGCACCCCCTGCACCCCCCTGCACCGCCTGCACCACCCCCACCTCGAGCTGAGCCCGGAGCGAAGCAATTTCTGGAGATTTTCCCGAAGAGCTTCTCTGGGAGAGAAGGCCGTTAGCAGCAGAAGAATGTGCCTGCACCACAGAGGAAGACCTGAGTCTTGCCCGTATTGACCAGGCAGGCTGGGTAGAAGTTGCCAAGAAACAGCTGACTGGAAATGCCCGGAACTGGTGGGACACTGAGGAAGTTTGTCTTATTAAGCCCATTAACTGGACCATGTTTCGAGAGCGATTCGACGCTCAATATTTTCCTCGATCAGCCAAGAGGGAACTGCAGTAACGTTTCGTCAACCTGGAACAAGGCAACATGACTGTTGACGAATACGAGGCAGAGTTTTCGATGCTTAGTCGATTTGCCCCGCATCTGGTGGAAGATCCCGAAGACTGTGCTTATCAGTTCCTCCAGGGGCTAGACCTGGACATTCATGGATCAATGTCTTCAGTGAATCCGACTACACATCAGGAAGTATTGGATGTTGCTAAGAAGCATGAAATTATTGTGAATCGTAAGAAGGCACTTCAGATTGGAGGAAGTAGGCGTCCACCGGAGCCACCCAGGGGAAACCTCCGACCTACTCAAAATGCACACTTCAAGAGGCCTGCTGCCCCTACCAACAATCGACCCCAGCTGGTGTGCTTCCACTGCAAGCGCACGGGTCATGCCAAGAAAGACTGCAGAGAGCTACTGAATCTATGCATGATATGTGGAGCATCTGCACATGCTACCAGAGACTGCCCTCGCCGCACCAACAAGCCGATGACTGCTGGACCTTCTGGGACCGTTCAGCGTGGAGCTCCTGGACCTATTCAGCATAAACCTCCTCTGACCCCACAACATAAGGCTTTTGCACAGGCGAGGCAGAACCAGCCGAGACGTCAGATCTTCACCATGACAGCCGTGGAGGCCGAGACGGATGAGCAAGTGATATCAGGTATTACTTGAACCCTTCTTTTATAATGCTTATATTATATGCATGTGTTACTTGTTTATCTTTTGCTAAGATATTTCATATGCACTAGGTATTGTATTGATAACCTCCCTTCCAGCCCTATCCCTTTTTGATTCGGGAGCCACTCACTGCTTCGTATCCCGAGGATTTGTATAGAGACATTCTATTCATGTCGACCCTCTACCGAATCACCTGAGCATCACTACTGCGAGTGGAGTAGTGAGGACTTCTTCTGGCTGTCGATCTTGCCCTATTGTGATTTGTGGACACGAGTTGTTTGCAGATTTTATAATAGTCGACATGTCCAACTTCGATGCGATATTCGGCATATATTGGTTAGGAAATTTCTACGCTACTATCGATTGTCACAACAAGAAAGTAGTGTTTGAAATCCCTGATCACCCTGCGTTTGAATTCATGAGCGGAGACCGTTCACTTGGGCCTATCAAGTTTCGGGCCAAGCCGAACGAACTAATCATTGCATCGATGCAGGTTGAGCCCGAGAGACCTAGAGTGGTTCGAGACTTTGCAGATGTATTTCCTGAAGATATTTCAGGATTACCGCCTGATCGATCTCTGGAATTTACTGTCGACCTTATGCCGAACACACAACCTATTTCGAAGGCTCCTTATCGCATGGCTCCTGTCGAACTGGAGGAACTTCGAAAACAGCTCGACGACCTGTTGCAGAAGGGATTGATTCATCCCAGCGTATCTCCTTGGGGTGCACAAGTTCTTTGGTCAAGAAGAAGGATGGTTCGAGAAGGATGTGTGTTGACTACAGAGAACTGAATAAGGTAACCATAAAGAACAAGTACCCGCTGCCGCGAATTGACGACCTCTTCGATCAACTTGGCGGATCACGAGTATTCTCGAAGCTGGATCTCCAAAGTGGTTATAATCAAGTGAAGGTCAGAAGTGAAGACATCCCGAAGACGGCATTCAGGACCAAGTATGGGCACTATGAATTTGTAGTCATGCCATTCGGTGTAACTAACGCCCCAGCAGTATTCATGAACCTCATGAACTTGATCTTCTATGAGTTCTTGGATAAGTTCGTGGTGATCTTCATCGACGACATCTTGGTCTACTCAAAGGATGAAGAAGCACATGCCGAGCATCTGCGGATTGTGTTGGAGACATTGCGACATCATCGGTTGTATGCCAAGTTCAGCAAGTGTGATTTCTGGCTAGACCGAGTCGCCTTTCTTGGGCATGTGGTGTCAGGAGACGATATCTCTGTTGATCCAGAGAAGGTCATTTCAGTCAGGAACTGGCCGACTCCCTGATCAGCTACTAACATCAGGAGTTTCCTAGGATTTGCGGGTTATTACCGTCGATTCATCAATGACTTCTCGAAGATTGCCGAGCCTATGACTCGCCTGACGAGGAAGGATGTCAAGTATGTTTGGTCAGACTCTTGTGAGCAGGCGTTTGGAATATTGAAGGCCAAGCTGACGACTGCACCAGTGTTAGCTATACCAGACAGGACTGGAGGATTTGAAGTCTTCTGTGACGCATCTGGCAAGGGACTTGGATGTGTCCTGCATCAGCATGGTTATGTGGTTGCATATGCTTCTCGACAGTTGAAGATTCACGAGAAGAATTATCCGACTCACGACCTGGAGTTGGCTGCTGTCATCTTTGCTATGAAGATTTGGAGGCATTTTCTTTTGAGCGAGCAAGTCAAGATCTACACCGACCACAAGAGCCTGAAGTATATTTTCTCTCAGAAGGAGCTTAATATGAGGCAACACAGATGGTTAGAGCTTATGGCTGATTACGACATCGACCTCCAGTATCATCCAGGGAAGGTGAATGTCGTACCTGATGCATTGAGCAGATTACCAACGATCATGACTCTTTCAGCTCAATGGAGACTTCAACAGGCTATACGTGAGATGGAGGTTGAAGTTATTTTACCCGGGACTTCTGCATCGTTGATGAATATGCAAGTTCAGTCTACTATTGTGGATCGAATAAAAGCTGCTCAGACTGGAGATGCAAAGTTACAGAAGATCCGGGAACAAGTTGAAGCTGGAATACGGACGGATTTTCTTATTCATGAGGATGGTTCTCTGAGATACGGCAGTAGGATCTGCGTACCTTCGGGTGATATGAGAGAGGAGTTGATGAAGGAAGCTCATAGCTCTTCCTACTCCATTCATCCTGGTGGCACCAAGATGTACAAGGATCTTCGTCTGAACTTTTGGTGGCATGGAATGAAGAGAAGCGTGGCTCAAAGTGTTGTTAAGTGCCTTGTGTGTCAACAAGTGAAGGCTGAACATCATCGCATTGCTGGACTACTTCAACCCCTGCCGATTCCAGAGTGGAAATGGCAGCACATCACTATGGATTTCGTGACGGGACTACCTCGGAGTGCTAAGCAGAATGATGCGATTTGGGTGATCGTTGACCGATTAACCAAATCAGCACATTTCATAACCTTCCGAGTGGGACAATCTACGGGAGTACTTGCTAAGAAGTATATGGAGGTAATGATCTATCCTTTACCTTTAACACTTCTTCTGGTATACGTTGTGATGTGATCGATAATCGTGCAGGAGATTGTTCGATTGCATGGAGTTCCGGTGAGCATCGTCTCTGACCGGGACACTAGATTCACTTCTCAGTTTTGGAAGAGTCTGCAATCCAATTTGGGTACCAGTCTGAGTTTCAGCACTGCGTATCACCCGCAGACCGATGGCCAATCGGAGCGTACCATCCAGATATTGGAAGACATGCTGCGAGCTTGTATGCTGGATTTCAAAGGCTCGTGGGAAGATCATCTACATCTGGTGGAATTTTCCTACAACAATAGCTACCAAGCCAGCATTGGCATGGCCCCATTCGCAGCACTCTATGGAAGGAAGTGTCAATCCCCGCTGAGTTGGGATGACATTGGTGATCAAGAATTATTGGGCCCGGAGATGATTGTTGAAACAGTGGGTGTAGTGCGTAACATCAGAGACAAGTTACGCATTGCGCAAGACCGATACAAGCATTGGGCTGATGCCAAGCGTCGCCACTTGGAGTTTCAACCAGGAGATCATGTTTTCCTGAAGATATCCCCAAACCGAGGGATGATACGTTTTGGGAGGCGAGGCAAGCTCAGTCCAAGATTCGTTGGACCCTTTGATGTGTTAGAGGGAGTTGGAGAAGTGGCTTATCGTCTAGCTCTACCACCGTCATTGGAGGGAGTACATAATGTTTTCCATGTCTCCCAGCTGCGTCGTTATATCAGTGATCCTACTCATGTGGTCAATCATTCCGAGATCACGGTGCTACCAGACCTTACCTATGAGCAGCAACCGGTTCAGATTCTTGATCGACGTCAGAAGGCGCTCAGGAATAAGGTCGTCAAACTCGTGAGAGTGATGTGGCAACATGAATCGCCAGGAGAATCCACCTGGGAGCGAGAGGATGAGATGCGAGAACGTTACCCCTACCTTTTTCCTGCACTGTAGAGAATTCCGGGGACGGAATTATTCTAAGGAGGGTATGATGTAACGGCCTGTTTTCTATTCGAGTTTGACTGTTGTGTGCGAGTTTTTACTTGGTTGATTCAGTTATTTTCGTCCGAGTATTCTTGTCCGCGCGTCGACGCGAGCACGTCGCTGTTTTCAATTTTACCGTATCGTAATTTTAAATCTGTTAAATCGTAATTATTTTTTTACTACTTACTTTTAATTAAGAGTTAATCTCTAATTAATAATTGCTAGTAAATGTTTAAATCACTAATTGCTTTTAACAAAACATTAATTTATAATTAACTTATTATTATTATTATTTTTACTAAATTACTTTCATTAAATTACTTTTACTTAATTACTCTTACCTTTAACCTAACCCTAACCCTACCTAATTGAATCCCACCGAAAGAATCGGTGAGATCCAACACTCAATTCAATCCCAACAGCACCTCCAGCTCTCCTCATTTAAGGAGCTGTCTCCTCCCTCCACCGTTCTTAAACCGACATCAGCAACAACAATCAACAAACCTCTTCCATACAAGCAACGCACAAACAAACTACCCTCCACCGTCATCATCCCCTTCACCACCAGCAACACCGCAACATCCACACCACCAATTCTATACCAACCTCTTACAATCCGAAAATCAAAACAAACCCAGATTTCAAATCACAAAATCTGAAACCAAATACATCCCAAATCAACCCCATCATCCGTCATCTTCCTCCGATCGCCACGAAGTGCTGCCCGAAGCCGCCTTTCAAACAACCGGAGCCCAGAGCGCCGCTGCCCCTTGCCAATCGCCGCCGCCGTCATCCTCAAGGTCACCGTCGCCCCCGATCTCACAACCGCCGCGCTTCTCCGATCATCGACCACCCCGATCGCCCGGAGGAAGCTGTCGCCGCCCCAAACTACGCCGCCGTCGCTCCAGATCTCGCCCCGCCTTCGAACCATCACCCGCCGCATCAAATCGCCGCCGAGATCCGCTCGAAACCGCCGCCGCCATCCCTCCTGAAGCCGCCGCCATCCCTCCCGAAGCCGCCGCCGACCCGATTCCACCGCCCAAGCCTCCGCCGTAACCCCCGCCTCCGATCCGCCGTGGCCGGAGCCGTCGATCGCCCAGCCGCCGCTCCGATCTCACCCGCCCCTTGCTGCGCCGCCGTGGGTTCCTGCGGAGAACGAAAAAAAAAGAGAAGAAGAAGAGAGAACGAGACAGAGAAGAGGGAGAGAAAGAGTGAGAAGAAGGGTGAGTTTTAATATTAGTAAGTTATAATTATTATAAGTAAAGTTATTATTATTATTATTATTATTATTATTATTATCAGTAACCATATAAAGTTTATAAAGTTATAAGTTATAAATATTATAACTTATTAGTTAAGTGATAAAGTTACCTTGTAATAAATTTATTTAAATAAGTTTAGTTAACTAAGTTAAATTATTATAGGGGTAGCTAAGTTAAGTTAGTATTAAATTAATGTTAGTCCCTTAAGTTAATGAAATATTTTAACTAGATGATGATCTTTAGACTGATACCACAAATCTATTTACGCAGATACACCGTGCCACACGTTACCATCGCATGGACACCCACACCCGCGTCAAGGCAAGTATTTTGAGTAAATAAACTGCAAACCTGGCCGTTCAAACTTATTGATAAATTTGTTGTGCTTGTCAAATTCTGGAACCGAATATCACGTCTCACTTTACTTATTGCCTATTTGACTTAATTGGACTGCTTTTACTTTCTGCATGTTAACAAACGAATATAATTGGGAAAAACAAGTGTGTTGCAAACACAAGGTAAAACCATCGAATACAGATGGGGGTAAAACCGTCGAATACAGATTGGGTGAAACTTGGTCAATGACTAAACAATACACTTGGGTGGGGTTGGTTCTTGTAGTAGAGTCTGTAATTGTTGCTTGAACACCTTACGGCTACCTCCAAAACCACACTAACGGAGGCAAGCAGCTTGACCATATTCCAGGTTGGAATGGTAAGAAGCGTCACGGTAAGCCCCCGATGATAGGGTGTATCGAGAACATTACTTTCTCAGACATGGACTTATCACGAGCACAAATACTCAATTTACAACTGTTATACTTTTAAAACTGCAAACCCATGTATGTCCATACTTTACTTTTCTGCACTTATTTTTCATAAACCGTGTACTAACGCTCTTTTGTCTCTTATAGTTGTTCTTCATTCATTGCTTTAAAATATCTTGTCGAGCTTATCGCTGACATATATTTCAACGTGTTTTGAAATATATGTTAGGTTTAGAGACAGAGTATCTCGAGGACCCTACTTTTGAGGATCCCATCCTAGAGGTGGACCCCGCTGACCAGAGTTACGAGGACACTGAGATCCTCCCTGCGGAAGACTAGAGCGGGACACTTTCTATTTCAGTTTATTATTGTATTGTTATTTTCAGGTGTGTTTGCTTTCAGCAGATTGTACGGCCATGCTAGGCCTAAATTATTTGTGTGTTTGCTTAGGACGATGGTAAAGTAATGTAATGAATATATGTGCTGCTTGTGAGGTATTCGCGTGCAGGGACCTGCCTTCGCTAATCACGCTTAGTGTGCTTAAGTCAAAGAAGGGAGAAAAAAAGTACCTCTTCTTTGCTTTAAGCACATGCGGACCCGCTCGCGTCCTCGCTCCCAAGTATAATGGGAAGTGGGGCGTGACAACTAAAGTTGTGATGTTAATGTTTGTTCAGTTCTTCAGGAGGTTGGTTTTGGGTTGCTGTAAGTGGATTTATGGTTGCACTTTTCGTGGTACAGCACGTTCGTTTATGTTTTGGGACACAGCAGTTCGTTTTGTCTGTATCATTGTCTATCTTATCCTTCTCCAGTTTGATCCAGTCGAATATCATAGCTTGTTGTGCCACTATATGACAAAATGGGAGATTGTTAGGTTTTATTCATGATTGCATCTATGATTGCAGTGTCATAAGTGGCACTCTGTTAATCGTTGGTTGCTCTTTACTATATTGAAGTTGTGAAACGGTTTATCTGAAAGATGTTGGGTCTTTTGTTGAATGTTATGTTGCAACCGAGCTACAGTAATCTGAAGGAGAGAATCGACTCTGCTTACTATGTTGGATGAATTGTTGAACATTATGTTGTACCATAATGTTCAACAAGCTGTGTCTATATGCGACCGTGTTTGTTCGCGGTATTCTTGGATCCGAACCTGGAGATCTTGCGATCCTAAGTTACTATCTTTAACAGTTCAGGTATTTATGTTAATTAATATCGTTAAAGATTTGATTGGCTATTTATATCTCTTGGTTACTTTTGTTGAAAGACGGTTGGAGAGATTTTTGCCGGCAATATCTTCGCAACGATCTCCTGCAGATTTTGAGGGATCTCATTCTGGATAAGAGTTGCGGATATTGCAGTTGACTAGCTGAATCAAGATTTGATTGTATCCGTGCTGATTGAACCGTGGATTGCGGGGAGGGCATGCTATTAGGGTTCGGCAGCAGTGACAGCTAGGTTACGGACTTTGTGATAAAAAGTTCTGAGAGAAACTCCGGGAGGGAGGCCGACGTCTACGCACGTAGGATCAAGAGAGTTGATCTAGTCGGTGGTGCAAGGGGAGCTTGCTGGAAGGGGAGCTTACTGGAAGTGGAGCTTGCCAAGAATACTTCACGGGGTTGATTGCGATCACCCCTCACGGTTTGTATTAAGGGGGAGGGTGTTCTTCCTTATAGAAGCGTGATTATTAGAGTTTGTATTCTCTGATTATTATAGTGAAGTATTCTATTTTTCTGGGCGTGGCCCGCAGATGTAGGTGTGCGCACCGAACTGAGATACCAAGTCTTGTGTGTCTCTGATTGATATGTGTTGTCTCGCTGTTTTAAGATTCATTACTGCGTACTGAATTTCAGCAGTCTAAGAAGAGAGGGGGTTAGAGAGTGTTTAAATAGATTTTAAATTATAATAAAATATTTAATTAGTATTAATTTGGTAATTAACGGGGGTTGATGGTGGTTAGGGGGGAGAACCTGATAAGAAGGTAGGAAAACGTGAACACACGTTTTCCTCAATTAGGGTAGGTTAAGGTAGAGGTTAACGTTAATTAAAATCTAACTACGTATTTAGTAAATAGTAAAATATACCAATATTTTAATATTAAAATATCAATTTTCACAAATAACTCTGAAAAATTACGAAAAAAATGCCACGGGTTTGTATTGTCGCGAGGATCGTGAAAATGAAGCTCATTTTTAGATTTGGGTTACGAAAAAAATAGAATAAAATCATTTACTCATTTTGAACTCGTTTGGTTACAGATTTACGTGCACTAGGAAAACATGTCATAACACATCAGAGGACAGTGATGTGGCAACATCACTGTTATGACTGTTTTACCCATTTTAGGAAAAATAAAAGCATACACCGCATAAAGCGGTGGTGCATATAGCAGGTCCCATTTTCTATCATGAATAGCATCATTCTGTATTGTTGTCGTCCCCACTTCTATTTGAACATTCCCCAATCAAAAAAATGAGCAAAAAACAGTCACATGCAACCATAAAATCAGCAAGTAATAAGGAACCCAGGCGGCAGGTCCAATGCCAACTTTGCGTCGGACCCAGTACAGATGCATCCATTTGCGATGGCAACGAGTGGGAGACCCATGATCCTCCCATTTGTACAACTCCACGGAAAGGAATTTCTAAAAGCTGCCAACTTTTTCCTCTGAGGAGAACGAGAAGGGAGAGAGGGGCCGGCATTAATATTTTGATTGATCTTGATTCTTGGCAGAGCGTCTTGTGGGTCCCACTGCCAACTTTGCACACAACCCTCTCTCTCTCTCTGTCCACTGTTGATCTCAACAGAGGCCCCATGCACATTGATGGGGGTTGCAAGAGCCTATCACAGTATCAAATGAATATTCACGATATGTTGAGAGAAAACTAAACACAGTATCAAATGAATAGTCACGATATGTTGAGAGAAAACTAAACTACTGAGCTTTCAGTGACCATGTAAAGAGATTAAGACAAATGATACTAGAGTTCAACAACAAGTGTGGGACTAAAGAAAGTGTACTAGACTTTTGTTGGAGATGATCTCAAAATCTCCAGTAAAATTAAAAAGGAATCATTGGCACCGAGAGAGCTTTTCTTGGGGTTTATCATTAGTATGTTGGCAGGAGTGATGATACGCTTCATATCTTGATGCCTCCTATAGGCCTCAAACATTTAGGTAGAGGTTGGCATATATCACAACAACATAGCAACTCAAATGGGGAAATCGACTGAAAGCTTTGTACATGGTTTCATGTCTTCGTTTCAGTAGGAATGAGAGTAAGGTCCATGCAAAAAGTGACCACGCCAAGCTCTTAGTTTTGGTACAAATGCATTGGATGCTACTGAATCAGGGAACATGAACATTAGGCACACTTCCCTCTAGCTGAATGATCTGTTTGCCTAACTGAATTGCATGAGCTCTCTCCGGAGCTCTAAAACCCTATCCATCACAGTTACTCTCAAGGAAATTCAAAGATAATAGTTAGTTGATACTGGTTTGATACAGCTGGTTAGTTTAGGAAATTGACAGAAAGAAATTAGAGCATCCATTTATCATATTGGAAAAGGTCGAAAATACTAATAGAGACATACAAAGGAGATGTAAAAAAATTGACTTATTGCGTTATTCAACAAGCAACCCACAAAGCCAACCCACTACAGGCCTCACCATTTCCATATATAAATCCACCCCCCTCAAAGGCTAACACTTTGTGAGCTCCTTTCATATTATTCACACACACACACACTCACACACTCACATACACAATTCTCTTCATATCTTGTTCTCTCTCTCTCTCTCTCTCTCTCTCTCTCTCTCTTCATGCCATCCTCCTCCTCCTCCTCTTCCATCCACTTATTCACTAGGAGATCAAAGAGCAACGCAAGCACAAAGCAAGCATCGGCCGGCAACCGCTCAATGAAGTCGTCGTCCAACGGTTTCGCAGCGGAGAAGAAGGAGAAGGTGGTCAGGTACCGGGAGTGCCGGAAAAACCATGCAGCAAACATAGGAGGGTACGCTGTTGACGGATGCAGGGAGTTCATGGCCTCGGGTGAGGAGGGGACCAGCGCCGCACTGCGCTGCGCTGCCTGCAACTGCCACCGTAGCTTCCACAAGAGGGAGGTGGAGAGCGAGGCCGTGGCCGTCTGCGATTGCTCATCCAACTCTAATTCTTCGGGGCGAAGGAATTGATCTTCTTTTATAAAAAAAGGAAAGCCACCTGATTTTACTGAGATTTAAAGAGTATTATTGCTCACTCACCTATATATACGTATATGGGTATTGTGTTCTTCTTAATTCCTAGCATATGTGCTAGTTTCTCTATGTTTGTTATGAGTTGGGGTCAAGAATTATATTGTAAAGTGGGAGGGGGGATCATATGTAGGCTTATTATAACTTTGGCTATGTTTTTGGGCTAAAAGCAATTGATGTGGATCATGAGAGGGTTGAACTCATGATCAGATGTAACTAGTGATGTACAACATAATATATTGCTTATTTTTGGGATGGTTAATTAATTAGTTAATTGAGTGTTAATTTCTAGATGAAGCTCTTTCTTTCATGTTGGATTGATATCCATATATATGCCTTTTATTATGATCTTAAGATGCTTTTGTTGATCAATTAACTTGTTCTCTCACTCAAGTCTTTAATAACATTAGGGTATTTTTAAACATATATTTGAAGAGGAGGACAAATAGTGGGTACTAGGGTTCATGTTAGGGTCTCCTATAATGAGATGCGAGGTTATCGGCAAGGATATAGGAACAATTGATGTTGGACAAAGGACACTGCAAAGGCTCTTGTTTGATTAGTCCCCGACATTAGTTTATGTTATCTTTCTATGTGTCTGCTCAAGAATTTGATTAAATTTAATCCCAACCATATGCTTCTCTTAGTGCATTCAGCATCTAATTCTCTCCCTCTTGGAATGGTGAATGCATAAAAGCGAATCAGTAATATTTCAGCCAAATAAGTTAGCTCCAAACATTCTGAAAATTAAAGCACATATCACAATGAGTTAATTACCAGCAAAATTGTTTCCTCATGAAACAAGAAACAAAAAAGAAAACCCAAGAGTTAATCTCTCCTCTCTATCAAAATTCAAGTGTTCAGGTGGATAAAAAGATATATTTCAAATCCAAATGGCTTCACTTCATGTTCAATTTTCCACCAATTTATTCAGCCCATTATTTATAAACATTCAAATTCTCCAGCCATCCCATATCAGAGTTTGGTCTTACTCTTGCCAAACGAAACTATCACTGTAGCTACATGCAACTGCAAATTCCTGCAAGACACAAGAAATCTTCGGAGTATAGCCCAATTGATAATACCTAAAAATAGGGCATAATGTTAGATATGGCCTTGTACTTGGCATGAGAGTCACTTGCTTAATGTTCCCAAATTTAGGCTTGCATTCAACACTGAATCTTTTAAAAAAAAACAAGAGGGAAACAGATAACCGATTGCTGCATCTTCATACCTGCTCTAAAGAGAGCCAACCCTTAGATTGTTTCCAAAAGCCGCCTTGGTCCTCAACCAAGATTAATGACCTATGGTTCTTGATTTGGCAAGTTCACAAGATTTTGCAACGGACTGCTTTCACTATACTAGCATATGTAATATCCCCGTCACCATCAAAATTTTAAGACCAAAATATGAAGTGTGCAAGTGAGTCATGCAATTGAATTCTTACCCCCACCTAACACTTTGACAATAAAGGCCTCCCAAAGACTGGCTATATAGCTAGAGTGGTGGTGCCAAACTTGAACACAAAAAGGATGTGGTCAAATTATTAAAAAAGGGGTCAAACTCTATCAAACTTTCTATAAGATGCAAATCTGTGTCAAAGGAGGAAGTTAAGGTAGTTTTTGAGGGGGGGTGGGGTTTAGATTATGTGCTAATATATATCCATCTAACCAGTGGCAGGAACTTAATTTCAAGGAGGCAAGCACCCAACACACACTCTTCCTTTTAGGCCACCAACGTGCACAAAAGCTAAGAGAAGTAGGTGCAAGAAAAGGACTTGAAACGGACTTTGCGAGCTCTCAAATAAAAGAAAACGGATGAGCGGGCAGCTACCATGGTGGCTTTTGAATTGTGGACGGGCCCCCGTGTCTGCCTAACTTGGGCCCTCGAGCCATGTGGATGGTCCCCCGGCCATGGCCACCATTGAGCTGGGTGGTGGCTCTCCATCGCCGGAGATGGGCCACCTCCGCATGTCGATAAAGAGTGGCCGAGCCTCACGCCTTGGATCATGACGCATTCGACGCTGCCACGTGGTGGTGGTTCGATGTACAACGCTGATACATGTGTAGCTTATTACTTTTCAAACTAAGGAAAGGAAAAGAAAAGAATAAAACTATTCTTTGTCAATTGTTGAAGCTGCCATTTTTGCTTCTTGTTTTGAGTCCGGTCAAATAGAAAATTCATGGCAATGTTCATCCCGTGAGAACGTGCAGTCTTTTCTTTTCGCTTTCAGAAAGATGTCCGGCTGTTCTCCTCTTCTCCTTTTGCTTTGAGACAATTTCCCTTTCTCTTCTCTTGCCTAGAGAAAAATAATCGGCCCTTTTCCAGTGTTGGGACTCAAGCAACTCGGATTTGTTCTCTATGTAGCAACGTTTATAAACAAATCTACCTCCCGATATATATATATAGTTAAAGAATAAACTATGCGTTGAAAGCTGATTGTAGTTCAGAATTTTAAATGTTAAACTTCAGAGCAAAAAGAGATAGAAAATATAATTCCGGAATTAAAACGTAAGAAGAGAGAATCTATTTAGCTTCTAAATAAGTTTGGATTGCTACTGTTTGGTTCGCGCGCTTAGGACTGCTGGCATTAGTCCTATCCTTTAAAGGAAGTTCTTTTTGTTCAAAAAAAAAAACTGAAACAAAAAAAATATTTTCTTGGGTTCTGAAAATAGAAGGTGAATATTTGGCTTTGCGACTGTGGCTATCCACATGCAATGCACTATGGTATGCACCAATGCACAAACGCCACAACGCATGTAAATAATACTTTGGCTGGAGCCTGCCGTCGTTCGGGCCTAGCCAAACCTGCAGATACTATGGGTGCATCATGCACGAACATAAAACCACACAGTGTCCTCGTGAACGACCCGAGAGCAGCTTGGGAGGTCGGCCCAGACAAGCTACAAGCACGTCTCTGTAGGCCTTAGCGGCAAACATCTGATGTTGGCCCCTTGATAACAGGAACACCAAATGCCCGTCCGTCTTACGATCGGCCAATGACAACCCGTAGCTAGCCCAATCTTCGATGCGTCTCTCTCTACAAGTGTTACATACAGAGAGCACTCAATAGCATCCATCTGGCAATGTCAGCCCACATGATCAAGGTGTCTCGATCTTCAGCAGATGTTTGGCCCTCTCTCTAAGCCAATACGAGCAGATAGCATTCATATCCATTCAATAAGTGCATAACGGCAAGCCTGATCTGGGGAGTCAGTTACGCACAAAAGATTATGAATCTTCATAAGTCTATCTAACGTGGCATAACTGATCCCCAGCTCTATATAAACAATAGGACGACCTCATCAACAAGTACATCACATATCTACTCATCAACTACGTCACACCTCATTCCTCCTGCCTCATCTGACTTAAGCATAGGTATCAAATTAGATGTCCACCCTCAAATCCTCTAATGTATTTCTCTCTCTCTCTCACAGATACTGGAGAATGAGCTTGGCCCGTGAAATCCTAACCGAGCTCTCTAGTGCAAATTTCATGCATCAAAAGTTGGTGCTAGAAGAAGGGCCTTATGAATCAATCTAGTTACACACACTCTCAAGACACCTTCCACTTCAGCATCATCCTCATATGCGAGAAATATGAGGAACATTGATGGTGAGAGCAGTGGTACCGTTGACGCCAACCAAACCACTAATGACAATCAACCCGCTTATGTTGCACCCTCACAGCTCCTACAATCCCCACAGTCATCGATTTCCAAAATCTTGTAGCAGAGCTCCGCGAGATCTGGGACAATCAGGCCCGGCAATTTAAAAGTACTGAAGCTTTGCACGAGATTCTCATGGATCTGACCCGGGCAAGATCTGATGCATCCCTGGAGAATTACAACCATGACACACCTCTCTCTAAGGGGAACGCATGGTAGACGTAGACACTGGGGAGGCACAGAGCTATAACAACGATGAAGGATCAGAGCATGACGATCAAGAGCATCGCAAGGGTAAGGCAAAGGCTTCAGCTAGCCAACGCACCAAAGACACTATGCACATAGCCAATGATGACCTACGTGCCTCCATCCAGGGAAAGAAAGGCGAGAAGTTTGATCTAAGGCAAAAGATCAATAAGAAGAGAGTAGTGCAGCCTTTTACAGTTAACGATCAAATCACCTACATACATCAACAAATCGACAAGCTTTGGCGAGGGGACCTTGATCCCACCGAAGACTCAAACTTTTTCTCTACCTCACCATTCGCAATCACCATCAGCAACACACCTTACACACAGAAGTATATTCCACCTTCCGCTGATGGTGTCCCGAGGTATGCTGGTGTAGGCGACCATGTGGAGCACCTAAAGACTTACACTGGTCACATGGAGTTAAAGTGCTACTCTCCAAATCTGATGTGTTAAGATTTTCCAAGCTACTTGACTACAGTTTCCAGGCAATGGTTTAGGAATCTTCCTAAAGTGTTGATCATCTCTTTCACCGACCTCAGGATAAAATTTATCTCTCACTTTGCGGCTAAGAAAGTTACGAAATCGTATCTTGAATCCTTGGCTTCTATCAAGCAGTGGCTTAAATATTCCATCCAGGCCTTCCTGGCACCTTTTAACCAAGCTTACATGGTTGTTAATGTCTGCCTCGATGACATCACCAAGATGACCCTCCAAACAGGCCTTAGAGATCAAACCTAAAGCTTAAGATTTGCAAACAATGGTCCACGACCTTCCACCACCTGGTTAACCACATAAATACATTTATGGCTTCGAATGAAGCCTATGGTTGCTCGAGAGTAGGACGTGAGCCCTCTTGAAAGAGGGCCGATCTCGTTCACATTGCCTCAAACATGTGCCCCAAGTCTTAAATGTGCTTCTAACACCCTCGGGAAGTGAAAGGATATCCAAACCCCCTGAGGGACGAATCTACATTACTTTGTAAGCCGTGCCATCTGAGATCACATCAAAAGCAGCAAGGGATCGAGTTCGACGCTCCATGCACTTTAGTAGACAACCCCAATGTTGAAAATGTTGGATCTGGATCTAAGCCTAGAGGGGGGGTGAATAGGCTTATAAAAATTCTCGTGCAACCCACGAGAAATCACACGCAGTTATAGCCACAGTCAATGTAAACAATAATCAATCACAGATACACAACAGATTTTACCCTGGTTCGGTCGCACCCACGACCTACGTCCAGCCCCAAAAGCAATACTAGATTGTTAAAGTTAACTGGTACAGCCTGAAGCTAGAGCACCAACCCTACACTCACCTGGCCCTCAGTACATGCACTCACCAAAGTGCCCAAACAACAACAATACTAGTAAAGCTCTCTCTCTTGACTGGTCCCAACTAGCCAAGTCCCCAAAACAAATAATAAAATAGTTTTACAGAGATCACAACATCAAATCACAAATAAAATAAAGTATGAGTTTAGAATTGCTCAGTTGTGACGGTGTCGATGTCTCTGTCGTTCAGCACGTGTCCAGATGCAATCTGACAAGTAGTAGTCCGTCGTCCCCTCAATTAGTACATTGCGGCTCCTCAAGTTGGCATGCTCCAATTTCAATCTCCAAAATTGCTTGTGGCATGCAACAATTAAGCACCAAGTTGCAGAGGGAAGATGACATGGCATCAACAGGTTACGACATCAAAAAGAATTGCAGCTCTGTATAAGACTTTGGTCTTCTTGAAGCAATGAATAACAGTTGCTGGCTCTTCAATGGTCAACTATTGTGGCATCAATCTGTGCTTTTAAATCTTGCAAAAGAGAGTAGCTACAAGAATTCGGCTGTCAACAAACCCCCAAAAGAAACGTGACCTGCGGCTGCTTGTGAAATTTTGATTGAGAGAAACAAAAGACAGATGCGGCACTTGGAGATTTTTCTGGATTTGCAATGAAATTGTTTCGGAGAAAAACAAGAACACAGGCTCCTGTAGAAATTTCGGCAGGGGGTTTTGTTTTAGCAATGGAGATTTGAGAATTAAGGTCTTGGAAATTTGATTGGCTCTCTAAAAACTTTTGTGCGGCTGCTCTCTATCAATTTTTATGTGCCTCTCTTGTTTTTTTTGTTTCTAAAAAAAATTCCCTGGGCTTACTTTTCTTTTGTGTGGCGGCTTGCCCTAGGACATAGTTTTTAAAAGCTTTTTAAGGAGGAGGTTGGATTCTTTTGGAATTTCAAGTGAAAGGGCACCACCCCAAACAAATTCGGCCAGAGGTTAATTATAAAGCTTTGTGCCCCTTTTTTTCAATGGGATGAAGTAATGACCCAAACCCAAATCACTTCGGCTGACCTAGTCTTCTTTTATTATTATTATTTTTGTCTCTAGTTAACAAGAGGCTGCCCTATTTGGGTTTTGATTAAGAGATGTCCCAGAAGACAAAGTTGCGTCTCTCACCTATTTCGGCTCTAACGAGGGGATGACTTGCAAAGGGGTTGACAATTTGGACTTGGTTTGGTTGGGTCAAAGAATGGGCTCTAGTAGATATGCACCATACCAAGTAGAGTATCACCTTCTTCCCATCATATTAGTCACATCTCACAATGAGTTTCTTCAAGCGTTGCCTTTCCTGAAACACTTAACATACACGTTAAAAACGTTCACACACGTTTGTTATCATCAAACACAAAGTTCATAGATTGTTGCTACCAACAATCTCCCCCTTTTGATGATGACAAACCAAGTATAAGATTTGAGCAATGAAATTCCAAATAATGTGTGTGATAGTGTGGCAATAGTGGGTGACATGCAATGAGATGAAATGATGTGCAAACAATGATGTATAAGGTATATCAATAAGCATGCTGTGCGAACAATGATGTATATCAATAAGCATGCTCCCCCTACTTTTGTGCTTCCCCAATATTCATTAATGCTCCCCCTTAGTCAAACAACCATATATTTGCGAGCATTACAAAGATAGTATCAAATGCCAAATACCAAGCACACCAAGTAAATACCAAATCTTCCCAAATTTTTCTCCCCCTTTGTTATCATCAAAAGTCATACCACGAAGTCAAAATCATACATTAAGCAAAAAGAGTGTATTATTAGCCATTACCAACAATTGCATGCATACACTCATAGAATAATCAAGTCAAAATCCAATGAAATGAAACAACTACGACTTCAACACCAACGTGTACGTGCGATGATTAAAATTGAAGCACATAAGGAGAATCATTAAGAAAATCCACCAAAAACAAATCCACATTTTCCAAATAACAATCTATCACCTAGGATTGATTTTTCCCGCCTCATTAAAAATGAGTTCAAGGTACCACACCCAAAACATAGCCAATATGGACTCTTAGATGTGGGGGTGGCATTGCTTGATGAGTAAATACACCAACGCTAAAGTTTACCCATAAAGCTTATGTTGGATACTCGTGGGTAATACCGTTGCCAAGGATTGTATCCATTTTTCATACAGAGCATGTATTTTCTTTTGCAATTTTTTTTATACTTGTAGTAACATGTTTTTAATGCTCAATTTTTATCCATGGCAAGGTATATCATATCCCTTAGATTATCAGTTAAGGTTTCCTCCCACATTCACATTTCCAATTTCAAAAACGATATCTCCAAATGTGCAACAATAATAATATATATGGAAGTGAAGTAGGTGGTGTAGAAATCAAGTTATTTTCAGTCATTGAACATGCCATGAATATTTAGAAAGATGGACATGCGCATGTAGCAAAAGAAATAATACAACAATTTCTACATAGATATGACAATCATTCATGAACACTTCTTTTAATGAATCAAAGAGAAAGATACGCATAGAAGCACCAATTTTTTTGTTTTTTTTTTTCGTTTTTTTGTTTTTGTTTTTGTTTTTGAATGCATGAGATACTAAAGCAAACATGAGATGCAATCACACAAATAAAAAAAATCATACACACATAACAATGCAACTACTAGCACACAAATAAGAAAAAAAGTTCAAGCATAAAAAAAAACGAAGTCTCGTACTAAGTTTTATCAATAATACCAAGCTCAAGACGAAGACGACAAAAACGAGCCTCAACCAAAGGTTTGGTGAATATGTTTGCAAGTTGAGATTCCGTAGGAACAAACTTCACAGACACATCCTCTTTAGTGAGGTGATCTCTAAGAAAATGGTGTCTTACGTCAATATGTTTAGTACGAGAGTGGTGCACGGGATTGTTAGAAAGATCTATGGCACTCTTGCTATCACATCGAAGAGGAACTCTTTTAAGAGCTAGTCCGTAATCAGATAATGTTTGCATCATCCACAGTACTTGAGCACAACAACTGCCGAGTGCAATATACTCTGCTTCAGTAGTGGATAATGCAACACTATTTTGCTTACGGCTAGACCATGAAACTAAAGAGTGTCCTAGCATAAAACAAGTGCCACTGGTGCTCTTTCTATCAGTTAAACTACCCGCATAATCAGCATCAGAATAACCCACCAAATCAAAGTTACCACTAGAAGGATACCAAAGGCCTAAAGTAGGTGTACTGATTAGGTACCTAAAGATCCTTTTAATGGCTTTCAAATGAGATTCTTTTGGGTTTGATTGAAAGCGTGCACACAAACATACAACAAACATTATATCAGGCCTAGATGCAGTCAAGTACAATAAAGAACCAATCATATCTCGATATAGCTTTTGGTCCACTGCAACTCCTTGTTCATCCCTGTCCATTTTCGTGTTGGGGCACATCGGCGTTCCAATTCCTTTAGACTTCTCCATCCCAAACTTTTTCAGAAGTTCCTTGATGTATTTGGTTTGAGATAGAAAGATGCCTTCCTTTCCTTGCTTTACTTGGAACCCCAGAAAATATTTCAGCTCTCCCACAAGGCTCATCTCAAACTGATCCTGCATGACTTTCTCAAACTTTTGACATAAAAGATCGTTAGTAGCACCATAAATAATGTCATCAACATAAATTTGCACAATGAGAAAGTCTTCAGATTCATGCATCAAGAATAGTGTATTGTCAGCACTCCCCTTTTTAAAATTATTTTTCAACAAATATGTGCTTAGACGGTCATACCAAGCTCGTGGAGCTTGCTTAAGACCATACAAAGCCTTTTCCAATTTATAAACATGGTTTGAAAAATTATGGCTTTCAAAACCTGGGGGTTGCTCAACAAATACCTCTTCTTTTAGGTAGCCATTAAGAAAAGCGCTTTTTACATCCATTTGTTTCAGTTTGAGCCCTTTATAACTTGCAAAAGCTAGCAAGATTCTAATGGACTCAAGCCTAGCAACTGGTGCAATAGTCTCATCCACATCAATCCCTTCAATTTGATTATACCCTTTAGCTACCAACCTAGCCTTGTTTCTAATAACATTACCAGATTCATCATGCTTATTCTTAAACACCCATTTAGTACCAACTACAGGATAATCAGTGGGTCTAGGTACTAGTTTCTAGACATTATTCCTGGCAAATTGATTTAATTCCTCTTGCATGGCCAAAACCCAACTTTCCTCTTCTAAAGCAATATCTATAGTCTTAGGCTCTATTACAGAAATAAAGTCACCATAAATACATAGAGCGCAAAGATCTCTAAAAGAGGAACGTGTGCGAATACCTGCCGTAGGCTCACCTAGGATTAAGTCTGGTGGGTGGTTTGGAGTGAATCTCAACTCTCCTCTGGTAACTGCTTCATCTTGTATTTCTGTCGAATCAGTTTCAGCTTCTTTCTGTATTTCAGGTTGCTCCTCATTAACTTTTGGAATGCCTTGTTGTTCTACATTTTCCTCTTCAATGTTCTGCCTGCAATCCAAAGAATTTATATCAGATTCATCAAACTTTACATTTATAGATTCAACAATTGCAAGTGTGCGTTTATTATAAATCCTGTATGCTCTGCTCCTTGCTGAATATCCTACGAACACTCCCTCATCTGATTTTGATTCAAAGGTGCCAAGCTGATCTGCATTATTTAATATAAAGCACCTGCATCCAAAAACTCTGAAGTAAGAAACTTTCGGAGTGTTGCCATGCCATAGTTCATAAGATGTTTTATTTAGTATAGGTCTAAGCATAACTCTGTTGCATACATGGCATGCCGTATTAATGGCCTCAGCCCAAAAAGACATAGGCAAGCTATATTCATTTAACATACTCCTAGCCATCTCTTTTAATGTGCGATTCTTTCTCTCGACCACCCCATTTTGTTGAGGTGTTCTAGGAGAAGAGAATTCATGTAAAATTCCTTTTTCAAAACAAAATTTTTCAAAAATAGCATTTTTCAAACTCACCTCCATGATCGCTTCTAATTTTTACAATGGAAGAATTTTTCTCATTAGAAACTTGTATGCAAAAGTTTTGAAAATGGTCAAATGAGTCTGATTTTTTGGCTAGGAAGTATACCCATGTATATCTAGAGAAGTCATCCACCAATACTAAACAATACTTTTTACCTCCTAGGCTAGCAATGTCTGTTGGACCAAATAAATCCATGTGCACTAATTCCAATATACGTGTGGTGGCAATTTCATTGATGCTAGAGAAAGTAGATCTAGTTTGCTTACCTTTGGTGCATGCCACGCACAACTTACCATTCTCATATGTCTGATGCGGTAGTCCTCTTACCAAATTTTTGCTTTCGAGCTTCTTTATCAATCCCATGCTTGCATGTGCTAATCGTCTATGCCATAGTGTGGCCTCTTCTTCACCTACAAGCAAGCATTTAGAAACAGTTAGTTCTTCAATCATAAGAGTATACACATTATTCTTTCTATTTGCAGTAATAATAATGTCACCTGTGGATCTATCAATGATTCTACAAAGTTTTTCATCAAATTCAACTTTCATACCTTTGTCACACAGCTGACTGATAGAAATGAGGTTATGTTTCAACTTTTCAACCAATAGGACATCTGTAAGCCGAAAGGTGTCGTTACCTACAACACCTTTACCAATTACCTTGCATTTTCCATTGTCCCCTAGAGTAACACTTCCTCCTTCATGCTTTGTAAGGCTAAGGAACTTTTCTCTTTCACCTGTCATGTGTCTTGAGCAGCCAGAGTCTAAGTACCACTCACACTTTTGTTCCTTAGCCGTGCCATGTACCTGATCTAGTTCTCCCATCAGACAAAGAGAGGAATGTGCAACTTCCTCTTGAGATTCATCCTCGCTGTCCATATCCCATGTGAGCACCAAAGATTTTCCCTTTTGCTCCACAACGCTATTCTTTCCTTGAGGGCATTGTTTCATAAAATGTCCCTGCTTTTTACATTTAAAACATGTAACCGGATCAGTAGTATTCTGCTCAAAAGATTTATTATTAGAATTAAATTTAGAGCGATTAAACCTTTTCAGCATCTCTGATCTCCCGTTGCCAGTTCTGATATATTTCTTGAAGCTTCTCACCAAAAAGGCCTCCTCTTCATCTCCATCTTCATCCTCTTTAGCCTGAAGGGCTATTGCCTTTGAAGTCTTCATTTCATCTTTCTCTCTCAGTTCAATGCTCTGCAGCTCCAGCTCGTGGGACACCAGGTTCCCTATCAGATCCTCCACTTTCATCTGCGATAAATCCCTTGCTTCCTGAATAGCTGTAATTTTAGGGCGGAAGGAGCTAGGCAGCGCTCTCAAGATCTTTCTGATTTGTTCTAGGCTTGAGTACGGCTTTCCAAGAGAAGTGGATTTGTAGACGATGTCTGTGAACCTCGCAAACATCTCTTTGATTGACTCTGATGGAAGCATGCGGAAGCTTTCATATTCAGTGCTGAGTAGCGCAAGCCTGGACTCCTTAACCTGCGATGTATCTTCATGAGTCACCTCCAGAGTATGCCAAATTTCCTGTGCAGTTTGACATTGAGATATACGGTTAAACTCAGCTTTATCTAAAGCACAGATCAATGCATTCATAGCTTTGTTATTCAATTAAAAATGCTTCTTATCAAAGTCATCCCACTTATCTTCTGGTTTTATCATTTCATTATTAGCAACATTAATGGTGGGAGGTTTATAGCCTTTTTCTACAATGCTCCATACATCATAATCAACAGCAGCTAAATAAATCCTCATCCTAGTTTTCCAATAAGCAAAATCAACACCATTAAACTTGGGGGGACGGGAAATAGACTGTCCCTCAGCAAAAGCACTATCAGACATATTCATAGACATGATCAACTAGGCTAGATCCGCTAAATTGGCTTTGATACCACTTGTTGGATCTGGATCTAAGCCTAGAGGGGGGGTGAATAGGCTTACAAAAATTCTCGTGCAACCCACGAGAAATCACACGCAGTTATAGCCACAGTCAATGTAAACAATAATCAATCACAGATACACAACAGATTTTACCCTGGTTCGGTCGCACCCACGACCTACGTCCAGCCCCAAAAGCAATACTAGATTGTTAAAGTTAACTGGTACAGCCTGAAGCTAGAGCACCAACCCTACACTCACCTGGCCCTCAGTACCTGCACTCACCAAAGTGCCCAAACAACAACAATACTTGTAAAGCTCTCTCTCTTGGCTAGTCCCAACTAGCCAAGTCCCCAAAACAAATAATAAAATAGTTTTACAGAGATCACAACATCAAATCACAAATAAAATAAAGTATAAGTTTAGAATTGCTCAGTTGTGACGGTGTCGATGTCTCTGTCGTTCAGCACGTGTCCAGATGCAATCTGACAAGTAGTAGTCCGTCGTCCCCTCAATTAGTACATTGCGGCTCCTCAAGTTGGCATGCTCCAATTTCAATCTCCAAAATTGCTTGCGGCATGCAACAATTAAGCACCAAGTTGCAGAGGGAAGATGACATGGCATCAACAGGTTACGGCATCAAAAATAATTGCAGCTCTGTATAAGACTTTGGTCTTCTTGAAGCAATGAATAACAGTTGCTGGCTCTTCAATGGTCAACTATTGTGGCATCAATCTGTGCTTTTAAATCTTGCAAAAAAGAGTAGCTACAAGAATTCGGCTGTCAACAAACCCCCAAAAGAAACGTGACCTGCGGCTGCTTGTGAAATTTTGATTGAGAGAAACAAAAGACAGATGCGGCACTTGGAGATTTTTCTGGATTTGCAATGAAATTGTTTCGGAGAAAAATAAGAACACAGGCTCCTGTAGAAATTTCGGCAGGGGGTTTTGTTTTAGCAATGGAGATTTGAGAATTAAGGTCTTGGAAATTTGATTGGCTCTCTAAAAACTTTTGTGCGGCTGCTCTCTATCAATTTTTATGTGACTCTCTTGTTTTTTTTTTGTTTCTAAAAAAAATTCCCTGGGCTTACTTTTCTTTTGTGTGGCGGCTTGCCCTAGGACATAGTTTTTAAAAGCTTTTTAAGGAGGAGGTTGGATTCTTTTGGAATTTCAAGTGAAAGGGCACCACCCCAAACAAATTCGGCCAGAGGTTAATTATAAAGCTTTGTGCCCCTTTTTTTCAATGGGATGAAGTAATGACCCAAACCCAAATCACTTCGGCTGACCTAGTCTTCTTTTATTATTATTATTTTTTTGTCTCTAGTTAACAAGAGGCTGCCCTATTTGGGTTTTGATTAAGAGATGTCCCAGAAGACAAAGTTGCGTCTCTCACCTATTTCGGCTCTAACGAGGGGATGACTTGCAAAGGGGTTGACAATTTGGACTTGGTTTGGTTGGGTCAAAGAATGGGCTCTAGTAGATATGCACCATACCAAGTAGAGTATCACCTTCTTCCCATCATATTGGTCACATCTCACAATGAGTTTCTTCAAGCGTTGCCTTTCCTGAAACACTTAACATACACGTTAAAAACGTTCACACACGTTTGTTATCATCAAACACAAAGTTCATAGATCGTTGCTACCAATAGAAAAGTCCAAGTACATCGATTTCAACAAGGCGCGTAGACACATCACCAACAACTGTCGGGTCCTCCACACCAGATTGAATGCCTCGTTTGAAAGGAGTGACTTTGGGATTTTAAGACTTAAGAAAAGAGCAATGTTGGATGATCTCAGCGCAAGGGCAAAGCAGTCATCAGCTCGGCTGACATCATCGACCTTGTCTTTGGTCTTATCACTACGGTGGGCTACAACTTGTCTTAGTAGTCCAACCACGTATAGAAGAGCCTTGCTGGCCAGGCACATACACCCAACTGACCTCAAGTCTTTCATCGCTGAGAAGGCTTCGAAGCAGCTTAAGCTTGATGTGGAGCCTCTGCTTTTCACAGAAGCTGAGGCAAGA
This sequence comes from Scilla litardierei, assembly GCA_030789695.1. NCBI lineage: Eukaryota > Viridiplantae > Streptophyta > Magnoliopsida > Asparagales > Asparagaceae > Scilla > Scilla litardierei. Next base: position 152,711,637 of record CM061137.1, on the reverse strand, counting down.
AGAGTACATCAGCCCCATAATGATGCCATTCTGGTCAACCTTTGGATCACCAATTATAGAGTTTGGCACATTTTGATCAACAATGGGAGAGCATTTGATATCCTTTATCTGGACACATACCAGAAGCTTGGCATACTAGGCGATGTCATGCAGCCTGTCCGCACCAATCTCTATGAGTTCACAGGGGCGCAATGTTAGGATCTTATAGATGGCAGATAGACACTAAGGGGGTTAGTAGTGTAAAAAAGTCCTCTAGATAATCTATTTAAGTTTACAAATGAAGTTACTCTAATTAACTTAATCAACAAAATTTATCTCAAGTAATAGTATGCAGCGAAAATGAGCACAAGAGATAAATAATCATAACACAGAAAATAGAGAGCAAATGCAAACAAGAGATGTATCCTGGTTCAGGTACCACATACCCTACATCTAGTCACCCAAATCCCACTTGTTTATATCCACTATTATTATAAATAGTTACAACACCTCTTTCCAATAGGAATTTACAACTTATAACTTATCACCTCTTCCCAAGAGGATTTCCACTTACAATGGAAGGATGCAATTTACCTACAGCCTTGTTTTGAAGCTTGCGTGTAGATGTGTAGGGGCTATAGTGGATATTGATCTCAAAAGGGAGGATTTGAGGCTTTAGGCGATCAATGAATTTTAGGCCAAGAAGAGTTGAAACTATAAAGAATTTTGGCCAAGAAAGAAAGAGGGTTTTCAACTTTAGAGCTTAAGAAATGATTTTTCTTAGCAAAAATTGATCTTGAATGAATTGAAAACTCTATGAACAAACCCATATATATATATATATATATATATATATATATATATATATATATATATATATATATATATATATATATATATATATATATATATATATATATATATGGGTGAATTCTATATAAAAACATATTCTCTAAAATACTCCTCCAACGGCTCTATTAGACACAATCGCATAAATCACGTCAAATATAACCGTTGAGCCTTTAGTAGTCAACTACTGATTTGGGCGTATTCGACAACTTTGTCAATAGTAGTTGACTACTGGCTATGCCAATAAGTCACTTGAGTCTATATTGCTTAATTGACTCCTTAATACATAATAGTCGTGCCTTAAAACTAGTGAAATGATTTTCAGAATATTTTAAAACATTTTAAGGTGTTTCCATGTGTGTGTAAGCTTCTAGCAAGGCTTTAATAAGCTAATACAAGGAAAAAAGAAAACGCATCATAAATAAGGATTACAATGATGTCCATTATGCATCTTTGGCTCTCCAAGTTCTTGCTTAGTTCTATTAAGTCCATGACCTTGTTAAGCTCATCACTAGTCCAATGATTGCTTTTTCTTGTTTTGCCTCAAACTTTTTATACATGCACTCAAAGATATTAGATGATATGTTTGTTCATCATCAAACTACACTGGATAACACTCAATATCTCAACACTTTTCTCCTTTTTAATGATGACAATGTTGAGGGGTGTATGCCATCAGTTCATTTGTATTTGATGTAAATGGATTAATTGCATTTGATGTAGTAATATTTAAATACGTCGCAAATTGTTTGCGGGCATATTTTAAAGACATAGAAATGAAGAGGTCTTTTCCACGAATGTCACGGAAAAAACCGCACTCAAATCAGAGCTCAGTATGAACTTAAAAGCTCCAGTAAAGGGACATATGGCCAGAACTGGGCTTTTGCCCAGTTCTGGCCCAGGTTAGCCCAGTCGAGGCGGGCAAGCCCATACCATGCGGGCTGGGCTTGCCCGCCCGGGCGAGCCTGCCAAAGCGGGTTAAGCCCGCCCGCTTGTGCGGGCAGGCTCGCCCGGTAGCCTGGGCGCCCAGCTGTCCCGTGGGCCCCAGTTGTGGGGCCCACAACTAAGGTTCTTGTTGGACCCAGATTTATTTTGGCGGCTGTCCTTTATGAACGAAAATCGGTTTTTACTAAACTTTGGACACACATTTGTGGGGTCAAACGAAGTCGAAATTATGTGTCGTTTGTTTCTATGCGTTCACCGTTCAGTGCTCTTCGATTTGATAGGTTGTATCAATTACGAATCTCAACGGTGAGGGAGGAACAATTCGTTAAAGATTTCTTTTGTGAAAGGCAAACTTTAGTTAATTTTTTCCACTCGATATCGCATCGGATATGATGAGAAAGGGAGTGGTCAGCCGCCTATATAAATAGGGGCCAACATTCTCCTTGAAAACTCGCACCAAGTCTCCAAATCCGAGAAGCTCCCAAAAGTTTGAAGCACGCTCGGATTAAGACTTAAATAAATTATTCTACCGCTCCCTAAATTCTTCCTTGCTCCTGATCGGGCTTTAGCAAAGCTACGAAGGAGCTCGGATCAAATCGGAAGTCTTGACGAAGGATTCACTCAAGGTGAAATCTTTTTCGATACATGGTTGGCTCAGTAACAAGGGTGTTGCTCGCCTCAGGACGCGGTGTGGTTCGAAAAGTGGTTTGACTCGGGACGAGGTGCGGCTCGGGAAGCGGTTCGGCTTGAGAGAAGCGGTGCGGGCCAAAGAAATGTTGCTGAAAATGACGCTTCGTATTCTGCGGAAGCGAAGTGAAAGGTATGTAGTTTAATTAAACATGTGTTTATAATTGCAAATATGTTAGATAAATCTATCCTTAGGGGTTGGTTGGACCCAACCCCGGGATAGTAGAGATCTTGGCTAGTATTATTCTCTTTGGGCTAGATTTAACTGACTGCTTTGACCTTCTCCGGATCCACTGAAATACCAGCTCCTGATACTACATGTCCAAGGAATGCAACTCTGTCCAGCCAAAATTCGCATTTGTAGTACTTGGCATATAGACTATGACGACAGAGCGTCTCCAAGACCATCCTCAAATGTTCAGTATGCTCCTACTCACTCTTCGAGTATACCAAGATATCATCTATGAAAATCACCATGAACTTATCTAGGAAATCATAGAAGATAAGATTCATGAGATTCATGAACACAGAGGGGCGTTGGTCACGCCGAATGGCATGACAACAAACTCATAATGCACGTGCTTGGTCTGAAAAGCTGTCTTGGGAACATCTTCACTCTTGAATTTCACTTGATGGTATCCGCTCCAGAGATCCAACTTCGAAAATACTCTCGATCCACCAAGCTGATTGAAGATAACTTCAATACGGGGCAATGGATACTTGTTCTTCACTGTGATCTTGTTCAGCTCCCAATAGTCTATACACATTCTCCGCGATCCGTCTTTCTTTTTCACCAACAAGACAGGTGCACCCCAGGGAGAAACGGTGGGATAAATGAAACCCTTCTGCAATAGCTCATCCAACTGCTTTCTTAGTTCTTCCAGCTCAACAGGAGCCATACGGTAAGACGCCTTCAAAATCGGTTGAGCTCCTGTCATAAGATCAATACCGAACTCCAACACTCGATCGGGCGGCAATCCAGAAATGCCTTCAGGAAAGACGTCTTCAAAATCTCTCACAATTGTATGCTTCTCGGGTTTAGCTATCAAAGATGCAACAAAAAATTCACTCGGTTGGGCCCGAAATTTGACAGGCCCCAGCGAACGACTGCTACTGGCAAACTCAAACACCATGTGGTTAGGAATTTAGAATACCAGTTTCTTCCTGTGACTGTCGATCGTGGCATAGAAAGCTCCTAACCATCAATGCTGAGAACTGCATCAAGTTGGGTAGATCGTGAACAATGAAGTCAGTATATAACTCGTGTCCACTGATCACAAACGGACATGGTCTGCATCCTAATGCAATCTTCACTACACCATTCCCAGTAGTAATATTCCAACACTTGGGAAGAGTGAAAGTAGGAATCGAATGTTTAACCACAAACTTCCGGACTAGGATGCACATAGAAGCCCCAGAATCAAACATGGTCAGGGCTGGGTGCGACGAAACTAAGATGATACCTAAGGTATAATATAACTAAGTTAAGCATAGTGATCTAACCAAACAAGCATGAATATATAAACAAGTAAAGACTGAGTCTAGATGTTACCTGCGATCACATCATCCTCAGCCTCAGCCTCTACAGATGTCATGGCGAACGCCCGACGCTTCGGCTGGTTGGCCTGCTGAAAAGCTCGATTTTGTGGAACTAGAGACGGTCCATGCTGTCTAGGTACAGGTACTACTCGCTGAGCAGGTTTAGGTGCTACAGCAGGTATAAGTCGAGTGCTGCGAGGGCAGTCTCTAGCAGTATGATCAGACGATCCACATACCAGGCACTGATTCAGCATCCTCCTACATTCTTTCTGCACATATCCAAGCTTGCCGCAGAAATGGCAAGTCAGAGCTCGGTTGGAGACGGGTGCAGCTAGCCTCTTGAACTGAGTGGTCTGAACTGGACGAACCATAGGCCTAGGTGCACTCCTCTACAACTCCATCGAGCGCTTGCCTACCTGACGCGCCTTCTTCTAATTCACGATCAGCTCATGCTTCCTCGCTGCCACCAGGACTTCCTCACGTGTAGTAAGCGTGGCCGAGGACATCGAAGCTTAAATGTCCAGATCCAAGCCCTGTAGGAAGCGATGGACACAGTCCTCTGGGTCTGCCCCTAGAGTAGGGGCAAAGTGACTCAGCATGGCGAACTCAGCCTCGTACTCATCAACGGTCACAGTGCCCTGGATCAAGTTGATGAATCGCTGCTACATCTCTCTCTTCGCAGCCTTGGGAAAGTACTGAGCGTCAAACCTCAGTCAAAAAGTAGCCCATGGGATTGGCTTGATCAGCCTGGTCTCCTCGGCATCACACCAGTTGCGGGCATTATCCGTCAACTGCTTCTTGGCTAGCTACACCCACTCGATCGGATTGACTCGAGCAAGACCCAAGTCGTCCTCAGTGCTACGAAGCCACTCATCGGCCGCTAGTGGACCCTCTCTTTCGGAGAAGCTCTTCAGACGCATCTCCCGGAATTGCTTGGCTCCAGGCTCAAAGTGAAGGTGATGTGGTGCAACTGGTGCCGCCTGATGTCCCTCCTGGACCAGATGGTGCTGAACCTCTAGTATCTCTCTCATGACTCCAAGCATCTGGCAGATGTCATCATATCCGTCTCCGGCAGTACCGGCTCCATGTCGAGCATTACGTCTTCCTGCCATTCTGAGACAAGAAAACCTCGAATTAATCTCGTGCATGTGATTACCCTAGATGTTTGGCTAATGCTAACATTCTTATTATTCTGAATTTTTGCAGATGCATTGACCTGCATGGGCCACCACAAAAACCTGTAACGCTCCGCTTCCAAAATCAAATGGAAGCGAGAACATTACAAAGGTCCGTATGAACTGGAGCGGTGAAGCTCGAGTTCACTAAGCGTCTGTGACAACAACATAGCAGAGTTCTTGCATGTATTTAGAACAACAGAATATTACTATATACAAAGCCATATCCAGAAGTTCGTACACGAAATAAAAACAACAGGGCCCAAACATGGCCAAATGAACTACAACAAGAAAACATACCTTACTACAAGTACTAAAGCAGATCTAAAACAGCAACAGAACGAGTCTCTAGTCCTCCGTAGGGAGTGACTCCTGGTCAACAAACTTCTGGCTCACTGGGTCAGCCGTCTCAACGAATTCCTGCTCCTCGTACTCCGCCTCTTGATCTGACATACATTCCAAAAACATGAATATATGTCAGCAAGAGTCTGGCAAGTGAAAGGTGAGAAGACCCAAGGCAAGGTGTACGAAATATTAAAACAGATTAAAGGATGTTTTCAGTTTAGATGTCACAGTTATACAATTTAACAGCATTGCAATTATGAACATGGCAATTCTAAAGAACTAAAACAAAGCAGTTGTGAACATGGCAATTTTAAAGATTGTACAACACTATAGTCATGGCAGTTCTAATGTGCAAGTAAAGTATCAATATTTGTTTCAAATTCCATGCAAATATTTTCTATCATACATAAGGTTCTCGTCTTTAAGACATGGTGAGTGAATCGCTTCTTTTCACGGGGGTATAACCGTGATTGACGCTACCCACCGCATGCGGGTGAAGGGGATCCTTTCACACACGCTTAGTGGCCGCTCAACCCTAACCTCACCTAAATGATGTGCTGCAACACGAGCCAGCCTAATCAAGTTCACGAGTTCACGATTTCAAGATTTTCAAGATATTCCATCAATGTCCATCAAGTTATTCCATCAAGATTTTCCATCAAGATTTTCCATCAAGGTATTTCATCAAGATAATAAGCAATTTTAACCTATCAAGAGATTAAATTCAACAAGTGTGTGTGTGTACAAGCATGATGTGAAGCATGTGACTATATTAATCATCAGCATTTTTCATATTTATGACATTTAACACAATTTAAAGCAATGAAATTAATTGGTTAACAATGTTAAATTTCAGTAATTCACACACTTGCCTGTTTTCGGTGTTATCGATGTCGTGGGTTCGTCTTGACGAGCGTTACACTATGGTACCACTGGTTCTCTGGTTTGATCAAACATTTTACTGAATTAGATTCGTCCCAACACGATCAAAAATATTAAATAATTTATTTTTATTAGGTTCTCTACCCTAAGGTGATGTTCATATGATATTATTAACAGCACTAACATTCTAATAAACTGCCATACCCAAACACTTTATCACTAATATTAATACTGTTATTACATTTATATAGCCTAACATGAAACTAGCTGCAGATATGCTAACATTATTAACTCTAACTTACTGATATGTTATGACTAACATTATATAATAAATTTTAACTTCTGTTAATATCCTACATATACCAACTTACTGGTACGTCTATAAATATAACATTACCAACATAGTTAACTAAATACTAACAGTAGTTTAGGGTTATACTAATATAATAATAACTATATGCTAACTTAATAAAACTAATGATATATAAACTAATGTAACAGACTAACAATAATAAGGGTACTTACATATTTTAGTTTGCAGTTGGCAGACATGCAGCGCAGGGCAGCACGACTTGGACGGCGGCGCGGCTAGGCGGTCTGAGCGGCATGTTGTCCGGCGGTGTGTGCTGGGCGGCGAAGAGGAGGTGGGCACGGACTGTGGAGTAGGGCGCGGTGCAGACCTGAGGATGTGAAGCGCGGGCTGGCAGTGGGTTGGTCGGAGGTGGGCTGGGCGGAGAGAGGAGGACGACGCTGTGCAGGCTGGGGAAATGGTGATGGGTTCTGGGCTTGTGGGCGGTGGAGAGAGGAAGGGAGGAAGGGGTTTGCGGTGGTGGAGGCTCAGGGTGGTCGCGTGCGGGCTGCTCGGGGATCGAAGGGAAGACGGGGTGGTGGTGGGCGTTAGGCTGCTCGGAGGTGAGGCGAGGTGATGGCGGCGAGTTTGGAAGGAGAGGAGGGTGCTGTGCGGGCTGGTAGCGTTGCTGGGAGAGCTTACTGGAGGTTTCTCGCCGGAGTTGGGATAGCGGAGTTGTGGACTGGCATCAGGAGGCTGGACGCTGTGGGTAAGGGGACCTGGGGTTCGGCGTGGTCGGAGGCTTGGGGGAGTCTGTGCGGTGTGGAGGTGAACGGAGAGCAGTGGGCGCCTGGGTTGCGGGTTCACCGGTGTGGAGGGCTGGGTGGTTGACGAAAGAGGGGGTGACCGGTAGGAAAGAGTGTAGTGACCCTGTGCTATGAGGAACAAACACTAGAGGGGGGTGAATAGTGTTTTATAGAATTATAAGGAATTTACGCCAAATAACCCCTAATTAACCAACAAATGCGGAATACAATAAATGAACAACCACACAAGCAATAATGCAATGCAAACAAGCAATCTACCCTGGTTCGGTGCCACCCAAGTCTCCCCGACTTGTTACCGGTGCCATACTCCAGCAACACCCGGATACCCTCCGGATACTCTAGCAAACCGCTAGAGATTTCCTTTAGCCCACTTGTGGAAAACCTCCAACAAGTGCAATCGACCTACAATCGATGTCTGTGTATCCCACAACCTGGGAACACGCAAAGTACCTTAATCCCACAACTTGGGACTAAGCACACTCTCACAAACCGAGAGCAAAAAGAAATCTTGACTCCCACAACTTGGGATCAAGCCAATCCTCTCAACACCGAGAGTATACAGCAAATATGAAGTATAAAGAATGAAATATAAAACTTCTTACCACAAAATCCTATGCCTTGAGAAATACTTACCAATATGGGGCAAGAATGGATTTTGAGGAAGATGAGATCACCAAACCCTAGCTCCACCAAGATGAGCAGCAATAGATGGCTAGGGAGTAGATGATGATTTGGATTCAAGCTATTAGCTTGATTAGCTCACAAAGAATGAGAATCTCTCTTGAGGAAATTAGTGCTCAAAGAGTTAGGGAGAGATTCTTATGAGATGAGAGAGCTTAGAAATGAGAGTGAATGGCTCTTCTCAAAGGTGTGAAAATGTCTCTAATTTCAGCCTTGGATCCCGGGTTAGAAGCATTCAAACTTATATAGGGAAGAGAGAAAACGGTCACAAAATTCGTGGCATTAAATGCCCAACGGATCTATTTCTGAAGCTGCTTAATCGGTCTAAGAAGGGTCATCAACCGACTAGATTGACAACTAGTCGGTCAGTGAACCTTCTTGGACCGACTAGATGGTTAACAGAGAAGGTGGTGAAATCTGGGTAAGAACTAGTCGGTCTAAGAAGGATCATCAACCGACTAGATTGACAACTAGTCGGTCAGTGAACCTTCTTGGACCGACTAGATTTGAAACTAGTCGGTCTAAGAAGGATCATCAACCGACTAGATTGGCTTTTAATGCATTAACCATCCTTCTTGAACCAACTAACTGGTCAACAGTGAATGGGCTGAGTTAGCAATGATGTCTAGTCGGTTCAAGAAGAATTTCCAACCGATTAGATCGTCATCTAGTCGGTTGGTTCTTCTACTTGAACCAACTAAGATGCATACGAAGCCGAGAAATGAAGCGATAAGCTACGGGAAAGTTTCTAATGGCTTCTAAGGCAATCCTAGAGATACGATATGATATAAATGAAGATTTCTAGGCAAGTACTACTCAAGGCTTAACATTCTACTAAACCGAAGCTAGAAGACATAAAAGTAAACACGACAAACCGTCTTCAAAGCTTCAACATGGAGAATCCGAATCCCTAGACTTCATGAAAAACTCCTTGAGCTTCAACGAAGCTCCAAGCACAACGATCACGCGTTCTGAGGAAGTCGTGGGACGTCGCTTGAGATGAACAAATTAATTTGGCGATGATCTCCATAAATCTTCATGTTCTTGAGTCTTTTAGTTGAATGACTTGAATGTCATAGTCTTCGAAGCTTTTGACTCATCCATTCCTATCTTCTCTTTGGATTGAATCTCCATTCATTTGTTGATGCCATTGGCTTGAGGTTTGAAGTAGTCTTTGAGTTCTTCAAGCCAATGCTTCACCTTTGTTGATCTACCAAGTTCTCCACTTGAATCAACACATGTAGTCACTTTTGATCTTCTTGAATCTAATTGGTGACTTTTCAGTTAACTGCAAACACAAGAGTTAGTCACAATGATTTGTGTTTGATCATCATCAAAATCAAGGTGGAGAGTCCAATACTCAACAAAGAGGAGAAGAGGGGTTCGGCGGCCTTGAAGGGGTGAAGGTGTTAGCTAGGTCGTTGGGTTTCAGGGCTTAGGTCTGATGAGAGGAGGAGGAGTTCTCCTTTGGGTTTTTCTTTAGTAGAGAAAGGGAGAGAGGGGGAGGGGGGCGTAGGTTGTTGGAGAAATAATGGGAGGGTGACGTGGGCTTTTAATGGCCGCATGCACGTTGGGGGTTACGGGTTAGGGGGATAGTTAGTGTTACGACCTAAAGATCGGGGGAGTCCGACTCCCGCCCAGATCCACTGACATACCTCGTTGAATCACCCCTTATGCGAAAGGACCATCGCCCCGGAGGTCCGAGGCTACATGAGAATGGGCGCGCCTCGCGGCCCTCCCCCCTCCCGGCTGAGGCGAGCAACCGCAGTCGCTCGGCCCGCCAGGGGCAGGGCGCCCGGGGAACGCCCAGACGGTGCCGACCGGGATGCTGACAGAGGCATGTGCATGTCCCTCCTGGCCAACAGTCCGTGCCCCGCGACCGAAAAGGGGCGCGGCCAGGCAGGCCAAGCCTCGAACAGGTCGGCCCGGCGATCCCCCACGAACACCGACGACGGGGATAGCGTTGCCGGACCTTTAGTTCATCACGCACGACAAACAACCTAGGGTAAGGACACGACTGACACTAACGTCGCCCGACCATCTGACAAAGCACCCCCTGGCCGCTGAGCCCCCTGACACTTAATGCTTTCGGCCCTGACACCCTGACAAAAGTGCCCCAGGCCGTTGCGCCGTCTGACAAAAGCAGGGCAGACACTCTTGTTCCTGACATCCTCGTCCGAAGCTTCCGCTGACAGCCGGGCCAGCTCAGCGCGTCGAGTCAGCATGCCAGGTCAGCCCCGCCTAATCATCTCCCGTCAGGTATAAATACCCCCTTACCGCCTACGATGAGGGGGTTGGAAAATTCTCTCTCAATCCATTATTCACACACGAAAGCAAAGGTCGTCCATATCTTTGTTCTCCCACCAATAGCTCGTCACGTACGGTCGACACACCCACAGTCCGACCTGCGTGCCCAGCCCCCGCTTTAAGCTCAGTTACTGACTTAGGCATCGGAGGGGCTAAAGGTTGGATCCCAACCCGGCCCTTCTGAAGATTTGCTCGTCGCACAGGGTAGCTCGCCCATTGGTCGGCATCCGCCCTCGGCTCCCGCCGCCCGATCCTCCACCGCCGCGTCCGGCAAGATTTGGCCCTGAGGTCTCCCCCGGCGGCAAGCTTAACCTCTTCACCCCACTAATCACTTGTTAAATAGCCCACCAAACCCCTCTCATCATTATAACCACCGTGCCCTTGGTTCCCCTCAATACAAATTCATTGTACGCGAGTTCCACCCCGCAACAATTGGCGCCGTCTGTGGGAACGAAGGGTCACGCCCATGTTCGATTCCATGCCAATGACTCAGAACCCTGACCACGGCAAGGATCCAGTGGGTCAGGAACCACTCTCTCTACCAATCACCCCGGCGACTGACCCCCCTCCGGGGATAGGCGCCGAGACAGTCCAAACTTCGGCCCGCGCCATCCAGAAGAGCCTCGAGGCCGTCACTCAGGCAATGGGAGGCTACGTAGCGGCGGGAGCGGAGCCACCACCCGGCCCCTCTGAGCCTCCGAACGTGAGACGGAATCTTCACCCTCAGTTCGAGGAGGAGGGGGGACCGGGGGCTCGCCAAGGATATTGCGGCCCAGCAGAAGCTCTTGGAAGAGGAAATGGAGGTCGCGCGGCTGTGGAGGCGCCGGGAGGAAGTGGCCGCCGCGCAAAGGCATTTGGACGAAGCGGCCGAGACCGTCCGGCGCACCTACCAGGACGAAGAAACCGCCCGCCACAAGCTCCGTTTCATCATCGCCGAACGCGAAAGGCTACGGAGGGGGAACGAAGGCCACCGGGAAATCCCGGAGATGACGGCGGTGGGCCAGCCGCCGGAGGACAGGCGCGGCCTGTTGTGGGGCAGATCCCCACTGGGTGGAGGAAGTCCGCCCCGCCAGCGCCACTCCCCCGATCGCTTGCGTGAGGAAGCCGTTCGTCAGCAGCTGCGCTTCCTCACCGCCGAGCGCAAAAGGCTTCTGCATGAGAACCAGGAGCGGATGGGGATCCGGGAGGAGGCGGCCGGAGGACGATGGTACTGGGAGAACCATAGCCCACAACCCGTCGAATCTTCGACCCGGGGAAGGAGCCCCCCCCGGGCGACCGTCACGCTACTCCCTGGCGTGGGAAGACCGCCGGTAGCAGAGGCGCGACCGGAGCCAGACCCTCGAATGGCGAAGGGGGGTGCGCCTGAACGCCCTACCTACCCGGAGGAGGCCACACCACTGGCACGGTGGATCACGTCCGCCCCAAGGCCAGTAAGGTTCAAACCTCCCCACCTCGCCACCTACAACGGAAGAGGGGACCCCCTCACGCACGTGCAACAATACCGGGGGGCAATGGAGGCCCAGGATGTAGATGAGGCGTTCCTCTGCCGGCATTTCTCGCAAGGTCTGAGGGACACGGCGTTGGACTGGTACTTCGGCCTTCCCGCGAGATCCATTGGGAGCTTTGGCGAGCTGTCCCATAGTTCTGCCAAGAGTTTCGGGCCGGGCGGACGAAGAAGAAGCCCTTGGACTATCTCAGCACGATAGTCCAAGGAGAAGGGGAGACGACGGGTAGATACCTACGCCGATTTCAGGAGGAGAGACGGGCGGTGGTGACCTGCAGCGATGAGGTCCTCATGCTGGCCTTCAAGACGGGGTTGCGGACTCAGAGCCTCCACAAATCCCTGCTCCGAGATCCGCCGGCCGACTATGAGGTGCTGGTTGCTATGGCGGAGAGGCACACATTGGCCGAAGAGACTCTCGGCACAAAGACCTTATTTCCCCCGGCGAAGCCGCTCCAGGGCGAGCCCCGATCACACCCTCGGCCAAGACAGGAAGAGGGGCATCGAGGGCGTGACCAGCTGGCCCAACCAAGGCGCGAACCGGTGGGGCGACGCCCGCATGATCGCCCTGGCCCAGCCCGAGAGTTTGCCCCGGCCCAAGGGCCCACCCGAGTCATCCCGAGACAAGAAGGCCCCCTACGGGCGCATTACACACAGCTCAATGCCCCCCTGATAGAGGTGATGGCCGCGGCAACGAGAGCCGGACTGCTGCCAGAGCCACCCCGGGAAATGAAGTCGGATCCGACCCGGAGAGATTTCCAGAAGTATTGCCGGTACCACCGGGACCATGGCCATGACACCGATGACTGCTTCACCCTCAAAAGGGAAATCGAACGGCTGATCCAGGCGGGCCACCTCGGGGGCTTCGTCAGAGGCAGGAGACCAGACAGAGAGGAGGTGAACCACCGGAGGGCACGAAGAGCAAACCCGCCAACGCACGGTGAGCGAGAAAAGCCTCTCCCCCCGAAACGGTCATGCGCATAGACACGATATATGGCGGGCCGTCCTCCGGAGGAACGTCGTCATCGAGCAAAAAGGCATACGCAAGACAAGTGATGACGGCGGGTTTTGGAGGGGATCCGAGGGGGAGAAGGATAACCTACCCTCCCATTACTTTCAGCGACGAGGATCTAGAGGGAGTAGAGCTGCCCCACGACGACGCCATCGTCATCGAGGCCCAAATAGGGACGGCCATCGTCAGCCGTCTCCTGATCGACACAGGGAGCTCTTGCGACACTCTGTTTATGTCCACCCTCGAAAAGATGGGGTTAAGGTCGACGGACCTGAGACCCTGCACCGGACCCCTCGTCGGCTTCACCGGTCACTCGACCCCTATTGTAGGAATGATCACCTTACCAATAACTCTCGGAGAAGAACCGCAAGTCGTCACCCGAATGACTCTGTTCGTGGTGGTCAACATTGCGTCGGCGTACAACGGGATCATAGGACGACCCTACATGGCGGCCATCGGAGCGCTCCCCAGCCTGCTCCACCAGATGGTCAAGTTCCAAACCCCCCGAGGGGTTGGGTCAGTACGGGGAAGCCAGAAGCTATCCAGGAGCTGCTACGTGGGATCGACCAAACACAAGGGCCTAGAGGGAAACCTGATGGTCGACCTACCCGGGGGCAGGGAGGACTCCTACCATCAAAAGTTGGCTCCTGCGGACGGCACCGCGGAAGAGGACCAGACCGGCCGTGCCCGTCCCAGCCCCCCTCGACGAGGGCGGGCTAATTACTCGAAAGAACGCGGAGCGCCAGTCGTGATGTAGTCGGAAACTGTAAGTCATGAATGAAATATCCTATTCCCTTTTGCATCTTCAAATTTCGCCTTTTCTACATGAAAATTTCAGCCCAACAACGCAAGACTCCGGGGCAGGACCAATCCTCGCCACCCAAACCGGAGAGGGGCACGGGCCGAGCTAAGAAGACCTCCAGGGCAAGCTTACGGAGCTTAGCCACCCAAACCGGAGCGCCATACGCGGGGTAGGCGATGGCCCAATACCCGTCCGACTATAGAGGCTGCGGGGAGGCGACGGCCCAATACCCGCCCTCTCAAAGACTCTGGGGCAGGACCAATCCTCGCCACCCAAACCGGAGAGGGGCACGGGCCGAGCTACGCGCTCGCTCCCCCCACTAAAGAAGACCTCCGGGGCAAGCTTACGGAGCATAGCCACCCAAACCGGAGCGCCATATGCGGGGTAGGCGACGGCCCAATACCCGTCTGACTATAGAGGTTGCGGGGAGGCGACGGCCCAATACCCGCCCTCTCAAAGACTCCGGGGCAGGACCAGTCCTCGCCACCCAAACCAGAGAGGGGCACGGGCCGCGCTACGCGCTCGCTCCCCCCCACTAAAGAAGACCTCCGGGGCAAGCTTACGGAGCTTAGCCACCCAAACCGGAGCGCCATATGCGGGGTAGGTGACGGCCCAATACCCGTCCGACTATAGAGGCTGCGGGGAGGCGACGGCCCAATACCCGCCCTCTCAAAGACTCCGGGGCAGGACCAATCCTCGCCACCCAAACCGGAGAGGGGCATGGGCCGAGCTACGCGCTAGCTCCCCCCCACTAAAGAAGACCTCCAGGGCAAGCTTACGGAGCTTAGCCACCCAAACCGGAGCACCATATGCGGGGTAGGCGATGGCCCAATACCCGCCCTCTCAAAGACTCCGGGGCAGGACCAATCCTCGCCACCCAAACCGGAGAGGGGCACGGGCCGAGCTACGCGCTCGTTCCCCCCCACTAAAGAAGACCTCCGGGGCAAGCTTACGGAGCAAAGCCACCCAAACTGGAGCGCCATATGCGGGGTAGGCGACGGCCCAATACCCGTCCGACTATAGAGGCTGCGGGGAGGCGACGGCCCAATACCCGCCCTCTCAAAGACTCCGGGGCAGGACCAATCCTCGCCACCCAAACCGGAGAGGGGCACGGGCCGAGCTACGCGCTCGCTCCCCCCACTAAAGAAGACCTCCGGGGCAAGCTTACGGAGCTTAGCCACCCAAACCGGAGCGCCATATGCGGGGTAGGCGACGGCCCAATACCCGTCCGACTATAGAGGCTGCGGGGAGGCGACGGCCCAATACCCGCCCTCTCAAAGACTCCGGGGCAGGACCAGTCCTCGCCACCCAAACCGGAGAGGGGCACGGGCCGAGCTACGCGCTCGCTCCCCCCACTAAAGAAGACCTCCGGTGCAAGCTTACGGAGCTTAGCCACCCAAACCGGAGCGCCATATGCGGGGTAGGCGACGGCCCAATACCCGTCCGACTATAGAGGCTGCGGGGAGGCGACGGCCCAATATCCGCCCTCTCAAAGACTCCGGGGCAGGACCAGTCCTCGCCACCCAAACCGGAGAGGGGCACGGGCCGAGCTACGCGCTCGCTCCCCCCCACTAAAGAAGACCTCCGGGGCAAGCTTACGGAGCTTAGCCACCCAAACCGGAGCACCATATGCGGGGTAGGCGACGGCCCAATACCCGTCCGACTATAGAGGCTGCGGGGAGGCGACGGCCCAATACCCACCCTCTCAAAGACTCAGGGGCAGGACCAATCCTCACCACCCAAACCGGAGAGGGGCACGGGCCGAGCTACGCGCTCGCTCCCCCCACTAAAGAAGACCTCCGGGGCAAGCTTACGGAGCTTAGCCACCCAAAATCGGAGCGCCATATGCGGGGTAGGCGACGGCCCAATACCCGTCCGACTATAGAGGCTGCGGGGAGGCGACGGCCCAATACCCGCCCTCTCAAAGACTCCGGGGCAGGACCAGTCCTCGCCACCCAAACCGGAGAGGGGCACGGGCCGAGCTACGTGCTAGCTCCCCCCCACTAAAGAAGACCTCCGGGGCAAGCTTACGGAGCTTAGCCACCCAAACCGGAGTGCCATATGCGGGGTAGGCGACGGCCCAATACCCGTCCGACTGTAGAGGCTGCGGGGAGGCGACGGCCCAATACCCGCCCTCTCAAAGACTCCGGGGCAGGACCAATCCTCACCACCCAAACCGGAGAGAGGCACGGGCCGAGCTACGCGCTCGTTCCCCCCACTAAAGAAGACCTCCGGGGCAAGCTTACGGAGCTTAGCCACCCAAACCGGAGCGCCATATGCGGGGTAGGCGACGGCCCAATACCCGTCCGACTATAGAGGCTGCGGGGAGGCGACGGCCCAATACCCGTCCTCTCAAAGACTCAGAGGCAGGACCAATCCTCGCCACCCAAACCGGAGAGGGGCACGGGCTGAGCTACGCGCTAGATCCCCCCCACTAAAGAAGACCTCCAGGGCAAGCTTACGAAGCTTAGCCACCCAAACCGGAGCGCCATATGCGGGGTAAGCGATGGCCCAATACCTGCCCTCTCAAAGACTCCGGGGCAGGACCAATCCTCGCCACCCAAACCGGAGAGGGGCACGGGCCGAGCTATGCGCTAGCTCCCCCCCACTAAAGAAGACCTCCGGGGAAAGCTTACGGAGCTTAGTCACCCAAACCGGAGCGTCATATGCGGGGTAGGCGATGGCCCAATACCCGCCCTCTCAAAGACTCCGGGGCAGGACCAGTCCTCGCCACCCAAACCGGAGAGGGGCCCGGGCCGAGCTACGCGCTAGCTCCCCCCACTAAAGAAGACCTCTGGGACAAGCTTACGGAGCTTAGCCACCCAAACCGGAGCGCCATATGCGGGGTAGGCGATGGCCCAATACCCGCCCTCTCAAAGACTCCGGGGCAGGACCAATCCTCGCCACCCAAACCGGAGAGGGGCACGGGCCGAGCTACGCGCTAGCTCCCCCCACTAAAGAAGACCTCCGGGTTAAGCTTACGGAGCTTAGCCACCCAAACTGGAGCGCCATATGTGGGGTAGGCGATGGCCCAATACCCGCCCTCTCAAAGACTCTGGGGCAGGACCAGTCCTCGCCACCCAAACCGGAGAGGGGCACGGGCCGAGCTACGCGCTCGCTCCCCCCCACTAAAGAAGACCTCCGGGGCATGCTTTCGGAGCTTAGCCACCCAAACCAGAGCGCCATATGCGGGGTAGGCGATGGCCCAATACCCGCCCTCTCAAAGACTCCGGGGCAGGACCAGTCCTCGCCACCCAAACCGGAGAGGGGCACGGGCCGAGCTACGCGCTCGCTCCCCCCACTAAAGAAGACCACCAGGGCAAGCTATATTGGGCCGAGCTACCCACCCTCCCAAAGAGGGCCTGTGATCCCTCTTCTCAAACATCGGGAAACAAATCAGGGCTCGCGGATTAAGGCAACCCTCGCGCAGGGCCATCACTAATGAGCAACGCCTGAAACCTATAAAGCTGACAACCGAAATGACCCGTCAAACCAAAAGGACGCTCGGGGCATGTGCCACTGATAACGGCACGCCCACCAAAAAACAGGGGCTGATGAGTCACATCAGGCGCCACCCGTCAGGAGCAGTTTCCAAGGGACGCAACTCCAAGCTGGCCCCAGCTCATCGCGTTAAGGGGAGGGGGAGGCTAAAGATACACCATTATAAATACCCCCCTCAGCCCTTGCAAAGGGAGGGGACGAAAGAGATAATTTAAGGGAAGGCCAATCCCTTAGCCACACTCTCCCCCAAGAAGATGCGAAAAATGCAAGGAACGCCAACTGCTCTAGTAGGCAGTCTCCCCCGACACGATGACCCCCGATAGGTTACTCCTCTTACACGAGGGGCACCCTGCCCGCAGCTCCCCGCCTTCCCTTAGACAACTTACGGCACTGGAATGGGAGCTCCAATGGCATGCCGTGCCCCTCCACGGATGCTCCGCGGGCGCAGGCGCGGCTGGCTGACAACCCGATGGACGGGGCAGACCTGCCAAATCACCCCCTCGGGCACCCCAGCACCCGCCAAAGTCGCCCCAGCCTCAGGGGACTCGCCCTCGAGCGTCGGAGCACGCCGATAGGCTATTCCTCTTACATCAGTAGCGCCCCGCCTTCCACTCCTTGACTTCTCCGGGACCACATACGCCAGGGAGACGTACGGATCGGCGACGGACCACGTCTTCCCACACCCGTCACACGGCGACTCCAGCCGACAGGAGTGACAAAGCCCCGCGGGATAGAGCAACCACCAAGGACTCCCTCTCCCCCAATTCTGGAAACGAGGGTCAAAGCGGCCGCAACTCCCACTCCCCTCCCCCCGGTCGTGAACCCTCTGAAGTGTCCCTGCACCCCTTCAGGGGCACGACGCCGGAGATGGACGCATCAAATGCTGCGAGAACGTCCACCTAACTAGAACGACTCAACATTTCGCCTACGGGCCTGTCCTGTTTATTAAATTTTGATAAAAGCTAATGAAAAGACTACTCCATGTAGACCACTAGCAATAACTTAGGCGCACTCAGGCACGAGAATAACCCCCGAAAAAAGGAGATCGAGCTCTACGCCACGCACCCAACCGCCCCCCGCACCACGGTACGGGCGGGTGAAAAAGACAGTCTAACCCGCTGTAAACTTTCTCGGGCGCACTACCCCAAATAAAGGGAATTAACACAGCACCACCAACGCCGGGCTAGAGACAGCCGTACCAAAGCGTAACCATGAAAGGGAATTTCCACACACACAAAGTTTGAAGATTCCAAAAAAGTACGGGTATCCACCCCACAAAACTTTACTTTCTTTCTTAACACCTATACAAAACTACTTGGTTACATTCCCCGCGCCGATGGCGCATCCGCCAGTCAGGACATCCTTCCCGTCCCCTTCGGGGGAATCTCCCCCCGCCCTGCCGGTCTCTGCATCGACGCCCTCCTCTCCCTCACCGGTCTCTGCCTCGACGTCCCCCTCCCCCTCGACGTCCCCCTCCTCGCTGCAAGCTGCGAGTCCGTCGAGGTCGAGCTCAACTGGCGGGGACAGGCCCGCCGCCCTCTCCTTTATCCGAACCAAGCAGGCCTCCCACCCCTCCGCCCGACCTGTCTCAATGCCCCGGGACATCGTATCTGCGAGGGCGAGGATGACGGTCGTGTCCTGGTACGAGCGAAATTCCTCGACCTTCCGGGCCAACTCTTCCTCGACGGCCATCGCACGACCCGTCAGACCCACCGCACGCTCTTCCTCCCTCCCAAGGGCCTCCTCCAGGTTCTTCGACCTATCTCTAGCCTCGGTCGCCTGCACCTCAGGATCGGCCAGGACCGCCTTCAGGTGCCCTACCTCCGCCTCATACAGCCCGCACCGCTTCCTCTCCTCCGCCATTTCCTCACCAACACTCTTACAGAATGCGGCGAACTCGGCCTCCACTCTAGCTATGGCACCCTCGGCCTTGTGTATGGCAGGCACATGCCTCATCGCTCCAAGCATCAAATTGATGGCCTGCACAACAAAAGGGAACCGATTTAGGATGTCCAATAAAGTCCACGGGCAAACATCACCCGGCTTACATAACCTACCTGGACACCGTGCCACACCGCGGTTCCGCACAGACCCTCAGGCTCCACCGTCTCCAGCGCCACCTTATCGCGGGGCAAGAAGATATTCTCCGCCAGCCTCGCCGCCTCGCCACCATCCTCGAACACAGACTTATCATCCCTCACCTTGAACGGCGCCCGATGAAGAGCCTCGTCAGGATAACCCTCGACTTCGGCCCTCGTCGACTTGAAACGGACAAGCGAGGCCTCACAGCTGGGTTCGGCGGTCCTCTCCAGCCCGAACAACGGACAGCCGTAGGGCCAATTGTCCCGGCCGGCTGACTTGGCCGGCCCGCCCGATGTCTTGGCCCTCCCCTGCGGATCGGTAACGGATACCCTCCCCACATCAGCGGGTACCCGGGGGCGAGATGACCGTATCTCGGAGGCATCCACCCCTCCCCCAGTCGACCCTTCGCCCCCTCCCTCCAGATCGATGACGGGGGCTGCGATCCCCTCCCCGGACCCGCCCCCCTGCTGACCGGTCTTACCCCGCCCCGGAGCATCGGGGACAGATGAGCTCGCAGGCATCTTCCTCCTCTTCGTGGACGCCTGCCCCCTCGTCGAACTCCCCGCCACGCCTTCCTCTCGCAACTTCTTGGGGACCGTCCTGTTCGACGCTCGCCCCGCCTGCTCCGCAGCTCGTTTCATCATTTCCTCAAGGGACAAACTCATTGTGCGACCTGCCAAAGAAAGAAAGTTCAGGGTAAGAACTTCAGATGCACTAATACCAAAATCTATTGTACCTTCGGGCCAGATGTGCCACGCTATCATCTCCGCCCGGGCGAGCATCTGGTAATCTCGGCCCTCCACCGGTATCGCCATGAGAAACTGGGCCACCTGTTTCTCCTCGTCCCCCAATTCAACCCCCTCCTTCACCTCGGGATTCAGTTCCACCCAATCAGATCTCATCGGCACATCCTCCGGCACTCCGACAAACACATACTGCTTGCGCCACGCCTTAATCTTCTCGGGCAACCCCCTAATGAGCGGATGGCTCCTCTTCACGGAGAGATAGTAGCAGGACCCCAACATCTTCACCGTGAAGAAATAGCGAAATAAAGACAGCAACGGGCGAACCTGATTACTCACGCACAACACAAGGAAACCCACGACGACACTAATGGCATTGGGCATCAGACGATACAAGGGCAGCCCCAGGAAATTCAACACATCTAACACGAACGGATGGGGGGGAAGCGCAACCCTTGTTCAAATGAGGACACATACACTCCCACCTCGCGGTCGCCCGCGAAACATACCCTCTCTTGCGGTTCTGGCTCGCGAACAGAATACGGTGGCCTGACATACATCTCGAAGATCTCCGCGATGGACCTCTTCAGCACCGACTTCACGCCCGTAATCTCGGGGGGCACCTCCCCACTTTCCGCGGCGGTGCTCCCTTCCCCAACCGCCCTCGACCCCTGACCACGAAACGAAGACGCCGAGGAAGACATCTATAAAACGGATCTCTTACCTAAAGGGCTCCGACGTCTCGGAGGGCTACGCTGCGTCGACTACCGCTTCCGCGAGGAAGACTCTGGCAAGGGCAATAAAATCTCCGACAAACTCCAGCCGCAAGCAAAACCTCCGCGCAACAATCAGCTTCGCTTCGCTCCCATCCCAGAGATCTTTTTACGCAACTGCGCAAAGCATCTTGACCGTCGATCTCGCTACACGTGTCGCCAATCCGCTCTCCCTCCCGCGTCGACCCACGTGGTCTGACGCTTCGCGTAATGGCAGCCATCACTTCTGCCACGCGTCAACCCTAAAGTGGTTGGGTCGCTTCGTTTCCCGCCCGCCGTCGAATCGCCATGATGACGTCTAGTCACGCGACCGCCAACATGCCCCTTTAATTCCCGCCCAAATCCCGGCGAAATGATTACCCCCATTCGAAATTACTCCACCCTTCGCCTCTTCTTTCTATGAGCCGCTCGTCCCGAGGCTGAGTCCGACCTCCGTCGGGGCAGCCGAAATAAGAAGGCGCCGCTCATTCCAAGGCTGAGTCCGACCTCCGTCGGGGCGGCCGAAACAAGATGGCATCGCTCGTACCAAAGATGAGTCCGACCTCCGTCGGGGCGGCCGAAATAGGAATCCGCCGCTCAATCAATTCTGGATCTCGGTTTCAACGCTTAGCAAACGTTCGTACGGACCAAGCAACCTCGCCCCGCCTCTGATCCACCGGGAATCACACTGGGTTTCCGAGCAAACCCCTGCTAAACACGGTATATCTCAACTTCCCTCTCCCGACAACCCGAATATCCCCGGCAGAGCGAAGTTGGGGGCAGTTACGTCCCTCACAAAACTGACGGTCTACGGACACAACAAGGAAGAATACAGTTCGACACAAGACCAATACAATGCATTCGCCCAAATAGCAATGTTATACATTGAACCTTCCACACACTACAACAAAACATTGGTTATAACCCTCACACAAGAAGGTACAGGCTTCCCCAAACCCACTTTCTTAGCGGTGCCGCCTCTCAGCCGACCGAGCCCTCACATCTTTCTCCACCTGGCGAACTCCCGCATCCCTGACCTCTTGCAACATCGGCACAACATGCACGTCATGATAGCGACGGATAGCGGCCTCGATCATTTCGCCTTCAACTTCCCGTTTTTCCTCCAGCCGCCGCGCCACGACACCCCTCTCCCTTTTCTCTGCCTCAAGGGCCTCCTTTAGGCCTGCTATTTTCCGCCTCTGTACCTCGATCACCGCCTCCTTGCTAACCAACTCCGCGACGTGCTTCGATCGGATGTCATCCCTCTCCTGCGTCACTTCTAGGAGTTGGCTCTCGACCGTTGCTTTTGACGAATCAAAGTACGCGGCCCGCCCCTTCTCCACCTCATAGGCCTTCCTAACCCTCTCCAGCTCTGCTTCCGTGTCCCTCAGCTTCGCCTTGACCTCGCTGAGGTTCGCCCTCGCTACCTCAAGAGACGCTCTGGTGACGGCCACATGAGTGCGACCCCGCAGGGCTACCAGGTCCGTAACCATCTACAGAAGACCTGAATTAGCGGGGCATGAATAAAGAAAGCCTAAGGGCGAGGCGAGAGAACCGGCTTACCTGCACGACGTGCCATATAGCAGAGCCACACAACCGTTCCGCCCCCACGCGAGTCAAAGATTCGCGATCACGCGGTAACACGCAATACTCGGCGAGGCGCGTTGCCACCCCTGTGTCCTCGAATACCGACTCATCGCAGCCTACTCAAAAAGGGAATTTATGGAGACGGTCATCTGGATACGCCTCGACCTCCTCTCGGGTCCTTTTGAAACGAATGAGGGCGCCCTCACAACTCGGGCTCGACGACCCCCCCATATCCCACAAAGGGACCCCGTATGGCCATTTCTAAACCAAAGGAACTCTGCGAGGCTCGACCACCTCTGATACCCTCGGCGGGACGGAGGGACCGGCCTCCCGCGCGGACGAGCCCGCATGAAGATCTTCACCGGGCCCATCGGCAGAGATACCTGATTCAGCTGCCCTCCATCCCGGATACCTGATTCAGCTGCCCTTCACCGGACCCCGCCTCCCCGTTCCCGGGATCCTGCCTCACGCGCCACCCCCTTGCCTTTCTCACGAGGATCAGTGTCCTCCGAGACTGGGGCTCCGGTCGATCCCGACACCTCCTCCGGCCCCCGCATCACGTCTCCACCTACGAGGAAAAAAAGATCAGGGTAAGCCTAGCCAAAGGTTTACCAAATATCAAAGATACCTAGGGGCCAAAAGTCCTGGGCGAGCCGACTGCTCCGCGTCAGACTCGCCAACTGACGGTACGCCTCGGGCAGTTCCATCAGAATCTGAGCTTTTGCAAGATCTTCCCCAGTAAGCTCCACCCTTTCATTCACTCGGGGATTCCGCGCCCCCCAGTTCGACATCAACACCACGTCGCTTGGCATCATCACGAAGGCGAACTCCCTCATCCACTCGCCGACGTCGTCGGGCACCCCGCGGATAAGTTCTCGTCATCTCCTAGCGCAAACACAGTGATACATCCCCCTCTTCCGGACTACGAAGAAATGCTGGAACAGCGCCAGTGAGGGACTCAAGGAGCAGGCAAGACACAAGACGACAAACCCCACCAACAAGCCCCAGGAACAGGGCGCTAGTGCAAATATCGGCAACTCCAGGAAATTCAATAGATAAAGCAAATACGGATGGATCGGGAAACGGAGCCCCAACTCGAATGACCGGACATAGACCCCGACCTCATTATCTCCAGGCGAACACACCGTTTCCTCTGACCCGGGGACCCGAACCTCATAGGGTTGTCGCACGAACCGCACGTGAATCTCCCTGATGTTAATCCTATCCAACCTACATCGGAGGGATCCAATCGCTCTCGGGACAACGGAACGCCATGACCCCCTCTCCCTAAGTCGCCGCACCCCCTGCGGCGACGCCCCCTCTCCCACCGACTCCTCCTCCCCCACTCGGCTACCGCCTCCGACCTCGAAACGAGAAGCCATCGGTCGGAAAGGAAGGAAATTAATTATTATTACCTTGCTGATCCGTCAAATCAGGAAGACTTTCGAAAGAAGATGACCGGCGGCGGAAGTCGCAACCTAGCCAGCAAGCGATAGACAGAAGTATTGAACGTCGGAGAAGAATCGAAGATGGATGAAAAACTCCCGTCGACCGCCTTCCAAAGCTTTTTATTTGTAAAGTGGGCCACCGGGCCATCACGGCCGTCGATCCTCCGCCACGCGGCGCCCATCGGGATGTCCTTGACGCCTCGACTGGCATGAGTGTCACTTCATCCACGCGTCGTGAACCCAATCGTGGGGGCGCTTCGTTTTTCTCTACCCCCTTTTCGAATCGTAATAATGACCAGTAAGGCGGGAGTTCCGAAGCCGACGCCGCCACCCCCGGGCGTGGGCCAGGGTCCTTACCGATGGTCCAGAACGTCGGAGATGGTTCGCCCTCCGAGCCGAGCCGGGCTCCCACCTCAGGCTCGAAGGCCGGGGGCAATTGTTACGACCTAAAGATCGGGGGAGTCCGACTCTCGCCCAGATCCGCTGACATACCTCGTTGAATCACCCCTTATGCGAAAGGACCGCCGCCCCGGAGGTCCGAGGCTACATGAGAATGGGCGCGCCTCGCGGCACTCCACCCTCCCGGCCGAGGCGAGCAACCGCAGTCGCTCGGCCCGCCAGGGGCAGGGCGCCCGGGGAACGCCCAGACGGTGCCGACCGAGATGCTGACGGAGGCATGTGCATGTCCCTCCTGGCCAGCAGTCCGTGCCCCGCGACCGAAAAGGGGCACGGCCGGGCCGGCCAAGCCTCGAACAGGTCGGCCCGGCGATCCCCCACGAACCCCGACGCCGGGGATAGCGTTGTCGGACCTTTAGTTCATCACGCACGACAAACAACCTAGGGTAAGGACACGACTGACACTAACGCCGCCCGACCATCTGACAAAGCACCCCCTGGCCGCTGAGCCCCCTGACACTTAATGCTTTCGGCCCTGACACCCTGACAAAAGTGCCTCAGGCTGTTGCGCCGTCTGACAAAAGCAGGGCAGACACTCCTGTTCCTGACATCCTCGTCCGAAGCTTCCGCTGACAGCCGGGCCAGCTCAGCGCGTCGAGTCAGCATGCCCGGTCAGCCCCGCCTAATCATCTCCCGTCAGGTATAAATACCCCCTTACCGCCTACGGTGAGGGGGTTGGAAAATTCTCTCTCAATCCATTATTCACACACGAGAGCAAAGGTCGTCCATATCTTTGTTCTCCCACCGATAGCTCGTCACGTACGGTCGACACACCCACAGTCCGACCTGCGTGCCCAGCCCCCGCTTTAAGCTCAGGTACTGACTTAGGCATCGGAGGGGCTAAAGGTTGGATCCCAACTCGGTACTTCTGACGAGTTGCTCGTCGCGCAGGGTAGCTTGCCCATTGGTCGGTATCCGCCCTCGGCTCCCGCCGCCCGATCCTCCACCGCCGCGTCCGGCAAGATTTGGCCCTGAGGTCTCCCCCGGCAGCAAGCTTAACCTCTTCACCCCACTAATCACTTGTTAAATAGCCCACCAAAACCCTCTCATCATTATAACCACCGTGGCCTTGGTTCCCCTCAATACAAATTCATTGTACGCGAGTTCCACCCCGCAACAGTTAGGATATTAATAAGTTAGGATCTAGAAATCAATCTGTTAGGATATGTTTTTTTTTAAAAAAAATTAGTTCTGAAAGATTTCTTTAAATGTTAGATTACCTTAATAAAATTTTAGTTAGAAAGATAATAATAATATTAATAATTAGATTTACAAATTCGCATCATGACATCCAAAAATTGCAAGGAAAATACCAGAGTGATCGCGCCTCCGAGAGGGTCTTGAATACGGGGTCCAGTCGCGCATTGGGGCTACAGAATATTATAATTAAAATCAAACGCGAAAAAAATACACACACGATAACAAGATACACACTACAAATGTACGACCAAAAAGTGGTCGTTATAGGTTGCGCAGTTTAAATCCCCATTGCATCCCCACAGAGGACAAAAATTGGTTCTCAACATCGCCTATGTATCTATGTAGGGTTTTGACTCATCAATTATAAGATACATACAACCCCAGACGGGGGACGCATTTAAGGCACATCTTGAAAACCGTGATTTTGATGAGATGAGTTTTCCCAAAATGGACCCAGATACTGGAAAATCTGGTGCGAATCAAATTATAACGCGGGATACAAAAAGTTTAACCCACTATGATCCGATAACAAAACAATATGAAGATGGGATCCTGAAGATCCTCCACATATAGAACACTGTTCACCAATTATCGGACTCATTTACTGACAACCAGAAGATTATCAGATCACACATCCCTGCTGCAAATACTCCAGCTAGGATTGACATCCCTGATGCAATCCACCAGCAGCAGAAGTGGTTGTTCCTCAAAAGAAAAGAGACAGACCACTAGGCTCCAAGGACAGAAATCCAAAGAAAGAAAAATACCTAGAGACCTTGAGACAATACTTCTACATGACAATGAGCTCATGCCCACACCCTCACCCTTTCCGGAATCCACTGCAGAGGAACTGCTGGAAATAACTGAAATGAAAGCAAATGTTGTACGTACTGGGAAGGTGTTGGACATAAAGAACATAATTTTCGACAATGTATTCATGTATCATATTGCCATATACATCACAAAAGCTATGATATTTATAAAATATCGTTCCATACTCCGTAGCTAAAATGCAAACGTAGAGATTGGCCAAATGTGGAATGATGCAATAAATGATGAGCTGGACTCACTTATGAAACGTGAAATGTTCGGACCTGAAGTCCAGACACCAAAAGGTGTCAAACCTGTGGGTAAAATAAGTATTGCACACATAAGAAAAATAAATACAAAATCGTATGCTATAAGGTACAACCTATAGTTCAATGATATTTTCGCTGAAATTAGGGAATGAACAAATTAAAATGAGCATGACTCATAAATGAAGCATCAGATTCCCTAAGTTATCAAATGTGAATACCTTACGATTTGGCAAAGGAAAATTTTGATATGCTGCTATTGGATGTTATGACGGCATACCTTTATGGATATCTTGGTAAAGATAAATTCCACATTTTCGTAAATGCCTGAATAGACATCGGGACGTCTATTCAATTGAAGAAGAATAATAATAATAATAAATAATGTACAACCAAGAGAATCACTTGACAGAGTAATGATTCCTATTAAGGGTTGTCTTTGCATCTGAGAAAATGACAGGATTTGAGATCATAGTTGTAAACAACTTAAATCTCATCGGATCTCCTGAAGAGAAAATCGAAATATCTGTTCAAGCCTGACTATTAAACATGAAATGAAAGACCTAGGCAAAAATAAATTAAGTCATGGCTTACAGATTTATTATCTTAATAGAATCCTGTTACATACGCCCAGAAGTGTATTGGAGAAATTACACGGATCATTGTCATCCAAAGTACACATATGGTAGTATACTCTATGGATGAACAAAAAGCCCCATTCCGATCGCTGGAAGAGGGGCGGATATAATTGGTCCTGAAGTCCCTTATCTAAGTGCAATCAGGCACTCCTGGCTAACTGCACGCGTTCCAATATTGCAGTTGCAGTAAACTCATTAGCTAGAGATAGTTAGGCACCTAAAATGGGCCATTAGACTGGAGTTAAGCATCTTCTGCGCTTCCTCCAAGGGTCGAAAGATTTGGGCTTAGATTATAAAGTATCAACCTCCATGTTTATGCAAATGCAGGTTACAGGTCCGATCCCTACTAAGAAATCACAGACTGGGTACCCACAGTGGGATGTCCATCTACTGCAGGTCTGCAAAGCAAATTATGAAGACAACATCATCCTAATATTCCGAGATCCTCACCATTCCAGAAACACACCAATGGTGTATTTGAGTGCGCCTGGTGGTACATCACATCCTAATGACGATTGAGACAGAGACTGATATTGTGGAGCTGACCACATAGTCTGAAGACCAGCTTACCTCAGTTTGAGGAGCCACCACATAGTCTGAAGACCAGCTTACCTCACTTTGAGGAGACCACATCAGAGGCGACGAAACTTAGCACAGCCAGGGTTTTTGAACTCAGCAGCTGCTTAATGGTTATAATATTGGTAATCTGTGTATATTTTTTGAATGTTGTAAATATGGGTGATGAGATACGCCTAAGAGATCTGAAAGCCTAAGGGCTTTTACAAATCAGGGGGAGTTGAGGGAATTTGTACTCTTTTCCCTTAGCTATGGCATTTCCCACGGGGTTTTCCATATCCGAAGGTTTTAACGAGGCAAATCACATCAACTCAGGATCCCGAAGTATCCACCCCTTTGTGACGCTCAGAATCCCGAAGTGTTCATGAGCAGAGTCGCTTGAACAGATCTGGGGGAGTTAAAGAGCGTTCGTACTCTTCTTCCTTAACTGTGCTTTTTCCCACATGGTTTTCCAAAGCTAAAGGTTTTAACGAGGCAAACCTCATTAACTCAGGATCCTGAAGTATTTACCCCGTGTGAGACTCCTACTACACTCAGAATACTCAAATATTCATGAGCAGAGTCCACACCTATGTCTGGATAAGGGGGAGTGTCGTGAACAGATAAAGTGATGAGTGGTTAGGATTGTGTCTTATCTTATAGATGAGATCGTATCTATGGTATCTTATATCTGTACGCTCCTCTCCTGCTATAAATGAAGAGCAGTGGGTTTCTCCCCGAGATGATGATTCATAACAATTATAAATTATTGGGCTTGGATTAGTTGGATATATTAGAACTGCGGTTTAAAATGCAGGGCCTAGTGGGCGTCCAACGGCAGAGCCTAAAACCAAGCTTGACCGGGCCTAAGATGGCCTCTGGGTCTGGCCCTAAAACCTTCGATCCAATTGGTAACCACAGCGCCCGGCCGGGCCAACCGAGATCACCAATCCCTAGGCCCGAAGACAACCCACAACAGACGAAAGCCCCAAACCCTCGTACTCATCAAAATCTCATGGTCTTATCCACTGCAACTCTTTGCTCCCAATTGGGCGTCCTCCCCTCTCTCATTCAAGTTTGCCCATCAGATGCCATGGCAATGATGAACCCATGCCCCTTAAACTTAGGAGGACAGCCATGTGTGCTGTGTTCGCCAACGCCGTGTCTCTGCCCAGCAGGGAGGATCTCGCGGCCGTCAACATTGCCGAGGACGTCCCACAGGTCATTAAATTTGATCTCCTCGTCTCAACTATTGGTTTGATTCTTATAACGCTGTATATATTAAAAATTCAGCATACGTTATTCTGCCAAAAGAAGTGGTCACGTTGAGTTGTTCCTAACACATAAAAACCCTATAATATTTACGGGATATAAACTACGAATCATCCAGAGGGAAGTAGGTCGTTTGCTTATGGGTAGATGGTATCAATTGCCCCGCATGAGAACGCCTAATTACTTGTTAATCCTCTTGAATTCTGTGGGGTTCATCAATATGCAACAATGGAGTTTATGTTGTTGATGGTTACTCTAGATCAGCTAGACTTGAAGTTGAAACATACTGAATGCATCTTCAAGTTACAAAAGGGCCCAATGTTTTATGGAGTAGATTGAAGAGATGGGAGCTTATTAGGAGTTGCAGCCAGCGTTGAGTTAACAACAGAAGTAACTATCAAAGATATCACGTGATAATCAGAAGATCTTAATAAATAATATTTCAACAATTTTATTGTTAGGATCTTGTTGTTAATATTTTGATCTCAAGAGATCTTATTGTTAATATTGTGATCTCAAAAAATCTTAGGAGATCTTTTTGTTAATATTGTAATCTCAAGAGATTTTGTTGTTAATATTATGATCTCATCTTGTTGTATTATCCTTTTAAGGCCACTTACAATCATAAACCGAAATTGAATCTTCACACAACTCTATTATTTATCTTATATGGTATCAGAGCCCTCACTCAAACGAGAATACCAAAATCCTGATCCTTTGGCCTCTTTAACCCAACTCACGGCAGACAGTGAAGGGTTTTGACCATGCTTCCATAGGGCTTTTCACATCGTCTAGCCCAAGGCTTAACAGATGTGAGAAGCAACGGTAGAAGAAAAGAAGTAAAAATCGTATTTTTATGAAAAACCCCTACGGAAAATATTAAAATCATTTGCAGGATATTTCACTATCTAAGGAGAAGGGCGAACTGATCTCGCAAAGATAGATCTAAAATTAATCTGAACATACCTTAGGTTTTTGCAGTCGCAAAAACTATTCCTTAGGACGATGTCCCAAAGCTATGCGACGTCTCATTAAGAAGTGACCACTTGCTCTAGAAAGTTTCACATTGGCTGGAACGCTCACATCAAGTTTTGGATCAAATCTGAATTCCCTTCAAGTTTCGCTAGAACCTGAAAGAGGGAATAAAGAGGAAAACGATGAAAAAATTTGGTCGCCTTTTGATCTAGGTTTGCTCACTTAATTAGTATGAGCGCCCTTGATCTAGACTTGGTGTAAGTTTAGGAGGAAGTGGACCCTATTTATATAGTGAGCTGAGCCTTTAGATTACTATCATAACTGGTATTGTACTAAAATTTAGAATCCAAATTGACTTGAGTTTTCTCCTTTAAGGACTAAACTTTAAGTAATTAATTCTCCCTCTCTGGTAAGCATAAGAAGCAAAATGATATATCATTTTGAAGAGCTTCAAATAGAGATCCCATAGAAACTGACGGAACTCAAGTCCGAGGTCGTTTGACCCCTCAAACGAGTCCTCAAAGTTCGTCAAAAAACTAACCAAACGGGTCTGCAGAAAACCCCGCGGGCCCTACCCTTCCTGGGCGCACCTGGGTTTGGGCGTGCACCCGCCAAGGCTGGGCGCGCCTGACCCGGCTGGGCCTGGCCTGGGCATGCCCTCCTGGGCCAGCTTAGCGCCTCGAGCCCAGGCACTCGCCCAGCGGATATGCTAGAGCCCAAGCACACCCGGGCTTGAGCCCAGGCCTAATCTGGTGCCCAGGCTGCCCATGCTCAAGCCTGGGCAGGCCTGAGCCCATTTTATGGGCTTAGCCCGAGCAAAACTCGGGCTAGCCCAAGCGAGAGAAGCTTGGGCTAGCCTGAGCTCGTCCTCGGGCTCATGCAACTGGGTTTAGGACCATAGTTTTGGTTTTTCTATACTTTTCAAGGCTCGATTTTCGAGTCACATCATATGTGACCGAAATCCTCTTCGTAATCATTTGCAACCATTTTAATTCTCATGCATCATATGCATGTTCCTCTTATTATTTGGACGAGAATCTCTTCCTGTGTGAGACCCTACAGCTTAACCCTAGTACAAGTGGGACTCATAGCCCCTGACGATAGTGACCATGAGCAGCAGTTGATGTACTGGTTCAGTATCTTCATTATGTAGTCTGTCCATTAACATAAACATTGTCGGAATTACCCTTGGCTATGTCAATGATGAATTTCACAGTTTTAAACCCTTCATCAACACTATATCACTGCGAAGCCTAGGGTATGGTTGATCGTCAAATCCTAATAAATTTGCGATCAATCATCATCGTTTGGTCTTAGCCTGTCTTTGTTGGATCATTTCCAACACACCTTGGTTAAGGATTCTGCTAAGGACCGTACTGATTTAGCAACACTAACTCCCCACATATGAGAGAGACGAATCTTTTTTGGCCTTTACTCCCCTTGTACGCTTCAAATGCCACCCAATCAAAGAACTTTCGATAGGCACTGCTTCAAAGCCAGGTCAGAGATATAAGTGACACCGTTTATGCACATGTTCGTACAATGACATCAAGTCAAAGGATCAGCTTGTGTATCATTACTTGAGAGCTACCATTGACAGTTTTATATGTGCTATCCATGTAACAGCTCTAGTTGGGTTGTTCATTGAACTCATTCTCTAATAAGCATCTCCGTCTCGTCTTCGATTTCTCCAAATTGAACGATCATGAGATTATCACCACCAACACTTGGTGAAGACAGATCACACAATAGTCTATCTGATGCATCGATGTCCTTTCTCGATGCATATACAACTACGAACAGTTTTAGACTTTATACTACAAACGGTCGAAACACTTCTCCATAATCGAGATTCTTATCTCGATACTTATTCGACCTTGCATTAAGTCTCAAGATTTTATCTAAGTATAAAATACAGGCAAACATTTATAATCATACTCAGATAAACAGTACCAAATATCATACTATCATTTGAACAAGATGTCTCAATTATAAATAATTGGCCTTGAGGGCATACATTTCCTAACAGACACGACGTAAAATCCCACCTCCATTCCCCCCATCAACCATCGTCCTTATCCCTGCTCACCGACATATCCATATTCGCCTCTCCTCATCAAACTTTCCATCTTAGCATGCTCAACTTACTGGCACTGCTCAATGGCTATAACATAACCGGCATATCGACGGTTGCGTCCCATGCCCTTTCAAGTGAGATGAAGATTCCTCATTTGCGGAGTCCCTTTTATGGTTTCAGCAAGATCAGCTCATTCTATCTGCGATTTTCTGCTCTATTTTCGTGGAATTTCTGTCACTAGTTTCATCGGCCACCACTTCTGTCGTTGCTTGGTTAACTCTGACACGGCTATTTGCAAACTGGTCAGGACAATCTCTCTCGTGCCAACCTTGTTCTCAATCTGTCTCCAAATTCCTTCAAGTGATTAAATCTAAAGCAAATGAAAGCGCCATTATCGACAAGTCGATTTCCGAAAACGACCTTACATTGTTCATCTTGAATGGTCTTGCACCAGCCTACTACAAAATTGCTGCACATATTCGCTCCCAAAAAATGTCTCTTCGATTCGAAGAGCTCCATGACATTCTTATCGCTCACGAGTCATACCTGAAGCGGTTGGAGATTTTCACTTCAATTCTGGTAGCCACCGATAATAATGCACAACCATCCTCTAACACGCCCTCATTCCGATCTAATAGGAATTCGTGCAATTCCTACACTGGACGCGCTTCATATCAGCACTCGCGTGTCAGTGGTTCTAACTCAGGTAGTGGCGGATGCGGTAATCTCAACCGCAACTACAACAACTCTTGTCGTCATATTGTTGCCAACTTTGGTACGCTTGGTCATATCACCCATATTGCCACAAATTTCAACCTTTTGCCAATCTCGCTTTTTCTCCTCATCGAAACACTGGTCAGTCTACTCATACAAAATGACTTATGGACTCTAGAGCATCTCACAATCTCACTGCCGATCTTCAAAACATAACTATTAATTTTGAATATCGCGGCATTGACGAGATTCAAGTTGTTGATGGCTCCAATTTACTGATTACTCACATTGGTTATTCAATTATTAAATTTCCTTCCCGTAATTTTCAACTATCCAATGTTTTGTCTGTTCCATCTGACCGGAAAAATTTATTATCAGTCCACCATTTCACAAAGGATAATAATGCTTATATTGAATTTTATCCGACCCACTTTATTGTGAATGATCAATTCATAAGGTCTATTTGGCACGAGGAAACATGTGACAATGGAGTCTATCACATTCGGCCTCTTGACAGGACAAGCGCGACGACTAATGTGGCAAGGATTGGTGTTCGGACTTCAGGACATATCCGACATGCCTGGCTTGGTCACCCATCACTTAGAACTAACTCGTTTATTATTTCGAAGTTTAAGCTTTCTGTTATTAATAATTTGATACATTCAAACAACTGTTGTGACTCTTGCCACAGTAATAAACCAACACAATTGTCGCTTGTGGAAACATCTCTTGTCAGTACTTATCCTTTACATTATTTATATGCTAATGATTCGGGTCCCACTCTTTTTCCCTCATTATTTGGTTATCAGTATTATCTGCTTATCGTGGATCATTACACAAAATATTGTTGGTTCTTTCCCTTGCATGCGGCATGTTTTGAAGATTTTCCCTCAGTTTAAATCTCTTGTGGAAGTTTAGTTCGGTAACAAGATCAAGAACCATTATTCAGACAATGGTGGAGAATTCGTAGGACTGCACACTTACCTCAACCGTCGTGCTATTAGCCATCTCACAACTGCCTCTCATGCTCCACATTAGAATGGTACTTCAGAACACCGTTATCGGCAAATTGTGTCCACAAAACGTGCTATATTGCATCACGCATCACTTCCTTCGGAATTTTGGCACTATGAATTTGAGACAGCCGTTTATGGAAACTCCTTTGCTAGATCAACACAGCCCCTTTGCGGTCCTCTTTCAACACACTTCGAACTATTTGAAACTCAGCACATTCGACTGCTTATGCTATCCGTGGCTTAAGCATTATTCTTCCGGAAAATTGTAGTCTACTTTTCGTCCATGCTTTCCGTTATATCATTGCCTAATTGGCTTTAAGGAACCATGATCACTTCACTTCTTCAAGTTATCACCTGTGGGTAGGGACCTATGTCGCTTGGAGTTGTGTGGCAGCCTTCATCCCGGTCATGTGGGACAGAATGACCTTCACCATGTGATGATTATTGCTTGCTTTTGCCGTCCATCATCCTCTTTTTCAATTGCAAGATCTTGTATTATGCAAAAAGAAGAGGGCCAAGAGGACCAATTTACAATTGATAAGACCATCATCAATAGGAATACTAATTTTGCTCTAAAACGTGCGGAATTTTTCTAAGAATATCACCTTCTGAAGCAAGTGTTAAAAAGTTAAGCCAAGTTTTCTAATAATCACAAGGTCAAAGATTATGTCTTTAAAGAAACTAATCAAAGAGTATTCCTACTCAAATGTGGAGCCACTAAATAAGATTATTGCCATTTTACCCAAGCTGTTAGGAGTCCATACCCTATCACAAAAGGTTGGAAGGGAGTCTATCCCAATATGTGTACCCGTTACATATGAAATCTTTTACTAATCTAATCCTGAGACAGTTAGGATTAGACTGAGAGGAGACTAGTAGTGATATACCACCACCTAATATGTTAGCCTCAAGCCCACAATCAATGAATCATAGGCCCAGAATGCACAAGCGTGATAGCCTAACTTATAAGATAGATGTCAAGTTTTCAAAGTTGAATTACCAACACAACCCTTCAAAACCTTATATATAGCCTTCCGATTTGTGAGGAGGTGAGCTCATTCTCATTCTCAACTCTCTCTCTTATTTTATATATTCATCACTCAGGTTCTCATTAAAGAGTTGTAGGAGTTGAAACAGAAGCTTCCATCCTGGTTTGACTCCCTAACGATCTTAGCTGTTGTGATATGCAGATTACATGACCATACACCGATGGGTCGATGTACATCACGATCTCACTTTGTTTGAAAAGTCAATAGTTAGAGGCATATCGGTAATAGATGTAGACTCATTAAGGAGTAGAACACATATATGCTTGTGTTTGCCATTTCTTGTTCTATCTGTCAAACTCAAATATCTATTATACAATTGAGAGATGTTTTGGAATGTATTTGCTGACCAGAACAAAAGGGTGGATAGAAAGACGGTTAGGATTGAATCTTGATGAATTAATGGTTAAGATGAGACTTTGTGAAAATTTTGAGGGGAAAACTCTAAAATTTTGTGTAACCCTAAAATTTTGAGTGAAATTAAATCGGGAGGGAATTAAATTTTGGGGAATTAAAATTTCAAATTTTGGATGAACTAAATCTTGAAGGAACTAAATTCTGGGGAAACTAAAATTTTCGGAAAACTAAATTCTCTAGGGGTAACTGAATTTTAATTTAAAATTATGGGTGGAATTAAATCTGAAGGGAACTAAAATTTTAAATTTTAGGGAAACTAAATCTAGAGTGAAGTAAACTTTGGGGAACTATATTCTTTGGAAAACTAAATTTTAGTTTGAATTTGGGTAAAAATTTTTATTAAGTGAATATTCTGAAGGTGTCTGCAAATTTTTTTGGGGGAATTTGAAGAGCTTACAAATTTTTTCCAGAGAGATTTGAATAGTTTGAAATTTTTCACAAGAACATTTTAAATGTCACGTGATCTATGGTTACGGGTTATGACTAGTCCTTTATACATTTAAGGGCATTTTTCCTTGGTCACCGGCTGATAGGTATAAAGAGGCTGATAGAAGAAGGGCATGGGTTTGTCCACGTCAGCATGGATGGCTGGGATGTGTTTTTGCGGGGGACACCTGTTGTGGGTCTAGCTATTGATCTGGCATTGGGTGCATGAAGAGAGGTGTGACTTAAAGGTGATGTTGATTAGGATTGATGTTGGCATGTGATGGTAGAAACGAGTGGAATGGATTGAAAGGGTGATGTTGACAGAGATGGAGTTTGACAGAGGGGAGAAAAGAGGCATTTGGAGTGAAGGGGCGATGTTGATATAGATGTAGTTTGAGAGTTGATGGGACGAGACATGATGGGATGTAGGTGTAAAGGTGATGGTTTGCTTCTTTTTTCCCGTGCCCCGAGGGCTCGAGTATTTACTAGTCTTTACTGTATGTTGTGATGATTTACTTACTTTCATTGTCATACTTGTGATTCTTTAATACTTGTGTTCATGCCTGCGAATTATTATATTGCTAATTCCAATGCTATAATTTAGTAATTTTAGTTAGTGTTAATTTCTAGGTTTGCCTTACATCCCCACAAGAATTCCGCACCATCACCTAGAGATGAGAATGGGTATGGACGGGCCCGGTGCCCATTCGGACTAGCTCGAAAATCTCGATTTATACTCATACCCAATTAGCATCGAGCCAATCTGAGCCCGAAACTAAATACTCTATTAAATTTTGGTCCAAAACACGCTCGCTGCCCAAAGCCCGATCAGGCCGCCCAAATGAATATGGTATCTGCTACATACACCCCTATTCTTAGGGGTGTACATAGTATTTAGTGTCTAATTGTTACTAAAGTGGAAATTGGAGAGGTTGAAATGACATGTTAAATTGTAATTTTTCCAAATTTGGAAAATATACTTCCATACACCCCTATGAGTAGGGGTGTAGATAGTATTTTCCATGAATATACATGCTTTTTTCGGCCAAAAAACCACAAAAACATTTGCCCATCAGGCTTTTTTCCCCATCAAAAACCAATTAAGTGATTAACTAAAACGTCGCCCTAACTTGTGGCTCACCATCTCACCCACGATCAAAACCTTTGCCCAGTGCGAGAGAGAAAGAGAGAGGGAAAAAGGCAACAGAGCTTCCATCGTCAACAACGACGATCCAACAAGGTCTGAAATATCGCTCCGAGTCTCTTGAGCAGTGCTTTGCCCCCGTCCAGGTTCCATTCCTTGAGTTTCAGAAACCATAGCTCGACCGTCTGAGGATTCTCCTTCATACTCTGTTCTCTCTATTAATTGCTCCATCAAAACCCTCGTTTTTTGAGCATTTACATTTTTAATGGTTATATTCGTATGCATAATATTTTAGACTTTTAGTAGACGATGAATGGATCAATATTCGTATGCATAAGCATATGGCAATGGAGTTTGCAGTGAAGGAGGAGCACAGTAATAGAAAGTCTGTTCCCAGTGGTAAGATTGGTTGGAACCCCCCCTTATGGGTGGCTGAAGCTTAATGTCGATGGGGCTGCTAATGGGGATCCTGGAGCTGCAGGGGCTGGCGGAGTGGTTAGGGGTGAGGATGGGAATTGTATCATATGTTTCTCTTCGTTTTTGGGGGTGTGTAACATTATTACCGCTGAGCTGTTTGCTATCAGAAGCGGTCTACTCTTGTCTTGGAGAATGTGTTTCAGAAAAGTTATTTGCGAGTAGGATTCTAAATGTTCCATTGACCTCATCAGAAGTAAGGAGAGCTCGTTCCACCACTGTGCATCGCTGATTAAGGATATTGGTGTCCTGCTTCGAAAAGACTGGGAGGTTGTGCTGAGTCATGTTCTGAAAGAAGGCAATTTTGTTGCCGATAAGCTCGCGGATCTGGGTTCTCGGCTTGACGATGATTTTGTGGTTCTTGATAGAGCTCCGGAGGGTATTGTTAATCTGTTGGCTGCTGATGCAATGGGTTACGAGTTTGTTAGAGGGTTTAGACCCCCATAGTTTGTGATGTCTGGTTTTTTTTTCCGACGCACCAAAAAAAGAATGGATCAATGGTCTTCAACCCCATTTGGGAATAGTTATCTTCTATATGGCTTTTGTCCCCATAGTCAATAACTTGTATGAATTGAGCATTTAGAGGCTTAGTTCCTATACCTTCATGTGTTACCTATAATGAAGAGTGTTGCCTTCCAAACTCCAGTAGAGGCTCTCATAGGAGTCAGTCCTTTATGATCAACAGAAGAATCATGGACCCATTTGTCGTCATCGCATTCTAAATCTTCTCCACTTCTCTCTATGGGTGATGAATATGAGTGAATTTCTTTCAGTGAATGAGTATCTTTTATGATGTGTATATGCTACATTATATAGCAGGGCATTCTTGGAACGCGAAAGTTCTTCCACTCCACCAACTTGTGTCACAAGCCAATCATGGTAATGTATAGAGAATAAATAACATGACCGAAAGTAAATTGACAGAGTATCCTCTGCTAAATTTGTTAGGAAAAGAGATGCCAATTAATTAAGAAGTACAGTATGCAACTTTGCACATTGTGTTTTTAGTATCTATTTGTGATACCGAAAATTATCTTATGATTTTGTTCTTATTATCCAAAGAATAGAAGCGAACGTTGCGGTTATTTTGTCTATGTGTTTATGCATAGTTACATCATTTTGCTTCAGTAATAATATTGTCAATTTTACTCTGCAAGTAGATTGAATTGAAGCTATCTTTACTCGTTTAATTGGTTTTTCTTCTTATATTCCTTTGTGATTTGACTGATCAAAATAGAATTTTACGGGATTATTATGCAGACATAAATCACATTTTGTTACTGTGTGGTTATGAATATCAGTGTCTTTTTCTTGTTTGGTGCCAGTTAATGCATTCTTTTTTAATCTTCATCATGACACGAACTCCTTCTAGTGGCTCGCTAACCACATCAATGCTAACAAATCCATGTATTCAAGATACATTTGAAATGTATCGAGGTTCAGATGATGAAATAGAGGATGTCTAAGTAATGACAAGTAAGAGTAAAACAAGTTTTGAAGTGTGGAACCATTTTACAATAAAAGACAATCCGATGGCATATCTATAGCAATTTGCAAGTATTGTAATTACAATAAAAGACAATCCGATGGCATATCTATAGCAATTTGCAAGTATTGTAAAGCATATACTTTCATGTTAAAAAAAATCAGGAAGAACTCACTTAAATCGACATCTTAAGTTTTCTTACAAAAAGAAACTTTACGCAGATATGAAACAAATGTTGCTCATCAAATCTCCAAAATGTGATGTCACCAAAACTCCTGATATATGCAGGACTTCTATTTAAAAGAATAGAACATCCTTTAGTCATCGTCATACAATTGTCTGTCATACAATTAGAAATGATTGCATGACTTTATTTCCAGAAGAAAAACAGAAGCTTCATAATTTTTTTTGAAAGATTTAGATTGACGTGTGAATTTTCCTACTAATTTGTGGAATTCTAATTAAAAACGTGGTTATCTGGCTCATTCTGCATATTATGTTGATGAAGAATCTATGCTACAGAAGAAGATATTAAATTTTCAATTAAGTCTCTTTTCCTCACACAAGTTTTGTCATCACTGATATTTTTGGAAATTGTCTTGCTAAGTGGGACTTGGATACTAAATAATTTGCCATCATTGTTGATAATTGTAGTAAAAATGATGTTTAGATATGCAGAAGAGCATTATATGTGTATCGATGCTCCTGCTATTGATGATTGAAAACAAGCTAAGATAGTAATGAAATTCTTAAAAACTTTTGTAGACACAACAGAAGAGTTTTCTGGCTATAAGTATCCGACTTTTAATTTGTACTTTTAAGGAAGTTTGGACCATCCGAGATCTTTTACAAGAGAAAGCTTCTAATGGTGATGAACTTGTTAAAATATTGTCATTAGAAATGCAAAAAAGTTTAAGAAATATTGGGATGAATGCAATAAAGTTCTAATAATTACATCTATTTTGGAATCTATATCAAAATTCGATTACATTGAGTATATGAATTTGGAGATGAAATGTGGGGAGATTTCCTTCATAAAATGTATGATCAATATCAGAGAATAAGTAAATAAAAAGAACTTGGTGTTGATATGTATACCAGGCAACACGTACAGAATTGAACGCATTGTTTGGTTTGGGCAAAAGAAGATCAGATTTGGATTTAGTAAATTTTTGGTCCTAAAAGGGGATTTCTATTTGCACAGACCATTTTGCTGAGTTCACAGACCAATTATTTACAAGTTTGCCATTAAGAAAATTTGCTAACTTCACAGACACCTCCCCCTTCGCGTCGTCGTCCCCCTTCGCCACCGCCGCCACCGAGGACCCCCTCGTCACCACCGATTCCCTTCACCGGCAGAGAAGCAGACCACCGCCACCGGCTGATGCGGACGCATCTCCTACACCACCGGCCACTCATGATGCGGGTCCACCTATCGTGACATACGTGAGGCGTAGGTGGCGCGGAATCGTCACGTAGTGGGTTTAGTGGGTTCAGGGGTATTTTAGTCCTTCCAGGCTAAATTAGTAAATCCCAGGTTTTCTATTTATTAGGGCTAGCCGTCACTGTTAGGGTTATGCTTATTTTGTTGAAGAGCATTCTTAGGCATCTTGTGAGGGATCTTTAGGCTTTTTATCCGTTCAAGTAAAAGCTAGGAGATCGAGTTCGTCTCGAAGGAACTCAAGTTATCTTTGTTCTTCATCAATTTCCAAATAAAAATTCCTCTTTTTAATTTTTCCTCTTTAAAAATCTGACCTTTATTGATTCGATCTTCCGGATCGTATCAAATTGGTATCAGAGCACTAAGATCCAATGACGATAAGAACTAGATCGAAGGCGGATTTGATCGATGAGAAGATTTAAGGGCTACAGGAGGATCTCAATCGGGAGATCGAAGAACGGTTCGAGGGGTTGAAGAAAACGGTGGGGGATTCCATCAAGGATCACGCCCATTCGCAAGAAGACATCCAGATCGAACTACAGGGAATGAGGAGGAACGCCGCGCAACAAGGCCGAGATCTCCAAGGATTGAAGGTGTCGAATTCAGATCTGAAGGAGGCGATAACGACGATGATGACAATGATGCAAGCCCTAACGACGACGAAAGAAGGAGATCGGGGCAAGGAGATCCCAGAGGGGGGAGATTCTACCCTAGAATCAGCCTCCCTAGAGCAAGCATAGACGACTAAAGAGCTTCCATGTCGCAGAAGAGACGAGGGTGACGTCGCGGCTAACCCTAGACCAGCGCGGGCTTGTTTCACAAAAAACAGACCCTCGTTCAGGCCATGGCAGGCCCGATAGGGCCTGCCAAGGGCCCGGCGGCCCAGCCCAGGCCTGGGCAAGGCCGCCCGGCCACCCGGGGCTTCGGCGCCCCCGGCGAACCCTCCTAGGCCTTCCCCGGCCTGGGCGAGTCCGTCGGGGCCTCCGGAGGCCTTGGCCAACCCCGGCGGGGGCTGGGGGCAGACGGCACCCCCCGCCTGGGGTGCAGGAGGTGCGGCACCCCCAGCCGGGGGTGCGGACGGGGCCGCCCGGCCATTCCGGGGGCCCGGCGAGCTGGGTCGGGCCTTCCGAGGCTTCGGCAGGCTGGGCCGCCCATCCTGGGGGCCCAGCGATCCCTTCACGACCCTTTGGGGGTGTGGCGGGGTTCGTACCCCACTCTGGGGGAACTTCAGGGACATCGAGAGGCGGTTGGGCCTCGGGAGCGGCGATTGGGACCCCTGCGGGTCAATTTTGGAGAGCAGAGACCACCCCTCTTGGACCGAGGCCCGTATTTGCACGACCACCAGAGTTTCCGGGACACCACTATCAGCCCGAGGCATGGGAGAGGCCTGCGTGGCCTGAGGAGTTGTACGGGGTTGACGGGGGAGGCCCGATGGAGACCCGGGATGGCGGTTTGGGCCGGAGAGGTGACCGTGGGGGAGATAGATGACAGCTGGGGGACATCAACGCTGACCGGCGGTTGATGAAGCTGAAGATGCCGACCTTTGATGGCACTGATCCCAACGGATGGATATACCGGACGGAGAGATATTTTCAGGTGATGGGGTTGACGGAGCAGGAGGTCCTGAAGGCCATCGGGATTTATTTTGAGGGGAAGGCTCTAGCATGATACCAGTGGAAGATAGCACAGACCCTTTTTCGCATCTGGGAGGGGCTGTCAGCACTGATCGTGGATCGATTCCAGGAAACAGCAAGGGGAGATTTCTACGAGCAGCTGTCGGCCCTGAGGCAGGAGGGGACAGTGAGGGACTACGTAGAGAGATTTGAGATGCAGAATAGCCGGGTGAAGGGGGGTGACAGATGAGGTGATGATCGGGAATTTTATGAGGGGGCTGAAGCCATCGATACGAGCTGAGTTGCGGATGCAGAACCCGGCGTCCTTGGAGGATGTCCTTCGCTTGGCCCATAAAGCGGAGGAGAAGCATACAGAGGAGAGGAGGATACGGGGAGCCTGGGGGACCCAGAGTTCCCGCCCCACCCGGCAGCAGCGGCATAGAGGGCACCCGCAGCTGCACCTGAGACTCGAGGAGAGGGCCGCCCAGCTGCTCTGGGGCGGCGGATGACGGAGGCCGAAGTGAGGGAGAAGCGGGCCAAGGGGTTGTGCTTCCGTTGCGACGAGAAGTTCACCCCTGGGCACAGGTGTGCGAGCCGCCTACTGCAGATCACCATAGTGCCCGACGAGGAGGCGTACGTGGTTGAGGAGGAGGAGCCGGAGGAGGAGCCACTGGTAGAGGAGGAGAAGTCTCACCTAGACTTCGCGGAGGTTTCCCTGAACTCTGTGGTGGGGTTCACACCGAACCACACCATGAAGTTATCAGGACAGCTGGGGGACACAGCGGTGACGATGCTGATAGACAGTAGGGCCACCCACAATTTCATCTCCAGCAGAGTGGTGGATCGGCATGGGCTGCAGCTGAGCACCCTGGAGAAGTTTACTGTATTGTTGGGGACAGGGAAGATGGAGGAGAGCAAGATGCTCTGGAAGGGGCTGTGCCTGACC
The DNA here is from genome assembly GCA_030789695.1 of Scilla litardierei. Classification (NCBI taxonomy): domain Eukaryota; kingdom Viridiplantae; phylum Streptophyta; class Magnoliopsida; order Asparagales; family Asparagaceae; genus Scilla; species Scilla litardierei. Next base: position 152,668,732 of record CM061137.1, on the reverse strand, counting down.
TTGCAGGGAGTGCAGATCATGGAGGACTTCTTGCCATTGGAGCTGGGAAATATGGATATCATACTAGGGGTGCAGTGGCCGAAGAAGTTAGGGGAGATGAAGGTGAACTGGAAGCTCCTGAGGATGGAGTTCCAAGATGGAGATCGGACCATAGTGTTGACAGGGGACCCGACCCTTTGTTTTTCCTTAGTGGCCTTCAAGGCCATCACTCGGGCGCTGCGGGACGAGGGAGAGGGGTTCCTGGTGGAGTATCAGGGGCTGACAGCTGAGGGGGAGCAGCAGGAGGAGACCGCAGCGGAGGTTGAGCAGGTACTATAGCAGTACCAGGAGGTCTTTCAGGACCCGCAGGGGCTACCACCGTCCGGGGCACGAGCACGCGATTGTATTGCGTGATGGAGCAGCATCGATGAGTGTGCGACCGTACCGGTACCAGCATGTGTAGAAGGACGAGATTGAGAGGATGGTGCGGGAGATGCTGCAGGCTGGGGTAATCCAGCCAAGTGTGAGTCCTTTTTCGAGCCCAGTCTTGCTGGTCAAGAAGAAGGACGGGAGTTAGAGATTCTGCGTCGATTACTGGGCGCTGAATAAGGAGACTGTCGCTGACAAGTTTCCTATTCCGGTGATCGACGAGCTACTGGACGAGCTTTATGGGGCGGCGATCTTTTCGAAGATCGACTTGAGGGTAGGGTACCACCAGATCTTGATGCGGCCAAAGGATGTGCCGAAGACTGCCTTCCGCACCCACGAGGGGCACTACGAGTTCAGAGTCATGCCGTTCGGCTTGACGAATGCACCCTCTACTTTCCAGGCCTTGATGAACAAGGTCTTCCAGCCCTTCCTGCGGAGGTTCATTCTCGTTTTTTTGACGATATCCTCGTCTACAGTAGGAGCATGAGGGAGCACTTGGACCACTTGAAGGTGGTCTTCCGGGAGTTAATGGCGCAGCAGTTGTTCGCCAACCGGAAGAAGTGCAGTTTCGGCCCGGAGCGGATCGAGTACCTATGACATGTTGTTTCGACGGAGGGGGTAGCGGTTGACATGTCGAAGATAGCGGCTATGCTGGATTGGCTGGTGCCTACTACCCTGCGAGCTCTTCGCGGATTTTTGGGTCTGACGGGCTATTATCGGAAGTTCGTTAAGGGGTACAGTACCATAGCCTGGCCCCTTACCGAACAGCTCAAGAAGGACGGGTTCCATTGGGGGGAAGAGGCCACCAAGGTGTTTCAGGCCTTGAAGGTGGCGATGACGACGACGCCAGTCCTTGCCTTGCCAGATTTCAGCCTATCTTTTGTGGTGGAGACTGACGCGTCGGAGTATGGACTGGGGGCGGTGCTTATGCAGGAGGGCCGGCCCATAGCCTATTTCAGTCAGGTGTTGTCTACTAGAGCACGACTGAAATCGGTTTATGAGCGGGAATTGATGGCCATTGTCTTCGCAGTGACAAAGTGGTTGCCCTATCTGTTGGGTCGGGAGTTCGTGGTCAGGACGGACCAACGGAGCCTCAAGTACCTTTTAGAGCAGCGATTGGTTACTGAGGAGCACCGGCGTTGGTTGTCCAAGCTGGTGGGGTACCGATTCGACATCGAGTACAGGCCGGGGTTGGAGAACAAGGCAGCCGATGCCTTGTCTCGCCGGTAGGAGAGCGTGGACTTGAGGGCTCTGTCGCGACCGATATGGTTAGACTGGGAGCCCATTTTTCAGTAGGCGGAGAGTGATGATGAGCTGAGACGGATCCGAGAGTTGCTACAGCAGGGGAAGGAGGGGCTTCGGGTATTCCTTACAGGGGTACAGACTGCTTTAACAGGGGAGGTTGGTGCTACTGCGGGCCTCAGTATTTATACCAGTTCTGTTTCAGGAGTTCCACGGGTCGGCGACTGGAGGCCATTCGGGGGTACATCAAACGTACCAGAGGATGGCTAGGGAGGTGTACTGGCCGGGGATGCGGAGGAGAGTTGCCCAGTTAGTAGCTGCTTGTGACGTCTGCCAGCGTCACAAGTATATGGTCATGGCCCCAGCCGGGCTCCTACAGCCGTTGGAGTTGCCAGAGAGGGTATGAGAGGAGGTCACGATGGATTTCATTGACGGGCTGCCCCGTTCCGAGGACGGTGATCCTTGTCGTAGTAGACCGCCTGAGTAAGTATGCCCATTTCATACCTATGAGGCATCCTTACACAGCGGTCTCGGTGACCACAGCATTCATTCGGGAGGTGATACGCTTACACGGGATATCGGGGTCTATAGTGTCTGACAGGGACCAGGTCTTCTTGAGCGGGTTCTGGCGGGAGCTCTTCAGGGTACATGATACGGTCCTTAAGAGGAGTACGGCGTACCACCCACAGACAGACGGGCAGACCGAGGTGGTGAACCGCTCTATAGAGACTTATCTGCGGTGCTTCGCGTCGGAGACGCCTCGACAGTGGCACATGTGGTTGGCATGGGCGGAGTACTGGTACAACACGTCGTATCACTCAGCAGCGGGACGACCCCCTTCAGGATCCTTTATGGGCGAGACCCACCGTCCTTGTTGCGCTTCGGTGACCGGCAGACGCCGGTGTCACAGGTGGAGGCTTACATGGGAGACATAGATGTTATGTTGGAGGAGCTACGGAGACATCTTTTGAGGGCTCAGGAGGTGATGAAGGCCCGGGCAGACACCCACCGGCGGGACGTCCACTTTCAGGAGCGAGATATGGTATATCTCAAGCTGCGGCCCTATAGGCAGAAAACGTTAGCTCGGAGGCAGAATGAGAAGCTAGCAGCTCGCTACTACTGCCCCTACCAGATTGCGGCCAAGATTGGGAATGTGGCGTATCGGTTACACCTGCCACCTTCCTCTGCGATACATCCGGTGTTCCATATGTCGCAGCTACGGAGGGCGATTGGAGACCAGTCAGCTACATCTACTCTGCCATCTACACTAACGGAGGACATGGAGGTATTGCTTGAGCCCCTGGATGTGCGGGCAGTTCGTCAGGGGCCGGGACGACGAAGAGAGGTGCTGATCTACTGGGTGGGCCTGCCTGATTGTGACGCCACGTGGGGGCATATGACGTGGTCCAGGAACAGTTTCCAGATTTCCACCTTGAGGACAAGGTGGCTCTTTTTGGGGGGTATTGATGCGGACGCATGATGCGTGTCCACCTATCGTGACATACGTGAGGTGTAGGAGACGCGGAATCGTCACGTAGTTGGTTTAGTGGGTTCAGGGGTATTTTAGTCCTTCCAGGCTAAATTAGTAAATCCCCGGTTTTCTATTTATTAGGGCTAGCCGTCATTGTTAGGGTTATGCTTATTTTGTTGAAGAACATTGTTAGGCATCTTGTGAGGGATCTTTAGGCTTTTTATCCGTTCAAGTAAAAGCTAGGAGATCGAGTTCGTCTCGAAGGAACTCAAGTTATCTTTGTTCTTCATCAATTTCCAAATAAAAATTCCTCTTTTTAATTTTTCCTCTTTAAAAATCTGACCTTTATTGATTCGATCGTCCGGATCGTATGACTCATGTCACTCCTCCCATCCGTCGTCCAACGGCCACGGCTGCTGCCGCCCCATCTCCCTTATCTTCTACCCCTCTCTCGGTGTTTCTATTAAATAATATAAATTTCCCTTCAGATCCACTTCTTCTCCCTTCATCCTTATTCTCTCTCTTCTCAGTCAATAGGGTCGGAAGGGCCCCAGTTAGATCTAAAGGGATCCTTTTTCCAGTTTCTATGGCCCTAGTTTTAGGCGTGAAACCTTAGTCGGAGCTCTGATCTGGTCGCCATGGCAGCGGCAAGCACTCCGATCTCTATGAAGGAAGCATTGACGGTGAGTGCACTTCTATTTCTCTTTCATGGCATTAACGGTCAGCTTCTCCGCCGGCGAAGGGAGGCGGGGGGCAGCGAGGGGGGTCCTCGGCGGCGGCGGTGGAGAAGGGGGACATCGACGCGAAGGGGGAGGGGTTTGTGAACTCAGCAAATTTTTAATGGCAAACTTGTAAATAAGTGGTCTGTGAACTTAGCAAAAAGGGTCTGTGCAAATAGCAATTTCCGTCCTAAAAATGCCACGAAAAGAGGATGTTGATAGCTTTTAGAGGAAAATTTACTTCCTCATATGTCAGATATGGATTTCAATATCTTAGATTGGTGGAAGAACAATGCAATATTTTATCAATTTTTTTTTCAAAAATGGCATGAGATGTCTTAACAATACCAGTATCTACTATTTCATCAGAGTCAGTTTTTAGCACTTGAGTAGCACTTGAGGTAGAGTTGTGGATTAGCATTGTAACTGATTGAGTTCACCCGTTATAGAAGCTTTGGTATGCATGTAAGATGAACTTCGAAATGAGTATTATATATGTAACAATAATTATATTTAGAATAATTATATTCTATTAGTATTTCATTGAATGTTGTTATAAAACATAATATCATTGAATTTAATGTTATGCAGATGAAAGTAAAGTATCTTTATCATCTTTCGATTTCTCCCGTTTGGACGAAGTATTAGTATACGATTGCTTAGCATAATAAATTCAAACTTTCTTGTATGTAATTTATTGAAATTTTTTATGATTATTTGTTCAATTATTTTTTATTGTTAACTTGTTTCCTTATTTTCTTGCACCGATCATACACATTGGTGCAAGTTTTGGGAATTACAAAGGTTGTAAATCATTGTAAAGAGGCTTCTAATTTTGATACGTCTTTGTTTAGAGGAGTGCATATAATTACGTTTCACCTCTGGCAATGAACTCCTTTATTGAGGAGATGGCCTCTGCTTATCAAAATGTCCATTTCCTGGTTGTAGACATTGATGGACTATTGTTGTATGCTATTACTTATCACCTTCACTTGATTTGTTGGTCTCACAAGTGAAGTTCCTGGCTGCTGTTGGACCTGTTGTGATGGAGTTAATGTTTTGATAGCAACCGAACCAATATGTTCAATGCTTGCAATGTTGTCATTAATTGCGTAGACAATCTGTAAAAATTTATGATAACTATATAGCATCAATTTGCTAAACAAGACTTTGCCTTCTTGATTTCTGAAACATGGCCTAAGAGCTTGCTTAGTGCCAAATATGTCCTGCCAAATCCACCCAAAATAGTTATCGCCTTAGCTAAATGGATTCTAAACTACATGCATACATGGATGATTGCGAGAATTTGAGCATGTGAAATTTTAAAAAAGGAGAATTGTATATAACATTTCTACTGGTTGTGAACCAGGGTTTTAGGTATCGGCCAGTACTAGTTGGTATTGGCCGTATCGTCCTGGTATCACCGGCAACCGAGACCGAAACTCTCCAGTTATCGGTTTTGGATGGAACCGTAGGGTTTCGGCCAGTATCGCCCGAAACTCGCGGCCGAAACCCCAGGGTTCCGGCAACACTAGGGAAGAAGACAAAAAACCCCTAAGAAATGCCTCGGAGGAAGACGATAGACCCCCATATTTTTTTCCCGTGATCTAACAGCAATCCCGCCAGTGAGAGAAATAGAAATTCAATTCGTAAGTGAACTGTACATCCACAAGTTCACAGTAATTGAAAAAAAGCTTTAAAAAGAGCGAAGCAACAGCCGATACATACCTCAGTCGAAATCTCCATGCTCCAATCTTGCAGTCGCATCCGATACAAATGCCCTCAATCTCGGCCTAGATCTTGAAAGAAGTAAAGATGCTCGAAGGATCCATCGATCTCTCGCAGCTTCATCAGCTTCGTCTCGTAGCCTTCGTCGACTTCGGCCCCTCGAGGGCATCGAGGTATCGTTGGCTTCGTCTTGCAATGTCATTGACCTCGTCGACTTCGTCGCCTCAAGGGCATCGAGGTATCGTCGGCTTCGTCTCGCAGTGTCGTCGACTTCGTCGATGTTATTAATTTAGATTTTTGAAGGGAGATTCTTCGCGAACCCACCGTTTTGCTCAGAGTCTCAGGCGCTTCGCAACTCCACTGTTTATGTATTAAAAACCCACCGTTTTACTCCTCACACACCACTATTTATTTACAAGTTTGCCATTCACGGGGTATCTGCACAGGAGTAAAATGGCAAACTTGTAAATAATGGTATGTGCGCAGAGTAAAAGGGTGGGTTCGCAAAGCATCGCTCAAGATATTTAGCTAAATTAATAAATACCCACGTTGTTTGCAATATTTACAAGTTCACCATCATATTAAAACCTAATAAAAACAACTAATGGCATAATTGTAAATGTTGAGAATTGGTGGTTCATACCAATGTTATTTTGATGATGTTGAGTATTGGTTGTTCATACCAATGTTATTTTGATGATGATCACAACATTATATTGTTGCTAATGACTCTCTTGTTTTAGTGTCATAGTTAACATTTCAAGAATATCATTTTTGGAGACTAAACACTTGGTGTAAGGATGGACATCAAGAGGAGAAGGGCCAAAGCTTGGACTCAAAGGGTGCCAAAGCTTGGTGATGATGGGGAGCATCAAGGCATCAAGATTGAAGCCATATACTCTAAGGAAAGCAATGTAATCCATGTATTATTTCATTTATTGCTTTCTCTCTTTTTGAGTCTAGGTTTAATGTAATGCCTTGATAGATGGTCTACTCATTCATGCATACGCATTTAACCATCTTAGTGAGCCTTAGGATTATCATAGAATTCAACCCAATAGGTTCATCTTGCCCAAAGACTCAATTGGCTCTGGCTCTCCAACAGTCGCCTGATGAAGGTTTTACAGTCGACTGGGTGATTCTAGTCGCCTGTTGAGCCTTCTACAGTCGACTGTGGTGCATTGCTCAAGTCAACATTTTATTGACTCATACTTGAGCTTTTGGAACAGTCGACTGACATTCAATTTACAGTCGCCTGTCTTCCAACAGTCACCTGTGAATTGTTCAATAGTCGACTATGCGCAACTTGCATTGTCTGGGCTTAATCCCAATTTTCTAGTCAGTCGTCTGGTTCAGTATTTACAGTCGCTTGTCTATTTTACAGTCGACTGTACACTAGCCATCAGTCATCTGTCTGCATACAGTGCGAAAGATTGCATTTCTCTGTTTTATTCCATCCCTTGCAGCAGTCGCCTGCTTAAGGATTTACAGGCGCCCGTCCTGTATATAGTCGACTGTATAGTCTTCATCAGTCGATTGTCATTGCTCAGATTATAGCCGTTGGGAATTATTTAGCCGTTGGACAGTCGACTGTCATTTGTTCATCAGTCGACTGTCGATGACGATTTTGCCCAGATTCTAGTTGTTGCAGCGTTTTGTTTTTGGATGTTTCCTTGGCTTTTGAGAGTTCCTATTTGGTTCCTATATATATGAGAGGGCTGAGTTCATTAGAACTTCTTGATGCTATTGAAAATCTTTAGAGTTCAATTAAGCCACTCTCAAACTCTCTCATTTCCCTCTTAGAGCTCATTCTCTCCTTCATGCATTGAAGTCAAGCTCAAGGGAAATCATCCAAGTGCTTTCAAGCTAATCTCATCACTTGGTGATACTCTTCCATGCCTTACATTCATTAATGAGTAAGTTCATCTCAAGGCATATGTAAGAGTATTTGTTTTACTTTGTGTTTCTTTGAAACCCTGATTCTCTTTGTGGGAATTAGATATTCTCTTTGTGGGTATAACTCTCTTTGTGGGAGTAACTCTCTTTGTGGCAGTTTGGTGTCCTAGTGTATGGCTAACCCTAATTCTCTGAGTGGGAGTTGGTAATTCTCTGTGTGGAAGTTTGACCATTGTGTAGGGTTGGTTTGGTTCTTGTGTATGACAAAATCATCTAGGTGAGGTATCTCTTTGTGGGATTGTATTCACTTCTCTTTGTGGGAATTATAGTGAATATTGGTGTGGCTGGACGTACCCAAGTTTTAGGGAACCGGGGTAAAATCTTGTGTTTGCGTTTGTTTTGATTGTGTTGATTAATTCTTCTTGCATTTATTATTCCGCATTTGCAAGTTAAATTTTAATTGCACAATTATTGCCATTACACTATTCACCCCCCTCTAGTGTGTTGTTAGTATTGCAAGGGTACTGCGATCCTTACAGAAGAGATTAGACGTAAGGGCAGAAGGATGAGAGCAGGATCGTCTGGGGCCTTTGGGCTAGCCAGATCGGGTAGTCGTGTCGGTCGAATGGCCGGTATGTTCGCGTGTGGTTCTGCTCTCGATGTTGAACCAACTGGTAGAGCAGCCGATGTTCTCAGACCCAATACGGAACCTTTTCTTACTAAGAAGGGTAAATCCCAGTCAACCATAAAGAATTTCTGCATGAAAATGCTAAGTCTTTTATCGGTCGAGCAATGGCCAAATTTTTTTTACTTCAACCACATCACATATAATGTGACCAATAGCTCATATTACAAGCCAATGATAGATGCTATTGCGGAAGCGTGTTGTGGCATTGATCCACCCACTACTTGGGAGCTGTCACACACGTATTTGGATATGGAGTATGAAAAGATCAAAAAGTATGTAGAAACTTTTCGTAGTCAGTGGGATGAGTATTGTTGCATACTGATATGCGATGGTTGGACAACACAAAATAAAAGGAAGATTATTAATTTCCTTGTGTATTTGACCCACGTGACGTCGTTTTTGGACTCTGTGGATGCAACCAACCAATTCCAGAATGGTCCATATATATTTGATCTTATGGACAAATTTGTAGAAATAATTGGAAATTATAGAGTAGTCCAAGCAGTTATCGACAACGGGGCAAACTACAAGTCAGCTGGGCAGATGCTGATGCGAAAGGGACTGCATCTGTATTGGACTCCATGTGCGGATTGTATCATATGACAAAAGAAGTCGTCAAAAATATCGTCACACAAAGTCAGATGGTAACATGATTTATATATAACAAATGATGTGTGCTCAGCTTGATGAGAAGAGAGACGGGTGATCAGGCCCGCGATCATAAGATTTGCAACCCACTTTATTGCATTGGACTCTCTGTACGTGCATCGAGAAGACATATGGAGAATGATCACCTCAAGGAAATGGTTCTTAGGATCAAACCAAAAGATAGGATCGTTGGAAACAACATGTACGATCTGATTCACTTCAGGTATCTATAATGATCTTATATTTCTATGTTTCTTATAAAACAATCTATATTTTCTGACCAATGGAACTTTTGTAGCTCAATGGTGGTTAAGCATTGGGATAGAACAAGCTCCAACTCGTACACGCTTAACTGTACGTGTTTTGAGCCAAACAGTCTCTTCTTCCAACTGTATACGAAACTGGACCACATTCTCACTCATTCACATTAAGACCAGAAACAGTCTAACAATGGAACACCTTAAAAAGCTGGTCTATGTGCATTATAATATGATATCGAGATAAAGACATGTGGGAAGGAGCATGAAGGATGACCACCAATTGATTGACTTGTATCAGATTTTTCATGACGATGATCCATTGCAGAAATAGACCCGAGAGACAGAAGCGGGGGTGCTTGATGACAAAGATAATCCTTGGTTGGTCGAGGCAATTGCGGAAGCAGAACGTACAAGAAGCAATCAGTCGCGACCAAGTCACGACTCAACGAATATCACGTACAAGCGAAAGAAGGCAGCCACTCAGGCTCAGCACGATAGCGATGATGATTTGTCTCTCGATGACCAAGGTCCTACAGACGGAGGTTGTGGTCCGTCGAAATCCGTTCATTCTACTGAGAGACGTGTGGTCCATGCTTATGATATACCACATTCTCATGGGTATAGAGATCATGATAGGCACTACCAAAGTGAAGAATTGGGGTACGAGACATACGGTAGACAATCTGAATATCACGTATATCAACGTTCTTTTGATTATAATGGAGGTTATGGTATTCCTGCCATTTATGAAGCATATTTGGTGGATACTCAGGCAAGTCATGATGGTTATTTTGCACCGTACAGACACTCTGATGTCTATGTGGATTATGGTTTCTCATATAACGGGCATGCTTGTCAAAAACGGACAGAAGTATCATATGCATAAATCATATGAATTGAATCTAATAATGGTGCAAAGAACATAGATTTAATTTAGATTTCTCATTACTATGGTAAAGTCCACTTGTGTGTTAATATAACCAGTTTTGAACGCTCAGGCACATTTTCCGTGCAATAGCTAAGGCCAAAACTTAGATGTGATAGCTCAAGCCAACAGAACATCTAACCAAGTTCCAATGTGATTGATAACTACTTACAGATGAATTTTTAATGTATATGATAGAGCTACCATCATAATCACTTATGCTTGCATTGTGAAAATTAGTAGGTATTCTGGACATTAATGTGGTGGAACCAATGTACACATGGCCATGAATATCCATAGAAGCAGAGCCTGCTCTCAACTCAATAGCCTTTGAAGAATCACAAAAGTAATATTTTAGCACCTGATTTTTTTGGGGCTTGCATGTATCTTGATGACAACTTCAGGCCTTGGCCATTTTAGTTGTCTTATGCATTTATGTCAATGAAAAGGTGACATAAATTAGTATCTCTTGGAATATTTAATTTTAGTTTCTGATCTTTGCAAACACCTAACTGTTATAACTGCCCCATTTTTTAGTACAATATGGTCATATTTGTGCTTATTGTGCCGTCAATATATGGTTGTATATTTATGTGTCAATATCTGGTCATACTTTTGAGATCATTGGGAAACTTATATTTCACCAATTATGACGGGCGCTACTACTTTTGTTTTGGTTCATCTTTACTTGCTTACATATATGTTAATTGTTTTAGATATGTCTCTGCATAAGATTACACTAAATATTTTGTACATTCATCAAATTTAGTGCTTTTTAGGAAATTCCAAGCCTTCATGGCATGGTGCCTCACATCTACATAGTGCATATGGGAAGTTTTGGTTCTACTGACATCCATATCATTAGCTGATTCACTCTCCCTCCACCTCTCGAAGCCTTGTATATGTTCACCGTATCAAATATTTTTATCTTTCAATATGCTAATTGTTTTGCAGTATATGGATAGACGGAAGTCAGCTCCATTTTTAAATCGATAGTTCCTGAAGCATTCCAATGTGCACATAGCCATGAATATCCATAGAAGCACCAGCCTGCTCTCAACTCAATAGCCGTTGAATGATCCATAGAAGCCACAAGATGTCTGCATATTATCTATTTCCTTTACATGTTTCTGAATTGCTCTTCATATCAAATTTGGTGTTCTATTCAGACTTTCCTTGCTCATGATAAGGATCACACCTTTACTTGTTGCTTTTACTTGTACAGTGTAATTTGTAGTGGGCTACCATTCATACTTTACAATGAGGCAGCGGGTCACAAATTTCACTTCAATGTTGTTAATTTCTCTACATCTAGTCTTAAATCAGATACGTCTAAGAGGAAAAATATTTATTACTTTCTCCTTTACTATCATCTAATATGGCGTATATCTAGAAAAAAAACCCATTATTGATGGGTTATTTTCATAATGCCCCCCTTAAAAACGTCTTATTTGAAAAGAGTCCCCAAAAAAATTGCATTATTTGAAAAGAATTTCTTTTCAAATAAGCCCCCCAAAGGGACTCATTTCACGTTACTTATGCAATTTGGGGGACCTTACTACAAATGCAATTTTTTTGGGGGGCTCTTTTCAAATAAGATGTTTTTGGGGGGCTTATATCTAAAAAACCCATTATTGATTGTTGCATATGCATATTTCTCCGGCATCATTACTTGTTTGTGCCCCTGCGTCACCTTCGGCCGCATTGCAGAGATTGTCGATAAAGGATCGACCCGTAAGTTATTCGTAACACATTAATTGTGATATTAGTGCTATGGTAGTGTGCGCACATGGCATGATATGTTGCCTGTTATGTATGCAGGGTGCGAAGTGAGTGCAGCATGGTATTCCACCATATGCTGCCTGACGGGATGCCATTTGATCTAAACGTGCCTCTACTGGCCGAAGATGAGGAAGAACTTCCTCCTCGATGAGGGGCCATGCCTGGATTGCGTCCTGCACTTCTGCTGTGACACCTGTGCATTGTGCCATGAGTACAGAGAGCTCAAGAACTGCGGGTTTGATGTGGATTTAGGTACCCATCATTTATTCATCATCTTATGTTTTCCCTCATATCAATGTAGTGGTTCTGAGATATATGAAAATAAGCACAAATCATTAACTTCACTAACTTCGATATTTCTCTATTTGGATGATCATCATCTATTGAGGACGACGACCATGAGGAATGTGTTAGGATTACCAGAATCACAACGGAAGCTTCTATGCCGATTTTTTTAAGGAATTACAGGCAGTTCCTATCATTTGTTGTGTAACAATGCATATGCATCATTTAAATTTATTTAGCTAAAGTCCGGTTAGTAGCTATTAATTCAGTTCAATATTTTACTGCCCAGATAATTGCTGGGATCCAAATACTGTGACAGAGACTTGGATGACCAATGTGTACGGTTTCGGCGTGGTGGTTTGGGAGATGGTCACGGGCGAGGCGGCATACCCATTCTCGCCTGTTCAAGCAGCTGCTTATGGTTTGAGGCCGGAGATACACGGAGTCAGAGATAGTCCACAGGATCACTTCATTGAAGTATTTGGCACTTAGCTGGCAAATCACTGCAAGTACAACAATGATTAATATCTGATTAGTTTCTACTTATTTTGTGATTATGTAAGTGTTGGTGTTTCTTGTGCATATGCTAGAAATAGCTCGTGTACACAATGTACGAGCACCTAAAAAACCCCCACGCAAGCAGGACGTGGTACCCACAAAAGTGTTTCGCTGGGTGCAAAACTGAGTCCAAATCGGAAGAGAGGGTGCTAGTGTCTGTATTGTCTTGGAATTCTTGGTTTTTTTTATTGGGGATGTGTGCTTGGGTTTTTTAGTTTTTGGTTTTTTTAAGGGGGTGATGTGATACTGTCACATAAGACAAAACCCTCTCAAATGTATATTGGATGATAACTTACAAGAACACCAGATGGTTTGAGTGATATATATTTGTATTAATTTCGTCCATTTTAGTTTGTGATCAGGATGCCCAAGTATCAATTTGAATGTGATGCTTGTTGTTCTATTTTTAATGTTTTTATTAAAATTTTATTAAGATAGGCCCAATGGGCTGGCCAAAAGTCATCTTTAAACCCCATTTGAATATTCTTAAACAAGCCTATTTGGGCTTTTGACTGGTCCAAAAGCACATCCGTTTGAATTGGGCATCTATTTGGCCCGGCCCGGCCCGTCATATCCCATTCTCATCTCTAGTTCCTTAGTTACAACTTACACCCTTAGCTGTAATTTTCTGAAACCAAGGTTTCCAATGTTTCTATTCCTACATTATGTTGCCTTTTCGACATGAATGAGTAAAGATAGACTGCCATCTGTTGCATTATAAAGGAAAGATGTGCAATTTACATGATGCTTGTTATTCCAGTAGATATAGAATAATGATCACCACATCATATATGAGGCTAAGCCCTAAATGTTACCTGCAAAACTCCATTCTAAGCATATTACAAACTTGCAATAATGTTCAGATGCTAAAGGAGCAACTTTGTAATGTTTATTTTCTTTTGGGATTATATATTGGCCTTAAGGTTCTAAGCATGTTACGAACTTGCAATAATGTTCAAATGCTAAAGGAGCAACTTTATCATGTTTATTTTCTTTTGGGATTATATATTGGCCTTAAGGCTTTGCTTTTCTTTATTCTGTTCTTCATTCGGTTTTCATCTAAAATCCGAATGAAAATCAATTCTAGTTGGGGTTTCCATCCTTTTTAAATTAAAATATATAGACGGGGGCATAATCATTTTTTTTCATAATCACATAATCGGTGTATTATACCCTTTTTCCTCTTTATATATTTTTTGCCAAATATTAAGTAACTAGTCATTTATTTATGGAATTAATGGAGGATAAACATCTAATCAACTTTGATCAAGTGCGATGACGTAGTGGCTTTTTATTAACTGTCCAAAAAATTGTTTTTGAATGACCAATGAGAAGACATCACATCAGCGCACCTTAACACACCCGACCCAAATTGGTCAGGAGCCTTTTTTGACATTATCGGCTATATTTACATTTTTTTTCCAAACAATTATTCGACGTTGAAATGTGATTTTTTATATTTCTTCTGCCTACGTGTCTCAATTTGGATGGACAGTTCACAGTGTTGCGTGCTTCGCATAAATCAAAATCGCCACCCGGGATGTGATCCACATGCGGCCCCTTGCTAAGTCTGAAATTCTTTCTGAAATCGCCCGCCACAAAATCGCGCTCAAAGTTTTCGGAAACGTTCGAAATTTCGATTGCTTTCAAAATACAAGCTTTCCTCTAAAATTTCGAAATTCTTCTTTCACCCGCTCTCCCTTTCTCCCCCTCTCCCCCTCTCCCCCTCTCCTGCGGCCGACCCCCCGCCCCAATGAAATCCCATCGCTGTTTGCTCCGTCGAAGATTTACGGGCTGATTTCAGGTACTTCCCCTTTCATTAGCTCGAATGAACTGTGAATTCAGCTTAAAATCTGTATAGATCTATGATTTAGGGCTAATCTTAAAGTGGATTCTGAAGGAAATAATCTCTTAATTCGGTAGCTGGCGGATTTTCTGCAGCTACTCGTTTCAAAAAATATGATCTTTTTGGCATAATTTCAATACGGGGCCTTACGAAAATCCTCAAATTCGATGCTATTAGTTCATTTCTTTGCCTACCCATTTCAAAAGATCCAGTTTTTGGAACCAACGCTGTGATTCTCGAAGCCCCAAATCCAACATTCTTTTAAATTTTGTTGCAAACCCTAGAATATCCCACCTTTAGGAACGTATAATGAGAGAGCTTCGTGTAGAGGCGTTCTACACTCGGCTTCGTGAATCTGCATCATCTTCATCCTCAACCCCTCTGTTAATTTTCCCCTCAGCCTCAGATGCAGATTCTCTTTGCGCACTGAAAATAATCACTCATGTTCTTTCCTCAGATTCACTTCGGTATTCAGTGTACCCAATCTCTTCCTTTGACGAGATCCTCAAATTCCCCAATCTCAACCTTCAATCCCCCGATCACCCCGTCTCAATCCTCCTTATTAATTGGGGCTGCCACCGCGACCTCCGGAGGCTCCTAAACCTTGGTCTAGAAGCTCGGGTGTTTGTTATTGATAGCCATCGCCCCATCCACCTTCACAATCTCAGCAACGAGAATGACCGGGTCGTTATTCTTTATACGACTGATGATGAGCAGCAAGCTGATTTGGCTTATGATTTTGATGTTTCCGCACTGGCCAATGCATCTGATTTGAATAGCGATGATGAGTTGGATGCAGATAGTGGTAGTGATAGCGATGATGATAGTGATAGTGATGATGAGGCGGGTAATAGGAAGAGAAGGCGGTTGTCGGATGAGAATGAATCCAATCCGGTTAGGTTGTTTGGCAAGTTGAAAAAGGAGTATTACAAGTTGGGCACTTTTCATGGGAGACCTTCGGGATGCTTGATGTTTGAGCTGGCTCATTCTTTGAGGAAGAACACAAACGAGTTGCTTTGGTTGGCTTGTGTTGCTTTGACTGATCAGTTTGTGCACGAGAGGTTGACGAATGAGAGGTATCAGGCTGGGGTGATGGAGCTCGAGCAGCATATCAATAGCTCTGGGAATCTTGAGTCGATCTCCTCGGTTACACTTAAAGATGGCACAAAGGTCCAAGCACCAGAGAATTCTAGAATTTCTTATGAAGATGAGCCGCGGCTCATGCTATTGAGGGAGTGGAATTTATTTGATTCGATGCTTTGTTCTTCGTATATTGCGACTAAGTTGAAGACGTGGAGTGACAACGGCATGAAGAAACTGAAGCTTTTGCTGGCGAGAATGGGTTTCCCTCTCGTGGACTGCCAGAAGAAGTTTCAGTATATGAGTATGGAAGTGAAGCAGAAGATGAGAGACGAGTTTGAGCGGTTCTTGCCAGAATATGGGCTGACAGAATTTTACTACAGGAGTTTCTTGAGAATTCATGGGTACTGTTCAAAGGTGTCGGCTGCAGATGTAGTCTATGGGGTCACAGCTTTGCTTGAATCTTTTGTTGAGACCAAAAAAGAGATTTGTGCTGCCGAGCAGTTTTGGGTAGCATATTCTGCATTATCACTGAACAATCTCGACCAGCTTCGGAAAGGAATGCAGAGTGCCATTGAGGTACAGAGGGCTATCCTTAGGCAAGGGAGCTCCGCAATAACAAAAAGTGGGTTTATCCGAAGTGGGAAAAAATTTCGGTGGATAAAGCTAGAGGATCCGGTGGACACTGAAAGGTTGAGATACCCCCAGGCTCTCACCAAGTTCTGCTACTTCTTGATGGATGCTTTGAAGGAAAGAGGTGCAAAGATGAAGCCATTGATCTGTGCATGCTTGGCAAAAGAAACTGACAAGGTTCTGATTGTTGGAGTTTGTGGGAAGCCTCGGCTTGGGGCCATTCAAGGTAATTCTTTTGGCATCGGTTTTAGAACTGCAGCTGAGGAAATTGGAGCGGAGTATTTTCATGAGCTGTTTGAATCGTCTTGGATAGTTTTGGATACTGTAGCTGTAAGTTCTTTTATGATCAGATTAACTGAAAAACTTTGATGTATCTGTACTATGAATCTGTTAACTGTTTACTGATGTTGAATAGTTTAACAGGAATCCCAAATTTAGATGTGTTCAATTGCGATTCTTATCTTTTTTTCCTTGTATCAGAAATGTGCTTGTTTAAGTATTAAGTGTGTTACAAACTTACAATAATGTTTAGATGCTAAATTCTTGCTTGAACTTTTTTCAGTTGTACATGCCAATTTCTGAAATTTCATTCTTTTGTCATGTTACTCTAGTACACTCATGTCTCTATTATTTACAAAATCTTGCAATTTGCATTATGATTGACATGTAGGCTTGTTCTGTTTTGTAGTGGACTTTAGGTTTACTAGGAACTGTGAAAATTATCTGGTACTTTGTTTTGTTGAAGAGGTAGTCATAGGATTCATCCCTTTATTTGGCTGTATAAATGTGGTTCTCAAGGTTTTTAAGGAGCGCTATCTTCTAAATACAAAACTTTGTGTTAAGATCCATACTAGTATAATTGCAGTGCTGGTCAGACGTCCAGTTCCTATATTTAAGAGACATGATTTGCATTCTTTTAAGAATATATAATTTAGAATTTAATATTTGTGCAACAATCCGAGCCTTATTTTAGCTATGATATGTAGGATGCTGTTCCCGGCCCAGTTCGAAACTGTCAGGCAAGAGACCATGATTGTATGTATCCAGCAATGATAACTATGTAAACCTTTTATGCATGAGATGGAGTTATTCTACCCATTTGCCAACAAATAATTTTTAATAGAACATTTTATTAATTTAGTTTATTTAGTAAGGGAAGAACAATCCAGTACATGCTTATGAGTTAAACATAAGTCTAATTCAAAAAGTAAAAACACATGTATATCCATATCATTGTCTAGATATTGTAGGGTTTCCATGTCCTCTACGCCTTGTTCATGTCATTATATCACTCTTTTCTCTCATCTACAAGTCATATGATTTTATATCTAATGGTGCAAAGTCTACATTAGATAGCCTTTTTTTGGTAATTACATTAGATAGCCTTTGAAGACTGCAACTTGTGGGAAGTAAAATAACAAGCAGAATATTCTCTTTAGCAGATAATTAGTATATTTGCTTGAAGAATGGCCTGAGAGTTTGTTGAATGGTTCCAAACATTGGCAAACTAAAACCATCTCTCTAATTTAGCTACAGAACTCCATGTATGTCTTCAATATGTTCTGAAGAAATAGAAAAAGGCTTGCTCCATCTATGAATTCTAGAATTCGAGAACCAAAGATGATCATATGTGATGTGAGTTAGCATAGTTTAGGAGTACTCATTGAAAGATGCTCCCATGATCACATTCCTTGGTTCTTAGAGCACATGAACATAACATTGATCTTTCTTCAATACACGCTGCTTTTTTGCAATGTATGCTTGTTGTATTAGTCTTTGGTCATGGCTTCTGAAAGTTCTTTGAGCATGTTTCTTGCTAGAATTTTCTTAGTATCATTAAAAAACATACAATTGATCTTACTTCTTTCTGCATTACATGTCCCTTTGTCAGCAAGTTCTCCTTGCATGATCACCTCAGGTTTGGCTCTCCAGCGATCATTAAAAATGACTATGAACGGCTTAGAACCAAAAAGAACCCTTACAGTAAGTTAGGAAATGAAAATAAACTCGGTCTTGTGATATACTTAATTTGAGCTTAGATTATATGTACTTAATTATTTGCATCTTCTATACAGCTTTGTCGATTAAGTTGATGTGATACAGCAAGAAAAGAATAGCCATTCTGACTCACTGTTAAGTATTATTTCTTGAACTAGAAAAGCTGCCTGACTAAGGTTCTAGCATACGAAGAACGTATCTCATTTCTCAGTCTAGACAATTTTATGCTTTCATTAGAATGTATTTTTTGTACATCTCAAGTACCATATTTGTTTTAATTTTCTACCAAAGCTGCCCAAGTCGTCTCTAGTGTGGGAAGGCTTTGTTTGATCCCAGTTCATGTTGTATCACACCAAAGAGAAACTCCCCAATGCATCGCACTAGTACTGTTGCTTAATTGACCTTACGTCATATCGCCCTAATATCCTATTAGGGCCTGTTTCAGTGGGTTTCTTTTGGTGGATGATTCACTGTTTGCAATAGTAAATCCTAGGAGGAATTTTGAAGAGAGAGAAGAGGAGTAGTGTGTTTCTTTTGGTTGCTTTGGGTTGGAAAGTAGAGAGGAGTTTTGTTTGTGGGGCCTATAGTAAAGTATTGTGTTTCTTTGGTTATAGTGTGATTGGGAAAGTTAGATGAGGAAATGTGGAAGTTGGTTAAATATTAATAAAATAATGTATTTAAAAATAAAACTAAAATTAAAAGACAAAAAAAAAACAGTTTGCATTAAAAAGAAAGAAAGAAAAAGCAAAGCATCTGGTTGCTTTGCTGAAATCCCCACAAATTGTGGGGATTTTGGCAGTGGGAGTTGAGCATGCCACATAGGAGAGAGGAGAAGCTGGGAGGGGCTGAAAGCAACTGCGAGGAGCAGCGGCCCCTGGAACACGCGAGGGAAAACCACATAGGATTCGGGCAAAAGAAACCCGAAGTGACCAATAACAGTGCTCATTTTGCACTTTCTCAGCCAAAAGCACCCAAAAGAAACCGGGTGGAACATGCCCTTAATTTCTCATACGTGTTATTATGCCAGGGCTGTCATGATGAACATAGAGAAATATGGCAATGCATTGCTAGTAACTCTGCAGTGTATGGCTCACTTTCAACTTATCTTCTGCTGGAATTGACCCCATCACGAGTTTGAGATATCGTGATAGGAAAAAAGAGGAGCTCTTTTAGGCTGCTTACCTGTTGGGGTCTAAACATGGCTCATCGCAATTCAATCTTCACATTGGTATGATATTGTCCATGTTGGGCCTCACCAAGGCACACATGATTTTGTTCTTGGACCTTTCCCAAAAGGTCTCATACTAATCGAGATTCAATTTCATATTTATGCTACTCTTAATTCCCTTGTCTAACCAATGTAGGACTATGTTTGATATCTATCTTACAGTCTCCACCTCAAATATGGTCTCACATAGTCACCCTTGTGATCCACCTAGTCTCTTCCATAGTCATCCTTGTAACCCACATAGTCTCTTCCGATGTCTGTCATGCACAACAAACTGGTATCTTATTTCACATCGGCTAAGTTAGGGGTCTAACTCTTATACCACTTGTTTGGATCTAAATATGACTCATCGCAATTCAATCTCCACATTGTTGGGGTCTAAATATGGCTCATCGCAATTCAATTTCCACATTGTTATGATATTGTCCATGTTGTGTCTCTCTAGGAAAAACATAGTTTTGTTTTTTTGGCTTTCCCCAAAAGGCTTCATATCAATGGAGATTCAATTCTATTTTTATACCCCTCATTAATCCCTAGTCTAGTCAATGTGGGACTATGTTTGATATTTATCTCACTATCTCCACCTCAAACGTAGTCTTACATAGTCACCCTTGTGACCCACATAGTCTCTTCCATAGTCACCCTTGTGATCCACATAATCTCTTTCGCTGTCTGCCGTGCGCAACAAATTGGTATCTTATTTTCAAGGTGTCAAAACGGCCTGGCCGAGGCTTTAATAGGGGGAAACAGCTGGGCCGGGCCGGGCTTGGCCCGGCCGGGGTTCTCCCCACCCGGGCCGGCCCGGCCCGGGTTTTGAATGGGCCGGGCCCGGGCCGGTCGGGCCGTTTTGAAACCCTGATCTTATTTCACATTGGCTAAGTTAGGGGTCTAGCTCTGATACCACTTGTTGGGGTTTAAATATGGCTCATCGTAATTCAATCTCCACATTGTTATTATATTGTCCATGTTGGGCCTCTCTAAGGCATACATGGTTTTGTTTTTTGGCTTTCTCCAAAAGGCCTCATACCAATGAAGATTCAATTCCATAGGTATTCCACCTTTGATCCCATTGTCTAGCCAATGTGGGACTATGTTTGATATCTATCTCACATTACCGATACTGGAGTTGGAATTGCAAAAATCCATAGCTTTCCTAGATGAGTGGCTTTTGCTCTGGGATAACTGATGTCGTACTTGCCAAATTGACTAACATCAAGCATATACATGGAAAAACGAAAATCATGAAGTCAACTAGTATAATTGGTGAATGGAAATAGATTATATCAGATTAAAAACGAGGTTCACTTTTCTAAACTGTCCATTGTTTATTGGTCTAGTAATTAAATTGTGTGACAAACTCTTAAAGCAAAAACAAGAGTATTAGTGTGTCATGTTCCAATGTTTAGAAATATATAATTCACAGTTTTTTAATATTCAATTTATCACTTATTAGATTATATTCTCGCATGTATCTCTATCTTATATCCACGAATGCATATATTGTCCGTTTAGGCAACCCCTTTGAAAACATCACATGGAAGATCGAGGGAGGAAAAAAATAGTTTGTTGGTTGGAATATTTTTGTAGATTGATATTTTTGTTGGTTGTTGGTTGAAAGTGGTATTGGTTGTCATTGGTTGATTGTTGGTTGTCGTTGGTGATTGCTTCTCATTGTCTAGTTGGCTGTCCTTGGTGATTGGTTGCAATGTTTCATTGGTTATCGTTGGTGCTTTGTTGTGGTGTTTCGTTGATTGTTGTTGGTGATTCATTGTCATTATTTTTGATAGACTTTTGTTTTTTAGATTTTGAAATTGTTTAGTGTCAGTTGTCATTATTGGTTGAAAGTGGTGCTATAGTCCCCTTAAATAATTTTTTTTTTTATTTTTTTTAATAAAAAAGTGACCCAGCGGGCTTTGGCCTGCCACAGCAGCGGGCTAAGGGCCTGTTCTTTTGTAGGAAAGTTTAATTGGGGAAATTTGAGAAGTGTGGATTCTGATGAGAGAGAAATTTGGTGTAGTGTGTTCTTTTGTTGGAAAGTGGGATTGGATTGTGGAGTTGGAAAGTTGAAGTGGGGTCCAATTCGTGTAGTGTGTTCTTTTGGATGAAGAAAGTTGGATGAAGTGGGACCCATCAATTCGCATTTGATGTTGCAAGCAAAAGCAAAAAAAAAAAATTAATAAAAAAACGAGCTGGGTTCTGCTGCAACGAACTGTTAAAAAAAACAAGATAGCCGCGCTCTCATTGGGCGCGAGATAAAGCGGGGCCCACGCATAGTAGGATTCCATTGTAATCCGTCGGTTTCGCTGAGAGCCCAAAAACGAGCTGAGATTCTTCATTTCGCTGCCACGTAGGCCTCTAATCCCAACAAAAACAAAACGCAAAAGAACAGGCCGGAAAATTTTGAAGATGGATTCTCTCAAATAGTAAGTGAACATTGTAAATTTTGAGATTCTATTCCAAAGGTTGGACAAAAGAACATGCCCTAAGCCTTACGGCAGTCAGCGGGCTAAAGCCCGTGACTGTCTGCGGGATACAACCTGCAACAGAAAACAATTTTTTTAAATGACACCTGAAACGACTGTTTTGGAGAGGCCTAAGAAGCAGAGACCAGAGGCCCAACCGTGAACGGTAAGCCCACGAGCGAGATTGGGCCCGCCTGACGAGGCCCACGGATAAAATTTGGAGCCGGACCAGTCTGCCCCGGGGACCCACGATCAGCTCGTGCTCCTCAAAAATAGCCGTTCCCTTGAATCCGCGGCCCCTTAATGACCATTAAGGGGCCCGTTAATAAACGCCCCCCCCCACGACGCACGTAGGGGTCGGGAAGGAGGCGGACCGCGGTGGCATGAAAGGAGGCGGACGAAGGACGTGGATCGAGAGCAATCGTGGCAGAGACCCTATTAGGAGATGGCAGGGGCAACCGAAAGGGGGATCGAATCCCAGGTATCCAGATCTGAGGTATTCCATCAACGACTTTGGCTTCTGCCATTTCTCTCCCTCCCCCTGCTCGTGTCGAGGGACAGCGTATCGATTTCCTCTCGAGTCATACCTACCCCGCCGAGTACTCTTCAGACTCTAATCTGACTTAGGCATCGGAGGGGATTCGACCGGAACCAAGGTCCGGCCACCCTGACGAGTTTCTCGTCTATTCAGGAAGAAGCTGACCGAGGCGCCGAGGCTACCCCTCAGCGCCCGACGATCATCCCCACTGCTTGCAGGTGTGGCAACTGACCGAAGACCGAGCAGCAAACGAAGCGTCGAGGCTACCCCTCGACTCACGTCCAACCGAGGCCGAGCCCATCTCGCAGAGCTGAGGCTTCCCCTCTGCTCTGCTTCAGCCGAGGACCGACATTCCGTCCGAATCTCACGCTCGACCTCAACTCCACCTCCGACCCACGCTTAGCGCACGTGTGCTTGGCGTGCCCAATGGATCTCAACCGACCCCTTCACCACGTTGACCGTCCAGTCGTCGGTCAACGATTCAGTGGTGAGAAAACACCCGTAAACATCTGGCGCCGTCTGTGGGAACCGAGGCAAGCCCACATCGAACCACCGGAATGGAACCAATCTGCAATAGCGCGGGGCGCATGCCTCCCATCCAAGAGGAAGGAGATTACATTCCCCCCGAGAACCAGCACAACCACACCACCGAGGGGACAGGCGAGTCTCGATCGGTCACCCAGGAACAGCTCCGCATCTTTGCCCAGGAGACCAACGCTAACATCCAGACGTTGATCGCAACAATTCAACAACTCAGCGACAACACGCCCATCCAGGGAGATGGGGTGGATGAAGCCCGCCGTCGGGAAGGGGACCACCAACCCCTGCGGTCCGTCGTAGTCACCAACCACGGGAACAGGGTGTCCAACCTGGAGCGGCGATTTACCATGCCGGGCATCAACCCGAAGCGGTCCCCCACCCCCACCTCGTTTCCCGAGGGAAACAGGAGGGGCTTCGAGCAAGCGGAGGACGAGTCGGTGACCGCCTCGTCCAGACGACCGGGCTCGTCTAAGCACCAACGGGACGATCGCCGGGCAGTGGGGGATCGCTCCCAGCAGAGCGGAAGTGCCCGCCGAGTGAAGCGGGACGAGCGAGAATACCGAAGCGAGAAAGGGGACGCGCGCCGATCGAGCCCCGCCCCCAGTTTGTCGGGGACACGAGGGAGAACCAAGCATGAACCTACCCCCCATTACGACTGGACGATCACGAGGCAAGCGAAGGAGCGCGGCCGTGGGGCATTAATGGCGACCGATGTCCCCTAACCCGGAGGATAACCGAGGAACGGGTGCCCTCAAGTTTCAAGGTGCCGACGTTGGAAAAGTATGACGGCACGGGCGATCCCGCGGACCACGTGATGGATTACGAGGGGGTCATGGCGTTTCAGGGGGCCGATGATACCCTGCTCTGCAGGGGTTTCTATTCCACCCTCCGAAAAGCAGCGAGGACTTGGTACCACAGCTTGCCCAACCGCTCCATTGATAGCTTTGAGGAGCTCACTCAGTTGTTCTGCAAAAAGTTCATGGACGGGCGACAGGTAAAATCGGACTCAGAACTCTTATTCAATGTGGTGCAAGGTCCCGGGGAACCCCTGAGGCACTTCATGCGCCGCTTCAACACGGAGCGACTGAACGTGGAGAGCTGTCCCGAGCTGGTCGTTAAAACGGCCCTAAAGAAAGGATTACGACACTTGGGTCTGAAGAAATCATTACACAACGATCCTCCGAAGGACATCGTTGGGATCATGGCGCGGGCCGAGCGATTCATGCTGACGGAAGAGGCATTGGTCGTCGACGACGGAAGGACCAAGCGAGGATCCAAGCACGACGAGAGTGAACGCCGCGGCCCGAAGGACCATCGGCAGGAGAAGAAGGCCAGAGGAAAGCAGCGGAGGGAAGAACCGTGGCACACCCAGCTGAATGTTGCCCCGGACGTTGTCCTTGCACACGCCCAGAAGGAGGGGCGCATGAACCGGCCTCCTCCGAGGATGAAGAGAGGTGGGAGAGACGAAGAGAAATATTGCAAATATCACAAAGATAACGGCTACGACACCGGCGACTGCTGGCATCTAATGAAAGACATAGAGAAGCTGGTAAGTCGGGGGCACTTGAAGAACTTCGCCGATGATCCCGCTCCTGGGGAGGGGACATCCAGGCAGCCAGACAAGGGGAAGAAGGTAAACGTGGTCCAAGCGGCCATGCGCGTCATCGAGTGAGCGGACGGGACAAACAGCCGCCACCTCGCCGGGGGAGGGCTATCCAGCCCTGACCTCCTCCGTGTTTTTTCTTCCAAATGTACTGGTCCATGGAAAGAAAGAAGGACCTTGTTTGTATAAATGCAATCCCTTTTTTCCACATCTAGCTGAATGGCCATTTCACGACGCAAAAGAGAACTCAATCTCCTCTCCGGAGGACTGCCTTCGCTCAACAGGTCGGAGGCGGGAAGCTATTCCCCAATCGGGGGGGGGGGGGGGGGCAGCAAACCCATCCATAAGCCAGGGGCAACCCCCCTAGCAGACGGGTCCTGCGGTCGGCCCTAAGCCGGAGAGCAACCCTCCGCAGGCCCACCGAACCGATCGGCCGTAAGGCTGGGGGCAAGTCCCCCAGCAGGTCGATCCTCAAACCCGTCCGTGAGTCAGGGGCAACCCCCTTAGCAGACGGGTCCTGCGGTTGGCCCTAAGCCGGAGAGCAACCCTCCGCAGGCCCATCGAACGGATTGGCCGTAAGGCTGGGGGCAACTCCCCCAGCAGGTCAATCCTCAAACCCGTCCGTGAGTCCGGGGGCAACTCCCCCAGCAGACGGGGACACCGGTCGGTTATAAGCCGAGGGATAGCTCCCCTCGCCGACCGACTGATCCGCCCGCTCGTAAGACTGGGGGCAACTCCCCTAGCAGACGTGGACATCGGACGGTTATAAGCCGAGGGATAGCTCCCCTCGCTGACCGAACGATCCGCCCACTCGTAAGGCTGGGGCAACTCCCCCAGCAGACGGGGGCATCGGTCGGTTATAAGCCGAGGGATAGCTCTCCTCACCGACCGAACGATCCGACCGCTTGTAAGGCTGGGGGCAACTCCCCCAGCAGACGGGGACATCGGTCGGTTATAAGCCGAGGGATAGCTCCCCTCGCCGACCGAACGATCCGCCCACTCGTAAGGCTGGGGGCAACTCCCCCAGCAGACGGGGACATCGGTCGGTTATAATCCGAGGGATATCTCCCCTCGCCAACCGACCAATCCGCCCGCTCGTAAGGCTGTGGCAACTCCCCCAGCAGACAGGGACATCGGTCGGTTACAAGCCGATGGGCTGCCCCCCTCGCCGACCGAATGATCTGCCCGCTCGTAAGGCTGGGAGAAACTCCCCCAGCAGATGGGGACATCGGTCGGTTACAAACCGAGGGGCTGCCCCCCTCGCCGACCGAACGATCCACCAGCTCGTAAGGCTGGGGGCAACACCCACATCAGACGGAAACATCAGTCGGTTACAAGCCGAGGGGCAGCCCCTCTCGCCAACCGAATGATCCGCCGGCTCGTAAGACTGGGGGCAACCCCCCAGCGGACGGGGGCATCGGCTGGTTACAATCCGAGGGGCAGCCCCCCTCACTGATCCGACTGACTGCGAGACTGGGAGCAACCCAGCCCCGTACAAGGCGATTACCTTAGCAAACCGAGTATCGCGAATGGAGGAAGAGCTATACCGGGTCGGACGAGGGCGCCAATAAGGTCCCAATCCAGGGTGCCAGCGGCCCATCGGGTCTGGAGTTCTGAAGACCCTTCGCCCTCACCACATGCAATAAAAGGATGCTGGCGAAATGTGGAATTCACGACCAGTCCACAACGCAATAAAGGATCAAAAAGACCGAGGGTCCCCGTAAGATGGAAAACCCTCAACGACAAAGAATCTATATAAATAAAATTGTACAGAATTACAAGCCAAAAAAGAAGGGGAGGGAACAAGATACAGAGGCCTAAGGCCCCGGGGCACGGGAGGAAGCATCCTCGGGCACCTCGCCCTGCTCGGAGCGCGGGGGATCTGCGGGTGGGAGAGGCTGCCGGGAATGCTCCGCGAACCGCCGGAATGAGTTTCGGACGACGTCAATGATCCGAGGAGCAAGAAGGTCCTCATAAGAGCTGAAGGCCTCCCTAAGAACCTCTGCGATCCTAGCCCCCATGACCCCATCGACGCCCCTCTCCACCTCGTCGACGAACCGGGTCATCTGACGCAGGTCCGCCAGCTCGCTCTGGAGATCGCCCCTCTCCTGGCGGAACGCCTCTTCCACCTCTCGGGTCGACCTCTGAGCGTCGGCCAGTTCCCCCTGGAGGTCCATCACTTGGGCAGCAAGCTCGTCTACCCAGCGTCGGAGATGCCGAGCTTCCATGCGCGCCTCTTGGACGGCCGCCCTGGCCCTTGTGCGCTCTCGGGCAGAGGACTCCTCAAGCTCCCTCGCCTGGGCCGCCCGACGCTGCGCCTCGACGGCCATCACAGTGGCCTGCAAAAAGGAAGGAGTTATGCAAGGAAAGATCAGAAGACAGGTCTGAGAGCAGCAAGGTGGCCAAACCTGTTGAAGCTGTCAGACTAAGGAATCCGACAGTATGTCGGTGGGGGCTCTCGCAAGGAGAGATCGGTCCCTCGGGAGGACGGAGCCGTGCGCCAACCGGTTGGCCACGGTCCGATCGAGAAGACCGAGTCCCCGGGGGTAACCTTGGGGCCCGCCAGGACATTCGCAAACACACCACCGGCTCCCACTAGGGAAGGCTCGGCCGAGACTGCGGGAGTGGCCACCAGGGTCAGCGGGAGAGTTTCACCGGAGGCCGTCAGCACCTCGGGGGCCACCGGAGTGCGGGCCTCCCCACCCTCCTTCCTCCTTTTCCTCTCGCCGGGGCTGTCGGAGGTCGGGGGGGGGGGGGGGGAACGCTTATGCCCCGCACCACGACCGCCCACGGGCCCCCGAGGGGCCGGCTCGGCTCCCGCGTCACCTCCCCCGGCTTGGGCGGAGCGAGGGAGTTCGGCCCCTGGGGCCTCACCTTCGGGGAGGTTCTCTGCTGCCAAGGGGGGAGGCGTCACCACGACCGAGGGCTCCACTCTCCCCATGGCAGGCTCGGCCTGACGCACCTCTTCGTCAACGGTGCGACGGGGCGCCTGGCCCGATGGGTTCCCTCGGCTTCGGCTGGAACCCCTCCGGATGAGTTCGTTGACATTGCGAGTAAATTCACGCCCGACCATCTCTGCAGAAGGAAGGAAAATCAGGGTAAGCGAGAGGGAAAACAGAAAGAAAGGAAGAGCCTACCGGGAGACCACAGAACAGTCTTGAGAGGCATGTTGTCTAGTAGAGGCCAGATCGACCTCTCCTCTAGGAAAAGAGACGACAGCAGCCGGACAGCTGCCTGGTCAACCTCAGAGCGGGTCAACGTCAAGTTGTATTGACATAACCCTCTCCAACCTGTCAAGATCTCGGCGTCCTCAGGAAAGACAACAAAGACATAGCTCGAGCTCCAATCCCCCACCCAGCGGGGTAGACCGAGCAAACACTCCATCACCGCGTGGACCCGGAGGTGCTGCCACGACCCTTGGCCGACCGTCTGAACCCGATAGTAATGAAAAAGAAGAGGAAGAGACGGCTCTAGGCCACGGGCACGACAGAGCAAGATGAACCCGGTCAGCACCGCGAAGGAGTACGGGGTCAACTGGCACAAGGACACCATCAGGAGTTCCATGACCTGGATGATGAAGGGATGAAGGGGGAAACGGAGGCCCAAGCGAAACATCTCGACGTAGACACCGACCTCATTACTCCGCGGGAAGCAGATCCGCTCATCGTTAAAGGGAATCCGGACGTCGTACGGATGATATAAATACTTCTCCCGAATCTCCGCAACCGCCAAGAAAGGGGCCTTAGACGGCGACCCAATGACCGCCGGGGGAACGTCGAACCTCTCGACGGCCCGAGCCACATCGTCGCCGACGGGGACCGTGAAAAGATTTCTTTTCCCCTTGTCCTGAGCAGGACGAGTCCCCGAAGGGACTCCGGGTCCCGAAGGTCAGACATTGCCAGACTCGGGCGCCGGGGGGTCCTTTGATCCCGACGTCGAATTGCCTATTCTAAGCGTAGCCATGGGGCAAAAGAAAAAAAGGGGTTACCTTGAGAAGGAGCTGAAGGAAAAAAGACGATGGAGAGAAGGAGCTTGCAAAACCAAGATCAGAATGAAGGGCGCGAAAGAATCGAAACTTTGGAGGCTGGCGTCTTTATATGCAAGGCAATCGAGGAATTCAAATCGTCCGGAAAAGAGCACGTGGCAGCATCAGAGGATCGGCGGCGTTTTGAAACCCGCACCAAGAGAAGATCAAACGGGCCGTGTCATGATGACTCCCATTTAATGGGCTGGCCTCGACTGACGCGCTTGTCAGATCCCAACAGTCACATCGCCCGAACCGAACCGGCTGAAACCGAACGGCCCGGACGATGGGGGCAATTGATACGACTATTTTGGAGAGGCCCAAGAAGCAGAGACCCGAGGCCCAGCCATGAACGGGAAGTCCACAAGCGAGATTGGGCCCGTCTGACGAGGCCCACAGATAAAACTCGGAGCCGGACCAGTCTGCCCGTGGGGACCCATGATCAACTCGTGCTCCTCAGAAATAGACGTTCCCCTGAATCCGCGGCCCCTTAATGACCATTAAGGGGCAAGTTAATAAATGCCCCCCCTCGACGCACGTAGGGGCCGGGAAGGAGGCGGACCGCGGGGGCATGAAAGGAGGCAGACGAAGGACGTGGATCGAGGACAATCGTGGCGGAGACCCTATAAGGAGATGGCAGGGGCAACCGAAAGGGGGATCGAATCCCAGGTATCCAGATCTGAGGTATTCCATCAACGACTTTGGCTTCCGCCATTTCTCTCCCTCCCCCAGCTCGTGCCGAGGGTCAGCGTATCGATCTCCTCTCGAGTCATACCTAACCCGCCGAGTATTCTTCAGACCTTGATCTGACTTAGGCATCGGAGGGGATTCGGCCGGAACTAAGGTCCGACCACCCTGACGAGTTTCTCGTCTATTCAGGAAGAAGCTGACCAAGGCACCGAGGCTACTCCTCAGCGCCCGGTGATCATCCCCGTTGCTTGCAGGTGTGGCAACCGACCGAAGACCGAGCATCAAACGAAGCGCCGAGGCTACCCCTCGACGCACGTCCAACCGAGGCCAAGCCCATCTCGCAGAGCCGAGGCTTCCCTTCCGCTCTGCTTCAGCCGAGGACCGACATTCCGACCGAATCTCACGCTCGACCTCGACTCCACCTCCGACCCACGCTTAGCGCACGTGTGCTTGGCGTGCCCAAGGGATCTCAGCCGATCCCTTGACCACGTTGACCGTTCAGTCGTCGGTCAACGATTCAGTGGTGAGAAAACACCCGTAAACAACACCCAACGACCCTCGGCCAGCGACAGCATCGGGCTAAGCCCCGCGACAGTCTGCGGGCTACTGCCAACGATAGAAACTATAAATTTTTTAATTATTTAATGGGACTCGGCTGATTATGCTTTTTGGCATGTTTTGGGTGTTTTAACACAAATTTAATTTTTTAAAGGGATTGAATAAATGGCTATAGTATATATTTTCCCTTAATGATATTTTTATGTTAAAATTTTGGATTCAATTTAAATTCAAATTTTTTGCATGGGTAATTATATATTTCGAAATTGATTAATTGAAACAACTTATCAAAATGGGTTCTCTTGTGGAATTTGTTTTTATTTCAAAATACATATGACATGTGAGTATATTTTTGTATGAAATTTTTTGCTTCAAATGTGGATTTAAATAAAAGTAGGAATAAAAGATGTATTGTATATTTTTATTTTAAGGATAGTTTTTGTAACAATATTGCTACAATTAAAATTCAAATTTTGCATGGATATGTATATATTTTGAAGTAAATTAATTGAAACAACCAAGGTTTGAGGTATCGTCCGATACCGATCGGTATCAGGCGTTTCGTCCCTGTTTTGTCCCTAATCGAGACGAAATCGGACGAAAAGTTTCGGTTCCGGCCGGAAAGTTGCCGTTCCGGCCGGAAAGTTTCGGTTTCGGCGTCGAAACCCAATAAGAAAAATAGTGAAGAGAGATAGAGAAGAGGAAGAACAAGAGGAGAATAAGCAGCATCAGTTAAAAATCTAAAAAAAGAAGAGGAAGGCAAAGAGGAAGAGGAAGAGGAAGAGACTTACCCGGGCCACCAGCAGTCTCCGCCCAGAACCCCTCCCCCCTCCCCCCCGTCGCCTCAAACCCTTAGCGAGAGAAAGAGCCCTAAACAGCCGCCTCCAGCGCTTCCACCCTCCTGCTGCCTCAAGCCATCGGCGAGAGAAAGAGCCCTAAACTTAAGCTGAGACAAACTTGTAAATAATGGCTGGCAAACTTGTAAAAACTAAAAATACAAAATGTGTACGTGACTAGCAGCATATTAGCGGCCCATTAATGGGCAAACTTGTAAATAAATGTAATAAGTTTTATCAAAATGTGTATGTGACTAGCAGCACTTTAGCGGCCCACTAATGGGCAAACTTGTAAATAAATGTAATATGTTTTTGCAAAATGTGTATGTGACTAGCAGCAGTGTAGCCCCAAATTGGAAAACTTGCAAATAAATGCAATGTGTAGCAAAATACTTTTTGGATCTTTTCTAATAGTATTTGATAGTTTAATAGTAGATAATATTTGATATTATTTGACAGGTATTTAATTATTTAAAAGTTAAAACTACCGATACGGACAAACCACAACTTACTTCCGAAACCACCGAAACGGGCGATACCGATACCGAAACCCAAATATTAGAAAGACCAATACCGATACAGTAACCGAAACCTAAAATCTTGGAAACAACAACCAAAATGAGCTCTCTTGTGGAAATTAATTTTATTTCAAAATATAAAAGATTTTGTGCATATTTTTTATGAGAATATTTATCGGCCTAAAGGAAGATTAAATATTTAACATAATTATATGTGCATTTTTGGTAATAAATGCGTGATAATTATTCTGTTTTACAAGTAAATTATAAAACAAAATTGCAATTTTAGAATTGCAATTTCAACCTCTGAACTTCAAAGCGCTACAACTTTTGACCAAGAGCTCCGATTGACGAACCGTTTTCGCTGACACGATCACAATTTCGCATACTACGCTATGGTGAATCTCTCTGATTTATTATTTCAGTTTAAGATCAATTAGATTTATATCTGTGTGAGATTGTATTATCGAATAATTTCACTCAGAAGTTATCGTTGAGCGTTATTTTCTCTTGAGCTTTATTCTATATGATGCGATCAACACCCATAAGTGTGGTCAGGACGGTAGGATCACCA
This sequence comes from Scilla litardierei, assembly GCA_030789695.1. Classification (NCBI taxonomy): domain Eukaryota; kingdom Viridiplantae; phylum Streptophyta; class Magnoliopsida; order Asparagales; family Asparagaceae; genus Scilla; species Scilla litardierei. Next base: position 152,636,994 of record CM061137.1, on the reverse strand, counting down.
CCCGTAAGTGTGGTCAGGTTTTTTTGAGGGTTATTAGAAAGGGGTAAATCCTCTGGTTGAGGTCGAAGAGTATGCGGGGAGCCAGCTCCGTTAAAATCTGTGATTATGTGTCATCTGATTATTTACTTGACTATTTTGCTGCATGCTTAAAGTTTTAATTTGTGCCATACACTCTATTCAGCCCCCCTCTAGGGTATTTTTTAGATAACAAAATTCATGAAAGAAAACATCATCTCATTCATTCTAATCAACTAGAACAACAATAAAAAGGAGAGAGTTTAGAATTGTATCATCAAATCCCCTGATTACAAGCCTTAGACTGAATTTCACCTCCTTCCTCCTCACGCAAGAGAAAACACTCAAAAGAAATTACCAGTAATGAAAAGCTTAATCAAACTCTAAATGAGGAGGGGCTTTTATAATCTCAATCCCCTTTGATTCTCCTCCCTTAGATATAGGATCAATGGTCATGATTATACAAGTAGTCAGTGGGTTTTAGGGGTTCAGCTGATGCAAATTGGACGAAGATTAGAGCGATAATCGGTATCATAATCTCATTAGATGCCTGGTGTTGGCTGACCAAGAGCATGTTTGCTTGGGAAAATCAGCTTCAAAAATATGACGACCAAATAATTGATTTTGTCTAGTCCGGTGCCTGAGCTCATGGCTAATGGTCTTGGAAGCAGCTGAGACCAGACATCTACAGTTGTGGTACCGGGTGTCTGGGGTGTAGTCCAAGCTTCTGATGATCCTTCTTCAGGCGTTTTAAAAAATGCCCTGCTAAAAACAAAAAGTTTGGACTTTTTAAAAATGACTTTTAAGTCGACTGGAGCTCACTTTCCAGGGGCCTGCACAGTGGACCAGGCGCATGGGAGGTGTTATCCGAACGTCTGTTGCATCAGATAGTTTTTGCTATCCCAATTCAGATGCGTGAGACGTCTGGAGGAGTACCTCTAGACGCCTGTCGTGTTTTTTGGCATCATGGTTTATTGATTTAACTTTGGAATATTATAATGATGTAAAACTTTATTTATTTCCTATAAATTCTCCATAAAATGATGAACTCTAGAATGTAATTGATATTCATAATATATATATGCATCATTTAGAGCTCAATTAGCACAAGAACATATGAGAAATTATATGGAATCTAGGGGTAAAATATAGAATCTTATGTGCTAATCAGTCTCTCAAAGAGATTGAATGATGATAAGAAGTTATTTTGTCCTTACGGGTTGCAAGAAAGTTTATGGAAATCTTAAGTGGGAAGGTTTGGGAACTGGAATATTTCTAGATGATCGAACCAAGATAAAAATCCTTATGTTTGCGTTTTATCTCCTTTGGTTTAATTACTTTAATTCTTTATTTTTGCAGTAATCTTTATATTTATGTAAGTTTGGTAAGAAATCTCTAAATGTTGTGAATGGGTATTTACTGGGTTGATGAGTTATTGGGCCAACCCAAGTGGTTGGGCCCATACCCACTTGTATTCTCCCCTTTGGCTATAAATATAGACTTGAGGGCTCTCCCCTCAGTAGTTGATTCATAACACGTTATCAGCACGAGTCTCTAAAAATTTTCCACAAATTTTTTCCGTTTGTTGCGAAGGCGAAGGCGAGACGGGAGATCCACGAACGCGGTGCAAGGCTTCCTCCATTAAGGGTCGTCATCCGCGTAGGGCTTCGAGCAACCGTCGCTATATCCGGAGGACGGATATAGAGGTAAAAACACTAAAAACGATATTTTTAATCATACGTATGATTACTCCTCCCCTAGATCTCACAAGATCGTCATGGGGATTCATCGTCGCCTTGAAAATGACGGATTTTTCATCCCAAAAACCCAATTTTTAGGGCAAAAACCCAATTTTTAGGGTAAAAACCCAATTTTTAGGGCAAAAACCCTAATTTTGAACTCTAATTTTTAGTGGAACCCCCCCTCGCCGGAATCCGCCCCCCCACCACCCTGGCCGCCTCCCCCTGCAGGGGGGGGCGGCCCCCGTGGCCGCCTCCCCCTGCAGGGGGGTGGCGGCCCCCGTGGCCGCCTCCCCCTGCAGGGGGGTGGCCCCCACCGCCCCTCCTGCAGGGGGCGGCGGCCCCCGAGGCCGCGCCCCCCTGCAGGGGGGCGGCCCCGGCCGCTCCCCCTGCCGGGGGGCGGCCTCCGCGGCTGCGCCCCCCTGCGGGGGGGGGGGGGGGGGGGGGGGCCCGCCGCACCCCCTGCAGGGGGCGGCGGCGGCGCCCGCTGCGCCCCCCTGCAGGGGGCGGCGCCGGCGCCGGCCCCCCCAAACCCTAACCCGTGACAATTCAAAAAAAAAATTGATGTGATAAAGCCTGTGGGCCTGAAGCCCACAGGCCGGCTGTGGGCTTCAGGCCCACAGGCCAATTACTTCTTCAAAAAAAAAATCCAGATCTGTGGGCCTGAAGCCCACAGCAGATCTGTGGGCTTCAGGCCCACAGATTTCTATATATATATTTAAAAAAAAAATCCTATGGGCCTGAAGCCCATAGGCCGACTGCGGGCTTCAGACACGCAGTTTGTTTTATCTGAAAAAAAAAAAATTGGGGGAGGCAAAGGCTATTAACAAGCCTTAAAAGGCAACTTGCTAGCCTAAAAAATTAATTTAAAAGGGGGATTTAAGGGCAAAATATTCGTGAAAAATCACGGTAAATTACGGGACTAATATCGGGCAGGCGAGGACTTTTTGGGGATTCTTGGGGGGGGGGGGGGGGGGGGGGGGGGGGGGGGGGCTTTTGGGATGATGAGGGAAACTTTTCCCTCTGACAAAGAAAATGTTTATTTTGGGCTCTTAATCAATTTAATTGATTAAACCCATTCAATTTACAACCTTTGCATTGTGATGATTTTTTCTGCAAAAATCATATTTACATGCTTTGCATCTCTGGTATATTCTGTTGGATATTATATGCGTGGTTGTGCATTGTATTTAAAACTTAATAATTAGGAAGATCCTGCGACCGCTCTGCCGTTAGTAACCTAACGGTGTATGACGTTGCCCAGTGGTCCAATAATTATTAAGTGTTTAAATTTTCTATCCATCTATGCGAATATTAAATGCATGTGATGCCTGTGATGAAAATGTCTGATGAAAATGTTGATGAGCACAATATTTCTGCATGAATTGCTAAATGTGGTTTTTGGATCGGCCGTTTAGTCCCACAGTTTATTTCCCGCACTTTTCTTTTATTTTTGAGAGAAATTGTAGTGAGGAATTTATGTAAATGTCAAAGAAAGAAGACAAACTTCCATGAAGACGGAGGCCACGCTTGAAGATGGAGATATCATATGGGACCCACGGGGTTTCCAAAGTTGTATTTTCATTTTCTTTAAGCTGCAAATTTGTATAATTTGGACTGTGGACTTTTTTTTGGACTCTTTCTTGTGGGACTGGCCGATCCACACATTTAGTTTTTCGTTAAATATTGCCTCCGCATAAAAATGTTTTCTCTGAATTAATTATTAATTCATGCATGTTTGTGCTCTGCTAGATAAATGGCTAATATTGCAAGCGTTAATTTCGAAGTACTGGAAGCATCAGGTAGAAACTATCTAAGCTGGCAGCTAGATGTAAAGTTTCACCTGCGGGCAAAGACCCTCATCGCTGATGTGACTGAAAAAGAAAATGTTAGCGATATAGAGAAGGCGCAAGCCATCATATATATTCACCGCCATGTGGACAAGACCTTAAAGGCTGAATACCTTACGGTCGAAGATCCACTTGAGCTATGGACTGCCCTTGAGGACAGGTATAAACATCAGAAAGATGTTATACTCCCAAGGACACGATACGAGTGGGAGAACCTAAGACTACAGGACTTAAAGTCCGTTGCTGAGTACAACTCAGCACTTTTTAGCAATCACCGCACGCCTGAAGTTGTGTGGTGAAAAAGTCTCAGAAAATCGCATGCTGGAAAAGACGTATACGTCCTTCCATGAAAAATATGCGATACTCATGCAGCAATACCGTGAACGCAAGTTCACCAAATATTCTGAGCTGCCGTCATGTTTACTCATGGCCGAGTAAAACAGAGAGCTTCTTCTCTCCACTCACAATATACGCTCCCCGGCACTGCCCCCCACCAGAAGCTCACTATTCCTCTTCCTTCAAAAAGAAGAGAGATAATAAAATAAAAGAAAGACCACAGAAGGGGGGATCAACAGAAAAATGCCAAGGGCCATGTACAGCAGCAGCGAAATAATGAAAGTAAGCGGAAGTTCACGAGGCACAGAAATAACAAAAATAGAAATAATATACCCCCACCCAAGAGGGAATGGGAAGACCAGTGCCAAAATTGTGGCATGAAAGGCCACTGGTCCAGAGTGTGCCGAACTCCGCATCATCTCCAGGATTTGTATAAAGAGAACAAGAAAAATAAAGCTGAAACAAACCTGATGACATCTGATGCTCCAGTTAAGTTTTTCAGCTGACGACTTCGAAAATAATGACATGCTTGACTAGCCTTTACTTTTATCTTGCAAAATTGTTTAGAACATCTCACGTTATGAGAGCTTTTGTATTACACAATCTGTTTTGATTGAAAAATTTTAGTAGACAATATATGAATATGTCTATCTGAATATGCATGTGCCTTTATGTTTCATCTTTTGAAACTGCTCTCATAAATAATTAGTAGACAATAAACACGTACGATCTCTTTCAATACAGAGCCCAATATCAGGGCTATATTGAAGATCCCGGGAATGCAACACAGTTGCCCCCAAACGACACAAAAATGGATGCACTAATCCCTCCGAATTCCAAAAAGAAACTTTTTAAGTTTCAAGGACATCCGTTTCAACGGATCCCACTTGGAAACAGCAAATGTAAATGAAAAATTACCGTATGCAACGTCTCAAGAAAAAGGAGTAAAATCCACACTTGAACGTTTTGAGAGCCTTATAGGCCTCTACCATGCGAAGATTCGGAGAAAGGAAGCAGAATTAAACGGAGCACCTGAAGTGCCCTACATCAGCCAAGTTTTTACTCTGGCATGATGGACTTGGCCACCCTGGATTTGTGATGATGCACAGCATCTTATCCTATGGGTATGACTTGAAGAACCAGAAGATTCTTCAGAAGGGAAAATTCCCTCGCATCCCTTACTATAAGGGAAGATTAATTACACGGCCATCTCCACGAAAAGTTGAAAAAGGATCTCCACGCTTCCTCAAAAAGAATACATGGAGATAGATGTGGATAAAATCCACCACCCCTAGTGGGCTATTTCAGTACTTCACTGTACTGATAAATGCATCCTCAGAATAATCGTACGTGTTTCTACTACAAACCCGCAACTTAGCTTTTCCAAAGCTATTGGCACAAAAAAAAAATATTGCGGGCACATTTCCCAGACAATAAAATATTGTAAATAAGTCTGGTTAATGTTGGGAAATATACCTCCCAGTCTTTTCAAGAGTACTGCCAATCAACGGGAATTGAAAATGAACATACAAGTGCCGCATGTTCATACCCAAAATGGGTCGGCAGAGTCACTGAAAAGTAGACTCCAATGGACTAAACGTCCATTAAATCCCGATTGCCTATGGATGCATGGGGACATGCAAACTCTGCATGCTGCATCGTAAATGAAAATAAGACCCTCTGGAGGTCAGAGTCTCCAATGCAATTTGCATATGGAATGCCACCGAACATTTCTCATCTGAGAATCTCCGGTCGCGCAGTCTTAAATCCCCATCGCACCACCAAAGAGGACCAAAACGGTACTCAACGTCGCCTAGGTATCCATGCAGGGTTTGACTCACCCTCACTTATAAGATACCTAGAACCCCAAACGGGGGACGCATTTAAGGCACATCTTGAAGACTGTGATTTCGATGAGACAAGTTTCCCAAAAAATATGCACAGATACTAGAAAATCTGGCGCGAAGAAAATTATAACGTGGGATACAAAAAGTTTGACCCACCATGATCCGGTAACAATACAATGTGTAGAAGAGATCCCGAAGATCCTCCACATACAGAACACTGTCTACCAATTACCGGAATAATTTATTGACAACCAGAAGATTGTCAGATCACACATCCCTGCTGCAAAAACTCCAGCTAGGATTGACATCCCCGAGAATGGATGCAATCCACCAGCAGCAGAAGTGGCTGATCCTCAACAGAAAAGAGGCAGACCACCAGGCTCCAAGGACAGAAACTCCTGGAGACCTTAAGACAATACTACCACATGACAATGAGCTCCTGTCCACACCATCACCCTTCCCGGAATCCACTGCAGAGGAATTGCCGGGAAAAAGTGAAATTAAGTAAATGTTGTACGTACTGGGGAGGTGTTGGACAGATAGAACATAAATTGTCGACAATATATTCACGTATTATATTGCCATATACATCGCAATGGCGATGATGTTTGTAAATTATCGTTCCACACTCCGTTGCTAGAAGGCAAACGTAGAGATTGGCCAAAATGTGGAACGTGGCAATAGAAGATGAGCTGGACTCACTTATGAAACGTGAAATGTTCGGACCTGAAGTCCAGACACCAAAAGGTGTCAAACCTATGGATAAAACAAAGTATTGCAAACATAAGAAAAATAAATACAAAATCGTATGCTATACGGTACAACCTATAGCCCAAGGAAAATTTCACTGAAACTAGGGATCGAACAAATTCAAATGAGCATGTCTCATAAATGATGCATCAGTCTCCCTAAGTTATCAAAAGCGAATACCTTACGATTTGGCGAAGGAAAATTTTGGATATGCTGTTATTGGATGTTGTGACGGCATACCTTCGTGGATATCTTGTAAAGATAATTTTCACATTTCCTTAAAATGCCAGAATAGACTTCGGGACGTCTATTCAAATGAAGAAATATAAGTATAACAAATAAATGTACAACCAAGAGAATCACTTGAGAAGTCAATGATTCCTACTGAAGGTTGTCTTTGCATCTATGCAAAGAACAGGATTAGAGATCTTAGTTGTAGACAACTAACATCTCATCGGATCTCCTGAAGAGAAAACCGAAATAAATGTACTAGCCTGACTTTTAAACATGAAATAAAAAAGACCTAGGCAAATATAAAGTCATGGCTCATAGAATCCTGTTACAAACGCCCAGAAGTGCGTTGGAGATATTAACAGGACCATTGTCATCCAAAGTACACCTACGGTGGTACACTTACTGGATGAACAAAAAGAACCCTTCCGATCGCTGGAAGAGGGAAAGGATATAACTGGTCCTAAAGTCCCTTATCTTAGTGCAATCATGCACTCCTGGCTAACTGCATGTGTCCCGGTATAACAATTGCAGTAAACTCATTAGCCAGAGATAGTTGGCACCTAAAAAGGGCCATTAGACCTGAGTTAAGCCTTCTGCGCTTACTCCAAGGGTCGAAATATTCGGACTTACAAAATGTAGTAGCATCCTCCAATGTTTATGCAAATGCAGGTTTCAGGTCCAGTCCCTATGCTGAGAAATCACAGAACGGGTACCCACAGTGGGATGGCCATCCCCTGCAGATCTGCAAAGCAACTTATGAAGGCAACATCATCCTATCATTCCGAGATCCTCACCATTCCAGAATCACACCAATGGTGTATTTGAGGGCGCCTGGTGGTACATCACATCCCAGTGACGACTGGGATAGAGGCTGGTTCTGTGGAGCTAACCATATAGTCTGAAGACCACATCAGAGGCGACAAAACTTAGCAACCTCCTCAGAGTCCCTGGATTCAGCAGCTGCTTGATGGTGACAAAATTTGTAATTTGTGTACATTTTCGGAATATTGTAAATAGGAGTGATGAGATAAGCCTAAGAGATCTGAAAGCCTAAGAGCTTTTACAGATCAGGGGGAGTTGAGGGAATTTGTACTCTTTTCCCTTAGCTATGGTTTTTCCCACTGGGTTTTCCATAGCCAAAGGTTTTAACGAGGCAAATCAAATCAACTCTGGATCCCGAAGTATCCACCCCTCTGTGACGCTCAGAATCCAGAAGTATTCATGAGCAGAGTCACTTGTACAAATCAGGGGGAGTTAAAGAGCGTTTGCACCCTTTTTTCCTTAACTATGGTTTTTCCCACTGGGTTTTCCATAGCCAAAGGTTTTAACGAGGCAAATCTCACCAACTCAGGATCCTGAAGTATCCACCCCATGTGAGACCCATACAGGCTCAGAATCCTGAAGTATTCATGAGCGGGGTCCACAACCATGGCTGGATAAGTGGGAGTGTTGTGAATGAGTATTTACTGGGTTGATGAGTTATTGGGCCAACCCAAGTGGTTGGGCCCATACCCACTTGTATTCTCCCCTTTGGCTATAAATATAGACTTGAAGGCTCTCCCCTCAGTAGTTGATTCATAACACTAAAGTAATTTTTAAAAATTTTATTTAGTTGTTTTAAATATTATTCACACCACTCTAGTATTTCCATTTACCATATCCATAGGATCCAACATCTCGTATCAGACATTCTTGGGTCAAACGTTCAGATCACAGAGATTGATTGCGTAGGGAAGACAGTGATATGATGATAACTCGGATCAACAAAATCTTGCAGGGAAAGAGAGATGAAGAGATGGAGGAGTATTCTTGTATATTCAAGTGTCTCCAATTATATTGAGAGGAGGAGGTGTGAACACTTATTTATCGGATCAGTGAATGAACTTAATCGAAGAAGATAACAAGAAGGCAGGCCCAGTGCAGGCCTTTTCTCTTTCTTAGGGAGACACACACATGCATCCATAACTTGAGTTGCGTTTCATCTTTAGCAGTGCGTAATGAAGTCTGACACCACTTTGGGCCCCAATTGCTGCTTTGCCCTCCTCAGTTTTTTCTACTTCTCTTTGTTACTACTGAGTACGATGTGTTTTCAAGAACTAACAGTGTTAACACATATACTGCAGTAATTTGTGCAGACACCCTGCACTCCTGTTTCCAGCTGCCACGCACACGCAATTTTTTTTTTCTAAATATGAGCCATCATTAATTTAATAGACACTGTCCCTTTTTCCTTTAGTGAGTCCTTGATGTCCTACACGGTTAAATGAGTTGATGTTGAATATACAAGGGAAGTAACACTACTTACGACTATTTTAAAGATTATTGGATTCAACATAGATGGATCTTAATCACACTGACCTCTAAGCTGACTACAGCCAGGCACAAGTGAGCTGAAAATATCGATCATCTACTGCAACGTGGAGTTCGTAACGATAGGCGATGTGGCGTACTTGCAGCCTCATTTATGCCTGAAATCGCACCCCCCATGTGATTAATACATAGAGCGCCAGTTATCATTCTCTGGAAGAGTTAGTGCGATCTCTGATGAATAGAGAAGCAGCAACAACAGCAGGGTTATCTTTCTTCTTTCTCATTGAGAATTGCTAAATACACCCCTATGCATAGGGGTGTAGATAATGATTGAATACTTAAAAAGAAATTATATCCCATCTTATTGTCACCTCATAGCATCTCTAACTTGCTTTTTTCCTTTTTAGTCACTAATAATTACATGCACCCCTATGTTAGGGGTGCATGTAGTCTTCCTCTTCTCATTAATGGATGGTTGAGACTTGAGATGACCCCGAGTTCAATGAAATGTCTATGTTATCTCTTTCAATATGAAGAAGGCAAAGGCCATGAATCAGATCAACCGATCATGATCCAAATCCACACCAGAGTTTGATCATTGCTACGATTTCTCTACTCAGTAACCTAGGATGACAGCCACAGAGGTTGTAGTAAATGATACAGGTAGTTTTAGCAACTTCAGCTGTTAAGTGTTCACATACTTGTTCTGGTGTTTTTTCCCTCCCTGAATTTTTGTGCCACTCTTATCCTTTCATTGAATTTAGTATGACTGTTCGTTTGCATAATGAGAAGGCATGCAGTATTGATTTGATAATGGGAAAATTGCAAGTGCCCAAGCCAACCCAATTTGTCTCTTGCTTTCTTCACAGGGTCCCATGCAAAATCAAGTCCATTTACTAGTTCCTCCCTTTGGCTGTGGTCCAAGCATCTATCCTATCTTGCCCAAAACCTTAAAGGTATGAGCCATATCAATTGAGCATGGCCCATGCCAACTCACTTCAACTTTTGGTGGGTACTGTTTTTTAAATAGCTGCAAGTTGAGAGCATGCACTTTTTTTAATATAATATCAAGTTGTTTAGCCACAAGGGTTCTTATAATTTGTAACAATGAGTAGTCAATCAAGAAATAAATATTTGCAATGCCAGGGACATGTGCATCAGAGGGCATGGGTTTGATACTTGCCATGTGATGAGAAGTCGGTAGGAATCACAGTCACTGATCATGATCTGTGGTGTCTTTAATGTCAATAGGGAAGTCCTCACTATTGTGAGAAGGGGAAGAATGGGGTACCACTACCCCCACACCCATTATATCAAGGTTTTTTTTCTTTCCACATTCAGAGCAGGATCCACTCAAGAATCATTGAGTGAAAACAGCTTCCTTGGCAATGGCTTGTATCTTCTCCCATATCCCACTTTTCAATCCCCATACCATTTTCCATTATTATTGTTATTTCCAAAAAATTTTCTTGATACCATTGGTAGTATACATTCTCAAAATATTGCAAAGATGCCAATATCCCCACATTACAATTTCCTTTTTCTCATAGTCATTTCCACTCACATAATGTTCACCAGTCTATTCTTTACTTGGCTGTTAACCTTTCACATATGACACCCACATGTATAAATTTCTCTTTTTCAAATGAAGGCTGCACATAAATAGCACAGTTAATGCCCCATTCATGTCCTCTTCAGCCTTCAATTGCACAACCACCAGAAACTTTCTTCCATGGAGAGCTAGCTACATGAGTTCCTTACAGAAGCTGTAAGTTTGGTTATTTTGTCCTTAATTATACGCTGGCCCTTCATGGATTTAATGTAGCATTCATCCCTGTCTGTTGGTCACAAAATATTTTAATCGGATTCTCTTTGTCAGAGGCCAGGATTTGCCCCCACGTCACTCACTGATCAGAGAAAGTTGTGTGATTGGGAAAAGAAAGCCCATGTCCATCAACCTTTATTTCAGAATATTGAAGAAAGAAACACTTGATCACTATCTTACATTTGGTAATCAGAATTTTTCAGGCACCCAACAAACGGTAAATAGTAATAGAGAACGGTACATCGACAACCCTTGCAGGTATCGTTGTGCAGGCTGCTAGAAGATAGCATCCGATAGCTCCATCAGGCCCTCCCCCTGGCCCGTGCCCTCATCCAGAAGCCATTTCTCCAATACGAAAAGCGGCGGCTGGTGGCTTTCCGATCCCCGGCACGCTTCAGACTCAGAAGACGACTTCTCCCAGCCTATGCAGGCCACATTGTCGAACGTAAGAAGCGGCTCGAGCCCTTCTTGAGGCAATGTGTTGTTGTTGAAGGCAACTCTAGTTCCTTCTTCTTGTTGCTCTTGTTCTTGCTTTACGACAGCGCTAGGAGTGGCGGCCGTTTTTGGGGAGGATCTCATCCAGCCTTCTAGGAGTCTAGATATGTTCTCGGTGCTCGAGGCATACGTCGACGAGGGGCCGTGAGAGAACATGGGCAGCATCAATGGATGCTGCATGCCGGTTGCATGCAGGAGTACTCCCGTATCACTGCTGCAGCCTCTGGGTGCAAGCTCATGATGACGGTGGCGGTGGCCGCTAGAGGCCGAATCAGTCACGTAGCCGTCAGCCGCCAGCTGATGCCTCTTGATCTTCTTCTTGAGGTGAGTGTTCCAGTAGTTCTTGATGTCATTGTCTGTTCTCTGAGGGAGGTAGGACGCTATGGCCGCCCACCTACGTACACACACACAGACAGAGACAAATATGGGAATGAGTCGAGGATTGATTGATGCTGCAGCCTTGCGCCCAAAAGGACAAAAAACATTAGACGAGCTATACCTGTTGCCCAGCAGGGCTTGGAGATGGACGATCATCCCTTCCTCGTGGGGGGTGAAGTTCCCGCGCTTGATCCCGGGCCTGAGATAGTTCGTCCATCGCAGCCTGCAACTCTTGCTGCATCTCATCAGTCCTGCCATTAAACTTCGTTAGCAACTTGGTATTCAAAATTCAAATCAGGAGAATTCCGGAGGAAGAGGAAAAAAACATTTAATATAATGTTACCGGTGTTGGTCGGCACAGATCTCCAGCTCCCAGGGCCATGTTCTTGAATGTAGGAGACGAGGATGATGTCCTCCTCTGGAGTCCAAGGGCCCTTCTTGATGCCAACCTTGTCACAGCATGGAGGCCTTCCCATGGCTTGACCTTTCTCTTTCTTCGGTTTTCTTTTCCAGTGTCCACCTGCAAGTGTCTCATGAGACATGTGAGTGTTTATATAGATGAGGACATGAAGAAGGGAAGCTCTTCACACACACACACACACTATCATCTACCTCTCTGACTCATTTGCTACTTTTCTTTTAAAAAAAAGTCAGCTGAGAGCCCCCGCTTCCCCCTTTCTCTTTTTGTTTTCTTTGGTGTCACATGAATCCCCTATAGACCTTCACATAAAGTTGGAAGCGTCCACTAGGGGTGGCAAAAATGAGCCCGACCCGAACCCGGTCTCCTTAACCGGATATGAGTATGGGCCAATCCGGATCAAGTAGGGTTCGGGTTGACTTTGACCTGTCAACCCGAATGACCCGAATTCGACCCGGTTTACTTTCTATATATATATAAAAATTTAAATGATAACTTCGACATGTAATTGCAAGGGGAGTTGTGCTTATACGGTTTGAATTGTTACACTCTTCTTTAAGAGGTCTTTGATTTAATTTCATTTACATACAACTTTTTAGTTACTTTTATTAATTTCGTTAATAAGTAATAAAATTGTAAAGTTAATTATACTTTTCCACTGTCATCAGTGAGTTCTAAGCGATGAGCTACTGGCAATTATGCAATTCTTAATAAATTGACGGCGACTCTTAATAAATAGCCGGACATCGAAAAAGCAGTTGAGTGTAATTCAAATCTTAACCCGATGGGTGAACCCGAACCGGGTATTTTCCGGTTCACCCGAACCCGACCCGACTTCAATCCAAGTCGGGTTAGGGTTTACCCCTATCCGGTTCAGATCAAATCGGACCGGACCCGACTTCAATCCGGGTCGGGTTGGGGTTTACCCCTATCCGGGTCGGATCAAATCTGACCCGACCCGAACCCCACTGACCCCGTTTGCCACTACTAGCGTCCACGGTAATTGATCTCAGCAAAACGCGGAGTCATAACCTATCTCATATTAAATGCTTGGTTAGCTACGTTTGCTATCATGACAACAATTGTGTAACTGGAATTTGTGGCCTAGGTTGCATCATGGAATTGAAGTCTTCAGTAAACAGTCCCACTTATTAATCTCACTATGCATCCTCGATTCCTCATGTGCATACCGTAGATACGTTTATATGTAATGTATTTTTTTTGTACGCAGAAAACAATTAAATGCATGTTTTGCTTACTGATCATGTGCATTTCGGCTGATAATTTTGTATCATATAATGCCACCTCACAGGAGCACATATGATGGACAAAGTTTTATTTGGTACACTAATTATACTTGCATGTTTGCATCCATACGTCATGGCAAACAAGGCTTTTAGATATGAATGTATTTTCTGTTCTATGCATGTATAAATGACAGTTCTCTAACTAAATAGTATCATATACTCTCATGAGCTTTTGGATGATATTAATATAGGAATTCACTTACCAATTAGTGAAATCTACTGGTTGTGATGAAATAAACATGACTGCAATAATCAGAATGAAAAACAAAGGAATTACTTGGTCTTTCAGCGGAAAAGCAGAAACATGCATGCATGATGCATGCCCTTTGTTGCACATAAAAGTTAATCGAAAATAGACTGGCTATTGATTAGCATCCTCAAAATCTCGAGAAAAGGATGTTGATTTTACGAACGAAGTTCTCATGCTTCTGGACTTGCCCTGGATACTACACACCTGTATGGCTACGGTGTTGTAATATTCTTTGTTTCTGCTGAATGACAGCTGAAAGCAACATGAAATATGACCTGATGATTAGAAAACAGCGTTTCGTGCCATTGTTTTCTTACTCAATAATAGCAATCTATTTTAGGGCGTATGTTAGTTTGGATTACTTATGCCATTTGCATATTGATTTAGTGTATTAAAGGCTGAATTGATATTTTATCTACTGCTTAATTAGCCAACTCATTTATTGAGCAATCTCTAACTAACTTGTGCGATACTGTCGTCTAAATTAGTGGACAACTTGGATCCGACTTCACTAGAAACAAGTATTCTGAATTTAGAGAAGGTCCTAAGATTATTATTTTTAGGTTTCCTTAACTTTCTTTTCTTTTTCCTATAGCTAGCAACAAGCAATCAATTTTATACGTGGGTAACACAAATTTATAAGTTACACCAGCATCTTGATTATATATACTTTTTGAACACATCCCATTTATATGGTGACATTTGAGACTTACAAAGAAGAACGGTGTCTGAGGGAATGCAAACATAGTTTAAAAAGGGCATGACAACGTACGGACACGTTTCTCTTGTTGGATCATTAATCTAATGTTGGGCTCATATGTTAAATAATTATGTATTGCAAACTTCATATTAAGTTAATCCCAATTAAAAAGTGATCTGCTAAGATTTTGTGTAATTGGGCTTTAATGTTTCTAATAGGGTGTCAGCCTTTAATTTGTAGAGATTTAGTATATACTCTATTTTAATGATGGGATAAAATAGGATTCCTTATGTTAACATGATTCTTATCTATATAAAGTGGTCATGGTCCCTAAATCACACGAACAGAGTTTCTATTCTATTCTGATACTCAATATTGACAGATATAAAGCGTCAAAAATAGTAAAAGAATTCTCTTAGAAGATCCGTGTTGATCTGGATGGCCAACCACACAAATCTAAGGAATCATTCATCATGGATTCAGGTACGCTTCTGCATAATTTTTTCAGTATATTCTCATTGATTTAATATGAATGTTCCTGTTATTATGGTGACGGGTTTCGTCATAATTAAAAATTTGGATTTATCCCCAACAATTGGTATCAGAACATTATCACATTGCATTATTGAGATTTAATTTCAGAATAATTTTTGGAATTGAAAATATTTCAGAATTAATTTTTTTATTTAAGCTTGGTAATTTTCTTATTTTTTGGAAAATAAATAAAGGTTGAAGGCGACGTGATTCAATTGAAACATTGCATATTTAACCCCTAATTTTATTGTATCTCCATGTTTTTTCATGATTAATTGAGCTCTATATTATACATTTCTTGGGCATTCAATTCATTTTAGAGATCAATACATTTTATGGAATTTTATGGAATTTTATGAGATTTTTGTGATGCCTCAATTTCTGGTTAAAAAATTGGAGATAGACTGTCCACACATAGTCAGACGGCTGAAAGTATGCATCCAGCTAGCTGGAGAGAATTGATACTCTGATATGCAGATTCAGCTCTTCCAGCCATCTGATGCACATAATCCAGTCGCCTGATACGCAGAATTCATACTTTGACCCTTCAACACCAGGCGCTTGACCCTTCAACATCAGGCGCCTGACCCTTCAACATCAAGCACCTGAACGACGTTCATAAGTCGTCTAGGGTAGTGGGCATAATTATTTTCAACTCTCTGGAATTGTGTACCGACTGCATCAGCCATCTGATGCACGTGTCTCAGACGAATGGGCCACTAGTTAGACGCCTGACAATCTAACTTCAGATGGCTGACGGCCCAATCTAGCTTTGGAATGATTCCCCTCGTCCAGTTTTTTTCCTACACGACCCAAACCTACATCTAGGGAATTTGACTTAATGACCCTTGATCTTAGATCAAAGGGTAGAGATTAGTTAGGAGTTTGGGAGCTATGAATATTCCTCTTTCATTAAGATTGGGGATTATCTTTTAATCTAGGGTTTAGCTTAGAGGGGAGATACATGAGATGATGGGAAGATTGGTGTAGAGGCTTTGTAAAAAAAGTTGTTTGGCGACAAAATTCTAAAACTTCCATCTTTATTTGATGTTTTTGCCATTGTATTGGATTAAGATATTGATGATTTTTGTAACGAAAGTTGTTGTCTTCATCATTATGTTTGGCTAAAATATTGTGTTGTGGGATGTGGTATAATTAAGGATGACATTTAGTAGTGAATTAGTTTTTATGTACTAAATTTATTGTTTATATTGCTCAAATTAATAATAGATTTCTATGTTAGCCCTCTCTTGTATTGATCCAAAATATTATATTTGAGATACTGATCATCTTAAAAGGATCTATCACCATCACAACAATGAAATCTATCATTTGTGTAATTAACCATTTCGCTATTGTGCTTAACCCCCAAAAGGAAACATCAGATGATGCTTGCCCGAAAGGTTCATCATTGAGTTATACGTTGTAAACTTCTATTATCGATTTCCCTATTTACGTTCTCCTTGTACTCAATTGAATTTGGGTCAATTGTGATAGCTGAAACACTCTTCCAAACGTTCAACCACCCACCAAAAGTGATAGTTCCCTCACTAATTATTTTCTTTTATTGAATTTAGTTGTGATTATTGCTACAGATCTCTATGTGGATGCGACTCCAGACTCACCAGATCTTTATTACTACTTAACCTCACGCACTTGGAAGTTGCAATATTTAGAGGCAAATAAGTTTTTGGCACTGTTGCTGGGGAGACGGTTTGCTTTATTACAACTGTTAGGGTTGAATTGCTGTTGATATTTGTTGGCATTAGTAGCACTATATCTGGAGAGCTCAGTTTGTGGAGTCTGGATTGTTTTTGAGCAGTTTGAGCAAAATGTTGAACATTATGTTGAACGACATTATGTTCAACATTCGGATCTGGAATAATTGTTCGTATTCAGAAACGTTGCTTTGGTCTACAAATGTGTCATGGTGATCTCAGATCTGATTTGTTACCTAGAATATCGGGGATTCATGTATATGGTTGTGGTATACCTGCATGAGAGATATTTGGAAAGCCCTTCCTAAATCGGTTGCTAAATTGAAGGGTTGTTGGGTTGAAATAGAAAGTGAATATCTCGCAGATTTGTTAGTTGGGAAGATTGATTGCTGTTGATTGCTGCAGATCTATTCTGGTATCTTCAACCTATTCTGGTATATTCTATTGGAAATATATTTGGAAGCTATTATTCTATCGGTTTTATTGTTGATTCGGTTGGAGAGAATCTCACCTGCAAATCTGTTTAATGCTAGAGGATTTTGCAGAACCTATTGCCCGAATCGGTTTTGATTTTTTGCGAGCTGCCGTATCTGCACTTATTGTTGAAGTTTCCTTCCGTAATCAAGCGCTAGCGGAGGATATATTGGTGGTGCGGTTTTTCGGCTAGGGTACGACTTTTGACGAAAGTTTTGAAGAACTCCGGGAGGAGGCCGACGGCTACGCACGTAGGATCAAGGGAGTTGATCTAGTCGGTTGTGCAAGGGGAGCTTGCGGGCAAGGGGAGCTTGCCGAGAATACTCCATGGGTTGGTAGAGACCACCCATCACGGTTTGTATTGAGGGGGAGGTTGTTCCTCCTAATAGAATCGCGATAATTAGTGATTGTACTCATTGATTATTTTAGTGGAGTATTCTGATTTTCTGGGCGTGGCCCCGCAGATGTAGGTGTACGCACCGAACTGCGTTACCAAGTCTCTTGTGTCACCTTGGTGTTTATGTTTCATCTTTGTGTTTTATTTGTCGTGCTTAAGTACTGAACTTTCAATTGGTATCAGAGCAGGTCACCCGTGTTTCTTTGTTAACAAAGAAGGTGTGATCTTGGATTTCAGTACTTGAATCATGGCTACACGTGAAGGTGCCTCCGTTGTTCGTCCTCCATTGCTCATTGGTGCAAATTACACTTACTGGAAGTCTCGGATGCGTGTAGTCATTAAGTCCATTGATGAGAAGGCCTGGATCGCTGTCAGTGAAGGATGGACACCGCCAACCGAAATCAACGAAGATGGCGAAGAACACCTCAAGTCCGCTAGAGACTGGAGTCGGATTGAAGAACATGCGGCCTTGTGCAATTCTAAAGCAATTAATGCTATTTTTTCCGCTGTCGACGAAGAGCAATTCAAATTAATCTCTACGTGTGAGTATGCAAAGGAAGCGTGGGATATACTACAGAATATTCATGAATGAACCAGTACGGTAAGAGCATCTAAACTTCAAATGCTCGCATCTCAATTTGAAAATCTCAGGATGAATGATGATGAGACTGTGGCTGAGTTCAATGGGAGACTGCGTGATATATCTAATCAGGCATTTCAATTGGGGAAGAAGTACTCTCAAAAGAAGTTGGTTGAAAAAACTTTGAGATCCCTACCCGATAAGTTCTCTGCGAAGATTGCGGCCATTGAAGAAGTGAGAAACACATCCACCTTGAGATTGGATGAACTCATGGGATCTCTTCAAACATATGAAATGAATCTGAAGCCGAACCACAGGGATAAAGGGGTGGCTCTAAAGGTTGAAGTCAGTAAAACATCTAAGCTTGAAAATGACTCGGATATTGATGATGACATTGATCTGCTGACTAAGAATTTCAACAGAATGATGCGGAAGATAAGTAACAAGGGACAGAATTACAGATCTGCCAACAAGGAATCAAGACCGTATCTTCCTACTGCTGGAAAGGCAACCAGTCATTCCGCACAGAATTATGAGCCAAAGAGTAAGGGTAAAGGAATACAGTGCAGGGAGTGCGAAGGTTTCGGTCACATACAGGCCGAATGTGCTAATACCATCAAGAAGAAAAAGGGGGAATCATTAGCTAGTACCTGGAGTGATGAAGATTCTGAAGGAAGTTCTGGAAATGAAGACAACACCAGCAACTATGTATCTTTTCCGGCTATTCTTGATGATCAATCTGATAGGTACACCCCTAGCTGTGTTGGTCTTAATGTTGCGACAGCTAGTACAACATTGGAGAACAAAACTGCAAATGTCAGACAGAATGTTGCAACATTATGTTCAACATCATGTTCAACATCTACAATCGAATCAGATTTTGAAGCTGACAGCGATGAGGAAGTTAGTGACAATGATATCCGTACAGCATACCCGATGATGTTTGAGAAATGGATGCAAATCTGCAATATCAACAACGTCCTGAAGGAGGAGAATAATAGACTGAAGAAAGAGAAGGAGGAGGTCCAAACCGAATGTCTGAAAGCTGAGGGAAACTGTAGAGAATTGGAAAGAAACTTCAGAAATGTTCTTCTCATGGCAGAGAAAGCTGAATGCACTTTGGAGAAGTGGAATTCTGGAAAAGCAAAGCTGGATGATATCTTAAACATGGGTAAGATTCAGGAGATCGCACCGGAGTGGGATACAATAGAGGAGCTTTTGATGATGTGTCTGCTGAAAGAAGAAGTCAAGTTAGCAAAGAACTTGAAAGAATGGGTCAGCACAAGGACCATGATCAGAAGAAGAGGCAGATTAGAGGTATTAAAGGTGCTCGTTCTGTATGCAGTTACTGCAAGTTCTTAGGCCATACTGAGATAAACTGCTACAGTCGCATGCGACATTGGTCAGAAGGAAGAAATGTTAGACATCCTGATATGAAGATGAAGAAGCAATGGGTCAAGAAGTCTGAATTATACAGCAAGAATATTGCAGCTTCAGAAAAAACAGTTCATGTTGTGACTAATGTTGTAACATTAGATACAACACAGAACAATGTTGCTGCAGATGTTATGACACCAGACTCGACATCTCCCTTCGACAATCACTGTGAGCAACCTGCGCCAAAGTCTCATGAATCTTCCTCCAAGATTATCAGAGTGCTATCTCGTCGCTTTGCTCACTGCTCTTCCTCCACCGGTGCCATTGGATCTTCTCCTGTACCCTCTCCTACTCAGCAATCCACCTCTATTTCATCTTCTGCGGCCTCATCATCTAGACCGGTTGACTTCCCTAAAGTTCGTTCACTTCTTAGCCGGTTCCATCGCATCCACGTCTCTAAATTTTGACATGCAGACCACCGAAGATCCTTTGTCAACACCGTCGATGTTTTGAATTCTCCATCTACTTTTCGGCCCCTCAGAACTCGACTTCTACCCTGGACATCATTTCATTCGTCACCATACTGTCAGATGTGAGGTATTATGTTCTTTCTCTTATTCCGCTGTGCTTGAGATTTTATTTGCTATTAAGAGAGACAGAGGAGCCTCTAGATGTGCCTCGGTTGAGTTTTTCTTCTGAATTTTCTTTTGGAGTTGTGAGGCTAGCTGAAAGGGGGAGAATGTGGCTGTATTTTTTGAGGTAATCACTGCTCGGGTTGCTCTAGCAAGGGGGAGAATGTGTTTTGGATTATTGTGGCTCAAAGGGGGAGAATGTGTTTTGGATTATTGTGGCTCAAAGGGGGAGAATGTGTGCTTGGTTGTCGCTTGCTTTGGTTTGTGCCACATAATGCCAAAGGGGGAGATTGTTAGGGTTGAATTGCTGTTGATATTTGTTGGCATTAGTGGCACTATATCTGGAGAGCTCAGTTTGTGGAGTCTGGATTGTTTTTGAGCAGTTTGAGCAAAATGTTGAACATTATGTTGAACGACATTATGTTCAACATTTGGATCTGGAATAATTGTTCGTATTCAGAAACGTTGCTTTGGTCTACAAATGTGTCATGGTGATCTCAGATCTGATTTGTTACCTAGAATATCGGGGATTCCTGTATATGGTTGTGGTATACCTGCATGAGAGATATTTGGAAAGCCCTTCCTAAATCGGTTGCTAAATTGAAGGGTTGTTGGGTTGAAATAGAAAGTGAATATCTCGCAGATTTGTTAGTTGGGAAGATTGATTGCTGTTGATTGCTGCAGATCTATTCTGGTATCTTCAATCTATTCTGGTATATTCTATTGGAAATATATTTGGAAGCTATTATTCTATCGGTTTTATTGTTGATTCGGTTGGAGAGAATCTCGCCTGCAAATCTGTTTAATGCTAGAGGATTTTGCGGAACCTATTGCCCGAATCGGTTTTGATTTTTTGCGGGCTGCCGTATTTGCACTTATTGTTGAAGTTTCCTTCCGTAATCAAGCGCTAGCGGAGGATATATTGGTGGTGCGGTTTTTCGGCTAGGGTACGACTTTTGACGAAAGTTTTGAAGAACTCCGGGAGGAGGCCGACGGCTACGCACGTAGGATCAAGGGAGTTGATCTAGTCGGTTGTGCAAGGGGAGCTTGCGGACAAGGGGAGCTTGCCGAGAATACTCCATGGGTTGGTAGAGACCACCCATCACGGTTTGTATTGAGGGGGAGGTTGTTCCTCCTAATAGAATCGCGATAATTAGTGATTGTACTCATTGATTATTTTAGTGGAGTATTCTGATTTTCTGGACGTGGCCCCGCAGATGTAGGTGTGCGCACCGAACTGCGTTACCAAGTCTCTTGTGTCACCTTGGTGTTTATGTTTCATCTTTGTGTTTTATTTGTCGTGCTTAAGTACTGAACTTTCAACAACTTTGATTCATTAAGAGTAATTTTGGTGAGATCTTTTCACTCTATGTGCATAGCTTTTTGTTTATACATTTTGTTTTATTTTTGCATAGTAATATTTTATAGCTTAGAGAAATTAGAGTAACTTTGGAAAGAATCATCCTTGTGTGTAAATTTGTTTATGTGGCTTAGGACTCATATGACACATTAATTAATTAGAAACATTGAGATGGCCAAAATTTCCAATCCCTGTGGCATAAATGGCGGTAATGATCATAATATTGATATATGCTCACAAAATGGATCTGGATCATCTTATACCTACTAGGTCTATCAAGGCATCCTGCTTTTTCCTACCCACTGATGCAAATATTTTTAATTTTAAACCGGGGGTGATTCAACTCTTACCCACAGTGTGATGACCCATATTCACCAGTACTTATTTTCTACGTATTTTCTTAAATTGAAAGTATTTTATAGTGGTTGATTAGGAGTTTTATATCAAAATGATTTCAAAATCATTTATAAAAAAATATTTTGTAGAACCAATATAGTTATAGCCTATTTTAGAGTTTACGAGTACCATCCTAAACCTCTAAATTATTTATAATTATTTAAACTTGATTATTAACGATACAGCCGTAACAATTATTTTTCTATATAAACGTTATCAAAATGATCTCAAACTTCTGTCATGAGCTTCTACGACTATTTAGTGCTCCCCATATTAATTTCATAATTTTCTGAAGTCAAATCAATAGAGAACCTGCAAACCCGCATACTAAACATTTTGGCCCAAAACTCGTATCTACGTAGCTCAAACTACGAAATGGATCTCGTAGTCATGATCCTCGTGACGATACGAATCCGTGGCTATGTTTTCGTAATTTTTCGGAGTCATATGTAATTTTTGGGTATTTTTACATTTTTCTCCCTAATCACCCTTACTAATCACTTTTTACTATAACTAATTACTATTTCTTTTAACCCTAATTACCCCCACCAACCCCTAATTGTGGCAGCCCATGTGCTAAACCGACAACTTTTAGGAAAGTTAGTCAAAAGATAACTTTTTATTAAAAGCTATTGACTAAACATTAATTACAATCATAGTTTACTAATTCTTAATAGCCTATTTAATCCTCTCCCTAATCCTTCTCCCTCACACTAATATAACCCAAGCAACTCGAAAAGGCCCGAACCCAACCTAGGGCGAACTCTCATCTCCCTCACTCCGATCCAAGCCCAGGCAAAACCTGCAACACTCGCTCCCTCCACCTCTCCCTCACTCACGCACGAAACCCAACCCCTTCCACTTCTTAGTTGACCACCTCACTCTGACCACCGTTGTGAAGCAGCGCCGCCACTCACCTCTAAGAGCACCAGAGCTCCGCTCTCCCCACGTCAGATTGCCGCCCTTCCCCTTCTTCGACGAAGCACCCCCGTCGCCGTCAGCTACTGCACTGCCACCGGAGAACCGCCTCCATCTGCGCCCAGGACCCGCACGGCAAGCTCGCCGTCGACAGAAGCAGTCCGCCCGCACTACTCCTCCGCCTCTCCCACCGTCGAGCCCCACGAAGCCGCCACCGCTTGGGTTCCGCCCTCCGACGCTTGACCCTCCTCCTCCGAGCCGCAAGCCTCCCAAGCCCGAAGCACCCCCCATCAACGACGAGAGCTCTGACGAGTCTCCCGCTCCTTGCCGCTGCCCACGTCACTGCCGTGCCCCCGCCTTCGCCCTTGCTCCGACGTCCTCCCGACGACACGAAGACACCTCCCGCTGCTCGGCATGTGTCGAAGGTGAGAAGAAAACGTAGGTTTTAATTATAAATACTAAAATACGTATGGAAATACGTATAATAATACGTATAGAAATACATACATAAATAGATTGATCGTAATTAATTGATATTAAATCGTACAGGCCTCAGAAAAATACGAGACCAGTCCCAAAAAATCAGAAACAATGAAACAAACTCATTAGGGGTGGCAATTCGGGCCGGCCCGGTCTTATCGGGCCGTGCCGGCCCGGTCTTATCGGGCCGTGCCGGCCCGGCCCGGTTTTCTTAAAGGACTGCGCCGACCCGGCCCGATAAGACTTCGGGCCATTCCGGAGAGGCCCGGGCACGGTCCGATAAAAATTCGGGCCGCCCGGCCCGGTCCGATAGGGTTGAATGAATTATGTATTATGACAATATTTTATCATATTTTTAAACAAAAACTTGTCGCATATGCTTAAAGATGCATCGAAATGGAGCACGAAAGAAGAGGATTAAGTGGTTTGCATAAGGTGATGTGTCCTACATTGTTTTCATTTATTTGGCAAGATGAAGTAACATGTTTGGTGGTTCTTTATCTCTTCTCGGAAACTGAGATCGACCTCCAAGATCCGAAGACATCAAAGTTGACGCTGTCGGGGAGTTGTTAAAATTTATGATATTTGGACCTTGATCTGATAAAATTCATGACATTGGACTCAACACCATAAATGAATGCCCATTACTGAAATCCGCTTTAGATCAGTGTGTGGTCAAATTGAAGTGGGGCGATCAAATCTTTTCGTGCCGTGCCGTGCCGCCCATGGGCTGAAAAGCTTGGCCCGGGTCCGGCCCAAAAATGAACCGGGCCGGGCCGGCCCGGCCCGATAAGGATTTCGGGCCAAAATTGTTGGCCCAAGCACGGTCTTATCGTGCCGGGCCCGTGCCGGGCTATCGTGCCGAGCCGAAAATTGCCACCCCTAAAACTCATTGGCTCTAGTTTCATCGCCAAAAGGCAAGTGTAATTCTCACAGTAAATTTTCAAAGGCAAAACTTAAATAAGCTAAATTCCTTTTAAAATTTGTATCTTGTGATTTTCATGTACACTGACGAACGAGAAAAAAATATGTTGTAGTACTAGTAAATACGATCATTTTGACCTCTTGTTGGAAGAATTCTGACGTACGGTTTGCTCTAAAAAATTCTTTAAAGATATGTTCTAAAAATAACTTCTTGATTTAAAAATTGTTTTTGGCCATTTTAAATTGTTGAAAATTGCTTAAAAATTATTTAACAATCTTGAAAAATAGCTATTAGCCTTAGAAAATATTTTAAGCTAATTTAAACCCATTTGTTTAGTTGAAATCATTTCTTGCTCATTTTCTTATCTATTTAAGTAATTTTTACGTTTTCGTTTAATTGCTAAATCAAGTTGTGAAATCATGAACTTTTGTGAAACTATTGTACGGATTATTGAAACATCAAGACTGAATTGACTGAATGGAAGATGGAACTTCAACAATACTGAATGGAAGATGGAACTTCAACAGTAATGAATGGAAGATGGAACTTTAATATAATGAAAGATGGAATTTCAACAATAAATAGATAGTACACGTTCTCTTGACCCGACACTTGACTTGACTTGGGATTGGGGTAGTATATGATCACAAGTTTTACAGAGTGGCTGGATGCGTCCATACTAAATTACCTCCAACACATTACGAGGGTTAGATCCTTGACCGTTGCCATATCGGGACAGTGGGTATCGCCTCGGAGTTGCTCCCATCGCAGGATGCATCTTGGTTATCTCTAGTACTCTTGGACATGGACTTATCACTATGATAGACTGGCTATTGATTATTGTTCAACGACCAACTTACATCCGGCATTGTCCGACACGCCTATGGAGTTAGTCTCTTCTGCAAATCTGGGACATGCCTCACATCGGCAAGTGTACGCACAATGCCGTCATGCATCTTTATCCGAATGGTTCCAATATACGCAGTTCTACACACGGCATTGTTCCCCATAAGGATTGAGCATCCATCTTGCTTGGAACAGTATGTCACGAACCAACTCCTATGAGGAGTCATATGATATGAGCATCCACTGTCCATGAGCCATGCCATTTGGCATCACCTACAATCCCTGCAGCAAAAATCTCGGTATCTCTACCTTCATCAGGAACCAACTCACCATCAATCCCTAAAGATGTCGAACCGGAATCCTTCTCGGTTTCCTTTCCTTTCTTCCTATTCTTGATAGGACAATGGTTCGAATAATGACCCTTCTTGTGGCAATTGTAGCATGTGATGTTCGCAAACCTATCCTGTGAGTGTCTCAACTTGGAGTGGTCATTATTCTTCCTGAAGCCTCCTCTCCTTTCCTGTCGACCCCTCACATGCAATACCTCTTCGCGGTTACTCACATGATCTCTACCTTGAACCTTGCCACATAGTTGCTCCGTGTGAAGCGCCGCCTTCACCTCTTCCACGGTGAGAGTAGTCCAGTTGTAAATGATCGACCGAAAAAACTGATTATACTCTTCAGGCAATAAGCACAACAAGATAACCGCTTGCTGCTCATCTTCAATCTTCACATCCATACCACGCAACTCTAGCACAATCCTGTTCAATTCATCCATGTGATCCTTCACCGCTGATCCAGACTTCATCTTGAGAGTATACAGCTGCTGAAGCAAATATAGGCGACTCGTGAAGGATTTCTTCATATAGAGTCCCTCAAGCTTCTTCCACATATTAGATGCTGTCGTCTCATCCAGGACTTCCCTCAAAACATTATCTGATAAAGACAACTAAATCGCGCTGTACGCTTTCCTCTCCATCTCCGCCTTAGCGGATGCAGTCACATCCTTATCGATATTCGAGACATCGAATACGATCTGGTAACACCCTGTCTGCATAAGAACATTCTTCATCTTCGTCTGCCAGATCCGAAAATCATTCCGGCCGGTGAACTTCTCAATGTTCAATGTTGCCAAAGACACCATCTTTTCTTCGCCACTAACTTCCTTTGCAATAAAACCACAAGCTCTGATACCAATTGTTGGGGGTGAAAACCGAAACGCCTTGAGATCAATACGGAAACCAACCCTAATAAACTGATCAGGAATATAGAGCTAGCAAAAATCTAATCCAATGACCAAACAAAATTCCCAATTGACCTTGCAATAGAAAGTAGCAAATGAATCACATTAACAAATCAATCAATCGCAGACACAAGAGAATTTACCCTGGTTCGATTGTAAACAACCTACGTCCAGCAATCCATTCCGAAACGATTTCACTAGTAGAGAGATCCAAACGATTAGGGTTACAAAACGCTCCCTCACGCGTGAGTAATAACTTGTCAACGGAACAAGCCCTCACGAATCCACTCAAGAGGAAGAAATCAATGGAAGAAGAAGAGAAGGAAAAACCAAACCTTTCTCTCAAGAACACAAACCCTAAAACTCTCTCCAATCGCCAATGGAGTAGCAATAGGCTCTCTAAAACTCAATGGAGGCTTGACCTAATCTAAAAAAAATAGTTAGGTTTAAATACAAACCCAAAACAAACCCAGAAAACCCAAGTGAAACGTCGGTTTTCGGGTTATCCCCGCGCGCTGATCGGACCGAGTCGGCTGTCAGCTCGACCTGCTCGGTCGAGCTGACATGTCCTAGAAACTGCGCTGGTGGAGTCGATTCGACTCGATTGAGTAGCCTAGCTACTCGGCCCGAGTGTCAGTAGCCCTCTTCAAACGAAATCCCCTCGGGCTGCTCGGGCAAACTAAATCTTCAAGCTGCTCGGTCGAGTAGCCTCCTGCTCGACTGAGTAGGAGTCACCCGAGTCAAAGAGAAAACTTCCCCAAACTCTCTGCCTGCTCGGTTTGTCAGAGACTTCATGGTGCTTGGTCGAGGAGCTTGCTGCTCAACCGAGAAGCCTCCTACTCGACCGAGTCACCTGGGAAAAAAACGATCCACGAGATTTGAATCACAAAAAACAACACCGCGGATACCTGCTCGTTTGGGTACGGGTATGTGTAGACTTTTATACCCACGGGTATGGGTATTGGTACCCATGTTTTACCCATGAGTAAAACTGGACGAGTATGGATATTATATATCAATACACGTGGGTACCCTTATCAGGTCATTTTAATATTAATATATTATTCTTGTAGAGTAAAATACATATAAAACCCAATTACATATTTTATAAAAATAATAACTAAACTAATAATAACTAAAATAATATTCTTATAGAGTAAATTCAAAAAGCTTGTATTATAAATAATTTTTTACGGGTAACAGGTATGGATACCCAAACCCATCGGGTATATGGATATTCATACCCATACCCAGTGGGTACACAGGCACCCACGGGTATTTGTTTACCAGATGGGTATGGACATAGGTACAAAAATTTACCCATCACGGGTATGGGTACGGGTATGTATATGACTAAATTGAGCAGGTACGAGTATAGATAGTGCATATCCATGCCCGCACGTCTATTTTGCCATCTATAGGATCATAATGGAATTACCCTTGTGCCATTGTCTAATGTGGCGATGTGACATTGACACGTGGGACCAACATGCCACCTAGGATATTAGCAAGTCGAATATTTTCTAATTTCTAATATAGATATAAAATTTTGGGACATGTGTTGTATATGTGACATATGTCCTAAATTTTCCTAATTTCTGGGTAGAATTAGCGCCGAGCGCGGCTCGACGCTTCTGCCCAGCTGATTCTATTCTTTGTTGGCGTGTGTGTGCTCACACTTGTGTTACGTTCGAATTTGGTTTTTTAGCAGATGTTCGTTTATTCTAAACCCAAACCGAAAGATAAATATTTCATTTCGTGCTTTATAATTTCAAGTGTTTACTTGTTTAATATTTTATGTTTTATCGTCTAACTTAAGAGTCATCGTGGCGAGAACGGCCCTTCAGGACCAGATGCTGACAGAGAGGGCGATGGCGGGTGCAGTGGCGATGGCGGGCGAGGGGGCAATGTCATCTTGATGAGGGATAGCGGGCTTAGGGACGATTGTGGTGGCGAGTGTAGTGGGCGATGACGGGTGCTATGTCGGGAGATTGAGTTTTTTTTGTTTTTTTTACATTGTGGCCACGCAGGAGGATTTCTAATAATGTAATATGAATACATTTATTTGTATTGGTGTGCATTTAGATTATATTAGTTTCATATATTTCTATTTGTGAATTATATATGTGGATTTATTTTGTTGTAAATATGTACTTTTTGATATGTTTGTTACTAATTTATATCATTACATGCAGGGATTTATGCTATTTTTTTAAAAAAACTTTTTTAAATATTGGCCACGGACAAATCCTAGCCCTCAACCCTTCACAACAGTGTTTTTGTTGTGAGTGAGGGAGGCTTTTGGCCTCCCCACTACTTTATCTCTCCATTACTCCCCACTTATTGGAGTAATGGGGACCTTTGGCTTCCATGACTCTTGATATACCATATGATATTATAAATATAGCACCAAGGCACTTTGCCGTGGTTACTCTTTCTTCTACAAATTCCAACACGTTATCAGCACCTCAGCTCTTAATTCTTTGAGCTTTTCCCCCCTGTATCCCCTCAAATTTAACCCCATACGTGCGAAGGAATCTATTTGTTTCGGCTTGCGGCAAACCGTTGCGGTGATTTTTTTTGGCGTATTGGGAGCGGGATAACGATCTACAGATTTTTCTTATTACGATCGTCCCTAGATCTTTGATCTAGAGGTAAACTTATCGATCCTGTAGATAATTACAAACAAATATTCTGCTATGATTTTACAACAGCTTTTTCTTTGGGCTTGTTTCAATCTGCAATATTTCTGATTAATACTCACTAAAAAGCAAAAAAATAAAAAATAAAAAATAAAACAACCCCTTCAGCTCCCCCCCGAAGGGGGGCTCTGTGTCCGATCGCTCGATCCCCCCGTCGCGGGGGGGGGGGGGGGGGGGGGGGGGGGGGCTCTGTCGATCCGCCCCCCTCGTCGGGGGGCCTCTGTCGCCGCGACGCCCCCCTCCCGATGGGGGGGGGGGTTCTGTGCG
Organism: Scilla litardierei; assembly: GCA_030789695.1. NCBI lineage: Eukaryota > Viridiplantae > Streptophyta > Magnoliopsida > Asparagales > Asparagaceae > Scilla > Scilla litardierei. The sequence goes on along the minus strand of CM061137.1, from coordinate 152,607,691 downwards.
ACCCCCCCGGCCGGGGGGCTCTGTTCGATGCCCCCGCCGGGGGGCTCTGTTCGAAGCCCCCCTCCCCACCGGGGGGGTTCTGTGCGACCCCCCCTCCCCCCCGACGGGGGGCGGGGGGGCTCTTTTCGGTGTCCGACGCCCCCCAGATCGGGGGGGCTCTGTCCTCTGACCCCCCCGACAGGGGGGTCCTCTGCGATCTGCCCCCCCCGAAGGGGGGTTCCCTGTGCGTCTGCCAAAGACGGGAGGGGGATCTGAGCCGTCGCCCCCGGACAGGGGGTGCTCTCTGAGCCGTCGCCGCTCCAATCGAACGACCACTCCGCTCCATCGAACGACCGCTCCGCTCCATTGCGCATGCCGCTCTGGATGTTTTACGTAGACAAGGGGAGAGGGGGGGGGGACACAATCTGTAAGATGAGGGGTTGGGAGCTTTTTGCATTCATTAACCCTAAAATTTGTTTTTTGGGCTTGTGATAAATTAAATTTTGCACATGGGCCTCCAGCCCAAATCTTAATAATAAATTAGTTTGGCTATTTATTGGTACAGAAGCCCAGTTAGTAACATTGCCTATTAAAATGAGTATTATTTTGCTTATGGGCCTGCAGCCCAAATCAGAGTAAAAATTAATTTTGTCTGTTTTAATTTGGGCCAGAAGCCCAGTTAATCATATCGAACATTAATATGATTATTATTTTGCTATCGGGCCTGCTGCCCGTCTTAGCCCACAGGACTTGCAGATTATGTTATTTAATCTGCTACCTTACAATTAATAAGTATCTTAAGCATTGGATAAAACATTTATTTAAGTTAAATTGGTTAAACGGATCCTGAGACCGCTCTGTCTTTAGTTACCTAACCTAAATATGAATGACGTTTCCCCGTGGTCCAACTAATCCTTTTAACTTAATTAAACTATTTTATCCAATAGTTGGGCTTGATGATTTTGGTAATGTCTGTGATACTGCGTTTTTATTATTTGCATGTTGCCTATATAACTGCGTGGATGTTTAAAGAAGTCAAAATGTGTTTTAGGGATCGGCCAATTTTTAGATACCCTTTTTATTATATTCCTTCTCTTTGTAATTTCTTTTTCTTTTCTGAGAGAATTTGTTGAGGAATTTATGTATAATGCCAAACACCGGTGTTACTACCTAGGAAGATGGAGGAGATTGCATATTCTGGGACCCAAATTGGGTTTCCAACTTGTATTTTTCTTTTTTCTCTTTATGGACTGTAATATGGACTTTGGACATTTTATGTTTTGGGTATCTGGCCGATCCCCGCATTTTTCTTATTTTATTTCTTCTAAGCATGATGTTTAATTATTAATACATGCTTATTTATATTGCATAGATTAAGATGGTGAAATTGACAAGCGTCGATTTTGAGGTTCTTGATGCAGCGGGAAAGAACTCTCTCAGCAGGCGAGTGGACATGAAGTTTCACTTGCGTTCGATGGCATTCTCCACTCGATTCTGGCCCTCGCAGTGGCCGAGACACCTGCTAGCGGTGCCCTTGAAGTGGCACAAGCATATAGCAGTTCTCCAACCGTTGTCTCTGACATAGATAAGGCGAAAGCCATTATCTATATCAGAAGACACATAGATCAGACCTTAAAGGCCGAATACTTAACAGTGGAAGACCCATTGGAGTTGTGGCATGCGCTGGAGGCACGTTATAAACATCAAATCGATGTAATATTACCACGTGCCAGTTATGAGTGGGAAAACATCAGACTTTAGGACTATAAGTCTGTTGCTGAGTATAACTATGTACTTCATAATATCACCTCACGCCTGAAGTTGTGTGGTGAAGAAGTGACTGAGCATCGCATGTTGGAAAAGACATTTACCTCGTTTCACGAGAAAGATGCAATCCTCATGCAACAGTATCGTGAACGCAACTTCACAAAGTTCTCTGATATGATTTCTTGCCTTCTTAGGGCAGAGCCGAATAGAGATTTACTACTTGCAACTCATAATTTGCGTCCTACTGGTACTGCTCATATCCCTGAAGCCCACCATGTTTCTCCCCAGAAGTGGAAAAATAAGAAGAAGGCTAGAAAGAACAAAGGAAAAGCTGTAATGAAGCCAACAAGAGGAGCACCTCCCCAGATCAACACCAACAACAAAGGGAAGAGAAACTTCACATGAAAGCGTAAGAAGACTGATGCAGTGTCAATTCCTAAAAAGAACTGGGAGGATAAATGCCATAAATGTGGCATGACTGGACATTGGTCCAGAAATTTCCGCACTCCTCGGCACCACCAGGATCTGTATCAGGCAAGCCAAAAGTCCTAGCCTGAAACAAACTTGGCGGTTGTTCAACCACTCACCAAGTTTACTGCCAAAGATTTTGAAAATGACGACATGCTCGATTGAGCCATATCTTATATCTATGCATTTAATATTTTGTAACTTCATCTGTAGTTTCATTTGAGAGCACTTTTATTTAAATGTCTGTTTTTCATTTACTTAAATAAACTCTCATTTTGCTTATATATAGATGAAGTATGAGTGCCTAGTGGACAGTGCCTCTACGCACACTATCCTTTGCGATCCATGCTATTTTAATAGCTTAAAAAAATATGACGGTCTCGTAATTACTATTTCGGGACTGTTCAGTAAATCGAAGGATCTGAGGAAGCAATCATATTGCTTCCAAATAACACAAGACTTAAAATAAAAAATGCATTATTTTCTCCAAAATCTAATAGAAATCTCTTATGTTTCAAAGATATTCGTTTTAACGGATATCACTTAGAAACTAGAGATGAAGAAAACATTGAATATATGTATGTGACTCGTCACAAAGATGGCCAGAAGTCCATCCACGAACGATTTAAGGGACTCCTGTCGGGTCTCTACCATACGTATATTCAACCAATAGAAGCCAATATGACTGAGCACCAGAAGTGCCTTTCATTGCCAGAGTTTTAACTCTGGCACAATAGACTTGGTCACCCTGGATCAGCTATGATGCGTCGCATTATCTCTGAATCCCGAGGACATAATTTGAAGAACATGAAGATTCTTCAAAAGGGTGAATTTCCATGCCGCCCTTGTTTTCAAGAAAAACTAATAACAAGACCCTCCCTCCTGAAAGTGGGATTAGAGTCTTCTGTCTTCCTAGAGAGAATTCATGGCGACATTTGCGGGCCTATTCACCCCGCAAGTGGCCCATTTCGGTATTTCATGGTACTGATTGATGCATCCACAAAATGGTCTTATGTGTGCCTATTGTCCACTCGCAACCTAGCTTTTCCAAAGCTATTAGCACAAATAATTAAGTTGCGGAATCATTTCAATTAAAATCATATCAAGAAATTACGTCTTGATAATGCGGGTGAATTCACTTCGCAAGTCTTCGAAGACTATTGCCAGGCAACAGGTATTGAAGTTGAACATCCTGTAGCTCATGTTCACACCCAGAATGGATTAGCAGAGTCTCTTATAAAGAGACTACAATGGATTGCACGTCCATTGCTCATGCAATCCCAGTTGCCTGTGGATGCTTGGGGGCATGCTATATTGCATGCCGCATCGCTGATTAGGATAAGGCCCTCTGGTGGCCATATATTATCCCCAATGCAGCTATCATATGTGCACCCCCAGATATCTCTCATTTGAGAGTGTTTGGTTGTGCGGTATATGTCCCAATAGCACCACCTCAGAGGACCAAAATGGGTCATCAGCGTCGTCTTGGTATCTATATTGGGTTTGATTCGCCCTCTATTATTAGATACCTGGAACCTCTTACGGGGGACGTATTTAAGGCACGTCTTGATGACTGTGAATTCGATGAGAAAAATTTTCCAAAACTGGGCACACAGTCTAAGAAGCCTGACGCTTCAAAGACCATTTCTTGGGACAATAAGTCTTTGTCTCTTTATGATCCGCGTACTAATCTGTGTGAAGATGAGATCCTGAAGATCCTTCACATTCAGAGCACAGTACACCTTTTACCAGATAAATTTACGGACAACCAGAAGATTGTTCGTTCACACGTCCCTGCTGCTAGCACGCCAGTTAGGCTTGACATCCCCAAAGATGGATGCAATCCACTGGCAGCAGAATTGGCTGCACCTCAATTGAAAAGAGGACGCCCGTCAGGTTCAAAAGATAAAGTTCCTCGAAAGAGGAAGATTCCTGGTGATAATAAGATGATCCCTCCACAGAATGCTGAGCTCAGACCAGCGACCTCTCCTCTTCTTATTTCCCCTGCAGATGAAACAATAGGAGAAACATCATTAAATTACGTACATACTGGAGAGGTACTGGACAGAAATAGCACAATCGTTGACGACGATTTTGCGTTCATTATTGCCGTTCACGTCGCTGAATACAATGATGACGTCGAACCACGATCTCTAGCGGAATGTAAACGCAGAGATGATTGGCCAAAGTGGGACGAGGCAATAAGAGTAGAGCTGGACTCACTCTTGAAACGCAAAGTCTTTGGACCAGTAGTCCAAACACCTCTAGGTGTTAAACCTGTGGGATATAAGTGGGTCTTCATCAAAAAAAAGAAATGAAGAAAATGTGATCGTCCGCTACAAGGCACACCTTGTAGCACAGGGAATTTTCCAAAGACCGGAGATTGATTATGCAGATACATATTCCCCGGTCATGGATGCGATCACTTTCCGATTCTTGCTTAACCTAACATCTCTGAAAAGCCTAGAAATGCAGCTCATGGACGTTGTGACTGCATATCTATATGGCGATATAGATAAAGAAATCTATATGAGACTTCCAGATGGGTTTAATTTACCCCCAGAGATGAAAGAGAGACCTCGGGACGTCTTCTCGGTAAGGCTTCAAAGATCATTATATGGTCTAAAGCAATCAGGAAAGATGTGGTATAACAGACTAAGTGTTTTCCTTGCACAGCAAGGATTCAAAAACAATGAAGTCTGTCTGTGTATCTTTATCAAAAGAATGGGAACAGGATTTGTCATCGTTGCGGTTTATGTTGATGACTTAAATATCATAGGATCTCCCGAAGAGATCAATGAGATATCTGAAAGTCTAAAGCATACCTTCGAAATGAAAGACCTAGGCAAAACACGGTATTGTCTTGGCTTACAGATTGAACACCTACGAGGTGGAATCCTATTACACCAATCAAATTATACAAGAAAACTTTTAAACAAGTTTAGAATGGAACATCGTCATCATTTAAGTAATCATATAATCGTAAGATCACTGGATATTCATAAGGACCCCTTCCGGCCGCTGGAAGAGGGGGAGGAGTTACTGGGTCCTGAAGTACCCTACCTCAGTGCCATTGGAGCACTTCTATATCTGGCAAACTGCACGCGTCCCGATATAGCGTTCGTAGTTAATCTACTTGCCAGACATAGTGCTGCGCCTACAAAGCGCCACTGGAACGGAGTAAAGCATCTTCTACGCTACCTCCAGAGTTTTATAGATCTGGGACTAAACTACCAGAGAGGTTCCTTCTCCCAGTTACTTGGTTATGCTGATGCATGTTACCAATCCGATCCTCACACAGCAAAATCACAAACTGGTTTTGTGTTCACCTATGGAGGGACTGCTATCTCATGGAGATCAGTAAAGCAAACCAACACATCAACATCATCCAACCACGCTGAACTCATTGCGATCCATGAAGTGAGCAAAAAGTGTTTTTGGCTTCGCTCCGTCGTCCAACATATCCTAGATGCAACTGGCCGGAAGACTGGTGATATTGAGCCCACTGTCTTGTTTGAAGACAACACTGCATGCATAGCACAACTCAAAAAGGGCTACATCAAAGGCGACAAAACGAAACACATTTCTCCCAAATTCTTCTGTACGCACGATCTACAGAAGAACGAGGAGGTCAAGATTCAACAGATCCAGTCCTGCAACAACTTAGCTGATCTTTTTACTAAATCTTTACCGAGATGTATTTTTGTAAAACTTGTAAAAGGAATCGGTATGAGACAGCTGAAAGACCTACAAGCCTGAAGCTTGTACGGAAGAGGGGGAGTAACTTGTGCATTGCACTCTTTTCCCTTAAGCTGTTGGTTTTTTCTACTGGTTTTCCACAGCTAAGGTTTTAACGAGGCAAACACGATTACTCAGGATCCAGAAGTATCCACCCCCTTAGCTTTATAAGCTAAGACCAAAGTAATGGATGGATAAGGGGAGTGTTGTGAGTGAGGGAGGCTTTTGGCTTCCCCACTACTTTATTCCTCCATTACTCCCCACTTATTGGAGTAATGGGGACCTTTGGCTTCCATGACTCTTGATATACTATATGAAATTATAAATATAGCACCATGGCACTTTGCCATGGTTACTCTTTCTTCTACAAATTCCAACAGTTTTATTTTTTTAGTTATTATTTGTTTATTTTTTAAAAAAATTTATATTTTAATGACAGATTTAGGGGATGATATTTTTGTTTTGTTTTGTTGTTATTCCGTGGGGTTCAAAATTCAGTTTCACGTAACCAAAGGGCGAACCCATCATGTTAATTGCACAATTAACGCTTTCAGTAGTTTGATGGGAAAAAGTACGAGGGTGCAAAGTAATTTAGTTCGTTTAGAGATGATCAACAAAATTTTAAGATCGCATAAATAATTGAGCAAATAAGAACCACGTGGAGCTTAGACTATCACCCCACGAGCTCCATCAAGCGGTTAATGGCTACATGAAACATCCTCATCGCGGGTCCCCAGAGCGGGTCCCATGTCATCAAGCGATGAAAGGTACGGGTGAGGCACGGATTCACCCCATGCTCCCGCCAAGGGCCCCGTCGGCACGTGCCCGTGTTTCGGCCACGGTGTCGTCGCGTCGTCCACTAACTCTGGAAATTACTCCTAGTTACAAACTACGCACGTGCGAGCCTTACTCGGTAGCCGGTACCCGTTGACGCGGCGCGTGGCCAGTTTTCCCGCCGGACGTGGAGCGTGCTTACTCGTTGGCCGACAAGGGTTTGACATTTTTGGCTACGTAGAATGGGCGGAGGAGGTCGGAGATCCCCCTGCGAGAAATGGACAAAACTTTGCTTTTTCGTTCTCGCCCATGATCACCCCCTCATTAGGCTAGGAAAATATCTATGATGACCAAAGATTACGATTGACGACTGTTACTGGAAGGTCCTTTTGAGAAATCTTATCCCCACCCTAATTTCAACATCACTCGTTTATCTGCAAGTTAACAATCTAAAACAATCTTTCATTGTCCTTCTTTTACACTGCACACATCCCTCCCTCGAAACTTCTCCCACTCGCCCGCCGTCCACCTCGTCATCCCGTCGGCATCATCACAGCCGCCGACTCTTCATCTTCCTCCATTTCGTTAAATCCATCCCCTTTGTCAGTTTTAGAAATTTCAAATTAATGCCCTAACCCCAACCCCCCAACCACCACCGTCACCTCTTGCCGCCGCCGCCGCCGCCGCCTGCTCCTCCTTACCTTCTTCATTATCTTCATCTTTCATCATCCTCTTCATCCTTTTCAACAACAAAAAATTTAAATATCGACAAATGCCTCCTATGTAAATGAGGAGGAGGAGAGGGAGTAGGGATGACAATTCTACCGCGGGTATGGAGACCCGCAGATACCTGCCTGGTCAGGTAAAGGTATGGGTAGACTTTTATACCCTCGGGTACAGGTAGGAGTACCCGCTTTTTACTCGTGAGTAAATCTAGACGTGTATGGATATAATATATCCATACCCGCGGGTAGCCGTACTCGGCCATTTTAATTTTAATATATTATTTTTTATAGAGTAAATTACATATAAACCTGTTGACAAATGGATTCTACCAAACTGAAAGTGGAGCTGGTGTGGACTCTTCTGTCAAGGTGGAGCCTCGTCAGCTGGTGAGTGGGACCCTCGGTTGGCAGATTCGGGTTCGATGAAGGCTGAGCAGAGATCGCTGGGTTGGAACTCGATTGATCACTCGGTCGACTGAGATAATCGTTCGACCTTGGAGTTGGGTCGAACCTCAAACTTCCTGCACCACAGATAGTTGTCATGTGGGTCGGATCTGGATTCAGACCCAAATCCCCTCCGATACTTAAGTTATTTCGGAATTAAGAAAGACTCGGGGCAGTCGAGATCGACCCACGGAGGCTCGTCTCGAGTCAGTCACCTCAAGCTAATATGGAGGAAGAAATATAAGAGTAGAGAATCAAGTGTCAGAGTATCAGGTTATCTCGTACCTTTGGAGTCTGTCCTTCTCATGTTTGTCTCCTCTATATTTATGGATGTAAGTGTATGTTCAGTGACGTTGGGGAATAACAACCACCAATTATGGTGGCACATTATTCCTCATAAATAGCCATAACCATTGTCCACTCCGTCTGCCATTTATGAGCCATATTATCAACTGCCTCCTTAAGCAACGGAAGCTCAATGGGCAAATGGCATGTGGGTTTTGACCGGGTTAACGGTTAATATCCTTCGCGAGCCTCGTGGGCTTAGTGGGCCCCGACGCTATCTTTATGAGCTTCTTGGCGACTATCTTCTCCCTTCCTCGAGTGCCAGCCCAATGATCTAACAATGGCCTCCGTCACTTGGGCTCAGACTATGAGCCTGTTGAGGTCAAGTGATGTGATGTTGTCACGACCCGCTTCCCTAAAATGGAGGCGAGACGTGAGAAGGTCCGCTCAAGCGTGGAGCTGTGAAGCCTCACGCCTGATAAGCGTAAATTTAGTATAAGCAGGTCCCTGTAATTGCAAACGAAACAACAATAACAATAATAATAATAATATGAGACGGATATGAAATACCAATCCCACAGTTTGTCCACAAAATATTAATGTAACGACTGCTTTTCATGTATCTGGATTTAATATAATATAATATATGTTTTGGTGGATTTTCTCCTCTTGTGTGGTTTTCGTCTCCATAGTTTTCATTTTCGATCGATTCGTCGTATTTTCTCGTTTCTTCCTTAGGATCGTCGATTTCGAAGTATGTCATTCGTGACGGACTTCATAACGGTTGTATCTTACTATTAGATCAAGCCTAGGAGTCTTAGGAATCGATCCCGGGGCCCCGCGCTCCGTATCGGAACTTTTGGTACTTATTAGCCGGTATAAGAAGGGGCACCGACCGACTAGATGACGATCCAGTCGGTCGGCAATCCTTCTTGGACCGACTAGTTAGCTTTCTAAATTATTCAGGAGTTACTGTTTATCGTTAGTCGGTCTAAGAACGTTGGTTGACCGACTAGGTTGCAAACTAGTCGGTCAGCAATGCTTCTTGAACCGACTAACTCATCATCTTATTTTTGTATCAGTTACTGTTTACCCTTAGTCGGTCTAAGAACGTTCATCGACCGACTAGTTGATAAACTAGTCGGTCAGTACTTGTTCATGGACCGACTAACTCTAAATCCTATTTTCGTTCAGGAGTTACTGTTTACACTTAGTCGGTCTGCGTTGGTCGACCGACCGACTAGTTGCCAAACTAGTCGATCAGTGGTTGCTCTTTGACCGACTAACCAGTGTTAAAACCCTAATTTCTGGGCAGCCGCTAGCCCATCCTATTTAAACCCAACCCAAACGTTTTCTTCTTCCTCAACACGACCCAAAACCCTAAAATCTTCCCCCTTCAGCCCCCATCTTCCTCCAAGCTTAAATCCTTCATTCCAAGCCCTAAATCCATCATCCAAACCATCCATTCACTCTATCTACCTCTCATCTTCCCCAAATCCCCATCAAAATCCCCAAAATCCTCAAAATCCCCCAAAACCCTAGTTTCCCCAAACTTCTCCATTTGCTTCCAGATCTGATCCTAGGGTTCCCCGGAGTGTTTCTTCCGCCTCCTCTCGGTAAGAAATCGATCTACCGTTGTTTTCATATCCTATTGTAATTTTTATGAAACCCTAATAAAATACTTGTGTTTTGATGATTGTTCCCCATAACAGCGATTCCCCGTAGGCTAGCATCCGCGGGAACGAACTTTCGTAACCGTCATCCCCGGTGATAGGCAAGTGAAACTTGCCACTTATGGTTTAGGCCATGTTTTAGGCCATTTTCTTGTTGTAGGCGTAAAAGAGGCTAGGCGACGAAATGATACTCGCCTAGGCGCAAATTGGGGAATTAGCTTGACAACGAAGCTAGTTCCAACACATATAGCATGTTGCACAATTACCATGTCATGTTTACTTTCCATTAACGGTACGCAAATTAATTGTCATGTCATTGCATTCTTTAAGTGTTTCTGTGATTGTGTAGCTTTGCTACAAATACTTGTGTTCCTGGCTCGTGTTCCAGTAGCGGGCCATGTGTTGGTTGATAGCCAATGCCCGAATTGCGTGTTTCCGGCTAGGTGCACCCCTACGCCAAATGTTTAAGAATGCGAGCTCATGTGCGGGGCAACCCCAGGCTCACTAGCTGAGCTCATTGTGCGGGGACCTTGGCTCCATTACGTGTGGGTATTGGGGGTAAGAGTTAAGCGACCAATCAACTGGGAGTCTGCCCGATCAGCAACTGCAGTGGTAAGGCGTAAACTCTTGGGTTTGGGGTAGTTGTTAAGCGGCCACTCAGCGGATGTGAAACCATTCAGTTGTAAGGCGTAAACATCTACAAAACAACGTGAATAGTGAATTGACTGAGATTGATAATAGCGTGGCTACTCTTGTCTTGTCTTGTCTTGTCTTGTCTTGTCCCGATGATTGTTCTTTTGTACAAATTGTCTTGCCATGTCTTAATTGTGCACTCATGTTATAACTGCCATGCCATGCATACTTAACTGCTAGGTTGCTAGTTGCCTTACTTTCAGTTTCCTTGCCCAAGTCTTTTAGACTTGCTGACATGTGCCCCTTTACTCTTTTGGGTGACACATGTTAGATCCTGAGCCCGAGTACCTTGTTGAGGACGAGGTGTTTGCTGACGCCGAGCCCGAGCCTGTGTTTGACGGGGAGTACGTGGACACTGGGGACCAGTCCTTGTGTCTTCGTTGTGTTTTACTTTTGTTAGACTGTTGTTTTGTTATCGGTGCGTAGCACCTATACTTTGTTATGTTGTTGCTTTGGTTGGCCTTGTTCTGGGCCTTTAGACTCTTTTCTTTTAGCCTGGTGGCTTTTCTGGATGTTGAACTTACTTTCATGTTGGATAATATTTGAGATGTGAGATTTTAATCAGTCTCTCCTTGTATTATTATTGTTGTTCTGTTGTGGTTACATGGACCTGCTTATATTTTATTGACGCTTATCGGGTTTGGGGCTTCACAGCTCCACTCTCGTGCGAACCTTTTCACGTCTCGCCTCCATTTTAGGGAAGCGGGTCGTGATAGGTTTTAGTGGTGGCCCATGCAGGTCCTTCTGTAACTGCGATTTTTGGAATAGCGATAATAATATTAGAATGTCCAATAAACTAAGTTCGATGTCCGAGTCATAAGCTATGAGTCTAATCTGATTCGTTCTCTGTGTCATTAGATGGCAGGAAGGCGTTTCACCCGTGGTGGGGGCAGTGGTGCGCTCCCTCATGATGAGGAGCCTGAGCGGGAACCCACCAGCGGTGAGATGATATGGATGATGCTGCAGATGATGCAAGTGCAGCAGGGCGTGCTTCTGCAAGTCCAGAATGCTCCACTTGCTCGAGCTGCCGGGGCTCTTCCGGATGCTCCTCGCTCTGAGCCAGGAGCGAAGCAATTTCGGGAGCTGGGTCCCGCATATTTTGATGGTTCTGAGGGTCCTCTGGCTGCCGATGAGTGGATTCGGAACATCGAGGACAATCTGAAGATGGCCAAGATCACCCTGGCTAGATGGGTTGATTTGGCGAAGAGGCAACTCAAGGATAATGCTCGGAATTGGTGGGATGCGGAAGAGAAGATGTTGGTGGAGCCGATAGCTTGGGCTACCTTCAAGGCCAGATTTGAGGGTGAGTTCTTTCCGAAAGCTGCCAGGGAGGAGAGGCTGCAGCGTTTTATCGATCTGAAGCAAGGGAACTCGTCGGTGGACATGTATCACCAAGAGTTCATGAGGCTGAGTCGGTTTGCACCGAAGATGGTGCAGGACGCTGAGGAGAGAGCTCAGAGGTTCCTTCAGGGGCTTGCTTCGGAGCTCCAGAGTTTTGTGACCTCTTCTGACTGGGAGTCATATCAGAAGGTTTTGGTCGCTGCCAAGAGGCAGGAGCTGCTCGTGAACCAGAGGAAGGGGTCTGTTGTTGGTGCTGGGAAGAGGCCTGTGGAACAGGCGAGAGCTGTGGTTAGACCTGGATTCAGGCCTAATCAGTCCGCTCAGTTTAAGAGGCGGAGGGCATATTCTGAAGTTTTGCCATTTCTGCGGCAAGCCTGGCCACGTCAAGGATCAGTGTCAGAAGTTTCTGGGCCAGTGTTTAGTTTGCGGTGATGCTTCTCATGTCGCGAAGGATTGTCGGCATGCGAATCAGCTGCGGAGGGCTCCTGTTGCAGCTCAGCCGTTGCAGCAGCGAGCGTCTGTTCCTGCCGGACGTGGAGCAGCTCTTGTTCCACAGGGACAGGCTTTTCGGCAGGCTGTTCCGCCGAGGAGGCAGGCTTTTCTGATGACCGCTGCGGAGAGCGAGGCTGTGGATGAGGTTATCGCAGGTAATCCTCAATCTAGCTGTACTTTCCTAGCTGGTTTTGATTGTTAGATTGTGTTGTTTGCTTGAACATGGTTGTTTGCTAGACTAGGGTTTGATTGTTAATTGATTGTTAGGTGTGGTTTTGGTGTGCACATTTCCTGCACGAGTCCTCTTTGACTCTGGTGCGTCGATGTGCATTATTTCTCGGAGCTTCGTGGAGAGGCATTCCTTGTCGACGTCCCCTCTTTCCAAGAGTTGGAATATCGTTACAGGGAATGGTGTGGTCTCGGTGCATCGTGGTTGCAATTCTTGCTCGTTGGTGGTCTGTGGACATGAGCTTTTCGCTGATTTCATTGTCCACGACATCATCAACTATGATGCAGTTCTTGGGATGGACTGGCTTGCGAGCTTCTATGCTACGATTGACTGCAGGAGGAAGAAGGTGGTGTTCGAGATTCCCGGACATCCAGTATTTGAGTTCAGTCGTGGTAGCAGTTCGCTTGGTCCTGTCAGATTTCGGGCCAGGCCGGTGGAGGCTGTGGCTATGCAGATGAAGCTGGAGTGGCCAGCTGTGGTGCGTGATTTTGGCGACGTCTTCCCCGAGGAGATGTCTGGTTTGCCACCTGATCGAGCTTTAGAATTTTCTATTGATCTCGTTCCAGGTGCGCAGCCGATTTCGAAGGCGCCGTATCGTATGGCACCTGCAGAGTTGGAAGAGTTACGGAAGCAGTTGGATGAGCTCTTGCAGAAGGGTTATATAAATCCTAGCGTGTCTCCGTGGGGAGCACCGGTGTTGCTGGTTAAGAAGAAGGATGGTACGCGTCGCATGTGCGTGGACTATCGGGAGTTGAATGCGGTGATCATTAAGAATAAATACCCGTTGCCTCGCATCGATGATATTTTTGATCAGCTTGGAGGTTCGAGGGTGTTTTCTAAATTGGATTTGAGGAGTGGTTACCATCAGTTGAAGGTGAAGAAGGGTGATGTTCCGAAGACAGCGTTCAGGACGAAGTATAGACACTATGAGTTCGTGGTTATGCCTTTCGGCGTAACTAACGCGCCCGCAGTTTTCATGAATCTGATGAACCTAATTTTCTACGACTTTTTGGATAAGTTTGTCGTTATCTTTATTGACGACATTCTGATCTATTCAAAGTCGGAGGAAGAGCATGCCTCGCACTTAAGGACGGTGTTGGAGATTTTAAGGAAGCATCGGTTGTATGCTAAGTTTTCAAAGTGCGAGTTTTGGCTGGATCGAGTTGCTTTTCTCGGGCATGTGGTGACTGGAGATGGTATTTCAGTGGATCCCGAGAAGATTAGGGCCATCCGGGAGTGGCCTGTTCCGTCATCTGCATCTGAGATTCGGAGTTTCCTTGGACTTGCTGGTTACTATCGATGTTTCATTAAGGACTTTTCTCGTATTGCTGAGCCGATGACCAGGTTGACGCGGAAGGATGTTGCTTATGTTTGGTCGGGTGATTGTGAGAGTGCTTTTGGTATTCTGAAGGAGAGGTTAACGAGTGCCCCTATTCTTATTGTGCCTGATCGCAGCGGTGGATTTGAGATCTTTTGCGATGCTTCTGGCAAGGGTCTCGGTTGTGTGTTGCATCAGCACGGGCATGTTGTGGCGTATGCGTCTCGTCAGCTTAAGGTTCATGAGAAGAATTACCCGACACATGATTTGTAGTTGGCTGCCGTTGTGTTTGCTCTTAAGATTTGGAGGCACTTCCTGCTGAGTGAGAAATTGAAGATTTTCACCTATCACAAAAGCTTGAAGTATATTTTCACTCAGAAGGAGCTCAACATGCGACAGCGTTGATGGTTGGAGCTTATGGCAGATTATGAGATTGATTTGCAGTTTCACCCTGGTAAGGTGAATGTGGTTCCTGATGCTTTGAGCAGGCTTCCAGCGGTGATGATTTTGACCTCGCAGTGGAGATTGCAGCAGGATTTTTGTGAGTCTGGCATGGAGATTGTTCTTCCTGGAGAGGCTTCTTCGTTGATGTACATGCAGGTACAGTCGACGATCGTGGATCGGATTAAGGCTGGCCAAGCTGAGGATCCGAATCTGGTGGGGATTCGGGAGCAGGTGGAAGCCGGTCTGCGGACTGACTTTTTGATTCATGAGGATGGCTCGCTAAGGTTTGGAGCCAGGTTGTGTGTGCCTGCTGGGGATATTAGAGAGGAGTTGATGGTGGAGGCACACAGTTCGCCGTATTCTGTGCATCCTGGTGGCACCAAGATGTACCAGGATCTTCGTCTGAATTATTGGTGGCATGGTATGAAGAGGAGCGTGGCTCGGAGTGTAGCCAAGTGCTTGGTTTGCCAGCAAGTGAAGGCGGAGCATCAGCGTACGGCCGGGTTGCTACAACCGCTTCCGATTCCGGAGTGGAAGTGGCAACACATCACTATGGATTTCGTGACTGGACTACCTCAGAGTCCGAAGCTGAATGACGCGATTTGGGAGATCGTAGATCGATTGACCAAATCTGCGCACTTTATTCCGTTCCGAGTGGGACAGTCCACTGAGGCGCTAGCGAGGAGATATATGGAGGTAAAATTCTTTTACTCTCCGTTTTATTTCCTTTTCCTAGTTTGGATAGTGATGTAACGTGAATCGTGCAGGAGGTTGTGCGACTTCATGGAGTCCCCATGAGTATCGTGTCTGACAGAGACACGAGGTTCACATCTCAGTTCTGGCAGAGTTTGCAGAAGAGCTTGGGTACGCATCTGAGTTTCAGCACGGTGTACCATCCGCAGACGGATGGCCAGTCCGAGAGGACGATTCAGATTTTGGAAGACATGCTGAGGGCGTGCATGTTGGATTTCAAGGGTTCGTGGGAGGACCATCTACATCTGGTAGAGTTTTCCTACAACAACAGCTTCCAGGCGAGTATTGGCATGGCGCCTTTCGCCGCTCTTTATGGGAGGAAATGTCGATCTCCATTGAGTTGGGATGACGTTGGTGATTGGGAGTTGTTGGGGCCTGAGATGATCGTGGAGGCCGTGGAGATCGTCAGGAATATTCGGGAGAGGTTGAGGATTGCTCAGGACCGTTTTAAGCATTGGGTGGATGCTAAACGTCGTCCTTTGGAGTTTCAGCCGGGCGACCGTGTGGTCTTGAAGATTTTCCCGAATCGTGGTGTGATTCGTTTCGGGAAGCGTGGGAAGTTGAGCCCGCGATACATTGGACCGTTTGACATTTTGGAGAGGGTTGGCGAGGTAGCTTATCGTTTGGCCTTGTCGCCATCTTTGGAAGGAGTTCACAATGTTTTCCATGTGTCACAGCTTCGTCGATACATTAGCGATCCGTCTAATGCTGTGGATTTTTCGGAGATTACCGTTCGCCCCTGTTACGAGGTGGAACTCGCGTACAATGAATTTGTATTATGGGGAACCAAGGGCACGGTGGTTATATGGAAATGAGGGGTTAGGTAGGCTGTTTTACAAGTGATTAGTGAGGTGAAGAAGTCGGGTCCGTCGCCGGTGATGCCCACGGGGTCGAATCTCGCCGGAAGTAGCTAGGGAAGGTTGGACTGCAGGGGGCTGAAGCTGACTCCGGTCCAGGGGCGAGCTCTCCTGCAGCACGAGCAACTCGTCAGAAGGGCTGGGTTGGGGTTCAACCCTTAGCCCCTCCGATGCCTAAGTCAGTGATAGGGCTTAAAAGGGGGGCTAGATACGCCGGTCGGACTCTCTGTGTGTCCGCCGCCCGTGACGAGCTTTAGGTGGGAGAGCGAAGATATGGAAGACCTTAGCTCTCGTGTGTGAATAACAGAATAATGGGGGAATTCTCCAACCCCCTATCTGTAAGAGGAATGGGGGTATTTATACCTGACGGGTGATGACTAGGCGTGCTGAGCTGGCGCGTGTGTCAGCGGAAGCTCCAGACAAGGGCGTCGGGACTCGGGTTACCAGGCCTGCTTTCGTCAGGCGGTGCGACGGCCGGGGGGGAGCTTTTGTCGGGGTGTCAGGGCTGAAAGCATTAATTGTCAGATGGCCCAGCCGCCAGGGGGTGCTTTGTCAGACGGTCGGGTGACGCATGTGTCAGTCGTGTCCTTATCCTTGGCTGTTTGTCGCTAGCGACGAGCTAAAGGCCGGGCGGTGTCACCCTAGGCGTCGTGGTTCGCGGGAGTCGGGCGGGCCGTCCCGATTGGCCTAGGGGCACGGCCCGCTGGTTCGGAGGGATACGTCCACGCCGGTCAGCAGGCCTGGCCTAGCTACCCCAACGTCACCAAGCGCGCTATCTCGGCGGGTCGGGCGGCTGCGGTCGTTCGCCCCGGCCGAATGCGGTTTTTCGCCTCGGCCGGCTGCGGCTGTTCGCCTCGACCGGTTCGGGGAACGCTGCCAGGCGCGCCTGTCTCCATGATGCCCCGGATTTTCGGGGCGGCGGCCCCTTTGTGACAGGGCGAGTTAATGGGATATGTTTAGCGGATCCGGGCGGGAGCCGGGCTCCCACGATCTTTAGGTCGTAACAATTGCCCCCGGCGTTCGAGTGCGAAGCGTAAGCCCGGTTCGACTCGGATGGCGCAACGTTACCGTGATACTACCTTTTACTTGGGATTCGGACCAGGATCTCGGCTCCGGGGGGTGACGCCGGCCCCACGGGATGTGTCCCGCTATAGCGGGGTCACGAAGTCTCTCCCTGGCTCTGAGCTAAGCGGGGCGTTGTTCGAAAAAAAAAAGAAAAGAAAAGAAAAAAAAGAAAAAGGGGAAGTATTATGCACCAATCTTTATCGGAAATCTCGGCGATATTTACAAGACTTAGGAAAAGATGTGTGGGACGGAGTGTGGTCCACATTTGTTGTTCGTTTTGCCAGGAGGAGCAGATCCCTGCGTCAGGGTGGTCTTCCCGTATGTCGATTACTGAATTCCTACCGCCGCTGTCCAGGGGCGAGCCGAGGAGCCGACCCACGGTCGCAGGAGGGGATCCTCTCCTTTTCTCCTTCTTTGCTTCCTCGCGTTTTGCCTTGCTGTCGCCGTGCTGGGGGGTTGCGCGGCCTCGCCGGGGACCCCGCACACCGAGGGGGAACTCCTGGGTGGCTGAGGATGAGGTGGCAGTGGTAGCGCCGCTGGGCGAGCCGTTGAGGGGTCTTTCCTTCCCCGGCACCCTGTGGGGATCGCAGAAGGTGGCGGCGTTAATTAGGGTGTTGCGGCCCGCGGCCAGCTATCGGGACCCGCCTTTTGATATAGTAACAAGCAGGAGGAAAGCTGGCGGGCGGTGCCTCCCATGTGTAAGGGGAATATCCAATTGGAGGTGGTGGGGCATTTGGGGCCGTTTTGTGCCCGGAGTGAGGGTACGGGAATCCCCTGCATCTCTCTTTTTTCCCTTTTCCCTGGCCTATGGAGGGGGGGGGGGTATTTATAGCGAGGTTCTGCGGAAGGGTTTCTCTTGAGTAATGCGGGGGATTAGCGTTTCTAAGGGGCTCCGCGGAATCACGTGCTTTGGGAATCGCTTTTCCCCGGCGGTATTCGGCACTATGGCCTCTCGGGGATCGTGTTACTGCTGACGGCGTGTCGACCGAGGGGCCTTTCGTTATGTTGAGTCGCATCGCGGCACTGTTCTGACGAGACAGGGCACTGCCTTTTCAGGACTGGGCGCGTACTTCGCGGCCTCTGCCTCGGGACCGGTCTGCGGCCTCTGCCTCGGGACCGGTCCATTCCGGGTCATGTTGTTTTGGCATCTTGCGGAGGTTACGCAATTACCAATCATGCCCCCAACATTCCCGTGTCCGAGATCGCGAGGTCTGGGGGAAGGGGATGTTGTAGGCTTGTGTTGCTTTTAGGCGGGGTGGGGGGTCGGCGGAGTGGTTAGGGGCGATTCACGCTGTCCTATCGTTATTTGATCTCGGGTCGACCCTGTTACGCGGGGCGGGTTTCAGTGCATCTCTTTCCCCCTGGAGGGAAAGGTGTCGGTGACTTTTAGTGAGCGGGGCTCGTGCTGTAGGCGTTGATTTCCCGTAAGTCCTATGCCAGTTAGGAACGAAGGGTGTGGTGCGTTGCTAACCCAGAGCTTGGCGGGGGGATGGCTATCCGCTATGGTGTTCTCCGAAAAATCTGAGCGTATAAAGAAGAACATTTTATTTAGGTTTGTAGAGGCTGATCTACAGCTTGTACAGGAGTTCTTAGTTTATCGCTCGTTGTGGGGTCCGACCCGGCTGGGGGGGAGCCATAGAGCTGTCCTCGCCCGTGGTTTAATGACCTCCGGATCGGGTTGTCGTTGTGGGCCGGGTGGGCCCTTCGTAACTTGAATTGAGCCCGGCGTGGAGGAGAATGGCCGCCTTCCGTGCTGAAGTGTTGCAAGGTCTCTTTGGCGATCGTGCCACCTTCCCTCCGTTGCTTCGTCATCTCTCTCCGTGGAAAGGGGTTTCCTCGGTCCGAAAGAGGCGCCGAGGAGGGAAGCCGTCTTGCTGCGGCTTGCTCCTTGGGGAGGTTCCTGAGCATAGGGCCGTCCCCGCCACCCTGTGTCTCGCTGCTTCGGTTTGAGAGTGGGATTCGGCGCCCGATGGTGCATGGGCGAGCTGACATGCCAGGACTCGCCGTTTGGGCTCGTCGGGGATGCAGCCTTTCCGAGGTCCTCGGTCGGAGGTCGAGGGCGGGGAGGTACCGGCCGGCTGGCGCTGGGGGCTTTCGCCCGCCCAGTTGGCTTTGAACGGATGCCATTCTTTCTCCGACTCGTCCTTGCTCAGGGGACGGAGGCGTGAAAGGTGGATTTCCCTTGTGTAAGTGGAATATCCGGTTGACGATCCGTTTGTAAGTGGAATATCTGGTTGACAGTGCTGGAGATGCAGGCATCGCTGCCCTGGGCGGCGGGAACCATTGATGGCCAGTGACCTCTCTTTTGTTAGGGCGTTGTATCTCGACCCGTTTCCCGGTGGGTGGGGGGATCAAGTGACGGTTTCTCATGTCTGCCGGTTCTCTTATTTTCTGGAGGAGGAGTGGCGTCTTTATAGGGAGATCTTGCTGACGGTTTCTCCTCTAGTTATTGCGATGAGTTGGCACCATTAATGGGCTCCTCGAATTCATGCCCGTAGGAAACCGTCTTTGCCAGGTGGCTCTCACGGGTCCTCTTTTGGAGCGATTTATTAATGGTGGCGTGTTTCTCGAGCGGCCTTTTGTTTTGTCGAGTCACATCGGGGCCGCCTACTCGGGAACAGGCGTCGTTTCGTCCCGGTGCGTGTGCCCCTGTTTTTAATTTTTCGAGGTCCATGGGCCCGGGCCCCTCTCGGGCGGGCGCGTAGCCCGGCCCGTGCCTTTCTCTGGTTTGGGTGGCTAGGGTTGGCCCTGCCCCAGAGGTCTGGAGGGGGGGAGCGGGCGCGTAGCCCGGCCCGTGCCCACCTCTGGTTTGGGTGGCTAGGGTTGGCCCTGCCCCAGAGGTCTGGAGGGGGGAGCGGGCGCGTAGCCCGGCCCGTGCCCACCTCTGGTTTGGGTGGCTAGGGTTGGCCCTGCCCCAGAGGTCTTGAGGGGGGAGCGGGCGCGTAGCCCGGCCCGTGCCCTTCTCTGGTTTGGGTGGCTAGGGTTGGCCCTGCCCCAGAGGTCTGGAGGGGGGGAGCGGGCGCGTAGCCCGGCCCGTGCCCTTCTCTGGTTTGGGTGGCTAGGGTTGGCCCTGCCCCAGAGGTCTGGAGGGGGGAGCAGGCGCGTAGCCCGGCCCATGCCCTTCTCTGGTTTGGGTGGCTAGGGTTGGCCCTGCCCCAGAGGTCTGGAGGGGGGGAGCGGGCGCGTAGCCCGGCCCGTGCCCACCTCTGGTTTGGGTGGCTAGGGTTGGCCCTGCCCCAGAGGTTTTGAGGGGGGATCGGGCGCGTAGCCCGGCCCGTGCCCTTCTCTGGTTTGGGTGGCTAGGGTTGGCCCTGCCCCAGAGGTCTGGAGGGGGGAGCGGGCGCGTAGCCCGGCCCGTGCCCACCTCTGGTTTGGGTGGCTAGGGTTGGCCCTGCCCCAGAGGTCTTGAGGGGGGGAGCGGGCGCGTAGCCCGGCCCGTGCCCTTCTCTGGTTTGGGTGGCTAGGGTTGGCCCTGCCCCAGAGGTCTGGAGAGGGGGAGCGGGCGCGTAGCCCGGCCCGTGCCCACCTCTGGTTTGGGTGGCTAGGGTTGGCCCTGCCCCAGAGGTCTGGAGGGGGGGAGCGGGCGCGTAGCCCGGCCCGTGCCCTTCTCTGGTTTGGGTGGCTAGGGTTGGCCCTGCCCCAGAGGTCTGGAGGGGGGGAGCGGGCGCGTAGCCCGGCCCGTGCCCTTCTCTGGTTTGGGTGGCTAGGGTTGGCCCTGCCCCAGAGGTTCGGAGTTTTGTCGAAACTGCAAAACTTGTGCAGGAATAACCATATTGGGAAGAACAGATGGATATGTACACTGCGTATAAGAAAAGGAAAACTCACAACTATTGGTAGAATTTTAACAGATGTTTTGCGTTCCAGGGGTGGGCCAGTTCGCTCCCTTCGGGGGTAGCCAGGATGTATGTGGCCGGCCCGACAATGTCGATGACCGTGTAGGGTCCTTCCCATTTAGCGGCTAGCTTTCCCCGCTTTGCAGTCTCGGGGCGGAAGGTGGCATCTCGGAGGACCAGGTCACCGATCCTGAAGGTCCGCGGTTTCACCCGGGAGTCGTAATACCGCGCCATCCTCTGACCGTGCTTGACGAGGCTAGTCAAGGCCCGATCCTGCACCTCGTCTATCAACTCCAAACTGAGACCGAGTCCTTCTCCGTTGGTTTCTTCGTCGAAGAGCTTTAGCCGGAGTGTCTCCTCGCCGATTTCCACGGGAACGACCGCCTCCGATCCGTACGCTAGCATGAAGGGGCTTTCCCCTGTCGAGGCCTTGTGGGTGGTACGATAAGACCACATGATCCCCGGCAGCTCGTCGACCCAAGCCCCAAGAGCGGCGTCCACCTTCTTCTTCATCGGGTTCAGGATGCATTTATTCGCGGCCTCCGCCATTCCGTTGCACTGTGGGTGGGCGACTGACGCGAATTGGAGTTTGATCCCCCAGCCCGAGCAGAAGTCGCGGAAGCCTTCGTAATCGAACTGCTTTCCATTATCCGTGACAATGGAGCGGGGAATCCCGAAGCGGCATATGATGGACTGCCAAATGAAGCCCTTCATGTCTGTCCACGCGATTCGCGCCAGCGGCTCTGCCTCCACCCATTTTGTGAAGTAGTCCACGGCGACGACTAGATACTTCCTTCCTCCGGAGGCCTTTGGGAATGGCCCCAAGATGTCGAGCCCCCACTTGGCGAAGGGGATCGGGCTCAAGATGGGCATCAGGTTGGCCGGGGGTGCAGTCGTCCGCCGACAGAACTTCTGGCATGCCTCGCACTTCTTGACGTATTGTACCGCATCCCGGATCATCGTCGACCAGTAGTATCCTTGGCGCATTACTTTGTGGGCGATGGTGCGCCCGCCATGGTGGTTTCCGCAAAAGCCCTCATGCACCTCACGGATGACTTGCTCAGCCCGCTCCGGGCCCAAGCATTTCAGGTAGGGCAGGACGTCGAAATTGGCTCGACGGCGGCGGTACAGCACTCCGTCGAGAAGTACGAATGAAAGGGCCCGCCTTTCCACCTGTTTTGCCAGCATCCGTTCCTCGGGTAGCTCGCCCGTCTCTAGGTACTTCATTATGGGGGTCATCCACGACGTCCTCGTGCCCGCGCACATCAGTTCTCCCTCGTCAATGGTTGGCGTCGCCAGGCTTTCCACGTAGATTGCCTTCCCGATCTCGGCCGCCGAGGAGGAAGCCAGCTTAGACAGGGCATCCGCACGGAGGTTGCTGGAGCGGGGTAGGTGTTGGACGTCCGCTTTCTTGAACTTTCGGAGTTCGATCTGGATGCGATTTAGGTATCGCTTCATTGTTTCCTCTCGGGCTTCGAAGCCCCCCAGGATCTGTTGGATGACGAGGCGGGAGTCACTCAGGAGCAACACGTTCGTCGCCCCACACCGCCCTAGCGAGCTTTAACCCGTTAACCGCTGCTTCGTATTCCGCGACATTGTTGGTGGCCGGGAAGCTGAAGCGCAGGGCGTACTCCAGCGAGCATCCATCCGGGGTTTGAATGACTATACCTGCTCCTGTCCCAGAGCCTGTTGCGGAGCCGTCGACGTGGATGGTCCATAATTCGCCCGCTGTCGTCGGGGAGGGTGCTGAGGGTTCACCCACCTCGACCCTCCGCGAGGACGTGGTCACCGATGGGAGATCCGTCCGGTCCCCCGGCGGGATCTCCGTTGTGCATTCCACCACGAAGTCGGCCAGCGCTTGGGCCTTGATTGCTGTCCAGGTTTTGTACGTTATGTCGAACTCGCTGAGCTCGACACTCCAATTGAGCATCCTCCCCGACCGCTTCAGCCTTTTCAGGTTCTTTTCGAGGGGCATGTCGGTGTGGACGATTACGGGGTGGGCCTGGAAGTAGGGTCGGAGCTTCCGGGCCGTGGTGACTAGGCAGTAGGCGGCTTTCTCGATAGGGCTGTAACGAGTCTCCGCCTCCCGGAGGATCCGGCTGGCATAGTAAACGGGGCGTTGCACTCCTCCTTCCTCCTTGATCAGGACGGAGCTAATGGCCCCCTCGGTGGTCGCCAGGTACAATCCCAGGGGTTCGCCCTCCTCCGGCCGCGCGAGGAGCGGTGGGCTCTATAGGTATGCTCTCAGTTCCACGAACGCCCGGGCACAGTCGTCATCCCACGGGATCACCTTCCTTTGATCTTTAGCTTCGCCCAAGGCTGTGCGCAAGACCCTGAAGAAGGGGAGCGATTTCTCCGCCGATTTCGACAGGAATCGCCCCAAAGCTGCGATCCGGCCGTTCAGTCGCTGCAAGTCCCGGATCGTCCGGGGCTCTGTCATATCGATGAGGGCCGCCACCTTGTCGGGGTTCACCTCAATTCCCCGCTTCGTTATCATGAAGCCCAGGAATTTTCCCGATTGCACGCCAAAGATACACTTCGCGGGGTTTAGCCTCAGGTTGTACTGGCGGACCCTCTGGAAGGTTTCCTGCAGGTCTGTGAGGTGGTCGGGAGCCCTTCCGCTCTTTACCAGCATGTCGTCGATGTAGACCTCCAGGTTTCGCCCCACATGAGGGCCGAATATTCGGTCAACCATTCGTTGATAGGTCGCCCCGGCGTTCTTCAGTCCGAAGGGCATCTTGGTGTAACAGAAGGTGCCTTTATCAGTGACAAACGAGGTCTTCTCCTCATCTTCCTCCGCCATCGGTATCTGGTTGTATCCCGAGAAGGCGTCCATGAAGCTCAACAACTCATAGCCGGACGCCTGGTCCACCAAGTGGTCGATTCTGGGTAGAGGGAAGCTGTCCTTCGGGCATACCTTGTTGAGGTCGGTGAAGTCAACGCACATGCGCCACTTACCACTGGGCTTCTTCACCAGAACGACGTTGGCGAGCCAGTCGGGGTAGTCCACCGGCCGAACAAATTTGGCCTCGAGGAGTCGCTCTACTTCTTCCTCGGCCGCCTTCTTCTTTTCGCCCCCTGCACTTCTCTTCTTCTGTCGAACAGGTCAGGCTTCCGGGTCCACATTCAACCTGTGGGAGATTACTCTCGGGTCCACCCCAGGCATGTCTGCTGGTGACCACGCGAATATGTCCGCGTTTTCTCGGAGCAAGGCAACGAGGGCCGTCTTCAATGCGGACGGGAGTTTCGTCCCGACGGAGACGGTTTTTTTCTCGTCCGAGGCCACTGGGACCTCCTCCACTTCCTCTGCCGGGGTCGGCCGCTGGTCGCAGAAGTCCTCCCTCTCGTCAGGGACGAGAGCCGTCAGGGGCCGCCTCGGGCTCCTGGGCAGGGGTGGCGCCTGGCTGTGGTCACCGGGCACCTCCCGTCCTCCCCGCACCTGTCCCACCCCCCGCGGAGTCCGGAACTTCATCGTCTGATGTTGCAGGCTGGGGAGCACCTCGATGGCCGTCATATATGGACTCCCTATGATTCCGTTATACGCCGAGGCGACGTTGACGACGACAAATTGCGCTTCCCTGGTGACGACCATCGGTTCCTCCCCCAGGGTCATGGGTAAGGTGATCGTTCCCTCGGTGGGGATCGCGTGGCCGGTGAAGCCAGCGACGGGGCCCACACAGGGCTCTAAGTATGCGCGGCCCCACCCCATCTTCTCGACCATCGTCAGGAACAGGATGTCACAGGAGCTACCGGTGTCAATCAGGAGCCGGCCGACGTCAATCGCCCCAATCCGAGCCTCGATGACGAGGGCGTCACTGCTCTGGCTCCATGCCTTCTGACCGTCCTCCCCGGTAAAGGTGATCGGGGGTCGGGGTATCTTCCTTCGCTTCGGTCGGCGGCCGGCGCCTGCCATCATCACCGGTCGGGCCTCGGCCTCCAGGATTGCGGGCGCCCGTCCCACCGTGGTTGGGCCTCCAGTTACCATCTCGATTCGCATGACTGCCTTCGGGGGGCGGGGCTCCTCCTTATCGGGGTCCACCAGCGGACCCCTTCCCCCCTCCTCTGGGGGTCCCTCTCTCCTGTCGCCACCCGCCTTCCCGCGACAAAGTTCCCCAGGTGACCCGCCTGGATTAGTCGTTCGATCTCTCTTTTAAGGGAGTAACAATGGTCGGTGTCGTGACCGTGGTCCCGGTGATAACGGCAGTATCTCTGGGGGTCCCTCCTCGCCGGGTCCGTCCTCATCTCCCGGGGAGGCTCCGGCAGTAACCCGGCCCTTGTCGCCGCGGCCAACACCTCCATCATGGGGGCATTGAGTCGCGTGTATTGCGTCGGTGGGGGGTCCTCTTGTCTTGGGATGACTCCGGGGGGCTTCCGCGCCGGGGCAAACTTGATCGGTCCATATTTTACACCTTTTTTCTACATATTTGCATGCCATTTCGGTTGCTCATATTGCGATTTTCACGATTATTCGATGATATTGTGTTACTTTTCACTATTTCTTATTTTTGTCGGATTTCAGGAAATATGGAGCGATCGGGAGCAAAAATGAGCTTAAGGGATTTGCGCCCACTCCGGAGAGTCAACCATGGCCCTTTTGAGGGTTATTCTGCAATGGAAGAGGAGTGGAAGAAGAAAGAACGCCGTAGGAGCGACGGGGGAGCGAAAAGATGAAGATTGGGCATTTTCAGCATGCCACTCGGCCGAGTGAAGGAGTCACTCGGCCGAGCATTGAGACCCCACTCGGCCGGCCAGATCGGACACGCAACAGAGATGTATCAGCGTGCACTCGGCCGAGCATCGCACGCCGACTCGGCCGAGTGCGGAGACTCCGTCCGCCCGAGTGGCACCCAGACGACGGCAAGCCAAAATGTCCAACTTACTGTAATCCGTCAGTCTGCCCCAGAAGCCCGACTCGGCCGAGTGACGAAAGCCGTCCGCCCAAGTACCAAATGCCCCTCGGCCGAGTGACATTTGCCACTCGACCGAGTGATGCCGAGGACATGCAGCGCCCAGATTTTCAGACAGCCTCTCACTCTTTTGAAATCTGCTATCATTCCAGCAATCAAAGTATTTTTCTCATATTTTTTATGGATAGTAGACTTCATGACGGTTCCAACGCCGCCAAGAACGCGTAAATCGGAGGTCGGATGAAATCTGGGGAATTTCTGCAAGTTGATGCTGCAGTGCTGGAATTTGCATGTCAGTGTCACTCGGCCGGGTCACATATTCCACTCGGCCGAGTGCGGCCTGGGCCCAGATTTTAAGTTGCGGTTTGGGCTGTTTTTGGGCACGAATTTGAGGGGTTTTCTAGGGTTTCTTGCTAGGGTTTTGGGGGAGTATTTAAGGGGTTTGTAGCCACCATTAGAGGGGATCCCCATTATGTTTTCTTAGGTCCCCAAGATGTTTTAGGAGGATTATTTTAGAGGTTAGGCCATGCCCTAGGCCCCCTCTTGGATCAAAAAGCTTGTATTTGGATTGGAATTCTTCATTTAAGCTAAGTATTTCTATTCTTATTATTTGAATCTTTGATTTTCTATCTTTTTATATGCAAGCAATGGTTTTTATTGATTCTTATATCCTTATTGCTATGCTTGAGTAGATTTGTTGTTCTAGGGTTTGGGGATGAGCCCTATGGATCTAATTTCAGATTTGTGATGAATTAATTTCTAAATTGCTAGAATTGCTAGGAGGTTAGGTTGTGATTGATTTATTACGGATAGCTAGGGATTTCCATCGATTGGGGTTTGCAAGAGATTGGATTCTAATCGATGGGAAGGCCTAGATATTCGATTTAGGTTTACAATTGGGTTTCTCTAGATTTGGTTTGCAAGAGATTGGACCAAAGCTAGGATTTTTAATTGTAAATCTATACCCATATTCGTTTGCAAGAGATTGGACGAATACGAACTATCACAACCTAGATCGTAACTCGAGTTTGCACGAGAGTGGGCTCGAGGAGCGATTGGACGATGATGTCGATCCTCATGCTAGTGGCTTAGGTTAGGGTTTGCAAGAGATTGGGCCCTAACCTAGGTTTGCTATAGACCGGCAATAGCGCGAGAGCGTGAGCTTGGTTCTCCATTAAGTTGCGACTAGTTCACCTCAACGCAAGTCTAGTAATATTGAGATTCACTATTCACAATGATGCATGACGGTCCGTAGTGGGGATTCCCTAGCCCTAGACACTTTTATTATATTGTATTTGAATTGATATTTGACCGATTTCTCTATCTCCGACACCGACATCCATCACCATTGCCATTACATCGTACCATAGCCATCTCCACCAATAAAACATTCGTAGTCAAACCAACCTAGGATAGATTGGAACCAACACCACCTCCTCGTGTTCGATACCCGCTCGCCACTACACCGTGCGCTTGCGGTAAAACTACAATCGTTCTCCGGGACGTGTATCCGGGGCCGACCAAGTTTTTGGTCGCGCTCTTGGGTTGCATTCCGGGGCGATCAAGTTTTTGGCGCCGTTGCCGGGGAGGTGTTTCCGTTGGTGCCAATTTGTCACAATTAGGTTGATTAGACTACGAAAAAAAATAAATAAATAAAAAGGAAATTTTCACCCCTGCCACCATTATTATCATTTCTATATTCTTTTGTGCCACTGATATCTTTTCTCCAGGTATTTATCTTTGTTGATCAGGTGCTATGGATTATACTACGTGGACCACATATTTTGATCAGAATGCTCAGACGGGAGATTACTATTTTGATCAGAGTGCTCAGATGGGAGAATACTATTTTGATCAGAGTGCTCAGATGGGAGAATACTATTTTGATCAGAGTGCTCAGATGGGCGAATACCTTTTTGAGGAAATGCACTGGCCCGAGCTTGATGAGAGACGAAGGATCTTTTTTGATGAGATGCATGCACACCAGGTTGAAGTGCAAGCCGAGCTTGAAAAGGGTAACCTTCTATTGGAACGGGTGAAGAGGCAACTTGAAATAAATATGCTCATGCTTAAGGTTGAAGGGATTTCCAAAGATATCAGTTCTGCTTCTTCATTTTTTGGGCAAGAAGCATCGCCAGACTTACTACCAGAGCCAGAATGTGCCGTCGTCGATCCCACTTCCTACGATACATCTATTGCATATGAAGAGTGGATGGACGAAGAGGCAGTGAAGGAAGCAGAAACTGAGTCATATGCGCAGCCAGAGGAGGACGCATTTCAGAGATTATTGGAGGGTCTCTTGGAGTCAGTGAGGTTCACCGGTTCAGAGAGCATTACGGCAGGTGATGCATTTGAGCTACGATTTGCAGATTTTGTTATGAACCGTGTTTCAGCTGCAGGAACAATTGAGGAGGACATCCATGTCAGACTTGAGGGGGATAGACTATATTTTCGGATTTCTTACGGGCATTCCCCTCCACATGATACATCCCCACAAGCTGACACACATGAGCAGCCAGCATCACCATCCCAGGGAGAGCCTACATTGATAGTTGATGAGAAGGCAAATGATCACACTATCGAGCCAGAGCATGCTTTTGAGGAGGCCTTACACACAGAGCCAGAGCTTATCACCGAGGAGGTCATGCATCGGGACGAGGACACAGCCATTCATAAGGATCCCGAGCACTATCCTCCTCCATTAGAGCTTCCGCAGCCACCTCATCCTCCCACTGACGCAGAGGACTACCCCACAGAGCTTATGGCTCCCCTTCAGGGAGATCTCTTTACTCCCTCACCCTTTATCTTTGATTTCCCTCCAGTGTATGATGTTTTTTATGATTCATCGTGCCTTTTGCAGGATTCATGTACATACGATCAAGAGGTACGATGGGACGTATATGAGGAGGAGAGCGAGGAGTTAGCACCCATGGACACATATGAATATGATCAAGAGGTGTGCTGGGATGAGTCTGACGATGATGATGAGCATCTCGATGAGGTCCACACCTATGATCTAGATTTACCTGAGCAGCATAGAGAAGACACCGTGGAGACAGCTATCACGGCACGTGAGGATATTGGATTATTTCCAGGGAAGTATCGTCCACCATTATTTATTCCATACATTTCTATCGACGATCCTCTTTGGGATACTTTTATTATGAGGGTGAATTTTTTGCAGCGAACTGATGCATCCTATTCTCTGCAGGGTACAGGTGGAGTCCTTGTGGGAATGCTGGAGGATGCATTGCTGGAGTTCGTTGGAGTCCGTGGACACACGCATCTGGCGGAGCCACGGAAGGAGCAGTTGGAGCAGTTGCCTGCACCAGCAAAGATACTGGATCCGCCTTTTGCTATAGGTGATATCAATCCAGTAGTGTAGACATTTTTATGCTTTCAATAAACCCGAATCCTCTCGACAGCGAGGGGACCGTATAGATTTGATTGAATAAATATCACCTCTTATGACGGCAACAAAATTTTTACACCCCAAACCCATTATATACATTAATTACCCTCTCCATATTTTGATGTGTCACATCCTTTTGCTCACCACATTCGAGCATTTCTTTCAAGTGAAACCTTGCTTTCTTATTCGTTTGACTTGATCACGCTTTGCAAAGCCATGACATTTTTGGTCAAGTCATTTGAATAGGATTGTTTGGTATAAGCTTGGGGGGAAAGCGCTCTCATGCATCATTGTATGTGCATGTAGTTGCATTAGGATTTCATGTCATTCATTTCATCATTTTTCATTCACCTCCCTCATATTTATCGTTGTTCCTCATATTCTTTCATTATGATCACATTGAGGACAATGTGAAGTTTAAGCTTGGGGGAGTGCATTTCCATGCCACTTAGATGCATTAGTTGCATTTTTACTTTATTTTAGGGTTTTTTTTAGAATTTTTCAAAAATTTTGCATCATCTTTTTGATTTTTCCATCTTATTTTCCTTTTATGTGTGTTCATGCATCATAGTGCGTGCTTGTTTTTCTTTTCTTTCCTCTCTTTAATTTTTATTTCCTTATTTTCTTTTCCTTCTTTTGCTAGATTTGTTCATTATGATGATATCTCTTATTGCTTTAGCAACCATCACGATGCTTATTATTCCTTGACATGCTACTTAGAGTATTTCATAGTCCTACTATCCATGTGCTTGCTTATATATTCTTTTGATGATTCCTCTATATGAATGCATGATATTAATTGAAACTGAATGTATGGATTAGTGTTTGGTATGATTTTGTTGGAAATGCACCAAGATTCACGCATCATTAGTATATCTGAAGCATCAGTTTTATTGTCTTATTCACCTTCTGTTGCATGCTTGATATGAAAGTACTCTTTACCGCTTGACTTCACTTTTTATTGAGATGATTGAGAATATCCATGCTTACATATGAGTTTTAGTTGAAGTATTATTTTATTGAACCGTTCGTGCACATCTTAGAGTGAACCGAGTGTTACATTATTTCTTTCTCCACATATATCTTTTTATTCTCTACATGTCACTTGAGTTCACCTCCTAAAGCTACTTATATCGCATCTATTTCCCAAAAATCCACACAAAAGAAATAGTTAGCTCCAAAAGTCCAAAAATCCAAAAAGGAGCCAAAATCCAAAAAAATACAAATCATATAGCTCCTACAAAAATCCAAAAAGAAAAATGAGAAACAAAGTCCAAAAGAAAAAAAAAATATTTCTCTATCTCATTATTGGAGCCACAAAATACTTGGGAAAACCAAGGCAAAAATCTCATTTCCCACTATTATATTCCTTTGGATGCGACGCCTCAAGCTAAGCTTGGGGGGGTGAATTCATTTGACCATATGAGTGAGTATGACATTAGAGTGGAGACGTGCATGAATGGGAATATTCGATAATGCTTAGACTTTGCAAAATATATTAGATATGGATAATTTTCATGATTTGAAATAATTATGTGAATGCCATGACTTTTATTCTATTCTCTATTGCATGCTTGGTGTGTATCTTATATGCTTCATTTATAACTTTTGATTGAAAAGTGCATCGCCAACATTTGTATATTAAATTCTATGAAATGTGTGAAGTGGATATGAATTGATTGTGTGAATTTAGAGGATCCCTTTTGTTGTTCTTAAAATCTTGCAAGTACCATGTTTATGTAAGATATGAAATCCTTATAGCATGTGATTTGTATTTTCCAAGTTATCGTGATGTGTAGCTTATGGCTTGAGATCTGAGAGAAGAATCTAGCGACCCCTTCCACCTCGTATTCTTTCTTTTCCATTTCATTTTCTTTGTCTTCATCTCCCGAGTTCGTCTCTCTACTTTCCTTCCTCGAGGACGAGTAAGAGGTAAGCTTGGGGGATTTTGATCGGTCCATATTTTACACCTTTTTTCTACATATTTGCATGCCATTTCGGTTGCTCATATTGCGATTTTCACGATTATTCGATGATATTGTGTTACTTTTCACTATTTCTTGTTTTTGTCGGATTTCAGGAAATATGGAGCGATCGGGAGCAAAAATGAGCTTAAGGGATTTGCGCCCACTCCGGAGAGTCAACCATGGCCCTTTTGAGGGTTATTCTGCAATGGAAGAGGAGTGGAAGAAGAAAGAACGCCGTAGGAGCGACGGGGGAGCGAAAAGATGAAGATTGGGCATTTTCAGCATGCCACTCGGCCGAGTGAAGGAGTCACTCGGCCGAGCATTGAGACCCCACTCGGCCGGCCAGATCGGACACGCAACAGAGATGTATCAGCGTGCACTCGGCCGAGCATCGCACGCCGACTCGGCCGAGTGCGGAGACTCCGTCCGCCCGAGTGGCACCCAGACGACGGCAAGCCAAAATGTCCAACTTACTGTAATCCGTCAGTCTGCCCCAGAAGCCCGACTCGGCCGAGTGACGAAAGCCGTCCGCCCGAGTACCAAATGCCCCTCGGCCGAGTGACATTTGCCACTCGACCGAGTGATGCCGAGGACATGCAGCGCCCAGATTTTCAGACAGCCTCTCACTCTTTTGAAATCTGCTATCATTCCAGCAATCAAAGTATTTTTCTCATATTTTTTATGGATAGTAGACTTCATGACGGTTCCAACGCCGCCAAGAACGCGTAAATCGGAGGTCGGATGAAATCTGGGGAATTTCTGCAAGTTGATGCTGCAGTGCTGGAATTTGCATGTCAGTGTCACTCGGCCGGGTCACATATTCCACTCGGCCGAGTGCGGCCTGGGCCCAGATTTTAAGTTGCGGTTTGGGCTGTTTTTGGGCACGAATTTGAGGGGTTTTCTAGGGTTTCTTGCTAGGGTTTTGGGGGAGTATTTAAGGGGTTTGTAGCCACCATTAGAGGGGATCCCCATTATGTTTTCTTAGGTCCCCAAGATGTTTTAGGAGGATTATTTTAGAGGTTAGGCCATGCCCTAGGCCCCCTCTTGGATCAAAAAGCTTGTATTTGGATTGGAATTCTTCATTTAAGCTAAGTATTTCTATTCTTATTATTTGAATCTTTGATTTTCTATCTTTTTATATGCAAGCAATGGTTTTTATTGATTCTTATATCCTTATTGCTATGCTTGAGTAGATTTGTTGTTCTAGGGTTTGGGGATGAGCCCTATGGATCTAATTTCAGATTTGTGATGAATTAATTTCTAAATTGCTAGAATTGCTAGGAGGTTAGGTTGTGATTGATTTATTACGGATAGCTAGGGATTTCCATCGATTGGGGTTTGCAAGAGATTGGATTCTAATCGATGGGAAGGCCTAGATATTCGATTTAGGTTTACAATTGGGTTTCTCTAGATTTGGTTTGCAAGAGATTGGACCAAAGCTAGGATTTTTAATTGTAAATCTATACCCATATTCGTTTGCAAGAGATTGGACGAATACGAACTATCACAACCTAGATCGTAACTCGAGTTTGCACGAGAGTGGGCTCGAGGAGCGATTGGACGATGATGTCGATCCTCATGCTAGTGGCTTAGGTTAGGGTTTGCAAGAGATTGGGCCATAACCTAGGTTTGCTATAGACCGGCAATAGCGCGAGAGCGTGAGCTTGGTTCTCCATTAAGTTGCGACTAGTTCACCTCAACGCAAGTCTAGTAATATTGAGATTCACTATTCACAATGATGCATGACGGTCCGTAGTGGGGATTCCCTAGCCCTAGACACTTTTATTATATTGTATTTGAATTGATATTTGACCGATTTCTCTATCTCCGACACCGACATCCATCACCATTGCCATTACATCGTACCATAGCCATCTCCACCAATAAAACATTCGTAGTCAAACCAACCTAGGATAGATTGGAACCAACACCACCTCCTCGTGTTCGATACCCGCTCGCCACTACACCGTGCGCTTGCGGTAAAACTACAATCGTTCTCCGGGACGTGTATCCGTGGCCGACCAAGTTTTTGGTCGCGCTCTTGGGTTGCATTCCGGGGCGATCAGAACTCGCGCGCCGGGCCAAGCCGATCTCGTGGGCGAGGCTCGGGCGGCTCCCGCCGCGGTAGGGCCATCTGATCGTGGCCTCGGCCCCTCTCTTCCTGCCTCGGCCGAGGGTGCAGCCGGGGTCCGTCCTGGGATGGTTTCGCCGGGGGGTATACGACCTTTGCACCGAGGGTCTCTTCGGCCAATGCGTGCCTTTTCGACATTGCCACCAGCGCTTCGTAGTCGGCCGGCGGGTCCCGGAGCAGGGATTTGTGGAGGCTCCGAGTCCGCAACCCCGCCTTGAAGGCCAGCATTAGCACCTCATCGCAGCATGTCACCACCGCCCGCCTTTCCTCCTGAAAGCGGCGGAGGTATCTTCCCGTTCTCTCCCCTTCTCCTTGGACTATCGTGCAGAGATAGTCCAAAGGCTTCTTCTTCGTCCGCCCGGCCCGGAACTCTTGGCAGAACTTGTGTGACAGCTCGCCAAAGCTCCCGACGGATCTCGCGGGCAAGCCGAAGTACCAGTCCAGCGCGGTGTCCCTTAGGCTTTGGGAAAAATGCCGGCATAGGAACGCCTCGTCCACATCCTGCGCCTCCATCGCCCCTCGGTATTGTTGCACGTGCGTGAGGGGGTCGCCTCTCCCGCTGTATGCGGCCAAGAGAGGGGGTTTGAACCTTTTGGGCCTTGGGGCGGTCGTGATCCACCGTGCGAGCGGCGTGGCCTCCTCCGGATAGGTAGGGCGATCCGGGGCCTCCCCTCTCCGCCATTCGGGGGTCCGTCTTCGATCGCGCCACGGCCGACGACGGTCCTCCGCCCCCGGGGAGTAGCCCGACGGTCGTCTGGCGGGGCTCCTTTCCTGGGCCGAGGACTCGACGGGTTGTGGGCTACGGCTCTCCCAGGGCCAGCGCCTCCCGGCCAACTCTCCTCGGGCCTCCATCCGTTCCTGATTCTCGCGGAGGAGCCTTTCGCACTCGGCGGTGAGGAAGCGTAGCTGTCGACAAACGGCTTCCTCGTGCAGGGTATCGGAGGGGCGGTGCTGGTGATGCGGGCCGCTTCCTCCAGGGGGAGACCTGTTCAGCAACGGGTCCCGCCCGCCCCCGGGCCGCCGTCCCGTCGCCGTCTCTTCAAAGACCTCTTGGTTACTCCTGTTTTCTCTCCTCAGCCTCTCGCGTTCCGCGACAATGAAGCGGAGTTGGCGGCGGGCGGCCTCCTCTTCCTGGTAGGCCCTCCGGGCGGTCTCGGCCGCCTCGTCCACACGCCTTTGCGCCGCGGCCGCCTCCCCTAGGCGCTTCCACCGCTACGCAACTTCCATCTTGTCACGCCCCGCTTCCCAAAAATATGGAGGCGAAGCGTGAGAAGGTCCGCTCAGACTTGAAGCTGCAAAGCTGCAAGTCCGATAAGCGTCGATCAAATTTAAAACTGCAGGTCCTTGCAACGCGAACGAAACAAAGATAATAATAATGAAATGAGACAAAAGAAACATCTCAGAATATCCATAAAATAAGTTTCCAACATCGCAGAAAAACCACCAGGCTAAAAGAAAAGAGACTAAAGGCCCAAACATGGCCAACAAAAGTACAAAGTACAAAACAACGGTGCTATGCACCAACAACTAACAAAAGGCCTAAAACAAAATAAAGCTCAACAAGACTCAAAGAATGGTCACCGGTGTCCACCAAAATCCTCCTGGGCAATCATGGACTCAGACTCAGCGTCAGCAACACATCACGTACTCAGCAACGATCTCTGGCTCAGGTCTAACATGTGACACCCAAAAGAGCAAGGGGCACATGTCAGCAAGTCTACAAGAGACTTGTGCAAGGAAACTGAAAGTAAAGTGAACAACCTAGCAGTTCTAGCATGAATGCGATGACATGGCAGTTTAAAGTATGAGTGCAACAGGTAAAGTAAAGTAAAGTACAGTACGAGCATGGCATGGCATTCGCAAGACAAGTACAAGACAAGGAAAGTAAGCACCTCGTGCACAGAGATTCCGTCCTTTGGCTAGAGGGCGGATCAGGCCACTCCTAAGCTCAAGTAACCGTTTATCCCTACCCCTCCACGTGTGTCGAGCCAGGGCCTTACCCCCGAACACGGAATGCTCGCTTCTGGACCACGAGCCAGGAAGTGTGTAAACAAGTATGGCGTAGGGGTGCACCTAGCCGGACAAGGAGTACGAGGACAAGTATTGTAGCGTGTGCTACGATGCAACAATCAATGCATGGATGACATGGCATGACAAGTAGTAAAGCGTACAGTTAAGAAAAGTAAACGTGACAGTTTAGCATGCATGAATGACAAGTTTAAGGGTTGGATCTAGCTTCGTTGTCAAGCTAGATCATTTAGGTGACGGATCTAGTTTCGTTGTCAAACTAGATCAAGTAGGCGTCTAGCCAGCTATCATTTCACTGACTAGTCTCTTTTACGCTAAAAGCAAGGAAGTGGCCTAAAAACATGGCCCTACACAAGAGTTGGCAAGTTTCACTTGCCTGCAAGTACAACGTCTGAGCACAGCGTCCAATGAGTCCAAGAATCACAATTATCCTACGTGCAAAGTCCACCGGCCTAAAGTCCATATTATTAATCTTGATTAGTGAATTTAAAACATTTAAAAAACTTTAAAAACTACTGATTTTAGTCTTGATTAGCATGCATTGGGTTGGGGGTCCTAGGGGTGCAAAGCGTTACCTCAACACGACGCGAAAGCTACACCGGCGTCGGGTAGCGACGCCGGGGGTTGGAATAAGAGATCGCGCTCCAAGTCCAGATTCCAATTTAGTTTCCTCGCTGGAAATTTCAGAGCATCAACCCGGGCGACGATTCCAGATTCCAAAGCTCGCACGTGCGACGACGGGCTACGACGTGCGACGACGTCGTACGCGGCAAGTCGTCAAAGAGAACACACCTAGGTGGGGCCCACAGCAGTCCTAGGGGCCTTTGGGGGACCCACAATAACTCTGGAGAACTTGGGGGGCCCACGGTGGCAAGTGGTGCGACGGATGCGGGGTTGCGACGTTTGGCCATCGGTCGTACTCAGCCAATGCGGGAGGATGGCTCGGTCAGACACTAGGGGCGGGCTGTGCAGCGCTTGGGGTGTGCAGCAATGCGGGGCAGCGCTTGGTTCTCTCGGTCGGAGCGGGGGAGGCCACCGGTCGGGCGCCTTGGATGCGGGGCGACAGAGCGCTGCAACGTTGCAACGTTGCGGAGAGCGGGCGTGAGCGGGGGCGGCTGTCGGTCGGGCACGGCACGATGCGGGGCGACAGAGCGGCTAGCGATGCGGGTGCGGAGCGACGCTTGGTGCGGAGCGGCAACCGGTCTGACCGAGGGCTCCTCTCGGTCGGGCACGGTGAAGCGGGGCGACGGCTGTGCGGAGCGGGGCGGGGGCTTGGTGCGGAGGCAACGGCCGGTCGGTGCGGGGGATTTGGGCTGTTTCCTTCGGTCGTGCGGCCGCCGTTCGTCGCAACGTTGCGACGAATCGTCGCAACGTCAAATCTGAGTTTTGGAAGAGGCTAGGACTAATTTCTTGCGAAAATAGGTCTTCCTAAAGGTTGTTTATATAGTGTAGATGGGTTGACTTGGTCTAGGGCTAAATCTAATAGGATTAGAAGTTTAAAAAGATTTAAAATTTGAAATTCAATTACTCCAACTCATCCAAGGGTTTGACCTGGTCCAAATGAGCTGGAAATTGGCTCAAAAATTCTTTAAAACGTTTAAAACTCAAATAAATTTTATTTGGCCGAAATTAATTTAAAAATAAATTATTAAAAATAATGTAAAACTTGTTAAAAATATAAAAGTGGTCAAATAAACTCCAAAAATTATAAAATAAATATCGGGGTGATCGTGGTGACGAATGTGAGCTAACTAAGAAGACGGATCTCAAATTCGACGTCGGGCGACGAAACTAAAAATAGAAACGTCTCCCGTCAAGAGTGAGAATCGTCACGTCTCATCGAGTAAGATTAATTTGTGGGAAAACGACTCGAGAAACGTCGTTCCAAATTAGTGCCACTATTTAATACTCTCAGAGACGTTCACAACGGCATATCACACAAAAGTGTTCACAATCAAATAAAGTATAAAACAAACACGTGCACGGCCACAAGCACGTGCACGAACAACGTACGACGAAAAGTGGTCGTTACATCCTCCCCAACTTAGAATAAAGTCCGTCCTCGGACTTTCTAATATAGCTAGTCGCTCTAGTAACTACCCCATTCAAGTCATTATAATTTAAACCAGGTATAGTCATTACAAGTGCTTATATATGCACTAGGTAGTCAAACATTAATACTACCAACACGTATACATATACATTCACGTACGTCATATACTTATACCTATTATAGCCAGTCAAACTCATACACGTATTTCAATCATATATATAAGCATGCATCCCTTATATAACTACTACCTACCTAATCACAAAACAATATTTCAAGTACTCATATAAGGATAGTCTCACAAACTACAATCATTGCTCTACGTATAGATAGCTACCTATGCACAAACATCAAGGGTATACTTCCCTCTAATATTTCCTAGTATTCATCCAACACCAACCACTTCAACACATGCAGTAATACCATACCATTATTAAGTCAAATTTTACTATATATATATATTCACCACCACTATAGTTTCACAACATATAGTCATTCATATGCATGCAAATAGTTCACCATATATTCACATCACGTACGGTCCTATAACTGTATTTACGACACGCCACATATATCATAGTCATCATTACCTATAACTAAGCACATACTTACCCGTGCATGGTGCACACCCATACACGCTAACATTTCATTCATACCAATCACACCACTATATACATAGCACAACCACTCATCTAGTTTAGCTAGTACACATATGTTCACGTAACAAGTCCTTAGTAAATAACTATACCACAAGACAAACACCTATAACTATATACTGGCGTAGCGACCCACAATCATGTGCGTAGCATAACCAGGCACAAACACTCCTATCACTATACATTCATCAAACATTGCTATATTCAAACTACGAACATACATTCAATATACTTAGAGTATACCCACTCAAGCTTGAGTGAGACTCAATACACATATCAGGATATTCTATATACGTAGCACGGCATTCATACCTATACCAATACCACTTCCGTATATGTACATCTACCAATACAACCATATACATCCCATAAATCAATCACACTTAATATTTAGTCAGGCAATACTCACGTAGTTCAATCATTCTATATACCATAATAACAATACAGACATTAGCACACGTATATTTATAATACACTCCTTCTTACATGCATACGTATACATCGTATAATCACACACATGTAACATATATATTCACACCATAGCCTACTACCTATAATTAGTATACTAACACATCCACACACACATAATTAGGATGTGCAATAGTCGTGTATACCTCACGGTATGCACACATGCAACATCCCGCAAGGGCTAGCAATATCAATCAAAATTATAACCCTGCTACCTATATATATATCACCTATATACTCATGCAACGAAACATAACTACTTACATATAAGCACATATATATCTACCTACGAGCACATACTCACACGTACTGGTATATGGGTCACTCAATAGGCCTACTTACTAAACTATACATACACTTATTATTATCACACCTAGAACACACATAGCTTTACAAATCATTTTATTTCAACCATTATAAGTATCTCTTACTTCATACACAACTTAGACATTTCAACGCTAACTCTTATATACACAGGCATCCCTAGTATAGTATAGCTATCCACAAAAATCAATAATTACTAACACACCACAACTTCATAAGGGTCCAAGGGTCTACTAACAACTAAGAGTTGACCAGACATTGAAGGACCCTAAGGCCTAAGCAATAAAGAGAGGTCGAGAGCGTGACGAGGGAAGGATCGTTAAGCACGAGTTCAGATAGGACGAGTACAAGAAGACAGCTTGGTTGGACGAACATTGGCTCAATGGTGATGTTTAGGTTGAGGGAAAAGGAGGTGTAGTGATGCTTGAATAGAGTACAGAAAAGCAACTAGGATAAATAGCATAAGCTAAAATACGCAAAATTGAAAACGGTTGTACTTTAAAATCCTCATCTGAGAAGAAATGTTTGGGGATCGATAAAACGAGTTGTTCAAAATAAATCTGAGTCGAATATTCAAAATAATAGAAAATGGCCTATTGGTTTTAAAAATCCTTTTAAAAGGAAGTAAAATCATTTACGCGAATATTAAAGACATGGTTTGGAAAATTCTATCCGTCGGTAATTTAATATAATGTTGTCAAAAGTTTTGGAAAGTCGAAGAATGAATTCGAGTAACGGAAGAATTTAAACTCATGTTAAATGCTTTCAAAACTTTTAGGCTATGGAAAATTTAAAATAATCAATTTTGAAAATTCTTTTAGAGAACCAGTGTTTGCCAAAAATCAGAAACTGATTTACATAAGGTTCTTAATATACGAGCACACAAGTCTGGCACGGATAAAAATAGTTGAAAGTAGGTATGGTGCACGGAAAAATAATAATATTGACTTAGTATAAGAATTATCGAAGTCGAATAGTAAGTCTTTAAAATCAAATCACGGAGGGTCTAAATCAGGAAGTGGTTATGAAAATAGTAATTTCAAAAATCTGAAACAGGGAAAACGATGAGCAAAAACCAACCATTGCTGAAAGCTGAAATTCCATGTGTCTTGAAAAGTATATTAAAAGTAAACACGATGTGTTATTCGAATGGCATAAATAAGAAGGGAAATTATAAATCGAATTGAGCAAAATAAAAGTACGGTTCAGAATAAAATTAATATATGAAAGAACAACACACTTACACAAGTACGAAAAGCATAGACTGGGAAAATACTATAAACTAGCATTCAAAAATTCCTACAAACGTTTTTAAAAATTTAAATCAATGAAGAAGTATAAGTATATTAAAATTTTGAACAAGTTTAAACCTAGGGAAAGAGGAAATCGAAAGATACTTTTGGAAGATTCAAGATTGTAACGGAAAGGTTTGAAAATTGACGACAATCGTCATGGGGCGATCTCGTGAATCGAGGCAAGGAAATTGGTCGGATGATCAAAACATTCATATGCCTAGGTTATGAATCAGAAAAGTCTACGGAGAAATTCCTACGGTCGACCAACTAAAGATTAGGAACTAGGCGCTAAGACTTCTAAAGGTTAGACGGTAAAGGAATGCGTTCAGCTTGGACCGAAATCGATGAACCCAAAAGCGAACGACTGAAAGAGATTCTAGAAGTCTAGCATGGTCAGGTTAGACAGGGACCACTAAGGTAACTCCTACAACGATCTAATCAGTTGCTGGCAGGGAATCTAACTAACAAACAGAGGCCTCTAGCTAGCAAGCACAGACGTCTAACTAAGTCTTCTTATCACCTAGTGTCATAAGAAAACGACTAAACTCAGGGCTTATTACTCGGATGTTGCAATTTATTTAATGGACATTCCGTTATTATCGTTGTTCCGTTAATTCGCAATTGCAAGACCGGACCTGCATGGGCCACCAACAAAACCTGTCACGCCCCGCTTCCCAAAAATATGGAGGCGAAGCGTGAGAAGGTCCGCTCAGACTTGAAGCTGCAAAGTTGCAAGTCCGATAAGCGTCGATCAAATTTAAAACTGCAGGTCCTTGCAATGCGAACGAAACAAAGATAATAATAATGAAATGAGACAAAAGAAACATCTCAGAATATCCATAAAATAAGTTTCCAACATCGCAGAAAAGCCACCAGGCTAAAAGAAAAGAGACTATAGGCCCAAACATGGCCAACAAAAGTACAAAGTACAAAACAACGGTGCTACGCACCAACAGCTAACAAAAGGCCTAAAACAAAATAAAGCTCAACAAGACTCAAAGAATGGTCACCGGTGTCCACCAAAATCCTCCTGGGCAATCATGGACTCAGACTCAGCGTCAGCAACACATCACGTACTCAGCAACGATCTCTGGCTCAGATCTAACATGTGACACCCAAAAGAGCAAGGGGCACATGTCAGCAAGTCTACAAGAGACTTGTGCAAGGAAACTGAAAGTAAAGTGGACAACCTAGCAGTTCTAGCATGAATGCGATGACATGGCAGTTTAAAGTATGAGTGCAACAGGTAAAGTAAAGTAAAGTACAGTACGGGCATGGCATGGCATTCGCAAGACAAGTACAAGACAAGGAAAGTAAGCACCTCGTGCACAGAGATTCCGTCCTTTGGCTAGAGGGCGGATCAGGCCACTCCTAAGCTCAAGTAACCGTTTATCCCTACCCCTCCACGTGTGTCGAGCCAGGGCCTTACCCCCGAACACGGAATGCTCGCTTCTGGACCACGAGCCAGGAAGTGTGTAAACAAGTATGGCGTAGGGGTGCACCTAGCCGGACAAGTAGTACGAGGACAAGTATTGTAGCGTGTGCTACGATGCAACAATCAATGCATGGATGACATGGCATGACAAGTAGTAAAGCGTACAAGTAGAAAAGTAAACGTGACAGTTTAGCATGCATGAATGACAAGTTTAAGGGTTGGATCTAGCTTCGTTGTCAAGCTAGATCATTTAGGTGACGGATCTAGTTTCGTTGTCAAACTAGATCAAGTAGGCGTCTAGCCAGCTATCATTTCACTGACTAGTCTCTTTTACGCTAAAAGCAAGGAAGTGGCCTAAAAACATGGCCCTACACAAGAGTTGGCAAGTTTCACTTGCCTGCAAGTACAACGTCTGAGCACAGCATCCAATGAGTCCAAGAATCACAATTATCCTACGTGCAAAGTCCACCGGCCTAAAGTCCATAGTATTAATCTTGATTAGTGAATTTAAAACATTTAAAAAACTTTAAAAACTACTGATTTTAGTCTTGATTAGCATGCATTGGGTTGGGGGTCCTAGGGGTGCAAAGCGTTACCTCAACACGACGCGAAAGCTACACCGGCGTCGGGTAGCGACGCCGGGGGTTGGAATAAGAGATCGCGCTCCAAGTCCAGATTCCAATTTAGTTTCCTCGCTGGAAATTTCAGAGCATCAACCCGGGCGACGATTCCAGATTCCAAAGCTCGCACGTGCGACGACGGGCTACGACGTGCGACGACGTCGTACGCGGCAAGTCGTCGAAGAGAACACACCTAGGTGGGGCCCACAGCAGTCCTAGGGGCCTTTGGGGGACCCACAATAACTCTGGAGAACTTGGGGGGCCCACGGTGGAAAGTGGTGCGACGGATGCGGGGTTGCGACGTTTGGCCATCGGTCGTACTCAGCCAATGCGGGAGGATGGCTCGGTCAGACACTAGGGGCGGGCTGTGCAGCGCTTGGGGTGTGCAGCAATGCGGGGCAGCGCTTGGTTCTCTCGGTCGGAGCGGGGGAGGCCACCGGTCGGGCGCCTTGGATGCGGGGCGACAGAGCGCTGCAACGTTGCAACGTTGCGGAGAGCGGGCGTGAGCGGGGGCGGCTGTCGGTCGGGCACGGCACGATGCGGGGCGACAGAGCGGCTAGCGATGCGGGTGCGGAGCGACGCTTGGTGCGGAGCGGCAACCGGTCTGACCGAGGGCTCCTCTCGGTCGGGCACGGTGAAGCGGGGCGACGGCTGTGCGGAGCGGGGCGGGGGCTTGGTGCGGAGGCAACGGCCGGTCGGTGCGGGGGATTTGGGCTGTTTCCTTCGGTCGTGCGGCCGTCGTTCGTCGCAACGTTGCGACGAATCGTCGCAACGTCAAATCTGAGTTTTGGAAGAGGCTAGGACTAATTTCTTGCGAAAATAGGTCTTCCTAAAGGTTGTTTATATAGTGTAGATGGGTTGACTTGGTCTAGGGCTAAATCTAATAGGATTAGAAGTTTAAAAAGATTTAAAATTTGAAATTCAATTACTCCAACTCATCCAAGGGTTTGACCTGGTCCAAATGAGCTGGAAATTGGCTCAAAAATTCTTTAAAATGTTTAAAACTCAAATAAATTTTATTTGGCCGAAATTAATTTAAAAATAAATTATTAAAAATAATGTAAAACTTGTTAAAAATATAAAAGTGGTCAAATAAACTCCAAAAATTATAAAATAAATATCGGGGTGATCGTGGTGACGAATGTGAGCTAACTAAGAAGACGGATCTCAAATTCGACGTCGGGCGACGAAACTAAAAATAGAAACGTCTCCCGTCAAGAGTGAGAATCGTCACGTCTCATCGAGTAAGATTAATTTGTGGGAAAACGACTCGAGAAACGTCGTTCCAAATTAGTGCCACTATTTAATACTCTCAGAGACGTTCACAACGGCATATCACACAAAAGTGTTCACAATCAAATAAAGTATAAAACAAACACGTGCACGGCCACAAGCACGTGCACGAACAACGTACGACGAAAAGTGGTCGTTACACATCTCCTCTTCCAGGAGCCTTTGCCGGGCCGCAATCTCCTCAGCGAGCCCCCTGTTTTCTCCCTCCTCCTCGAACTGAAGGCGGAGGTTCCGCCTCACGTTCTGGGGCTCCAAGGGGCCGGGCGGTGGCCCCGTTCCGGTTGTCTGATAGCCTCCCCCGGCCTGAGTAACGGCCTCGAAGCTTTTCAGGACGACACGGGATGAAGTAGGTTCAGTTTCGGTGCGCAAGCCCGGAAGGGCGTCGGACGCCGGGGTGATTTGTAGAGAGAGCGGCTCCTGATCCACGGGATCCTTGCCGTGTTCAGGGTTCCACGAAATTGGCATGGAGTCTAACATGGGTGTGACCCTTCGTTCCCACAGACGGCGCCAATTGTTACGAGGTGGAACTTGCGTACAATGAATTTGTATTATGGGGAACCAAGGGCACGGTGGTTATATGGAAATGAGGGGTTAGGTAGGCTGTTTTACAAGTGATTAGTGAGGTGAAGAAGTCGGGTCCGTCGCCGGTGATGCCCACGATGTCGAATCTCGCCAGAAGTAGCTAGGGAAGGTTGGACGGTAGGGGGCTGAAGCTGACTCCGGTCCAGGGGCGAGCTCTCCTGCAGCACGAGCAACTCGTCAGAAGGGCTGGGTTGGGGTTCAACCCTTAGCCCCTCCGAAGCCTAAGTCAGTGATAGGGCTTAAAAAGGGGGGCTAGATACGCCGGTCGGACTCTCTGTGTGTCCGCCGCCCGTGACGAGCTTTAGGTGGGAGAGCGAAGATATGGAAGACCTTAGCTCTCGTGTGTGAATAACAGAATAATGGGGGAATTCTCCAACCCCC
Source organism: Scilla litardierei (assembly GCA_030789695.1). Classification (NCBI taxonomy): domain Eukaryota; kingdom Viridiplantae; phylum Streptophyta; class Magnoliopsida; order Asparagales; family Asparagaceae; genus Scilla; species Scilla litardierei. Next base: position 152,563,264 of record CM061137.1, on the reverse strand, counting down.
TATCTGTAAGAGGAATGGGGGTATTTATACCTGACGGGTGATGACTAGGCGTGCTGAGCTGGCGCGTGTGTCAGCGGAAGCTCCAGACAAGGGCGTCGGGACTCGGGTTACCAGGCCTGCTTTCGTCAGGCGGCGCGACGGCCGGGGGGGAGCTTTTGTCGGGGTGTCAGGGCCAAAAGCATTAATTGTCAGATGGCCCAGCCGCCAGGGGGTGCTTTGTCAGACGGTCGGGTGACGCATGTGTCCTTATCCTTGGCCGTTTGTCGCTAGCGACGAGCTAAAGGCCGGGCGGTGTCACCCTAGGCGTCGTGGTTCGTGGGAGTCGGGCGGGCCGTCCCGATTGGCCTAGGGGCACGGCCCGCTGGTTCGGAGGGATACGTCCACGCCGGTCAGCAGGCCTGGCCTAGCTGCCCCAACGTCACCAAGCACGCTATCTCGGCGGGTCGGGCGGCTGCGGTCGTTCGCCCCGGCCGAATGCGGTTTTTCGCCTCGGCCGGCTGCGGCTGTTCGCCTCGACCGGTTCGGGGAACGCTGCCAGGCGCGCCTGTCTCCATGATGCCCCGGATTTTCGGGGCGGCGGCCCCTTTGTGACAGGGCAAGTTAATGGGATATGTTTAGCGGATCCGGGCGGGAGCCGGGCTCCCACGATCTTTAGGTCGTAACAGCCCTGATATGACGTATGACCAGCATCCAGTGCAGATTCTGGACAGGCGTCAGAAATCGCTTCGGAACAAGATTGTCAATCTTGTGAGGGTGATGTGGCGACACGGCTCACCTGGAGAATCTACTTGGGAGAATAAGGATGAGATGCGAGAGCGTTTCCCACTTTTGTTTCTGGACTCGTGAGTATTTGGAAATTCCGAGGACGAAATTTTTCTTAAGTTGGGGAGGATGTAACGACTGCTTTTCATGTATCTGGATTTAATATAATATAATATATGTTTTGGTGGATTTTCTCCTCTTGTGTGGTTTTCGTCTCCGTAGTTTTCATTTTCGATCGATTCGTCGTATTTTCTCGTTTCTTCCTTAGGATCGTCGATTTCGAAGTATGTCATTCGTGACGGACTTCATAACGGTCGTATCTTACTATTAGATCAAGCCTAGGAGTCTTAGGAATCGATCCCGGGGCCCCGCGCTCCGTATCGGAACTTTTGGTGCTTATTAGCCGGTATAAGAAGGGGCACCGACCGACTAGATGACGATCCAGTCGGTCGGCAATCCTTCTTGGACCGACTAGTTAGCTTTCTAAATTATTCAGGAGTTACTGTTTATCGTTAGTCGGTCTAAGAACGTTGGTTGACCGACTAGGTTGCAAACTAGTCGGTCAGCAATGCTTCTTGAACCGACTAACTCATCATCTTATTTTTGTATCAGTTACTGTTTACCCTTAGTCAGTCTAAGAACGTTCATCGACCGACTAGTTGATAAACTAGTCGGTCAGTACTTGTTCATGGACCGACTAACTCTAAATCCTATTTTCGTTCAGGAGTTACTGTTTACACTTAGTCGGTCTGCGTTGGTCGACCGACCGACTAGTTGCCAAACTAGTCGGTCAGTGGTTGCTCTTTGACCGACTAACCAGTGTTAAAACCCTAATTTCTGGGCAGCCGCTAGCCCATCCTATTTAAACCCAACCCAAACGTTTTCTTCTTCCTCAACACGACCCAAAACCCTAAAATCTTCCCCCTTCAGCCCCCATCTTCCTCCAAGCTTAAATCCTTCATTCCAAGCCCTAAATCCATCATCCAAACCATCCATTCACTCTATCTACCTCTCATCTTCCCCAAATCCCCATCAAAATCCCCAAAATCCTCAAAATCCCCCAAAACCCTAGTTTCCCCAAACTTCTCCATTTGCTTCCAGATCTGATCCTAGGGTTCCCCGGAGTGTTTCTTCCGCCTCCTCTCGGTAAGAAATCGATCTACCGTTGTTTTCATATCCTATTGTAATTTTTATGAAACCCTAATAAAATACTTGTGTTTTGATGATTGTTCCCCATAACAGCGATTCCCCGTAGGCTAGCATCCGCGGGAACGAACTTTCGTAACCGTCATCCCCGGTGATAGGCAAGTGAAACTTGCCACTTATGGTTTAGGCCATGTTTTAGGCCATTTTCTTGTTGTAGGCGTAAAAGAGGCTAGGCGACGAAATGATACTCGCCTAGGCGCAAATTGGGGAATTAGCTTGACAACGAAGCTAGTTCCAACACATATAGCATGTTGCACAATTACCATGTCATGTTTACTTTCCATTAACGGTACGCAAATTAATTGTCATGTCATTGCATTCTTTAAGTGTTTCTGTGATTGTGTAGCTTTGCTACAAATACTTGTGTTCCTGGCTCGTGTTCCGGAAGCGGGCCATGTGTTGGTTGATAGCCAATGCCCGAATTGCGTGTTTCCGGCTAGGTGTACCCCTACGCCAAATGTTTAAGAATGCGAGCTCATGTGCGGGGCAACCCCAGGCTCACTAGCTGAGCTCATTGTGCGGGGACCTTGGCTCCATTACGTGTGGGTATTGGGGGTAAGAGTTAAGCGACCAATCAACTGGGAGTATGCCCGATCAGCAACTGCAGTGGTAAGGCGTAAACTCTTGGGTTTGGGGTAGTTGTTAAGCGGCCACTCAGCGGATGTGAAACCATTCAGCTGTAAGGCGTAAACATCTACAAAACAACGTGAATAGTGAATTGACTGAGATTGATAGTAGCGTGGCTACTCTTGTCTTGTCTTGTCTTGTCTTGTCCCGATGATTGTTCTTTTGTACAAATTGTCTTGCCATGTCTTAATTGTGCACTCATGTTATAACTGCCATGCCATGCATACTTAACTGCTAGGTTGCTAGTTGCCTTACTTTCAGTTTCCTTGCCCAAGTCTTTTAGACTTGCTGACATGTGCCCCTTTACTCTTTTGGGTGACACATGTTAGATCCTGAGCCCGAGTACCTTGTTGAGGACGAGGTGTTTGCTGACGCCGAGCCCGAGCCTATGTTTGACGGGGAGTACGTGGACACTGGGGACCAGTCCTTGTGTCTTCGTTGTGTTTTACTTTTGTTAGACTGTTGTTTTGTTATCGGTGCGTAGCACCTATACTTTGTTATGTTGTTGCTTTGGTTGGCCTTGTTCTGGGCCTTTAGACTCTTTTCTTTTAGCCTGGTGGCTTTTCTGGATGTTGAACTTACTTTCGTGTTGGACAATATTTGAGATGTGAGATTTTAATCAGTCTCTCCTTGTATTATTATTGTTGTTCTGTTGTGGTTACAGGGACCTGCTTATATTTTATTGACGCTTATCGGGTTTGGGGCTTCACAGCTCCTCTCTCGTGCGGACCTTTTCACGTCTCGCCTCCATTTTAGGGAAGCGGGTCGTGACAATTCAACATCACAGAAAAGCCACCAGGCTAAAAGAAAGAGTCTAAAGGCCCAGAACAAGGCCAAACAAAAGGCGAATATAACAGAGTATCAAACTAGGTGCCACGCACCGACAACCCAAAAGATCTAACAAAACTAGACGTAGACACTAAGACTGATCTCCAGTGTCCACGAAGTCCTCGTCCAACACGGGCGCAAGCTCGGCGTCCGCAAACACCTCACCCTCAGCAAGTAACTCGGGCTCAAGGTCTAACATGCATCACCCAAAAGAGAAAGGGGCACATGTCAGCAAGTCTAAAAGACTTGAGCAAGGAAACTGAAAGTAACTAACAACCTAGCATTTTCAATATTAAGCAATGACATGACAGTTAAGTATGACGCGATAGTTTAAAGGAAGAGACAAGCACGCACGCTGTAGCCAAAGCTACCAAATCACTAATCACTTATCATTTATCACTTAGTGTATAGAGAGTCCACCTGCTGGCCAGCTCGTGGCTCAGTCCGCTTATCTCGTATCACTATTAATCACTTATCACTGTTTATCACTTAGTGCATAGAGAGTCCACCTGCTGGCCAGCTCGTGGCTCAGTCCGCTTATCTCGTATCACTATTAATCACTTGTACACTAGAGATTTCGCCTGCTGGCCAGAGTGGCGGATCAGGCCAACTCGGGGCTCAGGTGGCCGCTTATCTCTTACCCCACCCATATGTGTCGAGCGTTGGGGTTTCCAACTACAGGGCTCGCATCTGGAACACGAGCCAGGAAAATAATAGCATTGTAGCGTGTGCTACGCAATCACGATGACAAATCAATATGCAATGCCAGGAACAGATAATTGCGTACCGTTAATTGAATTTAAACGTGACAGGCAAGATGCAATGACATGAACAGATATTCGCGTACCGTTAATTGAAAGTAAATGTGACATACAAGCATGATGAGGGTGACTGTAACGGCCAGTAATTTTTAGTCGAGTTTTCGATTGTGCCGTGCCAGAATTTTACTTCTGTCAACCAGTTAACTTTTATCCGTCCGAGTTGACGCGAGCGCGTCACTGCTTTCATTTTACCGTGCCGTCAATATTTACCGTTAAGTTTAACTAAATTATCCCGCTAATTACTTTCACTAATTTCCTTATTAATTACACCTAAAATTTACTAATTACAAATTCCTTAATTACAAATTCCTAAATCGCTTTAATTACTTTCACAAATTACATCTTTTTTTATTATCACTATTAAGACTTACTTAATTACGTTAATCACATATTGACCTTAACCCTACAAAAACGACAACCTACACGTTCGGAAATCAGTTTCCTCCTAAAAACTTAGTCAAAATTAGCTTTAGAAATCAACACGCACGTTATTTCGTTTAAACAAAACCGCACGTCTCTCCTTCCCCATGGTCTACCGATTTCATTAAACACCCATCATAATCTTATTAAGACTCCTTTGACAAATGATAAAGTGTGTCCCCCTACTAATCTTCTTAAGGCAACGGGCAACGTCTTCTACCTGCAAACCAATCTGCAAAAAAATCCCACACCTTCATCTGCAAACCCATTTCCATCAATCAAACAAAACATCATCAGATTCTTCTTCTAACAATTTCTCCCCAAAATCAAATTCCCAACAAACCCAAAATCTGAAATCAAGAGGGAAGAGCAAACAAATCAAATCTGAAATCAAAACTTCAGATTCTTACAAAGATTAAACCCTCTACAACAACCAATTTCAGATCCAAAACAGCTTTTGATTCAAGGCAAAAGCAACTCCAGACCTGATCTTCAAACTTCCTCCCCCTCCTCTTCCACCTGCCGCCGTACGCCGGAGCAACCGCGCGCGCCGACGGCCAACCGCTGCCGCCGCCTGCCGGAAGCCGCGCCGCCGCCGCCGGCCAGGAGCCCCGCCGCCAGATCCGTCCGTCGCCCCCTCTCCCCGTCGCGCGTGCGTAAGCCCTCCCCTTGCCCTTTTGCGTGAGCTGCTGGTGTTTGAAACAAAAAAAAAGAAGGAAATAGAAAACAGAACGAAGAAGAGAATAGGAGAGTTGAGAGAATTGTTAATGAGAAAGAGGAAGAGTGTCAGACATTAAAAGAAGGGATGGCCTTATTCAATATTAGAATAGTGGGTGACAGCCTATTGTTTCAAAAGGAAATAATGAAATGAAATTGATTGTTGGTAATATATGTTAGATAGGTATTATAATAGGGTTGTAGTAGGTGTAGAGTAGGTATACCATTTGATGCCATGTTAACATAGCTATTGACTTAGGATAATTAACAATTGGGTTAGTTAGTGTTAATTTAATTTTAAATAATAATTTGTTAAGAAATTTCAGCTATCTAGTAATTGTGATTAATGTTGGGTTAATAATAATAGATGGAATGAGGCGTATCATATTAGTGTGACGTAATATAGATACCGCCCTAGCCAGAGAACCTAGTAAAATTAGACGAACCCACTTTTAGGATTAACACGATAATTTGATTATCTCGCCATGAGTCTAATTCTTTGATTTGTTTAACCGAAACAGAGAACCAACAGTACCGACACGTAGCACTCGTCGAGACAAACCCAACTGCACCAAAATCACCGAAAACAGGCAAGTATACGATTTATGGTGAATTTTTAGAGTTGGATGATTATTTGGTATTTTTACATTAAAGTTGCATAACTTAAAATAATCGTGAATCGTGAATGCTAACAAATCGTGACTGCTAACAATCGTGACTGCTAACAATCGTGAATGCTAACAATCGTGACTGCTAACAATCGTGAATGCTAACAATCGTGAATGCTAACAAATCATGACTGCTAACAAATCGTGACTGCTAACAATCGTGAATGCTAACATTCGTGAAATGCTAAACTTGCGACTTGGATTTGTTATCTCAGTTATATTGATATGCTAATGAACCAAAGAAAATATTTACTTTACTTGTTAAACTGGTTAGAAACGCATGATAGGATGTCTTTACTTTATTTCATTTTATAATTAGTCCGATTAATCTTGTTGCCGCTATTTTTTTTAAAACTATTAATGCCTCTTAAATTCAGTATAAATTTGTATATATCTTGCCTCGGGTTCCTGATCTTTACTTGCAGACCCTTGCTGACATACATTCATGTTTTTGGATGTATGCCAGATTCTGAGCTTGAGTACCAGGAGGTTCCTTACGAGACACCTGACTTGGAGAGTCAGGAGTTCGCTGTAGACGCCGAGTCTCTCCCTGCGGAGGACTAGTGACTTTGCCGTTGCTGCTTATCTATAGTTTGCTTTCAGTTGTTGTTGCGTGTACGTTTTTACTTTAGCCCAGCTGTGGCTTGTTGTTGTATTTCGTGTACGGACGCTTATTATTTTGGATGTGGCTTGTAATGTATGAATAATTCTGGTTGTTCTGAAAAGCGTGCAAAGGACCTGCCCTTGCGTTTTACCACAGACGCTTAATGAACCTGAGTTTCACCGCTCCGGTTCAAGCGGACCCAGTAACGCTCTCGCTTCCGTCGTGTTTTGGGAAGCGGGGCGTTACAGTGACGGACCAAGCTTCGTTGTCAAGCTAGGTCGATGGTGTCTAAACGGCTATCCTTTCACCGTTTAGTCTCTTTTACACTAAAACAAGGTAAATGGCCTAAGACATGGCCCAAATCAAGAGATAGCAAGTTTCACTTGCCTGATACCGGGGTTGACGAGCAATGAAGGTCGTCACAAGCTAACTACGGAATAGATCGCTGTTATGGCAAAACAATCATTAGAACAATGATTCTAAATCGATTTCTTATTAGAACCCTAACTTTCTAATAATCCATTTTATTAGGGTTTCACACATGTCAATGGGGGTTATGCTTAAACTAAAGGAATCGAGTATTACCGTGAAGAGGCGGAGGATCGATGCCGAGCAACCACGGCAACGGAAGAACGATCCGGCTCAGATCTGGAAATGAGGGAAAAATCTGGAGAAATGGGTTTGGAGGTGGATTTTGGGGTTTTGATGAAGGTTTGGGGAAGATGAGAGATGGGTTGTGACAAGGGAGGGTTTGGATGATGGAGGATGAGCTTGGGATGAAGGAATGGTGGCTTGAGGGAGATGGGGGCTCAAAGGGGGAGAAATTAGGGTTTTGGGTCGAGTGGAGGAAGAAGAAAACGTTTGGGGGGGTTTAAATAGGATGGGCTGGCGGCTGCCCAGAAATTAGGGTTTTAACACAGATTAGTCGGTCAAAGAGCAACCATTGACCGACTAGTTTGACATCTAATCGGTCGGTCGACCAACGCAGACCGACTAAGTGTAAACAGTAACTTCTGAACGAAAATAGGATTTAGATTTAGTCGGTCGATGAACGTTCTTAGACCGACTAAGAGTGAACAGTATTGATACCAAAAATTAGTTGAAGAGTTAGTCGGTTAAAGAAGCATTGCTGACCGACTAGTTTGCAACCTAGTCGGTCAACCAACCTTCTTAGACCGACTAACGATAAACAGTAACTCCTGAATAATTTAGAAAGCCAACTAGTCGGTTCAAGAAGGATTGCCGACCGATTGGATCGTCATCTAGTCGGTCGGTGCCCCTTCTTACACCGGCTAATAAGCACCAAAAGTTCCGATACGGAGCGCGGTGCTCCGGGATCGATTCCTATGACTCCTAGGCTTGATCTAATAGTAAGATACGACCGTTATGAAGCCCGTCACGAATGACTTACTCCGAAATCGACGATCCTAAGGAAGAAACGAGAAAACACGACGAAACGATCGAAAATGAAAGTTACGGAGACGAAAACCACACACGAGGAGAAAATCCACCAAAACATATATTATAATATAATAAATCCAGATTCATGAAAACCAGTCGTTACATCCTCCCCAACTTAAGAAAAATTCCGTCCTCGGAATTTCCAAACACTCACGTGTCCGGAAACAAAAGTGGGAAACGCTCTCGCATCTCATCTTCTCTCTCCCAAGTAGACTCTCCAGGTGAGCCGTGTCGCCACATCACCCTCACAAGATTGACAACCTTGTTCCGAAGTGACTTCTGACGCCTGTCCAGAATCTGCACTGGATGCTGGTCATACGTCAAATCTGGGCGAACGACGATCTCCGAGAAATCCACGGCATGAAACGGATCGCTGATGTATCGACGAAGCTGCGACACATGGAAAACATCATGGACTCCTTCCAAAGATGGCGGCAAGGCTAAGCGATAAGCTACTTCGCCGACCCTCTCAAAAACATCAAATGGTCCAATGTATCGCGGGCTCAACTTCCCTCTCTTCCCAAAACGAATCACTCCACGATTCGGGGAAATCCTCAGAAACACATGATCGCCCGGCTGAAACTCCAAAGGACGACGTTTAGCATCCGCCCAATGCTTAAAACGGTCCTGAGCAATCCTCAACCTCTCCCGAATATTCCTGACGATATCCACAGCCTCCACGATCATCTCAGGTCCCAACAACTCCCGATCACCAACGTCATCCCAACTCAATGGCGATCGACATTTCCTCCCATAAAGAGCGGCGAAAGGCGCCATGCCAATACTCGTCTGGAAGCTGTTGTTGTAAGAAAACTCTACCAAATGTAGATGGTCCTCCCACGAACCCTTGAAATCCAACATGCACGCCCTCAGCATGTCCTCCAAGATCTGAATCGTCCTCTCGGACTGGCCATCCGTCTGCGGATGGTACGCCGTGCTGAAACTCAGACGCGTACCCAAGCTCTTCTACAAACTCTGCCAGAACTGAGATGTGAATCTCGTGTCTCTATCTGACACGATACTCACGGGGACTCCATGAAGTCGCACGACCTCCTCCATATATCTCCTTGCTAGCGCCTCAGTCGACTGTCCCACTCGGAACGGAATAAAGTGCGCGGATTTGGTCAATCGATCTACGATCACCCAAATCGCGTCATTCTTCTTCGGACTCCGAGGTAGTCCAGACACGAAATCCATAGGGATGTGTTTCCACTTCCACTCCGGAATCGGAAGCGGTTGTAGCAACCCGGCCGTACGCTGATGCTCCGCCTTCACTTGCTGGCAAACCAAACACTTGGCCACACTCCGAGCCACACTCCTCTTCATACCATGCCACCAATAATTCAGACGAAGATCCTGGTACATCTTGGTGCCACCAGGATGCACAGAATACGGCGAACTGTGTGCCTCCACCATCAACTCCTCTCTAATATCCCCAGCTGGCACACACAACCTGGCTCCAAATCTCAGCGAGCCATCCTCATGAATCAAAAAGTCAGTCCGCAGACCGGCTTCCACCTGCCCTCGAATCCTTACCAACTTTGGATCTCCGGCCTGACTTGCCTTAATCAGATCCACGATCGTCGACTGTACCTGCATGTACATCAACGACGAATCCTTCCCAGGAAGGACAATCTCCACTCCGGACTCGCAAAAATCCTGCTGCAATCTCCACTGCGAGGTCAACATCATCACCACGGGAAGCCTACTCAAAGCAGCTAGAACCACATTCACCTTGCCAGGGTGATACTGCAAATCAATCTCATAATCCGTCATAAGCTCCAACCATCGACGCTGTCGCATGTTTAGCTCCTTCTGAGTAAAAATATACTTCAAGCTTTTGTGATCGGTGAAGATTTTCACTTTCTCACTCAGTAGGAAGTGCCTCCAAATCTTAAGAGCAAACACAACGGCAGCCAACTCCAAATCATGCGTTGGGTAATTCTTCTCATGAACCTTGAGCTGACGAGACGCATACGCCACAACGTGCCCGTGCTGATGCAACACACAACCGAGACCCTTGCCAGAAGCATCGCAAAAGATCTCAAATCCACCGCTGCGATCAGGCACAACAAGAATAGGGGCAGTCATCAAACGCTCTCTCAGAACACCAAAAGCACTCTCACATTCACCCAACCAAACAAAAGGTACATCCTTCAGCGTCAACCGGGTCATCGGCTCAGCAATACGAGAAAAGTCCTTAATGAATCGCCGATAATAACCAGCAAGTCACAGGAAACTCTGAATCTCAGACGCAGACGACGGAACAGGCCACTCCCTGATGACCCTAATCTTCTCGGGATCCACAGATATATCATCTCCAGTCACCACATGCCCGAGAAAAGCAACTCTATCCAGCAAGAACTCGCACTTCGAAAACTTAGCATACAACCGATGCTTCCTCAAAATCTCCAACACCGTTCTCAAGTGCGACGCATGCTCTTCCTCCGACTTCGAATAGATCGGAATGTCGTCAATAAAGATAACGACAAACTTATCCAAGAAGTCGTAGAAAATCAGGTTCATCAGATTCATGAAAACTGCGGGCGCGTTAGTTACGCCAAAAGGCATAACCACAAACTCATAGTGTCCATACTTCGTCCTGAACGCTGTCTTCGAAACATCTCCCTTCTTTACCTTCAACTGATGGTAACCACTCCTCAAATCCAATTTAGAAAACACCCTCGAACCTCCAAGCTGATCAAAAATATCATTGATGCGAGGCAACGGGTATTTATTCTTGATGGTCACCGCATTCAACTCCCGATAGTCCACGCACATACGACGCGAACCATCCTTCTTCTTTACCAACAACACCGGTGCTCCCCACGGAGACACACTAGGATTGATATAACCCTTCTGCAAAAGCTCATCCAACTGCTTCCGCAACTCTTCCAATTCTGCAGGTGCCATATGATACGGCGCCTTCGAAATTGGCTGCGCTCCCGGAACAAGATCAATAGAAAATTCTAGAGCTCGATCAGGTGGCAAACCAGACATCTCCTCGGGGAAGACGTCGCCAAAATCTCGCACCACAGCTGGCCACTCCATCTCCATCTGCATAGCCACAACCTCCACCGGCTTGGCCCAAAATCTGACAGGACCAAGCGAACTGCTACCACGGCTGAACTCAAATACTGGATGTCCAAGAATCTCGAACACCACCTTCTTCCTTCGACATTCGATCGTAGCATAGAAGCTCGCAAGCCAATTCATCCCAAAGACCGCATCGTAGTTGGTGATGTTGTGGACAATAAAATCAGCATAAAGCTCATGTCCACAAACCACCACAGAGCAAGGACTGCACCCACGATGCACCGTGACTACTCTATTCCCTGTAACGATGTTCCAACTCTTGGAGAGAGGGGACGTCGACAAGGAATGCTTCTCCACGAAGCTCTGGGCCAAAATACACATCGACACACCTGAGTCAAAGAGGACTCGGGCAGGGAACGTGCAAACCAAAACCACACCTAACAAACAGTCTAATCAATCAAATCTTACTCTAGCAACATTCATACACAAGCAACCAACATAATTTAACAATCAACTAATTAGGGAAGGAACAACTAGATTGAAAGTTACCTGCAATGACCTCATCCATGGCCAAAACCTCCTCCTCGGTCATCAGAAATGCCTGCCTCCTTGGCGGAACAGCCTGCCGAAAGGCATGCCCTTGCGGAACAAGGGGTACCCCACGACCAGCGGGCACCGGGGCTCTCTGCTGCAACGGCGGGGCAGCAATAAGTGCCTTCCAAGGCTGCTTCAACCTCGGGCACTCCCTGAGAACATGGGCGGGATCTCCACAGGCAATACATTGCCCCAAGAACTTCCTACACGATTCCTTGATATGGCCCTCCCTGCCACAGAAATGGCAAGTCCTCCGAACAAGCCCTACTGGCCTCTTAAACTGAACAGGCTGGTTCGGCCTGAATCCAGGTCTAACCACAGCTCTCGCCTATTCCACAGGCCTCTTCCCAGCACCAACAATAGACCCCCTCCTCTGGTTCACGAGCAGCTCCTGCCTCTTGGCTGCTACTAAAACCTTCTGATAAGATTCCCGGTCAGAAGAGGTCACAAAACTCTGGAGCTCCGAAGCAAGTCCCTGCAGGAACCTCTGAGCTCTCTCCTCAGCGTCCTGCACCATCTTTGGTGCAAACCGACTCAGCCTCATGAACTCTTGGTGATATCGGTCCACCGACGAGCTTCCTTGCTTCAAATCGATAAAACGCTGCAGCATCTCTTCCCTGGCAGCTTTCGGGAATAACTCACCCTCAAATCTGGCCTTGAAGGTAGCCCAGACGATCGGCTCCTCCAACATCTTCTCTTCAGCATCCCACCAATTCCTGGCATTATCCCTCAGCTGGCGCTTCGCCAAGTCAACCCAACCAACTTCGTTGACCTTGGACATCTTCAGATTGTCCACGATATTTCTCATCCATTCATCAGCAGCTAGTGGACCTTCGGTTCCATCAAAATATGCAGGACCCAGCTCTCTGAACTGCTTCGCCCCGGGCTCAGGGCGAGGGGCTTCCACCACCCGAGCAGCTCGAGTCACCGGAGCATTCTGTACCTGCAGAAGCACACCCTGCTGAACCTGCATCATCTGCAACATCATCCGCATCATCTCTCCGTTAGTGGGCTCCCGCTCAGGCTCCTCGTCATGAGGGGGCGCACCATCACCACCACCACGGGTGATTCGCCTTCCTGCCATCTAATGACACAGAAAACGAAACAATTAGACTCATAGCTTAGGGCTCAGATGTCGAACTTATTTGTTGGACAATTTTGTATTATTATCGTTATCTCGATAATTGCAGTTACAGAAGGACCTGCATGGGCCACCACTAAAACCTGTCACGACCCGCTTCCCTAAAATGGAGGCGAGACGTGAGAAGGTCCGCTCAAGCGTGGAGCTGTGAAGCCTCACGCCTGATAAGCGTAAATTTAGTATAAGCAGGTCCCTGTAATTGCAAACGAAACAACAATAACAATAATAATAATAATATGAGATGGATATGAAATACCAATCCCACAGTTTGTCCACAAAATATTCAATATCACAGAAAAGCCACCAGGCTAAAAGAAAGAGTCTAAAGGCCCAGAACAAGGCCAAACAAAAGGCGAATATAACAGAGTATCAAACTAGGTGCCACGCACCGACAACCCAAAAGATCTAACAAAACTAGACGTAGACACTAAGACTGATCTCCAGTGTCCACGAAGTCCTCGTCCAACACGGGCGCAAGCTCGGCGTCCACAAACACCTCACCCTCAGCAAGTAACTCGGGCTCAAGGTCTAACATGCGTCACCCAAAAGAGAAAGGGGCACATGTCAGCAAGTCTAAAAGACTTGAGCAAGGAAACTGAAAGTAACTAACAACCTAGCATTTTCAATATTAAGCAATGACATGACAGTTAAGTATGACGCGATAGTTTAAAGGAAGAGACAAGCACGCACGCTGTAGCCAAAGCTACCAAATCACTAATCACTTATCATTTATCACTTAGTGCATAGAGAGTCCACCTGCTGGCCAGCTCGTGGCTCAGTCCGCTTATCTCGTATCACTATTAATCACTTATCACTGTTTATCACTTAGTGCATAGAGAGTCCACCTGCTGGCCAGCTCGTGGCTCAGTCCACTTATCTCGTATCACTATTAATCACTTGTACACTAGAGATTTCGCCTGCTGGCCAGAGTGGCGGATCAGGCCAACTCGGGGCTCAGGTGGCCGCTTATCTCTTACCCCACCCATATGTGTCGAGCGTTGGGGTTTCCAACTACAGGGCTCGCTTCTGGAACACGAGCCAGGAAAATAATAGCATTGTAGCGTGTGCTACGCAATCACGATGATAAATCAATATGCAATGCCAGGAACAGATAATTGCGTACCGTTAATTGAATTTAAACGTGACAGGCAAGATGCAATGACATGAACAGATATTCGCGTACCGTTAATTGAAAGTAAATGTGACATACAAGCATGATGAGGGTGACGGACCAAGCTTCATTGTCAAGCTAGGTCGATGGCGTCTAAACGGCTATCCTTTCACCGTTTAGTCTCTTTTACGCTAAAACAAGGTAAATGGCCTAAGACATGGCCCAAATCAAGAGATAGCAAGTTTCACTTGCCTGATACTGGGGTTGACGAGCAATGAAGGTCGTCACAAGCTAACTACGGAATAGATCGCTGTTATGGCAAAAAAATCATTAGAACAATGATTCTAAATCGATTTCTTATTAGAACCCTAACTTTCTAATAATCCATTTTATTAGGGTTTCACACATGTCAATGGGGGTTATGCTTAAACTAAAGGAATCGAGTATTACCGTGAAGAGGCGGAGGATCGATGCCGAGCAACCACGGCAACGGAAGAACGATCCGGCTCAGATCTGGAAATGAGGGAAAAATCTGGAGAAATGGGTTTGGAGGTGGATTTTGGGGTTTTGATGAAGGTTTGGGGAAGATGAGAGATGGGTTGTGACAAGGGAGGGTTTGGATGATGGAGGATGAGCTTGGGATGAAGGAATGGTGGCTTGAGGGAGATGGGGGCTCAAAGGGGGAGAAATTAGGGTTTTGGGTCGAGTGGAGGAAGAAGAAAACGTTTGGGGGGTTTAAATAGGATGGGCTGGCGGCTGCCCAGAAATTAGGGTTTTAACACAGATTAGTCGGTCAAAGAGCAACCACTGACCGACTAGTTTGACATCTAGTCGGTCGGTCGACCAACGCAGACCGACTAAGTGTAAACAGTAACTTCTGAACGAAAATATGATTTAGATTTAGTCAGTCGAAGAACAAATACTGACCGACTAGTTTGACATCTAGTCGGTCGATGAACGTTCTTAGACCGACTAAGAGTGAACAGTATTGATACCAAAAATTAGTTGAAGAGTTAGTCGGTTAAAGAAGCATTGTTGACCGACTAGTTTGCAACCTAGTCGGTCAACCAACCTTCTTAGACCGACTAACGATAAACAGTAACTCCTGAATAATTTAGAAAGCCAACTAGTCGGTTCAAGAAGGATTGCCGACCGACTGGATCGTCATCTAGTCGGTCGGTGCCCCTTCTTACACCGCCTAATAAGCACCAAAAGTTCCGATACGGAGCGCGGTGCTCCGGGATCGATTCCTAAGACTCCTAGGCTTGATCTAATAGTAAGATACGACCGTTATGAAGCCCGTCACGAATGACTTACTCCGAAATCGACGATCCTAAGGAAGAAACGAGAAAACACAACGAAACGATCGAAAATGAAAGTTACGGAGACGAAAACCACACACGAGGAGAAAATCCACCAAAACATATATTATAATATAATAAATCCAGATTCATGAAAACCAGTCGTTACAGATGTCTCATTCATGGGGCACGACAGTCGAGGAGGTAGTATTTGAGTTTAAGTGCCAAAAATACCACTCTTGTGATTCGGATGTTGCGTCAATTCGAAATCAAAGATGCGGGCATGCTCAGATCGTCAACACGTGTCCCTTGATGTCAAGATTAACTTAGTTCATCGATGGACTTACCTTTACCTTGGTAAGAAATTTTTGGAGAGAGAAAAAGGTTCATCATCTCAGGTATTCTCGAATCGATCTTCAATCTTTTGACAATGGCTTCCACCTCTGCTCGTGCCTCTGCTGGAACCTTTGTTCCCGTCCCTCAGAAAGATAAAGGGGAAGCGGTCACACCTGATCTAGTTTCTAGCCAAGTCTCTTGAGTAGGGGCTGACCACATCCTTGATTTCCAAAGAAGATACGTGAGGTGTGATTATCAGATTAGATTGCCCCATGCAGAGGAGAGTTCAGCTTCTTGGCGATAACGAAGTTGGGATTTATGTCAAAACTTTTCACCATAGGATTCGATTTTCCGTGCACCCCTTCATGTTGTATGTATTGAAGACACTAGGCCTTTCCCTCTGTCAATTGATGCCGGATGCTGTGGGCATCTTAGTCAGCTTCATAGATCTATGCATGCAGATCAGAGTTGAACCATACATGAGCTTGTCCAACTTCTTTTTCAGAGTACCACGTCTTCAGTCTCTGGGTTGGTACCTGATCACCGCTCACCGCCACATGAAGTTGTTTAATGATCTTCCTTCCTCCAACCCAAAGTGGAAAGACCAATTTGTGTTTATGGTATTTTCTGGTGAGGCGATCTTCGTCACTCGATGGGGAAATCCTGAGCTTCATATGATGAAGACAAACCCCTTTCTGATGAGGAACAGAAGGCTACGGACTCCATGCTAAAGCTGCCTAAGGGGGCGTAAATTTACAAAGTGGATTTTGTCTGACATAGTGTTACTCAAGGCAGTCTGGACGAAAGGTCGAATCTCTCGCTCTCATGTTGCCTGTTTTTCTTCTCTTTGAATTTTACCTCGTCTTTGCAGGTATGGTCGGACTGGAATACCAGGTTGACCCAGAGGTGCGGGAGGCGATTGAAGTTTCCATTAAAGAAGCTGAGAAGGATGTGCACTCCCCTCAGATGGGTCCTCTGGAAGGTGGAGCCATTGAAGCTATCGAGGGCCTCCCCCTGGTGGTCCATGAATCTCCCCAGTCGGGTCGACCATTGAAAAGGAAGAAGAAGCTCCCCTCGACCAAAGTTGAGGAGGTCGAGGCTCAGAAGAAGAAGAAAACCTCGATTAAGGTAGGGGGTCGAGGCCAAGAAGCGAAGACGG
Source organism: Scilla litardierei (assembly GCA_030789695.1). Taxonomy (NCBI): domain Eukaryota; kingdom Viridiplantae; phylum Streptophyta; class Magnoliopsida; order Asparagales; family Asparagaceae; genus Scilla; species Scilla litardierei. Next base: position 152,546,472 of record CM061137.1, on the reverse strand, counting down.
AAGTTTATCTCTGCTTGCTTAGATTCGACTGAGTCGATTGGCATCACTATTCCGACTGTGGCCCAGGGGCAAGACCGAGGTCCTGAACTGTAGAGAGATGTATGCCCTCGTGGCAATTTATCTTTGTAAACATCTTGTTCAATAAGTGAAAGTATGCTTTCTAGTAAAATTTTGTCTGAGTAATTTAAATTTATTAATTGCTTAGATTATTTCCTTGGATTCAAAGTTAGGTCACACATGTTTCACGATGTAGATTGCGAGTATGAGAAATGTCTGACCGATAGCAGCTTGAATCTAAAGAGCGTTCGTGGTCATAGATGTGTCGAGATAGGGATATCGGCACATCGGACAGACCATTGTGTCTTAGTCTAGTTGGTCTTATAACAATACGACTTGGCGAAGTCGGAGACAAGGCGTAGGAGCTCATTAGAGAATGAGTCCACTGAACGACCCAAACAAGAGTTATTAAATGGTTAAACATTAACTAACTGTCATGCAGTCTCAGGTTCTCCCACTCATATCGCCCTTGATATCTATCCTCAAAGGCAATCGACAGCTCAAGTGGATCTTCGACCGTAAGGTATTCAGCCTTTAGGGTCTTGTCCACATGGCGATGAATATAGATAATGGCTTGTGCCTTTTCTATATCATTTGCTTTACCATCTTTTGTCACAGCAGAAATAAGGGACTTAGCTCGCAGGTGAAATTTGGCATCGAGCTGTCAGCTCAAATAATTTCTCCCTAATGCATCCAGCACTTCGAAATCGACGCTTGCAATTTTTGCTATTTTATCTAGCAGAGCACAACTTTGCATGAATTAATAATACATCAAACATTTTCATACGGATGCAATTTTAAATGAAAAACTAATTGCGTGGATCGGCCAGTCCCACATAAATAAAAGAGTCCAAAGTCCATATTACAGTCCATATTACACAAATGAAAGGGAAAAAAGAAATTACAACTTTAGAAACCCCGTGGGTCCCATTTATAAAATCTTTAACTTCAAGAGTAGCCTCCGCCTCCATGGAAAGTAGTCATCGGTCTTGGACATTACATAATTTTCTCACTACAATTTCTCTCAAAAAGATAACAGCCGATCCAAAACCACAATTAGCCATCCATGCAAAAAATTGTGCTTATCAAACATTTTCATCATAGACATTACATGCATCACATGCATTACATTTTCACAGAAGGATAAACACAATAATTTAAATAATTAATAATTATTAGACCATGTGGCAACGTCATACACAGTTAGGGTATGTGATAACGGCAGAGCGGTCGCAAGATCTTCTTAATTATTAATTTAATGCCGCACAACCAAGCATAAGTTTATTCAGAGAATTAGCCTTAAAGAGTGATGCAATGCATATAAGTATGATCCTAGAATTGTATCATAGAATGCAAAAATTTTGTGCATGATGGGCTTATTCAAAAGAATTTGAAAAATGCCCCCACATTAATTGTTCTCCGTGACAAATGAAAAGTTTTCCTTTTTATATACCCTCAATTAATCCCCACAAGTCCCCAAATATCACCATAAATTCTCATCCCACATATTTATCAAGTTTTCTGCAATTTTTATGCCCCCGATAGCCAATTTATTCATATTTATAACCCCCTCCCATTTTCATTTTCAATTTCTTTTTCTTTTTCTTTCTGGCTTTTTCAGATTATTCGGCATGCAGGCCAGAAGGCTGCAGTGTGGGCCACAGGCACGTAGCATATTTCCCTTTTTGGTAATAAAAAATGTGCCGCAGCGCATTAATTTTTGTTTTTTTCCGGATCCGATGGGGGAAAGAGGTAGGGGCGGCGGCTAGGGTTTGTCGTCGCCGCCCCCTTCAGCGCTACATATCAGCGAAACAAGAGGGGGGAAAGGGGGCGGAGTGCCGCCGTGAGGCGGTTCAACAGGTAGCCCCGCCGTGCGGCGGGGTCGATAGGCAACCCTGATGTGAGGCGGGGTCGGGGTTCCAGCCCCACAGGTCGGGATTTCAGCAGTCCCGCCGTGAGACGGGAGGGCGTGTGGCCAGCTCCGCCGTGAGCCGGGGGGTGTCGCGGGATGGCAGTCCACCGTGGGACGGTGGCCGTGAGGGGGACCCCGGGGGGTGTAATGCCATACGTAGCTACTGCACAAGTCCTAGAGGGGGGGTGAATAGTACTTTAAAATAATTAAGAAGATAATTCCTGATTATCTTGCAAACTTTACCAATCAATGCGAAAATGCGGAACTGTAAATATAGACAACAAAGAAAACAATCGCAAATAAGCAATTTAACGGGCTCGGATCCACCCAAGTCTCCCCGACTTGTTCCCGGTGATCCTACGTCCCAAACACCCGGATCCCCTCCGGATACTTGAGTTAGAAACCCTAACTCAAGATTTGCACTATGAAATACTTGTAGAAAACCTCTACAAAGTCAAATCATACACAAATCGAAATGTGACTCCCACAAACCGGGATCACAATCAAACTCTCACAACCGAGAGTAAAACACTTACAATATGAAAGTAAATGAAATACGAAATTGCTTACCGACAAAATCCTATGCCTTGAGTATACTTACGAATTAGGGCAAATGAGGATTTTGGGGAAGATGAAGGCACCAAATCCTAGCTCCAAGATAATGACCAGCAATGGAGTCCTAGGTGGATGTTGGTGACCTTGGATCAAGCTCTTGGCTTGGAAGGCTCACAATCAATGAATCTCTCTTTTGAAATAAGTGTGAGGGAAAGATTCAAGATAAGAAATGAATGAGCTTTTAATGAGATTGAATGCTTCTCTTTTAATCTCTAAACTTCTCTTAATATCAGCCTTGAGTGCAATGAATGCAGCACTCCAAGTATATATAGGATAGAGGAAAGAGAGAGCAAAAATCGTGGCATTTAATGCTCCAACGGCTCTATTCTGAAGCAAACTAGTCGGTCAAAGAAGAACCACTGACCGACTAGTTTATCAACTAGTCGGTCGGTGATTCAACAAGAATCGACTAAGAGGTGAACAGTGAATAGATGAAGTTCGGACTTAAAGAACTAGTCGGTCCAAGAAGACTTGCCAACCGACTAGTTTCACAACTAGTCGGTCGGTGAGTGTTCATAGACCGACTAACAGAAGAAATATACTAGTCTGAATAGAAGTTGAATTAGTCGGTCCAAGAACAAATGTTGACCGACTACTTCATCAACTAGTCGGTCGCCAAATGTACATAGACCGACTAACGATAAACAATAGCTCAGGCTCAAAAATGGAAGTTTAACTAGTCGGTCTAAGAAGGATTCTTAACCAACTAGTTTCACAACTAGTCGGTCGGTGAACCTTCTTTGACCGACTAACTATAAACAGTAACTGAGCTGAAATTGAAGGAGGCAAACTAGTCGGTTCAAGAAGCTTTGCCGACCGACTAGATCACCATCTAGTCGGTTGGTTCTTCTTCTTGAACCAACTAACATGCACAAGAAGTCGCGAAACGAAGCGCGAAGCTTCGGGAAAGTTCGTATGGACTTCTACTAAGATCCTAGCTCTAAGATATGAGCGTTATGAAGATTAAAACGTAAGACCTACTCAAGGCTTAACATTCTACGAAATGAAGCTAGAAGACATTAAATTAAACTTGACGAACCGTCTTCAAAATCTTCAATCGAATCTTCATGACTTCAATAATGGTCCTTGAGCTTCAACGAAGCTTTAGGTATACGATCACGCGTATTGAGAAGTCTTGAGACGTCGCTTTGGATGTTCATAGAAGTTTGGCGACGATCTCCATAACTGCGCTCATAAAGAGTTAGTTCACGATATATTTATGTTTGTTCATCATCCAAAACCAAATCCGGGGAGTCCAATACTCAACATTCTCCCCCTTTTTGGTGGTGACAAACCAACATAAATAATAATAAAAAATAATGATTCAAATGAAATTTACTTACTCCCCCTGCATTGATGACACGTTAATTCCAAAATAAATATTAATCATACGCATCAAGCAGACGAGTAAAATAAAAATTGAGAATTCAATTATTGAAATATCGGATTTGAAATCTAATTTTATATTTTAACTCCCCCTGAATCTAACACATCAAATTAGATTCTTGGAAAAAGAGCGGGAGGATATCATTATTTTTGGCTCATCATCATTATTATATCTCTCCCCCTTTGGCATTAGCAAAAAGAGCGGGAGGAGATCAACGACAACAACAATGGCTTCAAATAAAAGCACGGGAGTCGTAGAATACGACCACGGTCCAAATGACACCAAAAGAAAGTACGAAGGAAATCAAAGCGTGCCAATGAGACCAAAGTCGAAAATCGATAAATAAAATCATCAAAACTCAAATTAATTTTACGAATTGAGTTATGGAATATACTCTCCAATAATTTAGTGCATGGAAAACAATTCTATGTTTTCATAGAAATAATTTCTATTTAACCAAGTTATTATTGTCGAGCGACGAAGACAATCATCAGAGACAGAAAAATATAACGTGCACAAGAGAATATAAATGTCAACATCGATGTATATATATATGTGAAACATGATACAACAAAATCATACATCGGCCAACATACATAGAAACAATCCTCAGATCGAAGCACAAAATACAACATGTATCACACCGACATCAAAAAGATCATACATCACAAATGTAGCATCATAACCCCAAAAATACATCAAAATACATCAAAAATATCCAGAACCACTATCTATCCTAGCCAACTCTCACACACTACATAAATCATCCAATGTGCACTAAGAGAGTCCTCAGAGAAGCTCAGGAGGCAGCGGGAGGATCTACAGCAGCAGCAGGCTCTACGGGAGGATCTGCAGCAGCAGGCAGGCAGGAGTGGTCACTGTAACGGCAGGAGTGTCAACGGTGTCAACGGGAGTGGTCTCGGGAGCACCAGACGAAGTACCCACCGCAGGTATGGTGGCACCATGTGTGCTCTCGGGGTCACCGGCAGACAAAGCAGCAGCACCAGAAGTACCCTCAGGGGGCACGAGCAGCAGCACGAGTAAGCTCCTCGATCTCATCCTCATCCAACTCATCCTCGTCAGAAACTGACGGTGGGATATCAATCCCCAAGTGAGATGCGATGCGAGCGAGAATCTCCTCAGATCGAGCGCAACGAGACTCTACACGTTTCAACGAACGTGCAAGCTCAGCAAGAGTAGGAGAGGGAGCAGAAGCAGTTGAAGCAGAGGCTGAAGCAGACGGGGTCGTCCTCTGAACATGACGAAGTGCCGCAAGAGACTTCTTGACGGCCGTCGCATTCAGAGGGGGACCGAGGGGACGCTCATCGTCCGGAGGAAGAGGGACATGGAAGTGACGGAAGACGAGAGTCAATAGGCATGGATATGGAATGTGGGCTGACTTGGTGGACTTTCGAATACATTCGAAAGAGTCCATCTTGTCGAGAATGATCCGTGCCCAATTGATCTCGCTCCCCATGAAAAGAGCGTATATGAGTTTGAGGAATGGCTGTGAAGGCAAGAAAGATGAGCCGTACTTCGGAAGTAGGCACGACTTCAAGATCAGATTCAAGACCCAAGCGTTGGGCTTGAAGGATTTGGATGGGACGCCAATCATGGCGGGAGGGATGACGTGGAAAATCTTGGCGAGCATCACCTGATCTAGCTCAGAAATATCATCGACGGAGATATCGGAAGGGAGGAGGCCAGACAAGGAGACACCAATCAACTCCCTTAAGATTTCTACCGTGAGGACAATCGATGTCCCCAAGACAGTCGTCTCAATGGAGTGGGTCTCGTCGTACTGACCCCGGACACGGTTTGCATAAAATAGCTTGACAAGGCGAGAATATGGATGTGGATTCGCCTTAGGGTCAAAGCGAAGATAATCGAGAAGTCCACTATAGGATAGGAGATCGGCAAGGCCTGGGAAGTCGGAGAACTGAACAAAGTGCTCCAACAGCAGCGGGCAGTGTTCGATACGGTTGTATGCCGCGAGACACAAAGGGTCATCGCGACATAGCGAGATATCGACACCGCCAACTGGCATCGGAGCCTTCCCTTTAGGCTGACGGGTGCTAGATCGGGGTGGAGGAGTAGGATCCCTATGGCTAGGCTCGGTCTCAGGGATATATTCCGTGTCGGAATCATCGGGAGGAGTGGGTGCACAGAATGAAGCTGGAGAGACGGGCTGCTTCCTAGGCTGAGATCTAGGCTTGGTGATCACCGTCCTCTTCTTCTTAAGAGGAGGCGAAGACGACGAAGGATGGGTGGATTTCGATCAGCGTTTGGGTTGCGGGGGGTCCGTAGAGGGTAACTCTATGGTCATAGGAGACGGATGTGAGGGATCGATCGGGATTATTGTCTTCGCCATAAGCGTGACGAGACAACGCAAACTAGAAATCGAGATCTAAAGCTAAAACCCTAGGTCGAAACCCTAGCACAACCCTAACCGAAAGAACTGATGAAACCCTAACCCTAAGTGCTGAAATCAAGCTGAAAAACGAGGAACCCTAGGTCTAAAGGCTAAGACGGAGGATACATAGGAGGAGAGGTAGTGATCCACAGCCGGAGATGGTCGGAAAGATGGCCGGAGATCGACGGACAGCAGCGGAGGGAGAGGGGAAGTCGAACGGTCTCGGGGGTTTTGGCTGAGAGAGAGACTTCGAACCGACTAGAATGAAAATAAGTCGGTTAGATGGAGATAAAAACGATTGGAAGTCGAAAAGACCAACCAGTCCCCGACGCATTTAGTCGGTCACAGTTCAAGCGCTGACCGACTAGATGACGATCTAGTCGGTCGGCCAATGAGCTTGAACCGACTAAGTGCAAACAGTAACTGAAGCCAAATTTAGGGCTTGAGTTAGTCGGTTTGAGTTCATTCACTGACCGACTAGATGATGATCTAGTCGGTCGGTCAATGAACATGAACCGACTAACAGAGTTCAAAAATTTTAGAATTTGAAATTTTGAGTTCTCTCCTAATCGCACTTGGACGAAACATCGAAATACTCTCACTAATCATTATACTACCCCATTAAACATCGAAAATCTTAAATTTGACGTTCATGAATAAATCGAGCATAAATTCTGAAAATTCAACCAAAAATCCAAAAAATTCCAATAAATCTAGCATGTGCAAATATAATGAAATTGAATAGCATGCAAGATTATTGAACATATGAATCCTAAATCTCGGATTCACCCATAATCCCCAATTCTCGACGCAACCGCACAAAAGAGTCTTCCTTTAGGGGTTTCGTGAAAATATCGGTAATTTGCTTATGGGTTTCAACGTATACTAATATGATGTCCTTTTTAGCAACATGATCATCTAAGAAATGGTGACGGACATCTATGTGTTTCAAACGGGAATGGTGTATCGGATTCTTAGAGAGACATATTGCACTTTGGTTGTCCACCATGATAGGGCAAATATCACAGTTTATACCAAAGTCTTTAAGAGTGTGTCTCATCCAAAGAACCTGAGCACACGCGGCACCAGCGGAAATATATTCTGCCTCGGTGGTTGAAAGTGATACGGAATTCTGCTTCTTGGAAAACCAAGAGACAAGAGAATTTCCTATAAAATGGCAAGTGCAACTAGTACTTTTCCTGTCGGATTTGCATCCCGCATAATCTGCGTCACTATATGAGATTAACTCATATGTGCTAGATTTTGGATAAAGTAATCCAAAATCAAGTGTGTAACTTAGATAACGGGAAAATACGTTTTACCGCTACTAAGTGAGATTCCTTCGGTTGAGACTGATAACGAGCACATACACATACGGCAAACATTATATCGGGCCTACTTGCGGTAAGATATAGTAAACTACCTATCATACCTCGATATAGACGAATGTCTACATCTTTACCGCCCGTATCCTTATCAAGATGTGTAGCCGTGCTCATTGGAGTCTTCTTCCCGGAGGCATTCTCTATTCCAAATCGCTTTAGCAACTCCACCGTATACTTGGTTTGGTGGATGAAGATTGCATCGTTCATTTGGTGAATTTGGAGACCTAAGAAATATTTGAGCTCACCCATGTGGCTCATCTCAAATTGATCCTTCATCACATTAGAAAACTCTTCGCAAAGAGTAAAGTTAGTAGCACCGAAAATGATATCATCAACATAAATTTGAACTAAAATTATATCATTATTCGAATACTTAACAAATAATGTAGAATCAACTTCTCCCATTTTAAAACCTAAATCCAAAAGAAAATTCTTTAAACGGTCATACCAAGCTCGAGGAGCTTGTCTCAAACCATAAAGTGCTTTCTTAAGTTTGAAAACATGGTTTGGAAATTTTTCATTTATAAAACCCGGAGGTTGAGAAATATAAACTTCCTCAACAACATCTCCATTTAAAAACGCACTTTTAACATCCATTTGAAAGAGTTTAAAATCTTTATGGCATGCAAAAGATAACAATAATCTAATGGATTCTAATCTAGCTACCGGAGCAAAGGATTCTTCGAAATCGATACATTCCTCTTGCCGATAGCCTTAAGCTACTAACCGAGCTTTGTTCCAGACGAAGATTTGGTTTTCGTCGGTCTTGTTCTTGAAAATTCACTTCGTTCCTATAACGGTGTGGTTCTTCGATGGCAATGGAATAAGCTCCCAAACCTCATTCCTCTCGAATTGAATGAGTTCCTCTTCCATGGCAAGAATCCAAGCACCATCTTCGCACGCTTCATTAATATTCTTTGGCTCTATCGAGGAGGCAAAGGCACAATGAGCGAAGTAGTTGACTTGTGATCTCGTCTTGACACTATCAAGGATATTGCCAATGACTTTCTCATGAGGATGGTCACGAACGGTATGAAGCCGTTTGGGAATTCCCTGATCACTAGGAACATTCTCAAAAGATTCATTAGTCGGGTTAGTATCAATAGAATCTAGAATTACCAATTGAATCACATAAGACATCCATGGAGTCATCATCATTAGTAATTCTAGTAGGGACAAAACCTTCATTAAATGAAACATGAAGAGATTCCTCGATCGTTGAGGTTCGTTTGTTGTATATTCGGTAGGCTTTGCTACGGGAGGAATATCCAACAAATATCCCCTCATCGGATCTTGGATCAAAGTTGTCCAAACTACCATACGTGTTTTTAATAAAACATTTTGCACCGAAAACTCGAAAATGTTTAACTTGAGGCAACCTACCAAACAACAATTCGTAACAAGTTTGTTTAGTGTCAGGCCTCAAAAGTATCCTATTAAACATATAGCAAGCGGTATGTACCGCTTCCGTCCAAAATTGATGGCCAAGTTGGCTATCATCAAGCATAGTGCGAGCACATTCCACTAGCGTCCTATTCTTTCTCTCAACAACACCATTTTGAGGAGGTGCGCGAGGGAATAAAAAGGTGTGTGTAGTACCAACATCATCACAAAAAGTTGAGAAAGACTCATTCTCAAATTCTCCTCCATGATCACTACGAATAGTGACAATGGTGGTTCCAATGAGATTTTGTACTTTCTTAACAACTATTGTGAAGTTTTCAAAAGCATCATTTTTATTACTTAAGGAAAATACCCAACTAAATCTAGAAAAGTCATCAACGATGACAAGTCCATAACGTGCATTTCCTAATGAAGCAACTCTAGTTGGCCCAAATAAATCTAGATGTAATGGCTCTAGTGGCCGCTTAGAAGAAATGCTTTTCTTAGGTTTAAATGACGACTTTGGAAGCTTGCCTCGTTGACACAAGTCACAAAAGCTTTTCTTTTGAAAGACACGCTTAGGGAAGCCTCTAATAGAATTTAACTTGGACAGCTTAAAAAGTGTTCCAAAGTTCACATGACCAGAACGTCGATGCCATAAGTGTTGTTCACTTGTGTTGGCAATGAGACATTGTTCATGGGAACTTGGAAGATCTAGGATATATATATCCTTATGGCGTGTGCCGGAAAACAATAATTCATTATTATCTTTTCTTAAAATATGGCACATTTCTTTCGCAAAGCTAACTTTGTAACCTTTGTCACAAAGTTGATTTATTGAAATAAGATTGTGGTTTAATCTTTTAACAAGGTGAACATCACTTATAAGTGGTTTAGAAGGATTACCCACTTTTCCAACACCGATGATGGTTCCGCTCTCGTTGCCTCCAAAGACTACCCGGTTTCCATTTGCAATGGGCACCACTCCAGAGAGCAATTGAGCGCCACCCGTCATGTGTTTTGAACACCCGCTATCGAGTATCCAATTATTCTTGGAGCCAAATTTTGATTTATTGCTCCTTTTCTTTTTCTTGAGTACCTAAAGATAGAAAATTTCGTATCATGGTACCCAAGGTCATTGGGTCCTAAAGATTAGACCTTTGGAAGCCAAGTCCAATTGGACTTAGACTTCCCCACATAATTATCACTATGCACAACATTCATGAAAGAAGAATTCATGTAAACTTGTTTTTCATCCATATTTGTGTCCTTTGGGCTCCAAATAGTGAAGATTTTAGGATCCCTAGTCCTAATGGGAGCATGCATGCGTTGTTGATTTCTACGTGATGCATGTCACGGATAGGCATAAGGAACATGATGAAATGGTGCATTATGATACTTATTCATATGATGATGTGGGACATATGCATGTGGAGGAGCACGTGCGTGAGGGTGTCTCACATGGTGTGCACGTGCCCGTGGATGTGGTGCATAAAAATCATCATATGTGTGAGCATGTGGAGTAGGATGTGTTTTCCTACGTGGCATGGTATTGGTGTACATGTAAGCATGACCCTTCTTTGAAGGTCCGCCCAAAATGGGTTTCTTTCCAAATGAGGGTGTGTACGAGGTGGAAGCACCATTGGTAGTTGAACTACCAATAGAGTGTTTGCTCCCACTCGTTGAAGCATCGGAAGTTGGCCTAACAAAGGTAGTGACCGACTTGGATGAATTTCCCAACTTATACCCCAAGCCAATGTGGTGATTGGCCGGAAGTAAGTCACTTAGGATTTTATCCAAATGGTCCTTACCCTTATTGAATTTATTAATTCGGCCTAATGTGCACTCATATTTCTCGGTGAGAGAATGCATCGAAGCATCCAAAGTGGATACTTGCGATGTGAGTGCATAAACACGAGATTTGAGATTCTCATTCTCAATACTCAAAGTTGAGTTTTGAGAAGTCAAATCCGCAATCTTGTGTTCCTCCGAATCCTCAATATGAACATGTTCAATTTGAGACTTGAGATTTACAATCTCATTTCTCAAACCTTCAACAACGGTGTCGTTGTTGGTGATGATAGGTTTAGGCGAGGTTTGGATGCTAGCTAAATCATCTTTTACTTTAGTATATCTATTTACTAATTTAGTGTATTTAGACCATAATTGCTCATTAGCATTTCTAAGGTCATCCATTGTTACCTCATCGTCGCCTTCATTGTCGCTATCATCGGAGGAGGAATCTTTATCTTGCTCCTCTCTAGCCATAAAGCACATGTGTACTTGCTCCACTTGCTCATCGTCCGACTCTCCACTTGACGAATCCTCGGAGTCGGTGAATGTCCCGACAAGTCCCTTTTTGTACCCTTTCTTGTACTTATTCGACTTGTCGAACTTTGGCGCCTTCCACTTCTCCTTGTGTTTGTTTTGAGGACAATCCGCTTTCATGTGTCCTGGCTTGTTGCATTTGAAACACAAAGGAGAGGAGGCGTTAGTCGAACTAAACTTCGATTTGTTTTTGAAGTTACCTTTTCGGAAGAACCGGTTGAACTTCTTTGCCATGCGGGCAATAGATTTCAAGTCCAACTCGTCTTCCGAGTCTTCATCGTCGGTAGATGTAGATGTTGATGGAGCGGCCTTGAAAGAAATCGCCTTTTTCTTTGGCTCGTCTTGCTTCAAGTAGGACTTCATCTTGTCCTGCAACTTTAGCTTGCTATCCTTGCGTACCTCATACGACATTAAGGTACCAATTAGTTGTAAGACAGTATAAGTTTTCATGTCATTACCTTCCTCGATGGCGAAGGTACGTTTCTCCCAACAAGAAGGAAGTCCATCGATGATCTTCGAGACTTTCTCCTTTTGGGTGTAGGTCTTACCGAGAGCCTCCAACTCGTTGGTGATGTCGACGAAGCGAGCATAGTACTCCTTCATCTTCTCACCATGTAGAATATGAAATAACTCGTAATCTTTATTTACAACTACGAGTTTGGAATCTCTTACCCTACTCGTTCCTGCATGCAAGATGAGGTGGGAGTTCCATATTTGATATGCACTCTTACATGTGCATATCTTATTGAAGTCCTCGGGCTCCAAAGCACATTGCAAGGCGTTCATTGCCTTGGCATTGCTTACCTCCGCAGCGACCTCCGTGGTAGTCCACTTATCGAAATCTTCTTCGGGCAGGCTCGACATACTCCTTCATCGTGGCCCTCCACAATGAAGCACTCCGGAGGAAAGTTTCCATCCGGTATTTCCAGTACCCGTAGTTGGTACCGTTGAAGAAGAGAGGCCTCGTCGAGGAGTGTCCTTCCACCACCGAAGACGCTCCTTCACGGTTCCTGAAGGTGCTGTAATCTGAAGGTGGACGAACGGTCTTGTTGTCGTTGGCAGACATAGCTATAGACTTGGCTCTGATACCAAATGTAATGCCCTACGTAGCTACTGCACAAGTACTAGAGGGGGGGTGAATAGTACTTTAAAATAATTAAAAAGATAATTCCTAATTATCTTGCAAACTCTACCAATCAATGCGGAAATGCGGAAATGTAAATATAGAAAACAAAGAAAACAATCGCAAACAAGCAATTTAACGGGTTCGGATCCACCCAAGTCTCCCCGACTTGTTCCCGGTGATTCTACGCCCCAAACACCCGGATCCCCTCCGGATATTTGAGTTAGAAACACTAACTCAAGTGTTTGATTTTCTGGTGCCGACACGGGGTATAGGCCGGAGGAGGTGCCCACTAAATTTTTTTACGCTAATTTGTTGTTCCGCGCCAAAGGCGTCCGTACCCAATTTGTTATTCCGCGTCGAATTTATTGTTCCGCACCGAAGGCACCCATACCGCTAAATATTTTTACGCTAATTTGTTGTTCTTTTAAATTTTGGCTATGGAAATAATTTTTTGGGGAACAAAGATTTCGAAGGGAAAATCGTAAATGAACCGTGCCCGCGGACACGGGTTATGACTAGTATATATATCTCTATCTGCGTGTGTTTTTTGGGTGCGAAAACAATTTTATTTTATTTTATTGATAATTTTTTCAAAATTTTGTTGTTGTTTAATCCATAAATATTATATATCTCAAAGAAAATAATGGGTGAATCCTAGGGGATTTGGACACACATACCCGTTACAAATTTAATGGTTTAAAAACATACGAATTTGTTGAAATGCCATGATTGAAGGCCAAATCATACTATTTTCAACCATTATTTTTTGAGGGGGTATAACAACATAAAATGAATGTGGAAAACAAATTGAAAAATGTTGGATGATAATGAACTCAAGAGAGAGAGAGATAGATCATTTCATTGCTTAGAATGAGTAACCATAGCCAAGAGCCATGGTGCTCTATTTATTTATCTCATAGTGGGGAGGCCAAGAGTCTCTAGTAGACCAAGGGTCCCCATTACTCTAAGTAATGGGGGACCTAATGAATGGGTAATGAAGGAGGGGAGGCCAAAGGCATCCCTCATTCATAACACTCCCCCTTACACATTCATCACTTCGGTCTCAGCTACTGAGGCAAGGGGTGGATACTTCTGGATCCAGAGTAAGTGTGTTTGCCTCGTTAAAACCTTAGCTGTGGAAAACCCAGTGGGAAAACCCAACAGCTTAAGGAAAAAGAGTGCAACCCACAGGTTACTCCCCCTGATCCGTACAAGCTTCAGGCTTGCAGGTCTTTCAACTGTCGCATACCAATGTTCTTTACAAGCTTTACAAAAGTACATTTAGGCAATGCCTTAGTAAAAAGATCAGCTAAGTTGTTGCATGACTGGATCTGTCGAACTTCAATCTGCTTGTTGTTCTTCTGCTCGTGCGTCCAGAAAAACTTGGGAGAAATGTGCGTTGTCCTGTCGCCTTTGATGTAGCCCTTCTGAAGCTGAGCAATGCACGCGGCGTTGTCTTTGAATAGGGCAGTAGGCTCCAGATCACCGGTCTTCAGGCCAGTGGATTGGAGGATGTGTTGGACGACGGAGCGTAGCCAAAAACATTCTCTGCTCGCTTCATGGATCGCGATGAGCTCTGCATGGTTGGAAGATGTAGCAGTAGTGGTTTGTTTTACCGATCTCCAGGAGATAGCAGTTCCTCCGTAGGTAAAGACAAAACCAGTCTGTGATTTTGCCGTATGCGGATCTGAAAGATAGCCTGCATCGGCATAACCAAGTAACTGGGAGGAGGCACCTCTCTGGTAGTAAAGTCCAAGGTCTACGGAACCCTGGAGGTATCGCAGAAGATGCTTTACTCCATTCCAGTGGCGCTTTGTAGGCGTTGCACTGTGTCTGGCTAGGAGATTGACTGCAAACGCTATATCGGGACGCGTGCAGTTAGCCAGATAGAGAAGTGCACCAATGGCACTTAGGTAGGGTACTTCTGGACCCAGTATCTCCTCCCCCTCTTCCAGAGGCCGGAAGGGGTCCTTTTGTACGTCTAATGATCTCACGACCATAGGGGTACATAAAGGATGACATTTATCCATTTGGAACTTATTTAAAAGCTTCCTGGTATAATTGGATTGATGTAGAAGGATTCCACCTTGTAGATGTTCAATCTGCAAGCTAAGGCAATACTTCGTTTTGCCTAGGTCTTTCATTTCAAAAGTGTGCTTTAGCCTTGCAGATATCTCATTAATCTCTGCTGGAGAGCCTATGAGATTTAAGTCATCAACGTAAACTGCTATGATGACGAATCCTTTTCCCGTTCTTTTGATAAAGATGCACGGGCAGACTTCGTTATTAGTGAATCCTTTCTGTGCAAGGAAATCACTTAGTCTGTTATACCACATTTTGCCTGACTGTTTTAGTCCATACAAGGATCCATGTAGTCTAACAGAGAATACGTCCCGAAGTATCTCTTTCATCTCTGTGGGTAAGTTAAACCCATCTGGTAGTTTCATATAGATCTTTTTATCTAAATCGCCATAAAGATATGCAGTCACAACGTCCATGAGCTGCATTTCTAGGCTTGCCAGAGATGATAGGCTTATTAAGAATCTGAATGTATTAGCGTCCATTACCGGGGAGTATGTATCTTCATAATCGATACCCGGTCTTTGGGAAAAACCCTTTGCTACAAGACGCGCCTTGTAGCGGACGATCAGATTTTGTTCATTTCTTTTTCTAATGAAAACCCACTTATATCCCACAGGTCTTACACCTACTGGTGTTTGGACTACAGGTCCAAAGACTTTGCGTTTCGAGAGTGAGTCCAGCTCTACTCTTATCGCCTCGTCCCACTTTGGCCAATCATCTCTGCGTTTACAATCCGCTAGAGAAAGTGGTTCGACGTCATCGTCGTATTCAGCGACGTGAACGGCAATAGTGAACGCAAAATCGTCGTCGGCGACTGTGCTATGTCGGTCCAGTACCTCCCTAGTACGTACAAAGTTTAATGATGTTTCTCCTAATGTTTCCTCTGCGGGGGAAATTAGGAGGGGAGAGGTAGCTGTCCTGAGCTCAGTATCCTGTGGAGGGATAATCTTATTTTCACCAGGAATCTTCCTCTTTCGAGGAACTTTATCTTTTGAACCTGGTGGTCGTCCTCTTTTCAATTGAGGTACAGCCATTTCTGCTGCGGGTGGATTGCATCCATTTATAGGGATGTCAATCCTAGCTGGAGTGTTAGCAGCAGGGACGTGTGAACGGACGATCTTCTGGTTGTCCGTGAATTTATCCGGCAATTGGTGTACTGTATTCTGGATGTGAAGGATCTTCAGGATCTCATCTTCACACAGATTTGTACGCGGATCATAAAAGGACAAAGACTTATTTTCCCAATTAATGGTCTCCGAAGCTTCAGGCTTCTTGGAATGTTTGCCCAACTTCGGAAAAGTTTTCTCATCGAATTCACAATCAGCAAGACGTGCCTTAAATACGTCCCCCGTTAGGGGTTCTAGGTATCTAATAATCGAGGGTGAATCAAATCCAATATAGATTCCTAAACGACGTTGAGGACCCATTTTGGTCCTCTGAGGTGGTGCTATTGGAACATAGACCGCACAACCAAATATTCTCAAATGAGATATATCTGGAGTTGAGCCGTATGCTAGTTGCATCGGAGATAATGTATTGCCTCCAGAGGGGCGTATCCTGATAAGAGATGCGGCATGCAGAATAGCATGCCCCCAAGCATCCACCGGCAATTGGGATTGCATAAGCAATGGACGTGCAATCCATTGGAGTCTCTTTATAAGGGA
Organism: Scilla litardierei; assembly: GCA_030789695.1. Classification (NCBI taxonomy): domain Eukaryota; kingdom Viridiplantae; phylum Streptophyta; class Magnoliopsida; order Asparagales; family Asparagaceae; genus Scilla; species Scilla litardierei. The sequence goes on along the minus strand of CM061137.1, from coordinate 152,530,120 downwards.
CTCTGCTAATCCATTCTGGGTGTGAACATGAGCTACTGGATGTTCAACTTCTATACCCGTTGCCTGGCAATAGTCTTCGAAGACTTGAGATGTGAATTCACCCGCATTATCAAGACGTAGTTTCTTGATATGGTTATCGGGGAAATGAGCACGTAACCTAATTATCTGTGCCAACAGCTTTGGAAAAGCTAGGTTACGGGTGGACAAGAGGCACACATAAGACCATTTTGTGGATGCATCTATTAGTACCATGAAGTACCGAAATGGGCCACTTGCGGGGTGAATAGGCCCGCAAATGTCACCATGTATCCTCTCAAGGAAGCCAGGAGACTCTAAACCCACTTTTAGGGGCGATGGTCTCGTTATTAGTTTCCCCTTGAAACAAGGAGGACAAGGAAATTCACCTTTCTGAAGAATCTTCTGGTTCTTCAAATCATGTCCGCGGGATTCAGATAAGATGCGTCGCATCAGAATGGATCCAGGGTGACCAAGTCTGTTATGTCATAGTTGAAATGGTGGCATTGGCTGGCACGTCTGGTGCTCAGTCATATTGGCTTCAACTGGTTGAATGTATGTTTGGTAGAGACCCGACGGGAGTCCCTTAAATATTTCGCAGATGGTCTTCTGGCCATCTTTACGAAGAGTGACATACAAGTATTCAACCTTATTTTCATCTCTAGTTTCTAAGTGATATCCGTTTAAACGGATGTCCTTGAAACTTATGAGATTTCTATTTGATCTTGGAGAAAATAGTGCATTATTGATTTTTAGTCTTGTGTTATTTGGGAGCAATAATATTGCATCACCAGATCCTTCGATTATTTTGGACAGTCCTGAAATTGTAATGACAGGACCGTCATATTTACTTATGCTATTGAAATAGCATTCATCGCGAAGGATAGTGTGCGTCGAGGTACTGTCCACTAGGCACTCATACATCATCTATATAAGCCAAAAAAGAAAATTTATTGATGGAAATGTAAAATGCATACATTCAAAATAAAAGATCGTCTTTATTAAGCATACTAGAGATGAAGCTACAATTTATTCTTTGAAAAGCATAGATAAAGATGAGGCTCAATCGAGCAGGTCGTCATTTTCGAAATCCTTGGAAGTGAACTTCGTCGGATTTTCCACATTTGCCATGTTTGTTTCAGGCGGAGGCTTCTGGCTCGCCTGATACAGTTCCTGGAAGTGGCGAGGTGTGCGACAGTTTCTGGACCAATGTCCAGTCATGCCACAACGATGACATTTGTCCTCCCATGTCTTCTTTGGATTTGACACTGTATCAGTGTTCTTACGTTTCCAAGTGAAGTTTTTCTTCCCTTTGTTATTTTTGCTTTGGGGAGGAGCAATGGCTGGTTTCATAGGGGCATTTCCTTTGTTCTTTCTGCCCCTCTTCTTGTTCTTCCACTTCGGGGGGTGAACACTGTGGGCTTCGGGAATAGGAGCTGAGCCTGCCAGGCGCTGGTTATGAGTGGCCAGTAAAAGGTCTCTATTCTGCTCTGCCCTAAGGAGGCAAGAGAGCAGTTCAGAGAACTTCGTGAAATTGCGTTCACGATACTGCTGCATGAGGATAGCATCTTTCTCGTGAAACGAGGTAAATGTCTTTTCCAACATGCGGTGCTCCGAGACTTCTTCACCACACAACTTCAGGCGTGAGGTGATGTTGTGAAGTGCTGAGTTGTACTCAGCAACGGACTTGTAGTCCTGAAGTCGGAGGTTCTCCCACTCATAGCTGGCACGCGGGAGTATGACATCAATTTGATGTCTGTAGCGTGCCTCTAACGCTGTCCATAACTCCAGAGGGTCCTCTACCGTCAAGTATTCGGCCTTCAGGGTCCGATCTATGTGTCGTCTGATATAGATAATGGCTTTCGCCTTATCCATGTCAGAGACAGTGGTAGAGGTACTGCCAGCTGAAAGGGCCGCTTCTGGATGCTGCGGGAGCCGATGATTGGGCCACTGCGGGGGCCAGAATGGAGTGCAGGAGCGCCATGGAGCGCAAGTGGAACTTCAAGTCCACTCGCCAGCTCAAGTAATTCTTGCCAGCTGCATCGAGCACCTCGAAATCGACGCTTGCCAATTTAGCCATTTTATCTATGCAATTTAAAGATAATCATGAATTAATATAAATTCAACAAACCATGCATAAATTAATAAGTAAAAATGCGGGGATCGGCCAGATACCCAAAATAATAAACAGTTCAAAGTCCGATTACAGTCCAAAGAAAAGAGAATGAAAAATACAACTTTGGAAACCCCGGGTGGGTCCCTATTTCTGCATCCGTCTTCTTATGCTGTTGCGTCGAGCTTTGGCTTACACAGTCATGAATCGACTCATTGCGGTCCAGCGGACGCGGCCAGGGAATTGACTAAGCCAGGACCACTTGTTACCCAGTCAAGCTAGGTTGGTCCAGCAAACTTAGCCAAGCACATTGACCGACATCATGATCCATTGAAGGAGTTTTCATCAATTCTATGTGCTGTTGCATCGAGCTTGGGCTTTTAAATACAAATTTCCTCACTTACAAATTCTCTCAAAAGATAATAAAAGTGCAAGGAAAGTAAATAGGTATACAATGGCCGATCCTGAAAAACACATTTTTACTTATTTTAAACATCCACGCAGTTTATATGCTACAGGCATAAATTAAACAACCACGCATATATCTCAAGCATAAAAAATATGGAAAACGTAAACTAGAAAATATAACTATCTCGTAGACCACGTGGAAACGTCATACACCGTTAGGTTAGTTACCTAACGGCAGAGCGGTCTCAGGATCTTTGAGATGATTATATTTTTTAAAAAAATTCTAGTAAACCATACATAATAATTTGCAAGAGAGATGTTTAAATAAATAGAGGAACATATAAATGTAATTATTGATTTTACAAAGTTTTTCTCATAAATTTCAATTTGCAAATTTAATTCTTCTTTAAAATTATAAAGAAGCCGAATTTCTGTAGAATTTTGTGGCTTCGGGCCAAAAATTATTTTTAGTATAAGCGCTTGTGGCCCGTTCCGCAGTTCTGCAAAGTTTTTTTTTGTCGCAATTATTATGGCTTCGAGCCAAAAATAAACAATTAGTCTCGGCTTCAGGCCTCGGCCTCGGGCTCGGCCTCAGGGCTCTGCCTGCCATCGGCCTCGGCCTCAGGGCTCGGCCTCGGCCTCAGGGCTCTGCCTCGGGCTCGGGCTCGGCTTTGGCCTCGGCCTCAGGGCTCGGCCTCGGCCTCAGGGCTCAGCCTGCCATCGACCTCGGCCTCAGGGCTCGGCCTCGGCCTCAGGGCTCTGCCTGCCATCGGCCTCGGCCTCAGGGCTCGGCCTCAGGCTGCCCCCTTTCAGCGGGAGGGGCGGCGGCGCGGAAGGCCCCCCTCTCCACTGCAGGGGGGGCATGGTCGGCATTGTGGGAAGGCCCCCTCCTCCATCAGGTGGGAGGGGAGGATTTCATTCCGGTTCTTCTTCCCACCGAAGAATTTTAATGGCAAAAGGAAAAAATTTTCATAGAAAAAAAAACTTTGTAATAGGGATAAAAATTTTTTTTCTTTTATTAGACTAAATTTTTTTTTTACTTGTATATTAAAACAATGTAAAAATTATTTAGTCTAATTTTATCTACAGAATTATAGGGTTTTACCTCTAGATCAATGATCTAGGGAAGAACGCGACGATGATCCGTAGAAATAATAATCCAAGTTCCCGAACGCTTTTAGGATGCCGCAACGCTCCAACGAACCGCCGCAGCAACGTTAGATTCCTTGGGCGTAGGGATGAATGTAGATGAAGATTTTTGCTCAAGAATGGAGAACACGTGCTGATAACGTGTTGGATGATAATGAACTCAAGAGAGAGAGAGAGAGAGAGAGAGAGAGAGAGAGATAGATCATTTCATTGCTTAGAATGAGTAACCATAGCCAAGAGCCATGGTGCTCTATTTATTTATCTCATAGTGGGGAGGCCAAGAGTCTCTAGTAGACCAAGGGTCCCCATTACTCTAAGTAATGGGGGACCTAATGAATGGGTAATGAAGGAGGGGAGGCCAAAGGCCTCCCTCATTCATAACAAAAAATGATTTCAAAAAAAATAAAAAAAAATTCGCACGATACGAAATGTGCTCAATTGAAAATTTACCTATATATCTGTGTGTGTACATATATATGTATGTGTGTGTGTATGTGTGTGTATGTATGTCTGAGAAAAATGAGTATCATAAGACATGCGAGGCATCTTCTCATATACCAAGACACAAAAAGTGGGATGCTACAACAAGTACAAGCTCATGTGGGCTTGTACCATCCTACGTTTTGTGTCTTGTATATGAGGAGATGCCTCGTATGTCATAAGATACCCATTATTCTCATGTATTTATATATGAGTAATATGTTCATGCGCTGTCAGCACAGAAACTTTTCCTGTGTTGACAGCGTTTTGGGGCCCCAAAAGTATATATTTTTGATTTTTTTGTAATGTGTTCTACAACTGGTTGGCTATCTCCCCACCAATTTTCAAATGAATCCAATACTGTTTGAGCCTCCATCCATGCATTTCAAAAAGCTAGCTCAAATTCTAAAACTGTCGGTGAAATCTTTTTGAATTGCTGGATGTAACTCAAACGGTGTTGGATTCACTTGAAAATTGATGAGGAGGAAGCGAACAAGTTGTAGAGCACAATACAAAAAATTCAAAACAAATACTTTTTTGGGCCCCAAAGTGCTGACAGCACAGAAGAACCGTTCTTGTGCTATCAGCACACCTCCACACACACACACACACACACACACACACACACATCTCTCTCTCTCTCTCTCTCTCTCTCTCTCTCTCTCTCTCGCGACAATATCTTACCAAAGTGGAGCCCAAGCACAAGGTGTTTAAACCTGAAAATTAACATGGTATCAGAGCAGGACCCCATATCTGTCGAAGTGTTTGATTTTCTGATGCCGACACGGGGTATAGGCCCGAGGAGGCGCCCGCTAAATTTTTTTACGCTAATTTGTTGTTCCGTGTCAAAGGCGCCCGCACCGAATTTGTTGTTTCGCGTCGAATTTGTTGTTCCGCACCGAAGACACCCATGCCGCTAAATATTTTTACGCTAATTTGTTCTTTTAAATTTTGGCTGAGAAAATAATTTTTTGGGGAACAAAGATTTCGCAGTGGAAAATCGTAAATGAACTGTGCCCGCAGACACGGGTTATGACTAGTATATATATCTCTATCTGTGTGTGTTTTTTCGAGTGCGAAAACAATTTTATTTTATTTTATTGATAATTTTTTCAAAAAATTTTTGTTGTTTAATAATCCATACAATTATATGTTTCAAAGAAAATAATGGGTGAATCCTAGGGAGATTTGGACACACATCCACCCGTTACAAATTTAATGGTTTAAAAACATGCGAATTTGTTGAAATGCCATGATCGAAGGCCAAATCATATTATTTTCAACCATTATTTTTTGAGGGGTGTATAACAACATAAAATGAATGTGGAAAACAAATTGAAAAATGATTTCAAAAAAAATTAAAAACATTTCGCACGATACGAAATGTTCTCAATTGAAAATTTACCTATATATCTGTGTGTGTACATATATATGTATGTATGTGTGTGTATGTGTATGTATTTATGTATGAGAAAAATGAGTATCATATGACATGCGAGGCATCTCCTCATATACCAAGACACAAAAAGTGGGATGGTACAACAAGTACAAGTTCATGCGGGCTTGTACCACCCTACGTTTTGTGTCTTGTATATGAGGAGAAGCCTCCTATGTCATATGATACCCATTATTCTCATGTATTTATATATGAGTAATATGTTCATGCGCTGTCAGCACAGAAACTTTTCTTGTGTTGACAGCGTTTTGGGGCCCCAAAAGTATATTTTTTTTATTTTTGTTTTTGCAATGTGTTCTACAACTGGTTGGCTATCTCCCCACTAATTTTCAAATGAATCCAATACTGTTTAAGTCTCCATCCATGCATTTCAAAAGGCTAGCTCAAATTCTAAAACTGTCGGTGCAATCTTTTTGAATTGCTGGATATAGACTCAAACGGTGTTAGATTCACTTGAAAATTGATGAGGAGGAAGCGAACAAGTTGTAGAGCACATTACAAAAAATTCAAAACAAATACTTTTTGGGCCCCAAAGTGCTGACAGCACATAAGAACCATTCTTGTGCTATCAGCACACCTCCATCTCTCTCTCTCTCTCTCTCTCTCTCTCTCTCTCTCTCTCTCTCTCTCTCTCTCTCTCTCTCTCTGTGTGTGTGTGTGTGTGTGTGTGTGGGGTAGCGTATTGTTGGAAATCTGACACAATATCAATTAACACCAAAGTGTGCACATCGGAATAAATAGATAAAGTGTCTCTAACTAAATCAATGCGAAGTTAAGATTTTGAAAGAGTCATAAAAAGCACAAGAACTATCACATAATCAAAATCACACAGTCATGCAGAGATGCAATGATATATACTGATTTGGCCCAACCTATGGCCTACGTTTAGTCTTTCGTTTCTATGGTTTCCACTATATTAGAAATGATAACGTAGAGAATACACCGACTACACAAGATCTCCTCCAAACAATATGTAAGCCTTCTCGACAAAATAAGTCTTGCACTCTAGCAATTACAATGTCTCATGCACACAACTAATGGATAGAGTCTATCAGAGACTTTCGTCGTCTGTCACCGGCAAAAGATCAGCTTTGCTCAAGAATACGCAAGGAATTCTTCTCTAATTCTCTTCGTTGTACCGCATGCCGTCAAAAAGTGTATCTCTTGGTATTTATATCATAGGGGGTCCTTCCTAGTGTAGTAGAGGACATATTAAATTATGTACATCCGATTTAACCCCAAAACAGATCAACGGACCATGTCCTTCTTAGGATGTATTCTTGTGATAATTTGAATTCTATTCAAGTTCTATTATGTGAACTTCATACAAAAGAAGAATGTAATCATGACTCAAATAACTATCCTTTTCATAAACCAATTAGGAGTCTTCAGTTTTGCTTATGCATAAAGATTGCCAATTACAATACTTCAGCTTCAGATTCGAATAAGGAAAAGGTTATAACTCTTTTATATAGCATCAAACTCCAATTATATTAGTGCATTCCATAGACCACCTTCAAGTTGTGTGATTCAATATTCTATATCTCCCTTGATGCTTTTTGGAATGAAAAGTGAACTTATTGAGCATATTTACTGTTACGATTTATCCTGGTTATTCTTGTATGCGGGCTTGTCATATGTGGCACTGGAGAATGTTGGATAGTTTGATGTATGGTTCATTGCATCTGAGCCACTGCTGTATGAAGAAGAGAATCGAATCAGTTAGGATGTTGGACATTTTGTTGAACAGGTTGTTGTACCAGGATGTTCAACAGGCTAAGTCTATTTGCATCAATTGTCTGCTCAAAAGGATGCGCAACTGGCGTTCGCGTAATCTGTTATTTTCCTATCTAACTCATCAGGCACTTATGGAGGTTATTAACTGTTTTAGATTTGATTGTGTATAATCTCTTGTTACCTTATTGCGAAACGGTTGGAGAGAGATTTTCACCAAATCAATACCCTAGCAACTTCCACTTACGGATCTTTCGGGATCTACTTCTTGTTGAAGATGTTGCGGTTTTTGCTGTTGATGAAACCGAATCTAGATCCGATTGCCGGTGTGCGGATTGTATCGAAGATTGCATTGCTTTGGACTTTTAGGGCTTGCAGCGTTTGGCGGCTGGTTATTGACTTTTGGGGTGAAAAAGTTCTAAGAGATTCTCGGGAAGGGAGACCGACGACTACGCACGTAGGATCAAGGGAGTTGATCTAGTCGGTGGTGCAAGGGGAGCTTGCAGGCAAGGGGAGCTTGCCAAGAATACTTCACGGGGTTGATTGCGATCACCCCTCACGGTTTGTTTTAAGGATGAGTGTGTTCTTCCTTATAGAAGCGTGAATTGTAGAATTTGTATTCTCTGATCTTTATAGTGAAGTATTCTATTTTTCTGGGCGTGGCCCCGCAGATGTAGGTGTGCGCACCGAACTGCGATACCAAGTCTCGTGTGTCCTTGCGTGCTGTGTGTCTTTATTGTTGTTCGTTATATTCTCTACTACGTACTGAATTTCATTTACCAATATCACTCGATTCACTCATCCTTTGGATTCCGTTCTCTCCTTTATTTCAGATTATTGAATAAACAAGAGAAACTAGAAAACAAAACCAAAAACATCACCACACCAGGGCATCCAACATCTCCAACCTTCGAGCAAAATATATTTTCTTATTAGAAGAATTGTCAAGCATATGTATCACCTCAAAGTTTGTAATAGAACCTCTAGATCTCCCTATATGTGCATTGAGGCTATACATCATCTGCATTGACATTGCAACACATTTCTCTGGCTTCATTGTTGTTCCTGCCACTGTTCCATTAGGCCCTCCATTTGCTCAGTGGCTTCGTCCAGAAACCATGTATCGAATATGGACATAGTGGCCTGGTTGCTGTCGAATCTCTGCTTCCCCTCAAGATCACCGTCGGTTCCCTGCATTGTTATGATCTCAGTGTACGAGTTCTCCCAGCCGCCCCCACCCGAGTTCTCAAATGAGAACAGCGAGTCGGGCTGGCCCTGTGGGCAGATGCCAGTACTGCAGGCTCCGTTGTCATCGACATTATGGTGATCACCAAATGCGATGTTCTCTCGCTCGTCAGGATGCACGATTGTGGTACTAGCACTAGTACTAGCAGTTATGGCAGTAAGAGTCGAACCTGCAGCCGGCCTCATCCAACCTTCGAGAAGCCTCGAGATATTCTCGGTGCTCGATGCGTAGGCGGCGGAGGTGTTGAAGACTCTTGGACGTGTCTGATGTAACCCTGGAACCACGGAATCACCGGCGGAGTATCGTCCCCTCGGCTGGCAGCTTGCCGATGCATCGCGGGTTGCCAGGTAGCTGTCAATTGCTGCCTTGTAGCTCTTGATCCTTTTCTTGAGGTGGGTGTTCCAGTAGTTCTTGATGTCGTTGTCCGTTCTCTGAGGAAGGTAGGATGCTATGGTTGCCCACCTGCCAGGAACGCGCAATGTGAATGCTAAATAATTCCAGGCAAAAAAAATGCAAGCGTCGATGTACCTGTTTCCCAACAGGGACTGGAGACGAATGATCGTCCTTTCCTCATTCGGGGTGAAGTTCCCCCGCTTGATCCCCGGCCTGAGGTAGTTTGTCCATCTCAACCTGCAGCTCTTGCTGCACCTCATCAACCCTGCGACCATGACGAAATCAAATCAATTCATGCTGAATTCAAGAAGCTGACATAGTGACATCCCTCTTCCATCAGCAAAAGACTGGTTGGTGAGGTTCACCAGTGTTGGTAGGCACCGATTTCCAGTTGCGAGGGCCGTGCTCTTGGACGTAGGCGACAAGCACAATGTCTTCTTCAGGTGTCCAAGGACCCCTCTTGATCCCAACCTCGTCGCAACACGGGGGCCTTCCCATGGCTACCCCCTTTCCCCTGCCTCTGCAGCTGACTTAAGACCAAGTGTCTATATATAAGAAAACTCGATGATTCAAGTCTCTAGCCCATCTACTCTCTCACTCTGCAGAACTAATCCGAGCTCTCAGAATGTGGAGACTATTGGACCAGCTCATTTCACTGCCCCACAAGCTCTCAATTAATTTGCAGGTATCAGTGCACTGCTTATGATTGCCATGTTGTCTGCCCTGGGTTCCCTCTGAGCGCAGGGAATGTAATTTTTGGGTAACTGGAATCAGTGAACTTGTTTGGTACATCTTTCTTCCGTGTCAATTAAAAACGTTGGCCCTACACATTGCCATAGAGGAATACGGTAGAATTCATGGAACATTTCGTGTACACGTCCACAAATCACATGCGCCTGCTTCCGTTACTGAACTACGGATACAAAACTAAATATGGGTACACAGTAATAAATGGATGTTTGATCTTTGCTAGATATCCAATGCACACATTATCTGAACTCAGCATATTCCCCTGAGACTCTGAATACAACCTTTTCTTCCACACTGCTACGGGACTAGTGCATGATAGTACAAATTTAACCTTTTGGTGGGGGGCGGGGGACCTTTAATATTGGTTTAAAATTTGTTTGGTGGATATACAGTACTGTTACTGACAAAGTATAGTAGTAATGAATCATATAATTTCAGAACTTCAGACCTCAAATTAACCACAACTAGGGATGTAAACGGTGCGGATACAGAGAGGGCACGGCAGTGTTCATATCTGAATCTGATTATTGAGTTTGCTATTCAACTCTGATGAAATGTTTGATCGGATATTTGGTAGACTAGCCATGTTCGAATCCGATGGTATTATTCAACTTCGGATATTATCCGGATCTTCTTTGTAAAGGGTACCCGTTATGCTGCCTGTAAGATGGAGAGTCATATAGATGTAGAGAAACAATCAACCTCTGATTTCTATGTTAAGAAATGTAAATTCCTTGCAGTAATGGTGTTCTATCTAGTAATGATCAAAGTATCACATGTTTCTATAAATATTTTACACACACACACACACATGTCACGCTCGGACAGTATATTAACCGATATTTGCTACATTTTTTAACAGACATTTGTTTAGATATCCAATTCATATACAGACCGCATATATCTATATCTAAATGCTTAAACATGAATGCAGGTATGGAACGGATTCAAATACTTTGAATATCCACTTATAGTCATAACCTCATCATCTTATAATTTGAAGAAGACAAGTTATAAATTGATATCCACAAATGATAAGAGAAAAGGACCTGACTATTCTCATTATTGTTGATTTGGCTGTTATATATAAAAGTGCTTTATTACTTTTTTGTGATGTATTGTGATTGAAAGTAACATGAAATGGGTGGTTTATAGGATTTCCATAGAATATTGGCAAGAATATCTATCCAAATAACAGTTTTCGTTGATTGCAACAATCTTTATTACAATTGAGGAGGTTGTTCCATGTGGCATGTTTGCCTCATGTGGCAATGTCACATCGTCACATGAGACAACCTCCTCCACACCACCCCCAAACACCCAAAAAGAACCCAAAACACACCTAAGTTCAAACAACACCCAAAAACGTAGTGAGTCCTATTGGGGGTGGGGTTTTGGGCTTTGTTTTGAGGTCCTTTTACCCTCCGATGATTCCGACACACACAGTTCTCACTCCTTTTCGGTTGTGCGCATGCACCGCATATTGTTCGTATGTTTTTTTGCGCCTCACACTGTATGCACGGGTTATTTCTAATGTTTCTATAATCAATTGCAGGACTGATTGACCCCTTTGTAACTGTTTGTAACACAACATGAAATTCTGAAATCATAGTTCTGCACCTCAATATCCTAATCTATCTTTTAAGCTTATTTCCATATGATGGAGAATACACAAGTATACAATGGCGCATGCGCGCAAAGGGAATGATTAGGATTCATTCCAATGGCATCATGTTGATCCTGTTGCTTTTTGTGAATCAGATCTCATGTGTATTGGTTTCCCAGGCAACTCGGTCGAGTAGCATGCTACTCGACCGAGCTGCAGGTGCAAAGCAGAAGCAGCAGAAAACATAGAGTTGTGGGATGGTTTTCCCACGACTCGGGCGACCTCCTACTCGGTCGAGTAGGGGGATACTCGATCGAGTAGCTTGCTAACTACTCGGTCGAGCTACAGAAGGTTTTTGAATATCTCAGAAACCCGAGAGTTTGATGTTTGAAGAGAGCTCTACATGGGATACCGACTCGGGCCGAGTAGCTATGCTACTCACCGAGTCGACTTAACTCCACCCAGCGGCTGAAGCAGCGCAAGTCAGCTCGGTCGAGTAGCTCGGGCAGCCGACCGACTCGGGCCGAGTCAGCGCGGGCCCAGGCATGACAACCAACTGCCAGATCGGGTTTTCTGGATTTTTAGGGGTTTTTATTTAAACCTAACTATTTTTTAGCCTAGGTTAGGACTCTATTGGATTATTAGAGTTTTGGAGAGCCTCTAGCCACCCTCTTGGAGATTTGTATGGTTTTGGAGTTCTTGAGAGAAGATGAGTTTATTCTTCTCTATTCCTCCATTGATTTCTTCTTCCTTGAGTGAGATTGTGCGGGCTTATGCGGTTTGACAAGTTATTACTCACGTAAGTGGAAGCAAAATTGTAACAACAGGTGTTTGATCTCTCTGATAGTCGAATCGTCTCGGATTGTTGGATGTGGGTTGTTTACAACCGAACCAGATAAATTCTCTTGTGTCTTCGTTTGATTTATTTTTGTTGTGATTCGTTTGCTTCTTTCTATTGCAAGGTCAATTGGGAATTTTGTTGGGTGAATTGGGGTCAATGTCAGCCCTAGATTTCTGATCAACTTTTAAGGTTGCTATTTTCTGCGTGGATCCCAAGGGCGTCCGCTTGCGCCGGTGGTTTATTTCCTAACAGATCCTGCATGTTTGGTCCACTCAAATGAATCCTAGTCAACATTTTGTGTGTGTAGAAAATGGATATGTGCTGTAAGAAATTTCTTACGCTGACAACACAACAACCATATTTTCCATGATATTTTTGAAATTACTTTTTTAATGTTATTGTACACATTTTAGAATTTCAAAACCTAAAATATTTGTGCACGCTAGTAGGATTTGACCCTCAACTCTCTTCACAAAAATTCTCGACACTCTTTACAAAAAGTTTACTGTTGAATTTGCAATAATTGGATTAGGGATAAAATATCGTTTGATTCGCTAGATTTTTGAAATGCGTACTGCTTACTATAGATTGTATTTTACCCTTTCTCCCATTAGGATAATTCTACCACTTCCACTGTTTCCACCTACATATATGGTTTTTAAAAAGTGAACGTCTTTTTTGTAGCAATGGAGTGGCAAAGAATGGGAAAATGATTTCACTATATTTATTATGGGGAACATGATCTATAACAATAATATTTCTTTTATTAGGACGATAACTCTAAATAGCCAAATTTCTTAACTTTTCTTTCACCTCGAGAGAAATACGACCGCGGAGGAAGAGGAGGGTGTAATTAGAATCCGTCTGGCAAAAAAAGAACTTATTTTATTAGTATCCTATTTTATACAGTGAAATTAGATTGGAACGTACACATAAAAAATTCAGTATGCAATTTGAATGAGAATGAAATAGAATGTTTCTGTTATGAACGGGCTTTTGTAGGCCAAAGTGGAGCCCAATAAGGTTTAGGATATCCACCTATTATGTAATTGTTTAAAATAAATAGAGGGCTACGGATTCAGTAGCCAGCACTCTCATAACACATTATCAGCACGCTCACAGCTGAGCCGAACCTCTGCCGACGGACGAATCGGACGCGAAAGGGCTTCCTTCACCGAACGTCGCCAGATCCGACGGGTATGATCTAGAGGTAACCTTTATCCCCTAGATCTAGATTTTTCATGTGCATGATTATGGATCTGTATTTTCTTTAATTAGATCTATCTCTTTTACTTAGATCTGAATGAAAAATCACATTTTTAATATTAATCTCTTTTCAAAAAAGAGTTTTTACATCATTTTGGATTAAAAATCAACTTTTTCACGCTAAAAATCATATTTTTACAGTAAAAATGTTGATTCAAAGATTAAAAATTGTATTTTTACAATAAAAATCGAATTTTTCCTCCGAAATCCTTGAATCTAGAGGACTTAGCACCCCCGTGTGCGCCGCAAGAAGCGCTGCCCACCGCCGTGCGAAATGCGGCCAGACGTCGTGCCTGACGTGTGGCCTACGGCCGCACTCGACGAGCGGCCTACGGCCTCGCGAGGCACGGCCAGCGGCCGCACCCGACGCGCGGCCTGCCGTGCCTAACGTGCGGCCCGTCGTCGCGCCTGCCGCGCACGTGCACGCACTCTGCCCCGCGCGCCTGACGAGCGCGCACGCGCATTTCCCGCACGTGCCTTGTCGCAACGAAACCCTAACTGGAGTTTTTCCGATTTCTTTAATCAAAGGGCTATTTTCAGAAATTATTTGGTTTTCCTGATCAATTTTTTTCCCAAATAAATCTGATTCATCATATGGGTAAAACATCATTAATCACATGATTGGATTAATTGATTATTTTTTACGTTTAATAATTATGAGGATCATGAGACCGCTCTCTCGTTAGTCAACTAACCAAACTGGGTATGACGTTTCCAAGTGGTCCGATTAATTATTAAACAAAAATATTTTATTCCATTATAAATGCGTGAGTTGTTGTATATTTTCATTGCCTGTAGCATGAAATTACGTTTACACATATTACATGCCTGTGATGAATAATTAAATGCCTGATGCATTGTTGATGTCGTTGTGATGAATGTTAATATTTGGTTGTGGTTTTGGATCGGCTAGTTGTCACCATTTATTTTTCTCGCATTTTTTTCTTTTGAGAGAAATTGTAGTGAGGATAAAATTGTATAAATTCCGAAGTCTGGCGCACGTCCCACGGTGATGAAGATCTACTTCTAGAAGAAGAGGGGCCCCATGAGGGTTTCCGAGTTGTATTTTCTTTTTATGGGACTGTAAATGGACTTTATTTTGTACTTTAAAATGGTGAATGGCCGATCCACACAACATATATCTGTGTCTGAAATGCATAATTATTTATTTTCAAATATTTAATAACTGCCTATTTGACATGCTTTGATAAATGGCAAAGATAGCGAGCGTCGACTTCGACGTATTGGATGCAACAATCAAGAACTACTTGAGCTGGCAGTTGGATATCAAATTCCACATGCGCTCACAGGAATTGAGTCATGCCATTGCTGTAGGCGATACAGTTTCTGACTTAGATAAGGCGAAAGCAATTATCTATATCAGATGCCATATCGATCGGACCCTGAAGGTCGAGTACCTCTCAATGGAAGACTCATACGAGTTATGGACTGCCCTCGAGGATCGATACAAACATCAAAAAGATGTTATCCTCCCTCGAGCACGATATGAATGGGAGAACATCCGTCTGCAGGACTTTAAGTCCATTACCGAGTACAACTCGGCACTATTCAGCATCACCTCACGCCTGAAGTTGTGTGGTGAAAAAGTGACGGAGGAATGCATGCTGGAAAAGACTTATACATCTTTCCACGAGAATGATGGTATCCTCATGCAACAGTATCGTGAACGAAAATTCATGAAATACTCTGAACTTCTCTCATGCCTTCTGATGGCAGAACAGACCATTGACCTCTTGCTGGCCACCCATAACTTGCGCCATGTTGGCACTGCACCTGCGCCTGAAGCGTACAATATCTCCTCCCAGAAGAAGAAGAATAAATTCAAAGGCAAATCCCCGAAGGGAAAGTCATTGGAGAAGCGGGCTAGAGGACCTCCTCCAAACACCAACAATGAGGGGAAGAGAAAAAATGTGTGGAAGAGGAAAGACAACGGCCAGACATCTGTCCCCAAGAAAGATTGGGAAGACAAATGCTACAGACGTGGCATGAATAGACACTGGTCCAGAAACTGTCGCACTCCACGCCACCTTCAGGATTTGTACCAAGCTAACCAGAAGTCTGCTGAAACAAACCTGGTGAAAAAATAAGACCTGGCCCCAATTAGGTAATCGCCGAGGACTTCTCGACCGATGACCTGCTAGACTGATGCCTTATCTATTTCTGCATTTTGATGCAGTTGAAAAAACAATTTCATTTCTGGTTGTTTATTTCTATCAAGCATGTTAGTTCAATTTCCAGACTTTGAATAATAGTTACTTTTTTGTGCCTTATACTGCTATGCTTTTTCTTTCTTGCTATAGATGGATAAAAAATGCTTAGTGGATAATGCTTCTACGCACACGATCCTTCAAGATATTTTCTTCTTTAAAAGTATCAACCAATACGATGGCACCGTAAATACTATTTTCGGTCCATCAAGTATAATAGAAGGATCAGAGGAAGCAAACTTTTTGCTCCCCAATAAAACACAAATTTTAATAAAAGATGCTCTTTTTCTCCAAGCTCGCACAGAAACTTAGTAAGTTTCAAAGTCATCTGTTTAAACGGATACCACCTAGAAACGGTGAACAAACATAACAAAGAATACTTATATGTAACGGCTCTGTAAAAACGGTGCTAAAACAATCGTCGAGCTTTTCGAGGGACTCCCGTCGGGTCTCTACCATACAACTATACGAGCAATGGAAGCCAATACAATTGTGTACCAGAAGTGCAAAAATCAACCAGAATTCCAACTCTGGCATAATAGACTCGGACACCCCGGATCGGCAATGATGCAATGCATCATATCCCAATCCCATGGAATTAATTTGAAGAACCTGAAGTTACTTCGAAAGGGTGAATTTCCTTGTCCCCCTTGTTCAAAAAGATAAATTGATTACGAGACCATCTCCACCTAAAGTGGACTCAAAGTCTCCCAGCTTCCTAGAGAGAATACATGGAGACATTTGTGGGCCTATTCACCCCTCAAGTAGCCCATTCAGGTACTTTATGGTACTGATAGACGCATCTTCCAAATGGTCATATGTGTGCCTGTTGTCCACCCGCAACGTAGCCTTTGCAAAGCTACTGTCACAAATCATTAAGTTGCGGGCACATTTCCCAGATAACCAGAATAAGAAATTACGTCTGAATAACACTGGAGAATTTACATCACAAGTCTTTTTAGACTAATGCTAAGCAACTGGCATTGAAGTTGAACATCAAGTAGCACATGTTCCCACCCTGAATGGGTTAGCTGAATCTCTTGTAAAGAGACTACAATGGATCGCTCGTCCATTGTTAATGCAATCCCAGTTGCTCGTGACTGCATGGGGACATGCAATCCTACATACTGCTTCGCTAATAATATTACGACCATCTGGTAGTCAAATTTATTCACCGATGCAACTTGCATATGGAACTCCACCAAATATCTCTCACTTGATGACATTTGGATGCACAGTCTATGGCCATATCGCACCACCATAGAGGACCAAGATGGGTCCCCAACGTCACCTAAGTATCTATATAGGGTTCGACTCACCATCGATCATTAAATACCTGGAACCCCTAACGGGGGACGCTTTCAAGGCACGTCTAGAAGACTGTGAGTTAGAATAACTTTCCCAAACTAGGCATGGACACTAAGAAGCCTAAAGCTTCAAAGACCATTTCATGTGATACAAAACTTTATCCCACTTCGATCCGCATACAAACCAATGTGAAGATGAGATCCTGAAGATCCTCCAAATACAAAATACAGTTCACATACTACCGGACAAATTCACTGACACCCAGAAGTCGTCAGATCACACGTCCCTGCTGCAAACACGCTAGTTAGGATTGACATACCCAAAGATGGATGCAATCCACCTGCAGCAAAAGCGGTCGTACCTCAACAAAAGAGAGGACGACCCCCAAGCTCCAAGGATAAACTTCCTCGAAAGAGGAAAACTCCTATAGAAACTAAAACGATACCACCACATGATGCTAAGCTCAGCCCAGACACCTCTCCCCTCCTAAAAACCCCTGAAGAGGAAAATATAGGAGAAATATCATTAAATTATGTATGTACTAGGGAGGTACTGGACAGAAAAAGCACAATCATCGATGACAACTTCGCGTTCGTTATTGCTAATCATTTCACCGAATATGACGATGATGTCGATCCATGCTCTCTAGCAGAATGTAAACATAGAGAGGATTGGAAAAAATGGAACGAGGCAACAGCAGAAGAGCTGGACTCACTCTCGAAACACAAAGTCTTTGGATATGTAGTTCCAACACCAAAGGATGTAAAACATGTGGGATATAAATGGGTATTCGTAAGAAAGAGAGACGAAAATAATAAGATCGTACGCTACAAAGTGCGCATTGTTGCACAAGGTTTTTCCCAACGACCAGGAATAGATTATGATGATACATACTCTCTGGTCATGGATGCGATCACCTTCCGATTTATAATCAGCTTAACAGCTACAGAAAGCCTGGATATGCAGCTCATGAACGTTGTGACTGCATACCTATATGGAAATATAGATAAGGACATCTATATGAGACTTTCGGACCGGTATAAACTGCCAACAAAAATGTCAGATAGACCTCGGGAAGTTTATTTTGTTAAACTTCAAAGATCATTGTATGGTCTAAAACAATCGGAAAGAATGTGGTATAATAGACTCGGTGAATTCCTCGTGCAACAAGGATTCACAAATAATGAAGTCTGTCCTTGCATCTTTATAAGACTAAAGGGAACATGATTCATTATAATTGTCGTCTACGTAGACGATTTAAATCTCATTGGATCTCCTACAGAGATAGCTGAGATATCCAAAAGCCTTACCCAGACTTTTGAGATGAAAGACCTTGGCAGAACTATATACTGCCTCGGCTTACAAATTGAACACCTCAGCGGAGGAATCCTGTTACATCAAACCACTTACACAAGGAAATTGCTGAAAAATTTCCAAATGGACAAATGTCACCCGCTGAGTACACCAATGGTCGTCAGATCATTGTATGTTGATAAAGACCTCTTCCGTCCGCTGAAAGAGTGAGAGGAAATACTTGGTCCTGAAGTACCTTACCTCAGTGCCATTGGAGCACTCCTCTATCTGGCAAACTGCACGCGTCCCGATATAGCGTCTGTAGTCAACCTAATAGCCAGATACAGTTCAGCGCCCACAAAGCGCCACTGGAACGGAGTGAAACACCTCATGTGCTACCTCCAAGGGTCAGTAGACCTGGGACTATGCTATCAAAAAGGCGTATCCTCCAACTTAGTTGGTTTTGCAGATGCATGATACAGATCTGATCCTCACACTGCAAAGTTCCAGACTGGTTTCGTTTTCACCTACGGTGGAACAGCCATATCATGGAGATTTGTGAAGCAGACTTCGACAGCAACCTCATCCAACCACTCTGAACTCATTTCGATCCATGAAGCTAGCAGAGAATGCTTTTGGCTATGTTCAGTCATTCAACACATCCTGGTGAAGACCGTCCTGAAGACGGACGACCTTGAACCAACCACCATGTACGAAGACAATGCAGCCTGCATAGCTCAACAACGAGGTGGCTATATCAAAGGTGACAGGACGAAGCACATTTCCCCCAAGCTTTTCTGGACGCATGAACTACAAGAAGACCGACCGACCGACATCCAGCGGATCCAGTCTTGCAACAACCTAGCAGATCTATTTACTAAAGCACTACCTCGTTATACCTTTAGAAAACTTGTAGTATGAATTGGAATGAGACAGTTGAAAGGTTTATAAGCCTGAAGCTTGTACATAATAGGGGGAGTTAATGTTGTGTTGTACTCTTTTTTCTTAGCTATTGGGTTTTCCCACTGGGTTTTCCATAGCTAAAGGTTTTAACGAGACAACCACATCAACTCTAGATCCAGTAGCATCCACCCCTGGTAATATCCACCGATCAAGGAAAGTTAAGGAGACTTGCACTTTTTCCCTTAGCTATTGATTTTTTCCACTGGGTTTTCCATAGCCAAAGATTTTAACGATGCAAGACTTCCTAACTTAGGATCCAGAAGTATCCATATCCACATGACTTGATAAGCTCCATGAATCCCGAAGCATTCATATACCAAGCTTACAACAATGGATGGATAAGGGGAAGTGTTATGAACGGGATTTCGTAGGCCCAAGTGGAGCCCAATAGGGTTTATGTAATTGTTTCTATAAATAGAGGGCTAAAGGGTTCAGTGGCCGGCACTCTCATAACAGTTTCTAGTTAGTATTAATGATTGAGGATATGCACTACCAGTAGATTATCAGAGAATTCTGAACTGTTTATTTACAAGACACTACCTCAAATCTACGTTGAGGTTTTGATGGTGATTCTCAAATATCGTAAAACAAAATGTGATACGATCAGATAGAATGCAATAGAAACAAAGACAGTGGTTACCTACCTCTGATGGTCAAAAGGAACCATTTAATTCAAGTCTTCAATTTCCATCAAATCTCTCTAAGTAGGATTTGAACCTATGACCAATCAATTAACATCTAATCGCTCCACAACTGAGGTACTGAGGGATAACAAGATATTCAACCTCATAAAGTTCAACTCACATTCTCAACATAATCTGAAGCTTCCTTTGTAACTCCCGGAACTTTTTTGTAGTGGCTTTGTTCCATGCCTTATGGTCAAAGCAAGCCCTTTAATTAAATTCATTATTCATTAAGTATGATTCGAACTTACGACTAATTAGTTAACAACCGACCATTCTAACAATGAACTACTAAGGAACAACATGAGATTGACCTCATAGAGTTCAACTCTTCTTCTCAACTCTAAATTTTTTTAAAAAAATAAATACGGTATATGTGTATCATATTGGGAAATTTTCCATACTAATAGCATATATACATTATTATGTACATACACACACACGTAAAGGTTATTATATATGTGCCTTTAGCACAGGAAATTATCTGCACTGATAACATAAAAAATCCATATTACCATGTTTTTCTAAAAAAATTTTAAGATTTTTGTACCCATTTTAAAACCCCAAAATGCCAAAAAAATGGGTGAATCCAAAGGGGATTTGGCCATCGATCCACTAGTTACAAATAATTTTGTTGTTTCGAACCTGTTAATTTTGTACCATTTGAATCGAGGATTGAATAGTTTTATATTAATTTAATTTTTAGTATGTTGATCATCTATTATGTGTAGAAAAAATTTGAAAAAATTTGAATATATATATATATATATATATCTATATATTAAAACACAGTTGTTTTTGAATCCTATGGCTGACTAGGACAAGATAAAGAGTGGCTGAGATTTGATCTTGATGAATCAACGGTTGGGATGAGGTTTTGAGAATATTTGGGAGGAAATGTATTAGGAAAACCAAGGTTTTGAAAACTGAAAACTCTCTATCCACCTCTCTCTTCCCAAAAAATCTACATGGAATCTCAAGATGATAGCTACCCTTTTCACCGAATCACAATAAAGTTTTGGCATTATTTAATTAGATCTCGAACTTGGAGTAAGGAATACTTGCTCAATGACGTTGGTACCACGCGCCACCCAAGAACAATATGCCCCAAGGATTCTACAACCTCGAATACAAGAACTTTGCTTAGGAAATCTAAAAATACTGTTGATATTTATACAAAGACATAATAAACTGGTCCTCAAAAAAATGAAACACAAGAAGGTGAAACGAAAAACCACAAAAATTAAGAATATATCAATAATGGCATTTCAAAAGTATGACAATAATGACATTTTAAAGATGTATTTAATGTTGTATGTGAGGGTTGCATTTTCCCAACAGGTAAAGGGAATTGTTCCAACAACTAGCAACCAATAAATGGAGAAAATTGGAGCAGTGCACTTCATTCATTGCCTCTCGATTTTGCATATTACAGCAGAGCTTTCTTTGTAACCAAACACAAACACAAACACAAATCCGTGCAACATGTTCCTTCCAACTCAACAGTAAAGTCAAGCAAAGACAAAGAGGTTTTTAAATAACATCGGTTAATCAGTCTATAAGAAAAGAAATAGATTAAACTAAGTTGCTGCAAATTTTTCCTTTGCAGTAATTGATATCCACACATGAATACAATAATAAAAAAACATACTACTAGGAACAATGCCTGAATAAAGTTAAAACAGTTAAAACAGTTAATATTAGCAGTTAAAACAGTCTATTATATAAAACATAACTGTTTTTGAATCCTAGAGCTGACTAGGACAAGTGGATTGTGATAAAGAGTGGTTGAGATTTGATCATGCGGCGCCCGCGCCGGCGACGCCCGCGCCGGCGCCCACTAAAATTTTTACGCTAATTTGTTGTTCCGCACATAAGGCGACTGCGTCGAAATCGTTGTTCTACGTCAAATTTGTTGTTCCGTGTCGAAGGCACTCACGCCGAATTTGTTGTTCCGCACTAAAGGCGTCCGTGCCGCTAAATATTTTTACACGAATTTGTTAGTCTTTTAAATTTTGGATGTGAAAATAATTTTTTGGGGAATAAAGATTTCGCCAGGGAAAATCTTAAATGAATACGCTAAATTTTTGTTCGTTTAAATTTTGGAGGAGAAAATAGTTTTTGGGTAGAAAAAAGATTTTGATGGAATATCTTAAATGATCCGTGCCCGAGGGCACGGGTTATGACTAGTATGTATATATATATATATATATATATATATATATATATATATATATATATATATATATATAGTGATATTCGGTTGCGAAAAAGGGGTTTTTCGCACCGTGCGAAAACATTTTTTATATTTTTTTAGAAATTTTTTTTTTCAAAAAATTTTTTTTGATGTTTAATCCATACAAATATATACCCCAGGGAAAATAATGGGTGAACCCGTTACAAATTTAACGGTCTCAAAACGTGCAAATTTGATGAAATGCCTTGATCGAAGACCAAATGACATTATTTCTCAACTATTATTTTTTGAGGGGGGTATAACAACATATAATGAGGGTGGAAAAAAGAATTTTTGAAAAAAAAATTTCAAAAAAAAACTAAAAACATTTTCGCACGGTGCGAAATGTTCTCATTTGAAAATTTTCATATATATATATATATATATATATCAAGTATATATGCATCATCATGGAAATTTTCCCCTACTAATAGCATATATATATTATTTTGGTATATATACACACACTCATACATATAAGCATATATTTATATAACTTATAAAACATAGATATTTTTGAATGGTTTCACTTCTTAATAAAAATGTATAAGTAAAAGGATGGCTAAGATTTAATTGGGAGGAATTAATCAAGTGTTGGTATAAAAAAATTCCGAAATTTTCAAGAGGAATACCTTGAGGTTTCTAGGTGAAAAAGATAGAGAATTGGATGAGACGGATAGTAGGACATAGGAGGAAGATAGTGGGTGTGGGTGTGGGTGTATGTGAGTGTGTGTTTGGGTCATTTTATGATAATGTGAGATGGAATTAATATTGGCGCAAAAAATATGATATGACAATTTATTTTGAGTGTTGGTGGGCAAGCCAGAGAGGGGTAATGGTGGGATCCGTGTCCTATGGGTAGGGAATTATTGGTGTGTGTGTGTGTGTGTGTGTGTGTGTGTGTGTACATACATACGTATGTATGTATATATACATATGTATGTATGTATGTATGTATGTATGTATGTATGTATGTATGTTATATATGAGGTAAATAAGTATATCATATAATATATGAGGTCAAGCCTCATATATGATGAATCGAAAAATCCACCTTTCACTATTTTATGGAGGATTTGCATTGCTAATTTTAATCATTGTTACCTAAAATCCCAAGAATACCAAAGATCAGGTGAACCAAATGCTTTTTTTTACTTGTCATTCTAAAGGTGTCAAAAGTTTTAATACTTAAAAACTATTAATTTTTCAACAAAAAGATCAACTAACAAAGAACTTTGAGTTCACTTGATCTCCAATTCTTTGGGATTTTAAAATATAAAGATCAAAATGAATGGTCCTGATCTTTTAAAAATGGATTATAGACTTCTTAAGGTTATATATGAGGCTTAGCTACATATGACATCTGAAACACTGATTCTACACACACATGCATGCATGCATGCTTACATACATATAAATGTTGAAGTTTATGCTTCAAACTTCTCTTGAATTTTTTTGGTGTCATCAGGTGTCTCATAGTATAGGATCAGGCCCCTGATTCCAGCTGCTCCGAGCTATGTATCAGAAAAAAGACATATCAGATGCCTAACTCTCTTTGACCAAGCACCTGACTGGGTATCAGACGCCAAACTGGGTGCATTCAGATGAATGGATGGCATATGATGTAATTTTTCGCAACTCTCTGGAATTCTACAGTATATGCCAAACGATTGTCTCAGGCATCTGACTGTACTAAGTCAGACGCCTGACGACACAAGTTTCAGCTGATACAGAATTTGATTTGGGCCATTGATTTGAAAGGTAATCAAATCAAACGGCCATGACTTCACACGACCTCGATGCTATTTAACCCCTTCCTAGGGTTTATTTTGAGAGACAAGATGAGGCAAAGAGAGAAGAAACACGACTACAAGCCGTCATAATGTTCTTCTTCTTTGCGAGTCTTTGGAGATTGGGTGCATGACTTGGTGAGTGAATTTCATTGTAATAATCTGCTTGGGATCTTTCTTTTTGGGTTGAGAGATCATTTATGACAACTTGGTTTTTCTTCTCGTAAGAAGAGTTTGAACTCCGAGTTGAGAGTTGTTTGGTGCTCTTGTGTGTTGAAGAAGATCGAAGGAGTCAGGTGTATTTGCTCTGATCATATTAACGGAAACCGTTATCGGGAAGCTGAAAGTATAGGCTGTTAGCAGGCTGAACCAGGGTAAACTATGTGTCATTCTATACTTGATTTGTTGCTTTCTTGTTTAGTCGCTTTTATTTTTGTTTTGTTTTGTTAGATATCTGCTACTACTGTTTCCCTCTATAAGATCGCGACAAAGCGGTTAGTTGGGTCAATGTCCGTCAGTTTTCACTGTATAAGGGAATCCCAACGAGTGGTATCAGAGCATGCAGGTTGTCAGATAGAACATAATGACAGAGACGTATCTATCAACCAAGTACAAAATTGACAAGTTCACAGGAAAAAATAGCGGTGCATAAAGGCGAAGGCTATCCTTAAGCATAAGGGGCTATACATGATATTCTTTGACAAGAAATCTATTCCAGATACTGACTATTTGAGATCAGAGGTAGATATGAAATCTCACAATGCTATTCAGATGGCCTTATCGGACAAAGTCTTTTGGAAGGTACTTGCGAAAGAGGAAACTACAGAATCGTTGTGGAAGAGACTCCAATCTCTTTATTTGATGAAATCACTTACAAGAAGGCTGTATTTACTACAGGAATTGCTCATACTCAGGACGAAAGAGAGGACATCGCTACAGGATCACATTGATGAGCTAAATTAGTTGGTGCTGGATCAAAAAGCTGTGGAAGAGCATGTAAGTGATGAGTACTAGGAAATTGCATTGCTATGTTCCTTATCATATGAGAATACATACTGTGTTAAGATCATGATGCAATGCAAAGACAAAATCTCTTCAGAAGAGGTCGAGTCATCTTTACGCACCAATGAGCCTCAGTAAGAAGGTGTCGAGATGTGACACAAGTGATGGTGATCAGGATGTAGCTCTCTTTAGGGTTGTCAAGGTGGGTGATCCAAGCTAAGATCCAAGACAGGGAGGCCCAAATGGAAAGGTCAAGGTGATGACGACCAGTTTGCTATTACTGCAAAAACCTAAAACATTGGAAGCACAAGTGCCCACAGTTCAAGGCTAAAGGTAAGAAGGTTGCTCAACTTATAACAACATTTTGGTGGCGCATACACAGATATTGATGATGGTGAGCTGTTAGCTGTGTCTTCTTTGGAAGACGAGCATGCTTCATGGATTCTTGATTCAAGGTGTGATTCCCATATAACTCTGTTGCAGAGTCACTTTGTGACATATACTCCTAGAGACGGTCCAGATGTATACATAGAGAACGAGCTATGTCTAGAGTAGCAGTGGTCGGCACAGTGCGGTTCAAGATGCAAGATGGAGCCGTTAGGACACTCACATGTGTTAGGCATGTACCAGACTTACAGCGAAATCTTATATTGCTTGGAGCCTTAATTGTTGTAGGTTATTTCTTGGTGCTTAGGGGAGAGTGACTGCGAATTTCTAGGAGAGGTCGTTTTGTGATGGCGGAAAAGAAGGGTCAGACAATGATGAATCAGAGGTCTAGCACACCAAAGAGTTCTAATGGAGGAGTTGGGACTTATAGTGATGTCGTGACAAGTATTGGGAGATGTGTATACCCTCGAGGCAATTTATTTTAATTCAAACATCTTGTTCGAAATAACAGTAAGCTATTTGGTAAAAATTTACCTAAGTAAATAATAATGTAGTCTTTATTAGAACTTAGGTAAAGGCGTGAGACTTAATGCGAGGTCAAACAAATATCGATGTGGAGATCTCGATCATGGAGAAGTGCTTGACCATTTGTAGCATAAGTCTAAAATCGTTCGTGGTCATATATGTTTCGAGAAAATGATATTGATACATCGGATAGACCATTGTGTCTTTGTCTTTATCATAGATTGGTGATGATGATCTCATGGTCGTTCGACTTGACGAAGTCGGAGATGAGACATATGTGCTCATTAGAGAATGAGTTCACTGAACGACCCAACGAGAGTTATCACATTGTTAACATAAACTCATTTGTCAATAATATCTCTTAGTGATGATAAGCAAGTTGGTCCTTAGTCTTCATGTCATTATACAACTATATACGTGAACGGTGTCACTTAGATCACTGACGTAACTTCGAGGCAGGGCATGTTGAAAGGTCTTTGGTTTGGTGACACTAGAAGCATGCAAGTAGAATAATGACCAAGATAGAATTCGTCTCTCTCGTTTATGGGAAGTTAGTGTCGCATGTTTTAGTCTAGTCCTCAGTAAAAGTTTGGCCAAAGTATGTTGGAAGAAGTCCAACATTAATAAACTAAAGACCGATAGAGACTAACCGATTTCAAGCTATTAGTGTTCACAGTTGACCATACCATAGGCTTGGCTAAGCAACATAGTTATGACAAAGGGACAAAAACTGCAGCATTCATCACGAACATAGTCAAGGTGGTCCCGATACTACTCATGTTAAGCGATTGACCACATAATGATGATACCGAAACAGGGACGGCACATGATGCTCGTGGTCACTGCCGTCTGGGGTTTCAAGTCCCACCTGTAGCAGGATCAGGCATATGGTCTCACACAGAGTAAGACCTTCCCCAAGTAATAGGTAGACTTAGGGAGATAATGCATATGAAGCATGATAATCCCACAAGGTTTGCGATGTAGGCTTTAGAACAATTAATAATGTGGGATTAGAGCTTATGATGAAAAGGTATTATATATGTCGTAAAATATTTACGAGCATATTTTAGATGGCAAATGATGCGATAAATGCATAGAAGGGTTTCGGAATGTCCAGGTTAAAGCCCGAGATCAAACTACTCCAAAATGGCTCAAATAGCTCAAATACGAGCCAAAACAATCAATATAAGCCCAAAAGGGATTACTGGGCCGGCCCATGCTTGGCCCGTGCCCAGTGCTCGCTGGGCGCCCCGACGCCTGGGCTAAGACCCAGGCACGGGCTTTTGCCCAGCCCCGGGCATCCGAGCGCTAGGCCAAAGCCCAGCACCAGACCGCTTGATCTAGGCGGGCTGGGCCAGCCCGCCAACTGTGGCCGGGTACCGCTTCGGTAGGCACCCGACCTGCTTCAAGCGGATGCCTGATTCGCCCGACAAGCGGCACACCCAGGCGGCAGGCAGGCACGCCCGACCCACATCATGTGGGGCCCATTGGTGGGCCCCACAGCTCTGTTCACTGCAGAACAAAGCACGGGCAGATCCCGGGCAAATTTTTGCGATCTTAGGAGCGTCGTTTAAGGAGTCAAACGAACTCAAAATTGAGCACCATTTGTTTACACGTGTTCACTGTTCGGTTCTCTTTGATTTGATATAAGATATTACTTCTATAGTTCAATGGTGAGGGAGGAAAAATCTGTTAAAGTTTGGCCTTCATTGAGGGCAAACTTGTAATTAACCTTTTATCTAAATTATTAGTCCCACTTCGGATATTTTAAGAGTGGGAGGGGTCAGCTAGCTATATAAATAGGGGCTAACTCTCCTCCTTAAAACTTGCACCAAGTCTTGGATCAAGTAAACTCTCAAAAGTTAAGAGCACACCTAAATCAAATAGGATAAAATATTATTCCATCTTTCTCCCTTTTTACTTCTTTGCTCCTGCTCGAGCTCTAGCAAGGCTACAAATGAGTTTGGATCTGATCCGAAATCTTGATGGAGAATCGACTCAAGGTGAAACTTTCTGGAGTACGTGGTTGGCTCGATGACAAGGCTGTTGCTCGCCTCGGGACGCGGTGCAACTCAAGGGAAGCGGTTCAGCCCTAACACGGAGCATTGGTTCGAGAGATTATATGCTTTGCTAATGTGAAAGGCAGAGGTTAGTATTTTATTCATGCGTTTATAATTGTATTAATTTTATAAAGCTATCTCTAGGGGTTGGTCAAACTGGTGGGCTCCGAAAAGGTGCTCTCTCTCAAGCGCAAGAGTCCGTACAAGTAGTAAAATCTGGGAGTCCAGATGTCGAATCCACGGGAAGAAATCTGTTGCAACCACAATTCAAACCAAATAGAAATCCTACGAAAAGAAACTAACCACTTCAACAATGATGGCGATGGTGTGAAAGTGCGTGATGGTGATGTGCGAACGAAGAAATTCGTGTATGAAAATATCTATAGAAAGTATGCAAATGGTATGGGTTCGTTAGGATCAACGATTCCTATTAATTTGGTTAATTGGTATAACGCAATGAATTCTCCTTTTGGGAGCAATTCACCGGAAAATACCCAATATAACTCAATGAATTCTCCTTTTGGGAGCAACTCATCGGAAGATGCCCTTTTGGGGGTTCAAACACAATATTCAAAAAGATCGTCGCTAAAGTTATAATACGATATGAAACTCTCTTTTGGAGAGATCAAAACTACGGTATGAAACTCCCTTTTGGGGAGATCAAAGCTCACCCTTTTGGGGCGATCATCAACTAAATCAATTCTTTTGGAATATGGAAAAGTCGATTTACGAACAAAGATTACAATTTTAACGACATTTTAACAATTTAGCACGAGGAATACAACCAAATAAACACAAATTATGTCCCCTAACTACTCCATACCATGCACAAATAAGTTTTAGCTACTCATGGTGCAAGAATAAACAACTTTCATAGCAAAATACGTCAAGATTATAGCAAAATACAAGAGAAAAGCATCAAATACGGGGTTTAAGTTAAGAAATATATCACCAATTCTCCTTGAAAAGACTTCAAACTCTCTGGAAATAATAATAAAAGCCTCTGGAATTTTACAGAATTTTTCAGGGGGAGAATACGGCTCCTAGGGCCTCCAATACGCTCAAAATACGCCCCAATCTGGCTTAATACGCTCAAAAAACCCTAGGAATACCTTAAATAGAGAGATTGCGGGTTTAAGTCGTGCTAACGGGTTCAAAAACCGCATCCATTAACGCTTTAACCCGATTCGCAGCCGCCGCATCTCTCCACCGTCGGATGGATGCGGGATTAAACTGCAGTGCGTCACGTGGCCTTTAGTATTCGCGCCCGCCCGCATCCATTTGCTCTCGCATCCGAACCCAAGTCGGAGTTCGCTCTGCACCGTTCGATGGTGATCGTGCACTCGAAACATTGCCACGTCGCCCCGTGAGGTTACCGCCTCGAGTTCAAATTGCGGGGTCGATCTGCACCGTTCGATGGCGATCGCACGGCCGAGAATCAACCGCCTTCGCATTCACTAGCATCCGTTCAATGCAGCGGTCAACCGTTGATATTATGCCGCGTGGCCCCAAGGATCACGCGCGCTCGACTTTATTCCTTCGCGTGCGGGCCGT
Source organism: Scilla litardierei (assembly GCA_030789695.1). NCBI lineage: Eukaryota > Viridiplantae > Streptophyta > Magnoliopsida > Asparagales > Asparagaceae > Scilla > Scilla litardierei. The sequence goes on along the minus strand of CM061137.1, from coordinate 152,500,634 downwards.
TGGATCAAAATCAAACGGCCGTTGAATGGCCGCGTCTCCCGCTGATTTCGCTGCATTTTAAAACGTTGATTCGAGCGGGGGTTCACAAGATCGTGCCACGTACCCCCTCTATTCTCCGCTGCCGCTTCATGCTTTTCCTTCGCTCGACGTGGATCGTCGGATCTGCATCCGACGGCTGAGAGTCGCGCATCGTCGTTCGTCTATGGATCGTCGTGAGCCGCTGGATCGGGGGAGAACCGACGGATTGTTGACACGTGGCTACTCCTGAGTGGGTCAACGACCGTATTTCAGTATTTTGAGTGCATTTCTTCATTTAAATTGGTATTCTGCATTCAATAAATCACAGAAATTAGCACAGATCTCAGAAAAATATAAATAAATAGTCGTTGGAATCGTGAGATCGAGACCAAGTTAAAAAAATATAAAAAGTGCAGAAATACCCCATTAATTGCTGTTTTATGCTCAAACAAGGTGAATTCTCTAATAAATAAAGATATATAAAATTCGAATGAATTAGAGATCAATATAGCATCACATGAGCACAAAATAGGGCCAAATGGGGGGTTAAATATGTAATATTGAAACCGAATCACACCCCCCAACTAGCGATTTGCTAGTCTCTAGCAAAAAGAGCGATTAATACGGATGAGTAATAAACAATAAGTTTTTTCAAATTGCTCATGGCATGGCTCAATAATACGCATTCCAACATGATCTTGACCATCAATATACACATCCATGAACTAAATCAATCAAATGATATTTTCTCTAATTTAGTATGAATAAATAACATGCAAGCGTCGTTTTGCACAAGCGAAAGTATAACACGTCGTTTTTTCTCTAGTTTTCTTGTTTCCAAGGAATTGGCATATCAAAACAATCATTCAAGATATGGGTATTGAAGTTGCTTAGTATATTCACCATTTCTTTTCTTTTATTCGTTCTGCGTAACGCGCATCAAGCAACATTCGCAGAAAAATGTATAACTTGGATCGCTCCATCAAATGAGTGAGTTTTCGGTCAATGGCTCCTAAATCAGACGATCATAGGGCACTAGGCCAAGAAGGACCCCACGGACTGTACTACTCGAGCCAACCAAGTTATTTATTAGTGACATACTTATTCTTTCATTTTTCTTCATTCATTTTTCATTCTTTTCTTTTCTTCATCGTTTCTTTTCTTTTTTTTTCTTTGTAAGCAACTCAACACCCATATTTTCGAACATAAACATTAATAACCATGGCCACATTCCTCTTCAACTTGAAAACTATTCTTATAAATCGTGTATACTTAAGCTTTTTCATCACATTAGCATGCATGAAATAAATTCAAACTATTTCGAGATATTAATCATGGAAATTGAAAATTTTCATGAATAGAATATTAACGAGTAATTCCATGAAGGAAAAATAATTTAATCAAGCCATAAACAATTTTTAGAACTCAGTTAATGCGTAATCATCCGCATTTGAGGCATATGAAGGAGTTTTAAAATGATGAGATTTGGTGATTTATTCTTCTCAAAAAAAATCCTAAGGTCTCATACACACCCCCCAACTAAAGATGGACATTGTCCTCAATGTCGGAAGAGGTACGAGTTTATTCAAGCAAGCAACCTAGAAAGCATATAAAACTACACTACTGGAAAGAACACACCGTGATCAAATGGCGGATCCCGAATCTTTGATGGTGGAGGAAGTTGTTCAATTTGCTCCTTGCGCTCTTCGGCGATTATTCTTCCTCCAAAAACTAATTTGGACCCCAGCAACACAACTCCAAGCATCTCTATAAGCTGTTTGCCAATGTCCTGCGAGAGATGAGTTATGTCAGTCCAAATTAATTTAAGATTCCTTTCAATAAAATTATTCCAAACGTAGTCATCAAAATAAGTGAAATGAATTAAAGCAAGTTGACGACTACTCCCTGAAAGATATGCACTACTCTCTGTACGATGCTCGATCAATGGGGAGAGGGATAAATGATTTTGGGACAAAACTGGAGGAGGGCATGGTTCTGACTCCATGGCAATAATCTCAAAACCCTTGTCCCTAGCTGTCTCCTCCTCTCGTTCATCCAAAATTGCTAGTTCGTCCTCTCTTTCGCACACACTTTCTGCCATGTGTATATTTATATTCGTGTCCTCAACGTGACATGGCTTGCTCGATTTTCCTGCAATAGAAGATAAACTCGTATGAGATTCTTTAAATTGAGTTTCAAAAGCATTACCTTCTTCTAAGCAAGTGGCAATTAAATTAAGATCTTCAATAGATTTTTGAATCTGCCGGCTCCGAGCAAGGAAATTCTCCTGGAATTGAAGGGATGTGGCCTCCTGTGTCTGAATAATCAGGTAAGCTTCCTCTTTCAAGTATTGCAAAGGTACGTCTACGCTTTGCTCTTCTTAATCGAGGCACGGAGGCTCCGTTGAATCGCTCTCTGAAGTCTCTTCCATGGTTTCTTTGTTTTCTTGCAGAGACTCCATATATTCCCACGCCTCTGTCGGCGTCATGCCTCCCAAGAATTCCTGCCGCTGTGGTCGTAGTCCATCTAGGAAGGACGCCATAAGCTCTTCATTTGTGTACCCATGCTGCGGATAGCTCGATATAATGTTTGTGAATCTCCTCCAGGCCTGAAAGAAAGCTTCACAGTCAGTTTGATTAAAATTAACAATTTTGAGCTTCTCCATTCTATGTTTGTGTGCATTAGCATATCGTGCATCATAAAGATTGTTTGTGCAATAGAAGTTCATATATTCCATTTTGAAATAAAATAAAATAAAATAAATAAAAAAAAGTTTATGTACAGTAAAGTGGAAAGATCTCACCGAAGGTCCTCTAAATGAAATAAACCGTAGTTACAAACCATTCCTCCCCGGCAACGGCGCCAAAAACTTGGTGGGCTCCGAAAAGGTGCTCTCTCTCAAGCGCAAGAGTCCGTACAAGTAGTAAAACCTGTCACGACCCGCTTCCCTAAAATGGAGGCGAGACGTGAAAAGGTCCGCACGAGAGTGGAGCTGTGAAGCCCCAAACCCGATTAGCGTAAATAAAATACAATAGCAGGTCCCTGTAACCACAACGGAACAACAATAATAATACAAGGAGAGACTTGGATTAAAAACTCACATCTCATATATGTCCAACATCAAAATAAGTCCAACAACCAGAAAAGCCACCAGGCTAAAAGAAAAGAGTCCAAGGCCCAGAACAAGGCCAACAAAAGCAATGACAACAACAAGGTATGGGTGCTACGCACCGATAACAAAACAACTGTCTAAGCAAAAGTAAAAACACAACGGAGACACTAGGACTGGTCCCCAGTGTCCACGTACTCCCCGCCAAACACGGGCTCGGGCTCGACAAATACCTCGTCCTCGACAAGGTACTCAGGCTTAGGATCTAACATGTGTCACCCAAAAGAGTAAAGGGGCACATGTCAGCAAGTTGAACGACTTGGGCAAGGAAACTGAAAGTAAGGCAACTAGCAACCTAGCAGTTTAGTATGCATGACATGGCAGTTATAACATGAGTGCACAATTTAAAACATGGCAAGACAATTTGTACATGTGAGCAATCATCGGGACAAGACAAGACAAGAGTAGCCAAGCTACTATCAATCTCAATCAATTCACATTGTTGTAGGTGTTTATGCCCTTCGCTGAATGGCATGCATTTCAGACCGATCGGCACTAAACACAATTCATATTTCACGGTTGTTTTGTAGATGTTTGCGCCCTTCGCTGAATGGCTAGCATGTCAGTCCGATCGGCCCCAAACACTACCCCACCCCAAAGAGTTTACGCCTTACACACTGCAGTTGTTGATCAAACAGACCCCCAGTTGATTGGACGCTTAACCCTCACCCCATCCCGCACTAAACAAGCCAGGGTCCCTGAACATGAGCCCATCAAGTGAGCCAGGGTTGCCCCGCACGGGAGCTTGTTTTCCTATTTCACAATTCAATATCGAGCGTTGGGGTTTCCAACTACAGGGCTCGCTTCTGGAACACGAGCCAGGAACACAAGCAATGTAGCAAAGCTACGCAATCACTGAAAAACATGAAGGATGCAATGACATGACAATTAATTTGCGCACCGATAATGGAAAGTAAACGTGACATGGTAAATGTGCAACATGATATGTGTCGGAACTAGCTTCGTTGTCAAGCTAGTTCCCAATTCGCGCCTAGGCGAGTATCATTTCGTCGCCTAGCCTCTTTTACGCCTACAACATGCAAATGGCCTAAAACATGGCCTAAACCCTAAGTGGCAAGTTTCACTTGCCTAGCACCGTGGATGACGACCACTTCGTCACACGGATGCTAATCTACGGGGAAGTCGCTGTTTTGGGGAACAATCAACAAACAACATGAAATATTATTAGGGTTTCATAAAAATATAAATAGGTTATGAAAACAACGGTATATCGATTTCTTACCAAGAGGAGACGGAAGAAACACTCCGGAGAACCCTAGGTTCAGATCTGGAAAAGATTGGAGAAGTTTGGGGAAACTAGGGTTTCGGAGGATTTGGGGATTTGATGGATTTTGATGGGATTTTGGGGAAGATGAGAGGTAGATAGGGTGAATGGATGGATTGGATGATGGATTTAGGGCTTGGAACGAAGGATTGAAGCTTGGAGGAAGATGGGGGCTTAAGGGGGAAGATTTTAGGGTTTTGGTTCGTGTTGGAGGAAGAAGAAACGTTTGGGAGGGGTATAAATAGGTTGGGCTGGCGGCTGCCCAGAAATTAGGGTTTTAACACAGACTAGTCGGTCAAAGAACAACCACTGACCGACTAGTTTGGCAACTAGTCGGTCGGTCGACCAACGCAGACCGACTAAGTGCAAACAGTAACTCCTGAACGAAAATAGGATTTAGAGTTAGTCGGTCCATGAACAAATACTGACCGACTAGTTTATCATCTAGTCGGTCGATGAACGTTCTTAGACCGACTAAGAGTAAACAGTAACTCCTGAGAAATTTAGAAAGCTAACTAGTCGGTCCAAGAAGGATTGCCGACCGACTGGATCGTCATCTAGTCGGTCGGTGCCCCTTCTTATACCGGCTAATGAGCACCAAAAGTTCCGATACAGAGCGCGGGGCCCCGGGATCGATTCCTAAGACTCCTAGGCTTGATCTAATAGTAAGATACGACCGTTATGAAGCCCGTCACGAATGACATACTTCGAAATCGACGATCCTAAGGAAGAAACGAGAAAATACGACGATTCGATCGAAAATGAAAGCTACGGAGGCGAAAACCACACATGAGGAGAAAATTCACCAAAACATATATTATATTATAATAAATCCAGATACATGAAAAGCAGTCGTTGCAAAATCTGGGAGTCCAGATGTCGAATCCACGGGAAGAAATCTGTTGCAAAATCTGGGGTTCACAGGATCGCGCCACGTACCCCCTCTAATCTCCGCTGCCGCTTCACGCTTTTCCTTCGCTCGACGTGGATCGTCGGATCTGCATCCGACGGCTGAGAGTCGCGCATCGTCGTTCGTCTATGGATCATCGTGAGCCGCTGGATCGGGGGAGAACCGACGGATTGTTGACACGTGGCTGCTCCTGAGTGGGTCAGCGACCGTATTTCAGTATTTTGAGTGTATTTCTTCATTTAAATTGGTATTCTGCATTCAATAAATCACAGAAATTAGCACAGATCTCAGAAAAATACAAATAAATAGTCGTTGGAATCGTGAGATCGAGACCAAGTTAGAAAAAATATAAAAAGTGCAGAAATACCCCATTAAGTGCTGTTTTATGCTCAAACAAGGTGAATTCTCTAATAAATGAAGATATATAAAATTCGAATGAATTAGAGATCAATATAGCATCACATGAGCACAAAATAGGGTCAAATGGGGGGTTAAATATGTAATATTGAAACCGAATCACAAACCCACCCCGGAATAATAGAGATTCTGGCTAGGTTTTTATTAGAGCCTTCAAAAAATGGTTTTAAGTTGTTCACTGCTTATTTGTTTTCGTCGTCTGCCCGACTAAGGTTAGACGTCGATTTTGAGCCCTAAGGATCATAGAAACCACATCAACAAGGAAGCAAGGTCGATTATAGAATGGGATAGTTGCAGTGTACAGCGAGGGATCGTAAGGTGACAAACTTCAGTAGACAACTCATTATGGCATAACTCCGTGTGCATCTCAGATAGGACGTGAAGAGAGAAAGTGTTCAACAAGATCCATTACTGGGTGCAAGGAGGAGTTGGCAATTAGGGTAGAGCGACCACAACACATTAATAAAGACCCATAGAAATGACGCGGGTGGTATGGCTCACATCTAGCGAGAGGTAGCACGTCCAAGGCATCATCTGGAGTACGTAAAACTAGCGATTCAGCTATGAATAGTAGAAAAAGATCTCACAGAGTTTGTGAGGATGCTGTGGTGAAGACATGTTGGAGGGTTATATCTAAAGGTAATGAGTTTAGGATGTCAAGTTGCATGAAGAAAATGCTATCAATTCATGTTTGGGGAAGATGGTGCCATATGCTTCCTTAAAGGATAGAGACAGATCAACTCAGGTGACTATTATGGAGGGCGGCCATGGATCAACTTCAGTCATTTTGGGAGACACGGGTGTGGTGCTAATTCAGTCAATGATGGAACCTAGAGTCGCGAAGTCAACCTCAGAGAGAGAGAGAGAGAGAGAGAGAGAGAGAGAGAGAGAGAGAGGGAGAGGGAGAGAGATCGCCACAAGTAAGGCGACGAGGATGGTGCAATCTTCGAGCACAAGATGTGCTTGAGCTTGGAGAATATCATGGAGTGTTGATGCACCAAAGGACACGGTTCCCGATGATATGTTGGTGGTTTCATGATTAGGGTAGAGATATTTGATGCTAGGTGAAGTTGAAGCATGGTAGATTGTTGAAGTTTATGCTTCAAACTTTTCATGAATTTTCTGTTATCATCTGCCACCCAATAGTATATGATCATGCGCCTGATTCTGGCCGCTTTAAGCTATGTATCAGAAAACAGACACATCAGGTGCCTGACTCTCTTTGGCCAGGCATTTGATTGGATATCAGACGCCTGACTGGGTGCCTTCTGACGGCTGGATGGCATATGATGTAATTTACCACAATACTCTGGAATTCTGCAGTTTGGGCCAGACGACTGGCTCAAGCATCTAACAGCACTAGGTCAGATGCTTAACAACGCAAGTTTCAGCTGGTGCAAAATTTGATCTAGGCCGTTGATTTGATAGTTAATCAAATCAAAAAGCCACGACTCCACGCAACTTCAGAGGCTATTTAGAACATTCCTATTGTTTGTTTTGAGTGACCGAAATGAGGAGAAGAGAGAAGAAATGTGTGTGCAAGCCGTCATCAAGTTCTTCTTCTTCACGCGTCTTTGGAGATTGGGTGCATGATTTGGTGAGTGGATTTCATTGTAATCTTCTTCTTGGGCTCTTTCTTTTCGGGTTGAGAGTTCATTTGTGAGAGTTTGATGTTTTCTTCTCGTAAGAACAGTTTGAACTCTGAGTTAGGAGTTGTTTAGTGCTCTCGTGTGTTGAAGAAGACTAAAGGAGTCGGGTGTATTTGCTCTGATCAAATTAGTGGAAACCGTCATCGAGAAACTAGATGTATGCGTTGTTAGCAGGCCGAACCAGGGTAAACTCTGTGTCGTTCTGTGCTTGATTTGTTACTTTCTTATTTAGTCGCGTTTATCTTCGTTTTGATTGGTTGGATATCTGCTACTATTGTTTCTCTCTGTAAGATCGTGACGTAGCGATTAGTTGGATCGCTTTCCGTTAGTTTTCGCTGCGCATGGAGACTCCAAAAATAAATACTTACTTACATATGTGCGTGTGTGGGTGAGTGAACAGTGGATATATATCAGTTGTCAATTGCAGAAGAAATTCTCCTGCATGCTATCAACGAGTGCGCGTTTCGGCATTTTTTTTAATGATTGATCGATGCCATTCAAATTGTATATCCTATTCTAAAATGCAAACATATAGCATATTGAGTGGGCGTAAAAATTTTGGTCATCGATCTATCGATAACAGAACTTCTATTATTATAAAACTATTAATTTTGTAAATTTTATATCAACAGCCATAACTCGTAGAATTCATTTGATATGTTATCTATTTGATTCTTAAAATATGATAAACAACTTGAACTGTGTTGTTTATCAAAAAAAAATAAAATTATGATATGTGAATTTTTTGAAAGCTCATGAATCCACTAAACAGCTAATATCAATTATTTTCTCGCTTTGTGTACGCATATATGGAAAACATATATAATCAGATTTATGAGATATTTCTTCTATACATATTGATGCATCATGTTCTCTCTAACATGAAAAAAAAAAAGTGCAATCCATATGACTATTTGTATCATGTGGAAGAGAATGTGTCACATCAACATATATAAGAAACATTTCACATATGTTTTGATGGTTATTTTTCTCATATATGTGTATAATGGATCCTAATCAAACATCATGATTCATGCATGTCAATGACTGTAACGTATATATGCACTAATCATTGTAGAATATTGGGACAGTATGAAGGGTAGAATGATGCGAAATGAGCTCAAAAAATGACATTAAATTAAATAGGAGAATTAGAGCCCCAACTAACAACCATTACGTCTTTTCATATTTATACGTTCTTGATGAAGAATGATACTACTGAAGAAGAAGTGATATTGGTTAGGAGATCACGTGCTTCATAGTCGAATTTGAGCCACAATGGACAACTGTATCATAAAATGCCACTTTTCGTCATTTTAATGGTTGATGCTGATGATGGGGTCGTCATCAAATCAATGTTTGTGTTTGTTTACCCAAACGAAACAACAGAAGATTGAAAGAAAGAAAGAATGCATGCATGCTTCATGTGTACATACAAATTCTGAAATTTTAGTCACGATCAAAAGTTTCGGCATCAAAACTCAGAACAACAATCTTAGAGGAGGCTGCAGAAACGTGTGCGATATCTATGTCTGTTTAATGTATGTTACGTAACATCATGATCCAATCAACAAGCCGGGGTGGTAGTTGAAGATTTCAATTTCCCCTTGAGAGGACACCAGTATCTGGTTCCAGCATCCATAATCTCGCAATCTTTTTCAGGAAAAGTTGAATATGTGATTTCATTTGTGTTTAATTAGATATCCGATTAGATTAGAATAACTAGTGCATGAACTCCTATGACTACTGCCTGCAAATGTTTGTAAACTTTACAGTGATAGGGATGGTAGGGTAAGTTCATGAAAAAGGCATTGATAAATGTTGGTTGATATATATCATAATAAGGCAAATATGATATAAGCTCTAGAAAAAGTCAGTAACGGAAATGCGGAATCAATGACGGAAAAACCTGTGCCCCGTAAGCATTTCAATTTTTTTTTTGATTTTTTAAAAATGTTTTAAGATTGATCTACACATGGTAGATGATTACCATACCAAAAATCGGGTTAATTCCCCTCATATTTCCCCCCTCGATCTGATCGTTATAAGTTTAATAGTTTTATAACAATAGAACTTTTTGTAACTAGCTGATCGAGAGCCAAATCAACTGAGAGTTCACCCATATTTGATGTTTTAGAATGTATGCTACACTCTGAAGGAAAAAAATTCATAAAAATAAATTAATGGGTTTTATGCTGCCAGCATAGAAAATCCATGCGCTGACTACACATACATATATACATATATATATACATATATATATATATATATATATATATATATATATACATATATATATATATATATAATGCTTCATTAACTCAAAAATAAAACACAGAATACATTTCAGAAGAAATATAGTATTCTAGACTATTCTTAGATAGAGTGGAGAGAGGAAACCAGCGACATCATCCCCAAATAACCAATCGTAGACTAAAACAAATATAGACTCTGATAACATGACGAAATCACTATACAAATTAGGACCAATATACTAAAGCAATGTGATAGTTCTACCTCCTTTCCTTCCATCTGATAGAAACACACCGCAAACAAACTCGTACATTCCAAACAAGGATAGACATATATTAATGTTGTTGGATGCCCTTCACCCGTTGCGGGCTCCTCCGAGGGCGAGACAAAGGAGAAGCTTTCTTCGTGTAAGTACCTTGGTTGGATCTGGCATTTGTAGTGCTCTTATTCAAAATGTTAATGAGCATCACCTGCCATTCTACCGTGTCTTCAGCAATAGGACAAGGGGTGTCAATATCAGTGGTGGCAGTGGGAACATGAACACAATCAGTTTTTATACTAGGTCGAACAAAAGTGGAGGCCCTATTCTAAAATGTTGATGCATCAAAAGAACTTACAAATCTGTCATAATTATACACATCCATTGGAGGAGAGGTAGAAATTTCATGGCCAATGGAGGGTACATCCACAGTCATAGAGTCATCAGCAACATTACAAGCAGTATGCTTGATAATAGGAGTAGTATTGCTATCTTCAGATGTAATACTATCTTGGACACAATTATTAATATCTCATGTCACCATTGAAGATTCATTTGCAAGGATACAAGTATTACCTGAAAGCATTGTAGGTGGAGCTAGCTCTGATATAAGGTAATTTGTTAGGCCTTCCACATAAGAACTGAAGGGTAGTGAGCATCCATATGTCGAAAACATCTACACAGAGAACATCTTGGGGGAATCCATTCATGTTCAATTGGCAGTTCCATCCGTTGGTCACGTTCAATATCCCAGCATAATTTTTTTGACACATCGAAATTGAGCCAAGCATAATTTTTGAGGCAATGGATGAACATTTATTTCAATAAAACATCTTGCACAAGCCACACGCTCACCCATCATTGTAGCTCGATCCATATACAATGGCTTCCCAATCAAACTTGTCACTTTACTAATGATTTCTTTAGACCAAATCTTTATGTGTAGAGCTGGACAACGAACCCAAACAGGGACTGATGCAAGAAGATCATGTTCCAAACCAATATTCGCACTCCATCTTCGTAGAACGATAAGACGGCCATTAAATAGCCAAGAACCATCTTGTAGGAGTCTAGTATAATCATCATCTATGGACAACTTACAGGAAAAAAACCTTTTTCTCGAGAGAAAACTTCAAAACTCCTAACAAGCTTCCACAGCCAAGAGACACATACTTTAAGATGAGAAAAGAAATGCCTATTTCACAACACATAGCCAACTAAAGTGTCGTCCCATTGTTCAACATTGGCATCGATTTCCTCTTTAGTGATATGGGCATACATGCGTCCTTCAGAGTCTTTCTTTGGCTCAATGTAATCTAGCCTACAATCAGCACCCCTATTTTAGCCCAAGGAACAAATATCTTTCTAGCTTTTGAGACCAACCCCATCAACAAATTGTCTGTTGAAAGGAGCAAATCGATTTTGATTAGACAAACTAGGAAGCTTATTGTTTCTTGCAATGATTGGCTTTGACACACCAGATCCACCATGAATATTTTTGAATATATTATTTTCTTGGCCTCGACCATTATGATTTCGATCTTTCAGATGCCGCACAACACTCCATCCAGTTTCCATGTTATCAGCTTCCTCAATGCCAATCTTTCCCTTAGAATTCACATGAGACGTTGTATGCCGCGAGTCCCCATCTTCGTAATCAACAAAACGTTGGCCTACCCCAATATCATTCGACGTCACTCCAGTACTGAAGGATCCCTTTGTTTCAGCATTCAGAAGACCCTCCCCATCTACATTGACATACCCCAATGTTTCATATCCATGTGGAATCCTGGAGCTAAACTCTGTTTTCCCAGCACCACACCCCCCAACCAGAGGGGGTGCTGCAACGTCCCGCTCCCCAGGATACCCGGGAAGTACGAATCCGTCCCAGGTTCTCCCAGAGTAACGAGTGTTATGCAGGAAGAAGGAAAAGAAAATACAATTGAGACAACAGGTCATTGCGCACTGCTACAGTAGTACTTGTAATGTTTCCACATACACGTAATAAATTAACATCCACAAAACCAAACACAGAGACCACACAAACAACTTAGAGACAACAAAGAAATTCTGCCTTATACACAACTTTTCATGTCCATCATTTTACAACTTCTATATACATCTATCATACAACATCATAATCAGCTACCCAAACAAACCCAACAGTACAAAGCCACTCTCCTCACCCCTCATCCTACAACATTCACAAGCATAGCTCATCACCAACTCCATCTGCTTCCAACTCCAACACCTGAATCTTTGAAAAATCAACGGTGGGGCACGTCAACGCGTGACCCAGTAGGAAATCCAACTCCCTCTCAAATGCCACATCCTAAAATGCAACTACGTGCAAGACATGCAGCGAACATGACATGGCAAGATAACAGTAACAAGAGTATGTAAAGCTGTAAATGGGTACGAGGGAAGGGGTTACAATAATAGCACAAAAATAAGAGTGTTCATAATAATGCAATGGGGTGGATAGGGGAAGGGGTAACAACAAGTAGCAACAAGTGCAACGAAGGTAAATGACAACGTGTGCAAGCTAAAGAAAAGAACAACAAGCAAACAACAATGAAACTACAAGAGCCATACAAATAGAATAGAGGACATCAACAACTTTAAGTGCAAGGGAAAGATTTAATTTAATTGGTTTTTTGTTATCGAAACCCTGGCTATCGAGTAAAACATAGGGGCATGGACCTCACCCGATAATGTGGGTGGAAAACTAGGACTTTCCACCGTGCTAGTCCGTCAGGAGTCTATGATCCCTTCAGAAACACTGTTACAAAAGGGACCCAAAACTCTGCCCACTCCCCGCCTCATGGGCTACGTCAGGAGCGCGAGTGAAATCACAAAGCACGTCCATCCCATATGCCTACCTGGTACTCAGGTTTCCCCCAACCCCATGTTTGTTGTTCACCCTCCTTTAATAGGATTGAGTCATTTATTTACTTATAAAACATACATGCATCAATGTGAAAGAAACATCATGTTGGCATGACCATATCACTTTCTTTCCATTCTATTCTTTTCCTATTTCAAAACATACTTAGGACATGCATCTCCCTGTGCATTCCCTTCCCATATCCATATATCATAACAAAACAACATCATTAACAACGTCTTTAGTAACAACATTAGTAACCGCAACAATAACATCAATAACCACACCAACATCATAACAACAACAACAATAACTATGTCAATGAAAAACCACATCATCAAACATCAAAATGCATGGCTTTTTGAAAATGCAATCTTTCATGAAGCCGTGGCATGACAACTTCACTAAACATATAAAAATGCATGGTGATGCAAAGTGCATCTTTCATTCAACCCATCAACATATCATATAAAAGGTATTGCCCAACTAACATCCAATATCATGAATTTGTTGCATGGCTCAAGACATAGCAGCATCAATGGATATTTCCCAAATTTCTTAACTTTACTTTCATTGGAGCATTTTCTCAAACATTTGGCAGGCACCATGAACATGGCATCGACTCATAAATAAATCAAATGGAAAGTAGCATAAATGAGTCTTCCATCAAGTAACAACACTAATCAAGCATAAATGAGTAAGAAGAATATCAGCACATAATGAAAACAACACTCAAAACATTACACCTTGCTGGAAATTCACTGTCAGTCACAAAAAACCCAGTTACTTCTGAATTTGACGAAACTCAAAACATGACAGTTGTACATAAGCAAGTTTTACATTCACCCACCAATTTTCGAAAAATAATACGAAGTGTGATTTATGGTGCTCAATTTTCTAACAGATAGAATTTCTACAGAAAAACAGAAACACTGCATCAACTTAATCAATGATTTACTCCTAATTACAATCAGATCTGGGTGGAATGTAAAACATGAATATTGTGTATCTTGAAGTGTAGTTATCCATAATGTCTTAAAACACGTAATTTCATTAAGTACAGAGGCAGTTAAGACTGTTTTAGTGAAGGGTGTCAAAACTAATGTTGCAAACTATCCTCTTTTTCTCCTAATTACTGAACTGAACATATGACATATTATATATGATTATGTGTTAGAATTTCATGAAATACATGAATATAATTATTTTCATATTTTTGGTTGAGCTAGAATGAGCAGAAATCACAGTTGCACAGAGGTCCAGTCTACAGGAATTTCAGAAAACAGAACCACCCAACACTTTAGCTTTAAACCCTTAATACAAGACATCATATGAGTATGTGAACATCACCATAGTAACTAAATTGAACATGTAAAGGCGTCACAACATAAAAATTGCAACTTGGTCATCCAAGCATATCAAGGGGAACAAATAAAACATGTATACATGTAAAAGCTAACTTGCTTAACAAATGAACCCCCGTTTTGCAATGAAACATGAGATGCAAGTAACACTTGAGTGGAGATGAATTCCTACCCAAGATGCTTCATAGCATCCTCTTAAAAGCCAACTTTGGCTCCATGAACAACTCCCCTTGAAGCTCCATCAAAAACTCCATCTTAGCTAGCAAAACTTCCTCCTTCTTTGCTTAAACTGATCCACTAGCTAACATATTGGACTAGGGACCAAAGGGAGATGAAAAGATGAAATTTTGGTGTCAAAATGAGAGCAAAAGAGATGGAGGGGAGCACGGAATTGACAAAGAAATAGAGGAGAAAAAATGAGAGAAAGAGAGAAATGAAAGGAATGGGTTTAAATGAGAAGGGATTTCTCTAGAGAATTCTCCAACTCTCTCTTTCATTCTTTCATCTTCTTTCCTTTGTCTTTTTCTTTCTCTTTTTCTTTTCTTTTAATCCCTTTGATTTTTTTCTTCCCTTATCGCTTAAGAATCCAAGTAGACAAAGTCAACATGCTACTATGCACACACCCTCTTCTAATTACTAAGGAGCCAACACTCTACACACATCATCCCACTTAATTACTAAATAGCCATTACCTTGCACACTCCCCTCTACTATACACACACACCACAACTAATCACAACAATGCCATCCATTATTAATACACTATTTTATGTGTGTGTGTGTGTATGTGCACTACATAACACACAAATACGGACACCCTATTGTATATGACACTTAGGCCATTACAGGTGCCAGCCCTAACAATCTTCTCCTCGATGCTCTACCGTCATGGAGAGGACGACCTTCAGCAACCAACATCCTGCGACCAGGGATACAGGCCAGAACATCCCCGCTAGATGCACATCCTGCTGGATTAGCCCAATGGACAGCAATAGCCCTCTCCTCAAGACCTACCACCTACCGATCACCTCCAGCAGCCATGAACGCTTGTTCACCCCTACCAGCCCTCTCCTCAACACATACTCTTCATATTGATACCCAAGCATCGACTTCCCGTAGTTATTTTAGGATCACTTTTTAGTGTTTAAAACTTTCAAAACAATTCTTTCATCTTCAAAAAATGGTAGTTTTTTATTGGATCATTACTCTTGATAAATTGAAATATGTGGTATTGCAGGTCAGTTGTCACATGGATACAATCCTGGTCTCATCGGGTTTATTTCTTATTCGATCTCATATACTTGGGAGTAGCGCTCATATCTATTGAGACGAATTAGTCAATAAATAAAAATACAACCATGTTTAGCATGATGAATATCAATAACGTCCAAGTCCTTGTCTTATAATGTTAAGTCCATTCTTAAGCCTTGACACATCAAGAAATACTTCCTATAACTGCACAAGTTATGTTCACATGTAAATTATTTATTTATCATCAAAGAACATATTAGGGTGATCCAATATATATATATAATATCTCCAAGGGACAACCAATACTAGATCCTCACTTTAGCCCTCTTTCTTGCTCTTTCAATTTTATTCATGATGTTGATATAGCATGGGCTTGCAAGGAAGTTTTGGTTTTTTGATGTCCACTTATGTGCAGCTAGCCAAATGAAGAGATCTACTTGGCATTGCTACTGTCACTATCAAGACAATCCAAAAGGCATAATAGGTAGACTTTACTATTAGGTCGTAATTGACTGAGAACTATATATCATGTATATACTATTGCCATGCATGATCTACAATTAAACATAATAAATTATGTGATCAATGTGAGAATCATAGTGTATCATCAAGATGGATGACGTCTACCATTTGATGGTCATTGTCAAAATAACACCTGCTCATTTTTTGATCCTACACACACAAGTATGGTTACCAAAGATCGGGATGACACTCTACATAAAACCATCCTATGATAAAGTTAACATTCTCCTTCAAAGACTAATGCACATGTAGAAAGAATGGGGTGGTGTAACGCTCGGTCCCCAGGATATCCGGGAAGTATGAATCCGTCCCAGGTACTCCTGCAGAGGCGAGGGTGAAGAAAGAAGAAGAGGAAGAGAGAGTACAAAGAGAGTTGCAACAAAGAATGACAGGCCACTGTGCATATGCTGGGATAGTAGTATTGCTCCACACAGAGACAACATCACAGAAGAACACATCTCCAAAGAACACAGTACATATAAAACATCATTTATATATATAGGAACATAGTTCAAGGACAAATTTACATACAACTCTGCAAAATACAATACCAACTCCGCAACCCCAGAGTACAACTCAACTCCCTAAACTATCCCACACCCTCAGCCCCATGCTCACAAGTCCCCAAGGACCTCCAACTCTCTGCTACCTAATGCCAACCTGAGGAAAAGAGGGGAGGGCACGTCAAAGCGTGTCCAGTAGGATATCCAACTCATATGGCACATTATTCACAATATATAAATAACAGTAACAGTAAAGAGCAAAGACACACAGACATGTAAATTAGCTAACGGAAAAAGAAGTGTAGAGTAACGAATGGAAAATAACTCCAATGACCACTACAGCAGGGAAGAAACCAACTAGAACATAAAATGCAAATTTATTATTTTTTGTTCAATGATATTTCTTTGGAATCCTGGGTAAGATTAGGACATAAGGATGTGGACCTCACCCCAAGGTGGGGTGGAAAAAGACTATCCCGTCAGTGATACACGAGCACTAATTAATTTTAACGGGCCCTCTCGAACTCCCATGTCACTAGCAGGAGTGAGAATATCCTCCACATCACCACAAATATCACATAACAGGTCACTCCCTGTAAAGGCGAGTGAGAATAGTAACCACGAATGCCAGGGTCACTCCACTCCCAGCAGGTGAGTTGGGTGCCAAGATCTCCACCTTCTAGTCCAGTACTTATGGCTGCCATTACTCAGGCGTTCTCCCAAATCCCTTCTTGGAAGTTCACCCTCATTAGAGAGGATTAAGACATTCCAAGTGCATTATAAGTTCAATAATATTGTCTTGTCTAGGGAATTGATTAAATGTGCATATAGGCATAAAGTGTTACATAAAGGAATAACCATAGAAGTGACATAACATGTGACGTAAAGGCAACTATGCTTAAAGAACAAACGTACTTAAAGAGTAATTAAACATGTAGCATAAAAGTAAGAGCAACATAAACACATGCAATTATTTATAAGGAGTTATATTTGGCATGGTCGCTCATGTTCATAATCCTTCCCTTTCACACTTTATTTCTTCCTTCCACAAAAGGGGTCATGCACCTAAGTGACATGCACATCCCAAATTCCACAACAACACATCACATTGTGCCATGCCAAATAGGAATACCACATCTAACATGTCCTTGACCATATTACTCCATATTATGATCCTATGTGTCATTAGCAAGTCTCCTCATGTGCAATGGATGAACCAATTCATGTCACATGTGCTATACTTGTCAAAAACAGCTGATATCCCAAATTTGAATTTAGAATTTGAGTTAGGTGTCTAAATAAAAATTGTAGACAATTCAATCATGTTTCCATGGCAACAATAATCATAATTTTTGGATGTCTAGGCTAATTGTTATGGCTTATGAAGTAGGGTATGCAGAACCTGTCCTGAAACTGAACTATATATCATGAAAGATCAGTTAATTCAATCATTTTACAGTCAGATTCTGATTGAGGTCCCAACATGAACGTTGTGGATAATTAAGTTAGAATTCTAGATTATCTTAAATCAAGTCATTTGGACAACTAGAGTGAAGGTTATACTCTATTTAATAACATGGTGCAGAATCTGCCAGAATTTGATACTACGATACAAATTAGCAATTTAGATCTAGTTGCAGTCAGAATTTAAGATCAGTCTCTACATAAAAGTTGTAGCTAACTTGACAAAATTTTCAGTCGGGAGAAGCGGCTCAGCCCCAACGCGAGGCACGCGGGGCACTGGTTCATGGGATTCTGCGCTTCGCTAACGTGCGAAGCAAAAGTTAATAGTTTAGTATGCATGCGTTTATAATTGTAATAGTCTAATAGTTCTATCTTTAGCGGTTGGTCGGACCTAACCCCGAGATAGTATAGATTCTGGCTATGGTTAATTCCTTAAGGGCTTTGATTCGGGTTGAATATTGCATAGTTAACCCCTCATTTAGCCCTATTTTGTGATCATATGATGCTTAATTGGTCTCTAATACGTTGTATTTTGTATATCATTATTTATTAGAGCAAACCATTGATTTGTGTACAAAGTATGAATTTTAGTGAGTATTTCTTCCTTTTTATAGTTTTCATGGCTTGATCTCGATCTCACGATTCCAACGACTATTTATTTGTATTTTTTCTGAAATCTCTGCTAATTACTATGAATTTTTGAATGCAGAATACCAATTAAATGGGGAAATACGCAAGAAATACGGTGTAAATACAAAAATACGGAACATGTGGCATACATCCGACCGTTCACGCTCAATCCAATGCTTCAGCAGACGCGGGCGACGTGGTGACCGTCGCACCGCAAGATCAGGATCTAACGGCGAAGATGAATTTGATTCAGAATTCGAAAGACGAGAGACGTGGCCAATTACTGGCCGTTGGATCTTGATCCAACGGTGCACACAGCAGCGAACGAAGAGCGAGGCGGGCAGAATTCTATAGCCACGTGGCGAGATCCCCTCGTTTCCCCGCCGGATCGAGCACTGTTGATTTAATCGGCAACGCGGCTAAAAATCAAGTGTTCGATCGAGATCGAATGGCTGTTCTCAGCCTGACCCAGTGGCGAAGAGCGGGTGAATCCTCTACGACGTGGTGATCACTCCTTATTTTACACTTTTTTCCCGCATGTTTGCATGCCATTTAGATCGCCCAAATCATGTTTTTCACGATATATCGACGATATTGCGATGCTTTTCACGATTTGTTGTTTTTATCGCATTTCAGGTGATTTGGCGCGATTCGGAGTGATCTCGAGATGCGCTTACTCCAGAGGGTCACCGACGACCTCCCCGAGGGGTATTTTGCTGTTGGAGAGGAGCGGAAGAAGAACGGACGTCGCAGGAGCGTCGAGGAGGCCAAAACAAGCTGTTTGGGCATTTTTTGTGTCCCACTCGACCGAGTGAAGGAGTCACTCGGCCGACCAGCGAGACACCGCTCGGCCGACCAGATCAGACACGATTCATATGTGCACTCGGCCGAGCGACGGAGACCACATCGGCCGAGTGACGAGACCCCGTCCGCCCGAGTGGCGCCCAGACGAAGCCATTCAAAAATCGCCAACTTACTGTTTTTTCGGCTGCCTGAGCTTCAGAATACCCACTCGGCCGAGTGGATAATCCCGACCGCCCGAGTACCAAGAAGCCATCGGCCGAGTGACGACAGCTCACTCGGCCGAGCCGCCCCCGAAGTGAAGACCCCTGAGGATCAAGACTTACTGGAAAATTACAGGGTTTCTCACTCGGCCGAGCGACTTTTGTCACTCGGCCGAGTGCGACGCGCTGCCTGTAGCGAAAATTGCGGATTTCAGGCTGCGCAGGGGTATTTTGGTCACAGTTTTTGGACGATTTTGGGGGGTATTTAACCCCTGTTTTTACCCTAGTTTTAGAGAGCTTTTCTCTTAGATTTTTGCAGCTTTTTAGATTAACTTTTTAGTTTTATTCTTGTGATTGGAGAGGAGACAAAAGTGGATTTTTGTTGGATTAATTGAAGAACTCCATTGGTTTGCCTCTCTCTTCTCTAAAAATTCTATTTTTATTGCTTATCTCAATATTGTGATGAATTCTATTGCTTATTTCATTGATTATTCTTGTGTTTGTACTATGAATTGTGAGTAGTCTCCACGTCTTGGGGCGTGGGGATGAACCCTACAAGCCCAATTTCATATTTGTGATGAATTGGTAGAAATTTTGCTAGAATTGTTGTTAGGGATTAGTTTGGGATCGATTTACTACGGATAGCTATGAGTTCATACCGATTGGGATTTGCAAGAGATTGGATCCCAATTCGATAGGAAACCCTAGAAATCCGAATTGGGTTGGAATCGAATTTCTGAAGTATCGGTTTGCAAGAGATTGGACCGATACTAGGGTTTCCGGTTGCAATTCCGTGCCGATACCCGTTTGCAAGAGATTGGACGGGTAGGAACTATCCCAACCTAGGTCGCGGGCCGAATTTGCAAGAGATTGGGCTCGGTGTGCGATTGAACGATGATGTTGATCCTAATGCTAGCTTCCCTAGGCTAGGGTTTGCAAGAGATTGGACCCAAACCTAGGATAGCTATAGACCGGCAACAGCGCGAGAGCATGAGCTTGGTTCTACATTCAGTTGCAACTAGTTCATCCAAAATCTTATTCTAGCAATTTTGATGCCGATGAACCACATTGACGAAATACGGTGAGTAGCGGGGATTCCCCATTCCCTAGACGTTCTTTATTTGATTTGATATTTCCGTACTTTGTCTGACGATTGTGACAGGATCGCCAAAGGCAAATTTCTCTTCTTCTTAAATAGCCAGGTTGATTGGAACAAGCACGGTCATTCGTCCTCCCTGTGTTCGATAACCCGCTCACTGTTATACCGTGCGCTTGCGGTAAAACTACAACCGTTCTTTGGGTCACATCCCGGAGCGATCAAGTTTTTGGCGCCGTTGCCGGGGAGGCGATTGCGTTTGATCTTACCACCCTAGCTATTTCTTTATTATTATTATTATTATTATTATTTTATTTCTTTATTTTTACCTAACCCTTCCACGGTACTAATCATTTCTTTGAAACTCTGTTTTCCCTGTGCATGTACACGAGATCTACGGCGGACCCTGAAGCTATATTATTTGACCCCGAGATCGAACGTACCGCGCGGAGACTTAGAGCGGAAAGGAGACAAGATCGGGAAGGGAGGTTTATGACCAACCCGAAAACTGCGGACCAATTAGCGGCAAGGATGGCGAGGATAATTTCTATTCGAGATAGGCTTCGGCCTAAGACCTCTTCTACGACCTCATCCATTGCCATGCCGGAGTTGGCGGCTGACAAGAACTTCGAGCTAAAGACTGGATTAGTGGTTCTGATGCAGCAGGATCCATTTCATGGGAACGCCCATGAAAATCCCCACTACCACATCCAATTATTCTTGTCGAAGTGCACCACATTTCAGATGCCGGGGGTCTCCATCGATGCCATCAGACTGCGTCTCTTCCCCTTCACGCTAAAGGACAAGGCACTCTATTGGTTGAGGACGCATGCTGAGGGAGTCTTCACCACTTGGGACGAGTTCGCGAGTGCATTCATTGACAAGTTCTATCTGCCCTCCAAGACGGTGAAGATCCGGAGCGCTCTCATGTCCTTCAAGCAAGGACCCCAAGAGACGCTCTATGAGGCTTGGGAGCGTTTTAAAGATCTGCAGCATCAATGCCCGCACCATAGCATTGAAGATTGGGAGCTAGTTCATAGCTTCTACAACGGTCTCCAACCGGGGACCAAACAAATTATTGATGCCGCGGCGAATGGTGCTATCTTATCAAAGACTCCCGAAGAAGCTACGACCCTAATTGAGGAGATGGCCTCAAACAATCAACAATGGGGCGATGAGCGAGGACACTCTATGTCCTCCTTAAAGCCAACTAGTATCTATGAGGCGAAGGCCGTAGCAGAGCTTACAAGCAAGTTTGATTCTCTCCACAAGGTAGTGGAGAGACTGGAGAAGTTTATCACGGAGCCCCAAGGAACCCCTTCCACCTCCGCACCAACGAACCAAATGTGTGATTGGCAAGACCAATCTCAAGCCATGTATGTGGGAGGAGAGCACGGAGAAGGATCCTTGGAGCAAGTACAATATGTCACGGGGAACCAAGGGTATTGGGCCAATCCGGCCACAAGAAATCATCCCGGCTTCTCTTACGCCAACAATGAAGGAGCTTTGAACCCGCCACAACAACCACCTCAACAAGCTCGACCACCACCACCCCAACAACAACACTATCCACCGAGGGGGCCTCCACAACAAAATTTTCAACCGAAGCAACAAGTTCCACCATATAGGCCTCCCGGATACAATCAAGGGTGGAGAAATCAAAATCAAAACCCTCCACAAGCTCAACAACAATCCGACTTCGAAGCTAGAGTGGAGGCGTTTATGGTCGAGCAAAAGAAGGTCAATGCTACCTTGAAGGCGGGGCAAGACTCCCTTGCAACCGTTGTGGCTCAAGTCTCGGAGCAATTGGCGTTGCTCAATCGGAATACTCAACAATTGCCGGCGCAACCTGAGCCAAACCCACGGGGCAACACCGGCCACATCAATGCCGTAGTTACCGTTACTACTAGAGGCGGTAAGGATACCACCCCCGCCATGATTCCTACCGAGGAGCCCGTGGAGGAAAGTTTGGAGCCAATTGAGCCAGTAGTTGAAGTTGAGAAGGAGAAGGAGCCACAAGAAAAGGAGAAATCTAGAGCGGAGAAGTTGATTGAGGAAAGGCGCTTCATGCCACCGGTCCCATTCCCCCAAAGGCTTGCTAGAGCGAAAATGGAGAAAAGGCTAGCAAAGTTTCTCGAGTATCTGAGAGGAGTTAGCCTCAACATTCCCTTCCTCGACGCCATCATGGAGATCCCCACATATGCTAAATTCATAAAGGACTTGATTTCGGGGAGAAAGAGGAAGGAGAAGATCATGCTAGCCGAGGAGGGCTCTTGGTTCACCAAGAGAGAGAAGGAGCCGGCCAAATTTAAAGACCCGGGGAGTTTTCGGATTCCTTGCACCTTGGGCGGCGTCCCTCTTCAAAAGGCGTTGGTAGATTTAGGGGCTAGTGTGAGCCTCATGCCTCTCTCCATGTTCTTAAGGCTAAACACCGGGACGAAGTTGAAACCTACCGACATGCGGATACAATTGGTCGATGGGCGGATAACGAGGCCGGTAGGGATCGCCAAAGACATCCCGCTACAAGTCCCGGGGGGAATATGCTTGCCATGTGACTTCGTGATCATGGACGTTAAGGAGGAGGGAGATACGTCATTGATACTTGGACGCCCGTTCCTCGCCACCGCCGGTGTGATTGTCGACGTGCGAGAAGGTACCCTAAATTTGAACGTCGGCAACATTGAGGTGGAGCTTCACATTCCTAAGGCTATGAAACACATGCCTTACCATGAGGAGCTTGACTACATGGACCTCCTTGATGAGGTAATAGAAGAGGCGATCCCCCACTCGATTGGCGCTCTTTTCGATGAGGATTTCGAGGAAGGCCCGGATTTAGGCCAAGATGAGAAGATAGATGATTCCCCCGACCTCTCCGCTGAAAATGATGAAGGCGACGCTGATGTCGCAAGGATTCGAGAGCTCTGCAAGCTCTCGAAATTGAAGTCTCTGAAGAAAGCTCCGCCGATACGGAAATCGGCGTCACCGGTGAAGCCGTTGACCGGAGCAAACGCTAGCTTGGGGGAGCCTCCCCCCAACACTATTCGAGACGGGAGACCACCGAGGGAGAACACGCCGCCGCAACTTCCGAATCCAAGCGTTCTCCCCGGAAAGTTTGATGGGTGCATCTCATATGCACCAAACATCCCGCATTAATTGAAAATCATAGGGGGTCGAGCTCACGACCTTAAACGAGCGCTTGTCGGGAGGCAACCCGACGGTTATTGCTTTATTTTTACTTTTTCTTTACTTTTGTTTTAGAAATTTTTAGTGTTTTGAGTCGTTCGCCCAAAAATTTTGTGATAACGGGTCCTATTTTGCTTGACAGGAGAGGAGATAGGTAAATCCATCATGAGGAGGATGAACGAGACGACGAGGAGCGCCCCAGGAAGGCGCTCGATGCTTAGGAGGAAGATGAAATCGACTGGAGGAAGAAAGACGGAGTTTAGAGCCCAAACGAAGACAAACAGCAGAACACAAGGCTCACTCGGCCGAGTATACTAGTCACTCGGCCGAGTACACAAGTTCGTCCGGCCGAGCCGCTCACGAACGAGGGAAGTCTGCTATACCCAACTCTCTGTTTATTTTCCTGATTTCAGTATAACTGCTACTCGGCCGAGTATATATATTCACTCGGCCGAGTAAAACGGATACGCTCCTAGGGCGAGTCTTGCTGAGTAGCTTGAGCCACTCGACCGAATGGACTTACTCCACTCGGCCGAGGCTGGAAAGGCCACTCGGCCGAAGCGTAAGCGAGGAGGAATTTTCCATTGATCTCACTCGGCCGAGGGACCTAGTCACTCGGCCGAGTCGTAACTTTTGCTATAAAAGGGGGCGGGGTCGGGCTCGTTTTCCGAAACGACGCAAACCGAATTCGCCCGACTCTTCGCATTCCCCTCGCCCGTTCCCCTCGCTCGCGCCCCCACTCGCCCGACCAACGTCGTCGCGCCGTTGCTCGGCCAGCCACCGTCGGCCGAGCCCCCGCCGCGCCTCGCCCGAGTCGCCGCCGGCGGCCACCACTCCGGCCACCTCAGGTATCGCCTATTTCGCCTTTTTCTCCTCTTTTTGTGTATTTTTCAAGGATCCATGTGCTTAACGAACCTCAAACCCAAATTGATTTCTATATCTATCTATTATACCCCTACTGCTCCTTACGTTTTGAATATTACCTGCTGATATCTCCATTTCATGCGCAGGTTGTTTTTGGGAGCTTGGGGGAGCCTAGGGGAGCTTCTCGGGACTGATTAGGGCTTCGCGGAGGCGCTGTCTTCGCACGCTTCCATTGCTTAGCACTCGCGGCGTGTCGGGGTATACTCTTTCCTTTATTTTGCACACGCCGCACTTTTCACGCTTTTCGGCGCGCGCTCGGGGCCCATATGCCGCCCCGGACACGGCCGCGGTCGAAGAGAGCTTCCGCCAAGCGGAAGCGGTCGGATGATGCCGGCCCCTCCCACGAGTTGGAGGACTCTCCTCCGCCTTCTCCCACACACCCCGCACAGCCTGCAGGGCCCGCACAGCCCACACACCCCGCACAGCCGCCCCCTGCCGCTCCACAGCCACCACCTCCGGCTCCACTTATCGGGCCGCTGAGGATCACGTTCCGGAACGACGCACACCACGTCGCTTTCGAGCGTATCTCCCAGCGCTCGATCGTACCCTCCAGGTTTGCACACCTTGCCGACCTAGGACGCCTGGGGGTACTAGAGGGGATGCTCACGTTGTACGACAACGTGGGCTGGCGAGATTTCTTGCAGGTGTCGGCGGACACGTTTGTCCGTCCGACACTTGAGGTACTTAGTTCGATCGCCCGGACCGACGAGGGATGCTCGTTTCGGTTCATGGACCGGGAGTGCCAGGTCACTCTCGGTATGATGAGAGCATTTTTCTCGTGGCCCGATGTCCCCGGGGCCGATCGAGGTTACGCCCCCACCCATATCCCCCCACCTTCCTTCGACGCCGGTGCCTTCTGGGCCCGGATTACGGGTCTTCACGCTGCCTTTGACCCTAGTAGGGCCAAGGCCTCGGCCATTGTCCATCCCTGCCTACGTATAGCTCAGCGCCTTATGGCGACGACCTTTTTGGCCAGATATAAGCCGGGCACGATGTCCACGCCAGAGCTCTACATGCTCTATGCGATGACACGGCCCAGAGCTCTATCTAGGGATGGCGATGAGCTGGTCCCCGCCGTCGTGATTGATGTCGCGGCTTGGTTTTTGGACCGCATCATTGTATCGGTGGGCGCTCGCTCACCGATATGCTGCGGCGGCCTGATTACCTTGCTTGCCCTTATGACCGGCGAGGACTTCCCTGACGACCTGCGACGAGCGTCGGGCCCCACTTCTCTGTCGATTGATGTTATGGCCCGGATGAAGATGCTTCGTCCGCACGGTGAGCGACACTGGGTCTGGTTGCACGGCCCTTACGGTGCCGATTACATGATTCTTCCGAGCACAGCTCGGACTCAGATTGCACCATCCCATGTGGACTAGCTCCCTGCGATGGATGTTCTCATCCCCGCTGCTTACGTGCTCGAGGCCGAGGAGGCCGAGCAGGCCCACGCTGCCCCCACAGACCCCGTTGCACCTGCCGAGCCTGCTGCCTTTGTTGACCCCGTGGCCCCTCAGCCTATACCTGATGTTTCCGCTGCTCCCGACACCTCTGTCCACACCTCTGTCGGTGTCGGGAGTACCTTAGCTGAGCCCACTTCCGCTGCTTCCACGCCTATCACCACCACCACTGGCCCTCTGTCCGCCGAGCCCGTTTCTTCTGCCCCACCCGAGCGCCCGCCGTCCGTAGTTGAGTGCGGAGAGCCCTCTGTCTCCACTGCTGCTGTATTTTCCGAGAGTGTCGTGGCGTCTGTCCACACTTCTATGCCACCGACCTCTCCGGCCGCCTCGCTGCCACTTTTGTATTCTTCTTTCGTTGCTGCTGCCTCCACTTCTCACCAGCCGGTGCCCCGGCCTCACACTGAGGCCAGGCCCACATTCGCGAGCACAGCACCTTTCGTTCCCTTCCCTGCTAAGCCCATCACCTACGCGACCCGAGTACGCCAGCCCCGCCCTGCACAGCCCAGACCGGTGCGTCCCTCTGCACCACCTCCCCCTGACACTGTACTTCAGAGCATTCGTGCTCTAGAGGGGGCGGTGAGTGGTCTTAGAGGCGACCTTAGGACCCTGTCCTCCACCGTCTCCGCGATGGCTGGCCGCTACGACCTGCTCCCGCAGATTCACTACTGTCTTACCCAGGTCCTGGAGCGTCTCCCCCGTGTACCCGTACCCACCCAGCAGGTTCCCACCCACACTTCCACACACACTCAGCCTGCTACCACTTCCACACCCACACCCGCTCAGCAGCCTGCCACACTCCCACCACCACTTCCGCCTCAGGACGGAGACGGCGCAGCACCACCTTCTTAGGCACCCTTGATGCCGTCGATCCTTTTTACCGGTGTGCCGCCCGTTTCTGCTGGGTCCTGTTGCATTTTTGTCCACCCCCCTCCCCTCACTTATTTTGGGATTCTCATTCTGATCGTATCTTTATATATCTTTTTTGGGAGAGAGGGAGAGTTTTTGGTGCCACACCTATATATCTGTATCACTCCTATATCTGCATGCATCATGTCCGCATCATCTTTTCCGTTTCATTATTTTCTTATTTTTCATCATGCATGCATCCTCACTTTCCCCTCACATTCCTTGTCTCTCGGTGTGCC
The DNA here is from genome assembly GCA_030789695.1 of Scilla litardierei. Taxonomy (NCBI): domain Eukaryota; kingdom Viridiplantae; phylum Streptophyta; class Magnoliopsida; order Asparagales; family Asparagaceae; genus Scilla; species Scilla litardierei. The sequence continues at coordinate 152,473,244 of CM061137.1, read as the reverse complement.
CCACTTTGCACATTGAGGACACTGTGCCATTTAGCTTGGGGGAGTGAGTTCTCACGTTCTTTTTTTCGATTTGCCACCTTTATTTTTAGTTTTTCACACCATTTTCCGCTTTTGCACTTATTTTCATCATTTTTTCTTTTATTTCACCATGCATCACGTTTTCCTTATTTTTCTGTGTGCCGCATTGTAATTAGTTCTATTTTCCCTTTATCTTTATTGCTTTCTTTTTCATCTCATGTTAGAGATGACTTTTCTATGATGATAATGACGTGGAGATAGCTTACTCTATTTGCATGCTTTATTTGTCATGTCTTAGACTTTATTTCTGATATCATATGCTATGACTTGCCTTGCATCTAGAGATAGTAACCCACACTTTTTCCACATGAAAATGGATGAAATTTTATTATTAGCTGAGCCTGAATATTCATATGTATGCTATAACAGAAAACACACCAAGATTCACGCATTGAATGCCTATATCTGGGGTACCGATTTCTTTTCCTATATCACTTCTATATGCATGAATTGTACATTTCACTTCAGGATGATTGAATGATGTTAGCTATGATAAATCTGGATTAGTTAGCTTTTTTGTGATCGAAACTGAGTAGATTAGATTACCCTGCTGAAGTTGTCGTGCATGTCTTATAGAGTGAACCGAGAGATATATTTATTTCTCTCTCCACAAATCTTGAACATCATTTCTCTAATTTTAAAATCATTGGTGAATCTCCCCCTTAGCGATTCTATTCTATGGCATTTCCCCCGCTATTAATTCCTAGCTCCAAATTTCTTATTCAAAAAAAAGAGAGAGAAAATATTCTTGTATATCATTATCTCTCTTTGAGTTGGGATCGTTGTGTATATATGATATGCCAAAAAAAGAAAAGAAAAAAAAAGAGGAAAAATCCTCAATAAAAGATCACATCTCACTTTTTTTCTTTCTTCTCTCTTTTCGTGTTCATTTTCATTGCTTTTGGAGCTTTATAAAAATGGGGATGTGAATATTTTTTATGCCACCATGCTTATAGATAAGCTTGGGGGAGGGAATCCATTGATGTGTGAGAGAGTGACTACTTGACGTTGCACGACAACCTAGGCTAAGTAATATTCTATACTCGGTGAGATTATTTCTAGCTTTACGAAATCCAGAAATCTAAGCCTAGCACTCATTTCATGAAATCCATACTTTTCTATTCTCTCTATTCTATTGAGTGATACTCTTATACTCCTCATAGAAAGCATTCAATTGAAAAGTGTGTGATCTGCGATTTGTATACCGCTTTAAATGATTCAGACGATGCTAATTCTAAAATTATTCCGTTTTTCATGATTATATCGTCGTTCGTGGGTTTTCTATTTCTATTTGCACTATTATACTATGATATCAAAATAAAACTCTTTGACATGTATTTTTCATTCAGTGCATGCTATATGAGTAAGCGGAACCCACGTCCTGAGAAAATGATCTAGCAGCTTACCTCTTCGCTTCTTTCTTTCTTCTTTATTTTTATTTCGTTTTTCATTCTTCTCCGTTTTTCATTTTTCATTTTTTCGCCGTTTTCGTTTTCCGAATCCACCGGGTTCGCCTTTTACTTATCTTCCTCGAGGACGAGTAAGAGGTAGGCTTGGGGGATTTTGATCACTCCTTATTTTACACTTTTTTTCCGCATGTTTGCATGCCATTTAGATCGCCCAAATCATGTTTTTCACGATATATCGACGATATTGCGATGCTTTTCACGATTTGTTGTTTTTGTCGCATTTCAGGTGATTTGGCGCGATTCGGAGTGATCTCGAGATGCGCTTACTCCAGAGGGTCACCGACGACCTCCCCAAGGGGTATTTTGCTGTTGGAGAGGAGCGAAAGAAGAACGGACGTCGCAGGAGCGTCGAGGAGGCCAAAACAAGCTGTTTGGGCATTTTTTGTGTCCCACTCGGCCAAGTGAAGGAGTCACTCGGCCGACCAGCGAGACACCGCTCGGCCGACCAGATCAGACACGATTCATATGTGCACTCGGCCGAGCGACGGAGACCACATCGGCCGAGTGACGAGACCCCTTCCGCCTGAGTGGCGCCCAGACGAAGCCATTCAAAAATCGCCAACTTACTGTTTTTTCGGCTGCCTGAGCTTCAGAAGACCCACTCGGCCGAGTGGATAATCCCGACCGCCCGAGTACCAAGAAGCCATCGGCCGAGTTACGACAGCTCACTCGGCCGAGCCGCCCCCGAAGTGAAGACCCCTGAGGATCAAGACTTACTGGAAAATTACAGGGTTTCTCACTCGGCCGAGCGACTTTTGTCACTCGGCCGAGTGCGACGCGCTGCCTGTAGCGAAAATTACGGATTTCAGGCTGCGCAGGGGTATTTTGGTCACAGTTTTTGGACGATTTTGGGGGGTATTTAACCCCTGTTTTTACCCTAGTTTTAGAGAGCTTTTCTCTTAGATTTTTGCAGCTTTTTAGATTAACTTTTTAGTTTTATTCTTGTGATTGGAGAGGAGACAAAAGTGGATTTTTGTTGGATTAATTGAAGAACTCCATTGGTTTGCCTCTCTCTTCTCTAAAAATTCTATTTTTATTGCTTATCTCAATATTGTGATGAATTCTATTGCTTATTTCATTGATTATTCTTGTGTTTGTACTATGAATTGTGAGTAGCCTCCACGTCTTAGGGCGTGGGGATGAACCCTACAAGCCCAATTTCATATTTGTGATGAATTGGTAGAAATTTTGCTAGAATCGTTGTTAGGGATTAGTTTGGGATCGATTTACTACGGATAGCTAGGAGTTCATATCGATTGGGATTTGCAAGAGATTGGATCCCAATTCGATAGGAAACCCTAGAAATCCGAATTGGGTTGGAATCGAATTTCCGAAGTATCGGTTTGCAAGAGATTGGACCGATACTAGGGTTTCCGGTTGCAATTCCGTGCCGATACCCGTTTGCAAGAGATTGGACGGGTAGGAACTATCCCAACCTAGGTCGCAGGCCGAATTTGCAAGAGATTGGGCTCGGTGCGCGATTGAACGATGATGTTGATCCTAATGCTAGCTTCCCTAGGCTAGGGTTTGCAAGAGATTGGACCCAAACCTAGGATAGCTATAGACCGGCAACAGCGCGAGAGCGTGAGCTTGGTTCTACGTTCAGTTGCAACTAGTTCATCCAAAATCTTATTCTAGCAATTTTGATGCCGATGAACCACATTGACGAAATACGGTGAGTAGCGGGGATTCCCCATTCCCTAGACGTTCTTTATTTGATTTGATATTTCCGTACTTTGTCTGACGATTGTGACAGGATCGCCAAAGGCAAATTTCTCTTCTTCTTAAATAGCCAGGTTGATTGGAACAAGCACGGTCATTCGTCCTCCCTGTGTTCGATAACCCGCTCGCTGCTATACCATGCGCTTGCGGTAAAACTACAACCGTTCTTTGGGTCACATCCCGGAGCGATCACGTGGCGACATCATGACGCTCCATTCTCGATCGGACGGACGAAACTATCCCTAGCTCGACTTCGAAGATGAGCAGCGGATGAGACGACGTGGCCTCTTAGAAGCGGTTGGATGATGATCCAAAGGACATGGGCGACTCCGAAGTGGATTCGAACGCGGATGCGGGTGCACGAATTATAAATGACACGTGGCATTTACGGTGATTAGTATAGATTCTGGATATGGTTAATTCCTTTAGGGCTTGACTTAAAACTGTTTTAAGTTGTTTTCTGATGCATTGTTTTGCTTTCGTCGTCCGCCCGACTTAAGCCGGACGTCGATTTTTAAGCCCTAAGGACCTTGAAAACACATCACATATCATCAACATAAAGTAAGAGATAGCTGAAGGACGATGTGCATTTGACGAACCCTTGGTTGACTGTCTACAAATATCAACTGTGTCCTTTTCCCGTCGAACACGGCAAAGCCTTGTCAAACTGCGTTGTTTTTTCCTCACATAACAACTGAATTTGATGAAGAGATTAAACAGTACTCCACGCTTTTAAAGTTTTTTTTTCATTGCTTGGACGATCGTTTTCAGACCAATAATATAAATTTCCATCTTTTTTATTTATGGAACTGTGTCAACCGTTCGAAAATGAAAATACTCATAGTTCCTATTATTTAGATTTTTTTATGTCGCATGCAGCTAAGATTATCAATATTAATTATCCCAATCATGTATGATGTTGTAGTACACAAGTGGACCTGAATGACTCCCTTTCATCTAGCACGTATGGCAGCAGATCTGGATGACTTTCTTTCACCTATCACGTGCATAAGTAGATCTAGATAACGTCTATTCACTTGTCTTGTGTCATAACGCTTATCGACCTGCACCACAACATTCAAAAGCATTAGTGAGCCAAACCCAGGCAGGGCACCAATTTCAACTCCTCCAATTCTTCAGTGAGAACCTAAGTAGATAATATTTTATATATATATATATATATATATATATATATATATATATATATATATATATATATATATATATATGGGTAAAGTGTTCCTAAGGTGACTCCTTAGATGAAATCTAAGGAGTCGCCCCCATTTTTCTCATATCCCACATTTTTTTGGATTTTATTTTTCATTGGGTTGTTGTTCACCTCATGGATGATCAACATACCAAAAATCATGTCATTCCAAAACTTTTAGATCCCCATCTACCCCTTGCAACTTCAACGGTCTGAAAACATGCTGAAAACCCCATGAAGTTGCAAGCGGTAAATGGGGGTGATATGACTATTTTGACCGGGCCCGGAAGAGCCAAGTCAACTACGACCGGTCAACCGTTCTGCTACGGCCTTGGGGCCCCGGCCCAAGGTCTCACGGGCGGGCCGCACTTCTCCGCCCAAAGGCGAAGGCCCAAAAGACTGCCCACTTCAATAGTGGAGGAAAATATGGCCCAACTTAAATGGCCATCACTCTCTAGCCATCATGGCCCGACTTAATGGCCCGACTTAATGGCCCGACTTAAATGGCCATCACTCTCTAGCCATCATGGCTCGACTTAATGGCCCGACTTAAATGGCCATCACTCTCTAGCCATCATGGCTCGACGTAATGGCTCGACTTAATGGCCCGGCTTAAATGGCCGTCACTCTCTAGCCATCATGGCTCGACTTAATGGTCCGACTTAATGGCCCGACTTAATGACCATCACTCCCAGCCATCAAGGCCCGCCAAATATGGCAACCGCCCGAGTCCACCACTCCAGCCATCATGGCCACCTTTATGACATTCATCTCCTCATCAAGACGGGCGCAATTAGTGGGGGCCAGCACTTCCCCCATTTGCACGTCCCCATGAATGATGGACATAATGTCACATCATGGCACATTATTAGGACGAGTCGCCTATATGAGGAGGGGGTTGGCATCATCTAACGGGACCGGATCTTCGTGATCTACAACAATAGTATCGTATACTAACACATTCTTCCACCTTGATATTTCTCCTCCAAAGCTCGGTCCGAGGATCGGGGCTTGATCTCTCCGTGAACCAAGTCTGATCCTGCCGAGCATCTATCAGACCCAATCTGACTTTGGCATCGGAGGGGAATCGATCGGAACCAAGGTCTGACCCCCCTGACGAGCTCTCTCGTCTATTCAGGTCCAGGAGCTTCAGCGATGCCGAGGCTACCCCTCGGCGTCCTCCCAATTGGAGCTGAGCGCCCTCGTCCTCGAGTCCGCTTATCTCCACCACCAGGAGGCAACGCTCTGCCGAGGCTATCCTTCGACGGGCTGACGTGAAGATCCGCACGTCCCACACTGAGCGAGCCCGCCTTCAACCGATCCCTGAGGTTGTCATCCCACCGAGGCTATCCCTCGGCCTGCTGAAGAACGGAGCCGTGCCTTCCCGCTCAAGCAAACGTGCCATCGACCGACTCCACTGGTCGTCTCCGTCTCACGTGATAGCCACGACATCACGAGGGTCCCGCGTGTCCCCTTTGACCGCGTTGACCCTGCACCCTCCATAATATCGATTTGCGGGAAAAAACACCCGTAAACATCTGGCGCCGTCTGTGGGAAACGAATCGATAACCATGTCAACTACCACACCGACGACGAGGATTCGTTCCCTTATATCTCTCTTGATCTCAAAATTTTTAACCATTGAATCTCATCTGATTTAATTTGTATTGATTCGGTTTACTTCTATGTTGTGCTTTCCTGGAAGCGATGGAGTGGATAAGAGCTCCACCCGATCTCGCTCAACCGGGATCCGAAAGCATCCGAGATCTCGAGGAACTTCTCCTCTGCTCTTAATCCTCTGTTTATAGGCTTCAAAACAAATCAAGCTCCACCAATGATCGACGCATGGTGACGACTCCGACTGGTGATGGAGGCTGCCAAGTCTTCAGATCGACTCTGATCTGTGCATGTCGACTTCAGATCGGGGCTCCCATGAAGATGGAGGCTGCCAAGTCTCCACCATTCAGAGATCGAGGTTCCCACGCCGGAGATCAAAGCTTTTCGACAACATACAACGGATATCAGGGCTCCCAGACCTTGATCGACAGGGATCAGGCCTCTCTGGTGCAGTAGAAGACCCCCAGGGTCGATCAACGCCTCCGACCATCCTCCTAGTCAATGCGGGCCACTCCGACCTCCTCAAAGTCGAAGACCGCTCCTTTGATCTCTTCAAATTCGATGGTAAACCACACCGAACCCCCTCAGGGTTGACAATGATGCTCCATACACCTCCATCTCGATTAGGAGCAGCGGCCTCCGCGTGGATCGACAGTGAACCATTCCGATCCACCTCAAAGTCGTCGACGGATGCTCCATTCCCCCTCCAGTCAGCCATGGCTCCTCTGACTTTCTTGTTGGTTGACGATGATCTCAGCGAACACCACATCCGGTCGATCCCTCCTCAATTTGAGCCTGCGATCAATCATCGAGCCGCAAGCCTCCCCAGAGTTCGCCTGGGCCGATCCCTACTCGATCAACCCGCCACCACCTCATGTGAAGCTTGACGACAACCTCCAGCATTACCCCAAGCATCACCTGCTAGCTCCCGACAAGGAACCGACACGTGACCCCGGCAGCCGCCAGCGCGATCTACTGGTCCTCGGCGGTGACCGACTGCAACACCGGCGACTCGCCCCACCCGACCGACCCATTCCTCAGCTCGATCCTAATGGCGACGTTGCTAACGGCGTCAAGTCTCGACAAGGCGATCGTGAAGGGGGCGATCAGTGGGACGTTCAACGGCGACAAAGCCCCCAAGATCCTAACGGCAACGAAGCCCTCAAGATCCTAACAGCGACGAAGCAATCCTAACAGCGGCAAAGCCCCCAAGATCAGAAATCTTCCGATGATGTTCCCAGAGTTGGATCTCTTCCGACGAAGCTCCACAAGGTCAGATCCGCTCCAACGAGGCTCGCGAGGGACGGATCTCCTCCAAGGGATGCTCCTCCAAGCTCAGATCAGACCGGAGTTTGTAAGGGACAAATCCCTCCGATCCGAGCTCCCCCAATGCCGATGACCTTGATCCTGGCTCAAACAGGTGCAGACAACCCCGATCCGAGCCTCCACCCCTGAGTCGAGCTCCGATCTCCGAGTTTTGGGGAGAAGGGGCGTGGAGGGTCGATGAGCTCCGCTGGTCGACCTAAGCGCCATCTGGGTTTGATTAAGCCCTCTCGCGGGTTCCAAGTTTGAGCAAGGGATTGAACGAGCTTCGGCGAGCCACGATCAAAGATCAACCAAGCTTCTACAATATACATCAAGGCACATTCCTCCTCTGCCTCGACGAGGTCCACAACCATGCTGCCAAGTCCCACCACCACTCAAGGCTCGTACCGCTACGACATCCTTCGGTGCTCCGAGATGCGAAGCGTGTGTGCTAAGCTGCGAAAAGTCTGATTTGATAAACCCGTTGGAGTGGTCTCATCCGACATCACAAACGACAAGACGACATGTCTCTGTCCCTTGCATGTCGCTGCCGACGTCTCCGGCAAGCCACCCCTCTCGAGCGTGTGGAATTGCCAAAACGCCGATCTGTCAGGTGGGCTCGCCGACACGATCAGAGCCGAGACTCTGGATTGCCTCGTCTTGGGTTGGTCTTCGGCACCATATCACGACGGGCCTTGTACGTGTCAGCGCCGAAGGGGGCGAGAGCCTCGTATCCTCTGAGACACGACCTTCATCCCCGCCGCGGGCAACGGCTCCTCCGGTGCGAGCTGCCACCAGACCTGCCATCGCCCATCACAAGCTCCTGGGCGAAAAGTGACGACGACAAAAGTTACACGGGAGAGGAGTCCCCTGCGAGGCGCTAAAACTCTGGGATGCTGCTTGGGGAGAAGACCCCACCACTGGAGCTGGAGAGACTTGAGGGGAAATCTTGCACCGCCTGATCAAGATAAAGAGCTCGACTCACCTCTGCCCACAGGGCGGATCGTCGATCAGATGTGGGTCGATGTCCTCCTTCGCAGCAAGATCCATCTCCTGTGGCCTGCACCATCCGAGCTAAGCTAAGTGATCACTCTATCCCTCTTCCAAATTTGATGCGGCAGCCTCTCTTTCTGGAGGTGCTCCCCCTCCATTCGTGATAAATCATCTGGGCTCTCTTCTGATCCATTATCAAATTTTGCAAAATGAACCCACATTGCTGACGACCGGCCTTAGTCGAATGGTGAAGTCCACCACCACCGTCAAGAGCGTGGAGCCTGAGATTTTTTAGGAGCTTGCCGTCACCCATTCGGGTAGCGGATCTTCGATCGTCACCATCTGGTTCTTGGTCATAGTCGCTACTGTCGTCGCCTTCGTGCCAATGTACATCGGCCCACTCTTAAATTGGATGGCAAAGGGATTGCCTGAAAGCAAGCCGGTGAAGGAAACCAACATCTGTGCTACACTCGGCCCCATTCTTACCGCTGGATCTGTTACCGACACAAATCAGCATACATGCCCCAATTGGCACGCTTGTCGTCATCGTGCCCAAAGACGTCCCATTTGCAAGGTTGCCATAGTGAAGATCGAGGACATGACTTGGGGTTCGTCATCTCCCCAATACTACGTGTCGAGCAGCCTCGAGATTAATGTGACCATAATCGGCAACGGGGCCTACTTACACCATGTCTAGAGGGACGTCATCTTAAAACTTGAGGGTACCAAGCCCAATGGCTCCGCGACGAACCGTCGAGACGCCCCTGTCAACCGATCTGATGAAGCTGGTCCCCCACGGAGTCAAATAGGCTACTGCAACCAGGCATATTCTCCCTCAAAGACATTAGTCCCTCTCTCCGGTATTTGCCCTTCTCCAGGCCCATGTCCGAGCTTGGATCTGTTCGACAAACAAGCACCCAAACGATCACGTGGCTCGGGTCTCGAGGCCGACCGGTCCAGGACGAGGCCGGCCCATCCAGGAGGAGGCCGACCTGCTCAGGGACGGTCGAGACTAGGCCAACCTGCTCGGCTGACTAGCGCCAGTACGAGGAAACTCCCAACGACTCAGGTTTCCTACTTTCAGGGGAAAACCCGAGCCATTGAGGGGGCAAAGACAAGTACATGGTGGGACTCTTCCAAGATCTTCTACCAGCTATTCCGAGCTCTCATCGCAAGCCTGGCTGAAGCACCACCGTCCGAGTTCGAGCATCCAGACCGCTCCTCCGACCGTGCTGCTGGGTCCCCGCTTGCCGAACAGCTCCTGCATCCGCCCGAGCTGGGCAAAGTAGTTGCAGAGCGCCACCATGGAATCTTCGAAAGGTCCTTACTTCTTCGTCGGCCGTAAGTCGAGGGGCAACTCCCCTTGCCACCGAACAAACGGATCGGTCGTAAGGCTGGAGGCAACTCCCCCAGTTGGTCGGTCCACTCCTTCGTCGGCCGTAAGTCGAGGGGCAACTCCCCTCGCCAACGAACAAACGGATCGGTCGTAAGGCTGGGGGCAACTCCCCCAACTGGCCGATCCACTCCTTCGTCGGCCGTAAGTCGAGGGGCAACTCCCCTCACCACCGAACAAATGGATCGATCGTAAGGCTGGGGGCAACTCTCCCAGCTGGCCGATCCACTTCTTCGTCGGACGTAAGTCGAGGGGCAACTCCCCTCGCCACCGAACAAACGGATCGGTCGTAAAGCTGGGGGCAACTCCCCCAGCTGGCTGATCACTCGACTAACCATAAGACTGAGTGGTAGCTCCCTCAACAGGCCAATCGACCCACCGACCATAAGGCTGGGGGCAGTTCCCCCAGCTGGTCGACCCACTCCTTCGTCGGCCGTAAGTTGAGGGGAAACTCCCCTCGCCACCGAACGAACGAGATCGATCGTAAGGCTGGGGACAACTCCTCCAGCAGGTCGACCCACTCCTTCGTCGGCCGTAAGTCGAGGAGCAACCTCCTCACCACAGAACGAATGAGATTGGCTGTAAGACTGTGGGCAGCTCCCCCAGCTGGCCGACCAGACTCCTTCGTCGACCGTAAGTCGAGGAGCAACCTCCCCGCCACCGAACGAACGAGATCGGCCGTAAGGCTGTGGGCAGCTCTGTTGTGATATGATTCCCCGGATTTGGTTTTGGATGATGAGCAAACATAAATAATGTATACTAACTTATTTGTGAGCGCAGTATTGGAGATCGTCGCCAAATTCACGAGAACATTCAAAGCGACATCTCAACACTTCCCAAAGCTCATACTCATGCCTAAAGCTTCGTTGAAGATCTTGCGCCGTTTTGGAAGTTATGAAGAATGAATCGAAGCTCTCGAAGACCGTTTAATAAGGTTTTATTTATAGTCTTTAAGCTTCGATATATAGAATGTTAAGCCTTGAGTATATCTTACCATTCTAACTTCATAACGCTCTTATCGTAGCTCTAGGATCTTTGTACAAGTTCATTCTAACTTCCTCGAAGCGTCGCGCTTCGATTCGGACTTGTATGTGCATGTTAGTTGGTACAAGAAGAAGTACTGACCGACTAGATGGTGATCTAGTCGGTCAGCAACTCTTCTTGGACCGACTAGTTTGATTCCTTAATTTCTTGGACTTTACTGTTTACAGTTAGTCGGTCTACGTTGACTCACCGACCGACTAGTTTGTGAACTAGTCGGTCAGTGATGCTTCTTTGACCGATTAGTTGTGACTTACTGTTCACTCTAAATTTCTCCTGAGCTACTGTTTATCGTTAATCGGTCTAAGAACGTTTGGTGACCGACTAGTTGACAATCTAGTCGGTCAACTTTTGTTCTTGGACCGACTAAGTCAAATTGTATTCAGACTATTTCATTTTGCCTCTTAGTCGGTCTACGTTCACTGACTGACCGACTAGTTGTGAAACTAGTCGGTCAGAATGTCTTCTTGGACCGACTAGATTTCTAGGTCTGAAATTCTATCTGTTCACTGTTCACCTCTTAGTCAGTTCATGTTGTTTCACCGACCGACTAGTTGATGAACTAGTCGGTCAGTGGTTGTTCTTTGACCGACTAGTCTGCTTCAGATTTAGATCCGTTGGAGTTTTGAAAGCGACGTTTCTCTCTCCCTTTTCCCTTGATCCTTTAAATACCTGAAGGGGTTATTTCATAGGATCCAAGGCTGCTATTTCAGAGTTCTATTGATTCAAATAGAGAGGCTTTCAACTCTCATCTTCAAGCTCTCCCATTCTCAAGAATCTCTCCCTCACTCTTATTCCTCAAGAGAGATTCATTGATTGTGAGCCTTCCAAGCCAAGGGCTTGATTCTAGGTCATCCATCTCATCCCTAGGCTTCCATTGCTGGTCATCTTCTTGAAGCTAGGGTTTGGTGACTCTTCCTCCATCAAAATCCTCTTTGCCCTAATTTGGTAAGAAATCTCAAGGCATAGGTATTTTGTTGGTAAGCATTTCATTTCTGTTATATTTGAATTGTATACTCTCGGTTGTGAGAGGTTTTGCGTGATCCCGGGTTGTGGGAGTCACGGTCATCGATTGTAGGTCGATTGCACTTGTGAGGTTTTCGCAAGTGTTCATATTGGAAATCTTGAGTTAGGGTTTCTAACTCAAGTATCCGGAAGGGATCCGGGTGGTTGGGACGTAGGATCACCGGGAACAAGTCGGTGAGACTTGGGTGGATCCGAACCCATTAAACCATTTGTTTGCGTTTGCATTTATTCTTGTTGATCGTTGTTATTCCGCATCGTTGTTTGTTAATTGCACGATAATTAGGAATAACACTCCTTATTATTTAAAAGTACTATTCACCCCCCCTCTAGTACATGTGCAGTAGCTTCCCAGGGCACTACAAGCTCCCCCAGTTGGCCGACCAGACTCCTTCGTGGGCCGTAAGTCGAGGAGCAACCTCCCCGCCATCGAACGAACAAGACGGTCGTAAGACTGTGGGCAGCTCCCCCAGCTGGCTGACCAGACTCCTTCGTCGGCCGTAAGTCGAGGGGCAACTCCCCTCGCCACCGAACGAACGAGATCGATCGTAAGGCTGTGGGCAACTCCTCCAGTATGTCGACCCACTCCTTCGTCGGTCGTAAGTCGAGGGGCAACTCCCCTCGCCAATGAACGAACGAGATCGATCGTAAGGCTGGGGGCAACTGCCCCAGCTGGCCGACCAGACTCCTTCGTC